>JAHKQU010000008.1:10012500-12512500 GCA_020383195.1 Neomicropteryx cornuta | reverse complement strand
AAAACATAACATTATTTCAAAATAATATATGTTAAATATATATATATATATATATATATATATATATATTCATATATGTTTCTGTATTTAGAGTGCTAATGCGAGTATAATTAAATTTAATTTTAATCTTTACATGTATCCCTGTACTTTTTCGAAAACCTGTCATCAGTTAATTTTACAAACAACTGTATGTACCATTCTTTTTTCATATGTTATACTGTTGGTTTCCCGAATAAACGATAAATAAATAATTAAAAATTCAACTCTTTCATATTTGTACTTTTCGAGTTAAAAGTTCCTACGGACGGATGGATGGACAGACAGACATCAAAGGACGGGGATAGTAGCTTCTTATACGTGAATATATGAAAGCTAAAAAAAGCTACTATTCAGTTTTAGTATCGAAACCATACTAACTGCTAAAACGCTAGGTAAAAGGCGCACGGGGATGTGCCATGAAAGGAACGCTTTTAAACCAATCAGAGCAGTGAACTCCCCTCGAAGACGTGGCTTGACAATGTAATCATTCGTAAGGGCTGATAAAACTAGAATAAAGGTTTGTACGCAAAATTTTGAGAAAGTAATAAAGGAAAATATTGAACGGAAATAAGAATGCTCCCGCATTTATTTTCTTACATCAACCACTTGCTTCAATGCTTCAAAATACTATAGGTAGGTATTATTGGTATACAGAATGTATTTAAAATCGCTACTGTTTTTTCAGGAGGTTGATCAAACAAACAAACAAGAATTAAACAATAATCCGCAAAATATATTAGAAAAATGTATATTTTTTACCGAATAACGAGAAAAACAAATTTCAAACCTAAAAACCGTTCGAATGTTTGTAAACATGATTAAGTGTTTGTAAGTTATTAAGGTTTAGTTGTTTATAAACCCACTAAAGGAACAGTGGTAAAGACTACTGTCCTTTTTAGGAGATCCTTGTAGAGGTTAATCTACTTCATAAAAACTTTATAACGTTCCTATTCGTAAAACAAAACCAATAGCAGTGAAATCTGTAACTCAGCGAAACATATTTGAATGCGAGCATGTAATGACTAGTAATTTAGTTTAGTTAAGTGTAGCTTAAAATGATATTATACTGCCTTAATAATAAAAAAAAGGAAATAACTTGTTCCTATATCAAGAAGTTCATATTTTTAAGTTGAAGTAATTAATAATTTTGTAAAGCATAGGAAAACTGTATAACTTCGCATTAATTATAATTTTATGTCAATACTGGCAATTTTTTTAATACTTTGATATTGTGAATTATTTTTATGTGACTATGTAGAACTCGTACATACAATCTTAATCAATAATAATTTAATAATATTAGCCGTTACACTAGAAGTATATCTCATAATATTATTTATTTATTATTTGATTTTCGTGTAAAAAACACACTTGCGGTATGAATAGACGTTGGAAGCAATGTTCCGATTACGTCATTCTTAAAGGAGATCATTGTCAGGGCTATTGCTAATATTATGAAAAGTTGAATCACGACCAACGTAAGTCGACGAGCGACTTTGCTTCCATCGAAAAGCAGCGAGTTACGTTAGCGTTAATTTATTCTTGAATAGTATTCAAGCTACTAAAATTCTTTATATTAATTTAGAATGCCTATGTAAATAGCTAAAAAAAAAAAAAGTAAATATAGCATTGCATACTGCCTGAGCAACTAAGAAAACTGGTAAAAAAAGGTGAATGTAAATTTATGATACGAGATGGTTAATTTTAATTAAAATGATTATGGTATGAATTTTATACTTGTGAAAGAAATTATTAATTCCGAAAAAATCTAAATAATTATTTACTATTTAGTAAATAATTATAATATTATAATATTAATTCAAAATATTAATTCTAATGTTAATCTCATCATTTTTGCTTTTTAAATAAATCTTTACATACACACCGTGTCCCAAGGTCATTCCCGCTAAAAAAACAGTTAATTGGTCCTGCCATTTCTAGTGTTATTTGTTAAAAGAACATATACAAATTCATCATTACCGAGGAAAAAATGTAAACTTTACGTAAAAACAGTAAAATGATCATGTAATCATATCTGTTGCGAATGCTAAGCTGTCGCCGTACGCCGTAACGATGTTAAGGTCATTATCGATCGGTGCGGCATCTTAATTCCAGTGCTGACCTAATTAGCACCATCTGTTAAAAAGTAAGATAAATTAGGGGATTTTTTCGTATTTATTTATATAATTCCTTACTCATAATAGGTTATACAACACTCTCCCCCTCCCTTAAATCTTCGGTAATGGTCTTGGAACAATAATAATTTTGAATACTGTTTACATATACCGATAGGTTAAGGTCCTATCATTACTGACAATATTTTGATAGTGATGAACAAATATTTTCCTTTGAATCATAATTTTATTTGTTTATAGCTCGCACATGTAACCATGGTTGTCCTGTAATGACTATTGATTATGGTACATGAAGTGTGCGTTACCTTAGGGCGTTTAGTTAGGAGTCACCTTGCAGGCATTAATGCAGACCACTCGCCGCCTTTTAGCATGACCTTCACAAAGTTAATGGACGCAATCAAATCGATATTATTTTCCGCTGTCAGTTTAGATTTGATCAATTATATTTGCTTTCAAAATGGCTGTTCCCACGGCAGGCAGTACCACCGATTAGATCTCAGAGGTGCGACGTGAAAAGCTTTTATTGGTGAGGTTATGCGTGGTTTAATCCTGTTACGTAAGCAAGGACTATTGTGGAATTTAAATCTCAAATCTAATACAGGAATACCAATATAAGTAGAACAATGTTGAAATCACATTCAAATGTAAGGAAAATAAAAGAAACCATTATGACGGTTAATATAATCCTAACCATTGATTAGATAGTAATTTTTAGATTTCTCAGCTCCCAGGAAGAATTTGACAACCGCTCAAAATGTGCAAAAGTCTCAATTATCGTAATTTACTGGAATAAGATGGAAATATATTCCGTAAGTTTACACTGCAAATCACCGAAGTATAAGATAAGATCTATTAATAAGCAAGATTATGGTCTCTAAACTGTTAACATTTGTTAAATCTGACCTCTAAGTGGTTTGCGTCTGCCCGATCTGCCAACGAAATGTTGATATGATTAAAATTTCGTTATCTAAAAACAGTACTATCAATAATATATTAGCATCATTTCCTGATGCCTACTAATTTGTATGAGATTGAGCTTTTTGAAAACCACTACCTACCTATATTGACTAACCATACGAACAGAAAGCCCATAGCCCTTCGTCACTTTAAAGTCAAGAACAGGGTTATTTGACAGTTAGTAATTCTTTGACATTGCATGTTCATGTGTCTTTTCGATAGTTTGAAATCTATAACGGTTTACACAGATGATGAATTGTGGTGTTTGTTTACTAATTGAGTGTATATTTCTGCATGAAAAAGGGTTAGGTATTTTTTTGTGGGCGAAATGCAGCGGGTTTCTACAAAGAAATAATCAGTTCTGCATTATTTGGAAATATATTTTCATTTATTTTGCAAAAAACGGGAAGGAACACAATTTATTGGAGATAAACATTTTCGCTGGATAATGGGTTGTAAGTAACATCCGTCAAGTTACGTCAACTTAATTTTTTAGTACTCTGTATTATATTTTATGCATGTTAATATAAATTGTTTTTAGTTAAGATTAAGAAACCGCCAGATAAGACAATGTCTTAGCTGGATCTATACATTGTAATTGTATATATTTGAATAATAAAAGTTGCTTTTGGCAATATTGAAATTGAAATTGATAAACGGTCAATTGATGAACAGGAGGGGTGGGTGGGGGGGGGGTATTCACATATTAGCCTTACTGGGGCCTTACTGGGGTATCTGTTGAGCTTACTTTTGCTGATGTATCGACTTGATAACATTTGTGAAACGAATAACACTGCGATGTTAAAATAACATTTATTTGTCAACAACGTTTTCACCTCTGTTGCTTAAGTGCCGGAATTGATAAAATGAAGCATACATGGGAGAGATGCGATAAGAGAAAAATACGATTACCAGTGCCATTTATAGTGGACATTAAAAAATACGATAGGGAAACGTGTTATGTATGTATGTAAATGGATTGATAACAGTGTTACCAACGTGGTATCAAGTGTGAAATGATTATCCATTAACTTACATATGTAGAAATTATAATTTAAAAAAAAAAATTAGGTAGCGTGGAAACAGTCGTCGAACATTTGGAATCAGTCTATAAAGAGCAACAAACGTACTTAAAGGATTTATCATCGAATCCCTCTTTTCATCAGTCTTCATTCTCATTCGCGATCCGACCGTCTGACCATAATTTGGTCTACCAACTTGATTACAAATAAATGCCAGGAAGGAAATGTTCCTTCATACTTAACTTATTTATTACTGTAGAAAGACTGCACAACTAATAATAACTGTGCTTTACTGTGAGTTATGAATATAAACAATTTGAAAAGTAGGTACATCGTGTGTAATACTGATCGTTGTATTGCTGTAATACTGAACTATTAAAATAGTATGATCATCACATTGCTCAGTACGAATAAAGCTGGCATGGAAATCATTCAAGGCAGCGAGATTGCTTTAGGCAAATGTTTCGCTAAACTGCCATTTTTGCAAATTTTTGGTGCAAAAATTGTAAGATGTGACAGTTGCAGGTTTGCGAAATGGCCAAGAGTATGTAATATAGATTTATATAAAAATTATAAATCTTCCTTTCTACTTCATTTCAACAATTATAATAATTGTATTGTATGTATGTATAGAAAATTGAAAAAATAATAATTGATGAATTAAAAACGATATAGATGTTTCGTTTTGAAGCTCATTCAATACTTTCGGTAAATGTTATACATTCCGAAAGTTTCGAGTACAGTGACCAAAATACAATAAAACTTGAAATTTGAATTTGGCTATCTTTTTAGCCACCTATTGAAAACTAAAATTTAGCAATTCATAATTATTTATTTCTACCATTTTCAGTAGCTTTTTTCAGTTATGTTATATGAATCCTCCCTGCAAAACAGGTTTTTTGTAATGTAGCATTTTACCTGATTTGGTTCATTTTCCTGAATGACTTTCAAATATTTGGGATATATGCGGAAAGTGGGGAGGAAAAAGAAAGGACACGCCTTTCAGGAAAAAAAACAATGAAAATAGCCAAAAAATTGAAAGGTTTACTTGCCAACAATATTTTTTTTTATAAAGTTATAAAAGTGACCGTCTTCGGTCTCGACGTGAGTGCGGCTATTTAATAAGGTAGGTTTACCTTAAAGCGCTTACTTCAAATTCAAAGTTTTTATTGAACAAAATAAGGTATCGGCAACATAATTTTCAGTTTTACTTAAACTAAATATTAAATTAAAATACAATACCCAAATATAGAAAATCTAGAGTATCTAGGTAACAGTCTTGTTGGCCAATTTGATAAGGTCTGTTACCTTTCCAACTCTTTTGGTAATTTGTAAATAGGGAATAATATTATTTTTTGAGTTCCATTTCTGACTAATGACTATGTAGGTTAGCGATTATTTGAAAATTGGGATTGAAGCATCTTTTAGAGATGTTATCTGACGAGCATTCAGCGGGCGGTCGCGGCGGCGGCGGGCCAACGAAGCGACCGAATGATTAAAAGAATATTTTTATTTTCATTGGAGTTGTTCAGTAACTTCGAACCGATGACGAAATACTAGTAGTATCTACCTCCCAACAGTGACTTGCAATCCCACAGCGGTCGTAAACTTTTTTTTCATTTAAAGAATTGTTGTCACTTGCTATAGGTAAAATATTAGGGGCGCACCTCATAAGATGCAACTTAAACGTAGGTACATATTATATGGTCAAGAAGAAATTAACTCTGCAATTTCTGTAATCATCGGCAGTTAAGTTACCATATATTAAAAAAACCTATTGCACCTAAGCTACAATAAATATCATTTAACCGCATTTTGAATATTTTTTGCTATTTTGGTTATTTTTAAACACTGGTAACACTGTAGTGGAGAAATAAGAGCAAAACGCTTTACAATCTATACAAATTTTTTGCTGAAGCTAACGATCGCTTGACAAATGGGCATATTAAAAAAGCAATAATGATGACAAAAATGTAATGTTTGTAAATGACAATTTTTACGTCTATCTTATCTTCGAAAGTATTAGCTTTAAAAACTAGGCATACTATTATAATTACTATATAGTTATAAAAATGTTGTGGACTTTTTAGCAACAAATTTAGGCAAAATTGAGGTTATTTAGTAAATATCAACATTAACAACAGAACAATAACATCTATATATATATATATATATATATCTTTTAAGATGCCTGAATAGACATGAACGTATTTGATTAACACCTCTTGCTTCTTACTTTTCACTATTTTCAAACACAAATCAACCTGTTTAATTAAAAGCTTCGTTTTCTGTGCCTTCTGCAAGAGCTATTGGCCTTCGAAGTCCCTGGTAGCACAGAAATGTAAAAGAAAAGTGGGAGTGAAAAAACCAGCCGGATCCCTGAGAATGCTGAGGAGATGCGGAAATGGTACGTAACATAATTAGCATCTTCGCTCACAGACTTCGACAATGTGTCGATGCTGACCAAAAACGCCATCTTAATGACATCAACTTCAAAAAAACACTTCCACTTATATATATTAAAAAATATATTTAAAAAAAATCTTACCGTCTCACTGCCTCGCCTGTAGTTATGCACATTAAAAGAAATAGAGTCTAGTGTCCGACCGCCTAGCAATCGATAGGAATCATTCGATCGCCAGCAGGCCATTTGTTGCCGACCTCTCGAGCATGCCTTCGCGAGCGGCCTACAGCCACACACACACACACAGCACTAACACGAGCGCACTCGACGAACTTGGTACTTTTTGCGCGCGTGTTGGTGGGCAGCGCAAATCGCGGCCGCTCGAGGTCAAGGAACTCTCGAGCACCATCTTGTTTTGCTAAGCCATACATTGACGTTGGATGTAGGCTTTTTGTCTATTAACCGTTAGTTGAATACCTTTGCGAGATTCACTCTAACTAAAAGGATATTAAATGCATGATCACGTTAAATTGAGGCCTTAATGCGATTCAGGTGAACACCTTAAGTACATATTTAGGTATTCATTTCAATTCTACTTAACAATAACCGTATAATACCCGAATACACATTATATCTCTATTTTAAGTGACCCGCAGCTTACACATAAAAAAATAAGGTTAAAAAACATTACAAAAATTGCAAAAGGGGGTATCCCGACTGATTAAAAAGTAATATTTTTTTAATATGTTTCCAATTTTCATTTTTGACACGCTGTTGTTTGATTTACATAAATTTTAAAACTGACTTATTTTATTCGTATTGTAATGTATTAACTACTGAAAGTATAAACACTTTATTTTTAAATGTTTATAGTATGCAAATTGGTAAAAAACTATGCTACGTATATATAAGCGTAGATGAGAAAAAATCCTACATATGGTGAAGAATTGTCAAAGGGGGTAAAATATGCTATGCCTCATGGAAATGTGAAATCCCGGAGGTAAAGAGATTTGTGTTATGTAATTATCATTATCTAGATAATAGGAGGATGTTGGTCAACTGATGGCATAACTCAGAGCTAACATAACTTCAGTCAATATTGATTGACCACGAACAAATTGCTTAGGAGAGGGGTTTTCGCCGGAGGACGGTTACACTCGTACGAGCGCCTGTGCTTTTCTAGTAAATTGCAACTTGCTTATCTCGATTCGAGACGCTTCCAGGTATTGTCGTCATTTATTCGAGTGACATCTGCTAAGCGAACGTCTCCGAGCTGGAGATCCCCTCCATATAAGTCTGCAATACCGTTCGCGGCTGAGGATTTGTCGAGTTTTTCTTTCGTTTCGTCTGCCCGCTAGGCGAAGACTATCTTGCATCACCGTTACTCTCCTACATGGTCCTGTCGTTCCGTCGCGTTCACTCGTTATGGACTGACGACTTCCCATCATTGCTATGATGGATTGCAAACGAGAACAGTGTAATTCAAAAAACAATATTTATTTTTATTTTATTAGGAAAACCAGCATTGTGTACTTAACAGATAAAAAAAGACAAGAATACGTATTGAATAATTAAAGGCATCCACAAGAAATACTTCACTAAATAATAACCTAAACTACGCTTAAAATAACAGAGGATTAATGTGCGTGCGGAATTTTATTTTTAGGGATTTGTATTTGTAGGGTGTGTGTGTGTGTGTATGAAAGGGAATAGGATTATTAAATTATAGCTATACGAGTACAGCTATATTATAAACAGGAAGTCCCAAGACCTTATCTGAAGTTTACATTGTTTCCACAAAGGATTCTAAAATGAATTATCTTTTTCGTGAAACGCTTTCTTCCGAAATTTTAAATAACATGCTATTATTGTTATAACATATAAATTACTATATTTTGCCTTAGACGAACAAATAGATGAATTTTGTTAACAAATTAAAAAAAAAAAAGCAGCGTGATATTAAGAAATATTGGTTTTTTTTTTGAGTTACCAGCTTTTGATTGTAAGTTTGCAACGTAATGCGCAGGTTGGAATTTTCTTGATGCAATTTGTGGTTTTTCAGACCTTCAACATTACAATGCGATTATTGACCGATCTTCAAGGCATAATTTCGTTCATATAAAACGTTTCAATATGATATTTCTTCCTGCCTAGACTTGAATACGTACGACATGGACTTTTTTTTTAAATAAGTAGATTTATCAAATGGTTATTTTTGATTTGCAAATGAGATCGTGGTAGAGATAGTGGTTAAGGCGTTAGACTACTAGCCCTAAGATTGCAGGTTTAGTTCCGCACTTAATGCTTGATTACCACCATCTCCCCTGACTCTAGCACAGGCGCATTTGGCCTAGTTGAGTAGGGCTTTATCATAAAATTATTTTATCATAAAAAAAAACTCAAAATCAAATCGTTAGACTTATATCGTATAAGAATTAAATAAATAATCTGTTTTCTAAATTAGGGTAATACTGTATATTCAAGAATATATGTTTTCTTCTGTTTTGGAGGTTATTTGATATAAGATTTATCATTATACACATATTGGTATAAACATGTCCCTTTCTTATTCTTTTCAAAATTAGTTAAATAAATTCTTTAAGAAATAAATATTTGCTAAGGAATCCTCGATATATTGTGAACTCGGAGTATCGGAGGTTGATCAAACACAATAGCGTCATAATAATATGAACATAATCATAATCATGTTCATATTTTTTTTTTGATAATAAGCAGTAATCAGGAAAACCTATTTCTCTCGTGCTACATATAAATACTGTTTACTTGTTTTCTTGTTTATATGTTTTCTTCTGTTTTGGAGGTTATTTGATATAAGATTTATCATTATACACATATTGGTATAAACATGTCCCTTTCTTATTCTTTTCAAAATTAGTTAAATAAATTCTTTAAGAAATAAATATTTGCTAAGGAATCCTCGATATATTGTGAACTCGGAGTATCGGAGGTTGATCAAACACAATAGCGTCATAATAATATGAACATAATCATAATCATGTTCATATATTTTTAATGATAATAAGCAGTAATCAGGAAAACCTATTTCTCTCGTGCTACATATAAATACTGTTTACTTGTATCTCTAGTTACGAATGCCTTTAAGTTTTAATGAATCAATGCAAATTTTATGGTAAAACATGTATGAATAATGAAACACTTTCCCATTAATTTTAAGGAGTTATCTGACAGTTAATATCTGTTGGTATCTTTGTATCTCCGCGGGTAGTTTCTTAGCTATAATTTATATAGGCCACCCATGGAAGCTCCTTGCCGGTTCTGAGATTTATTGTCCAGACCTGGCTCTTGCATTGAAGATGTACATCTTAAGAAATTTATTGAATACGTGAAGGATACACGCAAGTGCGTGGTGTATAACTGTTTTATGGCTGTACTTTATTAAGATCCTTCAGAACACAGAACATTAATAGAATTTAGCAGTTAAGGCGAGGCATATTGATAGTCGACCTTGAACTTCGGTGGTTTATTTTTATATGGCGTCAGGTTTTAATCTTTTCCGGTCAGTAAGCAATTGTTGGTGTTTATTTAATTACAGCTTAATTATATAGAAATTAAAAAAATTAACTTTACTATGTTTTAGAACCTTAATTTTCCTTTCATTTACTTTTTTCCCAATGCTCTAATGTCTTAATAAGAGAGCGATTCAACTAAAAAGAAGAGTTTCTCATTTATAAAATTTCTCAGAAATAGAATAATTTAAAAAATCTGCCTTTACTTAAGTCAAAGACATAAGAACAAGGTATCTAAACATTTTTTTTTATTATTAAATATCCAATGGTTACTAAATGCCAGCCATAAAAAGGGTGTAAATGAGTCAAAATTAATATTTATCCTATGGCTTCGCCTTAAAATTAGATTGTGAGCACCATCATTCTCTTATGCTGCTTTGGTTTTTATTCTTCAGAATTCTAGACCATATTTTAACTAATCCTGTGGATACTACTTTAAATAATGCACTATGTAATGAACTATTTGTAATTTAGTGTATAGGCCTAATTAGACTCAGAAAGGTTTAACGTAGGTTTAAGGTAATAATATTTATTTATTATACGTCTCAACAGCCGTGTTGTCATTATTTTGAAATTTGAATATGATATTTGAGCGCTGTGTCGAACTGTCAAAGTTACATATTATTATATTAGTCTGACAGCCTAAACGGTTAAATGATAATGTCTAAACGGTTATGGTTGTTTTTCAAGAGAATCATTCTATACAAAAAAAAAAATCTACTCGTTTGCATTTGTACTTTTCGAGTTGAAAATTGCAACGGACGAACGGATAGACGGATAGAGTGACGGTTAATGGACGGAGATAGTAGCTTCCTATACATAAATGTATAAAAGTTAGAATGAATATTTAAATCATACTTAATCTGACGTATTTCCAACGACTATCTGCCATAAATCCTCCAATTGAACATCTAATACAAATTTCTATATGCAAGGGTTTTCATGCGCAGGTGGCGATTAGGTCAGGTATATTTTACCTTTCATTTAACACTTTCTGACACATGCCTGCAACAATCAAAATATATTATTTTCAATAACTAATGTAAAATATTATTCAATTTGTCTGCAATAAAGGTCACGAAAGCGACAATGAATTTGATACCGTGTACTCGAAGGTTGTGGAATCAAAAACCGTTATAAATTATATGGAATACGCTTTAATTAATAATTTAATTCTATGTATAGATTAAAACAGCTTGTTTTTTTAACGCCATAAATAAAAGTAAACTTGGTCAATAATCTTAGAGGACAAAAAACTATCTTGTTTGTTTTCCGTATCCATGAGGAATCACCCCCATTTTTCTAGATTATTACACCCCTTTTCTTCTATTTCAGTTTGACCTACTATTTTGTAACACTATTGATAAAATAATAATTGCTACAATAGTAGCATTTTCGGCCGTCGCACGAAGCGGCCATGTCTGAATTATTTTTCGAATGATCAAAAATAGGTGGATTTTATTTATTCGAATGCAGCGGCTATCAGATGAAACAGGAACTCGGAAAACTATTAGAATAGGAGACAGGCTCACTTTTAAGCTTTAAACTGTTTTTTTATCTAAAAGTATTGTGAATTTATTTATATTTGAATATATCGATTGATTTAAGTAACACCTGTACCTGTAACTATAAAGTACAATGGCACTCTTATCAGGTACCAACGAACCCTTAGGAGAATCAGAGTATGAAACGTTACGATGGAAGGCGAGAACATTTCAAATTGACCAATGCAGAAACGATGTTTGAACCGTATATTTATTTATTTATATTTTATAAATATTTTGAGTGTGAATGGTAAACTCATATTTAAGTTATATTATATGTACCCTAAAGTCTTCCTTGTTGTTAATTTAGCAATGTTAATATTTATTATTTATCATCAGTCTAACCGAAAGTAAAAGTGATATATGAGTGCGGTTTCTTGTTGAAACCTTATCCCACTGAGTTGCATAAAAAATGCTTTACACATGCAGCGTCTTTTGTCCTACCGTTGAAGTCTTTTCGACGACGACCTTCGTAACAACATTTCCCAAAACTGTTGAATAAGAAATACCGCTCTATTTATTTTTCTTCCTGTCATCATCCGCAATATTATTTATAATGGTGCTTTTGCGGAGAGAAAGTGAGCTATTATTCCTGTTTTTTTTTTGTTCTGGACATTAACTTTATGACTTCAAAACCTTCGTTCAAAATGGAAAGTGACCGTGAGCCGAGAAAGGGCTTAAATTGTAAAACAATCTAAGAATTTGTTTATTGCCGTTTTCAGTTCATGCACAATGGAATATTTTTATTTTTATATCTCGGACGATATCTCTTTGAAACTTAACCGCCTAAAACGTTCAACATCACGTTGCACTATGCTTATTATTGCAATACATTTTAGAAGGTTATTTTGATAAACTTCATACCAAAAAACCATTAAAATTGAAACAAATGTGATAAAATATAACTCGCCCTTTTATATGTATATATGACGTCCGTGAATCGTTTCACTGCCGAGAGACATCCATCGATGTTTGTAAGCTGTATGAAAAACGTATAGCATCTGTGTACCTGTAGGTATGATTTTCGTAAGTTTTTGATCGAACCTCAATTACCTACATTTTTTATGCTGCTTTTTTTTTAGCCCTAAAAACGGCATCACTTTTGGTTTTTATCGTTCCTTCCGTCCTAAGATAGATATAAACCGCGGGGGAGGTGCATCTGCATACAAAAGATTCACATGCGAGACGCACCCGCTCCTGAGGGAAGCATCTTCCAGCACCTGTGATTATTCCCACGCAGCGGATCGGCTCTTTTATTTGAAGCATTTGATCGAATAGCGAAACATACACGATGATCCGACCCGCAGATACATCTTGAGGACTTAACATAATATAACATTGTAAAGCGAATTATTTTGATGGGTTGTGGAAATGCGAAAAATATATTAAATATGTTAATTTTGTTAGGTAATATAGAAACTAAATTAAAGCACATAGTATCCTCCTCATATTAATGAGCTTGCTTAAATTGAATATTGTTTGATAAAATGCAAAAAAAAAAACATACACTCACAATGTTTTAGATTTAATGTTAATGTAGATATGTTTTAGATTTCTTTTATTAGATCAGCGTTTATTAGTACCAGATTTCATTAGTTAGTTGTGAAATTTAATTTATAAAATTCATCCAGTTTTTCAATACATTCAAATATAGAATTGAAAAAATGATATAAATATTCTTTCTACGAAGAATACCGTACTTTGCGCGATATGTATGGAATCCGCGATTCGATTCCTGCATTTTTGTTAGTTTTTTTATTTAATACTTATTATGCATTCAATACCTAATATGACTAAAAATTCTTAATTTTTTAACATCTTTGTAAGATCTTTATAAATTTTAAAGAACCAATACTGGTCGTAATATATAACAATATTTACATTTATACAATATTTAATATCAAGGGGGCCTCCCATATGATTACGTAAATATACCATTTTGTTTGTTTGTTATTAAAAATTTATGATTTTTGTTTATGGTTTGTGGCGAGGGTGACCAAAATATGTTATTCGCGTTCGGCATTCTTATTTGGAAAATCGTGATTAGTATGTAAATTGTGTATTATAGTTAGGACGTGACCCTAATGTGCACGTTTGTTGAGTAGTTCGTTTTATTAATCCTCAGACACGTTTTCGGATTGGATTTTTCGCTTCAATAAGACCCGGACCTCAACGGACGGTTATGAGCGGAAAAAATCTCGGATACAAGATCAATGGAGTCGACGCGGTTCGGGTTGCATTCTCGGTGTAGCAGGGACTGCTAGAAAAAAACAGAATATTGTTATTGCTCGACCGTCATAAAACCACTAAAGTACGGCTTTTTCACGACAGGATGGCAACACGATATGTATGGGCTAGGTAACGTCGCAAATTTCTCGTGTTTGAGAATTTCCGTTCGAACTGTCATTATTTTTATAATAGTAGAAAATAAAATGAAGTGTTTGAGTCCCGCCGTTCGCTTTATATTATATAAAACCCTTTTCCTTGCTTCGAACAGCAAAGATTCTTACTTTACTTGAAAGGATGCGACTTTCAATTATTACCGTCCAATTTTGCCGCCGCGGGCCGCCAAAGATATCTCAAACCGTAATCTGGCGATTTTAACGGGCAACATTTTAGTAGTTATTTGCGAATAGATTTTCGACACCTTAATAAAATACTGGTATTATTTTATAAAATGGTAGTTTGACATTGTATATGATTGTTTATGGTAGGTGTATATGTTTTTTTCACATAAAATATAATATAATTCGCTAAATAATAAATTTATTTACATAAATATTTCATTAATTATTTTAAGGATAAAAATATTTCAGCTTTTTCCATGTTAAAAAAAACAATCTTTTTTTAACTACTATAAGTTTTAATAATAATTTTTACGTTTTTCGTTAATTAAAAAAACACAATATTTCACTAAAAACGACTGTCAGTTACAAATGTATTTATTTAAAGTAATGAAGGTGGTAAAGAGGTTGGGGATAGTAGTGATGCGGGTGGTTCTGAAGAACTTAATTCCATATATGTAATATATATTATGTACATACGTACAAGTTTATAAAGATGGATCATATTTGAACACCTTGCGATTTGAATATATTGATTGATGAGGTGTTTCACTTTCAAAATAACCAGGTTGTCCATGAACCGGCCGCTCGGTCGGTATGAAAAGAGAACACCTTACCTGAGGTCCTTACTTGAGTTCTTTTTTTCGTTCCAAGGCAACCCTTTCATGCCATGGGAAAGTTGCAGCAGATGTCCTATGAATGAAACGACGTGACGTCAGCGCCATTTAATTTTTGCTTTTTATATTTGTTTTTTTTTTCCAAATACTATGACCCACATTACGAAGGCTGATTTACTGCTTTCTGAGGGCGGAAATGAACCCTTTATAAAGACATTGATAAATTACTCTATTCCGGTCATTATTACATAATTCCATTGGTATATCTGCATTTATTTTTTTATATGCTAATGTAGGTAATTCATCAATACAATATCTATAATCATTTTAAATACAGTTCATATTTAAATTCACTAAAGTCCTTGTAGGGAGTTGATCTATATCAACAATGAAACATTAATCAGCACAAAATACTGAAAAAATGTTTTCCAATTACGAAAAAATCGAATTCAAAATTTATTAGAAATTGTTTAAGAACGCGGTTGAACAAATGGCGCTAGGTCGGACAGAGGCTGCCCGAGCGCGCGGTTTTTTCATATTACTATAGTTATTTTAGTACGAATTATTTTGTTTTAGTGAGACCGGTTTAGTTAAAGGATATCAGTGAATTTAAATACATCCTGAAAAGCCCTGTACAACCTGTATAGTAAAGTGGTCAAAAGTGATTCTTAGATACCTTTGATAATTATATTTTTTAAAGGCTTTTGCCTTTATATTTATTGATATTACACATTTCCATTAAACTTTTTATTATTTTACATGGATGGAAATTCAAACCTTACAAATATAGTTATAGAGCCAGAATAACTAACTAAATATAGAAAGTTAATGCCTGAACGAATGTACCGGATAGTCTGTTGCAAGCTACAGGCCAGTATTTATTTAGCCCAGCTTGGAATGTTTTTTTAAACTTTCACCTTACTTTTTTAAACGTTACATGCAATTAGGTCATATTTCAGATGGCTATAAAAAAATTATAAAAAAAAACAATCTTAAAAACAGTGAATATGTTATTTTTATGTACAGTGTATAATGAGTATGATAACTGAAATAAATAATAATAAATATTTATAAGAAAAATAACTTTTGTTTAGGATTGAAATGAAACAATGATTACAAATTCAAAAAAGAAGTATAAATTAAACGTGCATATCGTTAAAATATAAAGTAAAGTAGTACAATGTATTTCTTAGATACCGTAAGGTGATTAAAATAATTATATATATTTATTAATGGTATAATAATGTGTACATATAGCTTACTTTATTTATTTTCAAACCCGCTGTACCAAATATATAATAATATATATAAGATTTATTTATTTTAATTGAATTGATTTTTTTTAATAACGTTTAATAACACAATCCCTACAATTCTAAAGAAATTTTATTATTTTTTTGATAATAGGTTATAAAGCCATAATATAGCAAACTGGGAGCAAGGTAGTTCTAAATAAATGTAAAAAGCATTAAAAATCAAATTGCTTGCAGAGTTTTATATCAAGGAGTGCTATACAAAGCTAAAGATCCTGTGAAAAATGAGACCATACTATCTGTCAAAACTTCCTTTGGGGGATACCCCATCTAAACAACCCATTTCTTTTACGCACTGGTATGCTTTCCGCAGGCGCGGAGATCCGAAGATGTTCTGACTTTCTGACGGCCTCTCTAGTTGAGGCTGCGAATAGTTCGTTGGGGTCTACGACCTCGCATGTCCCCCGGCTATGGCCGTCCTTCTTCCGGGACACTTTCTGTCTCTTTCAGTCGCCCTATAACAACGAATCGCGAATTCATTTTGTTGTTACACTTTTATGTCGTTAATCTCGCCAGGTTTTCAATATCACAGTTGAAACCCGTATGCAGTTTATATGGTAAGCTTTTTGTTTGCTGAAAAAATACCCGTCGCTTAATAATAAAATAATCTAAGCATCTGCCTATTGAACAGCCCGCGGTCACAGTTAGGATGTTATGGAAGTACATACAGTTTTGTAATGTAATACAAATATTTTTGTAAAATTCTGATATCTTGATATAAAATGCATATATTTTCAGTAGCAATATAGAAATTCATTAGAAATTAATTAGAATTAGAATTAGTATTTCATTAGAAATTTATCGTGTAGCATCAGTATTATTTAATAGTTTATTAAAATATTTAGAGCTGCGGTAATACTGTTTTGGTACGACAGTAATATCTTCATAGTATTTATGATTTATTATGTTTAAACAATATTTAATAAAATATTTCTTTCCTTTACAAAAACATAAAATAAAAAGAAAAGTATAGAAATGTATATTTTTTTTAGATGTTACTGTAATAAAATATTGAATTAAATAACATTTTAACAATTGTTGTTACTGGTTACTGACATGTGTGCTGATTTTTCATAATATTTTATAAAATATTTACAACTTTACAGAACAACATTCATATTTATTTTACGTTGTTCATTATTGGTAATACTAAAATATAGGTATTTTGCAATTACCAAAAATATTATATGAATAATATATAGTATAACATTCAATAATATTTTTATACGGTGTTCATAATTTAAAAACGTATTTAGAGTATTTTGGAAGGAATATAATTTTGGTAAATTATGCTATTGGTGGTGTGGTACATACTAACAGCTGATAAACGCTAAATTTTGTTTTGCGAAAAATATTTAGTTTTTTATTTTAAGTGTATTTATTATTATGAGAAAACCTATTTCACGATTCTAGACGATTAATATTATGGTTCTAACATTGCGATTATAATAATAAAAAAATGTGGGTGTTTTTAGTATCGTTAAATAAATAATAAGATCACGAATTTAGGTGTGCAGGTCATTTTTTTTTAATTGGTTAACATAAATCATAATTTCAATATGATTGAACCAATTTACCTGTATAAGACAGAAGGTAGGGGATCTGCGTTTTAACGGGATAACACGCGCTGCTTGCGTGAAAGAAAAAATCAAACGTTCGCTTTACATCTACAAGTCGGAAATAACAAAAAGATTCGACGTTCAAATAGATAACATAACATATAAATTATAATTTTAGAGGTTTTTGTAGGGTCGGGTACGAATTACATATTCAGAGAAATTAAACTCATTGCCAAGAGAGATCGTGGTGATCTAGGTGACGCGCTTAACTTATATCTTAACTTTAGCTTATTTGATCTATATCATAGATTAACTAAGCTAAAAACTTTTTGCTGCGATTGAAATGCCTAGAAAGGGAAGCTTTGTATTTTTAAAGGAAGAATTTTCCCGAAAAATTATATTTTATATTGAATGACGACCGTCAAAATTTAAAATCAATATGGGTATAGTTGGGTATGGGTATAAAGCGTATCTCGTTTATGTTTATTTTTCTACAATAACAAAAAAACTGATTTTTATATATTAAAAAGTATTTTAAAAATAAGTGCCACTTTCTGACCATTTTATCTGCTCCTAGTATAGTATATTTTATTTATTAGAATAAATTGAGTAGGTAAATACAAGAATAAAATAGCTTTGTGAGAATAATATCGTGTCATATCGGATATAAATGTATTTAATAAAATATATGTTCTTTATCAATAATGTGTTTTTAGGACAGTTTTTAATCCATTCCTTAGATCCAGGGATTTTTTTTAACCTTATCTACCTCAAGAGCAATACCGGAATTAGCTAAAAACATTACAGTAGAACCGAAATATATACTTCGAAAACCGGATCGTCTGCTAGAGTGAGCACTAAGCGGTCAGCGTACTTTAGCGAACCGCAAGATTGGGCGGTGGTTGTGCGCGGCGCTGGCGAGCGGGGGGCGGGTGGCGGGTGGCGGGTGGCGGGTGGCGGGAGGCGCGGGGAGGGAGGCTAGGCAGTCACGGTCAAGGTCTTCGGTGCCTTGGCAGCGATGCGATGGCGATGGCGCAATCGCTTGCCTGTGCCACGGAAGAGCGAGAGAGCAGGTCTCGCTCTTCTGTGCCTATACGCCCTCCGGCAGAGTCGATAAAGATGCTGTAATACGCCATTCTTTTGCCAAATCTTGATTGTAATATTTAAATCCCGCCCCCCTCACATGTAGCCTTCATCTCTACACATAAAGGAACAGCAAATAAACCCACAAAACTCGTATAAAATGTTGTGAATGATTTAACAAGTTCAGCGCCAAGGCCTCCAGGCCTTTCCTTCGATGTCTTTCCTAATTATAAAATAAGCACACAGAAAAAGTTTTTAGGCATATTTATAAAATGCCTATCAAAACAACGACCCAAAAGTACTGACGCATTCTCAGGGCTAACGCTATAAAACGAATAGAACCGTGTATGCTGAATGAGAAATAAATACTTGAACCTGCAAAGTTGGAAAGGTGAATGTATTTTCAAAGATACACTGGCCTATACTAGAGAACACGGTATGACTTTATTAGGAAAAAAAAGTTTCAAATTACATTTAAATGCTACTTATGATCTGTCCCCTGCGCCACACCACGCCGACTGGGTCCAAGATTAACCAATGCGGTCACAGTCGGGGACAGCAAGTCAGTATTGAGACTTTCCCATCCCCTTCGTGACCAGGCGCTTAACTACAACCCTGTACTGACAAATATTTAAGCCGGCAGCACACGAGCGACAAATTACTGCGCGTTATTTTACTGCGCAGTATATGCTAGGATTGCGCTCCTGCACACGGTCGACAAATTACCGCGCAATATATCTCATATATTAGTAAAAACATCGCGCGATACCGCACTGTAACTTATCGTCCTTGCACAGGCGCGCTAACGTTCTCAAACATTCGAACGGTTTTTATTAAATTTGAAATTCGTTTTCCCTTTATATTTTGCTGTTTTGTAAACTTTAATTGTCGGTATAGATCAACCACCCGAAAGGATAGTATAGTCATTATAAACACATGTACACATGTAAGTATATTTGTAAAGTATTACATATGAATAGGATATTTTTTTTAAAAGAGATTAAATTATGTGAAAATTTAGAGAATAAATTGACAAATGTACCTACGTATTCCATAATAATTTATTTAGATAGCTAAATAGTGATTGTGCAATAGTTAGTTTTATTGTTAAAACGAATTAGAAAAAAAAAAAAAATATTTCCAGAATCGAAATAGTATTTTCAGTCTATATTTAAAAAAAGTTTACAATACTGTCGAAAACAAATAATGTAGAAATAATTAAGCGACGAAAGTGACCGTTGTAGTCATATCGAAGGTTCTCTTAGTAATTCTTATGCATTTTGCATAGTAATGCGTAGGTGCTTTTTTACTACAGCATGAGTATTTTCTAATATATTATTTGGTCTATTTATAGTGTATAGGTAAAGCTTTGACCTGGGATGTCTTAATTCGCCAATATATGCTTTCGTTGCTTTTGCTGCAGAAACTCGGGGCGCGTGGTCACCCGATGCATTGGTTAGGTCATGCCGGTGGCATTAGGGACCTGCGGTGATCTCGTCACGGCCTTCGTCCAGTCCCATTGCTGACTTTGTTACATATGAACTTATTGTACCTATATCCCGCAGTACCAAATAGAGTAGGTACTAATATTGAATGTAATATTTTTTTTACGGTGAGTAAAAAAGTCCACTCACCGTAAAAATATTTAGTACCCAAAAGCAATTTCTTCCAGTCATTCATAACAACTGTACTTTTAGCATTTTTTTATATATACTTTATTATTTTTTAGCAAAGCACTTTTACATCTCCCCACAAAGACGGTACCTTTTCTGTGGGTGAAAATAACATTATATATAATAATATTTCAATAAGGTAACATAGATGACAGACTGGAAAAAAAAACAAGATAATAAAATAATGCAAAAGCAGTACATAAACAGCAAAAATGGTAAATTTAAAGAAAATAAATAAAAAATACATAAAGAAGAGAGCAGGTATACAGCCTTTTTAGATTCTTTTTCTGTTTTTTTTTTAATATATTTTTTTTAATCGTGCTTTTTTAATTTTTTTATCTAGGTTGAGGCTCATAGGAAGGTAAAAATCTACGCCTAGTAATTTAACACATATTATTTATTATTAAAATCTGTTATTTAACGTCCAAAGTCCTAGCACCAGTAATGTACGTAGTAGAAAAAAAAGTATTAAATTATTTAAATTATAAATTATATTGAATACTAATTTAAAAACCAAAGGAATACGGCTATTTAACTAAAAACCGAGGAAAGTCATGCGTTTTTTAAAGTCTTCAGATAGACGTTTGTATTTGAACAAATTCCGGCTTCAAAAAGACTCGCTTTTAAATATCTGATTTGATATTTATTATAGCTTTAAATATAAGGAAAAACATTGTTCGACTATGGTATGGGTAAGAGCCTTGACATTATCTCTCAGTAAGATCGATCAGGATGTTTTCTGTTTCCTAAAGTTTGTTATATGTTCATATTATTTGCTCTGAAAAACTAAGGCGGAATAACAAACCAATCGATCAGAGCAAAAATCGAAAGTAAGAGAACAGATGTTTACCAGTGATATGGGATTGGGTATTATTAAGTTCGGACAAAGGAGCGGATGAGGTGCAGCATCTGTCTAAAAACACTTTCGTCTTCTGCAGGATGTGCAATTTCTGGCAATTCATTCTGAGATTAGTTTTTATAACAATGCTCTAAATCGCTTCCTCCCCGCGTTTAACACGTAGCCACTTTGCAAAAATCAAACCATATTTTTCTCCAACATCTCACATGTGTAGTGTCTATATATGTATGTGTAATGTGTTCGTCGTATTGAGACAGCGGTCGCATCTAAAGGGTTAAACCATTGTTAACGCTTCATTAGCACAATCTCTTCTCAGTCTAGCAAAAGTAAATATAGTTTAGTTGAATAGGGCCTAAAATAATTGTATATGACCGAGGTCATAGCAATATTTTTTAAGTAAAAATGTTTGCAATGTAACCTAATGTAGTGTTTTTAATTGAAAATTCTATAGTATATTATGAATTAGTAATTGTATGCAGAATTCCTTGTGAGTTTCTAGCTACTTATATCCAAACTTAATGTAGGTAATATTGAATGTATCCTATTACTACAAATGAAAGAAATAAAAACACATATACTCGTAGGTGCACTGAATGAGACGTTTTATAAAAATGTTAAAAAATATTCAGTTGCTATGCAGGTACCTAACTGGTTTTGTAAATAAACCTCCACAATAATGGACCTAGATCGCTTATGTAATTAATGCAAATTAATTTATAGATTTTTTGTTTATTTGTTTGTAAAGCTATTAATATTATTTTATACCTCATTTTAGAGAGATATTATTAAGAAGATATAAATTAAAATATAGTGTGTATTCATTTATCAAAACCTATTTGTAATATTTTACTGCAATGTAATTAAAAGTTGCTACTGTTATCTACTTATAGCGCACGAAATTAATTACAATGCAACAGAATCGTTTGTTCATAGTACACTTTTTTGATATAGATGTCAATATATAATAATATTTGATATAGTCAGTCAATGTTTTCATAGTAGCATTGATTATATAGTGTTTTCAATGATAGTAGTTTATTACACAAAAAATAGATTTAAAATTAATATAACGAATTATGTAAAATACCATAAAAATTGGTGATGCATCTATATTGTATACTTTATTAACTGATAAAATATTAGAAATCATATATTGGATTTTATTGGTTCCAAAATATTATCCGAAGCAATGGAATATTTATATTATCTAAAGTATTATTCTCAGTTTGGTTACACAAAAAGTATGAAGAATTTAATTAAATAAATTTCTCTGGTTACGGGAACATTATGAAGGATGCCAGCTTCACCTTCATATCTTTGATAGATGAATATTTCATCTTTGAGAAGATGAATATTTCGACAATATTTAGATTGGATTAAGAAGTTTTGATATTTCTTAAACTTTCAATTCTCTAAGTATAAACATATAAGGTTTGTATGACCTTTTGGTCAATCTAAATTTTAATTTGCATAAAAAATTGTTTAGCCGTTTTTATTCCGTAAAATGTTTAATTTTATAAATACCTACCTATAAGTTTTAACACAGTCATAAACATCGAGCTTTAGTACATTTCTGTTCTACTAGATAGCGAACTATACTTATAGGTTCAAATATTATGCTGTCGAAAAAATATAGAGATACAAAATTAAATATTTAATATAAACGAGTAGGTACAAGACCTACTCAAATATAAGTTGGTATTTCAAAATATTTACTAAAACAACACGATAAAATGATAATATTTCATAATAATGTCTCATTTTTTATTCATCTATATTAGGATTCGATTGCATAATTATTGGTTTGTCTTCATCAATGTCTTTTTCTTCGGAATTATCTAGCCTATATTTGGCATAACTTTTCAGGAGTTCAGGATGGCTGGAAACTAGCTGACTGAAATTTAAAAAATATGAAACATTACTGCAAATTATGAGATAAATAAAAAAGTTAAGTATTATAATGGATTAGTGTGAATAAAATGATTGAAAATCTTTGTGTTGCACAATACCAACTTCCCAGATATACCAAGGCTAGCCTTCTACATTTTTGTGTGGTTATTATTATTTTTGAGGTTATTTGGAGCCGAACTGATTGTTTTCTTATAAAATAAAAGTATTTTGTATTGGCATTCAATTTTACACAGATATTAAGAGTACCCCATTTTATGGATGTAATTTGCATTTTGCATTTTTGTGGTGCATTTTCTAAAAAAATATTATTTCTTTGTAGCCAAATACTATATTTAATCTTATTTTATAATATCCTGACCCATTTTAAGGGGTACAAGTAACATTCGTTTTATTTTCAACCTTTCTTTGACAAGCATAAACATTTTTTGGTTTTATTGTGCACTTGCAGATTCTTTGGAACTAGAAAAACCCCAATTGAATGATAAAACATTTTTTGAAAGCGGTTTTATTTTTATTCGAGAGTACAAACCTTTTTAGCATTATTAGGTAGGTATGAAGAGGTTACCCACCAACAATGATTATGAAGTTAGAGCGGTTATCAATGATGTCGTTGTTATTTTGGATAGTAACAATAAAATTTACGTAACGTTGTTTTCATAAAATTCTAAAATAATGTGGATATTATTGAAACACTCTAGAAACGTAAAGCAAATTCAGTTTATAAGATATTAAGCACAAAAAGTTAATAGAGTTATTATAAAAAAAAAACTTACGCGTTTTGGCTCATATGATATGGACACGGACACTTCTCGTCGTCTACCTCATTCTTGACCCAGAAGGGAACTCTTCGCAGCTTCCAGTTGATGATCTTTAACCTCGCAACAATGCAAGTCTCGGCTCGTATAAGATATTCGAAGAATATTGGCATCAATTCTTGGCCTGATTATGAAACAAAACCAACTTAAATAATTAATTTTTATAACACATACTTTAGAGGTATTCTTACAACAGGATGTACGGTGTGGTAAGTTTTTGGCTAAACTTTTCATTCTACTCCTTAGCAGGGAAAGTTTTAAGAAAACGTTTTGAAGCGTTCTAGTTAAGATTATTAAGCACAAGTCTTGATTAAATGAAGTGCATGGGTAGAAAGTGATATTATGTATGTTAGTGGATGTGGGGGTTTGCCCCCGAGTCCTTTTCTGAACTATTGTACTTTTAAATCCACTTATAGTTCGCCCTCTAGTCCCGTACTGTAGACAAAGTTAAGTATCTTTTTGGGTGCGATGGTTCTAATCTCTTCTGGCTCGAGGAGATGGTTACCTAGACGCTGGTACCTTTTGTAAATGAGGGGCCTACATTCCCCCAGTGGGCTCTCTTGGCAAAGTTTGCACCTGTTGTAACGAAATCACGAATTATCTCGTTGAATAAACAAACAAATGCCGTCTGCCGTTTATTAAAATCATTATTATTATCTCTAGTTTGGACGTCCTAGCTGGAACGCAAACTTGTTTTTCTGTCAGTTGAATTTCGGATAGACAAAGGTAGTTTTTTCAATTTTTTTTTCACTTTGAGTTTGGACGTCGCCTGAATGACGGTCGTAGGATGGGAATCGATTTTATTGTGCAATTAAATTGTTAACAAATATAACTACCATAATACTCATGTCCACCCCGTATAAATACCAGGATTTTATTATGGGTTAACCGGTTTTTCAGTTGGAAACGGTAAGTCGTTATTCCGATTATTTTTTATTTAGTTTTCGACGTATTGATCTCAAGTTTATTTACATTTGTTGTCGCCTTTTAGGGTTCAATATTTTGGTTTTTGTTACCATATCCATGATACGTGAAGTCCTCGCTTTTGGCAGACCATGACGTTCCCAGGGAATTAGTGGACGTTAATTTTTTCGTGTACATATCTCCTAAGGTCATGCGGCCTGGATTCTTTTCAAGCTATGTATTTTTATACTTTTATTGTTTAATTTTACGATTCATACCTTTCGGTATAATTTGTTCGTAAAAATAATTTTAGAACTTTACGTTTCCATTCTAGGAAATTATTAAATAATATTGTCATGTCAACTGAAAAGTTAAATTTGGAATTAAATGTGTATTGTGTTTACAAATTGCAAACCAGATCTTTTTATTTTTTACCATGACCCTGAGGGAGATTTTTTTGCATTGCTTACCCTGAAGCTTTTGCCAAAAAAAAGAACGAAATTAGGTAAATTTCGTTTAACCATTTATTTTATTTCTTGTGGCTTAAGCACACAGTGACGCCCATAAGCATATTTTTTTTATAAAAGCAATACCTAATAAGTTACGTTGTGTATATAACGTCGGTTATATAAAATTGGCATCGGTCGATAGGATTAGTTTGTGCAGGTATTTTTTCAGCTTACATTGGCCTCTCAAGGTTCTGGTTAGGATCCTTAGTTGGTTCTGGCTTAACTTTAATAGCTCCGAGAGTCTTTTTTGCGAGAATCCTACTATGAGTTCTTTGGCTTCCTTTTGTCCGGGCAATTCTTGCCAGTATTTTAGGCTTTTAAGCACAGATTTTTAGCAGTGTGCTGGTAATGCTTTTAGCTATGCCGCAGGCCGGTTCTAGGCTTATCAGAGTCATGCTAGCACCTTTTAGAAAGTGATGTTCTAGATAAATTACTTTTAAATTAAAAATTAAATTGTTATTGTATTTTATGTTACGTTTATTTTTTTTCTCTCCAAAACTGTCGCTCGTGAAGACAAAAAATAAAACTTTTGGACGCGTTTTACGCTCTGAATTAAAAGCGATCAAATATTTCTTTTACATTAAAAAAATACTGCCTTTCTAGAAAAGTCAATTTCTTTATTTACTGAAACAGGTTTTCACTACGGTATAGAAATACAGGAGAAAAATAATTTTTCTTTTTCTCCCGGCACTGAAACTAAAACTGATTCCACTCTTTGCATTGTAATTTTGGTTTTCTAAAATAAATGTATTGTTGAGACCTGTTGAGACCGCCGACATGCACCTGGCCTGGTCGGCTTCAGCCGTGAATACCACTGGCTCTGAGGCCGGTTCAGCTCGAGTCGCCTTCGCGGGGACATTCTTCGATGGGGCGCTGGGGAGGTCCTTGCGTCTGGCGGGCTCATCGCGGGCCGACCGACCGAGCTCCTGGATGCCGTTGGCTTCGAAGCTCAGGCGTCTCGACGAGCGGGAGTCTGATCTAGGATCGGATAGAATTAAATAGCAAACAAAGCAGGGTAAGAAATAAAATACGACGTTAGCTAGCAGGCAAGATGCAAGATATCAAGACAAAGTGGGAATTATTGCTGAACCGCAAAAGAAAAACATGAGTTTTTAAACTTCTTTCATCACAAATCGAAAATTTTAATCTGCTTGCGCGCTTTTTACTCGATACTTGAATTATTCCGCAAAGAAGGCATCCTAACCTAACCCACCCACCCAGACTACTCCGTCTGTGGTACCAACTTGTGATGGGTTGCTTCATTTCTTATCTACATTTGTACCTGTGACACTTTTAATATATTCGTTGCGCGTTTTCGACGGCCATAGAGGCAACAGTGTGTTATTTTTAGGTCTGAATAGATGAATAAAAAAAAACTGATTCCACTGAGTCTGAAAAATCTGAGTCTGAATAAATAAAAATAACACAATGGTACTAATGAAACCGTGGTAGTTTAGTGGTTAAGGCGATAGACTACTGACCCAAAGGTCTCTGGTACGAATCCGCAGATGGTCATAATATTTTTAACGATTCATTACCACCATCTCTTCTGATTCTAGCATAGGCATATTTGGTCTAGTTGAGTAGGGCCCAAAATGATTGTATATTACTTAGGCCATAACAATTCTTCCAAAAAAAATAAATAAAAAATGAAAAAAAACTAATATAGTGTTAAAATTTATCATAATTTTTAAAACTATTTTAGTTTCTTTTATGTAAATGTTAATGCTCGGTTAGTAATGCACGAAACAACACGGACATTATATTTAAATTTAATAATAATAATATAATTACTTTTAAAATAAAAATAATTTTATTGGTTGCGCCGAGGGTTGATTTTAGTGGACTGTAGGCGGGTTGACATAACCATAAATGGGGGGCGGTGCGGGGTTTTAACCTTTGGGAAACAAATGAAGGAGATGTGCAGACTTACCAGATTCGCTCTCGGCGCGGGTGTAATTAGGTATAATGTTCGAAGACTCCTCTGGGGTTCGGCACTCACTTATTCACTTGTTCTTAAAGATTAATGTTTTTATAATTGCGGTGTTTATTACACTGTCTAACGCGGGTTTTGTGTATTACTTCTTCGACAATAGCGCGGTGCGGGTCGCACAGATAACGTTCGTTCGAAACTTGACACTTCCGCGCGCGAGCGGCGGTAGTAGCGGTGTGTAGTCTTCGCACGACAAGGGAGTTTGGGTAAAATATATGGGATTGGTTGTCGGTGGATTCACGTAAGGAACGTATTAGATGGACAATATAACACAAGGGAATTGTGATGTACATATATTCGTTGTCGCTCAACCATTCCCCCCGGCGTTAGAATATTTGATTCTAAAATCCCCTTATCGCGAAAGTTCTTGGTTTAAATGTATAGATAGATATTAACAATAAAATGCGGAAGCGGTTTAGTCACTTTGACCTAGTAACTAATGGTTTGAGAAGCGGTTTGATTAAAACTAAAACTTAAAACTAGCGGGTGAGTTTAATTTAATTTACTGTGTTGGTAATGGGCACAAACGGACGGCTGGTCGTTTATAAGAGCCGTGTTTTGTTCGCACCAAGGCGGCTCTTACGACTCCATCTTTTCCGGGAAAGATGTCTTCAATAACCCCTAGCGGCCATTGAAGTGGAGCGGGTTTATCCTCTTTGATGATGACAATCATGCCTTTCGTTATAGGATTGGATTGGGTATTCCATTTCTCGCGTGTTTGTAACGTGTGAAGATACTCCAAACTCCAACGTCGCCAAAACGACTGGACTAGATTGTCCAAAAGGGAATGCCTAGTGAGTCGATTTAAAGGCGTTGCCGTTACATCGGCAGCGGGTAAATGTTTTAGCGGGGTCAAGGTAAGAAAGTGTGCGGGGGTTAATGCACTGACATCAGGATCTGTACTTAAAACGCATAGAGGACGTGAGTTCAGCAGTGCCTCTATTTGGATTAAAACGGTGTTCAGCTCCTCATAGGTCAGTAGTTGATCACCCATTATTCTTCTTAAGTGCATTTTAACACTGCGGACGTTACTTTCCCACAAACCTCCGTAATGACTGGCTCTAGGGACTATATTGCGCCATGTTATTCGCATGTCGGCTAGTTCTCGAGTGACAGATTCATTAAAAGATTCAGAAGCAATGAAATCATATAGATCCTTAAGATAGGATTTAGCACCGATGAAATTAGTGCCATTGTCGCTCATCATAATAGAGCAGGGTCCGCGGCGGGCGAGAAAGCGCTTGAAAGCGTCTAGAAAAGTAGGAGTGGATAAGTCGGATGCCACTTCTAAGTGCAAGCACTTTGTGCTCATGCATACGAATAGGCACAAGTACGCTTTTTGCACTCGAGCACCTCTATATCTAGACTTAAGTATAGATATCGGTCCTGCATAGTCAACTCCGGTGGTAGTAAACGCTTTTGCTTGTTGGACGCGGTATGCGGGTAAGTCAGCCATAAAAGGATAAGTAGGCTTTGGTTTAGTTCGAAAGCAAAGATTACACGACTGGACTACTTTTCGCACAAGTGATCGTGCAGAAAGTATCCAAAATTTCTGCCTCAGCAAACTGAGCAGCAGATGCGGGCCAGTATGGCAGTATTTACGGTGATAATATCGTACAATCAATTCTGCGACGTGATCCTTTTTCGGCAGAATCACAGGGTGCATTTGGTCATATTCAAGTTGTGCATTTGAAATACGACCTCCGACACGGATAAGAGATTTATCTAAAAAGGGATTCAGTTTGCGAAATCTCATACTGACACATTTTTGCCTTTTAAGAGCGGTTAATTCATTGGCAAAATGTACAGACTGAACTACCTCGAGAATTTTAACTTCTGTCAGGTCTAGGTCAGACGCGGTGACCTCACCTCGAGTTGGTAATTTCTTGAGGAACCTTAGCACGTATGTCATAGAGCGCAGAAGCTTAGGCCATGAAGATACGCGTAAGGCCAGTTTATAAAACGGGTGGTCCGATGCGGAGCTGACAACTGGAAAAGAAAGAAGTTTGGCTTCGGGAATGTCATCAGTTTGCTCGATGAAAGGTGAAATTGGCCATTCGTTGCGGGGTTGGTTTAACCAAGGGGGTCCCGATGTCCACATATTGTGATCCATCAGTTGTTTTGGGGTAAGTCCTCTAGATAAACAATCTGCGGGGTTATCAATTCCTTGAATAAAGTGCCAATTCGAAGGCGGGGTGTTCTCTTGAATCTTCGAGACTCGGTTTGCAATGAAGGTTTTCCATCTGTGGGGAGACGAATGTATCCAATGGAGCGTTACCATTGAATCGGTAAAAGCGAAGAAGTTGTCAATGGATACGCGCGGTGAGTAGGTGTCTAAAACTAGACGAAGTAATTTTGACAACAAAACGGCACCACAGATTTCCAGGCGCGGGATGGATTCTATTTTTAGAGGGGCTACCGTGGACTTCGCACAAACGAGACTTGTATACGATTCACCACTTTTGTGAACGGTATGACAATATACCACTGCTCCGTATGCTTTACTTGAGGCATCACAGAAGCCTAATAAAGTGATAGAGCAGCCCTTGGCTACACCTATATGACGTGGTACGTGATAATTTTCTAAGAGAGGTAATTCGTTTTGAAATACACCCGCATGCATAACATCGTTTAGTGATAAGCCAGACGTTGTCTTTTGACTCGCGTCAAATACTACCCGAGTCTTGGTTGTTAAACTATCGGGGCGCAAAACGGCAAAATGAGGAATGATATAGTGCGGTTTTTCGTTAGGTTGTGCTTCTGGAACTGGAAACATGTAACCTTTGTTTAGATACTCCTTCATTACTTCGTTGTAATTTTTGCGAAGTGTTGAATCGGCATCTAATCTTTTTTCTAATGATAAAAAACGTCTTTTTGCTACTTGGAACGAATTGCCCAATGCAATAGGTTCCTGTTTGAAGGGAAGTGATACTACGTATCGGCCGGTACTATCACGTTTACAAGTGGATTGGAAATGATTCTCACACTCTTGCTCATCGGGACTTAGAAATGTTTGTGATGTAGCAGGTACATCTTCTAACTGCCAAAATTTCTCGAGGACGCCTTCTAAGGGTGTTTCAACAATAGTGCAAAACGTTTGCATATTTATTGTTTCGTTTTGATTAAAGGGTTGTATGGGCGCTTCACCTAATACTACATAACCTAAGGAGGTCTGCAAAGCTGTAGGCATGTTTGCGCTGCTCATTATTTTTCCTTGACCTATCAAGTGCGAACACATTTCGGCGCCTAATATTCCCGAAATGGCCCCTGGAGTGTGATAGCTATCATCGGCCAATTGCACCTGATTAAGATAGCTTAGAGCGGAGGTATCAACTGCAGTAGTTGGTAAGTTTTCACTGATCTTATCTATGACGAGCGCATTGATAGTATGTTGATCATTTTTGTTAAATCGGGACGTAAAAGTAAAATTAACTGTTCCTTTGACAGGACGCGAAGAGGCACCGAGCCCCATTACTGACGATTTAAAGCGGTTGATATGAAAACCATATTTTTTACACGTAGACTCTGTCAAAAAATTACACATGCTGCCTGTGTCCAAAAGAAACCGTTCAGATGAATGATCACCGGACGGAAGGCTGATATGTACTTTGACAGTGCTTAAAAGTACAGTACGGGTATTGGTGCGCGGCAAAGCTGTATTTAAGTTACACATTGCTACTGTGGAATTTGTTCCAGCTTGTGGCGATTCAGCACCTTCAGAAGCATTATTATAAAAATGCAATGACGAATGATGTCTGCGTTTGCAAGTCGAACAATTGTGTTTCGATTTACATTTGGCGGTTCTGTGCCGATCACTTAGACAATTCACACAGTATGAATTTTCTTTCACAAAATTGAAACGATTAGTTTGGGACATGTTAGAAAAGGCGGGACATTGATATAATAGATGAGCATCATTTGAACATATCTTGCAACATGGGATACTCGGTTTGTTTACCACAAAAGATTGCGGCTTCAAAAGTTTGTTAGGTACAGATTTTTGAGTACTAACAGCGGGGGTATTAGGTTTAGATCGCGCACGTTGTACGATTTTTAACTGTTCGTGCAGAAAATCACTTAATTGGTCGTAAGTAGGTAACTCTTCCTTACGATGAAGCGATTCAAAACTTTGCACAGTCTCTGTGTCTAACTTTCTCAATGCTATAAATAAAAGAATGAAATCCGTGAGGTCTTCAATTTCAAGCTCTTTTAAAGCTGACACAGCAGGCAAAAATTTATGCATAAAATTTTCCAACGACGTGAAGTTGCACGATGTAAGTGGTTTTAAATCAATAATCTGATCTAGATAAGACGTTGCAAGTGAGCGCTTATCTTGAAAACGCGTTACTAGTAACTTCCAAATTATTGGGTAATTTTTTCCAACTGGCGCAACGCCTTGACAAATAGCTAAAGCTTTTTGGGACAGTTTACCCAATAAATATTGAATTTTTTCGGTATCTGTCAAGTCGTGATTGTCATGTATGGCGGCTTTAAAAGATTCATAAAATACGGTCCACTGCGTAGGATCGCCGTTAAATGAAGGTAACTGCAACGGTGGAAGTTTGCTTGTATTTTTATGAGCGGGTGTTGAGTTATTTTTCAAAAGGTTGTCGCGAACTGCCATAACATAACAGTACAAATCGTCAAATGCATCAAGAACTTCATAACTCGGTTCATAATTTGGGTTTTCGTTGAGCATTTGCGAGTTATATTCGTCAATGACAGTTGAAAACTGTTGCCGAGTTTCTGATATCAAACTGGACTTAACAATGAAAGTATCGCGACTGATTTCAGTATCGAGGTTTTCTCGAATATCATAAAGTGACTGAACTTTACGAAATAAAAACTCTCGTTTTTTTATTAATTTTAAAGTTTCATGACTAACTGACTTTTTCACAGATTCAGTCGAGACGTTAGGGGGAGGGGGCGGTATTTGCGAACGTGTTTGAACAGAAGTCATGTTGAATTTTGTATGTACCTACTCGTAATTGATTTTATACAGACAATTTGTTGTGGAATTTACAAAATATTTTGCAGGAAATAATATTTAGATTTTAATAATTTGATAAATAAATTTCCGTTATTTTGTATTATTTTATTCATAAACCATGAAAAAACATAAAATTATTTTTTTTTTTGTATTCGCGGTAAAATGTTGGTGAAGTTAGCTGAATTTCATAATATAGCAAAGCGCTAAAAGAGAGGGTGAAACTAGCTAAACACAAAATGAATGAAGCTAACTTCCCACAAAAATTGATAACTTCACGTATATTTTTTGTTGATGAGTTCACTACGAAACGAAACTATGACAAACACAATTTTAGGTAGGTAGTTTTGAGAGAGGGCTGATACCAATGTTATTATTTGGGGAGAAGGAACACTTTTATGGTTGCGCCGAGGGTTGATTTTAGTGGACTGTAGGCGGGTTGACATAACCATAAATGGGGGGCGGTGCGGGGTTTTAACCTTTGGGAAACAAATGAAGGAGATGTGCAGACTTACCAGATTCGCTCTCGGCGCGGGTGTAATTAGGTATAATGTTCGAAGACTCCTCTGGGGTTCGGCACTCACTTATTCACTTGTTCTTAAAGATTAATGTTTTTATAATTGCGGTGTTTATTACACTGTCTAACGCGGGTTTTGTGTATTACTTCTTCGACAATAGCGCGGTGCGGGTCGCACAGATAACGTTCGTTCGAAACTTGACACTTCCGCGCGCGAGCGGCGGTAGTAGCGGTGTGTAGTCTTCGCACGACAAGGGAGTTTGGGTAAAATATATGGGATTGGTTGTCGGTGGATTCACGTAAGGAACGTATTAGATGGACAATATAACACAAGGGAATTGTGATGTACATATATTCGTTGTCGCTCAACCATTTATAATATTTATAATGTGGCACTGAACATTATTTTATGCGATTATTTTTGTTTCATTCATTAGTACTAAATATTTGTAGAATTTAATGTTATATAACTATATTATTCGACCAGCATCCGATGTGATCTAAATGGCTATGGTGCACACAAAAACTTTTTCGCATTTTAGAATTAAAAGATGCAACATACAGACGGTCAAAGCTTTAGTTTCTATTCATTCTTTTACATGAATTTCTTTATTGAAGCTAAAATGGGTGATTTATATAAATTCTTAATTTTAAACTTTTTCTGTTTTGATTTTTGCACGTAGTTCCGACGAAGTGTAAGTCAGACTTGCATTCTTTTCACCTGTATAATTCAATTCAAATAATATTTGTAAGTCACTAAAATTAATTATTTGAGGTAGATCAAATAATAAAATAATGATCAAATGTTTACGCTCTTTTTAAGGTTACTACTACGATGTTTCTTGGTGATGTCGATGTATTAAAATTGTTGCAATAAAATCGAACAGCGGTGTAGGCCATACACATCTACAATTAAGGAACATACAAATTTCTCTATATGAGTATACTAGCTAAAGCTTAAGTAGTCAACATTAAATGTAATAATAAATTCATCTTAGCTTGATAAACGAACGACAAATATGTGATTAATTTAAAATCTTATTAGGTCTTTTCTATAGAAAAAATAATTTAAATCAATTTAGGTTTAGAAAGTGTGCCAAACAATATTTTTTAATATCCAATACCTTGATCTTTTACTCGATTGTGATCTTCTTCTCGTCTCGGACCTCTTTGCTGCAGACGGTCCTCTGGTGATCGACGATCGACTAGGAATTAAGAGATGAAAATGAGTGGGTAGCCCCTTATTTCCTAGTTCATAGTTGAAAAGATTAATTATATTATTTATATGTAACATTTCCTCTTATCTTAGAATTTTAACGACAGTTTTCATTTTATAAATTCTTTTGTAATTTCAAGAAAAATATGTATTCAACCATCAGATTCGTTTTGTCGTTTACAGTCATCGCAGATTAACTTATTATTAATGTACATAAATCCTTTCAGAAAATGGCGAAAATAAAGAGAAAACCCTAAAAAATGACAACTTTTGTATTAATAATTTCGTACGATTTCAATATACGTAGATATTTATGTAGTTTAAGGTATTTCATTATTACTCTGTATATCGCGCCAAAAGAACGTCAAAGCAATAATAAACTCCAACCTTCTTCTTTCTTCCCTATTAACTGCTCGCGATTTTCTGTATTCAACGAGTTTCTTAATAACTTCAGTTTGGATTTGTTCGGAATCTTTCCTGATATCTTGAATTTCAACGCTGCTTTGAGATGCTCTCTGCAATGAAATCAAATGAAATGTTTCATGAAATATTCCGGCCTCAAAGAACAAAATATATTTTGCAGGTACATTTTAAACCGCGGCGAACTGAACATTGCCAAACCTTTTGTCGCATACTTAACCAATTTATATGTTTATCTTAATGTAGCATAGATTTGTACAATGTTTATGTTTTTAATAATATGCCGAGCAAAAATTTTCAATATTTTATTTATTTTTTTATTTAGGTTCGTAATAAATGTTAATAATATTAGTAGAGCAACAGAGATAAATAAGACAGAAAATTTGTACAAGCGTTTGGCTTTACTATATAAAAAAAATATTGATCTGAAATTATATGTTACAAGCGACATGCATCTATGGCAATAAATTATTTTTTACCACGCTAGAGTGTCACCAGATCTTTATAAAAAAATAGTAAATTTAGGAATGAAGGATTTTCGCATTCCTTACTTATTTTTTACTAGTAATAGGGATCTTAAATACTGCTTTAGTCTTCGGGAATGCATGGTCTCGGAATATTCTGTATATTCGAAATATCCCTGTCTAATGGAATCAGATCTTTGGATTCATGCTTGCGCCTCGAACAGTTTGAAAATACGGAGATAATTATATTACCTAAATATTTTCCATCACAATTAATGGATACGTTAATTTATTATTATTTTGCAGTTTATTTTTAATTTATTGCAAAACACTTTAAATTGCAACTTATTCAGACTCAATTTATCAAAGCAGTTGAAAGTATGATTAAAATAACTTTGCAACCGTGGTAACGGTGAATGTAGAGCCTTATTTGTGGACCATGGAGGCATTTTAAAAACATTATAATGACGGGTACAATGTGACGACCGCGACCGTACATTGATCGAAAAGGAATTTAAAAAATCGGGGCAATTAATAGATCGAGAAACGCACGTCTATCATGTATTTCAGAATAAACTAATTCCAATCTTTAGTTAAATAAAATATAGATCTCAATTTCTCATTTATTTTTCATCCTCCTGACTTCACATGTATGATTGTAAAATTTTGTAGTCAAAATACAATCATTTAAATTATTAAAATAGTGGTAAGTCTGTATACCAAGCCAATAAATCCATAATTAAATAGGTAAGTCATGGCGGCTATTCATTTCTTCAGACCAATATTTTGACGTTAATCTATTTTTTTTTTAATGGAATTGTTTTAGTTTTAAATATAATAGGCATATAGGAAAAATCTTCATTATTTTTTTATCCTACAAGGCATAAAAATGGAATTTTATAATCTACAGGTCAGCCTTGAAATTAAGAGCCCTAATGACCTATCTAACTTGTTGACACCACCTTCATTCTCAAACGAAATATGTCCTTTTTTGTTTGGGACATCCTATATAATGCAAAAACATTTCACCGTTTTTGAATTACCTGGATATAAACAGATCAGCCTATATTGTTATGTCGACCTCAACGACTCCTCTAGGTAGTTGGAAACACCTGCCTGACCTATTTTCTTACGTAACTTATACCTACATATAGATAGGCGTAAGACATTTAAAGGATGTATTATGTCTTAATATATATAGACAGCTTCTGAATCTGCTTAAGGCAAATTGTAATTGGAAGAAATGGATCAAACACCTTAACTCCAAAGAGCTGTCCCCTGAAGCATCGGAAGGCCTCTTTCAAATGCGGAGTGGCTGTCTTCGGCTGGCCCTCCCTCAAATAGAGTTCGCCCAGAAGCTCGAGAGCCAGGCCCAGGTGGTATGTGAGGTCCTTCTCGAGGGCCATCGTGCCCATCGCGGTGAGGTGGCTTTCAGCTTCTTTCGTGTCGTGGAGCCTACATAAAACAAGCAATGTTCCTTTTTTTAAAAATGCGTTTTACCGCGTCAGCGTTGCGTTTATACCGACATCATTCAATATCACCTTTGTGTCTTTTTACAGAGGACAGATATTTTCAGGTTTGGCTTAATAATCATTTCAATTAAAAAATAATCGTCCTTTATTCTGAAATATTGTAATTTATTTTATTAGACGGTTTTCATTGATTAAAATTTAAAATAAATGTGTTAAATCCATTTGTAGTTAAAAAAACATATACTTTTTTAACTACAACGAGGGGGTGAATGTAGCAATGGCTATGTTGCCATATGTACATCATTTGTTTTCCCCAAACATAGACAGCGCATTGTCTACGGTCAGCGCTCGGCCGCGATACAGCCGAGGTGCCAATATTCAGGATATAAGTACAATCAAAATACAAAACAAATTATGTATATTATATATTTTATTATATAAAATGTTGACGCATAATAAAAATATGTACAATGCCCTGCTGTGCCTTCATAAAATCTTTTAAGTTTTAATATTTAAAAGTCGAAACGAATAACATATGATCATTTAAGGTCGCCATTCTTCTGTTCGAATATAATCTGCCATACTTAATATTATAAATATAAAACTTAATTTAACTGTTTGTTTAAGCATTTTGTAGTAATATTGGTATTTTAGTAAAGAATACGAATTAATAAATAATTTCTAATAAAGTAACTGAGTAGCGTTTCTACCTAGCTCAGCTATTTCCGTAGTTATTTGAATGTATTATTGGTCAAGTTTAAATATTTTTAATTCTGGTAATTTATCAATATAATATAAATAAATAGATATAATAAAAAGATATTTAAAAAAGGTTATATGTGTAAATATTTAAATATGTACTTTAGAAAATGGTTTGTCACAATAAATGACAGAGAAAAACATATACCATAGAACCTTTTACAGATAAATAAACAATCCTTCATTGTAATTAAGTAATAATAATTACATTTGTAGCGCTGCGGCCATATGCATGTGTCCTTCACAAATGCCCGGGAAGTTGTTGATCTGCACCTGGATCTGCAATGCTTTGGTGTAGTTTTTCAGGGCCCTATTGAGGTCCTTTGAGGCCAGCTGACAGCTGCCCATTTCCGTTAGGGCCTCCGCTTCCTTGTCAGCGCGTTCGGCTAAAAAATAACAAATAATTGCCATCATTTTAGTAGTTAATTATGGCTAATTATATAATCATTATTGTTATATTATATTAGATCAGAAAAAATGAGATTGAAATGTTCAAAAAAACTACGATAACAGTATTTTTTTTTTAAGCGGCAAATACAACGAAAATGGTTGGCATTCAATGTCTTCACGAAGAATGATAAAACAATATTAGCAGCAAAAATGCGAAAAAATACTTCTAAATAATTATGTTGCAGTATTTTATTACACTTTAATATTAAAAAATTACAATTACGGTTTATATTTATCAGTACACTATCTTTTTTCCCTCGTTGTTATACCAACCGGGGAATATTCTTAGCTTCAACTCGAGGAATTGTATGCCTCGAAATGTCGGACAATTTGCTTTTATTGGATATCCACTTCTCAGTATTGATTGGCAGTGAAACCACCCACTAAAATATAGTTTTTTAATCTAATCATCGTTTAGATCGAGCACTTAGATAATTTCTAACTACCAATAATGAACACTTTAATCCCTTCAGAGTTTAGACGATTCATTATAGCCCTTGGTTCCATGTTAAAATCAAATAATTTGTTATATAAAAATAGCCGCAGGTGAATTGAATTAGTTGCTGCTCATTTAATAATTTTGCTGTTTGAATAGATTTTTAGCTGCGCGATTGGCGTTCGAATGGTAGGACGAACCAACGTTTTGTGTGCTAAAGCACGCGATTTAAAATCAGCAGCTTTAAGGCTTCGCATAACAAACCATAATTTTTCTGCGAGATATTTTTACTAGATCACCAACATGAGTTTCCCAATGGAGATTCGATAGTTAAGGTAATTCCTAGATGCTTCGTGATAGAGTATTTGGACAAATGATTTACCAGCTAGTTCATATTTAAAAATCCTAATGGATGGGATCAAACTTTATCAAGGACGACCGATCCGAATCTAAACGCATGCCATTTTGATTAACCTATTGAACAACTGCAAAAAGGTCGTTTTGCTATGTTTCAAAAACTGATTTATTCCTAGTTATTCTAAATATCAACAAAAATTTGCATAAGTGATTTAACACAGGTAGGAAAGTAATTTATAAATAAAAGAAATAATGTTCAAAACGCAACCACTAGACTACCACGATCTCAAAAGCCGCGTATTGCTCCTGGCGAAAGAAACCAGATCAATCAAGTATATTACTTATCTAGTGAACAACTAACCGTTCCATAATTTTGCAGATTATACAAGTCAAACTTATAGGTCGAAAGTTGATGGGATCTCTTCTGGAACCATTTTAAATATAGGAACCACTGAAGCTATGCGCCATTCGTCTGATTGAATGAAAAACAGCTGATATCGAAAAGAACAGTTAGGTAAGGGATAACCGAGAAATCAACCAGCTTTAAGATCTGGATAGTTACTCAGCCAGGGCCTGGTGATAAACTAAATAAAGTATTATATATAGATTGCACATTTTTTTCAGAAGAGGAAGAAGAGACTGGGTTAGACGAGTTCGCAAGTAATTCAGTTTTTTCCTTGTCACTTTGCGTCAAAAACTCCAGAGATATTAAGAAGGTGTGGAATACTACACCCAATGTGTGATCTGTGTCTCGAGAGTTTAAAGATTGTGTGCACCCTGGAGTGCAGTAAGATAATAAATGAACTAGATAAGTAAAAATTATGATGCAATAATGGTATGCGTCGCTGGCCTGGTCACAAAAATAAATAAAATTATTTTAAAAATGTCTGGATTTGACCAGGCTGGACCCTCAAGTTCACACTTTTTGATGAAAGTTCACATCATTGAACATATCTCAAAACGTCAACATAATTCATCTAAATCAAAAATTAAATGAACTTACAACTGGTTTGAACCAGTGATGCTTTAATAGAACATTAACACATTATAAAATAACTAATTGTGACGTATTGCAACCAAACTTACAGGTGAATGTCTGGTGTTTGATGAGTCTAAATAAAAAGCTTTACTTATCGAGAGACGAATCTGAGTAGTCGATCGTCACACTGACGAAGCGTTTCTACCATATCTCACCATCCAATGCTCTCTTGACTGCCAGGGCGCACATTCTCTCCGCCTTGTACGGATCTTCGTCTCTCATTTCTTTGGCCTTCCTCAGTAAGATTGCGTGTAGAAGCAGACAAGTCTCGACGAAAAGTGTACCTTGTGGCTCGCCTACCTCTTCGGTTGCATCCCAGTTCTGAAATATTCATATGTAGGTTCATATCATAATATTGTGTTGTCATCAAAGAATGTGCTTTAAATGGGATAAAAGGTTTTTTACTTAAATTTTGGTTACAAACCTTGCAGGCGGGCAAAACTTGTCTTGTTTGGAGGTTTTACAATGAGTATTCGCATATGCCTAACGTGCGTCAAGTTCGCACTATGAAACGCTAGAAACCATTGGAAGTATCACTATTTGAAATAAAGAAGGTTGACTTACTTTGCCGTTGGATTTATCACGAACATAGGCCAAGACAGATTTCACTTCATCGATGTCACTTTCAGGATCTTAAAAAAAATATATATGTATAAAGATTTATTGCGATGTAAGAACATGGCGGCAAAAGAGCTACTCTTGAGCATTCAAACCCACTTATTTGGGCAAATTGATAGTTTTGATTAAAATACGAGGTTTCGCCGTCTTAGATTTCTTTAGTAAACACGAAATCCGTTCTCGTAGTAATCAATCTTTTGACATTTATATATTTAGATATTTATATTTATTTACTACATCAAATTCATGCTAGCCTACTTTCTCATGCATACAATAATAAATACAGGATGTCCCGATATAAAATCCAGCGAATTGGCCCTGTGCTCGTGTAAAATCCCTTTCTGCTTGCGGGCGCTTGGCCGATGCCGTCCAATGATCCGGCGCGGCGCGGCCTCGCTAGCAACCGAACTTATGACAAAAGCGATTTCATTATCATGTCAAGTTTACAATTTTTTTACTCGCAAACCAAGATGAATTTTAATATGAGGTCAAAACAAATCATGCTTCAAATCACAGTGCCAATAATCAGGATTTTTTAACGGGAATGGTCTGGTTTACGGTGCATAATTTCTTACTCATATCAAATATAAAAATCCTATTAAATCTTCGGGAATGGTTTCAAGACTGTATATTTTGACTATGCCTATATAAACATGATGCAAACATGCTAATGTTTCCACAGAACAGAGAACGTCTTAAGGCGCCCCGGGACGCATTTGTCCTTGAGATTAGAAAGAGTAGGCTTTATTCGAACATGTGCTTTATTCGTGTAGAAAAGAGACGGATATACTCGCCGACCGCGAATTCGTTACATTTGGAATCGATGAAACATGTTTTTTGTATTTAAATAATTATTATCATTTGAAAAAAGTGTTTTTTTTTTATGTAATGGTCTAGATTATTATATTGTCTATCTTTAGAAAGAAAAATTAGGTTCGCGTCACCTACACAACTTAAAAGAAAATCGTTGCAAGAAAAAAACAACACTTTCTTATTTATTTATTTTCATTACTATAATAAGGTGTATTACATTTTTTTTTTTAAGCAAAGGACAATTAATATATGTAGAATATTGTGGTATTTTTAGTTTTAGCCATTTGTTGGGAATAACTTCAACAAAATGCACCAAAATACGTTACAAAACACGTTTTAGGGACTGGTGGCGCCTTAAGAATATTTTTTTTTTTCTGCCACAGCCTTCCTTCTCTCACTCACTTTACTTCCTCGCTCGCACGCGAACGGCCTGCAGGGCTAGTCGGGACCGCGAGCGAGAGGTTCACTTATCCATATTGTATATTTATGATGGTATTGGTGCCAAACGCTCGGCGATTCTAACCAACACCACCAAAGAGCCAGCTAGCAATTCGCGAGTGGGTTTGTGACTAGAGCCACTGTTCCCTCATATAACGGGAGCATTATTATCCTATTGTAATGTAATGGGTTCTATGATCTGTGTGGATTTTAGACTAAACATATTATGGTCCTACACAAAATAATTATATATTCGTAGAATTTTCGAAGAGTAACATACATTTATTAAAAAGGAATCGAGCATAAGCGAATTTGCAAGCAGCCTGCTTTTGTCCTCCGTCGCCGAAGACGGTCTCCGCCACCGCGATGCCGGCCAGGTGCAGCTGCTCAGCCAACCACAGCCAGCCGCGACCTTCCTCGGAGAAGAGGCATGCCATTTGGAGTAGGGCAGAACTCTCTTTTTTCTTATCATCTGGTGATCAAAAAATTGGGCTTTTTAAAAATCAATCAATGAATATAATATACGTGTAGTTAAGCGTATGATCACATAATAACAAAACTGTTTTAAATTCGCATTTAGTGGCACGTCGGAATATGCCTTGTGTCCATTTAAGTAGGTCTATCAAGTCATTTGTGAATCATTTAGCTATTTATGTATTAGTTTTTTTGAATAATATTTTGTATAATCCATAGTTACGCAGTTTGATTTATCCTTACGGATGTTTTTTTTTAAACTGCATTTAACCAATAATCTTATAGTTTACAAACAATATTAGACCATCGAAATTACGATTTTTTACTTTCGCATTGACGCTATAGTAATTAGGAGGTATTTCATGAAGTCAAATAAATGTTGCGTCAGCATTTTTCTATATCGTGTTTCCTATATGGGACAAATCATTGACATGGGACGTTTTTTTAGGTCATTATTTATTAATAATTTAAAAAACAAATATCAAAATTATTAAGTAATGTAATATTAGGTATATATACTTTAGAGGTATCTATTCCTCGGTGGCATAGGTGATTTGCAGGTAGTACAACAAAGTATTTTTTTTTAAATTTTTTTTATCCTTTTTATTAGGTGGAAAAGGGAAAAGGGAAACTTTGTAGTTATGTAATAAGCCCGTAAAAAATTACGGAATAAAGAGCACATTCAAAAGATGAACCTCTAGAAAAAAAAGTTCTAGTCCAATGGTAAAAATGTAGGTCAAAACAAAATAAATGGATCTGTAACGCATAAGTGTTTTACAATTGCAACCTTTCTTTCTCCCACAAAAATATTGTGTAATAAATTTATGTTTGAATAGACAACTACTAACTTTGTCTCTTTGCGATCTCGGCATTCCTTGCTCCAGCCTTCAGCCACTCCAGTTGCAGTGGAAAATCGACCAACCGCGGAATGATGCCCACTTCGTCGTGTTTCCGAAGATTATCGTTCTCCTCAATCAGATCGCGGATGTAAAGGGCGGCCTCGCGGAAACCTTCCTCTTGAAGCTCCTCCATTATGCAGATATGAAATGGCAGCCGCTGCCTGGCGCGGGAGATATTTTTAATGAGAGTAAACATGACTACATTCAATCGACTTATGGTGAAGATTAAGTTTAGGCGACGAGATATACTTCAACGGCTCTGTGCCACTTTTTTAAAATCCCATAGAGGTGTTTAAAATCCCATAGAGGATGTTTAAAATAAATGTCTAAATTAAAACCGACTTCAACAAAAATCTTAAACAAAAAAAAATATACAATAAACTTCCTATTGTTAGTAAACAAAAACCGATACACCAATACGTTGTAATCTGCGCAAAAACACATCTTTTGCAACTTCAGTTAAAACCATGTCTCTGCGCCGACTTCAATCTTTTCAATTTAAAAAAAAACATACACTGTTGGGAACCTCCTTCTATTCTGAAGTCGATTAAAAATAAGGCTGCGTTTATCTAGCAATATTTTTAATAAACAATATTTTCTCTATTATGAAACATTAAAACGTGACCCATTTAATGATATGCCAATTTAAAGGAGTCATTTCATCCACTTTAAAAATGCTCCGTTGTTTTACTATATCATTCGAAACTTCCTTCACCTTATATTTTTTAAGCACTTATTCTGGGTAATGCCATTTAGTTTCAAATTTAACATTTTCCTTTATTTGGAAATATTGTTTAGCGTTGGTTTGCTAAGTTTTAAATATGTCGATATTGAAGGTATAGGAATTCTAGAGAGAAATATGAATTTTATTATTGGGTTCCTTATTATTAAAAATCTAAATGTTTATTTAGAAATATAATAACAATGAACGAATGAATGTTCAATTGAATCTTTTAAACACGAAGTCATATTTTTTATGATGAAACATACCTTCTTAGATCGTTTTTAGACGGAAGTTCGATACTATCAAGCAATCTTTGCCTATGCGCATTTAGATCTTTCTTCGGCATACAAGCCATATATTTTAATGGTTTTTTGTGTGAGTGATCGCCCTTAGAATCCATATTGATTAAATATCTTCGTAAAACGCAAAAACTCACTATTACAGATTTAAATTCAGATATGCTTCACTAGATTTATGATTTAATTGTCAAAACATGACACCCGTCATAAAGTAATGTTGTTGTTGTTTTTTTTTTAAAAGTAAATCTCGAAACATGTTTTTCAATTTAAATGTGTATATTTTGTTTTTTAAATTTTATCTTTAAGTTAGTTATCATTTTATTATCAGTAATATATTTTAAACAAAGCTATATGAAAGGATTTCGTCATTATAATAATAATAATATGGTGTTTTGTTACTTTTGTTCCGATAAGTAGGGCTAAAATTGATTTATTTTTTACTTTAGTTAAACAACGCCATCTAGCTGTGGATTAGTCACAACGACTCTGTAAAACATTTGTTCGAACTCATTAATAAGTTAAATAATATGCATAATTCACGTACATATACATATATATTATTATAAAAAAACTTCTGCAAGAGTAGGTCAAAATATTTTAATAAAAATAAGTGAATTGCACATGCTATCTATGTTGGGCTTGCAATACTTTGAACATGTATTAATCAAATCAAACAGTAATAAATGCATAATTTGGCTGCAGATGGCAGCAGTACTATATTATAATAATAATTTTTAAATAAAAATTAAAATTTACGAAAAAAAACTTTAGGTGAAATTTAATTAGAAGAGTCACATATTAATAAACGGAGCCGTCGTCAATTTATGGTGCATCGATTTTCCAACCTCCTGCCTAACATATTAGGTCAGCTCTCTGATTTTGAAATATAAATTTGGCTTTTTACGAAGTCATGTGCAATAACAATCAAAATTTAGAGTAATTTCGTTGCAGCGTTTAGACCACTTGTTCACACACATACAGACGTCATTCCAAAAACCATCAAAATGCAAATTCGGGTTCAGGTGGATTAAAAAGTAAGGGGTCTTAAGCTTTTATCTCGTAATTTGGCATAAAACGTAGTTTAACAAATGTAGTTATGGTTTAATAATTTGGTTTCAATGCGTATATATTTTTTTGGAAATTAATAACGGAATTTTCCTAGTTTTTATGTTCAAATGTGAATCTTTGAAATAACTAGGTATCTTGTCCCACGTTATATTGATAAAAAAACCTTCAACATACATGATGTGAAAGGTTTTCGTAGAATCTCTCTTAATCAATTCTCGGTGCAGGTGGGTCGGATGTAAATAATGTCATTTTAGGTCATTTTATATGTTGCTGTTGCCAGACATATGCGCAAATGTTTGTGCACATGCACAAATGCTATTAGACACAGAGCTGGCAGCGTCAATGGCACGTGATTTTATAACATATAGGATTACTTTAGTTATATTTTGAAGTGGTTTCGGACTACCATTATGACAGTCTGGCAACTGAACGCCGTTGAGTTTGGGTGGGGAGGGGGTTGATAGGTATTCAGCAAAAAATACGTAATAATATGAATGTTGTTTTTTATTTGCACCGAATTTGTAAAATAAATAATAATTTATGAATGTTTCCAGACTATTTACTTCTGGTTTAAATAGTACCAGATCGGTTTAAACTTGTAGAAGGTCAAAAGAAATTTACGTCATTTTATAAAAGCAGGAATAAACTATGTTTAATACTGTATATTATCGTTTTTTTTTTTATTGAGAAATCAAGTTGGCCGATGAGTACAAGTCTATAACCTTCCTAACTAGGTAAGAATTACCTGTTCAAAGGAAGGTTATATATGAAGTATTACAGTGCATATAATAGACCAGCGCTAAACCCTGAGAAAATATAAAAAATATAAAAAGATACCTAAGGCACAAATATACACACTGATATACACACCCACACATACACATGAACGTTTACGTTTACGTTTATGAATTCGCCAGACCAAATAGTAGTTGTTAAAGCGGTGCCAAACCGATTGTCTACGGGTCAGTCCGGGCACAGAAGAGCAAGATGGAGATACTATTTGTCCCGGGTAGTAGCGGTTCCATCCCACTCTTCTGTGGTCTGGGGCAATGAATAGGTTAATGCCAGGTAAGAAGGCATGAGCCTTCTGGCCGCTGTATGAACAGCGGCCAGTGTTTTACTTACGGGGAAATTAAAAGAACGATGGCATTTTTCTGAGAATTTTTTTATTTCATAATACAAAAATATACACTTAGATACCACAATATAAATTTAATTGCGGATTATTTCTTTAATAACTTATCATTCAAAGCTCTCCTTTTTACATACTGTTATGAAATTATTATAATGAAAATACAATAATACAAACATTTAACTTATACCTACCTAACATTTACAATTTATAAAAAACATTTTTTTAACAAAATAGTATTAAACCTCGAGTTAATTGGTAACATGAAATAAAAGGAGAAATAATTAAATTACAAAGAAAAGTATCAATTAAATCCTTTTACATTTTATTAAATTATATATTGGGAATTTTTGTAAATGTTTTGTTTATTTAAAAATTGATTATTTATTTATAAATAAATAAAACCAAATAATATTTATTTTAATAATAATATAATAATATTTAGTCGACCAAACAGTACAAAATCATTATTATATTATGTTAAAATTAATAAGAAATTCTATTAGAATACTACCACATGTAAAAAAGTTAAGAAATTTGGTTTATAGTAATATATGTATAATAATAGTAAAATGTAAATTAGTACTAGTAAAAATAATATTATTAAATTTTATTTTCTAACTAATTTTATTCTGTTAAATTTAAATTATGACACATTCATTTAAAATATATTCAATAAAAATTGTATAACTTTAAAGTAATACATTATAATAATCCAAATTAAAATTAAATGTTCCATGCATGCATGCATTAAAATAATGTAAAATGACAGTAACACATACGTCAATACATTATACTCATAGACATTATATCTCACATGACTGATATATACCTCGCTATGTTACGGCGTAGAAAGTTTTTTTCGTGGCTCCAAGCGAACCTTGAACCCCTCGGATCGTTTTAGGATAATATCCGCCTGAAGTTTGAATTCTTCTTCTCCGATATCTGAGTGAACCCTGAAGTTGCGCAATATCGTCGATAGGATGATTTTCAATTTCAACATGGCGTATTTGCGACCTGAAATATTTTAATTTTTAGGTCTTTCACAATTTTATTTCGTTTAAAACAACAATGCAAAAAAACATTACAGTTTGATTTTATCTCTTATTTTATTTCCTGTTTATAATTAATATTACAGGTAAATATTGTAATATATTAAATATGATATAATAATAATCATTATTATCAAATGATATTTTCACAATTACAGTAAAAATATCATTTGCATTAGTATCAGCTTTCTTTTCATTTCGCACTTTTAGGAGCATTTAAATTTAATTACAATTTGTTTTCAGACTTATATAGTTCATTTTAAATAAACCATTTGATTTTATGGTATTTTCAATATATAGTATTGGTAAAAACTGTAAACAAAATGTCGTAAGATAATGCTTAGACAACTTAGACAAGTCGAGCATGTTTCAACGATAAAATCTTGCAACATAAATATTATATCCAACAGTGAAATTTGAATATTACAAGACATTTATTAACAAATAGAAGTTAATTATTATCAATTAGCAGAAAAAAACTGCATTTGATTTGCTACTACCGAAATGATAACCTCAAGAATTACTGCTAACCTGGGATGCCGACGATTGAAAGACTGATTTCAAAAATATATTAATCTGGAAGAAGTATATATTAAATATGAGATATTTTACCTCATTGTGCTAAAATCTTATGAGTAATTTAGTTTTTAGACACTTCCAGGAGTTGTGAAAATATGTAAAATATTTTTTTTGTGAATTCCTTACCAACACAACTTCTGGGTCCGGCAGAAAATGGTACAAATGCATAGTAGTGCCTATTCGCCGATCTTTCTGGTAAGAAGTTATCGGGATCGAAAATATTAGGATTTGGATATATATCAGCTCGCCTGTGCAGTTTATACGTGCCGATGACGACCGTTGCTCCAGCGGGGATCATCAAATCACTTGAAGCTGAAACATGTTGAAAATGCACATTATCACAATACATAGCGTGGAATGATCTCGTAGAAGTTGTAGATAATGTAATAAATACATTTCCAACTAAAAAAAATAGTACAAATTGCAATTTATCAGTACAAATATCTGGAACGAACGGAGGGTCGGCCGCAGCGGAGAAAATAAGGCTGATGCTTCTCGTAACATGTGTAAGATGCATCTATCCATGTTTACTAATAAGTCTCTTTACAGAATTTCATTTTGGTAGTGAAGTGAGATGTTTCCTAAATACATACATACTAGTATATCACTCATGTATTCAGGTAAATGTATGGCCAAATTAACAGAGAGCTAATTATTTTTGTATCAATATTACCAAAATAAATGAATATTTTCAAAATGAGGTCATTTAATATTTACCTAATTTTATATCCTGCTTCAGCTGTCTGGCTATAATTGGCACAGGAGGATACAACCTTAAGGTTTCCATTAAACATCTTTCTAGGTATTTCATTTCTAGAGTATCCTGAAAAGTAGCTGGTCTGTCGGAATCTCCGAATATGCCATTTAATTCTTCAACTACTTTGTCTTGGATATTTTGATGTATTCCCATTAGAGATAAGAAGAAGCTGCTACCAGCTGCTGTTGTATCGTGACCCTGTGACAGTTAAAGGAAAAAACACATAAATATTATAAACGCAAACTCTTGATTATTATTAAGTACAAATAAAAGTAAATAAGCATTATCATTTCATAGTTTTACACATATAAAGAGTAAACGACAGACGCAATGTTTACAAAGGTTTATTTGTATTATAAAGATTTTAGTAGGTTTTTACATTATATTGGTCTTAAAAAATATTTGAATGCAAAACATACCCATCTCTATTGTCTTTTATTTTATTGTAAAAGAAAAAAATATATTGGGGCTTGTAAACTGAGCTTACACATAACTATATTTTTTATAGATTAGTTATGACTATTAATTTTTAAGACAACGAGCTATGGTGGATATGGCAAAAATCAATTAAATTCTACGGTATTTTAATTGAGATATTTTTATAAAATCAATTATAATTATTCTTCGTTCAAAATATAGGTATGAGTACATCATAATATGGTTGCAGATTTCGAGAAAAACTAAGCTATAATTAGGGTCACTGTGCATTTACGTGTACGGGTTATGTTTACGCTGAATTAATCGCATCTTAGAAATAACTTAAACTGTGAATATATAGAAGTTCAAGATAATTGTTGAATATGAATTAATTATATGATAGCTTTATGCATTAAATTCAAGGTAATTGAAAACATGTCATGTAACTACATTAAACAATAACCAGTTATCGTATACCTCGAACATAATAGTGTCCACTTGTTCTTTGATCTCTTCATCGGTTATGACCACCCCATTTTGTGACGATTCCAGAAGAAGATCGAGAAAAGCCATCCTTTTCTTTTCACCAACGTCATTATCGTCTACATCCAGGTCATCCTTAAGACCCGCTGATTGGCCATAGGAAAGGCCCTCCACGACCGTTTTGTCGTTGACTAGGTTTTGGGCATCTAATGCATTTTTGGCAGCTTCCTCAAGTTGGTACCTCTCTGCTGATGTGGCTCCATTGGAAAATGCTTCCTTCTTCCTCTTGATGACCTAAAGTTCATTTTAGAATCAATACGTGTACTTCTATTTTAAAGCGGACGGCATATTTTGATATTTGGACATATTTGAAATTTAGTTAAAGGAAATTTAAATAAAGGTACTAAAGATGCGTATCTTGCGCTTATTACCTAGGATACAGGATCTTATTAGTAACTTTAATTTTTTTTTTTTTGCCGCTTTTAAAAAATACTCATTATAATAAATAAGTAAAATACCTTTAAAACTCCATTGTGTAAATAATATGCAAACTAATATTTTTAATATTTCTTTTTTTTTATTTTCATCAACTTAACAATACAAGCATATACCTTTTTGGTTAAACCGTGTATAATGTCCAAAAGTTTTGTTTGGTTCTTAGCATGTTTGGTTAGGTTGAAAATGAGGTCGGATCGGAGCCAGACCTTGGTGTGCCTTAAATGCAGAATGTCGCACATCTTCATGACCGCCATGGCGTATTCGAAGCCACTTTTATCCTGGGTAGATTTGCTCACTCCCATTGCAGTTTCTGGTCAAAAAAAAAAAAATAATAACTCAGTTTTAAGTTAATAGTATGCTGTAGAGATTAGTGAGTAGTTTTAGAAATATTCTGAGGTTAATCATCCAAAAGATTATGTTAATTTCTAATAAAACATACAAAATTAATTATTCTAAAAGACACATCGCCAATATTTGCACTCAAACGAGGCAAACAAAGCGGTAGGAATTCCTAATTTGAAAGTACCACCATAAAAAAGGTATATGTTAAGGTCATTGTCATTGTATATGTTAAGGTTTACGCTGCCAGTCTAGCTAAACCATTCTTATTAGCCTAACCTAAGCAAGTTTATTTTATTTAATATTTTGGGGAATATATAAAGTTATTTTAGATAAAATTGATTTAAACGTTTTTTTTAGTGATAAAAAATATAAATAAAAATCATGAATAATTAATTATTCTGAAAAATATTCGCTTAGAAAAATGAACTGGCCTATAAAACAGAGGCCGAAACCAGTGTAACATGTAGAAAGTCTATGCCAACAAATAAACGCTGTTGATAATATAGAAATAATAGCTTAATAAATAAAAAGAGCACTTTAAAAAAGTCCACAGTAGGCCCAAAAATATATTAGACTTTTGGTTTTGGCAAACAGATATAAAGAAAAATACACGCGTGATAAATTGATCCCCTCTCCTCCTCGTACAGAAATATAAACAATTAAAAACAAAAACAAAAAAGGAACGAAATAAATGCAATTCTAAAAATATAAATGGAGAAATCATTAGGGCATCAATGCCTCTGAATATAATCTGCGAAACAGAAGCCATTCTACGTGACTAAAAAACTAGACTACTGATAGATCCCAGGAAAGGTGGTGTGGCCAGTTTCGACTGATAACTTGAACTAGAGGCAGTTCTGACATTTTAAGATCGCCTTAAACGGTACCACAATCACTACGTATTCAAGTATTATAGAAAGAAGTATATGGAAGAAACCATCCTTCCGGAAATTACCATTGCTGGTTTCCGCAAGACACCACGTACGAGCGCTGATCAAATAAATTCTGTACGAAACGATGGTGCAGCTTTTTCTCATTTAGATTTGAGATCATTGTAGAGCTTAGCAAAATATTTTGATAATGTAGACATGGAATCTAGTCTAGAAATTTTAAAAAAGAATCAGAAATAATTGTTGACATGTTGCGTTACACACTTCATGGGATTGAATATTAATTTATTTATTCATAAAATCTGCTGTAGCAAAAACGTTTTATGGAGAAATGCAGCAGTTACTGTGCTTTTAATTTTCTACGCGGGTGCAAGACTTCCTCTTTTAGTTTGGCCGACCATTTTGTCAAAAAGAAAACCTACTCGGTTTGCAATTTAATTGAATTGTTTTCTCGATAATGCTTATGTTATCCGAGTTTTATTTGAATCCTTCGAGTCAAGCCCATATACGTACAGCTACACAACATTCACACGAAATAATTTATGTAATAATTGTTTAGATTACATGCTATTTAATATTATTTTATCAATGCGCAATGCGCATGCAATTTGCATACTTGTTAAAACGCCTTATTTCTGGCGAGGATATCAGGTAATTTAATTTTTGCAACGGTCTCACATACTCGCACGTGTTATACCTACCCGTGACACGTTGTTGACATTGACCATTCTGCGTCATGATATTCTTGGTAACGTAATAAGACCTATCATTTTATCTGAACGACCTCCGGTATTATTCTACAGAACATATTCATGAAGAGTAATCGTAATAAGCATGAGCTTATCGCCATAAGCGTTAATAAAGAAGTTCGCCATGATTTTACACTGGCCACATACAATTATTTGTTTGAATTTCACGAAATCAATATAAGATGAAACATATCTTTTATTCTGATGATTCCAAGTATCCTAAAGATCTGATCTGAAATCAGAGTGTGGAATGTATATTGAAAAATCTGAATAAAAAATTTGGTACAACACATCATTGAATAAAAAAACGAATATATGTAGGATATACACAAATTAGCATCTAGGGCCATTATCTCAATATCATCAGACGCTAGCTCATAAATATTTATTACAGTATTAAGTAATGTATTTAGTCCAAATTAAATTAACCTTTAGCGATGTCAAAAAGCAAAATCATTAGTATAGAAAATATAATGGTGGCAATAAATCGCTATTTTCTTAAGTGTAAAAAAAACCCTGGTTCGATCCTATTTTCTAATAAATGAAATATTTTTACTATTCATCTTTAGCATGATTAAATGTAATAAGTCATCGGGGTTAAAATTGAAAAAAAAAACTGTTTGGAGTGAAAACTTTTTTTTAACACACGCTGTAGAAATGAATATAACATAAAATGAAAAAACCTCTGTGTAGAGTAGTTTTATAATAAATATTTTATGAAAAGTATATGAAATATGAAATAAATAAATAAAACATAATGCAAAGTAAAATCGGAATAGGCCGTCAAATTTACCTGTTTTCGGTTCACTAAGAACCGGTACACCATTCGGCATTCAGTTCACCATTTCTTTATAAAAAAAATAACACAGTTCGTGCATTGCTACTCTCTAGTTCTCGTTCTATATTCACACCTATTACAATACCTACAGTTGTGATTGACTTTCCGTTGTATTATTATTTAATAAGTATTTAGTTTAGGATAGATTTAGTTAAGTGTTTAGTTTTTCAACTTTATTTTTTTTAATTTCAACTGTCACCTTATTGTTAATTTTAAATTTGTAACTTCTAATCGGTTGTTATTAATATTATAATATTTATGCTCGCTGTGAGTTTATCAATATATACAAAATTAAAATAAAAACGAAATCTCTCCACCCTGGGACACGCATAAAAGTTTACACATCAAAAAAAAAATGTTTTATGTAAACTAGTGGATTCGCACGGTTGAATGGGAAGATATTGTTCAACGGCTTCGACACCTCCTTAGCCAGCCCCCCCTCAGTCCTCGTATAGTTTGGTGGACGATGTCACTGCCCGTCGGCCTCGGTGAACTTTAAGATCACGAAAAATGATAAAAAATGTTATATAGGTAATCAGCTACACATTTTAGAGGTATGGTGCATATTTCCTTTAGGATATGACAAACCCTTTAAACTTGTGATTACTTTAAGTGTTAAACTTTGAAAAGTGTTCACCAACGTTACGCTGAAATAAAATAGATAAAAAAATGCGTAAAACTTTGCATTTTGTGTTAACTATTTCAGCCCTAGATATGTAGAGTAGTGTTACATAAAAACCTATGTTTACACTAAAATAATAACTTATCTTACATTGTTTCTAAATTGGCATTAGTGATTTTCGGATTTAAGTTATATTATATTAATAGATATATTAATACAATGAATGAGTTATGATAAGTTAAATATAAATTATATGTGCATAATGTTGCTATAATAAAACAAGCCTAAAATTAAAGAAATTAATAGCAGCACTATAAATCAAATTATTGTAATAGCTCCTGAATAAGATAAATTGGAATTGAAAAACTTCTCAGGAAACTCAGAAGCAATAGATTTACTGGGAAATTACTCTCTGAACGCTTTTCCGACTCATCGAACTACTTTCTCGTCGGAGTGCATAACGCGAACGATAAAAAATCGATTGGCTTGTGAATTCTGCTATTGTTCACAATAACTGGATTTCACAATTACTCAGGATATATATTTTATAAAAAGAATTGAATTCTTCCTAATTTATTTCAATGACATATTTTTTAATTAACATTCTATAAATCATATATTTCATGCATAAGGTCAATAATTTCATATATAGAAATTAATTTAATAATAAACAATAATTCCTAAATTATTAAAACAAATCTCAGAACCAAATATCAATCAATGTACACTAATATATTATATATATAGTACATATATACCGCTATAAATTCTAATGAATAAGCACATAATTATTGCTTTTAAATTTATTTCTACTAAAATTTAACTACATTGTTAGAGCGCAGTAAATTTATAATGTTATTTACTTTAATTTAATTTATTTATCTAATATATTTTAGGGAAACATACAGCGGAACTTAGTTGACCCGAAATGATTTTTTAAAAATTGGTGATTATGATTTAACTGCGACCTGAATATTTTCGATTATGAGAGCGTTCGGTCTAAAATTGGTTTGAAGTATGACCAATTACGAACAGTTGGAATATGAACATTATTACAAACAATTTGTTGCAATTTCCTGATATTTTCTGATTTTCTGAAAAAAACCTGAACTTAAAAACAATTAAAATATAAAAATAAAAAAATATGAGTCACCACTAAAATATCTTATACTCGACCCAAGGACCAGCCAACACGGTTAGGGGTTTAGAAATGGATTAGTGATGTTATTTTTTTGTTAATTTGCCTTCTTCGATTTCAACTAAATGTTTTCAAAATTCTTTAATACCCATATCAAAAGAGACCTTAAATCTATAACGTGTTAAATATTTTAATTATAAAGTTTAAAGTTTGTTTTTTTATTTGCTAGATATACGTCTTTTAAACTCCTCTAACATAATTTGATTAAGTTTAGAAAAATATAAATAGTTGGGTTTACAGTAATTAAGAGTAATTGAAATGTATTTATTTATTTATACCAGTAGTAATTTAAAAATGAAATCTTTTCGGTGCAGAAACCAATATTGTAGTTTGGCTGCGACGCAAGGCGCTCGCCGACGTGCTTAGGAGCAAAATGCCTTTGGCCGTTTGTTATGAGTTTGAACAGAAAGGCAAAGTTGCATTACGAGTATCACCTGCGCCACTGAGCTGTTGTCGGCTGTCGCACTCGGGCCTCGCTCTGTCTCGCTCACACTGCAGTCAGATGTTATGTAACTAATGTAACTTATATAAATTATGTAATATAGGAAAACTTTATACCTACCGTACAAAGCATGCAGCTTAAAGCGGAATATCCAACGTTTGGATAGTCCAAGTCAGCTTATACGAGAACTTAAATGGGAATCGCTTAGTTTGAGAAGGAAGGCATCGCGCCTATCCAATTCATTTAAAGCTTTCACAAACAAACCCGCTTGGTCAACAATAAGTAGTCAGCTCCTCAGACCCGCCTACTGTGGACGCAAAGACAATCCATATAAAATCAACCAAGTATTTAAGTGGAAGAATGTTGGATTCCAATCATTCTTACCGCGAACGATTAGAGAATGGAAGTCAATCCATTTTGTCCCTAATTCATCCCCCTATTCATCCAACCACTTTACGAAAGCGGTTACGTGCTAAATAATACCTGCTACCACCAATCAATAAGCTACTCGTACACCACCGGAGTTCAGCTTCAAAGTGTAGTCCATATAAATAAATAAAATAAATAAATAATAATAACTTCCTACCTATCAATCTGATTTAAAAATTTGTATCAAACTGTAATAAAATGATTTAAAAAAAAAAATACATATATTTTTTGACGACCATAACAGATATTGTTTTAATGCAGTGCAGATTGCGACAAGGCTGAGGTATCTAAGATACCTAACCAAAAGTATCTATACTTTTTTGAACGCCCAGATACTTATAAAATGTGTCTTGTAGCCTCTTTAGACTTGGCAAAAGCTTTCCACACTAGCTCTCAAATTATATTATGTATTAGCTAAATTAGAACATATGGGAGATTTTAACTTGAATGGTTCAAAAATTAATTAACAGTATTTTAGTAGCAAAATACAATGGCGCATAGAACGAAAATTTAATAACGCATATTATTCAAAAAATGGCCCTATTTGCCTAGTCCGAAATGCAATGAAAAAAATGCAAAATCAATTATTTTTAATCGCTCTTTTGGGATTCATTCGCATTAAAGTAAAATAAATATTTAGCAAGTAAACATTAAAAATATGAGGTATATTGATTTATGTTGGTTCAAAAATAAGTTAGTTATCGAAGAAACATGTCCCTCCCGCTACAAATAATCTCCCCCCCAGAAATCGATGAATCGTTACGAAATAGCATCGTTACTTTCGTTTTTCTTTAAATATCGTCTCACTCATCGCTAGTGGAAGTGGAACAATGGAGACGTTAAGATGGAAAGAGCTGCCTTTGCAGGCAATAAAAATGTCGAAGCGAATTAAAATTCAGTGGACGGCACTAAGGCAGTTAAGTTTGCCTAAGTTAGCGGTAGTCCAACGCCTTCTGCTTAGATGCACTTACGTCACGTAACTGCCAGGCGACACCGGCCACGTAACCGTAACGTCCGTGCTCGCTTTGGACCGGATTGGCACGCCGCGCCGTCGCCGAGTCTCTTCCGCGTTTGTTTGACTATAGCCAACGACTGACAGATTTCCAGGGCAAGTACTTTTGTAAACATACGTTGAGGTCATGTAACCAACCGGGCTTGGATTTGTTAGGCTATCATTTGAGAACGTCGTATTTTGATATTTATAATATTAAGAAAATACCGTCAGTTGTTTACTTGTGCAAATATTGTCTAGACTTTATTTTACAGTAAAAAAAAATATTTCTCAGAATAATCATATAAAGGTATATAATAAATTAAATAGCCTAAATTGTTAAATAATTTGAGCCCTCAAGATCTCATGCCTAATCCTGGCAGCGTGCTACTATCGACGACTAACGAGAAATGCTACTTAATGACTGGCTAGGTTAAGGCACACTACAGTGCAATAGGTATTATTAACTTTCTTCGCAAGATATAATTTCTAGCGTATTGCATAATGGTTAACACGTTGACCGCGATAGATACAGTAGATTTAATTACTATTGCGTCAGTATTGTATTTTTGCACGACTTTCTCGGTATTTTTATGGGATTAATTCGATTGTAGCAGCTACTAACCCAATTCCATATTTTAATTTTAAAAGGGTGTTTTTTTTTCCGGAATTGTATATCAATGGTAAATTTTGTTTTTGATCTAAATGAAATAAGTTTATTAACATTTACAATTTTTTAAAACTACAAAATTTCCCAAATACCTAATTGTAGTTTTTTTATAAATGTAAAAAATAAGATAAAATACAAATAGAATGCTTCAGTAAAAATTTGCATTTTTAACATTTAATGCACTTGTCATTTACATCTTATTATTATTCTGTTTGTATCCACACAAGATTCTAAAACTATATAATTACTCTATCACACATTTAATTTAAATATGTTAGTCAATAAAGCTAACCAATTTATCAAGCGACCAATTTAAATCTAATACACGCTATAAAGGTGTTAGTTTTTGTAAAAAATAAAAAATATATATATAATATGACGCTTATATTTTTACAGATATTTTCATTTTATTCATTTACTATATAATATTTTTGAGTTTTTTCGTTTGAATATCAAACTGGACTGCTTTGAAAATTTTGTCCAATTTTAATTTAAAACTTTCTAAATTAATCCAATTATATTTATATTTCTAACCATAAATTGTTAGTTTTACTAGATGAAACTTTTGATAATTGCCAAATTTAATAAATTATAATAATATTTATTAAATTTATTTTCTTTGCAAGCATAGCAAGCACTACTCGCCTTTTTTACTTAACCATGTATAAATTTAACCATGTTAAAATTTAAATAAAATTAAGTAATATAAAATATTATTTACTTAGGGTAAATACGGGATCAAAATGAGGTTCTTGACTGAAATGTAGTGTGTAAAATCGTGGTATAATTCAGTACATGGAAGTATAGTGCATTTTGCCTTTCGCATTTTCTTTTATATTAGTCCGCGATGAAATAACGTACCTGTATGCTAATATTACCGCAATAAAATATTGCAATTCATTAAATGCTGTTGTAGAAAATTATGGAGGCAATAATGTGGTGAGGTGAATAAACCTTGACACGAATATTTAAATACTACAATAGGTTATTATTGCAAATTTATAAACAAGCTTACATTTTGATTGCAAAAAAGTGGAGGTAATTATATTAAGAATTTTCCACCTGCTCTCACATAGTTTAATATAAAAATGATGAGAAGATTGGTTTTAAGTTTGATCAATAGTTTATTTTTTAACCGAAGATGACCCACTTATAGGGAGGTATTTTTAAAGTTTCTATTGAGATTCCTATTATAAAAAATTTTAGCGCTATTTAAGTTTTTAGAAATGAGGTCAAAGCATGATAAAGAAGAAACAAAGCTGTCACTTAATTAAGTGTAACTACCCTATTTTGTAAATATTCCAGTCAATAAAAATATTATGTCATAATACCAAATAGTAAAATATTCTGAATAAGGATATGTAGAATTATAACGCCACGAAGATATTATTATTTCATGAATTTTCGACTACTAAATTTAACACATTTTAATTTAGTTTAATTTATTTAATTTAATTTAATTTAATTTAACAAAGAAAAACACAAACTAAAATTGATCTGTTCTACCACGTATTAAATTTATTACAACCAACATTTACGGACCAAATGAACTCTAAATATATCGAGTGTGTGCGTGTTCTAAGAATCTCCTTAAAGGATTTCATTAAATGTAGGAAAAGAATGAAAACTGGTGAAATTAATTTGTTTTATATTTAATTACCAAATTTGCATTTTCTTTGTTTTCTTATTTCTTTTTTTTTTAATTAAAGTAATCGACTGACATTATACAACTTTTTACGATTTTATAGTAATTTTTAAATATTACAGGATAACAGATTCGTTTTAGAAATATAAGAACAATTCGAAAGAGCATTGTTTCCGTGTAAACTATTGATTTTTCGTAACGAACCGCGGTGTTGTCCTTTTCCCCTATCCCTCCCTCATTTAAATTTCAACTTAAGAATATTATTTTTATACATTGCCAGCGTAAAGTTTCTATATTCCATTATGCAGCAGCCGCTGGCAAAGCAGCCACTGCATAAATGAGGCCGTTTAGTTTCCAACCGTCTAATAAAATACACAAAAGCCGCCCGCCCGCCCTAACTTCGTAAATTTTGAGGCGACTCGCTAATATATAGGTTACCAGTTAGTAGTAAACATTATAGCATCGAATACAGTCTGAGAGAATAATTAATTATATGCTTAAACGCAATCTTTCCGATGTGAAACACAATTTAAATTCCAAACTTATAAGAATAAGAAGTAGTTATTATTTACTTAAGTAGAATTGAAACCAGTGAAGAAATTAAGTTTTTAGAATTTATATAAGAGACAGAAGAAAATATGCTTTTCTGTCAACAGTGCTAGCCCACAAAGTGGTTTGAAAAAAATTTAAAAAGGGTAGAGATTTATTTCAAGTAAAGAACTATCTTATCTGCACTTTCTTAAAATACTTATATGATGCCATGCAGTTTGTTTATTTATTTATTTTCATTATTTTTTAAACAAACTCTCTTCTGTCAAACAAATTGTGTTGGCAGTCGATATTAACGGTGCCTCAGTCACTAGTTTCATAAATGAAAGTGATAGGTTGGACTTATTTGGTTTTCCATTGTTATTGAACGAATGCTATAAATAGATGATTTTGACCTATGATGAGTTTAAAGTACGTCTGAAGTTTGAGGCACAATCGTCATATTAAAGGTAGTAATATAATACGCGTTACTCACTAAGCGTCGTCTAACAGACGATAGAAGTGATACAACATCAATAATGCTTCAAAAAACTTTTTCTTTTTATACAAATATAAGTCTAACAATATATTACTAATTCTAACATAAAACAATAGTCGTAGCGTATGATAAATGTAACAAAATGATTGATGCATGTCACATACAAAGTGTTACCTATAAAATTTTCTAAAAAGGAACAAATGCGAGGTCCACTGTGACACTTGTATTATTTTCTACGAAGTAAATTTCTTTCGTAAAATCGTGAGCGTCCATTTCTTTGAAAAAGTGTTAAATCCCCTCTGCATAAGATTTCCGCCTTCCAGGAGCCGAGGGAAATTTGAATTATTACCAGGCGTGTTTGTAAATCGTAAGGCGGCCTCGTTTTGATTCCTTTATTATAGGCAATAATAAAAGATTCGCGATCATTCCATTAAAGTGTGTTTGACTACGTGTTAATCTTTTCGAATCTTTTCAAATTACAGCTACTTTTCTAAGGTACCCACTTCACTAAACTCGTATTACACTCTTAAAAAAACTCGTATCTAGTGATAACCACGGTCTTTATTTTCCTTATAAATGTTTTTCAGAATTTAACACAAGTCGCAAGTTATAAATTATGAATATAAGAAATAAAATATTTTTTAGGGATTTGTTTTAGGCAGACTTGCTCTAATATATAGCGTATAGCGCTAATGTTCTAGTTTGAAATGTATGTATATATTTATTTCAAAGTACTTCAAGCAGGACCTCAGCCCTCTGAGAACAGTTTTAACCTTCAGTGTATTAAATTTTTAGTGTTTTATTAGGCCTCCTCTCCTCCCTCTCTCCTCTCCTCTCTATCTAAACTTCTATACCGTATAGTCACGGTAAAACACTCAAAAGTTTTTGAAAAGTGTGAGGTGAATTGAAACCTTTAGGATTTCATATCAAATTATTTTAATCAAACGAAATATTTGAATAGAATAAACAAAATATTTATTATCATAAAAAATATAATTAATTACATAATAATAATTTAATTATGTGTTATTATTATTAATAATAATATAGTGTTAATTAGCGGGTTAGTTCTTAGAACAAAACTTTATATTTGAATAATATTTTGTATTTATCTGCAATAAAATGTAATATCACTGGATTCTATGTATAAACATATATACTGACAGGTGAAATACTAGCAAACTCGAGTAATCGGCTACACACCTTTAAAATCCCTATTTTTTTCCGGATAATTTAAAGACCAATTTCAAGTGACAAAGAATAAAACGCGTACTTAGATAATGCTGTGGTTAGCGAGGCGTGAGATTACTTTCTTGAGCACATTTATTCTCTTATTCTCTTAGTATGGTTAGCCATACCACGTAAAACATGTTTATACTATTCTGAATGATAAAGTCTATATTGACATAACACTCAATAAATAAAAATAAAAAATCTTCAAATAAAAACAAACAAAGAAATTAAAGCTTACCCAAAAGAATCTCCACAGTGCACTCGCTCATATAGTCATGACAATCGAACGTTTTCTGACCTTCCTTATTCAGTTTATCGACTACGGCTCTGGAGTTGGCGTTGAAGAGGTCGATAAAGCTCTTGAGGACGTTCAGGTGGAAGGTTGGAGCGATCAGCTTGCGGTGAGCGCGCCATTTTTGGCCTTAAAGGGAAAAGTTAACAATACATTATTTCATTACCTAACAAAAGGTATTTATTAATAAAATATTACGGACAATAAATTATGCATATTAACTTGGCGTTAAAAAACCTTTAACTTGGGTCTGGCAGTATTACATTGTGTTGTTTTGGTATGAATAACATTATCGTGTACCTTTGTGGGGTAAACGATACGTTGATATTATTCTGTCGCACTAAAAATAAATAATAAAAAGAGCTTTATAATAATAAGCTTTTTTAATAATAAGGTCATATTAATAGCGTCTGGACAGCTGCCCCCCCCCCTTTACAACCAACCATTACCACATAAGCATAGGCAAATTCGGCAACTAAGAACAAAACTATGAAAATATTTCGTGAGAAGGGTTCAACAGAACTTAACGAGATGTTTACAAAATATTACTTTGTTTAATTATTTGAATGCAGTAAAGCAGCTTTTCTTCGAATTAGTTTTTTTTTATATAAATTATGGCACCTTTGCTAGTCCCTTGTGAGCAAATAGTACAAACATGATCTTTCAAACGCTTGCTTAAAATTACTAAAATATTTATTAAAAAATTCGTTTGTCGGTAAACATAGATTTCTATAAGCTCTTTGATTATAAGAAATTATTTATACAAAAAATTGAATATCATTGTAAATTGGGCACAGCGTTTGTACCTATAAAAATTTTGAGCAAAGTATATATTATGAACATACATATCATGTCCTATAATGTCGCACTAAACTCTTTATATGAACTACTGGATGTTTCTATTAAATAAAATTTCATGAAAAATTAAAATAGTATTAAATCGTTATTAAAATCCTAGCAAAAATTACCACTTAATATCACACACAAACAATTTTACTAACCATACGCAAATAGGCACAACCTCAAAACACGTAGTTCCGCTGATAGTTCGATGACGATTTTTTAACGGTCACAATACTTTTTTACTCTAGTAAAAAATAATAAAGAAACTCACGACAAGTTTTTTGGTTTAATAAAATTTAAGAGAGTATTATTTTTGTTACAATAATAACATGCAATAAGAATTCTAGCTTATTATTTCGGATTTGATGGCTGGTCGGGTCGCGGCTTTTTACGTCGCGTCGTAATATTAAAATAATTTATAGTTAGTTATTTTTGGTTAAAAAATATCTTGTTTAATAACTGCCTTTTTAAAAGGTAAAACAAAATTACACATATTAATTTATCAAATGAACTTCGGGTCTCAGGTGAACGATGGGTCTGTAACCCTGTGTGATTTTAAATTAATATATATTTCTGACAATGGAATTACATTTTTTTTAATATATAAAAAACATTATTTGTAATGGCATCGAGTTTAGCGTTCGATTAAAAATAAACTAAAAAAACACACGGTCCGCACATTAATATTTGATCATTTATTTCGAGATTCTATTGTAACTTAGATGCGCTAATATCAGATGCAACAAGTCAACGATCCATTTATTAAGACTGTCAACAAAATTCACTTATTTATTATGTAAAGGGCTTTTAAGTTTCTTTAATTATAGCGAAGTTATATGTTTTCTATTTATAGTCATTTGGGCGATTTTTGTTTCGATTCGTTTTATTTTATTTATTAAAATCAAACCAATTACTTCAGTTCTCAGATCACTTTCTTTTATCAAATTCAAGGTGTCGGGAATGACGGAATAAGTTCATCTACTATACCTTATTACTACGCTTAAACAATACTAGGAACTATTATTGTTTCAATTAAACCTTGAAAATATCCAAACGATTATAGGGAGTTTTCGAAAACAGATTTAAATAACTACCACTTTCCATGCGATAATAACAATAACATAATAATAATTGTTTATAAAATAAAAAAATAAAATAATTTGACTTTTAAGAAACTCCGTTTAAATAACCATTAACCACACACAAACATTCACACACTAAACCACACATACTAACCTCTCTCACAAACTCTAAATAGTAGTTGTTGGTTCAAATCCCTTATACTATTTTAAACGCTTCATCAACAATAATCTCCCAAACTACTAGCACAAGCAAATTTGACTTAGTATGCATATTTAAATTGAATTAAATATTTAATCCTATATTTGCTTTAGCACACTGACTGGTTCTGCTTTATGTTTAAATAATTGATTTTTATTTAGGACTTTTTTGCACGACTTCCCTGGGTTAGTGGTAGAGATTGCAGTAGGTTCGTTTTTTTGTAACTTAATTATGAGTGGCGAATGATGTATTACTATCAATCTTACCTGTACTAATTAGTAAACCATTTCCGAGCCACGGTTTGAAAAACCTGTATTCAGTGGACTTGTCAATGTAGACTTGGCTACCCAGGATTACTTCTACGTCGTCTGGATGGAAGAGAAAGACGATCAGACGTGGTCCAATCCACAGCCTAGTGATATTGTCAAACATAAAGCTTCGGGCGTAAATTCTCTTGAATATTGCTAAAACAAAATTATTTGATTATTTGTAATGTAGATGAGAACATGTACTGCCTACTTTCTTTATATATAGTTTGTTAATATCATACAAATTAAATAAACTTCCATTTTCAATAGGGTTAACTGGTATATAAAAGAGTAGGAATTAGGTTATATATAAAGAAATATAATGTTATGCAGTCTCGTCCGGTAAGACCGGAAGAAATGTATCTAGGTATCAACATAACAACTCAAAAATGGTATATTTCCATTAGGTCACGCACCACTAAGGAAAAGCAATTAAGTAATATGGAAATTAAATTGTGATAACGGAAGTTTAATGACATTATATGCAACCGAAGGAATATTTTCAATGAAGTTAATTAGGAGAATTTTCATTTGTGAGAAAAATTGTAAAGTGACACTAAATTAACAAAAATAATACGTAGCTTTGGTAAACTGGTTGCTACTTAAATTCTTGTACAATTAAAATATTATGCTATATCGTTGCAATTTAATCGTGAAAATATTAATAGTTCAATTTATGAGTCACTCTAAAGGCTAATTTTGATTGTTGATTGCGAAACTAGGTTACATAACTTCCTTTTTCCTGGAGCCTCTGAATTTTTACTTGTAACCATGTAGATATTCAGGTTCAATGTCAAAAAATATTTCTTACGCGTTGTTACAATACTGCTATTTCGGACTTCTAATATTTTTCTTAACATTATTATCAGGATTTTTATTAAAAGTATTAATTGATGGGGGAAAAGAACTTTTGTAACTGCTGATTAATACTATTTAAAAGCTTGTACAGATTTTTCCTATTTCTGTGTAAATATAAATGGTACTAAGAAAATAATATATAAAATATGACCAAGGCGGCATGGTTGCTGTCAATACAAGGCCTAATTGAATTGTGAACCTGGTGAACTATAGAGAATAGACGCGAAGTGATCGATGACGTCTTTAATTTAATTTTATGGACAGTGTTTTCACTTTTGATTAACTTAAAACATTTTAAGCTCTATGTTTACGATGGCCTCGTCATTTTAAAAAGAACGTTTTGTAATTTTACATTAAAAATAAGGTTATAACATTTAATAATCACAAGGTGTCGTAGCAGCTCTTGTAATATCGAATATAATACAAGCTAATGCGGTTAACAGTTAACTCTAAACTAATAAAGGTGAAAGAGAAAGTTGTTTGAAATGTGCATTCCGTTTTTCGAATTCATGTAATAAAACTCAATAAAATCTTATATTTGATTATTTCTTTCAAACATTTATACAAATGTGATCATTTTTATACAAATCTAAAAAAATAATAAAACATATCTATACAAATGTTTTGTATGTGGCTTTTTATTAAGGATACTTTTTGAAATTCACACATTTTAAATATATAATAATAGATAGGTAATTAAATATGACATATCTACGTCAAAAGATAAGTTACTATATCTATACAAGAATTCATGCAAAATTAAAATCGATATTAAAAGAAACAAAGACTATTATAAATAACCAATATATATAATATTAGGTAAAAAGAAACAAGTTTAATGACATTATGGCAACGATTTATATAATTGTAATTTAACGTTAAAAAAAATGAGCGACATCAAACCTTATATTATTTTATTAGTCGTTTTATTATCTTCTCAATATTTAATGTTTTATTGTATTTTAAGATTATTCGTTTATTTAATTTCCAGCAAAGGTTGACATTAAATGGGTATTTAAAAGTAATAATTATATTTTTAACAACCTGTAAGAAATATACAGTTTTATACAATACTAAAAAACAATACCGAGTCGTCAAGTGATGAGATTCTTCACCTGGAAATAATTTCGATAATAATTTTATAATGTAATTATTTATTATTTTTAGGGGTCGGACAAAAATGGATAAACACAGAAATTCATGCAAAATTTTGATTTAATCTATTTAGATAGATTTATACAGAATATCGAGTACAGTAAATATAGCATAGGACATTTTAACAATATGTTTCGATTAAAAGTAGTCTTTTGGGGTTAATAAAAAAAACATTTGAAAAATATATATTATTTACCTTATATGTTCTATGTCAATAGAAATGACTCTCTTTGGATAGTTTAAAAATTCTAAGTTATTATTTTTAGTGCGCGTTACATTGATTTAATTGCATAAAAATGTATCAATTTTAATTCTCATAGTTATGCAAAAATATAATTATTTATATTTTATGATACCTGTTGATGAGCCGGCGAATTCCAATGCATTGCCGATGATGGGATACCCTTTGGGGCCCGGAAGCTTCTCGGCCAGCTGGTACAGGCGTCTTCTGGATAGCCGCCAGTATACGTAGTAGAGCAGGACGGCAGGAACCAGGAGGGCGTAGAAGGTGGACGTCGCCGACAGGAGGCTGCCCTGGGCGGCCAGGCCGGGGGGAGCGAGCGAGATGCCCATATTGAGCGATTATTGTCTACAATAAAAGGGAATAATTAAAATATTATGATTACCTAAAAAAACTTCTATTTAGTGGGCAATAGCACATTTTTCTACCCATTTAGGTTAAAAGTTAAACTGAGAATACGAAGGAGCAGAATAGCCATTTATTTATTTATTAACAGGTAAGCATACAGCGTAATAATAGTATATATATATTATTTTTTAAAAAGTTAATAATAAGGCCAATTAAAGCTTACGCCTATGTACAAAAATATTTAGAACTTTGTTGAGACGTTATGTCTTTCATTTGAATTTGTAGAGAAAATAGATTTTTGAAAAGTGTATAGCGGTTTTAGCGATTTTTTTACTTTCCGAAAGTATTACTGGCGGACAAAAATCTGATCATAGTAGTCTGCTTTCTAAGCACGACCATAGAACCAGCGAGCGTTAGTTCGAATCAGCACAATATAGTAGTTATTCATTTTTTAATGCTTCATCACCACCATCTCATTTAACTCCAGCACAAGCAAATTTAGTTACGTTAAAAAGTGACAAAGTCTTGACATATGAGGCCTATGTAGGTCAAACAATTCTTTTAAATATATAAATAAATATAATAGACGTAGTTGTTTTGACCATTTTATAAATGGCGTCTGTATATAAGCCTGTGAACTGAATATTGTCCTAATGAACTAAAGAATTAATTACAAACGTCGAATTTAGGATTATGAATGCTAAATATCTAAAGTAACATTAACAATGTAACTATTTATCCTTAGTTTGTTCAGTGAATGAAAGCACGCTACCTTAAACCAGAGCTAATTTGATCTCAATAGGGAAAGCCGTTGCGATGACCTAATTTATACCGACGACGATAATACGCTTACAAGTGACACTTGAATATAAAAAGATGGTTTTAGGACCGTTTTTAGTATCCTAATTACAAACTAAAATTTATCTCAATATTAGAATAAATGTTTTGTTTTATTTAATAAGCAAAAATATTTGCAATGCTTGTTCATAGGAATTAAGAAAACTGATTAGAGTATTTTATGGGCAGTACTTTTTTAATATCTGTAATATAAAACCTTAAATCGGAGGACATATAATTTTTGTTTTTATTTTGTTTTAATATTTCAAATAATGTGTGAAGGTAACATACAAAAGAAAGTGATAGAAAAAAAAGAGTAACAGCTTTCGTAATCTAGAGTAACTTGTCTGTGTTTGGAAGTTATATATTATAACTATATTTGGAAGTTATATATTACACTACGCAATATATTATTCAAAAATATAGGGGTGTTAGTCGAAATCCAATCTATGATGGGTCCGGATTGATAGGAATGTGCTTAATAACTAATTTAACGTCCTAATTACGATTTAGTTATTAAATTAATGTGAACAACGGAAATATTAACAATATATAAATACTTTTTAAATTCAAGCCTAAAATAACTGATTAAATAAATATTTATTAATGAATTTTCACTTATTTTCACTGCTTTAAACAAATCACAATTTCGTGGAAATTGATCTATATAATTAACTTCACTTTCACACCTTATAAATTGTATCGCCTCTAACAGTCGAACTAACTGTTACGTAATTTACCAATAGGACGTCTGCGCGCGTTTCGTTGACTGCAGTCGCGATACGCCGGCGCAGCTTTATATACGAAGGAGTGGGTATAAAGATGTCTTTGTAGGTAGTACAACTCCGCCGTACAATTACTCGAGCCGTTGATTATTAAATACCTAGCTTATTTAATGAGTTAATCTACAGCAAACGCGTACTGGAAATATCCCGTCGGTAATTCGTTGATAAGTAAACAGAAAAAATATTTATTAAAAATGTTTTAATCGTATCAGTATATTAATTGTGTGTTATTGAAGTTTTAACTGTGGTTGGAAGCCACAAAACGTTTGTCTCTTTGAATAACTGCATGTACACAAATCTGACTCATTTAAAATCTATGGATTGACTTTGGAGTGTTTTTATATATATACTCGTATAATCCTTTTTTTTAGCAGAATGTTTATCAAACACAATTATAAGGTCAAACACAATTATTTTAGTGCTCTTATAAGTTAAATTTGCTTATGTTAGTCAGGAAAGATTGTAGTATGTTATGTTATATGAGTTTATTATGTATATAGTTATGTGGGTTTATTTGTCCCTCGTGCACCGCGTTCTTTGCAAAACTATTGTTCTTTGAAATCCACATAGAGTTCTCCAACTAGTCCTGTACTGTAAATCAAGATGAGTATGTTTTTGGGTGTGATGGTTTTAATCTCCTCTGGCTTGAGAAAATGGTTGCCTAGAAGCTGGTACCTTTTGTACCCAGTAGGTGTACACCTGTCATCGGCCGATAGAATTTGTACGGGTGTTTGTTCAGCTTGCATTGGTTAGGATCCTTAGTTGGTTCCGGCTTAACTTCAATAGCTCAGAGAGTCTTTTTTGCGAGAATCCTACTATGAGGTCATTGGCTTGCGTTTGTTCGGGCTTTTCTTTCTAGTATTTTTGGCTTAAGATTGTAGTAATAAAGCATTTAAATAAAGTATAAAAGTAATAAAGCTATAATGTGCGGTTTGAACCCGCGACCAATCGGTCAAAAAAGTTGAAAAAAAAACTTAAATATTTATTAAATCCACTGATTTTCATGAATAATATGAAGCAACGTATTAGGCAATTAAAACTATATATAATTTTCTTAGTACAATTTTTTAATGTTTTTACGCCTTTGCTGCAACTATAGCAAGTGCACCACATTATCTCAGATTATTAGAACATAATATTCGGATAATAATGACTCGCAATCCATCTTTGATTTAATATTAGATATGGTATAACTAAAGACAACTTGGGCCTTAAATATTCTATCTGCATGCTAAACATTAAGTTTTTACCCAAATAAATAAATATCTAAAAACCTAAGGTCATCTTTTACACAATACAAAATAATTAAATGTAACGTTAGAAAAAAAGCGGTTAGTGAAACACAATTAGACAGTCAGGACATTGTATCTGCCTTTAACCATTCGTCGTTGTTGAGAGTAACATTCGTCTTAATCAAAAGTTAGTCAAAAATATATGCCACAACTATAGAGCTATTTTTTCAAATAACGCCTTATAATTTTTCTATTATTTACTATATGTTTTAATTATTATTAATATTATTTCATCATCATTGTTAATATCGTTATTTTGAGTATTAGTGATGAATCATCAAATAATTATTAGTTAAAAAGTACCTCAGGTATCCGATATAACTAATCGATAATATCTTTCTAATATTCTGCAGATATTTTGGTTCTTACTTTAGTATCTAAACTATGGTCTGATAATAATAATAATAATGTTGTCTTTATTGTTATTTTTTCCTACACTTATGTTAAATGTTGGTAATATTTTTTTTTATTATGACTGCATGCATATTAAGCAAGGGAAAAGTACTTATTAACGTAGGAAATTTATTTATCCCATCATTTATAATACACGCGTATGCCTTGTATTATTACTATATATTTTTTACTGTATTACTCAAATTACCAATAAATTACTATGTTTTTAATTTAAGTTTCTCAGTTACACGCTTTCAAACTTCTTTATTATTTCTAATTTTACTCTATCATATAATGTTAATCTAAGTATTAATTCCGTTACAAGTATTATGTCGAACCCTTAGAAAAGGGATTCGATGTTAATTGATCAATTTTGTCTTTGGTTTTAAGCCACTATTAGACCTTTTAACGTCTTATTATGAGTTTGCAAATATATAACCAAAATTATATATAAAAATATAAGAAATAAAAAATGTACTCATACATTAACATGCGAATTCTTTGTTTGACTTGTACAAGAATTTGATAAATAGACATATTTGGCATTATACTCCTTACACAAAGTATTTTAATTACAAAGATTTAACATTTTTCAGTAATGTGATATGTATATGTTTGTACCTTTACATAAAGTTTATTTATATATGTTATATTAATAAATATCTTAATATTACATTCTACCTGCTATCCTTCGTGTCAATATACCGTATTAATTATGTATTAAACCCAATACCCCAATAAACCCAATACAAAATCACATTATTAGACGTCATTGTAAAAAGATAAGATATACCTCTCACCCAAAATAAAAATCTCCAAAAATAGTAATGTGCCTTCAATTATCTCCCTTTCACCCAAACTCCGTTTATACCTCTTTACCCGAGACCCATATACGAAACTGGCGCTATATTCGTGTCGAAACTTGAATAGATGTACCTCCACTGGAGTTATATTTCACAAATACTTGTGATTCCAGTATTTTGACTTTCTCAATCCCTAAGATAAAGAAAATATTGTGAAGATTCCATTACCGGGACACATATACTAATGAAAATCATTCACATTTGATAAACCCACAGTTCATTACCCAGACATATTATTCCGTTCTACATTTGGTGCATTTTGGCATATTACTTTGAAATATTTACTACCAATGAAAATCGCCCACACTTGATGCATTTCGAACTATAACCGGGACACGTATACTAATAAAAACCGACCATATTGCGATAAATCGACATATAACATATATATTTATAAAAACCGATCATATTTGATGCATATTAGTTTATAACTATGACATATAATAATGGAAACCAATCACGTTTAATGCATTTCGGTTCAATATTGAAACTATTTTATATTAATAAGCGTACGTTACACTGACGGCACTAAACAATAATGTGGGTCAACAGTGTTAGTGTTCCAATCTAGTGTTTTATTATTATTATATTTTAATTTTTGTGGTTTATTTTCTTTATTATTATATTGCTTGAGTAGTACAATATAACTATGAAATATCTAAGTATTATTAAATACCTTAATTAAAGCGATAAGCGACTGTTACACAATACTGCCGTTTACTGCCTCTACTAACGAGACGAATCTATACCCTCTCTGCTCTGTGTTTAGTTTGCTTACGGTGCCACTTCGTAATCTAATGCTATAAAAATATAAATATAAAAAAGTATAAAAATATAATGTAAGATAAATATAAGCAAATCAATAAATAGCAACATTGACTAAATCCAAATTTATTTTTGGTTTTCTGTTTTAGTTGAACGTGTTTGTTATTTAATCCTAGGATATGTTAGTTATATTTAACGGCATTCCTGTATACAATCTTGAAGTATTTTAGAAATAAAATTACCCGGACTATACACAAAATGTTCAATACAGAATGTTCCGAGACCATTATCAAAGACTAGATAGGGTGTTTTTGTTCCCTATTATGAGTAAGAGATAATATAAAAAAACGAAAATCGTGCATCACCATTTTTTTTTTATTTTTATTAAAGCGCTGGTGTAAATTGCCTTTGACGTGGTAACGCGATCGATATCTCTTAACCTTGGCCGAGTTGCTTACGATCCGCAATCAATGAAACATCGATCAGCTGTCGTACGTATTACAACAAATGTTTAATATTATATGAAGTTTTATTTCTGTCTTGGAAACCATGATACCGACATTACAACTCGTATTTAAAATCTTAGGTACAATGAGTTAGAGTTTTAACTTTAAGTTACAGGAAAACTTATTATTATAACAATAATTATTATAATAAAACATTTTTGAAAACATTAGTCAATGAAAAGTATTTCCCTATAGCGACCGCAAAGGCCTACGTTGATAGACAAAATCTTTTGCTGCTACTCAACGTGTCACTCTCTTAACATAACTAGTTACATTAAATAATTAAAATCTACTTACAAAAAAACCGGTCATTAATTTGTCTTAGTATAAGGATCAATTCACTTAATTTTATACCAAAAACTCGACAATCGCGATCGACAAAGTAGTAGTTTATTAGTGTAAAACTCTTCATATTGTTTAAATCAAAACCTGGCTCTTTGCAAAAAGCATTTAGTAAAGAAAAATCGTGCTTCGAAATTTATCATATTGTTCATATTTTATTCTAAATTATATCCGAATATTTAAAATAAAAAGTTGTTTTTGTATGCATGGGTGTCTTTTATCATCGCTGTCGATCGCGCTATACGTAAGGTAATTTACACCAGCGCTTTAAAAATAATAATTAACTTGGAAAATGGTCTTGGAACAACCTGTATATTTGATATTTTTAATTTGACCTGTAAACATGTTCATGGCATTATTATGTTATGATTTTTTCTATTTAAAATCATGTTCAATTGCTGTATTATTACCAAATAAATTTTACAAATTAACGAAAAAAAAGGGATAGGCTATTTTATGAGCAACTTCTGCAGCAGCTAGCAGCTCGTTTTAAATTGTTTCGTTTTAAAGGTTCCTGGCCGCGCTGGCTTTTAAATTAGGTGAGCATGATCTCACCTTTGTTATACCTTTCTTTTTCCTTTAGTATGCCTACTATATATTATAGAAGTATGTTATGTGTGTAAGTATATAGCAACTAAATTTCCTTTTCAAAGTTTTTTTTCAATCTTAGCTACTTACTTACCTTGAAGATGTCTACTTCATTTAATTTTGCTCCTGTTGCTGTTGTTACACTTAAAAAAAAGATTGGCACATAAGCAATCTCTTTAAGATAACCAAAATTTCCATAACATTAAAATTGTCGGCATGCCTCATATAAATATTTGGAAAACGCTATTATCCTAATATTTCCATTCAGGTTTATCCATTATTTACATAGTTTTGTAGATTATACCAGATTATCAAGCTCCATTAATAAGCAATTATTACAAATTGGAAACGCTATTAGTATTTTGAAGTAAAAAAATAGAAGATAATATTTGAAGAGGAAATATTTGAAAAGAACTGTGGTGAAACTTTGTTTACTTATGAATTTATCTGTTTTCCTGTCTATCCCAGTTCTGTAATTTTGAACCGTTGGTCATAAAAAAGAGAATTTTGTATTCAAATATAGTTTTTAACATTGCAAATATTTCGTTCTTTTTTTGTTAGCCCCGATAGTGTCGAATTTACCTACGTCATTTCTGCGAAGTTTTTCAGCGGTAACTTTTTTAATTATAATGAACAAAATGTGTTCAAATAAATAATAAATAATAATGAACAAGTAAAATAAATCACATTTATTAGCAAGATATACTAAGGTTTTAATATAGCCTTTGAAATAAATTATAATATGCCGTAAAAGAATTTCTAATATACTTAGGAAATCTAAAACCATTATAAAAAAGCTAAATTATATGCACAAAAGCAATTATAAACGATTTTCCTAACAAACTTATCTATGCAATTGGATATTAGTATGTTATTTTGTTTTTGAGACATTCCGGCTTGTTTTAAAAAATAGACCCCTCATGAATAAAAAATATCTCTACTTGATCCTCTACCCAATGTTTTGGTCTTCTAATGTTGGCAGACATGATTACAAAAGTGCTCCGGAAGGAACCCTTTATTCCCATTGGTTTAAATTGCAATATAAGATCATACTGAAGTCCAGGCGGCAAACGGCAGGTCTCTATAAACCTGTACTTTGGAAAGGATAGTCCTGGAATTTGAGGTATAACACGATATTTACAGAAAATAGGCCTAATCGAAGGGTTCGATACTCGAACGAGCTTCCTATACAATTCTCCGTTCTTGAAATTGAACGTAACCCGACCCGGATCCCAAGACAAGAGCTGACCTTTTTTATGAGGAATGGACAGAATATTAGATAGTTTCCTTGGTAAAAATCCGTAATCTAATATATCTTCCACTAGTGGTTCATGTGGATCATGTGGACACCGCTGTTTCCAGAATTCTACTGGTGACTCGAAGACACCATTTTGCACTTGACTCTTACTGTCTTTTGGTTTGATGATCAGATGCTTTTTTGCTTTTCGGATATTGGCTTTAGAGCTTTCTTGTTTCATAACGCTCGCTATGGGAGCAGTACTGTGAACGTCACTGTTATAATGATCATATGAAGGCGCTCTGCCTATCGGTTCATTATTATATGAATCACTGTCTGAATCGAACACTTCAGAAATATCATCCGAACCGTCAAAATCATTATCTTCATTCATACCATCTTTTAAATAATCATTAATTTTCACAGCGCTACTTTCAGTATAGATTATGTTCTTTTCTTCGATTTCGACTATTTTACTCGTGTCTCCTTTGCTATCAACGTGATCAAACGACTTGCTTTCAGCGTTAAAATATATGGTTTCTGTTTTATGCAAATTATCCACAAGCTGTATTGATAGAGTATCGTTTGAATTTTGTACCCTTTGGGTTGGTGTAATGAGATTATCACATTGTAGAATTTTACTGGGCGTATAAGGCTTTTTAAAATTGAGGAATGAGTTAGCTATTTTTTTGATACTAACCGCGTCGGTAATTGCCATATTTTCTAGGTAATTCTTTATATCGAATAATTTGTTTTGTTTTCGTCTCAAAGCCTTCATTGTTGAAGAATTTGAGCTGGCGAAGTTGAGATCTACGTTCTTTATTGGATCCAACGACTGTGACAGCTTCTTTATGCAGTCCTGCCAGATTTCTTCTTCGGCTTCATCCGATTTGGAATCTGTTGAGTTGCTTGCGCGATCCTGGGAGCCAGCCATTGCGAACTATCTGTAATTCTGTCGTAATATCACATACATAAAAATACAATATAACTCGAAAATTTCCCTGCTTATCTGTCAACGTAAAAGGGCATAACGCGCTTCAAAATTAAACTGACATTACATTCTATATTTGAAAATCTTGCATGACCAACTTCTTAAATTAAAACTAAACGTAGTCAAAATAAAATCTTTTCCTACCGACCGGTGTCATTAAATTTAGATTTTTAGGTACTATATAAAAATAAAATGATTGTGAAAAAAGAGTAATAAGAATAAAAACAAGGATCAAAAAAATAAAATTACTGCTGTATGAGCACTAAATATTAACTTCTAAAAAGTTATTTAAAAGTTAATATTTAGTAAAATAAAAAAAAAAACAACAATGACATCATGACATTCTTTCAAATTATAAATTTTAACACCATTTTAGGTTTTTTTGTAAATTTTTGACGCGTGGCTAGTAATAAGCAACATGGATATATATAATACTTTGATATATACTATAACATTCTTTTACATGTTTCCATGTGCGCACATAGATGAGTTTGCAAAAATTTTAACTGGCCAGTAATAACTATTGCGACATTAAGTTTCCCGTGCTGTCATTTTTTGAAATTTGAATATGATATTTGCACTTTTCATTGAACTGTCATTGATTCATTTATTAGTACCAACATTTTGTTGATTTTAATCTTGTACCTTAAGGAGGGTGTTTGTTGTTTATGAGTAAGGAATGTGAAAAAAAAACATCTCCAAATTGATTATATTTTTTTAATAGATGGTGTCAATTCGGTTAGCGCGCGAATTTCGATGATGGATAATGGCCTTGACACCGTTGCGTTATTATTTGTTTGTTTATTTTTAAGTTACAGAAAAACTTACAGCTAGATATACAAATATTACAATAAAACATTTTTATGAAACATATCTATTGTATATATTTTTTTATAACTTTTTTCAAAAGATGACAGATAATATAAAAAGCACACTGGATTAAAACTATGATTGTATCGACAAACCATCATGCAAAATAATACATATTTAAACTATAGATAATTTTTAATAATTTTTTTTCATAACGTTCCATTAAACATGCTGGGTCCAAGTAATAATATAAATATATCGCAAAATCAGCTCAGGTCATACTTCTATCGATGAATCTCGTTCCATTATTTATTTCAAGTTTTTATAAACTGCACTGCATAAGCAAATGCTTAAAACTTTAACCAGAGTAATTTAAAATAATAAAAAAATGGTATTGTTTACATTCCGATGATTTATATTACAAAGTTGTAGAAAATAAATAATTTATTACATTATCCAAAAAATATACTGTAGAAAAAATAAAAAAACAAAAAATATTAATAAAAGTACTTTGAAATCAGGTTTGAAATAAATGCTAAATTTTATTGCCACTTTCGCCCCCACCTTTGCAGATAGGGATGATCATAGTCAATACATGCTGTTTTCCCTGCCTAATCCATTAATCTCGCTTTTCTTATTGTAGACAAAGTTAAAGTTAAAGTTGAACTGAAACACGTAATAAAAGAGGCAGTCATCTATGAAAATCACCGCTTTCGCAACTTTTCGTTGATATTCATAGCATTCCTCAAAGAAATTTTTAATTTAGTTGAATTTATTAATTATTATTATTTTAATCTATGTATTATTAAATGTAAATTAAAACAATGTTAGAAATAAGTATAACACGAAATACAATACCGAGACAAGGCCGAATGGTCGTTAGCTATTTGAATAAAATTAAAAAAAGACGTCAAACATAAACATTAATAGCTGATAAAATTATAATTAGAGCGTAGAGTATTGATGTTTTATTTTGCGTTATCTGGTTGCGTTAATTTATTTGTGAGAAAATAAAACCTGTAACTTTGTTTTTCACCATTGATTGGCGGATATGTTTAAGGTCAAGTGAAGGTCAAGCAAATTAGACTACAATTATATCGATATCGTTCATTCAACTAACGATTATTTTATTTTGTTTTTTTTTTCCTTTATGTAGTAATATAATATCATATAAGACCCATTATACATATGATTATATAAGTATCGAAAATTACAGGTTTCTCCAAATATACTTTTAACTGAACCACACATAAGGCGTTGTATTCAGAAGCCTGGAGTAGGGTTTTCTTTTCCATATTTTGCACCCCAAAATGGCATAATTTGACCATAGTTAAACAATCGTTTATTTATTGAATGTTTCGAGAGCAGCGCAGCTGTTTTGCTTATAAAAGGGGCACATCGCGGCAACGCCCGGCCGCATTAATATCATGTTTAGTCATTAGAGTCACTCACCCCCGAGGGTTAAAACCTAACTGTCACTTCCGGTATTTTCGGGGTTTGCATCAGTCAAATATTATGGCACAACGGCTACGCGATTCCGAATCGATGTATGAGTAGTATTATTATTAACTAAACCGTACCAAATACTGTTGATAATAAAAAAATAACAAATATATGTTGTATAATCTCACCATAAAGACGGTATTTTACCAACACACAAATATAAAAAAAACATTTATTAGATATATAGGGTGTCCCAGGATCAATCCCAATAAAAAAAAAACAGCTAATAGGTCCTACGATTCCTAGTGTTATTTGTTAAGAAACTCTATCAAAATTCATTATGGTATTCGAGAAAAAACATGTTGAAGTTTCTATTCTAAATTATGTAAAACAGATATTTTTCAATGGCTGCTCCCTCGGATAACTACATCACTGGGTCACTAGGCCGAGGTCAGTCAAGATCGAGGTTAATGACCTGCCGCGTTGTTCGAAACGCCCTATTAGGGCGGAGCTAAATGATTGCTGTCATATGCCACTGGTCGAACAGAGGTCGGTTTAAGAAGAAGGGGTAACTCCTTACCCCTTCTCTGCGGTTGTAAGAGGGGTGCTATTGGTCGACAGATAATATTGATTTATCGATTGATAAGATCGATTTACACCAATTTTATTGCAAAAATAATAAATTTGGTGATGAAAATTTTTCGCATTTTGTTACATAATTTATTTCTCTTAATAGGGAACTTAAACACCCCCTAAAGTTTGTGGGATTGGTCTTGGGACATCCTGTATATTGTTTTAAAAATAATGCTGTATTAAGAACAGATTATTTTTTGCCGCGTAGTCTATCTACACTGAATCTCAAATCAAATTTTAAGTTTATTTATTAAGTACAGTCAAGGACACTAGGAGGGCAAACCTAGGCATTTAAAGTTGACTAAAAATGTATGTGTGTAATGTATCTATGAGAACCACCTCTTTCGTATCTCCGTATGACCGTAGATGAGGTTAATATTTACATATACTCGTATATACCTAAACACTCTGTCGAATCGCCTTTCAAGGTAAAGCTTCATTTTCCCTCTACCGAACTTAGAATTTTAAAAGATTGTATGGTTGCAATAGAATGAGTTAAGCTCAGCTTGCTTACTCCTTTGACGAGCAAAGCGCTGGTTTTCAAGTCAGCCTTGCAAATATAATTTTATTTTATTACAGAAAAATATAGCCATAAAAAAGATAAAAATAGCGAAATAGAGGAATGTGTAAGGGACATATATGTAAAATGTGTTACAACAAAAACAGAATAAAGCATTTAAGCAGGAAGTTAAGGATGGTTCGAAAAATATTAATTACTAAACAATTAAGAATTATTCTGTAACTGCGATAAACACTTTCTACATTTGGCTTTAAACACAACTACGTTGCTTTAGCGATGGCCGCAAGTCGTTCCATAGTTCGGAAGCTTTGAATTTAAAAGAAGCTTATATCCTTGTGGGATATTTTATATTGTGAAATTATTTTATTTTAATGTTTGTCATTATGATAAGAAATTATTCTATTTTATTATTGTACCTACATGACGCCAAAAATATTTAAAAACAAAGAATTTCTTGACCTGGCAGGATATCAGTTTAAACCCAGGTTTTATTAAAAATATTTTAGAATATTTTTTAGGATGTAAAACAATCACTTATTCTAGGAGTATAAAACCAGAAGGTATTATAACAAGCTAAAATACAAAAAAGTATCAAGAAACTACTGGACTGGAATTACGATATTACGATGACTACATTTTAAGAATTCTTGTAACCTCAGCCTACCATGGCATGTGGTATGACAGCATGTTTAATGAAATAATTGTTAATTTGATGTAAATAAAAAATGAGTAAAAATAAAATATTTGACAAAAAAATCAGAAGTACAAATAAAAAATAGCATTGAACTCACTTGGTTCATCACAATAGTGAATTTATTTACATATTTGCACAATAATTTATAAATACCACGTCGATTACCCAAGGTTCAGTACCCAAATACATATTAAAATTTTGTGATTAATTCATTCATCGGTGTTTTTATCCAACCCATTCAATTTATTGGAATATTTTATTGCAGTGAAGGTTTGGAAGTAATTAAAGTGGTCTAATTAGCGATGTCATTCTTTGTAACCTCGAAAAGACATTTTGACATTTGAAAACAAACGACATTTTAACATGTTTACAAGTTTTAAATAAAAATCTTCCACGGACCTCTGTGTCTATAAAATCGTAGCCTTTTAAAAGAAACGTCGTTACCATTTAACGAAAGTCATCAACTGCAGATAACTTAATGAACAGAATTAACAAAGCCGGATTGATTGATCTATACGCGTTCGGGAATGGGCATGAACTGAGAGATAAATGATTTTTCATCTTTGTTTTATTTTTAAACAAAGCAGTAAACTATTAAATAACATCAAATATAAATAAAAGTAATATCACGATGAAAAACGATTAACTGCACTCCAATACCAAGTGAAAAATTATTTTGAACTAATGTTTGCCTGACGATGCATTTGCCTATCTATCAACCCCAAAAGTTAGGAAAATATTTAAAGTTTGTGAATAGCACCTATTCTTGTAATAAGTTGGACTTTTACTAACTCTGGTGAAAGTTTGGGTAGTCCTAAATAATGTCCTACTACCGATTACGCTGGTGAAATTACTCTCTGGTTCAGGAAAAGAGTTTAAAAGTATAAGATCGTCTACATATACACAAACGCACAAGAAAAATAGCGGTTTCAAATTGTTACGAACTTTATTAAAAAAATGTATTTTTAATTTTTGTACTTAACGGTTGCTACAATGTAATGCTACAAAACGGATTTGATTATTAATAAACTTCCTTAGTTCAGTATTTTTCATCACTTAAAGAAAATTAGGGAAAATAAAACTGCACTCAAAGGTATTATAAATATATTTCTTTAAATACTACTTATAAATTCTAAACATATTTCTTTCTTTAAACTTAAAATTAAGCTTATTTTGGTAAAAAAAAACTAGGAATATTCCACGGCGACCAGCAGATTTGTGTTCGTACCAAAATATATGCTTAACTTTGAGGTCAATTAACTTGGAACACTGATATACGGCGTTTAAGGCTTTAACTTTTTTAGAATAACTTCAAATAATTTTCATGGCTGTAGTTTTTCAGTTGTAACATTAAATACATTGATCATGGTGATATATTTTATCGGCGGCGAACGTGTCAGAACGCCCCCGCGGCAAAATACCCCTCAGCTACTCTTAATGCATACAAAGAGTCCTCATAAATTATAGTATATTTTTGTTTACATAATATTGCTTTAATTCCACGACGGCTTGAGGCCGGACTCACTCAGCAGTCCCCGGGCCGCCTTTTATCACCCAACGCTAAGCAAATAAATCGAACGCCGGCAAATGTATAAAAGAGCTCCGATGAAAGTATTATTAATACATTTTTACGGGCCGATATGATTTACGGGCGGTTGTTTCATGTATTTTTTCAGGAAACCGAATGGCCGCGATATCCAAATGCCCGTGGAGTGCAGAGCAATGATTCTAATGAATTGGCAAAACGAATTGCAAAAAAAAAATGTTTTTGCTTCGAAAAAGACGAGCGGCGTAAATAATATTTTCAAAAAAGTAAAAAGGATGTTTAGGATGTTAATACAATCGAGTTTAGGCAACAATAAATTGTTCTATTTTTTTAAAGTTATTCGCGGATTCGTCGAGAATCCCATATACTCTGAGATTTTGATTTGTTTGTTCCGGACCGTTTGACCAGATCGGGGAACCACACGCTATTTAGGCGGTTAGCGTGTCGTACCTACATATATTATACAAGTATAGTCCGATTGGGAGAGCAGTCGAATTATTAAATTCCATTTCTGCGGAGATTAATATATTCGTCTGTTCCCCGAAAAGGATTAAAAATCTGCTTTCGATTACACCTTTATAAGATCAGTGTGAATTATTTATTTACGCCTGGGAGCGTTATTTTAAATAATAGACTTTATAAATTTTTGTTGATTACTTGTGGTTATATTTAGTTTTTTTATTGTTATTGTTTTTGGTTTTAAATGTTATTCTTTTCTTTTAATATTATAATTGTTTGCTTGTGTTTTATGAATTAAATGTGTACATGGCGAAAACCGTTAAATAAATAAATTTAAAAAGGAAAAATAAAATGAACAACCTTTAGTATTACTTTAACCTAAGTCATACAATTATTTTAGGGCTACACTCAACTAAGCTAAATAATCTTGTGCCAGAGTCAGGTGTAGTACTCTTCATTAAGGTGGTAATTTAGCGTTAAAAATAGTATGACTATAATTGTGATTCGCGTTCACGCGAGGTCTAAACGAACCACCTTAACTACTAGATTACCACGATTAGAAACACGATACATGTAAATATTTAAAAATATCATCGACGTGAAGAAGACAACATAGGTACATCATTATTGTATCCTACATACCTAGCTGTTTGAACCCTAGGATTGACAGTTATGACCTGTGGGCGCACGTGCTGTCGTTTTTCTTTGCTCTTTCGGAGCCTCATATACCGGTCTTCTGGGCAATCCGTATAGTGAAAAAATATCAATCAAGAAATTAATCTCCTCAAGAAATTAAGTTACTTACTTAATTTCTTGAGGAATTTGTAAAAAATTGTAAAAAATAAAACAAATAATTTTCCGATTTAACGTTTTCATGTCTGATCGGTTTACAGCCAATTCAGGTAACGTTGGGCCATCAGGGTCACATTTGATTATACCATGGAACAATATTTAGATATTTATTTTCAAGACTTAAGTTGTTTGTTAATTGGTTATAATACGTTAGATAGGTAGAAAGTCTATAATCCGCAGCCCTAAAAATACCAGTTTTATTAATAATGTCATCTGACAGCAGTGAGCACTTAAACTTCAAAACTGTATTGATGCCTGTATAGCATTTTTAATTATAATTTTAAAATAGTTGCCATGCAGAATGGACGTGATTTTTCAGATTTTGTGTAGTTGTTGTATACTTTCAATTTATATTTATATACATAATTTAGGATATTGCTTTAATAAATTTAGCCTAAACTCTAAATAATATTTATTTTACTCATTACTTCGAATTGGCTTGAGCGATCCTATTTTTTTTTTTGTATATGTTAGCGGATTTCACATGGTCCTATTTTAGTTTAGATAAGTTACGTTTAGTTTAAGGAAGGAAAAATAAAAAAACACCAAGTTTTCCGTCAGCATATAGAATTGATCATTATTATTTAGAAATTACACAATTAAATACTAAACATTTTAAAATATAAAAAGTCGATTCCGTATAGTAAGAAAAAACAGTGTGTGTGGCTAGACCAAGGTGCCTTAGAAAAAAAACTTCTATAAGATATTTCATTAAATTTATCATATATCAAAACTGTCACCCCGCATCTAAATTGAGCAACTTTTTCCCACGCCTATTTATTTATATAAGAGGAAAATGAACGTGCAACTTAAGCCGGATCACCTCTATGCGTCCATTTGAGTTTAACCGAATGAGCGTGTCGTATTTCTAGTTTATCGCGTTCCGAGAGTGCCAAATTTTTAACTAACTTTTGTTTTTATATAGTTGCATCAGTTAAATTAATCATAAGTATTACTTTACTTTTTTTATAAATTATCTGTTGTAAATTTTATAGCCAAATAACATGTCATTCTTGTTCGTACTCGTCTGTTGGTAAATGAATCCCTCATATCTCTCTATCGTGAATAAGGCAACTCGATGAGGCACGGTTTTAAATATAGGGTGCTAAGGACAAACAAAACCTAAGGAATATTTTGGGAGCGATAAAAAATCGCTTGCAAAATATAATATTTACCGATGACGCTGTTGGCGTTCGTGACGCACAAGGCTAAAATATCTTTCAACGTTTTGGGCCGTCCACGGTTTCATCAATAACTTTAATGCAAATTTTATGGATGCCATTTTCTCGACTAAAACAGAGAGATGGGAGTGCAACAGGAGGGTACCTATATATAAACAAGAATGGCAATGACAACCTGTAGCTATCATATCAACTGCTTTTATAGATTGTTTAGTAGTAGTAAATTATTTACCCACAGACTAGACGCGCCTATGTTACTTACTAGTGATGGGTTGCTTTATCTTCACTTATTCCTTCGGCACTATTAGATGTAAATTTTTAGGTCTAAGTAGTTTAAAATAAAATTCACAAAATCTTTTTATTGGTAACATGACATTCTTTCAATTCATTATGAAGTTTAACATGATTCTAGTTTTTTTTTGTAAATTTTGAGGCGCGGTTAGTAATGAAATGACACGGAGAAAATATTAAAATTTATAATAATTATAATGTGGAACTGAACATTCTTTTTCATGTTTCTATTTGAGCAAATAAATGAGTTTGTAATAATTTTACTGGTCAGTAATAAATAATACGACTTTGTTTCCAACAGCCATGCTGCCATATTTTTGAATTGAAAGATTGAACAGACGAATGGACGGACGGACGGACAGATGGCCAAAAGACGGGATAGTAATTTCTTATACATGAATGTATGTAAAGAAGCTAAAAGCACAAGTGAAAATTGTACTAACATATACATTTTAAAAGCAAACCGTATTTTTTTAATGATCCCAATCAGATATTTAACTTTAGATCATATCATCTAATTCTATTTGATTTTGCAACTACAATCGATTGGCAATCAGCACTGTATTTATGGTACATTTTCGGATTTTATGGAATAGAGTTTATGTTGGCTCGGGTCGGGTCACATTTCCATGGTTTGGTTTCCTGACGTTAGATTCACTTCTGTAATAAAATACGGTTTTGTGCTTAATTCCACATATATTCTACCCATATTCTTTGATAGATTTCGGCCGCACCGAAAAGAATAATATAAGCAATAGAACAGTCACTGTATACACTTGATTTTTCGGAGAGAACTTTTCACTTTTCATTAAATTTCACACGAAGGATGACATCCACTGTATCACAAGACCATTCCCGTTAAAAATCCAGCTTATTAGCCCTACATTTCAAACACAAATTCTTTTGTCGTCATCATCAAAATTACCCATGGTTTCCAATAAAAAAAATGGTAAACTTTACGTAATAATTTTAAATTGTTCTTGTCATAAGTTCGTCCGCGCCGGGTCGTTGACTTTGGTCGAGCGCGAGCGAGCAAATGAAAGAGCGAAATACAAAAAGCGCTTTGATTAATAAATTTGTGCATGAATTATTTTTGCATTTTTTTTATAATTTTTTTTACACCTAATAGGGAACATAAACATCCCGTTCAGTGTTCGGTAATGGTCTTGGGATACCCTATATAAGCATCATGCTTATAGCAGTCAGACATTATTAAACGTACCACCGGCAGAAAAAAAAAATAGTTCGCCTGATAACAATTTTGGTTGATGGAATGTAATTCAATGATTTGCTCAATGAATTTTGCTCGTGAATTTTCAATGAATTCGAGTCAACTTTGCAAAAGTCAACATAATCAGAAGTCTTTGGAGACTTTTTTGTCTTTATGTTGCGGAATGTACAATTCTCTTGACGCAGTGTAACCTGTTTTATGAAAGTTCAGTCACACAAAAATGATCCCGGTTCAGTAGAAAAATATGTTTGGGAGCAAAGCGAACCTTTCGTAGTACCAGTTATATAAACGCCCAGAATAATAAGAAAAATGAAAGTTTGTGTGTGGATAGGGTAACTATAGATAGATCTATCTCTAGTTTTTGATAATTTGAATATGTAAATTATTATTTTTAATTAGACGTTGATTAGTTGATACTCCCTCGTTTATCGTGTCGAAAATTAGATTGTTACTTAAACAACTATTCAAATTAATTGATTGTTTTTCTGTGGACACATCTGCTTTGCCATATGCTAATATGGTGCGTAGATACATAAAATTACACTGAAAGATCGATAGTGGTTTGTGAGAGGTCATAACACCCATAATCGCAAACGCTTCGGTCAACAGTCAAATCTTGCAATTTTTGAACTAAAAATTTGCAAGATTTAACTGAAAAACGAAGCGTATGCGATAGAATAGCCGAAGAGAATCACTGCTGGTGTGGTTTTTGATTCAATTTTACCTACAAATGTTGCACCTGCACCATATTATATTTAAATATTTCATTTTTCATCTTTATATAGGCACTTTGGGCCATTACGTGCCTACCGTCCTATTCTATACAGGCGGCTTTGACTAGTTTTGATTTGTTTTGCGACGGTGCGCTATAGCAATAGTGGCCGTTTTCACCAATCCCACCTTAGGTCTTCCCTAACTATGAAACTCTTAAGCTTAGGTTATTCTTAGGCAAACGTTTGCGTTTCACGATTGCCACTTTACTAAGAGGCTCCTAAGTAAGAAGTCTCTTAGTAAAGAGGCAGTTGTCTATGGATTTAGTTGCTAAGTTGCAATCTTGTTCGGTCTGCCGATGGAGAACTGTCGAAAATTGACATTTGTATCACTTCCCGCCAACTCTAACGTTTGCGTGTATCGTGTCCTCCACTTCGCCTTCGTTGAATTTTGTGTTATTTAATTGTTGTTAGTATTATTATTAGTGTTATTTGTTGTAATTTATTGAAATTGAAAATTTAGTTGCTAGTATTATTATGGAACAGAACCGTAAACGAAGTGCGAATTTCATCGAAGACGAGAAGTTACGTTCCGTCCGGTTGATAGAAATAGAAATAATTGTGATTCGACAATAATTTGCACACGTTATAACCATAAAAATGCTTTTAACAATAGAAATACAGAGTAAATAATGTTATCCGTCAATAATTGCACGCGCTTGCGACGTCAACACTCAAATCACATCTGTCTGTTATGATTATGACAGCAAAATAGCTGGCTAAGCAATATGGCGGCGGTTTAAGAATTCCCTAAAGCGTTTAGGACACCGATTTCGGTCTCATAAAGATAGAATACCTAGCGCTCTTAAGAAACACCTATGGTTTGGTGAAACTGATTTTTTGAAGTTAGGGATACTTATCTCAATTTAAGAGACTCTTAGCACTAAGAGGGGATTGGTGAAAACGGCCATAAGACATCGTATTGCCACCACACGCGCGCCACCTATCGCACCACGCCCGAAACCTTCCTCTATTCGATAGTTATAGTATTTTTCAAATAGGTGCAGTGGTTCCGGAAATTGCTCTCCACATAAAAACAAACTTTTACTTTATAATATTATTAGTAATTATAGTGATAGTTTATATAACAATTAGTTTGAAACCATCATACCTACTATATGTTTGTGAATATGTAGGAAATCCATAATCGGTTTTGTTATCTGTTTAATTCTTAATTGTTTTAATGTTATTGATATAACTGTGTGTTTTTTCATAAGACAATAAAATAAATAAAATGAATACACAGTATATTATAATATACTAAACATTTTATAAGATACGCGAGTAAAAAGTAAAATAAAATCAGGCCATAAACAATATTGAGCCATAAACATTTCAGGGTTCTGCTTGCCTGATTAAATGAAATAATTCCCGCTTGTTTTGTCCTTCTAAGTACTGTCCTGTGCACAAACATAGGTAGGTAGGTACTCGGTATGTATTTGACAGGCAATAAAAAAAACAGCTAACAATGTAACGGGCTAATTTTAGTGGTAATGTTTATTATATGTAGTATAAATTTCACTTATCTATTACATAAATATAATCAGGTTTTTTAACCTAAAATCATTTTTGTTATTGACCTTTACGGCATAATAGGCAAACCGGTTTCTAAATACAATTTTCAGGTTGGCATGAGAAGCCAATAACCCGTTTAACCATTTTTTAACACGATACTCCGGTGAAACGCCATAGTAAATAATTATCATACCATGCTAAATATCCTCAGCTGAAATTCTTCTTAGAAGCGGTATGGATGGGTAAATCTCAACGTCTCGTGGATCACAGCATCCAAGTACTTTAACTTGGTTGTATCTTCATGAGTCACTACCCAATCCCGCACAGAATAGTGGCCCAAAACCTCATCAAACTCTTTTTGAGCCTTATCCTGGACCTCTGGGTAATAATCCAGAAGGCAGAGAGCGAATGCTACGGTTAGTGCCGATGTATATTTAGCATGAAAAGTATTTATATGTTATAGAAATGAAATAATGTTATAGAAATGTATATTTACCATGAAATCTGTATATAGAAATGATCTAATACAAAAAAAAACAGGAATGTTTACTAATATTATAGTCATATAAAGTCGCCTAGTAAAGTCAAAATGTCTGATTTGCACATATTGCTTATAGAGTAAATCTTTCAGCTGTTGTGTAGCTGTTGACCAAATGGAGATAAATAAGCATCTGTATATATATATCTATATATCTATATATATATATATTAACATGTTTGAATAATATTTACAAGAAAAGTAAACAGAGATACATTTTAGAAAATTAAAGTTATATTTTATTATTTTTTTATTCAGGTTATTCTAGTGTGCAACGTGACTTATTTATATAGTGTAAATTGTTTAGAGGGTTTTATATTTTTATGTGAATTAATTAATTATGTTTTTTTAAACTCATTCTGTTTTTGGCGATAATATAAAAGCACGTAGAATTATTATTTATTTAATAATTAAAATACTTTTATTTTACAATATTCTTTGTTTAGTTTTTATTTGGACTAAATCGTTATTAATCTTAAATAAGTACCACTTAGTCGTTTTGAAAACACAAATTGTAAGTATAGGGTGATGATTTTAGAGGCGTGGTTTTCAAGAAGAGATAAAACGCATATAATTTGATGTTATGGCTAAGAATTTAGTTTTATTATAAAGATAAGGGTTTGCCATTATGTTTTAAAAATGATTTCGGGTAAGTGGCCACCGCGGCTGACTCGAACAAATTCCAGCCGAGAGGCCCAATTTTCAACCACTTTTTGCAGCAAGTTGGGCCGTATGTCAGCAATAACGCGCCGAATATTCTCTTCCAAGGCGTTAATCGTGTCCGGCTTATCTGCGTAGACAAGCGACTTCACATAACCCCACAAAAAATAGTCCAGCTGTGTTAAATCGCACGATCTTGGAGGCCACGCCACGTTGTTCAGGAGTAAGTCTATTCATTATGAAATGGCAAACCAAACTGAGCATAAATCAAGTGACAGCTGTCAAAAACACCAACTACGAAAAAAGTAGTGCCAGATTGAAAACCACGCCTCTAAAAAAAACATCCTATACAATGTTTGTCACATCACAAAAGTACTCCATATTATAAAATTATAACATAATATTATATATGTATAATAAAACTCGATTAAAAAAATATTATTATTTATTCAGATATTGTGTATAAAGATGCTTTTATTTTATATTATTATTTTGGATAATTTGCACCTTTCTCCATCCATTCTTCAATTTCTTGTACCCTGTGAAAAAAAAACAAATATGTAATTCTTAGTCATAGTCACGGCGCACCAATATGCTGTTATGCTGACATATTTCTCCATGATATTCTTTAGACAATAGTCAATAATGTTCTTGAAGCACTCTTGTATAGAGAAATTATGTGGGAATATATTTATTTATTTATTTAACAGGTTTCCCCATTACAATTCGAAATATACTAATCAGGAAAAATACTAAATCAAAAATAACGCTCCCAGGCGAACAATATCAAATAAATAATAACAATGATCTCACAAAGGTGTAATAGAAAGCAGATTTTCAATCCTATTGCGCGAACAGACAAATATATCAATCTCCGGGAAATGGGATTTAATAATTCGACTGCTCTCCCAATAGGATTTCAGATGGAGCGGAAAAGATGCTCCTAATTCTCCGTGCTGTTTTATGTTTTAAAATTTACACCTCTGCCGCAAGGATCTTAAAAATATAAATAAAAAAAAAATGTATATTATTAAAATATAGTAAACTCTTTACCGTAAATTTAAAATTTGTTGTAAATACATAAACTTTTTCAAAATTAAGTCATTATCGGCTGTGAAAAAAAATAGATTTCGTTGATACCAATGGTATTTTGTTAGGAATATTATCTTGCCGAAATTAAAATTTTGGTTTTTGAATTTTCGCTCCAGTTTTTGTTGCAATATTTTTGATATTTGTTTTTTTTTCATTACGGTAAATTCATAAAAATTGCCAAATATAAAAAAAAAAAATGCCTCGGCATTGTTAAACTCAAACAAAAACTTACGTTCTTGGTACAAACGTGAGGTTTTCTACTCCGTACTCCCTTGGAGTACGGAGTAGAAAACCTCACGTCACGTCGACGAGAACATCGTCCTCGATCCTGACCCCACCGAAGCCAGGGAATCTTTGCAAAGATTCCCATGCAAAGGATCCCAATGCGTTGATGTGTTTTGATTGTTCAGGATTTTCCAGAGCCTTGTCCAATAGCGGCATAAAAAAAAAACAAAATAATTACTTTCTCAAATCTTACAATCAAAGCGAGGGGAGATTTACAGATTAAGTAAATTTTTATTGTTCTGTAGGTAAAATGTATTAGGAACACTATTTCTGGTCAACGATTAAAAGATATATTTTTTTAAATTAAGTAGTTTAGATGATGTTAAGCGGGGGTTATTGAGTAAAAGTAATAATACAATTTAGTTGTACTATATTATTATTTCCACATTTGTAATTTTACTATAAATCTCTTAATAAACATATTAAAAATTCTAAATGATGTCCGCAATACAATAATAGCAGACAGGCTCCATATGAAGGTCGACTCTTTGTTGAAGGAGTTAACCTGCACGCCATCTATCGCTCAACACATCTGATTATGATCCAAAGGACGCAGGAAAAAAAAAACATTTTTTTAAATAATTTTATTGATAAATTAATATTTTTATTAATAATTTATCAACAGGGACCAGTATTGTAACGGCTTAATTTGGTATGTTATAATCCGGTTTGGATAACTTGGTTTGTAGAACAAATTTATTGGATGTTCACTTTTCAACTCATTAACGTGTAGATTTTTAAATATCAAATCCGCAAATAAAAGTAAAATAGAATTTGTATATAGTAAAACTTCTTTAATAAATTGTAAATTAGAAAATGCTTAAATTGCCAACCAGCAAGAGAACGCAGTTTAGTTGTTGAACGCACGACGCATCGATAGCTGTTTTATGTCAGTTATTTTTTATGAGACTGAAAGAAAGACACATAAATAATAACAAAAAATAAATAAAGCACCGATAATAAATTTTAATCATTATCAATATGAACATAAAAAAGTTTTATCTTGAATCATACTAACAGTTACTAGTTACATGCAACTTTCATTGCCCAATGCTCATACGAAAAAATCAAATTTATGCGAACGTTTCAAAAGCGCTTATTTTGATTGGCTCGTCATAATTTTTAATGAAAAACAAAAGAGGTTTTTGCATCATTTTATTTGCTGTTGCTGTATTTGATACGTCGGTATTTTGATATCTCGTAAAATTCGATAGTGTGAATTTCCTACTATGCCCAGGACACGTCGCAACGCTAGACTCAAAAGAACTACCCGCAACATAAACATAAGGGAGACAGCCATTATGTTGAGAAGTCATTCTATTCAAACTTTAACTCCACATAGACGGAGGCGACAAACTGCAAAGGGTAAGTATCATTATGTGAAATTTTAATATGGCTTTGAGCTCCAAAACTCCACCTATTTAATGCTTAAGCAATTCTTGAAACTGTAGACCGCTAAGTACTCACCAATAAATAAAAAAAAAGAAAGTTCAATCCCAAATGTAAATGTGTTCCCTTGTACAGGCCAACAAGCCTCTTGCTAGATGCAACATTACCTAATGAAACACTTGTTTTAACAAGATATTTCCGTGACAAGAATTTTAATAGTAATAAATGATGAAATAGCTTACCTGGTATTATTTTATGTTATTTATTTATTTAACAAGCTTCCCCATGTGCGTACGCATTTCAATTCGTAATGATTATACCAAAAGAAAATAAAACAACATTAAAAACCAAAAATAAATAATTCAGGTTGATCTCACAAAGGTGTAATAGAAAGCAGATTTGTAATCCCATTGGGCGAACAGACAAAGATATCAATCTCCGCGGAAATGCAATTTAATAATTCGACTGCTCTCCCAATCGGACTATACTTGTATACGCCGGTATAGCACGCTAATCGCTTAAATAACGTGTGCTTGCGCGATCTGGTCAAACTTTCTGGAATTAAGGAGTACTATGGGATTCCTGATGAATCCGCGAATAACTAAAAAAATAAAATAATGTATGGACTTGCCGCCTAAACTCGAGTGTTTTAAAGCTTAACATCCCTAATACAAATGCTGATGGATACGCGTTGGAAAAAATTGAAGTACAGTAAAATTGAACTTCAAAATGTTATATAGAACATAGCAGACTGAATGACGAGTCTTTTAAGACTCGTCATTCAGACAACTTAGAAATCAAGCAAGACAACTTAGAAATCATGCACCTTTAATGGAGGTCTCATAATTAGAGACCCGTTTACTAACTAATCTGTTATTGTTTCTTTTAAGGCAAATCTGGGAAACGGAGGCCTGTCAAATTAATCACCAGCAAAAAGTTGGACATCTGCTCTTGTAGTAGGATAAAGGTTTAATTTGATATCATTTTTAGCCTAAGTATATTATAGGTATTACATATTAACTGATCATATACAACCTTCTCTCCTCCCCTCTCGAAAAGAGTCTTGGGTCAGTTTAATTAATATGTGTATATTATTGAGCTTTATAAAAAAGTAAATGGTCATTCTACAATTTCATAGCTAGGCCTTAAGGCGCCACCAGTCCCTAAAACGTGTTTGTAACGTATTTTGGTGCATTTTGTTGAAGTTATTCCCAACAAATGGCTAAAACTAAAAATACCACAATATTCTACATATATTAATTTAGTCCTTTGCTTAAAAAAAAATGAAATACACATTATTATAGTAATGAAAATAAATAAATAAGAAAGTGTTGTTTTTTACTTGCAACATTTTCTTTTAAGTTGTGTAAGTGACGCGAACCTAATTTTTCTTTCTAAAGATAGACAATATAATAATCTAGGACATTACTTAAAAAAAACACTTTTTTCAAATGATAATAATTATTTAAATACAAAAAACATGTTTCATCGATTCCAAATGTAACGAATTCGCGGTCGGCGAGTATATCCGTCTCTTTTCTACACGTCAATGTTCGAATAAAGCCTACTCTTTCTAATCTCAAGGACAAATGCGTCCCGGGGTGCCTTAAGTGCGGGCAGTCTTTGGCGCCTTATCTTTTTCAGTATCTCCTATAAATATACAGTTTGAACAGCGTTTCACGAGAATTAGTGAGATATGAATAAAACGCTGATTTGATTTGTATATTTTTTAGTATTCTATCTCTGGTTAGAGTAATGCTGCCTAGTCTATGTCCAACCTAAAAGAATAAGCCACATATTTAATATAATAATTACTATTCCTGCAGGAAGTGCGCAAAATAATAAAATAATTATTTAAGTAAGCTCCGCCCGAAAACTATAATATTTTCCAATATTTCAATCGAGTGAGGGCAGGTGTATGTTAAACAAGTTTTTTTAAATCATTAAATGGTTCATGTGCTGCCTAAGATTACTTCTAGACCAATTAAGGGATCTATTTCCGAAAGATCTCTTATCCGTCTCGCGCATGATCTTAAATCATTCTATCTCATCTGACGGCTTGCTGAAAGAGAAACACACACGTTATAGGATGGATAATCTTAATTGAATTAGCATATTTATGAAATCAACCTTGCCTTTGTAGTTTTATTTTCTTGATTCATGTATTTAGTCAATACAATATTTGTATCTAGACAAAATGTATTGAAAAATACAGATTTTTTGAGGCTCTTATTATTTTTCAATAATAGAGTCACAACACTACATACAATTTGTACATACATACATACAATTTATTTTTTTATGTTTAATTGTTTTTTATCTATTTGTATGTTTGCACATATCCTTTTTAATCTTTCTTAAAAAATACATTCTAGTTTTGTTTTTCTCACCCAGGGCTACAGACCATCATGTCGCACCGTCGCTACTGGCCTCCAACAAGAGGTTGAAATTGACCTGAAATTGACCTCCCTTAAATCGGAATTGAACATCTTGAAGGAGGTGGTGACGGAGATGGGGGAAAAAATAGTTTCATTGGAGACAAAGATAAGGTTAACAAATTGTTAAATTGTACCGATGAAATTATATTCATAGCATGATGTCAGAATTCTTTTCTCCCTCATATTAATTTGCGAATGGAATACACTCCAAAAGTCTATATTTTAACCTGAATTCCCTTATTCTATGGCCATTTGTAATCTTTGGCTGTAAGTTAAACAATAATTTTATATTATCTACTAAACCTAATAACCAAAACTAATATAAATATTATGTAAGTCAAAAAAAATCTGGCCCTATCATACTCTAAATCAATACACTCTACATACAGCCTTATAAATATATTATATATATATATATACATATTTGTATTAAATCCAAAATGAAATAGCATAAAACAGTTATTTATTAGTTATTTGCTATACAAGAAAATATGGTTAAATATTTTCTTGCTATACAAGAAAAATTTTTATTTTGCAGTTTTTTTTTCCTGGAAACTGATTTTGCATATAATAATTTTAGGTTTAATTGCTTTAATACTGATAGCAATCATATCTGTTTAATGCATAAAAGAAAAGAAAAATTAATTTTCTACCTATTTTGAATGATAGCTACGGAAACTAGTGAGTGTAAATAATAGTATCATTTGACAGTTTTACAATAGGTTCAGAATTTGTATTGAAAATAAGAAGACTATTTTTGTTATTCAATTACAGGACGATGATTCCCGTGCAAAAGTTAATGAACTACCCTGCAGCATCACCACCTCCACCACCACCTCCTATGCCCGCTTCCATACCATCCCCATACCATCCATATATGCTGTCCATCACCACGCAAGACCTCAAGAAAATCAAGCTGAGAAAGACTGGGTTACTTTAGTGTTAACATCAATAAATCATTCACTGTAGGATTTATAGTCCCGCAACCAGAACTGCGTTGGCCGTCCATCACCACGGAAGATCTCAAAAAGTCAAGCTGAGAAAGACTGGGTTACTTTAGTGTTGTAGTGTAGGCTTTATTTTATAAAATAAAGCCTACAGTGAATGATTTTTTGATGTTAACACTAAAGTAACCCAGTCTTTCTCAGCTTGACTTTTTGAGATCTTCCGTGGTGATGGATGGCCAACGCAGTTCTGGTTGCGGGACTGCAGTACCCTTGACCCTGCAGATGGGCGTCTAAAGACGCATGCTTCGTATTAGTTGAAGTTTCAGTTATCAGTATTAGTTGGAATTTGAATCGTAATGAAATTATCGTATGTCAGTGTACCCACAAAATTTACCTAACCAAAATTTGAGTTGTTTCAGTTATTTGAGTTTTTCATATTGTAGCCATTCCATTGTGATTACCCTTTTTGAAATATTTTTTAAAATTTGTTTATTATTATTTCAACAAAATTTATATAATTCCCTTTCGTTCCAAACTGTCTTGCAATTTGCCAGGAACTAAAGTCTGTATTTGATTGTATTTTTTTTGGTAATTAAAAAAATGTGTAAAAGTAAAAAAAAACTTTTTAATAAATAATGCCTTTTTTGTAGCCGACTTTTTGACCTCTTTATTATTAGCGGATTAACTATTTTGTCCTAATCATAAATATGTACGAAATTGTTACTCCGTATGTATTACATACACAAACCCTTAAAAGAAATAAACACGTGCATATATGAATGTTTAACACTTATTAACATTTATTGTAGGAACCAAAAAAATAAAACACGTATTCACGACGATGTTTATTTGATATATTTTCCTACCAAAATTTTATCTTAAATGTATTTAGAAAGGATAAAATCAGAAGTGACTGTGTAAATGTAACAATATTTTACACTAAAGGGGACAGGTGAGAGTTAAAAATGCATTTTTATAAAACTCAGCGCTGGGTTTAAACCGACATCCTGCGCTCTCAAGTGCAGGACCTCTTTAGAACCTTTATAATTATTATGCTATCCAGCACTTTATCAAATATTTAAAAAAATATTCAAAATTTTTCAATATTGTCAAAGATTGTGTCATTTATCTTTTCAGGCGATTTGCCGCTATTAAAAACCAATCATCAAATATAAGTCAAATAACTTTACAACTCATTTATACAATTATATATATATATATATATATATATTCTTAAAGGAAATTTAATTCTCTACAGGGTCTTTCTTGTAAACTTTTTTCTTAGATGAATAGTGTAGACCATATAAAGAAATGTTCAATGTAAATGTGAGAAAAAATCTTTTTCGAAAATTTATTTTTTCGGAGCGTGTAGCTCTAAAACGGTTGAGTATTTGAAAAATGTATATAAATAAAGTTATATAAAATTTTATGAGCTTAAACTCTGCCTCTTCGACAGAAAAAGCCAAACGAGTAATAAATATACAATATTCTAGTTTTATGAAATTTGTAAATTTATTTTTATTACCTCTAGGTAGTTAGGTAAAATGAGCGATATTTTTTTAAGCGTACTAGCGAAGAATACCTAATTAGGACTTTTTTTTTGAGTATATAAAATTACAAGCAACTCACAGCAAATATCATGAACATAACCTCATCACGTATTTGGTCATCAGTCAAGGTTGCACCAGAGGCGGCCGCCTCCTGTATCACGTCGAGAAAGACCATTTTCCTCGTAACAGGTCGCTCACTAGGACCACCACTCGGACCGCCGACGTTTCTCTCGTGTTGTCGTTCGCCAATTCAGACTTTTTTTGATTAATCACCTTCAATTAAATAAGCAGTTTCCTTTAAATATTATTTATTATACATTATTCTATTTTGATTCTCATCTTTTTTAGTTACAGCTATTTTATTTATAATCTTATATTTTTTTTTTATTTGTTTATTCAATATATTTAAATTTTCTTTGATTTATGTACCAGCCAAGCCCAAGGCTTATCTGCTGGAAAGCAGGTGTGTAAAATACAGATATTAATAATTGTGAAATAACTTCAAATTATTATTTTCGGTATTTTACACGTTATTTACAATATAAATATAAACATACATTGATTTAAATTTTTAAAACTTAATAGTAAATTACAAACAAAAAATAAGTATAGTTATAATATCTTTTTAAAATAATAATTAACAAGCTAAGTTAATTTATTTAGAAACAATTAAAGAGAGATTTTTTGTGAGATTTCAGAGCAAATAGTTCTAACTTCATATTTATTTTTTTTTGATTTAATATTACTTTTTAGTAAGGTTCTTAGCAAATTATTAAAAAAGCATGGTATAATGAATCGCAACGCTCGTTTACCATAAACATTTTTAAATGCTGTTAAATGCTAAATGATAAACAACGTTTCGTCTCGTATGTTGAACGAGTGTTTTGAACTTGTCAGAGTCGAAGAAGTGGACCACCATCCTATTGCCGGGAGAATGTTATAATATTTAAATAAACCAAGATCATGTCAGATTTAATGTTTTTAGGAACAAATATTTTTATTATTCTAATCTTTTTTTTATTTTTTCTAAAAATGTTTTAAAAGTATGCCATAATTAATCATTAAATTTACAAAAGCAATATATAACATTCGTAATTGTTCATATTTTTAAGATTCCTTTTAAATAATAAAATTTTGTTATATTATTATTTGTTATTATTAGCCGAAGTTTGTCGCATATAAATATTATATATGTGTAACTTAACTTACCTTACTAATACACCTTACTAGATAAAACAATTAGAAAATAGAGAAAGTATAAGAAACATTTAAATAAACTTCGTGGTCAAGCACACCGCCGCTTTTATATCGACACCCCCAACGAATAACATCCTAAGACATTTTTAGCAACTTTACAGGAGAGCCAAAACAAATTTTAAAAAAATCTCTATACCTTGTTTTTTTGGATAATTACTTAAAAATTAAAATTTACTAGGTATATTGGACTCGGTGAATTAAAACAAAATTAACATAATTTGAGAAAATTTCATTATTTAATGTACTTTAGTTAGAGGATATACGTGCTTAATAATAAAATCCTACGTCGACTTAGGATTTTATTCAGATATTTTTTTTTCATATAATCTTAAACATAATTCAGGGAATACAATCTTAAATAAATATAAAATGTTTTTCCATAGTACATTTTACAAAATCAAGTGAACGATATTTTCCAAATGCTCTTATGTTGACATACGATCAATATTTCTTCAATTATAAAATGTATCAATACATAGTTAATTTGAGTAGGTATTTACGGTTTTTAATTGAATAATAATAGGTTCTTATAATAATATGTTTAATAATACTTAATATTATAACATTGTTATTGTTATAATAACTCGTAATAATAAGATCTTTATTGCAACCGAAAAATTGAAACTACAAAATAACGAAACAAAAATATGATTTAAATTAAATGAAAAAAAAAAATAATAATATGAGAAAATGAATCTGAAAGTTTTCTATTTTGTGACGAACCCCAAAATATTGTTATATCTTTACAAAATACAATCTTACAAAATATTGTGTATCTTTCATTGAGCAGCTTGCAGTTCGTAGACGTTTTTTCGCTTCAACAATGATAGAGTTTGTGGTATTCGCGACGTTTCTTACGATCGGCTACATAATCATTGCACACAGAAATATTGAGAGAAAATCAGGATATAAAATACCAGGTCCTAAAGGTTGGCCATTAATTGGTAACGCTCTTCTAGGCATTAACAAACTAGAAGGTACCTAGATTTATTTTAATTTTTGTAATTTATATTTTTGTGTTTCAAGCTAAGGGAGAAAAAATATTAAGCTTACATATGATCTGCTTACAAACTTTTTTGACAGATCAAATGTATTTTTGAATGCGCTTCACTCAGAAGGCGATGAATTGAATATATGAACTATGGGAATATTTACATACTTTTTAAGATCAAATACTTTTGGCTGAACAACTACATTCAGTACTGAGGCAATGTAACGTTGAGCATTTCTAAGCTTTTGGCGAGTTTCCAACCATATTATTCTACAAGGAGATTAGATAGCAATTTCTGGGAAGCTCGTAACGCCTTGAATTTATTTAAGAAGACTTTTTCGGTTTCTGGAAGCGTTAGTACCCACTAGCTTGAAATACCTACTATACCCACTAGTACCCGAGGTTAAACTTAAAAGTGACCATTGACGAAAAAAAAATGCACTTTATGTTAGGATATATCTCCTCGGACTATCAAAGGATCCCAAATATACCGCATTCTTTGATTTTTGCCTCCTAAGTATAACTGGTTTAAAAAAAAAAGTGAGTGCCAGGACTCACAATTTAAGTTAAGATGTGTAAACATCAGTGTTCACCGGTGAATGTTATTACATTGTTATTTTTTAATTTAAGTTTTGTTATTGTTTCTTCATTTTTCAAACATTTTGATTCAAATTAATAACTGACAGTTGCTTAGTAATTGAATACTTATTTCCTCGTCCAAACGCATCGGCTCACATCGCGAATGCTCGTAAAATATTGTCAAATATTATGTAACCATCTAATCAGATGAAATAAGGAAAGGATGTTATTTTAACAAAAAATATAAAAATAATGGATGTGATTACGATGAAGGATGATGGTGAAATGAGATGATGTTATGAGTGATTTATGTATGAAGTTGATGAAAAAATAAAAATAATGGAAATGTAAAAGTGTAAAATTAAAGCACATGATTTGTGTGCGTATTATTTATAATAATTGTATAATTGAGTTGTAAAGTTATTTGACTTATATTTGATGATTGTTTTTTAATAGCGGCAAATCGCCTGAAAAGATAAATGACACAATCTTTGACAATATTGAAAAAAATTGTTATAAATATTATGCTATCCAGCACTTTATCAAATAAATAAAAACTTATTCAAAATTTTTCAATATTGTCAAACATTGTGTCATTTATCTTTTCAGGCGATTTACCGCTATTAAAAAACAATCATCATATATATATATATATATATATATATATATATATATATATATATATTATTATTCATAACATATACTCATATGTTACGCGAGTTATGGCGGTCTAGCTGTTAGCTGACATAACAGTTGCGATTCGATTCCGCAAATCGACACGCGGTTTATCATCATCTTCATCCCTATGGTTTCATCTGGTGCTAAAACAAGCACATTTAACCTATTTGACTTAAGCCATAGCAATTATTAAACGCCGTAAGCATATAACAAAATTGTGAACATAAAGTCCTCTATTGCGTTAAGGAAAATATTAAACAGTCGTTTTACATTGTAATTGTTAATTAGAATAAATTGTCACGAAATGATGCACCGTCATGTAAACGGAAACACTATTTTTAGTGAATCGGAGTTTGTCTTCAAACATGATCACGTCAACTAGATACAGCCTCGGCCTTCAAATTAAATTTTAATTAATGCAACACAAGTTCTGAAGCATCAAGTTAAAAAAATTTAAGTAACTTCAAGTAAATCGAAGAACTACTCCATATTTAAATATTTGCTCAATATATCGCTGTTCACAGTTGCACCGATGAATCTAAAACAAGATTACATATAATAGATCCGATATTTAGTTTAGTTAAATTTGAAAAATTTGTTGATTCATTCAAATAAAAATATATACAAAATTCAAGAATTATATTATTAATTCAAAGAAATTTTAAAGCGACCTTTTTCTCTAAAATAAATATTTCGTGCAACTGTACGTCATACACTTATAGTCCAAAGACACTTATAATCTAAAGATATTTTCGAAAAAAAATAATATTTGGCTGATAGATAAAGGAAAACAAGAATCTGCTGATTTGTTAAACATTTTATTTTAACATTTTATTGACTATCATTATTATTATATTTCTTAGGTAATATCCTTATTAATTAATTCTTTGGTAATTCTTAGGTAACTATAAATGACAACGTATTAAGAGGCGCATATATCACATATGGAAATGCATATATATAAAAATAAAAATAATAATATTGTATGTATGTATATAGTCAAATATGCATTTTTTTGTTTGCTACTTTAGCATGAGCTCTTTAGTATTTTATTTTTCTTTTAATCCAACTATAAATATAGACATATTTGTCTGAACAGAAACATTCTATGCGACAATATTGTATATATATTTATATATTTTAATTTATTTTCTTACAAATAGACATCTTCATATTTCTCTATAGGTGCATTGACGGTTTGACTTTCTTAGTTGTAGCATAATATAGCACTGCCTTCCTTAGTACAGACATAGTCTAGTAAAGAAGGCAGGGCACAAAATGTAGCAGTGCTAATCGCTCCCAGTGCATTTATAATATTTATTTGTAACTGTGATTTGTACTACTACAATTCTATTTCTTTGTCAAATTAATTATGTCAGAATACAAATAAACTAGGGCGCCGCTTTGCTTCGCTGCGGCATACATTGGAGCGGAGTTTAGTATATAAAAGTATTTCTCCATAGGGATTACCATTTATTTTTTTATAATTCTTTGCGCAATCAAATGTATATGTTTTTGGTATCTATGCACAGACATTTTCATGGTCATTTTAAAAAAATAATTATCAAAATCGGTCTTGTAGTTCTAGAGCCTTAGTCCGTGAACAGAGTGACATTTGAGTCACCACATGGGAGCTTCGCTCCAATAAATAAATACAAGGTATATTTATATTCACTGATTTTTTTAGTGGGTTAAACTATATCAAAAATAAAACATTAATCAGCAAAAAATATTTCCTAATTACGAGAAAAACGAATCCGAAATTGATTTTTTAAGAACCTCGAACGCATGGTGCGGGATCGGGCAGTGATTCGCGAAGTACTTCGAAGAAAAACAAAGTTTTTTTACAATATAATTATTTCAGTACATTTTCACATTCAGTAAATAAAGGAGAGGGGTGTTCTGTAAGACGTCAGGTTCTGGTTAAATAATTTGCTACTACTAAACAATATACATAAGCAGTTTATATCATATTATAGCTTCAGGGTGTCATAGTTACTCTTGTTTTATTTTAATCTACTCAGACCTAAAAAATAACCCACCGTCATCTCTATGGTCAACCAAACTGCACATCGAATGAGCTAAAAGTGCCCCAGGCATAAGAGGAGATAGAAAATGAAGCGACCTATCACAAGTTTTCATCACAATTCTAAAATGAATATAGACTAAACTATATCGCGATATATAAGGTAGGTACTCACTCTCTGAACAAGAAATTGTTAATGGATTTGTGAATTATTTTAGTGTTGCGCTGCAAAATATAAGACATAAAATATGTCCATTTAAAATAATCTCGGCATTCAAGAGTAGAGTAGCATTGATTTAACCGTCACTAAAGTGAATAATAGTATTTTCACGAGCACTAAAAAAGATTCTGCCACACGTTCTGTTAATATCGTCCCTCCTAAAGTGACATTGTGCAGGCCAATTGCACTAAGTCAAGTCAAGTTCATTTTCATTTATTGAGGTATTATAAATTCAATACAAAAGTTTAAATACAGTAATAGTATCTCAACAAATAGGCTGTGCTCAGCTGCTTTTCTCGTTGTAAAAACAAGAAGGTGCTGGTTTTCAGCACAGTTCTTAATTATTATTTTTTTATTAATTTAAAAATAGTAAAGGAGTAATTACTTAAGCATCCTAAAAGTTAGGGAGTCAATAGGCATTTGAACATAACATTAAATAGGAACACTACATAAAATTAAGATCAGTAAAAATAAAGGGATATAAAATTAAATAAAGGTTAGTATTATAAATTATACACTACGAGTATGTGTAATTTCCACTATTTCGGTATTCCTTTCTAGATAATTGAGTAGTGGCTGGGGGCTTCTCTGTACGATTTCAATTTAAATATAAAAATATATAGTGACAAAAAGAAAGAAATAGAATAGAAAAAATAGAGCATTATGAACTCGTTTGTAATTGCAATAACCATTTTCGACATTTGGCTTTAAATGACTGTTATAGTCGAATGATACTAGGGCAGTGACTTTGCCAGCATCCGATGCTGTTAGAAAATCATCAGTAACATTAGAAACGGCAGTAACAGTACTATACTGTTTTCTAAATCCAGATTGAACTGATGGGATTATGTTCTTTTCTTCCAGGTAACTTGATAGCTCCGTCGGCATTATTTTCTCTAGCACTTTTGAGAGACACGGGAGAATAGTAATAGGGCGTAGGTCTGACAGTTCCGTAATAGTTTTAAATTACCATATGTTTAATATTTATTAATAATTGTTGTTATTAGCATCAGAGTGTGCGGTAGAGATAAATGTAACATATCTATAAATATTCCGTCGGCGCCGCGTGCATGCGTTTTTGTTGATTTGAGTATTTTCAATATCGTTTCACTACCAACCTCGTCGAAGTTAAAGCAAGGCTCATCGGTATTGCTGTTATGAGCATATTTATCTCGTAACGAGTGGTTAATGGTATTTGCGGTGCGAGGGTCAATTGCAGCTGTGATGAAGTAGTTATTTATTTTGCCTGGGTCATTGAGATAGTTGGGGATATTTGGGGTGGGTTCCTTGCCAATTACCTTCTCAATGCTTGCCCATTATTTGTTAGAGTTTTTGACATTGTCGTTTATGTAGAAGTTGAGGTATGCGGTTTGTTCTTTTTTAATTGACATCGTTGTGAGATTCCGGGGTTGCTTGTAATATATTAGGTGTACACCTGATTTTGATTTAAGATATCTATGTCGACTCTCGAGGATATCTTCAAAGTCAGCAGGACACGATGGTATTCAGGCTCAAGATATAATTCAGTTTAAAGAGCTTTATAGCAAATTAATAAATTAATCAATAACAAAAAAATGTATGTACTCAACCGAACTCAAAATTGGCATTATCAGACCTATTTATAAAGGCGAGGATCATAAATTATTCGAAAATTACCATCCAATAACTATATTATCAACTGTATTGTAAAATATTGTGGAAAAAAAATAACTTGATAACTTGATAACTCGATAACAAAACAATTGAAAAGTTTAATACTGACAAATTCATGGAGGATAAAAATACATTTTCATTAAAAAAGTGTAAATACGGTTTTATTAACAGAAATACTGAGCAATTACTTTCTAACTTTGGCAATAATTTCAGCACGACACCTCACATTGTTCCACATATAACGCCTTGTTTTCACCATTACCTTGTATGTCCAATACCTACAATAAATATATCAATTGTCACGACACTCTGAAATTAAATAAGTGTCCTTTCAAGAAACATGCGTAAGTTGTAATAAAAGAAACTAATTCTTAAGTTTAATTCAAACTTAATATGTTATATTACGAAACCTTCTTTTGGTTTTCAAATGTATTAAAAATAAAAGCACTAATCAACCACCTAAACAACCGGGAACATGTTGCAATTCTTTTTTTAGATTATCACAAGGAATTTTAATAATCTAAGTCTTCGATTAAATTATTAATCCTTGGAAGCAATGGGGATACGCGGCACCACTTTGGCGGCTTTGGGTACCACTTTAATAACTTAATTAAATAATTAAATAATTAAAGTGGTTTGCCAGCTATTTTGAAGCAGACATTCAGTGTGAAAGTAAATAAAATATTAGGTTCTTTAAAACACCAATAATCGGGAGTGAGCCAAGGTAGCATAGTTGGTCCAACGACGTATTTAGTTTATTGCAATAACATACGATCTGTAAATTACAGAATGCCTTTGTCTACAGTACTCCGATAATACCTGTATAGCTAGAACTGCTACAAAGCACCAACAAGATTATAATAATCATGAATGAAGGGTCACACGATAAAGGGTAATCATTAATATTGCTACAATAAAGCACTTACATAGCCACTCTTCACAGGCTGGCTCAAAAACTCATTCCATAAGTATAGTAAATCATTCTTTTGATTGTTTACACTTAAATGCAAATTCAGGTACCTTAAACTCACCGTGTTCTTTAAAAAAAACCGGTTAATGAGGGAACCTACTTAGGCAACATATTTTCTTAAGTCCTACATAGCAGATTTCATTGGAAAGGGCATGTTGATAAAATATGCGATAAAATAAGAAATTGTTTAGTAAAATTTCATCATTTAAAAAGTAATAAGTTACAGCATGTTAATTATGGTCTATAAATCATTAATATAGTGAATAATAAATAGCAGTTCTCTTACATATATTATTATCAAACCTATCTCGATAAAATTCAATATCTCTAAGGCAGAATTCTTAAATTAATAGTACTGAGATCAAACGGTTTTAAATATAATATAATAATAACTTTTTTAGTATAAGTTAATCGTAACTTTTTTTGACGATGACCAATTTAAAATTAAATTCTCGCCACACATTTTGTACTCGCCAAGTTCAAAAACGATACCTATTTGTTTAATAGATATAAAAATGTTAAGTATATGCGTCCTTTATCAAATTTTGATACCAAAATTATTTTCCTAATTCTTTACCCAATGCAATCAAGAGTGCTTAATAAAAAACGAATCAAGACATTATAGAGTTTGTAGTGCTGAGTGATGTTACGGGCATATAAATAATAGTATTAATTCTATTGTGCAAAAAAAATACATGTTTTATTTTTAATTTGAATTTTAAATATTATGTTTTTATATGCATTCAAGTACAATTATATTATATTTAGACAAATAATAATAGGCCACTTAGTAAATAAACAGTTTAAATCAAGTACCTGCAAAATGGACAAGATATATCAGATGAATAAAAAACGTCGCTTATGTTGATATTGAACTGACCTAAACTGAAATAAGTTGGTACCGAAGGCACGAGTAGTATGAGAAGATGTCGTTAATGCAGCCTATAGGGCCTAGCTGTAAGACATCAGGTTCTGATTAAATAATATACTACTACTAAATAATATATATAGAAGCAATTGATATTATATGATAACTACAAGGTGTCGTACTTAAATCTTGTTTTCAATATTGTTTATATTTTAATTTTTTTTAGGTTTTCTTGATGCGTTTCGGTTTTCGGATTGAGGCGCTGTCGGTTTATTGTTTTGTAGAAAATTTCAAAACAATTCCCTTGGCATTTCAAAATGAATAATTAAAGTGCTGAAACAGCGCGAAATGTCGAAGAAGGTTTCGCTCTGCGTTCGTCTCGTTACTCTACATAATATATAATCAGCAGCATAATATTATTAGCGCATCAGTTCGTCCGACGTCTGTTTGTTTACGATGCTTGTGCGCCATAAACACTGCACAACTACGGAGCACTGGTGCCCTGAATGATCTTGAGCTAATTACATTAAAATGCATTAAAATACATTAAAATGCGTCAGGAGCCGAGCGTGTGCATGCGATTATGATCTCGTGGCTTTTATTAACGACGCAATGCGAACGGGTCAGTGTCGCTTGCGTCATAGAGGGGCGGGGGAATGGGGGGGGGGGGGAGATATTCAGTGAGATATTTGGGACACATTACTTACTCTTTTTATTACAAGCCCGCTTTTAGACGTATTTGAACCGTTGATCCATACGAAATAAAAGTAAAAATAAATTGTGTATTTTATCTAGGTAATATAGTAAATTTGTTTACATATGCTAATGCTTAAAACTATAAAACCAATTAGGATAAAAGTTACGATTATAGTTACGATTTTCATTGGCTATTGTATCATCACAACGGTTTAGAGACTAACTATTAATGCAAAGAAATCTGGGAAAGCCTTACGGATGCTTTTTAAAGTGACATCTAGTGTAATGTAGCAATAAATTAATAAAAAGTAAGCTTTCTTTTTGCATATCGCAAAAAAATACAACAATAGCCGAAGCCCTCCGAGAACGTGTGCCATTTCGTATCGAAATCGTATCGTTAAACGGGCGTCCTACCGAATTCACACGAATGTACCCGAAAAGTGTGTCGTATTAGAGTCATTCTCTGCCCAGGAAATACGGTGTGAGGTGCGACTAAAGAAGTTTTGTTTCATTTTTGAAACAAAACTTCTAAGGGTAGTAGCTGCTATAGGTTTTTTTGCGTAATTACCATCCTGCTAAAAGTTACCTGACGTTCATTTGAACTGAACGACCCGACGCGACGAACGGAACGACGGGCCATGCAGAGACAAATGAAAATTTACGCCAAAACGTTTCCGATCGAATTGCTGTCCTAACGACTAAACTGAGGGTACTTCAGAGTAAAATTGGCAAAAGCGAACGGATAAAAATTTAATCAAGATGAGATGGAACTGTAAATTGGGAAAAACCCATTTATTCGATTCCAACTTAACATAATAAGTACTGCGTAGAAATATGTTGTCATAGTATGTACAAAAGAGTACATTTATTATGTAAAATTCCAAAAACCCTATTTAACCAAATTAAAGGATTTTACAAGAAGTAAATAGCAAATAGGTAAAATAATCTTGGTTCATTGAGTACGAGCTTTTGTTAGTATTTTTATGGTTTGTGTCAAAAAGGATGAACTGTAATTTGTGTTTGTGTTTTCGTGTAGATCTTGTAGTAACAAGACACACGACACAGTGTGCGGCGACGGTGTGTTTTTGACACAGTTAAGTATAACTGTGTCAAAAAACGTGATAATAGTGAAAAATTACTTTACATAAGTATAACCTCTCATGCGTTAATAAAGAACTTACGAAAAGAGAAAGAGCTAAGTGTAAATAGCATGACGTGTGTGGGTTGCCATTGAGTTGCACGATGATTCTTAATTCTCCTAAATGATGAAAATACTAACGGGAAAAATATTTCTACCTTATTCTGGTTGTAAACGGAAAATATCATAACGTAATAAATAAAAAAATGTTATAAATAAAGTTGTAGAGAAATTTTCTGCAAATTCAGTTACAACCATTTTTAGTCAAAAGTTGAAAATGGCCGAATTGTTGTCAAAAATAAATTCTACCTTAAATTGAAGATGGCGGTTGAAGTTCCAGCAGGATCAGAACATCTGAATTTAGACCACGGATAACGATGATTTAAAAAAAAACAGACATTATCAATTTGAGGTCTTTTTGTACATGTACTATTTAGAACGGTATATCCGACGCATATCTAACTTTATATTAAAATTGAGAAAAATATATTTTTTACATTTTCATTAAATGAAAACTACAATGTTAAAAAAGAAAATTACGGTTTTCATACATGGGGTAAACCATTTATCTTTCTTTTTATAAAATATAATTTTAACATATTTACTCGTATATACATAGAATCGAATTTAATAATTTAAAAAGATTACATACTTAATTCCTTTATATTTAACTAACATATAAATAAATATATTACAATTTTGATTAGTAAATTATAATATTAAAAGGATTCATTATACTTAGAAAATACTCAGTTTACTGTAATCGAAGCGATACGAAAGTAAAAAAAACAACTATTTTTTAGAGTTGTGCCTACTAAAATATTACCAAGAATGAGTCTATTTCGTAAAATAGGAAAAAGTATTTTTATTCTGGAAATATTGTTTTCAAATCGTAGTTTAGTTTAAATTATGTTTCTTAATAATTTTGCCAACAAAAAATGTGCAACATATAAACGCTGACATATTTATACATCACGTGATTTCTAGTCATTTTTAATTTAGATTTTTCAGTTCAAGGTCCCTTTTTCTAAAACTCATACAATAAATCCACGGGGCGTGACCAGTGAATACAATCACACAAGCGCCTAAAACATTTTGAAGAACATGTAATGTGTAAATAATTACAAACATTAGGAAATTTTCTTACACTTCTTTAGATCATAAGATGGCGTTCTGCCAGTAGGCAGAGCCTTTGTTTTTCTTTTGAATGTTGGCTCGCTTTGCAGCATCAGAAAGTATTCTTTTATGATGCCAAATTTGCCAACATCCAATAACGATCTTATTACGTATTAGTTTCATCATATTATCTTCTAAGTTTTAATACTTGTTTGAATAAACTAGGATTTTTTAATTCATATAAACTATCCAGATACAAAATATTTACCCATATTTTTTAGTTTAAACACTGAAAGAGATGACCAATCCATTTTAGTTTTACTGGTTATTAGGATCAATATTGGGAAACGTTAGTACGATAACTACATTATAAATCAAATGAACAGTCTGAATAATATATCTCAAACTCAAAAAAAAACTTAATTCATCCTTCAGCTGTCTTCAAACATTTTCAGTCCATTTGCGTACTCCATTTCCATAAGCTACAATTTACTTATTATTTTTCTGCTTTTAATTTCCTACAATATACGTACATAGTTAATTTAAATTATTTTACTTAAATATTGCCTAAATAGGTTTATATTAAATGTTATAAAATTGTATTATTATTTAATTTAGCCTAAAGCTATTATTATATTATCGTCCTAATAACAATCTTGTCTAACCGATGAAAATTATTGTGGTCCTAGTTATAAAACAACCCGAGAGCATAAGGTCTTTGCTCCGCACTGCATTGCGGCAGGGTCGTACTACAGATACACATTACAGACACATTCGCGTACAAAAAAGCACTACCGTTAAGACACTACATTTTACGACTTTGCCTTTCCTCAGAGAAATCACCTGGATATTAAATAAGCCGCCATCACTTCTTATTTATAAAGACAAGTCGGTCCTCTTAATGCCTCTTTGCCTCTTATTATTTTGTATTGCCTCTATATCCTATCTATCGGCTGTAAAAATGTTTTTAAATGCTATTCTTCGCGATATCAATATTTCAAAGGAAAGCAGATATTTAGATATGTATTCGGGCGATTTGACCCATTCTATAGGCCCACGGAATTATTGTGACAACTAGAGTAGGACCTACTTAAATTAGGCGATCCATAAGTAGAATGCTAATAAAATGCTTAGTTTTAAATTAGCTCACAAATATACGTTGGATGTCATGAAACATCGGATAAAATTAAATCACTTTTTAGGATGTTAGTTTAAATTCTTCTGTTCCTTATTGGTGAATGAAAATTTCAAAGATCTATTTTTATTCTCGTTCTCTAAAGAAAGACTTTGTTTAAATGGTGATTAAAAAAAGTATATAAATTTATATAATAATTATACCGACAATGAAATTACTTTACTTTTTCAGACCTATAAAATTGTTCACCTTCCAGAAGACATATATTATAATTACTTATTTTGCGTAAATGTGTGCTATCTTACTTATTACTTCTAATGTTTAATAACCACGTGGATAAAATAAAGGAATGTATAATAAATATGCATATGCATAATAAAGCTATGCATAATAAATAGGTATTCTCATGTATGGAACAAATATGACCAATAATTGGCGGCTAAGAAAAATCCTAAAATATTTGAATCTATCTTAAACTATAGATTTTATTCCGTAGAAATATTTTTTGTTGTATGACACTCGGGGAGATGGCAGATCGTTTGTCATCTAGCGAGATCATACCAGACAACTTGAATTCGTGAGCTGCAGCGAGTTTCCGAATAAATGGTGTAAGATGATAGTGCATTTGTTACAATTTCCAGACGAAATGACAATGAATTGGAAATACATGTATAACACTAGATTGTAATACATGTAATACATGTAGGTAATATTATGTATTTTATGATGTAGTAAATCTCCCGGATATAATTAATAAATAAATAACAAAAATAATTTCCACTTTGGATCATAGTTATTCTTAAAATAATGGCATAATTAACTGTGATAATTATGTGGCATAATAAGTTGACATTTAAACTATTTTTGTATGTATGTTTTTTGTGCAATCATTAATGAGAAAAAAGAGGTTTCAGATAAATATTTCAATCTATGCATGCAATATATTTATAAGTACTCTCAACTTGTAAAACTGTACTTTTATCCTATAAACTTAAATAAACGAATACCCAGCAACGGGAGTCTTCCGATTATGTGATATCGGAACAATATTCATATTTCAAAATAATTTTTCCTTATAACTTTAGTTTAACAAAAGATATTATATTCAAAACTATTTGAGCTACATGTGCAAAATAACTATTAAATATTTTTAATGAGAATTTGAACTCTGTAGTCTTTCGTCATAATATACAAACTATTTTAGATTAATATCTCATAACATTTTCATCGCCTTTATGCTAAGACGATGTATTTCAGCGTAAGTAGCTGTTTTAGTCCGAGAGACAATGAATATGTTGGCACCGTTTCTGCAGACGGGTGCCTAGTCAGGAAGACAGAAAACATTGGTACTATAGTATATTGGTAAACGCGCAACGAATACAGTAAAGTTGAATTTGAATGAATAATTTATCAAAATAGAGAAAATATTTACACAAGTTTGCCCATTCCCAAAATATGAATAAATTACCATCTTACTAGTCCATCAATGATTTCTTCTTAGATAATTTAAAAAGCAGTTACATTGCACGGAATACATTATTTGATATTTTATTTAAATTGTATGTCTTGGTATGTTTTTTCCGGGCGAAATACGTAATTAAAAATGTCCGATGCCTATTGATTTATTTTATGACTAAAATGAATAGTTTGAAACTATGTCTAAATCTAAAAATTAATACAAATGATCCGCCCGCCTACGAGCATATATAACGGGCACCATGTTGCTAACGGATTTAAACTAATTCATCGTTTCTTTTGAGTTTTACTGCTACAAAAGGTTTTCCTTGCCTGATTTTCGGCGTGTTAACATTTTAAGATGCAGTGATAATGTGATATTCAAGAATCCTTGAGCGGCGCTATACAGGTAAATCGATCCGTGATAAATATATTATTTTTAAGTAGAACCTCGGGACGGATAGAAATATTCCGACCAATCCTCAGCTCTCTATTTGCAGTATTCTAACTCGGCATACTATGTGCGACCTGTCAATCATTCAGATACTGCATTATCCACGAGTACCACATTCAATTCTATGTTTTTTTTTTTAAAACATTTACATGTACAATGTTTTATTTTGGGCGATACATTTACATACATACAGCTAAATTTACTTATGCTATATTAAAGGGGATGACGCGGTGAAGCGTTTAAATGTTAAGATTCTAACAATCCCGCAATCGGTTAAAATGTTATGAAAAATAACAGGTTATTAATTTTAATTAATGATCAGAAATACTAACAGCTTCCAATGTCGCATAAATTGCACAAAACACCGTACTGCAGGCGCTTATCGGTGATCTAAAACCATTATGCTTAAAAAACATCATCCAAATATCGCAATAAGCTTTTGATCTTATATGGCATTGTCTCATTGGAACAAAAATTAAAAAAATAATAATAACTTTATATAAAATAAAGGCATTCTTCAAAAAACCATCAGCAAATGATACCACTAGACTGATAAATTTTATTCTCTTATTACGAAGAAACGAAATATTATTAACAAGTGCTGTCAGGCCAATTTAAGGATCTCTTCGAAGCCGCGACGGTCCCATAGGATCATTAACGGAGGGATAAGGTAAGGAGATGGAATAAAATTTGGGTTCGACGTGACAGCATGACAAGATAAATTAGTACCCTACAGTCAATTTCCTCATATCGGGCTGCATGAATGTTATTTAGGTTCGGTTGGGGGTCATGAAAGCCGTAAGTATAATTTCGCAAAAAAAAAGTGTTTTTCTTTCCGCAGACGAGATGATGACTTTATCTTAAAGATCACTGAGTACAAAGTATGTACAACATACGTGATAATTAATAATAAGCACCTTATATGACACGCATAATTACGATACAAACGGAAGAGCTTGAGACTATAGAACAAAATGGTTAAAACGGCGAATAAAGTCTTAAGTGAAAATTAATAGTAAAATTAAAATATTTTCTCAAATAAAAATATATTTTGTCTTTAGCTTTTTACACAATACAGTCAAACAAAGACAAGAAGAATTTCCAGTGGCGGTCTGCCTAATTGAAATAATTAATTGAATGCGACTACGAAGTGGTAAAAGTTCTATGATTTATAGAAAGATGTCTAAAGTCTTTGAGATACGTGGGTTGAGACGTGCTACCATCTATTAGCCTACGAGAGTACTTTCAAGCAATCGGTGAGAAAGAAACATTGACAAATATTGAATTTCGTGTAGGTTGTTTTGAAACGATTGATCGAAACGAAATGACCAACCACATGAATGGACAAACAATGAAGGGATACACTTTTATTATTCGCACACCCATTATTTAATAATAATTTTATTTATTTATTATATAAATACTTTGTGATCAAACATTATAATAATTCAAACAGATGTGTAGTTGCCTGGGACTGAATCAATTCCAAAGCGTCAGGGTGTAACTTGAAGAAACGCTAGACCTTGTTAATTATTAACGTTTAAAATTAATAATTACCACACCACCACACGTCACCACCACCTCACCACCAAAACCACCACCTTACTCGATGTTTGTATTATGCTACGATATCTTGGCAAAAAGTACGATAAATATTGATACGATAACGCTTGTTAAAGTGACTGCGAACGAATGGATATTTACGATGTGGTTATTATGAGGACGCGCTCCTCCCCCCCCCCATGGTCGTATCGCCCCCACCGCCCCCTGACGTCTTTCTTATGACCGCATTTTTTTATCGACTTGGTCCCGTAGGGCCTTTTTGCTTCAGATGCTGCAATTTCTATAATATTATCAAGTTATATAAGTTAAATTATAAGTTACCGGCAACTCGAGGCATTAGGTTTTTAAAATATTTCGATTTGGTTTGCAATGAAATCGACCGTACCTACGTATAATATATATTATAATATATATTACAATATAAACGAGTTGTTTTCTATTGAATAAGAACATAGAATGCAACGTTGCAGTCATTACTACGCGTAGATACATACTATGCAAGATTTAGTAACGCTGACATATTTCACTTAATTAAGGCTCTGTACTGATTTACGAGTTGCTCACATTATATTAAAACTGCACACACACACATACACACAGCCTTTTACTTGCACGCATACATTCATACATTGCTTTTTATTACTCACAAGCCTTGTCATATTATAATAATCGCCATTTTTTCCCCAGTTAGGTTTTATGAATCACCTATTTTTTCTCATCCTATATTTTTTTCTTTAACTGTTTATTACTAATAACAACAGTTAATGAATATTAAAAAAAATATTATTATTATTTATAATAATTGTACAAATGAATGTATAAAAGTAGTATAAATTGCCTATAATAGGATAATCAAAATTCATCGACCATGCACCACGCAATTTAGACGTCCAATTTGTTCGGATGATCGGGTACTTTCGGGTAAACTATATAAATGAAGTGTCACCTGTCAAAATAACTCACAATCTTTATAGACATTTTATCTCGACTGACAAATAAATAAAGCTAAGTTTTACAATCTGTTTGGACGAAAATTGATATATTGGTGTGATTTTACCTTTGCCTACTGTAGTTTTAAATAAAAAAACAATAATGAAATATTTACCACAAATTTTGGATTTAAAAACCACGCTAATAACAGGCATAATATTTTTAGTTTTACTAAACAGTTTTAGTTAAAATATTTTTAGTTTTTAGTTATGCTGTTGTTGTTTAGCGGTAGCGAGTTCGAATCCTCAATATGTTTATTTTATTTATTTTCACTTACAAAGAAATTGTTGTTTCGTATATTTACCATAATATTAATAAGAATATATACCCCTGAATATTTATTAGAATATAAATGTACTTTCAGGATTATAAGAAGGGGTGGGAGGGTACTAAAATGTAAAGTATTACTTGATTCATATCACATGTTAACTCGTGATGACATTTAATTATTTTTAGGCCATCAATAAGCTTACAAATTTTAAAATGATTTCACCTAACGTGTACCCTGACGTAAGAAAAACCTCAATTATTTTAAAGAGGTTTTTAACCCGCGTGTATAAAAATATGAGCGGAAAATACCTAATAAATTTGAATCGTGTAAAGTGTGCTAAATCTCGAAACTCAGGCACTGTCGTGATTTTAGTCTAAATAAATATTGCTGAAAACAATTCTTTTGAAATTTACTGTTTTAAGTTTAAATGAATCTCAATTAATATATTTTCTAAATAGGTATTTTAGGACATTTTTTTTTAATTTTTTGGCACAGAAAACTCGGAGTTCAAAACTGAGCCTATAATACTTTATGACCGTATATTTTACTAAAGGGCATGATAAGTTATAAAAATATCACACCTGTAAAAACCTTTAACTCACAGGTATACAAAATAATGAGCGTCCCAAAATACCTAATTTATATTACATACGTTTTCAGTACCCTGTAGGTTTTACTTAATGAAAAAAACTTAAAATGCTAAATTCGAATAATTATATATTTAAGTTGTTATTTAAATTATTATAGAAAATTTTCAAACCCAAATATGAAAATATAGCAATGTTTAATTTAAGTCATTCGATTTTCTTTTGTTCTGAATCTTTGTTTAAAGCAGTTGAAGCACTTTGATTTTCAATGGTTTCCTCGCTAATATTTTCTGTCTTCTTTACCGTTGTATCTATCCGTTTATTTAACATATCGTTTGATTCCAGTTTAGAACCAAGCATGGCATTCAAGACCTCTAAAGAATCATAAATGATTACTGTTAAATTATATAAATAAACAAAAATGACTATACACACTACCTACAAGTGTAAAAAATAATACTAAAATTGTACAACTATCTCTATGTATTACTCTAAAACGACGAAAACAACATTGTTAGCAAATTACTTAACCGTAATGAGGAGTTAAGCTGTCCACAAAACAAAAAATTAAAAATATGTTATTGTTTAACAGTGGGTAAAATAGGTTTTACAAGTATTTAGAGTAAGTACGCGGCAATTTACCTAGAAAGCTTTTAATAAGACATCGCTTAAACTTACATTACAATAATATTATAAACTTCCAGTAAAGATATAATTTACTTAGTAGGAACATATCTAATATAGGTTATGTATACCGTAGATATTTTATATTTTGTCTGTATATTTTGTTTGTCTGTATATACACCCTATACTCCTATTTAGATGTAGTGCCTGAGGTATAAGCAATTAATACAATCTCCACTTGTGTATAAATGCAAAATGAGTTCGCTTGAAAGAGTTTTTATCATAATTATTGTATTTCGATACTGGCCGCAGTAATTTATCATCACACCTTATGATTCATCATACTTGACTGCTAATTCATAATTTTTAACGGATGACTGGTGAAGGTTTTACGATAGAGTGCAATGACATAAAGACGCTTAAAATAGTTTATACCCTTTTATGCAAAGTGGGACGTTTCAATACGAAATATTATTCAAATGAGTTACAATTACTCGTATCCTGCTTATGTCAGAAATTATGCTTTAAAAAATCAATGTTGTAAATTTCTCATGATTTTAATTTACATAAATGAATAATATATCAGTCGATTGTCGTACTTTTTAGTCGGTAATCAAAGTACGTAAAAATATCAGCTTGTTGAAGATGACCTAGCCAGGTCATTTTTAGCATCTGAAAATATTGGTCGGCGATTTTCTCGGTTAAGTACTAAGTCTACAAAAACAACTACTCACTAACAGACTTTTTAAATGCATCGATCCATCGATGTTGTTGGAATGTAAAAAAAAATAAAATGACACAGCCCTTCGACCGAAGCATTCAATATGTGCAAAACTACATTATTACAATTTTATACAGAATAAAAGTAAGCCAGGAACGCTTTCTGTGACAGTTAAAAAATAATATTATTTTAGCGACGAAAATAACTTAAAAAACTTACAAATTGAAATATTTATAAGGAATATACAGGTTTTATTTTTATTCACTTTACACCTATCCTTAGGGGGTTCATCTATATCGACAACGATGTTCGCACATACACCTGATGTACACTTGATTTTTGCCCCCATCAATGTTGCTAATCTGAACCTCAAAATTGGATGATTTAAATAACCATGAAAATCCTATTCCTTATCAGAAATTCTGACAAAACTTTAATACCATTATATTTCTCTGATAAGATGGTTTGAACGGGTTATGTCCTTCTTATTCCTTTAAAAATGTCTAGAGTTTTAAAACTGAATGTAATAAAAGAATGCATACCTCTACGAAATACAGTCGTGAGGGGCATTTGGTGTTTGTTTTTTATATACGTACTAGCTGACCCGGCCACGCGTTGCTGTGGCTAAAGTTTTTGTTATATTAAGGATAAGGATTTCAATTTTTGTTTAAACACACGTGCAGTTAAATCATGACGATGAATGGCTTGTTGTCCTGGCAATAGTAAAGTTTGTATCTCTTCCCAATTCGGATTACATGTGAATGTAATAAATAAATCCGGTCGGCCGTAATGACGTACGTAAGTCATCGCATCTTGTATGTATTCCTGTGTTATGGATTCAAGAAATAAAAGATTCTAAATCACTGACTTTACATTTATTCTCAACAATTGTAAGTATTTGATAAATATACAAAATAAAATATAATTATAACGAGACAATGAATCCCGGGTCAACCTGCTTATGAGCGATGATGATGAACAAGTGACAAGCGATCAGTGGCAGGGTTGGCCTTTTTATACTAGATGCTCCGTGCGTCACTGCGTCCTATGACTGTGGCGAGCTCTACTTCACGTGATCAGGAATTTGCGTAAGCCATCTTCCAGCAAAATAGACAAAGGTCAATTTGTTTATTGTTTCCTTATAGAATTAGCAAAATATGACGCATATCGTTTTGCGAAAATATACTAGTAATTGATAATTTGGGATAAAAATAAGGTGAATAAGGTTATCTATGTTTTCTACGCAATTGAATATTTGAATTAATTAGAAGAATTGCTCTTTGTAGACAATTGGAGATCATGCATGAGTAGTAGCTTTTCACGTGAACATCTTGTATGAGAAATAGTACATTTTATACGATTCAATAACAGAATATAACAATGTATGTAAGTATATAACAAATGCAACAGGTATATAATGCAATAGGTACATAACAAATGCAACAGGTACATAACACCTCCCTCCTTAAGATTGAAGGTAGTTTGAATAAAATAGCTTCAATTACAAAGTGAAAAAAGATGAAACCAAAATAAATCTATACAATAGTAAATAGAACAAAATGTCAGAGTAAAAATTAAAGCTTCAATAAGATTAACTTATTATTTTTAAAAAAACCCAATAATTGTAATGGAATTTTTATAAACCCAATTGATTAAAATGTTTGAATGATTACTAATTTAATGTTTTAAACTAATTTTAAAATGAATGAGTAAAATATAATTGAGTAATTATCTTAAAGTTAAACTAAATGAATATTTACAATTACATTCATGATATTCTAAAACATGAATTTATGTCTTAAACTTAGAAAATAAGCTATCACACTTCTTGTTGATGCCTTGAGTTTAGAATTTAGAATTTAGATAAATGAGCTATCACACTTTTTGTTGATGCCTTGAATTTAGAAAATGAGCTATCACACTTTTTGTGGATGCCATGAATTTAGAATTTAGAAATTTAGATAGGAGTTCAACCAAGTAATTCATTATCTGAATACTCGCACAAATGTAGGATTGAACCCTAGAATTTAGAAATTTCGTAAGTGAGCAAAAGCTACTTCTTGAAAATCTAATTAATCCAATCGAGTACCTAATTTTTTAATTTTCGTATACTCTTTTGTGATTGATTTATTCTTAAACTAGATGATTATTGAAATGAAATGATTAACAAAATTATGGTTCATGAAAAATATAAAAATTGATATTGATGATGATTGAAAAATTGATAACATCTGTCACTTGAGATACACTTGATGAATATTCGGCACTTGTTATAATTTAACACATTTTGATCAAATTACCACGCTCTTGGAGATGCTTTCACACGTTGACTACGTCTTAGTGGTATTTGCGTTTGAAGTTCTATGCTTTCGTTTTCATCAATGGTAGGGGATGAAACATTAAATTCGGGGATTGAGATATTACTTGGATTACGACGAATATTTGGAGGTTTTGATTCTTGGCAACATCGTACAAAGTTGTTAAGGATCGGACGAAATTGATTAATTGTGGATGATCCTCTTTGTGGTTCTTCGTATGATTGTTCGATCATATATTGTCTGGGTTTGCATTTTAAATAACATTGTAAAAGTTTATATGCAATGTAGAATAATATTATTGAGATTAAGATATAACCAGCATATACGTAATATGATATTTTCTTCTTAACGTCTGGTTGATTGTATATTCTTGACAATCTATCTGGGAATGATTCTAATTTGTGAGAGATTAGATTGAGATTATCGAGTCCAGCATCGACATGATGTATAGGATCCAGTAAGGGTATGTGAAAAGATTCATTAAGTATTTTTTCTGTACAGCAGTCGTCGTCCAAAATGTTTATTTGAGGAATCAAAGTATCGTAAATTGTTTCACTAGTAAATTTTGGAATTAAAGTTGTACTTGAAGTATATCCTTTGCATTCGGGGTAAATTTCTATTAGTCCTGTTTTTGCGATAGTTACATCGAGTGATTTGTTTTTACAGGTTAATGTGATCGATTCTTCCTTTGTTAATGCATAGAGCCATTTGTTCGGTGAATTGAGTTTGTACCATATTTCAAGATTATTTTCCGTTGACATGATATTACATGATTTAGGTATAAATTTCGTGATTATAATATCCGATTCACATGATTGTCTTATATGAGTTGTATAAATTGGAGGTCTTCCTTTACATATTTTCATTTTATCAGACATAATTTTACAGTGAGATATATCATCTATTAAACTGTAGTGAACCTTGTTAGTTGACATTATCAAATATTGATGATTTGGTTTTATAAATATAAATGATGTTCCTTTTTGAATAGGTAATGGTAACATGTGGTAAATCATAAAATCGTTTCCACTTATTAAAGGATTTGAAATAATAAAGATTATCTTTCCATTAATGTAGCTTACTTGCAGTTCTACAATACTTAATAAGTCGTGTGCATTGTTTAGGTCTAAAGGATAAGGATATTCTAGGAATCTTGGAAGAAGAGAACCAGTCTTTCTTAATTCATCTATGAATTGTGATGGACTAATGATTGCAGGGTGAATAATATTTTGTTTTGCAAACAGAATAGCATTAATAATAGTGTTTAAATTTGTTTCTAAATCATTGGCAAAATAAGTTAAACTTGCAAAGTGATCCATTATGATTTGTGAATGAGATAGTTGACGAACTTGATTAATGTTTTGCTTTGTATAATTATTAAACTTGATTATGTTCTCATTAAAAGTTTGTTCACTCCTTTGTAAATGAATAATTGTTTGATTGAAGTTCTTGATTGTTGTTGAGATAATTAGTGTTTGTTCTTTTATTATTTGTGACATATCTTTATCGTCTTTAGTTATTTTGTCTATAGCTTCATCGTAATATTTAGCATCGTCTATGTCTAAAGTTCCGAATAAAGTTCTAGCCATGGATCCGATTCCTTCGAACCATGCTCGTTTCGAACGAATTGTATTTAGTTTCTTATGCCCAATCATATCCGCTAAGGAATTTTCTAATGAACGTATTAATGGTAGTTTTTGTTGTAAATTTCCAAGGGATTGTTTACATATAAGTCTTCCTGTTTTCGATGCGAGTTGACATAAAGCTTGAGTATTAAATAATGTTTTTTCTAAAAGATCTATCTCTATTCCTAAGAATGTTATATTATAATGGGTAATTAATTTCCATGTTGAGTCATATAATTTTATCGGTCCGAGATTATCGTAATATATTCCGGGTGATTGATTTATTTTTTCAATTGTATAGTATTCTGTTTCTTGTGTTCTTACTGCGAAGATTTGTCTGAAATGAACGGTTTTATTCGGTTAATATGAACCTTTACTGATCTCTTTTGTATTTTGAGAGTTACATTAACTGCACTGTTAATTTCTATTATTTTATAAGGTCCGCTATAATTCGAAGTTAATTTTTTAGATCTTGTTTTGATTATTTTCTCGTTGCGTAAAAGTACTAAATCATTAATTTTGTATTTGGTATTAAGTTTAGTTTTCTTATCATGTTTTATTTTTGTATTTCTTTTTAAAGTAAGTAGGTTATCTCTAGCTATCTCTTGAGTTTTATTTAATTTTAATTTAAGTTGATCAATATAGTTATCGTAAGTGTATTTAAATTGAGGGGGTTGTGTAATTGAAGTTGGTAGTTCGGGTTTGTTTCCGAAAAGTAATTCATGAGGACAATATTTAGTTGAAGTATGAGGTGTGGTATTATATGAAAACATTGCAAATGGTAACCATTTGTCCCAATCTGTTTGTTTTTCTGAAATATAATGTTTAAGATAATCTGCTAATGTGGCATGACTTCTTTCTAAAGCACCATTTGATTGAGGGTGATATGCTGTAGTTTGAATTTGTTTTATTTTAAATAGTTTAGCAATTTCTTTTAATAAATTGGAAGTAAAATCTCTACCTTGATCTGTGAGAATTGTTTTAGGTATGCCAAAATTACAAATAAATTTATTTACTAAGTGTTCTGCAATAGTTTGAGATTCGTGATTTGGTAAAGCATAAGCTTGTGAGAATTTTGAAAGATCATCTTGAAGTGTTAGTATATATTTATTACCATCTTCTGTTAAAGGTAATGGACCAACGATGTCTAAGAAAATTTTTTCAAATGCTGTATTTGCGGTTGTAGTTATTTCTAAGGGAGCTATGTTCCGTTTTCTATTTGTTTTATTTAATTGACATGATTTACACTGTTTGATGTATTTAAAAATATCGTTTTTCATTAGAGGCCAATTATATTTGGTTTTAATTCGGTTATAAGTTTTGTGATATCCTGTATGACCTGATTTTACGTTATCGTGGTTTTCACGTAATATTTCATCGATTTGATCTGGAGATGGGTTAATTATTTTATTATAGCAAATTGTGACTTCAATATTTGAATTATTAAAAATAAATTTTATCATAGGTTTAATTTTTGACCAATTTAAGTGATCGAAAGTATTTTCAATTTTTGGTATTGAAATTGATTTTATTGATTGAGATACCAAGATTTTTTTTAAATTTGTTAAACTTTTGTAAACATCTATATATTCAGCTTTATCCCAATAATGTTCTTTAATAATTAAATGATATATTTTAAATTTTGAACTAGATTTAGATATTAGAACGTCATTGATTTTAGATTCTGTTGATTTAATTTCATGGTAATTATTAATTGATTCGAATATTTCTAAGCTAAGTCCTTGAGACATTTCTTTATCATTTGAAATAAAGTGACAAGTATTATCGTTTTGTTCTAAAATATTTTTATCAGTTTCTAAAATATTATTTGGTTCTGGAATTTTGTTAGTATAAGTTGCTTTTATAAAATCATCGTAACTTCCTTGAATAGGATTTGTTGAAAAATGAGAAATATGCTCTATTCGAGATAATGCATCAGCATTAGAATTTAGTTTTCCTGGTTTATATATTATTTTATATTCGTATTCTTCTAGTTTCAATCTCCAACGAACTAGTCGAGATCCTGGGTCTTTAACGTTAAATAACCATGTAAGTGGTTTATGATCTGTGATTATGTTAAATTTCTTACCATAAAGATATGGACGAAAATGTCTAACTGACCATACGATTGCTAAAAGTTCTTTTTCTGTCGTACTATAATTCTTTTCTGGATTTGACATTGTTCTACTCGCGTATGCTATTACAGAATCGTTTCCTGGAGTACCTTGAGATAATACAGATCCAATTGCATAGTTTGAAGCGTCTGTGGTAAGATTAAATTCTTTTGTGAAATCTGGATAAGCTAATATTGGTTCTTTTGTTAAGAAGTTTCTTAATGTTTCGAATGATTTTTGTTGTTCTTCTGTCCAATTAAAAATTGTGTCTTTTCTCAAAAGTAATGTTAAAGGTTGAGCTATATTACTAAAATTTTGAATGTAACGGCGATAAAATCCTACTAATCCTAAAAATTGTTTAATTTCTTTAGTTGATTTTGGTTTTGGGTAGTTTTTAATAACAGAAATTTTATCACTTTGAGGTTGAATACCATCTTTTGTTATTAAATGACCTAAATATGAGGCTTCACGTCTGAGGAATTCACATTTATCTGGTTGTAGTTTTAAATTGTATTTATCTAAACGTTGAAAGATTTCTTTTAATTTTATTTCATGATTTTGAAGTGTATCCGCGTAAATTACTATATCATCCAGATATACGAAACACTTTATACCTTGTAAGCCTGAAAGTACGTTATTCATTGCACGTTGAAAAGAAGCTGGCGCGTTTTTTAAGCCCATACTCATGCGATTAAATTCATAATGACCTTGAGGAACAGTGAATGCTGTTTTAGGGGAATCTGAGTCTTTAATTGGTATTTGATAAAATCCTGAAGCTAAGTCGAGAGTTGTAAAATAATTACTGTGACCTAATTGATCTAGAATATCGTTTATATTAGGTAATGGGTATGCGTCACCTACTGTAACGTCATTTAATTTTCTATAGTTGATTACTATTCTCCATTTTTTCTCTCCTGAAGCGTCTAACTTCTTTGGAACTATCCATACTGGAGATGACCATGGTGATGTTGAAGGTTTTATAATATTTTGATCTAACATTTTTTTTATTTGTTTATTTACTTCAGCTTTATGAGCTTCTGGATAACGATATGATTTAGTAAAGATAGGAATTTGATTTGTAGTTGGAATTTCGTGAACAGTCGCGTTAGTTTGCGTTAGGATGTCTCCATCTAGATAAAATATGTGATTAAAATCATTACAAATTTTTAATAGTGATTGTTTTTCTTCAAAATTAAGATGCTCTGTACGGATTGCTTTGTTCAATTTGTCGATTCTATTTGTATCTAACTTTTTATTCGAAGTCTGAAATGAAAATATATTATAATCTTCTAAAGGATCTAAATTTAATGAGAGTTGGTTTATTTGAACTTGTTTTTCAGTTGTGTTTGCTATGGTTGTAAAAGCTTTATTATTATTATTTACTGTAACAATTGATTTACATAGGTATACGCCTTCTAAAATATCTATGGTTGGTATTATTCCTTGTTTAATTTCTGGATTTAATATGTCAATTTCTATGTATGTTTCGGTTCTAGGTTCAATAAAAAATACGGTTGTATTATCAGAATATGGAAATTCGCTTTGATGATAAAACGTTAACAAATCTTTAGGGAATGACAAAGTTCTTGTTTCGTAGTTTATTTCAACTTTATTATCTTTGAAAAAATCGTTTCCGATTATACCATCGAATGGAATGTTACAATCATTTGTAATTATATGAAAATCGTGATCTATAAATGAATTATTAGTCGAAAATTCGAGTTTAATTGTTCCTAAAGTGACAATAGGGTTTGTTGATGAATTTACTCCATGTAATGTTAATCTTTTTGTGTTGTTTATTATAGTTTCTCCTATTATTGAGTTAATTTTTATTAAAGAAATATCAGCACCTGTATCTATCAGTAGTTGTAAATTTCGATATGGATTTTGTTTTGATTTTACAAATATAAATGTAGCATTAGTTGAATTTACGTTGTATGTTCTACTTGAACAATATTCAGTTTTCGAGGTTCCGGGAGTTTTGATTGAACTGTCTGAAAATTTTGGTTTGACGAATTTTGAAAAGTTTGACGAGTTTTAAAATTTTGTTGGTTAATATTTTGTTTATTATTTTCATTAAATATACGTCTCCTACATTCTTGAATTTCATGACCAGATTTTTTACAGTATCTACATGTTTTTAAATTATTTGTCGGTGATGATTGAAATTTATGTATTTGTTTTGAATGTTGAGGTTTATTTTTAAAACAATTAAATGATGAATGTCCAGGTTTTTTACAAAAATTACATTGAAGACTATTATTTCTATTTTGATTTTGAATGGTTTTGTTATATAAAATATCTTTTTCTTCTTGAAGAGCTATATCTGATGCAGCTTCATAAGTTGAAGGAGATCTAGCTTTTAGAATTGTTTGAAATTGTGGTAAAACACCTGATATAAATCTTTGCAAACATAAATTCGTTATCATTTTTACATATCCAGTTAATTCAATAGGATCGGTAATTTCATTTTGAGCAGCGGTTAAAAATTGTGAATTGATGAAATCAAATCTTTGGGTAAATGCAGTAATTGATTCGTTTGGTTGTTGTCTACATGAATGAATTTCAGCGATTAGTTGATGTGTATGCTTGGTTTCAGCAAAATTATCTATGAGAAAACTTTTAAGTGTCTTCCAGTCCGGTAAGTTCTTACAATTGCACGCTAATTTAGCTTTTCCCGTTATATTTTTCTTTATGAACGAAAACAAAATAAGTTTTTGAGAGTCGTCAGCTAATTCAAAAGCACTATCACAATCATTTAGAAAACTATTGAGTTCAGCCCTGTTTCCATCGAATTTTGGAATAAATTTAAATAATATACTTAAGGAAACATGTCCAATATCATCCGAGATGGTTGAATGCACAGACATTTTAAAATATTTAAAAAAAAAAAAAAAAAGAATTTAATAAAATATAAAATTCAAAAAAAAGAATGTTTCCAAGAGGAAGAAAATTGAAAAAGGTAAAAATAATTAGGAAATGTAATAATTCTCAAAAATTCAGGAAATTTGAGTAAAATTTAGGAATTATGCACAAAGAAAATTGAAAGGAAAGAAATGCACAAAATTTTTTTTGACTTACAGAGTGATGAGGAATATTATTGCAACAGCCATATTATTTCTTGTCTTTAATCCAAACCTTGTAGAATTTCCTTGATATTTTCCTGTTGATATAATCATACAGCAACAAGTACTTTCCTTGGATACCGTCTCTAAACTTGAAGAATGAAAATCCACCTGAAGATTAATTAGTTATATTAGAGTTAAAGTAATCCCACTTCTGACACCAAAATATTTTTTTATGTTATGGATTCAAGAAATAAAAGATTCTAAATCACTGACTTTACATTTATTCTCAACAATTGTAAGTATTTGATAAATATACAAAATAAAATATAATTATAACGAGACAATGAATCCCGGGTCAACCTGCTTATGAGCGATGATGATGAACAAGTGACAAGCGATCAGTGGCAGGGTTGGCCTTTTTATACTAGATGCTCCGTGCGTCACTGCGTCCTATGACTGTGGCGAGCTCTACTTCACGTGATCAGGAATTTGCGTAAGCCATCTTCCAGCAAAATAGACAAAGGTCAATTTGTTTATTGTTTCCTTATAGAATTAGCAAAATATGACGCATATCGTTTTGCGAAAATATACTAGTAATTGATAATTTGGGATAAAAATAAGGTGAATAAGGTTATCTATGTTTTCTACGCAATTGAATATTTGAATTAATTAGAAGAATTGCTCTTTGTAGACAATTGGAGATCATGCATGAGTAGTAGCTTTTCACGTGAACATCTTGTATGAGAAATAGTACATTTTATACGATTCAATAACAGAATATAACAATGTATGTAAGTATATAACAAATGCAACAGGTATATAATGCAATAGGTACATAACAAATGCAACAGGTACATAACACCTGCATGTTCCGTGGACTGCCGATGTAGCTTGAAGGTAAAATGAAAGCATTACCGATGTCATTGGGATTTAAATTTCCATTGATGTTTCCAGCAACAGCATCTCGTAAGTGAATATATTCTTCCGATCGTAGTTTTGCCTGGTTGAATCGAAGGAATCGCAAGCGTTCGCTTTCGACCTTAGCATACATATCAACAATGTATTGATGGAACAGCTGACGATATCGAAGGATATAATTGTCTTGATGTTGTCTAACCATTATTCGGTGTGCGTAGTAGTTCATTGAGCTAACTTTATTATTTCTGTAATCACCTAAAAAAATAAAAAATAAAATGCAATACGAAATTAAAATCTATACATACAGTAAGAAAGTAAATAGATAATTGTCAAATTTACCGGTATTTGGATCATACTGTTTGATATTAAGGTGATATTCATCTTGTCCTTGCCAAAATATCAATGGATATTGTAGTGCGTCATATGAACGGTGTAGATCCGAAATCGTACTGACAGTGTTGTCTCGCCGTGTAATGTTTATAGATCTTTTGTCAACTGGATCACCAACCATGATAACAGCAACCTCATCAACAGTTGGAGCGTTGAATCTACCAGCATGTTCACCTAATGGTACTTTGTCGGCTTTTATGACGATTTGATAATTGTCATTTTGCAGTCGTGGCGAAACTCTTTTGATCAATTGAATTAGTTGATTGTGATCTTCTAAAAAATTTTCCAATAATATCACAATTGCTCTTTCCTCTGCTTGTTCAATAAAATTATACAGGCACCGAGTCGTCACGCGCTCTTCACAATCGCCCATAAAATAAATTTGAAGAAATTTCGGATTGTTATCAGGCATTGGCATCAGTGATCCGATTTTATGGTACACCTGGCCTTGAATTTTGAATGTAGTTTTTCAAAATTACGTCCATCGGATGCACGATCGCATATTACAGTATAATACAGTAAATAACATGTGACGCTTAAACTCATGAATGAGGTAGGCAAGGCAGACAGTCTTAAACTTTTAAACATTAATATATTTTTTTTTGAATTATAAATACTTTCAATTTCAATTTAATTTAACACCAATCGGTGCACAATGTTTTTGGTTAACCTGTCTTTAGCTAACACAAATAGATCCGACGGTTTCCCAACACGTGAACACGCAACATATAGTTGCCCATGAGAAAAACATGGATTTTCCAAATCTAAACCACAAATGGACATTGTTTGACCTTGAGATTTATTTATAGACATGGCGAAAGCCAAACGAATTGGAAACTGTAGCCTTTTGAAGGGTATGGTAGAATCTGATGGTATCATCGGAATACGTGGCAGTAGGACCACTTTTCCTTTAAACTTCCCAGCCAAAATGGTTGCTTCAAGAATGTTTCCGGTGATCTTTTTGATGACCAAACGCGTACCGTTACATAATTGAGGTGGATTCAAATTACGGAGGAGAATAATAGGTGAACCAATCTTTAATCGAAGATTATGTGGTGGCATTCCAGGGATATCTAATGAATTTAAAAATTCAATCGGAAAATTTACACTTTCATTTTCATCAACAACAGTATCGATTGATTTAAAAGACATCAGATCGCCTGGTAACAACTGTTGTATCTGGAAGTTAATTTCGTCAACATCAACGTTTTTGGCTGCCAAAATCGCCCGTTGACTAAGCCATTCATGATTCAAATAATTATTCTGTATATCCGGGAAAATACTCTGAATCAATTCAGTTTTATCCTGAACAACAGTGCAAAAATTGTCTGGTAGTTTAATGCATTGCGTATTTGGTTGCAGTTTTATTTTACCGTTCCCAATATCTAGTAGTTGTTCGGAAAATATTAGTGCTGATGGATCATTTTGCAATTGTACTCGCATATTTATGGTCAATCGAAGTGTTTCAACACTTCGCCATAAGAATGATTGTTTCAAACATGCATTAATCTCATCCGCGAAAGTAGAGCGAGGTATAACCGGTAAGGTCTGCCGGAAATCACCAGACAAAAGTAAGATAGCACCACCGAAAAGTTTATTATTGCTGTAAGTTTATTAAGATTTAAATCTTGCATAGTTCTGTTTAATGCTTCAAGTGAATATTTGTGTGCCATTGTGCACTCATCCCAAATTATTATAGAACTCTTCCGCAACACTGCAGCTATTCCACTATTCTTTTTGATGTTACACATTGCATCTGGTTTATTATGAACGTCCAATGGCAGCTTGAATGTTGAATGTGCTGTTCGCCCACCATCCAGTAAAGTAGCCGCAATGCCTGACGATGCTAATGCTAATGCGATTTTTTGTTGCGACCGTATTTTGGCAAGAATCAACGATATTAAAAATGTCTTACCGGTTCCACCGGGTGCATCCAAGAAAAAAAAACCGCCTTGTTCAGCAGCAACAGCCAGCATAATCCGATCATAAATATTTTTTTGTTCTGCTGTCAGTAATGGTTCACTGTTCATGATAATTGTTGCTAAACTTCCATGGTCATATTGATTTTCTCGTTGTAAATCGGTATTGACTAAGTCGGTGGCTGGACGATTAGGTGATGGCATACCATAATGATTAAGTGGTAAATTTGAAATAAGAACACATAAATCCTCGATCAAGACCAATGCTTCATTGTACATCTCTGGTGTATAATCTATGTTTTGGCATTGATTTGTTTGTCTAATTCGGTGCAAGATGTCTTCTGTCATACAATTTTTATATTTTTCCCACAAAGTTTGTGCTTGCGAGGGATAACATGTCGCCAAAATAATTGCAAACAACTGACGAATGTTATTCGGTGTTGATGTCAACGCAGCATCAGCAAGCGTTAAGTCCCAATGGTTATCGTCTTCTAGCAATTGCAGTTCACGACATGCATCCTGGTATGTATTGAATACTCGACCATTAGCTGTTCGTAAAAATTCAAAAGACGTTGGTCCGGGAACATTCACCAATAACAAACGTAAATAGAAGCACTCACGTTGCTTTGGATGTACCGTGTAAAGTCTCCCCAATGTCTTAGCTTTGAATATGCCTGTAATGGAAGGATGTGGTTTTCCTTGTTTCCGTGGCTCCCATTTTTTACTGGATTTGTTCCATGTGAAATAACGTGGAACATCACCATACACCAATGTCTTCGCGAATTGGCCAAAAACATCAGGTTTTTGACACAATGTAAAAAATTCAGTTAGAGTCGTTTTCGGAGCTTCGAACGCTCTTTGGAGAACATTTTCTTCAGTGAAGTATACACGTTGACCGTTTTCAAGATGTATTGCCAGATGTTGGACAGCAGGATCTCTTTCGTGGATGGGAAAGCTGAGAATATGCCAAATAGCTTCATTGCTGCTAATGTATCTGCCCATTTGGTATCGTGCTATTTCGTCATTTTTATTTATGTTTTTTACTTCAAATATGGCCAAATCACTGCCTTTGTTTACATATTTACAAATATACTTAATTGATTTAACAGAACTGCAAAGCTCAACATTGATATGAGCTTTGTAAGTTTTTGAAAGTAGTGGTGAGTATGGTACCACCCACTGATTATCAAACTCAACTTGATTTGGAAAGTTCGGCAGTCGCATTGTAAATGTGTGGCCACCATTCTCAGTACTTCTGCGGCGATACATTGGATAACCATCAATATCCGTGATCGTGTCATTCGTATGCGGCTTTGGGAAGTTTTTTTTACATTTTCCATTTTCCATGCACGGTGACGTCATGTTGAAAACACCGCATGGCCCATGGATCATGTGTTTGGTGACAATATCAAATAATTCTTGATCAATTAATGGGTCTGGAATTTCGGCTGAAATTATTTGATCAATTTCTTCAGGACGGATTCTATCTTTAAGCCAAACCAAAATGTGGGCATGAGGCAAACCTCGCTTTTGCCACTCTATCGTATACAACCAACAACGTGTGATACCAAAAATTGTATATTTTACAATAAAATCAATTAAGGATTTCAATTTTTGTTTAAACACACGTGCAGTTAAATCATGACGATGAATGGCTTGTTGTCCTGGCAATAGTAAAGTTTGTATCTCTTCCCAATTCGGATTACATGTGAATGTAATAAATAAATCCGGTCGGCCGTAATGACGTACGTAAGTCATCGCATCTTGTATGTATTCCTGCATGTTCCGTGGACTGCCGATGTAGCTTGAAGGTAAAATGAAAGCATTACCGATGTCATTGGGATTTAAATTTCCATCGATGTTTCCAGCAACAGCATCTCGTAAGTGAATATATTCTTCCGATCGTAGTTTTGCCTGGTTGAATCGAAGGAATCGCAAGCGTTCGCTTTCGACCTTAGCATACATATCAACAATGTATTGATGGAACAGCTGACGATATCGAAGGATATAATTGTCTTGATGTTGTCTAACCATTATTCGGTGTGCGTAGTAGTTCATTGAGCTAACTTTATTATTTCTGTAATCATCTAAAAAAATAAAAAATAAAATGCAATACGAAATTAAAATCTATACATACAGTAAGAAAGTAAATAGATAATTGTCAAATTTACCGGTATTTGGATCATACTGTTTGATATTAAGGTGATATTCATCTTGTCCTTGCCAAAATATCAATGGATATTGTAGTGCGTCATATGAACGGTGTAGATCCGAAATCGTACTGACAGTGTTGTCTCGCCGTGTAATGTTTATAGATCTTTTGTCAACTGGATCACCAACCATGATAACAGCAACCTCATCAACAGTTGGAGCGTTGAATCTACCAGCATGTTCACCTAATGGTACTTTGTCGGCTTTTATGACGATTTGATAATTGTCATTTTGCAGTCGTGGCGAAACTCTTTTGATCAATTGAATTAGTTGATTGTGATCTTCTAAAAAATTTTCCAATAATATCACTATTGCTCTTTCCTCTGCTTGTTCAATAAAATTATACAGGCACCGAGTCGTCACGCGCTCTTCACAATCGCCCATAAAATAAATTTGAAGAAATTTCGGATTGTTATCAGGCATTGGCATCAGTGATCCGATTTTATGGTACACCTGGCCTTGAATTTTGAATGTAGTTTCAAAATTACGTCCATCGGATGCACGATCGCAAATTTTAGTTGCCCCAAATGACGTCATTTGGAAGCAAGAATTAAATTTGCGTATCTTACGCAAAAATAATTTGGAATCATCTGAATTGCCAGTAAGAAGGGATAATAAAGGCTCCGGCGGAGCGGGTAGAGGTGACAGCACAACTTTTCCTGATGCGCAGCACATGCCGGCTGCTTCATTCCGAAATTTCAATGCCTGACAATATTGACATACTATATCCATTCCACCGATAGCAGTTTTTGAATGCGCTGAGTAGTTAATATCTGGTGCATATTCAAAGGCAAGCCGAACGAATGATGCACGTGTTAATGAGCGGCTGATCCGTTGCCTTTGTCGATCTAGTACTCGTACTGTAGCTATGTTTCGTTTTCGTGCCGCTCTTGTTCTCGTAATATTCTGTTGCAGACGTTCGTCACACTGTTCTTGAGATTCTCGTGCACGACTTTCTGCAGTCCTGATTCTTTGTGCTGCATTTCTTGGTTCGATTTGTTCTGGTAATTGCTGAGCTCTTTCAACACGTTTGCGTCGTGTCCCTTTGCCGCTCGCGTTGTTGAGGTTAGATTTTTTCGGTGGCATTTGACTGAAAATAATAATTTTCTTGTTCTTATGATATTCTCTTGAAGACGTTCGTTACACTGTTCTTGAGATTCTTGTGCATGACCTGCTGTCCTGATTCTTTGAGCTAGATTTCTTGATTCAATTTGTTTTGCCAACTGATGGGCTCTTTTAATACGTTTGCGTCGAATAACTGTCACTGTCAAATAATAACAGACATTAGCGCCATCAACCCAGTCGAAAGGTATCGACATCTGTCAGTTTTATGACTGCCAAATAATAACGGACAAAAAATTAGCGATAAATTAAAATTGCGACTATAATTTGAGATTTAAACTATCCTATCTCTCAAGTGCACATCGAACTGCACATGGTGTTCAAATTTTATTATAATCGGTTAAGTGTTTTAGGAGTCCATTGAGGACAAACATTGTGACACGAGATTTATATATATTAAGATATCAGTAATCAAAATTGCAATTTTTTTTAAACACGCTTGAAACGATATTTGAGAAATTTCTGCCTGACAGATTTTTTGAAAATAGTCAGTAGACAGTGATTTTTAATATTTTTAATGGCCTATTCTTGATTCTTGTGACCTACCAGAGTCAGTGTCTTTTGACACGATCTGCGACGTCTGCCTTTGTTCGCTGCCATGACCTTCGGAGAGCCTTTGTTGTTTCCAAATGTTTTCATCAAATCAACAAACATAACTTTAAGTAAAGAGAGCATTGCAACTCCACTAATTAGGTTAATCATAATTGACGAAGAATTCATTCGATTATTATTAATATTATTTGTAAAAAACCAATATATTTAGACGAAGAACGCTTCAAACTGTGATCATAATGATCTTAGACAGATCTTACTAATTTAGATTTTTTTTATCTGTAGAACGGTATGTTTTTTGCACATCTGATATCATTTAGGAGAGCGTTACCTAGCGTAACATCTGTAGTGGTTTCAATATCTGCCTTAAGGATGTTGTCAGTATCAGGAGCCAGGAAGATTAAGTCATTTATTAATTTATATATTTTACATAATATACAGTCACTAAACACATTATTTTTCAAATTTAATATGTCACAGATTGCCAGCACTCGATAATCTCCAATTTCAGATTTACAAAACAAGCAATTATGTTTGTATTTATTTTATGTGTATATTTATAATCATTGTGTGTGTATATTTATATGTGTATATTTGTATTCTATTTATATTCAACGCAGCGCTGAAAAGTGTAAATATAATTTATGACTACACCGCCATAAATAAAGTCTACCTTATTACGAGTATGACTCAGTTAGGATAGTTTTTTTTTAATTATCATAAATTCTGTATATGTATACATTTATGAAAAATAAATTATTTAATTGATTGAGAAAATACCACGCTTACGCATATATTTATAAGTTATTTAATAAGTTTGATTTTTGTTTTTTTAATTATTTAGAATATGCAATTTAAGAACTATGTAAACTTGGGTTCTCATGGCGCTAAAAATCGAAAGAAGTGAAAGTTTGCGGTCTCGAATATTAAGGGTACGACTTCGCATAAGAGCAACTGAAAATAAAGAATAAAATAGTCTTATTGACATTAATTACTAGTCAGTCTCGCTCAAGAGTCTAGGATTCTCGCTCGCGTCGTAAGACAATCTGTCGACAGTTTTGAAGCGACGCGTTGTCTGAAAATGCCAGAAGAAAGAATTCGTTTCATGTTTCGTTTCGATAATTAGTAAGTCAGAGTTGGTTGTGTTCTGTACTACTTACGCTTTTAAACGAAAACTTTGAAATTGTGCCAAATCTGTGTCTGTGAAAATAAATACGTTAGACAGCAAGCAAATAAAATATATTATAATTATTTCTTTCAGTGATTATTTCTGCCAATCTCAGATCATTTTAATCGTGCAGGATCAGCATAATGCAGAATGTATGCTAGGAAAGGGGAGTACTAGAAATATATTACATTTCTTTTGAATCGATAATTATTGTTTAAAAAACTCTAAAAGAGGGCCAGGGGTTTAAAAAAATTCTATTCTGGATAATAAATATTCTAATGTTTAGTATTCACTAAAATAATATTTTTGAAATATATGGTGCAGTATTTTAATTATATCTCGGGTGGGATAAGGGCGCTCTTTCCTTACTGGGGACCATTTTCTTTTCATTCTCATCAATCGATAAAGAGAGACGGTACCTAAATGGGTTTTTGGTTATATTTAGTTTCCAATCGATTGTTGTATTTGAACATGGGAAACCTGTTTAATAAATAAGTTAACTTTTTTTATATCTAGTAGTATTCACGCACAAACTTGTGTCCTGGTACATATTAATGTAAATTTCACTTCAATACCATAAATCTTCGATATAAACGGGTTTTATGTGTGATGCTATTATTATATTTCCCCCAACCCCTTCCAATAAACAAAATTCTTCAATACATTTTAAGAATCTTAATTTGCAATCACCGTCTTTGACAATTCTGAATTCAGTGGTAATTTTCATATCAGATGTTTATCATCCTGAATTACTCCTATGACGAACATTATTTTTATAGTGAGCCAAGAGCCAGTGACAGAATCATGTAGCCTGATAATACGCATATATGTATTATATTTATTGAAACGTCTGGTGGCACAGCAGTATGAACGCCTGCTTCTGATTCAGAGGATTCGGTTTCGAGCGCAGGGGGTCAAAAAACAGCCAGATTATCTTTTGTTAACGATAATTCACGCCCGTAACTGTTTCTGTTAAACAAAGAGACGTACTCAGGGAAAATATTCATTAAAAACTTGCAATATTGCGAATGAGACAGTAATGTTTTTTTCTTAGATTTACTTTATTTCCTAACCTAGAATTTCCTTTCTAAAATTAGTTTTTTTATATATTTTACATCGAACGCATAGTTCATTAGGAATACAGTTCGGTCTCCTGGCGAATATTTTCAATAAGGTGTCATGTCATCTACATGTTAATACAATTGACATTATGTAATCAACCCTTTCCCTTAACCCGTTCTTCCCTTAGTAAGAAACAGGGGATTATCACACCCTAGGTCATATAAACTTATAGGCCCTGCTTAACTAACCTTTTGTTTGTGGTAGAGCAGGAGACATTCTTTGAATGAAGCCTTAAAAATGGTAAAAAGTGTTGATTCGAACCCACTACTGCTGGGTTAATAACCAAACAACCACGATCTACCGTTATTTAAAATATAACCCTTTTGATTTAAATTTCTAACAAACTGGCCATTATAATTAAGTCCCTGGCTCTCAGCCTACCTAGCTGAAATCGTGTATACGAATTACCCTAATTAATGAAGTGACATTTTTATTATTATGAAAATTAATTGGCCTAAGAAATATGATGCAGGCCATACATGCCAACCCATCCCTCCCTTCGCTCGCTTGGGATTACCTACTTACTCGAATATGCATGCTGAGGGCCTTTATTTATGGCAGTTAGGGCCTCAAAAGCAGGTTGCGGTCATAAGAAAGGCCAATAATAAAAGAATACGATAACAATGACTTTTTATTATGAAAAATCAGTTTAAATGAGGTAGAAAAAAAAACAATTTTGTTTTTTTTTTAAGGTGATAAAAATTTTAAAAATATTTTTTTAAAAATGTATGTTTTAAAAAATTAAGTATAAAGTAAACAATTTTTTTAAATAATAGATTAAATTTATTAAATATTACTTCCTGTTCCGTCAATTAGCTTGTCGTACCGACGTTTTTACTGTAGTACTAGCGTAGCGCCATCTATTAAAATAAGAATAAGAATAAGATAAAAATATACAATATTATCTTTGTTTATAGAAACACAATGAAATAACAGTAGGTTATTTTTGATATATATATATATATATTTTTGATTCTATGGGTAATTTGAATTACCAAAAAAAAACACTTTTTTCGTAGTTTTGTATTAAGCTAGTAACGCTGTGCCAACTGTTAGTTGCTACTGGCTTTATTGCAATTTATTTGCGAAAAATTTGACGACGTACCTGACATAGAATTCGATATCAACTTTGCAGATGATAAAAATCTACCATTATTTTAATTTTTGAATGACTATGTTTAATGACCGAAAACTCAGCATTACAAAATATAAAACGAGAATCGATGCGGTTTTTCCAAGATATTTACATAAATTTTGAACAATTTTTGTTTTCAATTCAATTTCAATTTCAATGTTGCCAGAAGCAACTTTTATTGTTCAACTATATACAATTACAATGTATAGATCCATCTATGACATTGTCTTATCTGCCGGTTTCTTAAACTTAACTAAAAACAATGTATGTAAACATGCATAAAATATATACAACGTATTTAAAAATTAAGTTCACGTAACTTATGTGATTACAAACAAAATTAACCTAATTTAACATAGACCCAAATAATTTTTTTCCATAAAATCTTTTAATTTAATTTTTATATCCGATTTCCTTTTAATTTTTCAAGGGGTATATTATTAAATAGGCTGGGTATTACATTCTTCAGTTACCCGCCTCAAGTATTCTTATTAGAACACAAAGAAATGATTGATAGTACGAATTAAGTATTGTTGATTGAATGATAATAATTATGCAATCAATGAAAATAATGTTCATTTTAATTCACACACAAATACTACTTATAAATAATATAAATGTGTAATGATAATTATGTCAATTAAGTTGTATTTATATTTGGTACTGGGCTTGCGCAGCCCATCATATGTTTTGATTAAGGCGAAGCCAAAGATAAACATTAATTTATACCCCTTTTTTATGGCTGGGATTTGGTAACCATTGGATAATAAATAATAAAAAAAAATATGTTTAGATACCTTGTCCTTATGTCTTCGACATAGTAAAGGCAGATTTTTTAAGTTTAATTCTATTTCTGAGAAATTTAATAAATGATAAACTCCTAATAGTTATTTTTTAGTTGAATCGCTCTCTTATAAAAGACGTTAGAGGCTTAGAAAAAAAAGTAATTGAAAGGAAAATGAAGGTTCTAAAACATTATAAAGTTAGTTTTCTTAATTTCTATATAATGAAGCTGTAATTAAATAAAAACCAACAATTACTTTCTGACCGCGCAAAAAACAAAACCTTAACGCCCTATAAAAATAAAGCACTGAATTTCAAGGTCAACTGTCAATTAGTATTTTTCCCCGAATACAATAAGCAAATTTCAACAATCGAATTAATCTGTGGACAGCGTAGATATACTTATGCACTCAAATTACTGGGTGCTCCAAATAAATGCTCAACTTGTAACAATATTTGTATTGGAGCGCGTCTCGCTGCCCGCAGACCATCGTCGCGGTTTTCCCCTCAAAATGGTTGTTTTCCTTGGCGCCGCAAAACTATTTTGCCATATTTACGCACTCTTGCTCTTGTTGCAGGCAAACATTAGTTTCCATCGTCCATACCAGCGGCTCTCCATCTGTATGGCGGTTACGAAGATGTTTTAAAAGCGCGTCTTACTTCATCAACAGGTGAGAATTAGAAAATAAGTTAAAATAAGAGATTATTGATTTTGTATTTTATTTATTTATACAAACTTTTTTTTCTTCTTTAAAGTACAGATAAAAATTTGTAACAATTTAAATATATATAAGCAGACGTTAAGTAACTGCAACCTTTCTTATACATTAATAGATAATGATAATAGGAAGATGGGCATTTTCATGCAGGCACTGGTCTACCCTAAGTAGATTAGTCTCAACCTCACACCTTTAAAACATTAGTAGCTTCATCCGCTCACAGGTCCTGGAAGCGAATGGGTTTGACTCGTGAACAACCCGTATATTGAAATATAAATTACCACATTTTTTAAATATTATTTCAAGTATACTATTTTTAAGAAGCGTTTAAAATCCTTAAAATGAAACAGTTAGAGAAACACTGTTCCAGACTCTAGCTAGCCTATTTAAAGACCTGTTCTGTCGGCATTCGTCTCTCCCCACAGAAAAAGGACGGTAATTAGTTTCTTGTCATAAAGATTAAAGAGTAAAACAATTAAGCCTATTTTACACATATTATTAAGTATATTTATTTATATGATAAAAAAATGAAATCTACCATACACGAGTAACTGTGCTGGCATTCCCCTAACTGGATCATTGTAAATCGACTCTCTCGACTTACCGACTTTTTAGTTTGGGCATAGCTCAAAAGTATGAGTTAGGCTCCCATAACTCATGCTTATTACAAACCTATCGTATCAAAAAGTTTTAAAGTGTTGCTTGGAAACTGTAAGGACAATACTGGAATGCTCTTCGAAGACAATTTATTATAGGAAATTGTAAAATTACTTTAATAATTATTTGTAAATATTTGCGGAATTTGCTCCCCGTAATTACTTGCGTTTTTCGTGTCTTCTGTAGTCTTCATAGCTTTTATCGCTAACGGGAGCGTATTTGCGTTGACAGCTGCGTACACTTTGGCATAAACTTTTCATTTTATCTTGAGAACGCAGATTACGCCACGAAAATAGAATAAATAATGATATTGAAAAAAAAAACTGTTTATGGTACTGTTTTTTTTTATTTATTTATTTCTCTTACACTTGGCGACCTCCATGAAAATATAAAATTAAATATTGTAACACCAGGCCGTTCTGTCTGCCCAAAAGTTTAAACACAAAAGCTATAATAGCTGGAGAGAATAAATGTTTGTTACGCAACAACAAAAAAACTCAATTGTAATTTAATTCAATTGTAATTCCCAATTTAGTGGTGAATAGTTGGTAACTATTCAATTTATCTTAAATTTAGGAAATAAAAAACACTTACGCGAGTATATGTAATATGAAATAAGTATTGTGTATACCACCACCACTTAAAAATGTAATAAAAAATGCGGTGAATTTATTTGGCAATATATTCATATGAATGTAATCATAATCGCTTAAACTTTATTCAACCTTTGCTGCGGCGATTTCATCCTAACGCCCCGATCTTACTCAACAACGCAGAGGAGAGTGCAACGTTTCGTTATACGCTTGGTCGCATGAATATAGGTTACTACCGCGAGCGTAAAGAAGTTTCACATCGAGGTAGAACTACTTCTGACGTTTTCTACGTCGCTTGTTCAACTTTTGCCGACCGGCAAAAATGTGAGGAAACTTCACCACAACATATTCGGTCCATTTTCTACTGAAATAAGTGTAAGGTCTTTATTAAGGGACTCCATATTTTCCAAAGGTGTTAGCGATACAATACGTTACTCTGCATCGTTATATTACATTACACTATTCTTTTCTGTTTGTAGTAGAAACCAAAACAATTTTAAATGGAATAAAATGATGCGATCATGAATATCAATGCGTTTCAATGATATATATCTTTATATTTTGACTAAAAAACGATGGCTTTATATTGTCTCCGACTGCCATTCATAGATTCTATCGCCTTGTTAGTTTTTTGTTCGTGAAATTCCATTAAAAATATAAACCGTTCGACTTGACACGATAAACACAACACTAAAGCTCAGTAACTTCAGCCAAAGGCTTAACAAACAAGAAAGTGAGTTTTTTTTTAAATTAAAGTCTAAGCGGGGAAGTCGCGTGAGTTTGCGGTAATTATGCTAGGCTAGCGTTGCACGCCAAGCAAACAGAATGCTATTAACATAGACGTTACAAAAATTAACATGAGAACGTACTTGTCGCAAAGCCTCAATTTTGTTTGGTACATTATTTTAATTAAAATGTTAATTCAAATTTAGGATTCAGGACCAAAATGACCACGCAGAAACCCTTATGGTGAGACATAGTTAATTTTCGTGTATTTGTCTGTCTGGCCGAAGCATGTAAATTATAAATGGTTCGTTTGTAGTACATAAGTAATTTATGGAAAAATATAAAACAAGAATTTTCAAAATTAAAAATGTTTTGGCCAAATTTTCATTCTCAGGTTTTCGACTGTAAAAATAAAAAAATAATAATTACATAAAATACGTTTATGGGGCAGGGAAGATGTCCTGTTGGATGCAAAGGTTCCAACTCCTGGCGAAGGGATGATGTAAACATGATGCTCAATGAACGATATACTCTTCCGGCGCCATTGCGTTTATTTACATAGAACCCATAAGGGTAATATATGTCAACCATTTATTTTGTCTTAAATATCTAATAACAATTGTAGGTTTATCGGTAAATTACATATAATGGTGAATAAAATGGCTGCGGTGGCTTGCGAGCCCGCCGACCCGACTGACTTGCTGCGCCGCTGGCGGATCGCCCGTGCACCGTTCCAATGCGCGCTTGCGCAGATGCCGGCCAATCAGATGCGGCCGGCGGCGATAGCACGTCGCCGGCCAAAACGACACTACCAGCCGCAGTTCGAATATGTAGCGCTGCTACATGGTATTCATTTTTTTATTCTAAATATTACACTATAAATATAAATATTTATGTAATTTTGTGTTTTTTTTTTTATAATGTGTGTACAATGTAAATATTTAAAATACAGATTTTCAGTAAAAATAAATTTAAAAAGAAATATATTAATGAAAAAAGTTTTTAATTATTTCAAGCGGTTTTATTCAAACGAAGTAAAATAAAAAAAATAACGACAAATTATGGTATGCATGTACTGTACAATAGGTCGTTGTAGACTGTTTAGTTACAATAATGTTTAATAATCAATAATACTTAACTATGCTAAGTAACAAACGTGATAAACTAAAAACGTGGGCTACAATGGTGCGAGGTGATGTCACTAAACTATAATCATATTTATTTTATTATAATAATACTTAGAACCTACTGCTAGTCATACAATATTATTGAAAGTAACAAAATTTGAAATTAACAAAAGATTTGGTAAAAAAAAAATAAAAATGATTTTACTTTAATGATGTTTATGGTAATAAAAAATAAAAACATTATCAGAATTTGATACATTTTTACACAGTTATACGAGTACAATACCCAACATCACAGTTTGCTATGAAATATTTTCACTTCACACGTCGTAAAAGAAAAATAATTAAATGGAACTTTAGTAATGCACATTACTAAAATTAGTCCGGCTTACCACGACCACATAGTAACCACGAAGTTGCGTTGATACTGTGTAGCTACACAACTAGGCAATGTCCCTTCTAAGGCGGACTTTCTACGGATAGTTTATTTATTTATTGAAGCCCAAATTTATTGCAGTATAAAATACAACCTAACTAATAACTGAAAAGTATAAAATACAAAATACTAGTAAATACTCGTAGTATTTAAACTAAACTAATAAATATTAACTATTTTTGATCTAGGGTTAATTCTTCAAAGTTGTTATTATTTCTCATTTAATTTAGATTTCTACAACTTGTCTTTATTATATTTTATATTTATTTATTTTAACAACTTCGACCAATGTTCTTATGACCATCGCTAGAAAAAATGTTTTCATTTTAACATTTATGTGCAAAAATAGGCCAATAGTATTTTTTTCTATCTACAGCACATTATATATAATTTTATATGAACACATTTGGTTTTCATGCTCTAACCTAAGTGCAATACACGACATAATTAATATGATAACATGATAATAAATGAGTTCTGTAAACACATTATTATTATTTGTTTATTTATTTAATTAATTTTAAAAGAAATGTTTTTTAAAAAAGATTACGGAAAATCTTTTTAGTAATTTGACTTCGAATAAAACTGTGCATATTCATACAATGATACAATAAAATAAATTATTTTACTAATTGAGAAGTAACTATTTTAATTAAATTTAAAAAAGGAGGTATACTTAGAATAATAAATTATATGAATAAATAAAATAAACAATAATAAAAGGTATTGCACGACTAATAAATTAAACTAGTATTTAAATACAGAGATGATACATCTTTCCTCAAATTTTCTTGCGCCGAGTACGATATTTCGTTTTTTACGTAAACTGGAAAATAATAAATATTATCTTTATTTTTTATTTTTTTTAAATAGTACTGAAGCTATTGATCAATATATCGACTTGCAATTATCTTGTACCGTCACTTTTAAATATTTAAATAATTTAAAAAATGAAGTGTTTGTAAAAAAAAATCTTTTTTAAAGTCAATTTCTCCTTATATTTTTTTCGTGTGTCTTTAGATATTAAAGTATTATTATTCAGACACTAACCTCTTTGCAAATTTATTTCATTTGGCAGTAACCTTTTAAACCCACTGTATTACAGTGTACGAAGAAATTGTATATCGCACAAGTCTGAAGTTAGCAAAATACCGCGAGTTAGACGGACGTTTCGTATATCACGATCTGCACCAGGTCCGGCTGGGCGCGCTGCGGCGCCGGCGCCGTGATGTCCCTGATGACGGCCTCCAGGGCCGCCTCCCACTCCAGGCGCCGCCTCTCGGCCACCTCGGCAGTCCGGCCGGCCGACAGCCGCGGCATGCTCACCTGGAACAGGTCACGAAAACATTATGCCGATCGGCATAGACTACAGGTAAGCAACCATTGTCGTTGCTAACATGGGTGAATGGACTTTTAGGTTTGAGGAAATATTTAAAGCAATTTCTACAAAGCCCTTCGTCTTTATTCCTCGGCGTTCAAACATACTTCACTTCCGATTTGAGGAGTGCCGTTTCAAAAAGGCTTATTTACTATTCCACGTTGCCGGGTAGAATAGTATATAGATCGGCCCACGTTTGTAGGGAGAAATGCCCTGTGTGCATTATTGATAACGTTGAATTGGATGCGACATGTTTCAACGGAATACACAAATATATTCTCTATGAGACCCAACTATGAGACCCACACACCACCCAAAATTTTGCTATAATAAATTCGTAAAAAAACCTACTACTAAAAAAAAAAAATTATACTTTTTTTTTATTTAATTGATTTTCAAGGTCCCATGTGTTATCGTATTCATCCTACGCAGTAATATGTAAGTAATTTGTGTAATTTAAAATTTACTCAAATTAAGACATGACGACTACTGTATTAGGATCGTAATCTACACAAATATGCCAATGATATAAGTGACGTACCAAAAATAATATAGAGAGTAAAAACAAGTCTATAAATGTGTACATAATAATATTCATTGAAGAGATATTCTGAAATGATGTATCATTATAAAAACGGTTTATAATGATTTAGTATAAAAAAAACGGTCACTGTTGCAGTAAATATGAACATATTCGATAGATCTTTGGACTATAATTTAATCAAATGAAAGAGTTAAATTATTAATTATATTTCCTTTTCCTCCTATTTAACCCTATGTTATTGAAAAATAAAAATTCTTTAGGCACATCTTACACATTTTTCCTAGTCAGTGAATGAATCCAATCTAGTGAGTACAACACGCTCCTTCGACACGTTCATTCGACTAAACTCGGGAGGAGGCTCGGAGGTGATGTGCTCATTTAACTAAAGTCGTTGCTGTGCGTCCAGCTATCACGTTGATTTTATTATTATATAAATAGGCGTGCGGACATATGTAGATGCCAGTATAAGATGATAAGTGTTTCTTTTTCTCGTTTTGAAACAAGTTTATACTATTATTTTTTTTTAAATAATGGGTAAGTAGCTTTAACAAAATTGATTACATTTGCGCAATTGTAATTATTTTTTAATTTAAAATATATATATATGTGTGTGTATTTTTTTGTACAATACTTTTTCTTCTTTTTTCATTGCATCCTAAGCGTTCTTAAATAAAAATTTAAAAAAAATTAATTAGATAGTGAGACTCTGCTATAGCTTACATACGAGTACTAACAGCGCCCTTAAAATTTATAGTATTTTATAACACAGTTAATAGCATATTATTAGTCATGAATTAATGTGAAACATGAGTGAAAAAACCTAATATTTTAAGCACATCCGTGCCGTCACGCTACTCAGCGCGGCCCGGCGGGCGACCAGAATTTAACTCGAGAAAACCGAAACGTCACGCGATCTTCCGTCGGAGAAAAAACGGTTCCTGATAACGGTTATTATGCTGCGTGGCTAAAATTACAACGTGTAAGACTGACCTTAGGATTTTGGGGCCAAGGTAAATTATTTTATAAAAAAAACGGGTGTGACTTAACGGCAGAGTCGAGGGGTTGACGTGAATACGCTACAATCCAGCGGGGCGATGTTTGGATTTTGGCGTGTCTCTGTCATTTTTTTTTAGCTGCTACTAAGACGCTCTTTCCGATATTATTGTGTTTTATATTTCATGTTGGCACAGGTTTTAACCGACATAATGTTTTTTTAATGTTATTTTCCTGTTTAAATGTTTTTACTTACCAAAACTGATTAGGTGTTTTGGATGTATTATTTAAATTATCGAGAAAAGTGGTATGGCTATCATTTGAGATCATCTAAGCCTTGTTAGACTGATTTAAAGTCCCGGAAAGGCTTAGGGGATCTCGAATAAATAGCACTCCGGGTTTTCCGATAATTGTATCGCGCATTTTACAATCAGGAAAACTTTAAAAAATGACTAAGTTCCGTGAGTTTTCTTTTTTAACGATCTTCGGATGTCTGCTAGGCTCATTTTTTAACTCCTGAAATCATCCGTTGAAAATAAGGAGTTTGAAGTTTAACTCGTCGATTTCATCGGATTTTAATAGTCATTTTAATTTAATTATTATTTATTGAAAAATATGTTCAATATAGTTCAGAACCTCCCAGGCTATTAGTCGTTTTATAGTCGATCGTTTTGAGGTCTCGTTTATTTTTGGAATGTCAAACAAAATTCAAGGAATCGAAAGGTGTTAAGTGTCAATTTTTTGCTTTTCTATTGTAAGTATTTATTTTCACATGTTAATCTTTAAGAATAGAGGAGAAGTAAAGTATTTAATCAATTCGTCTCAACATAATCCGAAAGAATTTTTCGGAAATATGATCCCGAAAGGTGTGTTTATATTTAGGTATCCGAAATAAATTATGAACTATTTATGTACCCCAAGTTATTTCAGAAACAGTTCCGTAAATAAACAAGAATGGATATGACACTCTGTAGCTATCATATAATATCAACTGCTTTTATACATTGTAAATTATTTAACCAGAACCTGGAGTGTTACACCTAATGTGTTTACAAAAAAATGAATACAGAACTAAACTAGGAATTTTGTCCGCGATTGACATCTCTGCAAAACTTTTGCTGAGTTATTGAAAAAAGATCATTTTGGGAGAAGTTGGTATTAATTAAATCATAAATCCAGTAAATACGGGGGGGGGGGCGGCCTTTTCATTACTAGCCGCGCGTCAAGGTTTACCTGAAAAACGCGGTCAAAAAAACTGAAATGGGGGTTGAAACTCATAATGAATTGAAAGATTGTCATGCACCACCCACTGTGGCCTCTATGACCATCCATAACCCATATCGAATAGGCTTAAAGTGCCGCAGTCAAAAGTTGAGATAGAAAAAAAGGCACCCATCACAAGTTAGTAACACAGGCGCGAATAGTCTGTGGGGAAGATGCCGTTAACGACTCCTGTATGGCCTAGCTGTAAGACGTCAGATTATGGTTAAATAATTTACTACTACTACACAATGTATAGAAACAGTTGATAATAATATGATAGCTACAGGTTGTCATTCTTGTTTAGAGATGCTACCGTCGCATCCAATTCCATCACTCCCAAAATTGCAAAGAATTAATCCTTTAAATACTTAAATGCATTGAATTCTGTGTGATTTTTCTCTATGCCTGTTTTGTTTATTGGAAATGATTATATTTTTTTAGATTAGTAGTAAGTCGCCAACCCTTCTTGAGACCATACCACTAGAAATTCCCGAGTTAAGCAAGAAGGAAAGCTGACCAAACGCCTGCCCTGGTTGATATAAAAGTTTCTTTCGCTAGCAGCGTTCATTTTGCCTTTACGGCCAGCAATTCGCGTCTTGCAACGAGCGGCTCCGACACGTCGTTCGCAACTACTACTACTATCTACTAGCCAGTTTAGTTACTCGCAGCAGACGCTCCTATTCCACGCTCCGTGTCACATCATGGAGCGTGGAATAGGTTGACCAGTACAGCTCGGATGAGATGGCTTTACTGCAAACATTGCTCGATCATTACAGCTACATGGATATACGCGCGCAATATTATGTACTAGCGATGGAACATTTACTAGACAGAAGATGATTTGAGAGCGCTGTCCATTAAAATCATACCATTTTCACCGCTTCATTAGCTCCTTTGACTCTTGCACAAGAAAATTTAACTTATTTATTTAAGTATGAGTATAAGTATTTTATTATGACAATTTTTTTTTAATTGTACCTTTCTTTTTCTTCTTTTATTGAGCTTTATCTACTGGGCGAAAGAAAGAAAGTCGCATAGTCGAGATAATAGTCCTCTTTAATAATAAATAGGGTAACAGTGGACGTAGACTAATATATAACTTATTTATTTGTAGCCAACGGTTACAGAAGAATGTTCTTTAAAGTTTAACCAAAAGTGCATATACGTAATTTTCCTAGATATTAAAAATGCGTGTCTAATATATTCCCAAGACAGAGCTTTTAGAGGAATGTAACTTCCGAAAGCAAGAGAATAATTAGAAATCCCTGCTGACTTTGCTCAGCTGAACTGCACCGCACGGTAGAATCACTTTAGACTTTAGATTATTACTTTAGATTATTAAATTGTGTAAACATCTAGCTTTTCATTGAAAACGCACCAAACATTAATATGGCTCTTGGAGCTCCAAAGAGGGGTAGGTATTTCTATTTGTAATGATTTCTTAGACTCTAGCGGTGAAATTTAAGGTGTTGTTTTTTTGCCAAAATTGCAATGGTAAACTTTGAAAAGCGTTCAAAGTAATTTATATTTAAAGATGCCCGAATAGCTTACGAGCTAGAAGACAGTGACAGATAGAGGAACTTTCTTAAGAAGCCCACTTTATTTGCCAAGAAAATGCCAATTGACGTGAACCTAGCCTGCGAATTCGCCCCGCCGCCGCCGCCGCCGCCGCCGCCTCTATTTACTGACTTTCGAGAGGCAATGCAAGCCCATAACTCCGGCGCTATTTATTGGATGCGAGCCGAGCACACATTTTATCGTACGTCCGACGGGCGCTTGGAAGGTCATCCCGCGGCCGATCGCCGCGCCCAGCCACGACTTATCGTACGTTCGCTATCGCGGGAACGACGATACGGCCGATATACCGTGATATACACGTATAGGGATTGTACGATATTTGTATTTATGACTTCTTCCATAGATGCTTGTCTATGTTCAAGATTCAAACGTAAGATTTCAAATACAGTTCAGCGAATGAAAAAGAGGAAATAAACTAATGGAAAAACTTTTTTTTTTATTATAGAGCATCGTTCGAAGCAGGTTTAGATTGTAATTAATCCATAATTCCTACATTTAAAGATTTTTTTTATAATACAGCGTGTCCCAAGATCATTCCCGTAAATTTAAGGGGGTGTATATGTTCCCTGTTACGAGTAAGAAATTATATAAAAAAATGCAAAAATATTTGATACCCAAATTAATTATTTTTAAACTAAATTTGTGTAAAACAATCATAATATTACGGCAGCGTTCGCCAGGCATACTAAACCCGCTGAAAACACGTCGGGCGCCACATCGTGAATGCAACTCAAGGTCGAGCGGACGTAAACTGGTTTTACACAAATATATTAGGTTTTACCTAGAAACTTCAATATTTTTTTTCTCGAATACCGTAATGAATTTTGATATAGTTTCTTAACAAATCACACTAGGAATCGTAGGACCTATTAGCTGTTTTTTTTTATTGGGATTGACCTTGGGACATCCTGTATATCCCTATGCGAAACCGAGACGTATGTACAGTTAGTACCAATATATAGGAACTTAGAATTGATGTGTGTTGATAGTAGTCTTGGAATCCAAAAAGCGTTGGTATTATTTCATTTTTTCCTGACAATTTTTTTTAAAATACACCTTTTTCGTAATAATTAAAACTGATACACTTGTACCCTGTACCAAACAATCTCTGCAGTTGCAGACTTCAAATGATAAGTTGTATTCACCTTACAGGACTGTTTTGTTACTTCAACTAGACTCACAAAATATGCCACCATTTTGTTACCTATTGAACAATTTGGTAGTGCTAACAAAGCAGTTTATTTATGTGTACCGGAGTTCAGTTAGACGTATCAAACTTTGGTTGAGCCTACTTAAAACTTTAGTATCGGTAACCAAATAGCCTGTTAAGGTTACAAGACTCGTTCGTTTGTCTGCGCACAAATAACTTTAACCAGAATCTAACTGTAGCCGCAATAAAACGTTTAGCTGTGTCACTATATCTACGGAAATTTCTTATAGAGCGAATAGTAATTTTTTTTCAATGCATACATACAATTGTTTAATCGACGACATTTAAAAAAAAAGAGTAAAAAGGTTATCGCAATTTTTTAAAATTGTTTATAGTTATTTTTTAAGCCATATGGATGGCTAAGTCATGTCATTTATTTTGTAAACGTAGTTTCATGTTTCAATCTTACTAATTAGATCATTAGTAATCTCTGAAATACACTAAAAATAAAAGATATTTCATTAAATGTAAACCAATTGACCAGTATAGTTTATCAAAACAAATTTCTCCAATCTTTCTTGTAAATTCAATAAAGATTTACTTAGATAAATCGTTTTTTTTATTATTATTTATGCCTATTAAGGTGCATATTTACATTGTTCGTACGGTCATCATATCATTAATGATCAAAGTGTCAAACATAAAATCTGTTCTAAAAGAAGGTAGCGACCCTTTTCCCAATAAAAGGGTCAGAAAGTAACATCTTACAACATATCACTAAGCATAATATATGTGTTTTAATATTGTGTCGATTTTGCTCTATGACTGTCAAATCGATCGCATTAAGCTGTCAGAATCGTCAGGTTTGAGCGCCGGCGCGTGTTTATCAACAGAGAATTCAATTAACAAAACGGAATCACGGTTCGCGCCTGAAGTGCGGCGTTTATTCGCAAAATGGCCGATAAAACCACACATCGATCCGACCGACTTTATTACGGCTTTCCATCTTTTATAAACGTTCTTCCTGTGCAATAATCAAACATTGAAGTTTGTAGGAAGATAACCATTTTGAGCATATGCAGGATGTATTAAAAATCACCACTGCGATTGATCTAAATCGAGTAATAAAATGGTCTCATGAAATAGATATCGTAGTAGTCTAGTGGTAAAGGTGTTTGACTAATAACCCAGCGGTCGTAGGTTCGAGTCCGCGCTCAGTTATACCATTTTTAATGCTTCATTACCACTATCTCCCCTGACTTTGGATCAGGCCCATTAGCTTAGTTGAGTAGGGTTCAAAATAATTGTGTATAACCTAGATCTTAAATATAATCTAACCTTATTAACGCTAACATGAACAAAATAATTCTAAAACCGGAAACCACTTCGTCTCTCAATTCTGATATGAAACCTTCTAAAAGGACAATAGTGAGTGATTTTCAATATACTCTGTATATCAATGACTCTGTATATCAATGACTCTGTATATCAATGACTCTGTATATCAATGACTCTGTATATCAATGACTCTGTATATCAATGACTCTGTATATCAATGACTCTGTATATCAATGACTGTATATCAATGGCGAGCGGTTTGTTTTATGCGGCTCGTTCGTTGGTTGTGACGAACGGAGAGGTTTATCCGCGCCTAACGCTTTAAATTATTAAATAACGACTCGGTTGGCAGCTCCGTAAAAGATACATGCAGCAGTGAATATTCACAAGCAAATTGATGGTTGGCAACATTATTTTTTCTCGCCAATTGCGCCGTGTCACCGCCGCGCCGGCCAACGTCCTCGCCAACGCATATATTTTATAGTTTGTTTTGCTCACTTCACGACGCAACTCGACGCGCTCGACGCTCAGAGCAATGGCGGCCATCGTAGTCGATATTTTGGCGCCAAAATACGACTCCATCAACAAATAAATTTCGCAAACAATACACACGACATTTATAGTATACACAGAATGTGTATACGACGTAGAATTTCATGGCAATTATGCCAATATATAAGTATATAATCTGTTCATGGTCATCATTTATGCAGTCTGATTCGCTGATTGAACTCTCATTGGCTTTATGTTTTGATTGTTTTTTATTGTTACTTTATTTTGTATTAAGTGTTGTTCCTGAAATATAAATAAATAAAATGTATGAAAACTGGTTTTTTATATCTTGTTTTAAAAAACGGGTTAAAAAACATTTCTTTTTTTTAATATTTTTTCCCATATAAGAAAGTAATTGTTAGATATTTTTAAAATGTGTAAAAATATTGTTTATTCATATTAGTATATAAAATCATCCGAAATTATACAAAATAAATAAAAGTTTGTGTACAGAATGAAAATTTCTTTGTATCCAACTTGATTATTTTAAAATATAAATATAAATATATATATTATATATTTATATTTATATTTATAATAAATATATTTATAATAAATATCTTATTACTATATATAAAAACCAAAATTAGTGGAGTTTATTGAAAATTTCATCGAGATTACGAGAATAGAATAAAACTATTAAAATAGAATAGATTAAAATTGAAAATAAAACTGTTCCTATAGGATTCTAAACAAATTTTCTAATGAATTGGCAAGTTTTTGTAAATATTGATTGTATTTTAGAAAAGTTTATTGAATTTGCATCTCAATAAAACCAACTATGCCTCTATAGTTTCATTTTCTCGATTCTTGCATTCAGTCAATAAGATATTTACATCTTAAGTTTTGGTCAAATGTATGGAAAATACAAATTTGACGAGAATTTTAACTTTTTAGTCAAAGTATAAATTTTACTTTTTATTTCTATATAAGCCTATATAATTGCGCCCAGATCTTGGCTGCGAACCCTAGTTTGTACGGCTGTATATTTTGATAACATTACTCAGAATTCAATAGATGAAGCAACTCACATATTCATATAAATATAATCAATCGCGTATAAGAAATGAGCAACGCAAGCCAAGAATAATAGTTGCGCAATAATAAGTAACCGAAGACGTAACCGCAATCATTCTATTGAAAAGATAGAAAATACTCGGAAACTTGATACGAGAGGAAAATTGGAAGAAAGGGGAAGGCGTGTCGGAGGGGTGTGGGCGAGGGGCGGGCGGCTATGATCGCAAAATAGTACGGAATACTAACTAAAAGTGAACTTTATGTTATCAAGACTTTATTGTAAAAAAAAACATTACTGCGTTCTTTAAAACCCAGGTTTATAAAAATAAAAAAGAACACCGCCGAAATAGTTTTTTAAACGAGTCATGCTGTTGCCTGAATTTTTTATAATAAATACCTTACTAATGAAAGCGCTTTCATTACCAAAAATAAACCAAATATTACAAATTATTGGTTTATTACAGCCCCCCGTACAACAAACAACAATTTGCTTAGACTCTCTCATGGCACATGTCTTTACCTTTAAGATCTGAGTTAAATGCTTCATATATAATTAACGAAGAGGTAGTGCGGGGAAAATGACTATTAAAGTATCCAGGCCACTGAGGGGGATTTCAAAAAGGTGTAAGTAAAAGTCGTAAAGATAGTAAAATATGAATGCGTAGAAAAAAAGAAATTAGAAAAAATCGGCATTTTGAGCCTTATTTGTTCTATCTATTTATTTTCTATTCAGGTATGATAAGCCCTTTAAGCCTCCTATTTTTTGGCCAGAGATTCTGCTGAGATTCACATATATACCAAACATTAATTTTCTCTTTTTATAAAGAATAATAGTAAATATATTAAAGATAAAATAGGTACTTAGTCTTGTTCAATGTAGAATTTCAATTGACCTATTAATAAAACCAAGAAAACTTGACATTTAACCCTCTTTGGATCCTAGTTTGTTCCCTTTCTTCTGGTTGGGTAAACAAATGCAAAAGATCAATGTAAATACCACTTCTTAACATATGTGAAGTATATTATGCAAATTTTACGTAATTCTGAAATAACACATTGCTATAAGTGCAGCAGAAATAACCGCAAGGCTAAATAAAGAATAAATTCGAGCTTAAAATATTCAGAAATGTTACGCCGATGACGCAAAGAAATCCGCCATATTTATATTAAATTGTCAATAAACTCCTGAGATCACCGCTGTCCGATAAAATGTTAGTATATTTATGGAAAATGGAAGCAGAGAGGTTGTTCGACTCTGGAACATTTACATATCCCTACCTACTAACCGAAGAAAATTTTAGTAGGTAGCATTGCGTTTTTATCCTCCGTTTCATGGCAACAAAATTCCTTGACAACAGTCCTTTCGGCAGAGTATGTTGTTGGATACTTATTTTTAATATCTATCTCTTTGTCAGTTGCGTCGCAAGCTTCATTTGCGCAGGATGTCGGTTTAAACCCAGCGCTGAGTTTTATAAAAATGCATTTTTAACTCTCACCTGTCCTCTTTAGTGTAAAATATTGTCAAATATTATGTAACCATATAATTTATATATATTCTGTCACATCTAAACCATCATGTTTGTAATCTATTCTGATGCATAGCGAATGTTATGTTAGTATTTGTAAAGTTGTAAAATAAATAAATATCATGTCATTCTTTCATTTTCACATTTAGGCAAATACACCAAAACAAACTCTAATTTCATATAACCGCCATCACCTATATACACATAACATAATACATTCATTATACTCTTATCCTATCTTTTTCATATATATTTTGGTGGCTTATATATTCTTTATATTTTTGGTATTATAGGTGTTGTTATAAATGCCAATTTTTTGGTTTTATATCTTGTTACGTAATATTAAAAATCGCCGTATATGACTTCGTTAAATAAATAACCTTAAACCATAAGGGGCTTTGACGAACAAACGGACATTTGTAATCGACGCGTGTGTAAATTAGAAGGTTTCCGATAGCATTTTTCATAAAGACCAAAAGTGAAAAACCAATGTCAAAAATACATTCGGAATAGAGTCTGCTGACCGTGAATTAACCGCCCGCAAAATAACTGTCGATCGTTAAACTTATAAAAAGGTTTCGCGAATCGCTAATTTATGGTCTCGTAAATCTTAGTTTATATATACGGATATTTTTAGTTCCATCGTTTTTAGTCTTCAGAAAGTAGAGTGGCCGCTATATAAATGGTCATAGTGAATAATATGAATGACTAACTAAGGCCAATTGCAGGAAACTCTTGATCAGAGATTACATTCCACAACGGGTGATATAGTATACTGTAGTATAACACTATTTTTATATTGAATATTTATTTATTTATATCGAATATTTATTTACCTCTATATTTAATATTTGTTTATTCATTTGATTTATTTGTTTATTTATTTGTTATTTTTTTAATTGTTTCATTTATTCATTTTATTTTTTCATATATTAAGTGTTATTGAGTAGAACCTTAAATTGTATTCATGGGTGTATGTGTGTGTGTGGGTGTATATCAGTGTGTATATTTGTGCCTTAGTTCATTTTTATATTTTCACAGGGTTTTGCGCTGGTCTATTGTATGCACTGTAACACTTCATATATAACCTTCCTTAGAACAGGTAACTCTTACCTAGTTAGGAAGGTTATAGACTTGTACTCATCGGCCAAATTGATTTCTCAATAAAAAAAAATAGTATTTTTAGCTTTCTATGCATTAGCATTTTAAGGGTACGTGTAATGTTTGTGTGTAGTTGCAACTATTATACTCAACAATATCTCAGCACACAAGAGTCATTCTTCTTTGAAGACGAGGACACTCAGGGAATGAAATGAGCTGGTCAGGAATAACGCTAATATTCCTATGATCGATCGTGAATCGTTCTATCGCTTACCGAAAAGTACCCCCAAGGTTTCGAAAGCACGCTTTCTTTCAATAATGAGCAATCGCATTGTTAAATTCCATTTACGTCTGACCGCCCAATTAGGTTAAAGATCTTGTTTCTATCACAGTTATTATTTTTTTTTTTTGTTATGTTTCCCGTTGTTGTTTTGTCAGTAAGTAATTCAACAATTTTTTAATATTAAAAAACAAAACAATATTAATCTAATGGTAATCTGTTCTTATGTCAAAGTGTTTGTTCGCCACGCCAAAAGCGACTAATCTTACTAGTGATAAATATATCGATCGGAAATCTATCGACTAATATAATCCGCAGTAATGTCGACATGTTCCGGCTCGTGGGCGCCGCCTATCGCCGCCTAACACTCGATATAATTAGACCGCTCTCCCGCCGCCCCATCGAACTAAATAATAACGGAACAGCCCACTGAGAGACAATCCTCGGAACCACTTTCCTCAAGCTGCTGACAGCTTTCTTGTAATACACTCATTCTCTCATATATCAAATCTTGGTGAAGTTATCGCATATAAAGTAACTTTTTTTGCCAGTTTTTGGCAGTTAATTCGTTCGATGAAAATGTAAATCCTGTTAGTGGTACCACAAAGAGAATTGCAAGTCTTTTATGGCATCTATATACTCCTTCTTTTGATGATACATATAATAAAAGAACTTGTACACATGATATTGTGTTATTCCAACCATCATAGTGTCTATAAATTATTTTCCGATGAGTAAAATATATTTACCTGTATGTATTGTTCCTTTATTTTAAGACTTGAAGTTTTTCTGCCTTTTTCTTGCAGAGCGGGTACACACAATTTTGGATATATAACGAGAGGCAAATCATTTACATAAATAAGACAAAAAAAGAAGAATTAAATCATAATTATTTCAATAAGAGTGGTGTTTCGGTAAAATATTATTGGTCACGAAGTTTGAAAATTTAACCAAATGGATTTGTGGTGAAATCATCAATTTTATCACGCGGTTCGCAACGGCCCGCAATAGAGGCATGTCTAAAAAATAATAGTGTAGTAGTGAGAAGAAAAATATCCCTGCATACGGCCGACAAAGTTTGTGTGATAAAATAACCAAGGAAATAACGTCGCGTGCAAAGTTCATAAATTTAGTACAAGAAATAGACAATAATAATCCTAAACCGCGACCAATTTATATGAGTAGTACCATCTTAAATAAAATAATAACAAAGGACAATTGTATTATAAATAGTTTACGTTTTCGTTACATCGAATGTACTTTTCGCGTGGTATATAAATTTATTATGGCGATATAAACTGATCGACGTGGTGCATTATAAAATTAACTATTATAACATAACGATTATACTTTTTTAGTGAGCGTTGTTACTGTTTTGATGAGCGTTTGTGCCACGAAATAAATCCTAATGTCAGTGTTTCTTCAGTTTATTTTGGTCTTGGGTGCATTTTGTGCAGCAGAAATCCAAAACGCTCGGATATGTAATAATTATGCGACGCCGCTATCGCCGGTTTATTGAAACCGGGAACCCAACCTAACCTACCTATATCGAAACACTTGCCGAGTTATACAATATTATGTAATATTATGTACAATATTATGTATACCGTAGTATGTAAGACAAAAGCAATTAACTATAAAAATTAATACTGTTAAATTTTTCAATGAAAATAAATAAAATATTCAAAAAAATTTAAACGTACAAGTAAAATATAATAATTATAGATAATATTATATGTATAATATAATATATACTCAAGTAATGATTTCTTTGGTTAAAACCCCGAAAGTAGGACTTATTTTGAACAAAATTCATTTTGCATTAATCATTGATATTAATAATAATTATGATATTATTTGGTTTTTAAAATAAATTGCTTATTATTTTTCCTTTTGTGATCGTCTTTTTAAATAAGATTCTTTATAGCTGAGAGATATTTTGGTAGACGAATTGACATTATTGTAAAAATTACAAATATAATTGAGCCAAATATTTTTACAACCGATTTATTCATTATTGAAATCATATTCACACTGGTTATTGAAATTATTAACATTTCCAATAATTTTATTTCTACAATTCTTCCACATGTCCATTATTTTTTTATTTTAAGTTTTCATATCATTATTTTTTTGTTCAACTTAGTAGACGTTATGTATATATAGTTGTCGATATTTTAAACTAAAAGGGAACTGGTGTACCTAATTGGTGTAATAACAAAACTTCATAAAAAAAGTAAATAAAACTCAAAAAGTTTCATTATAGGCATTCGACGTCATCGGAATATATTAATATGACGTCTAAATTCGATTATTATATGAATTCTATGTTCTTTTATATTTTCAAATTGCCAAAAATGTGTTATCCAAGCGCCTGTAAACAGCCTCGAGATTGATTGTTAAAAGTTGTCATATTTATTTCCAATTCAAAGGTTGTCTACCGCTAATCTGAAATGCTTCAGGACCGGCCAGCCAAGCCAGCCGTCGCGCTTTATAGCTCGGAAAAGCCGTCGCAAACAATTCCATGTCTTATTTTCCCGCGACAATCATCTCATTGAATCGCGTATATTTTTAGGAAGTTTCTCTGACTATGTGTTGGCACGGAGCAGCGCCTTCTAGAAGGTGCCGGAGTTGCGCGGAGTCACTAAGCGCGGCATAAGTAGTTGTCCGATGACTTGGAGATCTTCGTAATTATTTAAGGCCGCTATTATTGCGGAGGTTCTAGATGAAAAAAGAAGTTCGACATGCTGGTAAATTTTCTTCTTTGGTTTTGCCCTCAAACTTGCCAGTAAGGATCTGATTAAAGTAAAGGCCTGTTCATGATATCCTGGTCGCAATCCGACCAATTCGAGTATGTATTGCTTAAACTATTAATTTCGGGCTCCTCCGATAATGGCCCAAAACCTAACCTTTCCCCCCCCCCCCCTCCAATACCAACAGATCTTCAATCCCGGAGATAACGAGAGACTCCCGAATACGGAAAGAAAAGATTCGTCATTGTTATATATAGAGTGAAAGACCTTTTAAATATAATTAAAATCTTTGCGTTTGTTAAAAATATCTAAGAAGTATAATTTTTGTAGGTGTTACTCGAGAACTATCTACATGCCTTGAAGATGACTAAAAGTTGCACAAAAACTCTTGATTTTAAAGTGACTTCAAAAATAACTATAATTTTCCATTCCATAATTTTATTATGCTGTAAGAATCGGTACATACTCTTACTACTGAACTTGGCCCTTCTTTATTAAAAAATGGCCAACCAAGGGCGCTGATAGCTGGCCCGGTTCTTTGGCTGTTCTTGGATATGGATGGACAGTAAATAGCTAAATTAAGGAATTTGAATTTTGGACACCTATTTATACCACATCTACCCCTTATATGGGCGGCGGCCGAGACGATAGCTATAAACAAGGCGACACCTGCCAAAGAAATTTTAACCGAAACTTGCACTTGACTGTACTTTATCTATTTCCGTTGTGGAGTTACCTTTACAGGTCAAAGGCATATGACGAACGAACAGACGTTAAAAAAATAAAAATAAATGCATTTATTAATTAAAAAAAAATATATATTTTATACATACGCCCAACAAAAAATCCACACCAATATCCCTATGCAATGGCATGAATCCTGAAAAATGTACTTATTTCGGAAAAATATAAATTATCAAAATAAATGTTAGAATTTAGCATTTTTCGAAATGGTATTTTACGATACTTCATAAATAAGCGGTGACTTGATAATCCAAATTTATACCTTTTTTGTACTTATTGCTTTTGAATGTGATATTATTTATATTTTTATTATGACCATAATTAATCATTTTATTATTGAAGTTATACTTATTTTAAATTACATATTATATTATTTTTATGCGTGTATAGCGTATAATTCAATTAAAATTTAATAAAAGGAATGTATTTTCAACGCAGCGCTGAAAATTATAAACATATTTTTATTACGAGCATGGCTCAGTTAGGCAAGGCTTTGTATTTTTTATTATCATAAGCTTTTTATATGTGCGCATAAATAAATAAATCTATAATATTAATTAAGATACTTTGATAATGCACTCACTCCGCAAAGCAAACGCCAACATTCTCATCTCATTTCACTAGTGGAATAGAGACAGCACGCGATTCGCTTGATAAGGAACACCAAAAGAAGTGACGCGCTGAATTTATGTGCGCCGTAAATAATGGCCGCCCTACAAATAGACGCGAAGCCAAGAATCTGGTCTCTGTTGAGAGAATAGTTCTGTGTGTATGCGCTTATAGAAAGGGCTATGTTTTGTAGTAACTAGTTTGATAGTAAAAGCAGGTACAGTCTCCTATTTTTTGGTTTGTAAATATTTCTTAAATTGCATATACCTACAACTTACAATTCCACATTATGTACGCATTATTAATTATTATTATTTAATTATTATTATTATTATTATGTACTTACAAACAAGCTCATCGCAATTGCATGTAACCAATCTATTAAATAACTATTAAAATTAGCCTACCTTAGTACGGGCAATGACCAGTTAGGTATGGTTATGTTATTCATTATCTAAGAAGTATGTAAAAAAAATCAATAAATAAATAAATTACAAATCTATTAATCATAATAAAATATAATACACATAATTATGTAATAAATCACGTTAATGTTACATGATTATATGATCTCAGATTCTTATAGCAGTTTTCAAAGAAAACCAATTCGTTTTGGACTTAAGTATTACAAATAATCTTACCACAGTTAAAACCTTCCTAAGGTCATGCTGAAGAGACGTATAATCTACAGCCAGCCCTCCGCCCGCTGCGTCTCCAAGCCTCCGCAGGGTGTCCGCCAAGGGTCCACTCAAAGCCTGCAGTCTTCTCCAGGATTGGGCATATTGGCGTCGCACCAGCTCGATTATAGTCGACGTCAATGCGAGTCCCACGAGAATGTACATGGTGCAGAGAAGCATATAGTTGGGACGTTCTATTTCAGGGAGTAATAACGATAGGTGAATGCATTCATCATCACATAGGCACAAAGGTGATAATTTGGTGACAAGGGTTTCCAAATTATATTACTGCTCATTTTGTCAGTTATCAATCAAAGTTAAATTAAAGTCTTGTTTACAACGGACGATTTAGGACGATCCTCCTAACATAACTTCATGAGAGCGACTGTATTAAGGACCATCTATTTAACTTTTTTTAGGTTATTACCATTTGAGTGGATGGTAAATGATTATCCGAACTCGACGTTCAAAATAACAATATTTCTATCTTCAAAGAATTTTCTGCGCCCTCAAAGTAAAGTATTGATACACGTATTTTAAAGCAACTACCTGCATTTTCATTAATAAACCAGTTGGCTTGTAACCTGCGCAATTATTTGACGTCCGTATATTACATAAAGAGTTTCGTAAATTTTCTTAAACTGTTCTGGTTCGTACTAATTTCTCTAATTCTGTGTATTCTAGATTTACAGGTCATCAGGAAGAACACACTAAAAAATATCAGCATTATAATGCTGATATTTTTTAGTGTGTTCTTCCGATACCACGGATGCAAAGTTATTTTAATGAAACTATTAACTGTTTCGATAAATTGTCTGAAAAAGTCGCAATTTAAAGTGTTCAGAAATAATCTTTTGTATAAAAATAATAGGGCAAATAACTGTTCTAAATTCGTGTAAGTAGATATGTAAATATTTACATATCTACTTACTTTACATATAGATATAAAATGGTTTTATTAATTTTGTTATAAACTTTAATACTTTTTGTTAGTAGAAATCTATTTTTAGTTTTACATAGTTTTTTATCGATCAATCAAATGTATTTTTTTGTTGTGTGTACTATATAAAATTGTTGGTTTCTCCAATAAAGATAAATAATAAAAATAAATACGCGTATGAAGGTATTTTTTTGCATTTTAAGTGTATGCAAGTAAATATGTTGTTTTGGACGCCGACGGCAAGAAAGACCTGTAAACGTGGTATAATCATGCGCCGCGCTGTTTCTAGTGAGACAACAAAAACGAATATCACTTCTCTCTTTCATTCGCGATTCTCTATTTCTAACCGAAAGTTGTACAGTCCAAATTGTAAACAAATGAGAGTGGTCGTTTTTACAATAACTTTGTAATTCCTAACAGTGCATTTATTTTGGTTTACATCAGTTGAAAAAACACTTATATATACTTATAGTATATAGTATATCACTTATAAGTATAAAAAATATACACAAAGTATATACTAAATCATATTACATACTTCACGCAAGGTTTTATTTTAAATTTCAATAGGACATTTTACTAGTATAGAGGATGGATTATTGGATGCACTCAAACCTGCCTATGCTCAAATATAAATACCCCATTGATAATATGTAACAAAATATTTTAATTTATATACTATAAAATTACCAGGTCTTTTATGATTTGATTTACTGCATTGAAGCTACTTATGATCTGATCAAATAAACAGGTTAGTTTGAAGAATTTATATCATAATCAACTACTTAGTATAACAAAAGTTTAATACTTTTATATTTCGTAAATAAAAACTATTGATACCTTTAATATAATTCATAATTATTTTTTATTTGTACGTTCATGTTTTTTTTTTTGAACTATACAGAACGATCATTAAAAAATATATTATTTAATTTTTTAAACTTAACTTTAAAAATTCACATTTTAATATTCGCATCCAGCAAAGAATCCCCATTGAAACCCATGGAAGGGGATGATACTAAAGGGTATTAAGTATAAAAACAAATAGGTATAACAGAATTTACTTGGCACCAAGTCCCCGAATCCAATGGTGGTCATCGTGACAAAGCAGAAGTAAAAACCATCCCCGAAGGTCCAGTCCTCCTCCCAAAGCGTGAACAGCCCAGCGCCAGCCGCCAGGTAAACGAAGAGAAACACCACTCCGGAGAAAGCGTACAGCGAACGGCGGCTGGTGGCGCTCTTCTTCGGCGTGTGGGGTCTGCAGAAAGCTGCCAATCGTGAAAGAAAGGACTTCCTTATTGAATCATCCTCGCTCATACAAAATATCACATGTATCTACTGCTTATTTAAATTACATGCAGAGATTAGAAAAAAATCGGGGTATTTAAATAGAAATATCATATAAGTATAGCACACGCAATAATCAGGGTATATTTATTATTTATTACCCAGAACTTTTAATAAAACAAACAAAGTCTATCCTAACTGAGCCATACTAAGGTTGACTTTATTTGTGGTGGTGTAGTTTATACTTTTCAGCGCTATGTTGAAGAAAAAATAAAGATTTTCAGCTAAAAGTCTAAAAAAAAAGATAATAAAGCAACTTTGGGTTAAATTCTAGCTGAAATATATACTATAACTAGCTGACCCGGCCACGCGTTGCTGTGGCTAAAGTTTTTGTTATATTACATTATAGTAAACAATCTAAGAGGAACAATAAGAGAACATCAGTCACGGAGTCCACTATGCTTTTTCACACAGATGGTATTTGTAAAAAAATATGGTGATCTCCTTATTTGACTTTCTACTACTATAACCCTTTAGTACAATGAAATTATTTACGAACAAAGACGAAAATGTTGATGTTGGTATACAAATTCACTGGATTGAGATTTGAAGGGGAAGTACGTTGAACACAATTAATTAAAATGTTCTTACACTTGATACTAAGCAGAAATCAATAGGTAAAAAATAAAAATTTATCAGATTTATTATTTCCATTTAATTTTATAACAAATATAAGTATATTACAGTATAATACAGTAAATAACATGTGACGCTTAAACTCATGAATGAGGTAGGCAAGGCAGACAGTCTTAAACTTTTAAACATTAATATCTTTTTTTTGAATTATAAATACTTTCAATTTCAATTTAATTTAACACCAATCGGTGCACAATGTTTTTGGTTAACCTGTCTTTAGCTAACACAAATAGATTCGACGGTTTCCCAACACGTGAACACGCAACATATAGTTGCCCATGAGAAAAACATGGATTTTCCAAATCTAAACCACAAATGGACATTGTTTGACCTTGAGATTTATTTATAGACATGGCTAAAGCTAAACGAATTGGAAACTGTAGCCTTTTGAAGGGTATGGTAGAATCTGATGGTATCATCGGAATACGTGGCAGCAGGACCACTTTTCCTTTAAACTTCCCAGCCAAAATGGTTGCTTCAAGAATGTTTCCGGTGATCTTTTTGATGACCAAACGCGTACCGTTACATAATTGAGGTGTATTCAAATTACGGAGGAGAATAATAGGGGAACCAATCTTTAATCGAAGATTATGTGGTGGCATTCCAGGGATATCTAATGAATTTAAAAATTCAATCGGAAAATTTACACTTTCATTTTCATCAACAACAGTATCGATTGATTTAAAAGACATCAGATCGCCTGGTAACAACTGTTGTATCTGGAAGTTAATTTCGTCAACATCAACGTTTTTGGCTGCCAAAATCGCCCGTTGACTAAGCCATTCATGATTCAAATAATTATTCTGTATATCCGGGAAAATACTCTGAATCAATTCAGTTTTATCCTGAACAACAGTGCAAAAATTGTCTGGTAGTTTAATGCATTGCGTATTTGGTTGCAGTTTTATTTTACCGTTCCCAATATCTAGTAGTTGTTCGGAAAATATTAGTGCTGATGGATCATTTTGCAATTGTACTCGCATATTTATGGTCAATCGAAGTGTTTCAACACTTCGCCATAAGAATGATTGTTTCAAACATGCATTAATCTCATCCGCGAAAGTAGAGCGAGGTATAACCGGTAAGGTCTGCCGGAAGTCACCAGACAAAAGTAAGATAGCACCACCGAAAAGTTTATTATTGCTGTTTAAATCTTGCATAGTTCTGTTTAATGCTTCAAGTGAATATTTGTGTGCCATTGTGCACTCATCCCAAATTATTATAGAACTCTTCCGCAACACTGCAGCTATTCCACTATTCTTTTTGATGTTACACATTGCATCTGGTTTATTATGAACGTCCAATGGCAGCTTGAATGTTGAATGTGCTGTTCGCCCACCATCCAGTAAAGTAGCCGCAATGCCTGACGATGCTAATGCTAATGCGATTTTTTGTTGCGACCGTATTTTGGCAAGAATCAACGATATTAAAAATGTCTTACCGGTTCCACCGGGTGCATCCAAGAAAAAAAAACCGCCTTGTTCAGCAGCAACAGCCAGCATAATCCGATCATAAATAATTTTTTGTTCTGCTGTCAGTAATGGTTCACTGTTCATGATAATTGTTGCTAAACTTCCATGGTCATATTGATTTTCTCGTTGTAAATCGGTATTGACTAAGTCGGTGGCTGGACGATTAGGTGATGGCATACCATAATGATTAAGTGGTAAATTTGAAATAAGAACACATAAATCCTCGATCAAGACCAATGCTTCATTGTACATCTCTGGTGTATAATCTATGTTTTGGCATTGATTTGTTTGTCTAATTCGGTGCAAGATGTCTTCTGTCATACAATTTTTATATTTTTCCCACAAAGTTTGTGCTTGCGAGGGATAACATGTCGTCAAAATAATTGCAAACAACTGACGAATGTTATTCGGTGTTGATGTCAACGCAGCATCAGCAAGCGTTAAGTCCCAATGGTTATCGTCTTCTAGCAATTGCAGTTCACGACATGCATCCTGGTATGTATTGAATACTCGACCATTAGCTGTTCGTAAAAATTCAAAAGACGTTGGTCCGGGAACATTCACCAATAACAAACGTAAATAGAAGCACTCACGTTGCTTTGGATGTACCGTGTAAAGTCTCCCCAATGTCTTAGCTTTGAATATGCCTGTAATGGAAGGATGTGGTTTTCCTTGTTTCCGTGGCTCCCATTTTTTACTGGATTTGTTCCATGTGAAATAACGTGGAACATCACCATACACCAATGTCTTCGCGAATTGGCCAAAAACATCAGGTTTTTGACACAATGTAAAAAATTCAGTTAGAGTCGTTTTCGGAGCTTCGAACGCTCTTTGGAGAACATTTTCTTCAGTGAAGTATACACGTTGACCGTTTTCAAGATGTATTGCCAGATGTTGGACAGCAGGATCTCTTTCGTGGATGGGAAAGCTGAGAATATGCCAAATAGCTTCATTGCTGCTAATGTATCTGCCCATTTGGTATCGTGCTATTTCGTCATTTTTATTTATGTTTTTTACTTCAAATATGGCCAAATCACTGCCTTTGTTTACATATTTACAAATATACTTAATTGATTTAACAGAACTGCAAAGCTCAACATTGATATGAGCTTTGTAAGTTTTTGAAAGTAGTGGTGAGTATGGTACCACCCACTGATTATCAAACTCAACTTGATTTGGAAAGTTCGGCAGTCGCATTGTAAATGTGTGGCCACCATTCTCAGTACTTCTGCGGCGATACATTGGATAACCATCAATATCCGTGATCGTGTCATTCGTATGCGGCTTTGGGAAGTTTTTTTTACATTTTCCATTTTCCATGCACGGTGAGGTCATGTTGAAAACACCGCATGGCCCATGGATCATGTGTTTGGTGACAATATCAAATAATTCTTGATCAATTAATGGGTCTGGAATTTCGGCTGAAATTATTTGATCGATTTCTTCAGGACGGATTCTATCTTTAAGCCAAACCAAAATGTGGGCATGAGGCAAACCTCGCTTTTGCCACTCTATCGTATACAGCCAACAACGTGTGATACCAAAAATTGTATATTTAACAATAAAATCAATTAAGGATTTCAATTTTTGTTTAAACACACGTGCAGTTAAATCATGACGATGAATGGCTTGTTGTCCTGGCAATAGTAAAGTTTGTATCTCTTCCCAATTCGGATTACATGTGAATGTAATAAATAAATCCGGTCGGCCGTAATGACGTACGTAAGTCATCGCATCTTGTATGTATTCCTGCATGTTCCGTGGACTGCCGATGTAGCTTGAAGGTAAAATGAAAGCATTACCGATGTCATTGGGATTTAAATTTCCATCGATGTTTCCAGCAACAGCATCTCGTAAGTGAATATATTATTCCGATCGTAGTTTTGACGTTTGCGTTTTGACGTTTGCCGCTCGCGTTGTTGAGGTTAGATTTTTTCGGTGGCATTTGACTGAAAATAATAATTTTCTTGTTCTTATGATATTCTCTTGAAGACGTTCGTTACACTGTTCTTGAGATTCTTGTGCATGACCTGCTGTCCTGATTCTTTGAGCTGGATTTCTTGATTCAATTTGTTCTGCCAACTGATGGGCTCTTTTAATACGTTTGCGTCGAATAACTGTCACTGTCAAATAATAACAGACATTAGCGCCATCAACCCAGTCGAAAGGTATCGACATCTGTCAGTTTTATGACTGCCAAATAATAACAGACAAATAATTAGCGATAAATTAAAATTGCGACTATAATTTGAGATTTAAACTATCCTATCTCTCAAGTGCACATCGAACTGCACATGGTGTTCAAATTTTATTATAATCGGTTAAGTGTTTTAGGAGTCCATTGAGGACAAACATTGTGACACGAGATTTATATATATTAAGATGTACATACTAACATATATTTACTCAAAAAAATATATTTGTATGTATAGTAATGAAGAATATAAGGATTATAATTTTGGCTATAATAAAATAATAAATAATAACAATAGAAATATCAACACATCGCTTTATTTTATCATACCGATACCGGTACGACGAAAGGCCACCCAATATTTATTGGGGGTGCATACTTATCTCAAAACGGGTATGTTTGTACTATACTATATTGTAGATATAGAAGAAAAATAATATTGGATATCGTTTTATTTTCTAATTATCTAGGCTTTTATAAAATGTTATTTTTAAAATGACAAATTTCAACACTGTCTAAAAGTTAGGAGCCGCAAAAACACTGCATTTTTCCATAGATGTTATCAAAAGTTTAGACGTAAATATCTTTTTGGCTGAATACAACAATCAAAAGGAGCATACTTGATATCATAGAGATGCAAATACAACTAAGTTTTCAGAAATACGCCGAAAAGACCGAGAAGAGGTCCCTTAAATATAGAATACGCTCACCAGGCCATGATATGTGTTTGGAGAGAACTGAAACGGCTGTGGCGAAGATCCTGCCCCAGTCAGCGATGACCGTTAGGGTCAGTGGAATGCCTATCATAGCATATACTATGCAGAAGGTTCGACCCCAGAAAGTCACCGGTACAATGTTACCATAACCTGATAAAGTGTAAAATACATGTATTTAGAATAATCTTTATTAGTGTAAAAATGTAAGCATGTCTCGTGAAATGACAAGCAGAAGAAATTGATTACCAGCTTGCTCAAAATATTGACAGCCACCAATCGATTTGAAGTAACCAATGATCGTCGAAAGCTGACTATAACGATGTAAATTTAGGATTATTAAGATTGGCTTTAAACTATTGCAATTATTGCAATAGTTTAAAGCCAAAATTATTGCAATCAGTCCTTCAACTATCGCTTAGGATTTACTGTACTTTGATACTTCCATAGACAATGTCCAATATCCATCCCAGCCAACGTAGAAAATATATAATTTTAAAAATACTGGTTATCCCAAGACCAAAGGGGAGGGTTAAGTATGAGTAAGAAATGATATATAAAAATGCGAAATAAAAACACTCTCTTTATTATATTTTTTAACAGATGGTGTATTTTTGGTCAACGCGAAAATAATAGACTTAATGGATAATGGCGTACGGCGACAGTTGAGCGCTCACAACAAAGACATTATTACATGATCCATTTACTATTTTCACATAAAGTTTACATTTTTTTTTCTCGGTAACCATGATGAATTTTTATATAACGTCTTAATAAATAACACTAGAAATCGCAGGACCAATTACTTGGATTTTTATCGGGAATGCTCGTGGGATACCGTATATATCCCAACAAAAAATATAAATTTTATTTGCATTCGCGTTCAATGAAAATTTTAATGTTATGTCAACTAACCGATCGTGGTGAGCACAGTACTTGAGAAGAAAACTGCTTGGAGAATACTCCATTTCTCCTCGGCTGGGGGAAATCCACGTGACACTGATAGCACCAGCCCATTATGAGCAGCATCTTGGATCACCTAGAAATTAAAAAATTTGAATAAATAGTTTCTTAGCCTTTTCAATAGAGTCGAAAAGTTTCCAATCAACTCCATATATTAAATCCATTATTCCATCCATTATTCCATTACTCCATTATTAAATCATTCAATTCATCATTTCTACTTTAGAACACGATGTTTTAGCGTACGGTGGAGTGACATTACCTTTAATCCGAAAAATATACTTATTTTCTTTACTAACTTTAGTCGTTTAGTACATATGTATAGTATTTTTTCTCTTACTTTGGCTAGGTACCATTTATTATAATAGATTAAGTGTATAATCGAAATACAGTGCGTTGCAGTGAGCAGTGTACTATTTTATAACCCAATGGGCAATGCCTCTGCGTTTTTTATTTAAAATCAACGATTTATTATGATGATATTATTGTTTCCCGCCGTCTGTTTTACACTCGCTGACCGGCGCACTACCCGCTGATTTTTGTATCCTTTTTTATGTGTTTAAGCTTAATAAAAAAATAATCATTTGAGTCGTAGCACTGGGTAATATTTATTATGATGTTCAGCGAACACACATTTGTTACCTTTTCGTATAGCTCAAGCTCCACATCAACAAGAGTCTGCAAATTGGTGACATCAGTATTGTTGGTGATCGAAGCAATCAGCTGGCTGCGCTGGACTATCACCAAGCGGCGGTGGTGCTCGATGCGGGCTACTTCTGCCGGATATTCCAACGCTCGAAATACCTAACAGGCAATCAATTCTTAATTAATATGATTTATTTCCACATGCTGATGTTCACAATCACACGAAAAAGCGTAACGCCTGTTTCATAGAAGGGCGGAAATATTCTAATCAATTATTTGGTCTGAGATCCAGTCACAAAATCAAGTCCAAATCAGATCCAGTCACCAAAAATAATAAAATGAGTCATTTTTCATTCAAAATTAAAGCACTTTTTATCTAAAATATTTTTATATATTTATTTATTATTTATAACAGAAACATTTCCGAGTAAATCTGATACTGTGGATTGTGTTGTGAATATATACAGACATATTCTTGGATGAACATTATGAATAAACTTACATATATTGATAAAATAATATACCTAAAAATATATTTCAGTGCCGCGTGCATTTGTCCACCCCACCAGCATACGTTATATTATATTAAAAAGAGAAGTAAATAATTAAGATAACATTTATTATTTGATATTGTTGCATTTACGACTTTATTACTTAACAAAACAGATAAAAATAACAGAAAAGCACTTTGATATATTTCTCTCTTTTTGTGTATTTTTATACTTTAGTAGCTATAAAATAAATAATCATTCTTAATATTTATTGGTTATTTAAAATACTACGAACACTCTTAAATAAATTAAAACTAAATATTTTATCAAATTAATCAATGAACATGAATTATTGACCAAAACTAAAACACTGTAGCTTTGGCCTATCCGTACTTTTTAGTGTCAAAAAATATCACATAAATGCACTTTCCCTTAATATCTATACATTTCAAACTAGAACATATTCTAATATATTTTGTTCTTATAATAAAACCATTCAACGATAACAAATAATATAAGCTTAGATATCATTTTCATAATGTAACTCTTTCGCCTAATTTATAGATTTTTGCCTCAAAAATCGGCAAACTCGTTTTCATACTGACAAATAGACGTCGACTTCATTGGTTCTTCATCATAGCTATCGAAATTGCTCGTATCTGCTGGACTTTTAAATTTAGGTATAAATGGGGGAGTAGTGCGGCAATTAAGGATAGAGTCCCAGTCGATTCCCTTGAACCATTTGTGATTTTTCAAATCTAACGTGCCGTTTTTTAAATTTCCATATCTGCGCGTTATGTCGACCTGTAGGATATTTTTAATGAAGTCTTTTAGTTCGGTTCCGAAGTTAGGCGCAAACCTATACTTCCCGGCAACAATCTTTTCGTATATCTTCATAGGGTCGTTGGAGAAGAAGGGGGGATAGCCGGCGTTCATTTCGAAGACAAGAATGCCGAAAGACCACCAGTCCACCGATCTTCCGTACCCCTTGCTCAGAATAATCTCAGGCGCCAAATACTCGGGCGTTCCACAAAGCGTCCAAGTGCGTCCTTTTACGATTTTGCAGAAGCCAAAATCGGTTATTTTCAAGTATCCCGTCCTATCTATCAATATGTTCTCCGGCTTAAGATCTCTATAGACCAGATCACAATGGTGGATGTACTCCAACGCGAGAACGACCTGGCAGGCATAGAAACGAGATAGGTTCTCCTCGAACTTACCAAACTTTCGTAGATGAGTGAACATTTCACCTCCGGCCACGAAGGGCATCACGAAGTAAATGTAAAGGTTGTCCTTAAAATTATAATCCATGCAGACAACAAAAGGGAACCTCATTGCCTGGAGAATTCGCTTTTCATACAAAGTGTGCTCGACCTGTTTTAATTTCACTACCTTTTGTTTTTCCAACATTTTCATGGCATAGTATTTGTTAGTGGGTTTGTGTTTGACAAGGATGACACGGCCGAAAGCCCCCGTGCCGAGGGTCTTCAGACGCTCCATGTCTTCCATCTTCGAGGTGTTTGACGTTACCATCATCCACCTCTCGTCGAAGTCTGTCTTCAACTTGTTCAAATACATGTTGTACTCTTGTTGCTGCGCCATGGTGTAACCCTCGAAAGCATTCTCACTCTTTTCCTTTCCTGCAAGGTTCTTGTCGCTTCTCTCATTCTTGTCCTTTTTTTTAATCGGGTAATCTTCTTGCTTTCTCGAAGACATATTTATAATTATACCTGCACTTAAATTGTTACACCTAAAAATATAATTATTAATTTTATTTTGCGTTCTAACGAAATATAACCTCGTCCCCAACGTCAAACGAGTTCACAGATTCCATAAAGCACAAAACAAATCTATTATTTGACATCTTTCCATTTTTAAAAAAAGCAGTCTTAAATTGCAAGCAATCTATTATAAAAGCAAAAACCCTGATTTACCTATTTTAAAAAAAACTGATTTAATTTTATTTTTTATTTTAAGAAAACAATAAAAAATATTTTGGTCCTGTTTTCTGGTGGTATGTACGGTCGAGAGCAAATGAAGCTTCACCTTGAAAGGTGATTCGACAGAGTGTGTAGGTATGTGTGTATAAATATTAACCTCATCTACCCTCATACAGAAATGCGAAAGTGGTGGTTCTCATGATACAGGTGTTCACATATACTTTTTTTACGCCTTTGACTGCACAGAGTGACTGCAATTTCTACCGTAACCCTAACCTAGCGTGTTCTCTTGATTGACATGAATTTCGATTCTTTTACCTACGTTTTTGAGAACAAAGTATCGGAATTTATTATTTTTTGTGGATAATATAAAATAATATATATTTTTTGTGGATACAATATATAAAAAAAGAATGGTACATACAGTAGTGCGTAAAATTGACTGATGACAGGTTTACGCTAAAGTATAAAGATACAAGTAAGATTAAAATTAAACTAAATTACACTCGCACTGTCATATCAGAATTCATCGTGGTTTTCGAGAAAAAAGGTAAGCTTTACGTAATAATATTAAACGGATCTTTCAATAGGGTCCTTCTTATGAGCTTTACGTTATCGATCCGCGCGCACGTTACAATTCGCGCTCTGACAGAATTTACACCGTCGCATCTGTTTAACAAAATATCAATTGAGCATGAACTATTTTCGAAATTTTTTATATAATTTCTTATCGATATCATTAACTAATCATTTTTGCTACCAATTTCCATAAATAAAAATAACATGTTTTTAGCCAAAAATAATGTTCCCTAGATCATCTTTTGAATTTTCTTACATTGGGCGAAGACAGCCTTTAATGAATTAGAAAAGAGATTCGCCTATTATGATTTTAACCCGATTTAAACATAAAAAATAATACTTTATATTAAAAAATGCCCATACAACATTTGTGGAATAAATAACCCATAAGTATTATAATTATTAGACAACCCTTCAATTAGATAAAAAAATTTACTGGTCTGAATGAAATCATGCTGAAACCTTGATTTTATTGACCTATGAGCAAAATTGAGCATCATTGAAAAAGACGAAGTATCTGTAAGTATGCAGGTGTTAGGTAGGTAGAGTAGAGATCATTTGGAACCTATTGAGCCACATTTACTTTTATATGGTTTCTGAGGTATCAGTTCTTTTTGAGTTTTTATTTCCCAAAATTGGGTAATCAAAGTTGATGACAGACAAATCTTAAAAATTTACGTTTACAGGCCATTCATAAAAAAATAACAAAACAATAATAAAAAACAATAATTAAGTAAATGTAATTTTTCAAATAAATATACCAACACTTTACATTTAAACGAGCCACTGTTGCGGGCAGTTTTAATGATTACTATCGCTATGTCTCGCCGAAAACAAAGTTAGCCCATAGCCAAACCTACACATGCAGATATTTTAATGTATATTTACCAGCCCCCCGCCAGCAGTATAGAGCGTCAGCGCCACAAACAGGCCAAGATGGGAAATGGCCGCTTTTAGTTTAAGGGTTTCCCAGCCCCGCTTGACGGAACCCAGGAGGCTCTCCTGCTCGAAACTGACTTCCTTGACCCCTCGCCTTGCTCCACACATCCTGCATAAGCTATGTCCTTACTGCTCATAATATTTCCCACTGTACTGTGACCTTATATTATAATCCAATCTGTTTTGTTTTGGGTTACCTAGCTAAAAGTCTTTTAGATTTTATGTTATCAAAGGTTAGTCATTTCCGCTATTTTGAAATATACGGGAATTTATTTTTAACTTTATAACTAGACTTATAAACTATATAAAATAAAATAAATAAAATAAAAAATAACTAATGAGAAGTGGAACCGCGGGTCACTATTAAAAATCAATATTATATTATTTACTATTAGAATAGTAACCACAGTTTACTCATAAATACGAGTAAAATGTAACTACCCACATTGAGTGTATAAACACTGACTGCTCGCAAAACTATGACGATTAAAAATCTACGGACATCATGTTCACATTTTGATACTTAAAAATCAAAGTACCAACCTCTTCTAAATCACTGTATTTATTTTATTAGCGTTTTTTAAAAGTGATCTTTATAGCATAATATATTTATATATCTTTTAAACAAATACGTATATAAAATGAGTTATAGGTACACGCTTGTATTTTATCAGAAAATAACTACTTAAATTACTTAAAATATATTATTATACATTCTCAAATGTTTGATAATTTACTTTTTCTTAATTTTACTCAAACAAAATTATATAACAGTTAGGTTAAATAAATAATTAAAAACAGTTTTAATTAGATTTTTAAGATTAATTATTTTGCATTTTGATATGTAACATAAATCTTTATTTATAATGATGTTGATATTATGCCGACAAAAAGATTATTTTGTACACGAACACATTTTTAGAGAATTTGACTACATTCGACTATTTTTTGTCGTTTTTAGAGATTATTATTTTTATTACTTTTATTTAGATGATTTATATGCAGCGGCTAAACGTAGCATTTATATAATTATAGACTAATTTATAAAACACTATTTTCAATTGATCTAATTAAAATATATTTTTTTTTAGGAGAAAAAGAAAATAAAACTTTTTCAAACTTTAGAGCGTTACAAAGTGCATTATTTTAAAAGCATCATTTTATTTTCTTAAATAAATTGATTCATAAAATATTTTTTTTAAATATAAATAATTGCCGTGATCTAGGTGAGATTTATCAGATTATTTATTATTTTTCAACATTGATTTCACGGTATTTCACTTTTGCTAAATTGTTGTTTGATTGACAACTGCATTGTTTTTCAACACTCAAAACACTCGTTTCTGACAATAATCCTGGTTATTATTTATTTTATTATTTTTTTTTCTCGATAAAACCGGCGATTGCGTCTACGTAATACCATAGGTACTGCGCTTAACGATTGTTGCGCGTAACGAAACGTCGACTCCGCGCCGCCAGCGAAATACGACTGAAGGCTGAAAGTTGAACGTGGCTGAAACGTCCCGCTGAAAGCAAAGCTTCGCTAAAAAGTAAGTTCAACGCATCGTCAGACGGAAATTGCAGTTTACATCCTTCGCTAAAGTTTTAAGTAACTTTGCTGCCATAGGGAAACATCGGATTATAATCTTTATAAATACAATCATATATAAGTGACAAAAATCAATATTTAATTCTTACTATTATTTTGATTGGCTAGTTCGAATGTATCAGTAACGTCGTTTTTTTTTTACTTTTGTTCCCTTTAAAAGTTATTTTGTTGCAGTTGATTTTAAGATGTATACGACGCGATTGGCTAGATTTTTTTCCTCAGGTTTGGGAAAGATGCAGGGTGTAATAATTAATATTGACAGATTTTGTCATATATGTCGCCTTCTACTTTTCAAACACTACTTATTATAAATTACATTTTCATTTCGATAGTCCTTGAAATATTTTTAACTTCTTTCCGGGCGGTATTAATTAAAATAATTGACAAATTAGTGCATAATTAAAAACAAGGCTTATGCCTGAATAGCGAAGCCAGATGTCATTTTCAACCATTGCCCGTTTTATGTTATTTGCCTGAATTCTAAAGTCAGATTTCTTGAGACCCTGGCTACCCCAGGCACGCTCTTTACAGATTTAAACTTTTATCAAAACATAAATAACTTACGAAAAATGAAAATCTTAGTATTCTTTATTATTTAAAACATGCGGTCGGAAAGACTGACACTAAAAAAAAATGTACCTAGTTTGAATCCGATATTCGCTACAGCTTTTTTACGTAGTTAATGAAACGTAACTTTTTATTGGTTTATAAATCAATTGGTTATTTTTTTTAGGGACAAGCATTGTAAGTTTTGTTACAATAATGTACAGAAATAGTTGTAAAATTATTTTCCAGCGATATACGATAAATATTTAGACATTAGATGGTCAGGAACTTAAGCGAAGGGCCAATATCATTGCACACGATGAGCTAAATAAAACAGTTTTTTTTTAATATTTACTTAAATAACCTGACCTGACAATCCTGTCATATATCTATGGCTAAATTATAACACTCCTTCTCACTGGAACATCATTACTGTCCGTTTCCGTTTCTTTGTAAAGTCAACATTACTAACCATAAATATAAAAGTAGGTACCTAATACACTTGCTTACTTTTTTAAAAGCTAACACACCGCACAAATATTTAGGATACTTTTTCTTTGAGTAAAAAGTTTGAATTCCTTACAAATAATGATTTAAATGCGCTTATTAGAAGATTAAAAAGAAAACAGGATCAAGGAAAATATTGTTTATTTAGGAGATTAAGTTATATAGTTTTCTTTACTATACTTGCCAACAAGCTGAAAGACATTCTTAAGTTATGCTCGTAATGCATAACCTAATAAAATAATGTGCTAGTTATTTTTTAGGTTTCTACTGGTAGTACTGCAGTTGGTCTACCAAAATCGACGTGACCCGTATTCATCATACGAGGAATTTGAAAGTACTTGGCGGCTTCATAACCTAACATTTTCAACTGCTTTGCTTTACTCCAATTATGTCCGTATTTTTTTGACATATTTACGAATAATCTTTAGGATATGAAATATTACAGTAAATTATATTAAGTCGAAAAATGTTTATTGTTCTATTGACAATAAACATTTTTCGCATTGAACAATAAACAATAATTCTATTGAACAATAAACAATAAACACAAGAATGTGAGCTTAACAATATTTGAAGTGTTTTACATTACTGTACTATTTTTTTTCAGTTTTTTACAACGAACCAAAAACCACTTAACTTTAAATTTTAGTTTCCGATGTGATAGTAGTGGACATACATGTGCAATCCGATAGAAATTAATTCATTATAATATAAAGCAGAATATAATTTAAACTATTCAAAACACATAAAAAGTTGAAATATTATTTTCTACTTATTACCACCAGCCAGAGGGTAATCCTTCTTAATTATTATCTATATACAGTACTTATAACCGATTTAAATAAATATTACATTACATGTTAATAATCAGCTGAACACAATATTACGTACTAAAAAAATTTATTTAATATAAGTGTTTCTATAAATGTTAACGATCTCTAACCTTTCACGGTGACGCACTTGCCCCGATGTAGGCAATTACCATTTTTTAGTTAACTTTTAAAATTGACAAAATTAAGTGTTTTACGAAGAACAGTACTTGAAATGTACACTAGACGAAATTCTAAGAAAACACTTACCTAGATTATAGTACTATACGGCAGGTATATTCCGAGATATTTAACAATTTACACAACAGGTCACAAAAATATACTAACGACTTTGTGGCTTAAAAATCTCTTTCTATAACAGAATTACTTTAGCGAACATGATAGCCAACGTTTGCTAAGCGGATATGGTACCAGTATAAAAAGACAAATAAAACTATTAAAATATATTTTAAAAGATAATATTTGTCCAAACTGGTATTAAAAAATATATAATGTGAAAAATTTTGTGAATTACATACCTATAATGCTCTTTGTACATATTTCTGTGATTTTCCTGGAATTGTGTTGAGTTTGAAGTCTCGAGATTCTGGCTATACTACGACTTGATATTTTAGATTTAGATTTTCCATTAAAAATAACAAAAAATCAACTTCCAACTGTTTAGGTTTTCGAGTGAAACACGGGGAAGGAAGGAGTGAAAGACGGGCAAGTAGTGTAGTGAGATTCGCTATTGTTTTTCTGTAATCTTTACCGATCTCTTCAATTTATTTATTTTTTTAATATACTCTTTAATTTTGGAAGATAATACTCGTATGTATATTTTATATTTTATGTATACAGCATATTTTTTTTTTCAATATATTGTACTTATTACTTTCAGTAATAAGGGGAGAGGGGTTCTTCCATAGAATTTAATACTACTAATATATTTATAATCTTGGAAAAAGACCTTTACAACGTAATACCACATTTCAAGATTGAAAAATGCATTTATTTTTATAGATTACGCAAATAATCTTAAATATCATTAGTTTAAAAATATTATTATGAAATACTTTTCTTGGAAATATAACAAAAATAATTTATGGTCTAAAATAGAATGTAACAAAATTAAAAAATGCAATAGTGTGATGTTGATACACACGTTCAACATAATATTAATGATTGTTCAAACCGAGGTGTTACATTTTATACAATCGTCATTTTTAACAACCAATAAATACTAGTACTTAATTATATTTTTTTAAAAACTAAAGGTGAAATACAAAACAAAAATGGTATCAAATTTGTGAAATATGCAATAGATGAGTTTTGATTATATAAATCCTGTATTTAAGACCATTCCCTTAGAGGGTGTTTATTTTCCCTATTACGCGTAAGAAATTGTATAAAAATTGGGAAAATAATTCATGCCCAAAGCGCTCGTGTAAATTCCCCTTTTGCTCGCAGGCGCTCAGCAAGGCCGGTAAACGGCCCAATGCGGCGCGGCCTCGCTAGCGACCGAACTTATGACAAGATCGATTTCATATTATCACATAAAGTTTACATGTTTTTTACTCTAAAACCATGATGAATTTTGATATGAGGAAAGCAAATCATGTTTAAAATCGCAGGGCCAATAAGCTGGAATGATCTCGGAACAAGGTGCAGCGTAATAATTTAAATAGTTTGTAACAATTGAAATGTTGACTAAGGCATTCGCTAAAGCTGTTCTGCTTCTGCGATTGTATCCGGCAGTTTTTTATTTCTCGTATTGGGTAAGTGGAACACGCACAGTGCACATACAAATGGTATAACTCCGAACAAAATCATCGATAATGACTTATTCACCTTTTCGAGCAACAGGAATTGCGGCGCTAGTGCACCGCCAATCCTTCCGACTACAGCACAGAAATTGACGGCGGAATTTCTTATGTTCGTCGGAAAGCATTCTACAAAGTATATGTATGTCATTCTAAAACTAATAGTTATGAAAAATTTGGCTAACAAGTAAACGATCAACTGGTAACCCTCGCTTGTAAAGGAAACTGTTGCATATATTATACAAAATACTCCGGCGCATGCTAATGATAATTGCATTCCTATCTTACGACTAATAAATCTTAGAATTATAAATACAATGAATATACTCGGAAGCTCGATCAAAGTGGTGAGCATGTAATTTAGGTAAGCATTATCGCCAATTGATATATTGACTGATTTTAATGTCAACCCATCAAATGTCAAAACAGTCGCAAAACGACAGAAAGCACACACAACCAACCTAAGTAACAAACGCCGCGAATTCAATATTGATTTAAAATTATCGTTTCGCGTTTGTTTATTTAAAGAATTTTCACTGATATTAATCGTTTCGCTGCTCATTCGATTCAGTTCCAGTAAGCAACCCTGTGAATAATTTACACCGTTATGTTTGGCAGCTTTGTTTAATTGTTGCTCGCATTCTTTCCCTCTTCCTTTGGCGTGTAACCACCTTATACTTTCCGGTAAAATAAAAATGAAGGCAATCGCAAACAGGGAAGGAATATCACAAATTCTCATAAACAGCCTCCAAGAATTCGACAGCCAACCAAGAAGACCCAATAAAACGCGAGAAGAAGAACCCACAGCATCTAGTATAACGCTACCATATATTCTTCTTTCCAGTGGTAAACTCTCTTGTATCATGACGTAAGCAACTACGTAAGCACCTGATCCAAAAGACATAGTAAGAAACTCAAGAATAGCAAACATCAAGTAGTTTTGAGAGAAGGACTGTAATATTCCAATGCATCCCCCCAAAACAATCATTATAATCAGCACATTTCGCCTTCCATATTGGTCCGATATGAATCCGCTGATTAAAAAACTAAAAATCTGTCCGCTGTTGTTCAAGCTTCCCACTAAACTTCTTTTCCAATCTTCGCAGGCAATTTCAAGGTCTTCTACGATAGACAGACCCTTTTTATAAACCCAACTGGTACACTTTTCCGTTGTATTATCAAATAACACATTACACGATAAATTCGCACTATCATTTAACGTCGAATTCAGGACAACGTAACGTTCACATTTGTGCGGCTGATTGTTTTCCAAGGGCAACGCTCTGCTCAGCCAAGTGTTATCAAAATCAATCGGACTATTTTCGCAATCTGGCACTAAGCATCTGTAAGATGGATCACTGGTTGTAAATATATACGTGTCCTCCCTTAAAACATCCATTGAAATGCACAAATATAAAATAATTAGATTTAAAACCTGATACTTTCCGACACCCAATTCACTTAAAATCCTGTCAAAATCGAACACATCTTGATCAGCTCTAGAGTTAGGCATTTTTTGTTAGGTATTTTTTATTTTTAATAATTTTACACTTTTAGACACTTCGACTACGCCACGCTGTTTCAAAACTGATTTCCTCAATACGCTAATAACTTATAATTGTTAGAACTTATTCCTAATCATATACGCAATTAAATCTTCATTATCGCTGGTTTAAACATAAATACTGGTCTAAATGACGCGAAGAACTGACTTCTGCTATTAAAATAAGAAATGTTAATGACTACCTAATGTGTTCAGTATTTTTAAAAGTCAACCTTGTAAACAAGTTTGAGACACGAGCGGCGTGGGCCTAAATATAGGCGCATTGCTCGCACGAACTATTGCGGGACGGTTCTCCCTTTGGACCCAACTAGAAAGTTTTATTTTATGTACAGTTTTATTTTATGTACAGTTGGGTCAGTTGGGTTTATAGCATTTGGAGCTTTACTCTGAGAACTCAAAGTTGAACTGAGACGTGAGAAAAGAGAGATAGATATTTTTGCTTTGTTCGTCTTTCATATCTATACGAACTACAAATATATATTTGGGAGGAATTTCACACTGTGCCTTTGAACGTGCCGCCACGTCTAATTGAATTCCAAACATAGACAAGCTGTTATTGAATCTTTTTTGCCGGAATTAAAAAACCAAAATAAGATAGCTAAATTGGATGATGACAGTGATTATAATAAATATAACAGCTTTGTAATTGCAGGTTAGAGCTTTGTCGATAATAATGAGTTTTATACTTTATTACGAGCACTTTCCTACCAATGTGTACTAATTTCTAAAATATTTCAATACAGAAATTGTGGACATTTCAAAAAATAAATACCATGAAATATATTTTTGGGATTTGGCAAGTATCATAAATAAACCTAAAAAATACCTAAACAAAATTTATAAAATACATCCTCTCAGCTTCAATAATAAGAGAGGCATTAATGGTGCTTTCGGTTTCCTATTAAAAGCTCATACTAATAAAACTGCCTGTTCTGAGGTTAGAGTTCTGAGCATTAAATCAATAGAGTTTACTCTAATTTCACAATCATTTTTCAATTGCAATGTTAGAAATCTTTAAATAAATTTACAAAATATATAACTTGTAAAATAATTTACATACCTAATAACATAAGTTAACCAGAAAGAAGCGTACAAATATATTTTTTTAGAATATTTGAATTTTTCGAAGTGTTAATAAAACTCGCTAGTTTTATTTAGGGTTCTGGGTTCTATATTATGAAAATATGAATAGGATAATATACATAGATTTCGAAAAAAAACATTTCTTTTCAGTTATATGATTTAATATGATTATATGCGGTTATATGATTTAATGACTCCGCGAAATGTTTTATGTTAAAGATATATCGATGGTGAGTTTTCTTTTTAAAAAAACTTTATAAATGATAGTATAATATTAGAATTCTAAGAACAAAGAAATTTCCTATTTTAGAGCATTTTCCCTAGAACAAAAAACAACGATTGAGAAACAGTTTAACTCTAATTGATTTAACACCGTTTAATTACACAATCAGTGCCGCCGAACGCGCATGCGCGTTTTCATTTCAATCGAGGGATTGCATAGGTGGTTCAACACTTTATGAACTTTTTTTGAGCTGAAAAGGATTTTTTTCCACTGGCGTTTGTAGTTTGTACCGCCTGCTGGCGTTGATTGTTCTGCGAAGGTTTACAGGCAAAAAAAAAATTTTTTTTAATATAAAACAAAACAATATAAGTACATGTTTTGTTTGAAAATAATACACGTTCTATTTTTTTCCTCTTAATAATGTTTGTTAGTCATACGCCATGGCATATTCTCACTTCTCAAGCGGCTGACGTTTAGTTTTGACTCACAACTCACTCGTACTTACGCCGCGTGGTATTTGGTAGCAACTGGGAGTTTTTATTCTCCGGACGATGTACCTAATATTAAAACCAATAAACACGTCGAAAACCGCAATGCAGTGGTGCCCTTATTTTTATTTTTATAAAAATCGTATTATTCTCATCCATAAAATAATTCCTTTCCATTCCAATTGCATAATTTTATTCAGTTATTACATTTCCTATAATTATTGTTTTAATATATTTATATTTTTGAACATTTCGTAATCATATTTTTCTGATAGCGTTAAAATAATTAATAATAAAATATAAAATCGCAAATAAATAAAAATAAAATATTACTTCATTTAAAATACATAAAACTTGTGAATATTAAATATAATATATTTAGATAATACAATGTAAAAACGCATTTTTATGTAAATCTACTCTGGATCTAAACAGACATTCTACGATCTCAGTTTCATATAGTATATACATTTAATCGGTCTATTTTTAAATCACACTTAGGTATATCTTAATACTAAAAAGAGTCTATTTTTAATTTATACGTTAGGTACAACGTTTTGAATTGGCAGTAACCGAATTTCATCTTTTGAAATAAACTGCATTTTATTATGATACAAACTTTTCCTCAACAAAAAAACATTCAATAAAAATTTGATTGACTTAAATGTAGTCATCGTAGTCCATAGCTCATGTAAACAAATCCTATGCCACTATGCCTCTACTGGATGAAGTCGATCTTGCCGATCTGTGCTAACTAAAAAGAAGAAGTAACTTACTGTCACGCACGCGATATTTTGTTTCCTAAATTTCACGTCAATTTCCGTCTGCATTTTTCTTGTAACTTGTGTTGTTGTTACGCTCGCTATCAGATCTTTCTTCGGCAAACCGACAAAAAATATAATAAATTGTAGCCGGTAACGGCAAATATAAAACTAATTACAAAAATGAAGTAAAGCGTTTCAATTTAGAAAAAATAAAAAGTTAGTTTTGAATGGTTTTATCTTTGGGCATATCATATTATTTTATGTCATTTTATGTCGATATTTAATTCACACAGATTAAAAATGAACGTGAATCGTTTGCCAATTAATTCAGAAGCCATCCAATTTGGTCCGTGGCACATATCCTATCATCAGTCGCATATTTTGGCCAGTGTGTGTTCTACTCAAGATGTGTGTTCGCAGAGCGACGACAGAAGCCTTTGTCAACTTTGTTTGTAAGTAATCAATCTCTTTCTACCGCCTTACCTATCCATCTGAAATATTATCTTAAAATACCTAAATAGTATCTCTGAAATAAGTTACAAGAAGGTAATTCACTATACAACAGAAGATAATTCACTTGTTTTAAAATTTTATTTTTTTTATTTTCAATGACCAGCCACCTATAAAGAGGAAAGTCAGCTTAATGTCATTCCATATATTTTTTCCGTTGTTGCTGCTTGCAGATAATGTCATAAACAGCTTCTCTCCCTTTATATAAAACTACCCAAATTCTTGACAATCGTATCCATAATTAAGAAAGAGCAAATACAAAATACAATTAATAAAAAAAATCAAACAGAACTTAAGTTTGTCAGCGGGAAACGGCATAACATTGGCATCGCAAGGTGATCTACTAATTTTTTATTTTTATGAAAATTTAAATGAAATACCACTAGCTAAATACAACGTAAAACTGCCAGAGTTGAGGCAAATAAATACATCTATGGATTTATGGTAACTTCAAACAAGTATTGCTCGTGTACACTCTAATGATTTTCAATGTAAGCAGTGACTGATTTTGGTACAAGAGCTACGCTCGTTTAAACCATTGAATCGGCTACGCAATAATGGTATTTATTAGCTTGATAAAAATAATTATTGAATAATACACCGTTTAAAAGTTACAGGCTTGAGATAGGTAGATAGACAAATGTGTCTTTTCATTTTTTAATAAGAAACCCTAAAAAAATTACATAAATAAGATAAACACTTAAAAGGCGTACGCAAAATCTTGAAGAAAGATTAGTGGAGGGATTTTATAATAATATCCCCCACAATCCGCCATCCTTTTCAAATTCGTTCTTTTAGCGAGAACTTCAGGGGAATGGCAGCGATGTCATAGCTTTCTCCTCAATACAAAAATTTCAAATCCCCTTCGCCCAGTTGTGTGTGGAGAGTTACTCCAATGTACTAAAGAATTATGTTTTGATAATTTTCGTAAAAGAGGACACTAGCACAACTAACGACAAACATGGTATTGTATGATGTGATATAACAGAATTCCAGTAGATGTCTTATTTTAAAAACGTTAATGAATAAATGTAATTTACATAAAATTGTTTTTTTTTTACTTTTTAAATATTCAACTGAGGGCAAGTTATGTGTAATAGCTTTTAAGGAGTCCACACCACTCCGTACACCTACCTTACTGCATAAGTTTACAGAAACATTGAGGACAACAGAATATGGGGATATTATGTAGTTCAGATAAAAAATGTTTTTTTATCCTTGAAAACAAACACCTTGAATGTTTTGGTGAATTGCCAATAAAAATTGAAATGTATTCCTTATATTTGCCGTACTTTAGGGGTATTTTTTAAAATTTATATAAAAAGTAAATAATGTTAATGTTATGAATTTACAGATACAGTAAAACGTTAGAACTACCTCACTTGCCAGATATGGTGTTCCCAAAAAATTATCTTATTCTGTTGCATTCGCAAGGAGGAAAAGTGGAATTCAGCCCTCTGGAAGCATTGAAATGCGTTGACAATGGAAAAGATCCAATTAAAGTTGCATGTGCGGAACAATGGCAGGAAACAAGGTAAAGTGTAAAACTAATTAAAGTGAGTTTCTTACAATAAGACCTAATTAAAACTTATAATAAATAATAGTTAACAAATACTACTTCAGACTATACAAGCACCTAATCTGTCGGTTTGGAAACTCGAAACATTACAAAGTTATTAGTTGTTGAAAATAAAAATGTTTATGGTGCGATGCAGGACGATGGCCAGTGATGATATAATTTCAACCTCATGTGAACTGTACAGCCTTCTAAGTGAGCCAAATATCATGCAGACCATGTATAGGATTCCTATTATATATACCTCCATGATAATAATGGTTTTAGGGTAATAAAATAAATATGATAGTGATAATGTATGACATCCACCGTACTTAGGTAGTATGCTATTCATAATTTGGTTTTCAAGTATTTAATATGGTAGATCCATCCACCTGAGGATAAAATGTTTTCATTTTTTAGGTCACCTGTAGATAAAGTGAATCCATTTGATTGGACGTTCACTACAGATTATATGGGAAGTCTTTCTGGAGATTTGGTGGCATCTGAAACAAATGAGAAAATTGACATTGAACTGTTGAAGAAGAAAGAAAAGATACTCTTCTACAAGGACCTCACGCTGTTTGAAGATGAATTACATGACCATGGAATTGCTGTTTGCTCTGTTAAAATTGTAAGTTATAGAAGCATTTTGGTACATTGTTTTTGATGTTTAAACATCTACGTATATGGTTCGAGTAGATTAACCTGAACCAGATGGTCTTGGTTTTATGTGATGATGACAAATTCTGTTATCTACAAGTTTGTGCAATGAATTGTAATGTTTGACTGTGATACACTATCATTGCAACATCTGCCAGAAGCATCTACAAACTTGCGTCATTCATGCACACAGACTGCTGACATTCTATCTCCCTCATCCCCTACCTCTCAACCCTACTTTTTATTACGTAATTACAATTTACTTTACCTTGTTAAAATTATTACAGCTCAATAATCATTTTCTGACTTTATAGTCGATGTTTCAATTCAACGGAAGCATTCAGGGCTAGTTCCAATCAGCAAGGAAGGTGCGATTTACATACAATATAAATGGATCTCCGGATCTCAGCTCACACGACTGGTTATCCATTAAGTAGTTTAATATGTCTAATATTACAAAAAATTAAAAGTATTTTCTAGATCTGCAAATAATACCAATGCTTGGTTTCACCGCATAGAGGAATGAAACTCAATTATAGAAGATTTTTTTTTTCATAAGACAATGACATAGATCACATAGGTTTTTTATATATTCAAACCTATAGCAATATTGTTTTTTATGCTTTTATGGTTATTATGCATCTTAAATTTAAGTAACAGATTATTGCTATTTGAAATGTTTAAAATTAATCAGTATACACAATATAACGTAATTATTACGTATAATGTATAAAAAAAAACCTATTAAAATTTTTTTTGAGCTGACTATGCTTAATCGATGTGTAATCCCAAATATGCCAGCAGTTTGATCTACAGTTAACTCACACACTCATATTGGTTGTTGCAAAGATTGTGATGTTCAATCGATTAAAGCTCCTTATTCCAAAGGTCTCAAGTGCAAATCCACGCAGTTAGACAGTTTCATCGTCGCTTTTTCTTCTGACAAGCACATTCAAGTGCAAAAGAGTCACTCGCACGTGAGGTTCGTGACGCGATTGTTGCTTTTTAAGTTTTATAGCACTGCAGCCACTGTGCAAAACTATTAATCGTAAAAGTTATTTACCTTAAATGATTATATTATTTTTAACGCTTCATTACCACCATCTCTCCTGATAAGCGCAGGCACATTTGGCCTAGTTGAGTAGGGCCCAAAATAATTGTATATGACCTAGGTCATGGCAATTATCTCAAAAAAAAGTAGACCAATATTATGATTTGTTTAATTCTTCATTAAAACTAATATTTAATAAAATGTAATTTCGATTATTTGTCATAACTGTAAAGTCTAGAATAGGTGGTCTCTGTACTGATCTCCATATTGTCCTATTTTCCGACTATGTCTATGTGATTGAATACAGGACTCTTTTTGTACAGCGTGTTATGCCGACCAGCTGGTTTGTTTTGCTTCGTTACTTCCTGCGAGTGGATGGTGTGATGCTTCGTTTGAACGACACAAGACTATTTTATCAAACAGGTGACTCTTACATACTAAGAGAATATACCTCTAAGGAAGCAAAAGTCGCCGATTTAAATGTAAGTATTTAAAATGAATTTTCTCTAATACTTTTGTTGAATAATCGAATAAACAATAAATGTTAAAGTGACATTTATCTCTCAGTGTCTTAATTACTGTAACATAAATACTCTGAATTTTACTGCGTTGAGCTTAACCTATTAAACTTAAATTTGGTGCAAAAAAAAACCTCATCCCTAATTTGTCCAATCGGCTGTGGCTGTTGGCAATCACTAAGATGATAGACATCTTCCTGGTGATTACAGGTGTCTGTAATCACCACACCGCACAACCAACACAAACAAATAGGGAAAAAAATACTTTTTTGCTTTTTGTTCAGTACTTAGTTTTTGTGTTATGTTCATTTTCCTGGGTCTAGGCCCAAAATTTAAAATATGGGTTATATTGGGTATGCGTATATATGGGTATATATATATAACCTAACCTAACCTAACCTGCCAAACAGCTATACCGTCAAAAGTTTTTGTGTATATAATTTGTGTATACTTCAGTGCAGAAAGTGGTTCCTAAAACTAAAACCAAATTCGCCCAAAGGTAATTTTCTTTTCTGGCCCCTAGGCTTTATAATAAAATAAAAGATATCCTACAAATAAATCTTAATAGCAAATTAATTAATAAAAAGACACTGACTAACTGGTTAATTGATCTTGGTAGGAAGGACACTGGAGACTCTGGTCAATTATATTCCTGTGTAATATAATATTGATCTTTTCTATTTCTCAACTTATTATATATATTAATAAATATATATGTATTTTTTTTATGTATTCGTATTAGATGTACGTGTATGTATATCGATATTAATTTTTGTAGTTTTATTTTGTACTTACAAAAAAGCTCAGCGCAATTGCATGTAACCAATCTATTAAATAACTATTAAAATTAGCCTACCTTAGTACGGGCAATGTCCAGTTAGGTATGGTTATGTTATTCATTATCTAAGAAATATGTAAAAACAAAAATCAATAAATAAATAAATAATACCTTAGTTATCAATAAAATATCTGCTTATCTGTCTGCAGGTATCTCCGTCCCTCTTGATTGAGCCGAGCGACGCTGCTACTGTTTTGCCGCTGACAACACAACTTCTGCACAAAATAAATTTACCCAGTAATAGCTAAAACGTATTTTTGTATAAAATTTTACTACTTTATATTATTCATCGACTGTAACTAAATGCTAAGTAAATTTATGGTAATACATGGACCTTTATCCTTGTGATGGCTGTTTTTTTTTCCGTACACCTAATATTTAGGTCAATATAGTGGATACACATAACATTAAACTTTAACAAATAAAATCACAAGACCTAAATATGTAGTAAATGGTGAAGTTTGTATGTGTCGTATAATTACCTTTGAGTATCCTTGGTCTATGACCCTTCAAAATCAAATTCCTCTCTACTGTAACTGTCAAATTCAGCTTTAAATGGTCAGTCGTAGCACCAACAGCTCTCTCTTAGCACTTGCAGAAGCTAACAAGAAAACTTTTCGATTCGTGCAAGATAATCAGCATTCTTCACAACCTGTAAAGACAGTTGCAAAGGCACCTGAATTCCACAATCCAGCATATAAAATTTCCAGCACCTAAGCTCGACTATTAAGTAAGTGTTTTTTTTTAAATAATTGCTATGACCTAGGTCATATACAATTATTTTCGACCCTACTTAACTAGGCCAAACGTGCCTGTGCTAGAGTCAGAGGAGACAATGGTAATGAAGCGTCAAAAATGGTATGAGCATGTGCGGATTCGAACTCGGGACATTTGGGTCAATAATCAGACTACCATAATTTGTTTGCGATTCATTTATGAATTTCACCGCATTTCCTACAAATAGGTTAAATACAATATTGTTCTTAAAAGTCACGAAAATATAACAATTTTTTATTAATAACTATTATTTAATGAATAAACTAAATGTTCGATAGAAAAAAATTATCAAATAGTTGAACAAATATTTTTTTTTTAAAGATAAATCTACTATCATTTTTTATCTGTGAGTTTTATTTTATTAGTCTTTCGATCACAACTTTGCATTTCCACATTACAGCTTACCTGTACAAAATAGAGTTTTATTTTAGCGATTAGAGAATTCCTATGAAAGCTACAATCAATATCAACGTACTTGTCTTAGTTTATGCCGCTTTTGATATCAACGTTATCGCATAAAGTGCATTACTAATACAACTTATCTCAAGTGCATGGTAAATCTATAAAAGCTACAACACTGCACCTTGCAATCATTTGTCCATCTGATGTGTCTCCGAAAATGGATTACAGGAAGATTTTTTTAAATATTTTCCTCTTGTGCATAGTGTTCGTCTCCAGTGAAGGTAAGAGTTTTATTTGCATTTATATGTTCAACCGATTATGATTATCCTACGTACTACAAACAACTTAAACCATTTTCCTGGTGTTATTGATTTATTCACATTGATTACACCACAACTAAACAACGTAATAGTTATTCATATATATTTGGAGTAGTTTTTAATAAGCAAGTATGTAACTCATTGTGATCACACAATGAGTGATTTCTGCAGTATCAACTGAAGAAATAATTCAATTATTATTTAATCAGCAGATCATTCGATTTTTTGCGGTATTTTTAATATAGGTAAGCACGATCAATTTTTGTTTTTTTTTCTGCTTCAATTTTGATTAAACTTAACTCGAAACAGACACACAAACACGAGACATCAGGGAAGCCAAGAACGGTTAATTAAATAACTGCACTTTTAATATCATGGAATTCTGATGGTTAACTCAACTTTATTCCATTATCAATTTTAGAGAAGAAATTAAATCTTATTTCAGCAATTATTTACTTAAAAAATAAAAAAAGTGCATTAATTTTAATATAGCATACTATTCATCGTGTAGATACTTTTTCGTCAAGAAAAATTTCATCTAAACAAATCAAATATAATATTTTTACCTATAGCGAGCACAGTTGCATTGTGTAATAAGGATATCTGGATATCGTAGCAAGACAGGGGTTGCAAACCTTAGCAAATAAAGTGTAACTAATTTTGCGAATGTGCTCATGAAAGGTATATTTTAAAAATATAGTTTCCAGGCAAAAATGTATGTAGATATCGAGTAGGTACTAAACTAAAAAGTACCATGTAAAAATAGCAAGTATTAAAATTAATGCACTGTGGTTATGTACAAAAGAGATATTCGGGTTCTTTACTAAACTTATTTGAAATGAAGAAGCTAAATAAGTTACTTATTTTGATGTGTTATTTCTATTACACTAAAAAATATTTTTCTGTATAGTATTATATTAAAAAAATGATAATTAATATTAAGAGATGTCCGAATTTTGTAAAAAAACTTTTTTTAAAATGATGAAGCTAAATAGGTTACTTATTTTGATTTATTTATTATGTGTTATTTCAATGTTTCTTCTTTGTAGTAGTTACATAATAAAAAATAAAATAGTTTCATTTTTAAATTTCTGAAATTTTGTGCAATTTTATATATATTCTTTTTTTTTAAATATACTTAAATATGTTGCAATAAAATTGAAAAGTATCTTTTACATCGATGGTGATTGCGTCAAATATTTAAAAATTAAGTAACCAAGAATTGGAATGATTTTTTGCTTCAGCACTCTACAAATAACATTGTATAGAATCCACACTTTGTACATACGTACGTCCAGTAATCACACCTGCTGACTGCCGTGACCAGTTGGGATGATTTTCATGCTGGAGCAAGTAGATTTTAGGTTCACGGGAATAATCCACTTAAAAAAACATCTTTGGCAAAGAGAGCTAAAAACGATAAACTGGCATCGTTAAAATCAAACCAGCACCTACATAATCCTACCCTAAAGCTCGATCGCCAAAATGTGTGCCAGTGTAACATTAGGGAGTGTAGCCATTAAAAAAATGGTTAAAAAGTAAAATTCTCTCATAATTAAATAGAACGGGCCATACTGGATGTTGATGAAACGCAGTGCAAAAGAATGCATTCATAAATATAAGCAATTCCAATAACAACGGAGAAGCCATATCTACTGATGGCAGCTAAAGCAAGTATGGGAGGAGTGAGAGCAAAAGAGATAGGACGCTTTGAGGATATGGCGGAGTTGTCCTTTTTGACCTACGAGCTTCTTTTGATGGAGCAAGTCTGTTTATCTCTAAGTATGTCTCTGGAAACTGAGGATTACAATCAATGCAAGTGTAAAATTGAGGTTATTGATGATTACGAAAATTATTTATTTAGTGAAGTACTCCAAGATAACAAAGATGACAGCATTTTTATTTCTCATATCAACGATGAGAAATAAATATTTGGTTTTTATACATTTGATCTTCACATCAAAATGAGGGGGATATTGATTTGTTTTTATATAAAATCCTAAGATCTCAATACATATTTATATATGTAACTTTATTACAGATAAATATCAATTCATTGCTTATATCCTAAGTGGTCATTAAAGAATTATCAGAACAAGAACATTATCATTCTAGGTATCAGTTTGTTTGTTTCTTGAAATTGATATAACAAATGCAATTATCTTATTCTTCGAGTGTTTTAACAATAAAACATTTTTTTAGAAAAGTTTTAATGCACTGATATAAATTGACATACTTAAATTAACACTCGTTTTCCAATTATTTTGATTATACTTATGGAAATGTTAACCAGTATCTCAAAAAATTATAAATACTCGTATATGCGCAGAAAACCAATAGTAGGCATAGCAATCAATGCCTCAAAATACACCTGCTACCAATACATATTATATACAGGATGTCCTGAGACCATCCCTGAGGGCTCAAGGGGGTGTTTATGTTCCCTATTATGATTAAGAAATTATATTTAAAAAATGCAAAATCATTCATCGCCAAATTTAATATATTTTTAACAACATGTGTATAAATCAATCTAATATTGTTATTAGCCGGCCAACCTTGGCAAGACCGATTGCTATTCTTACAGCCCCTACCCCTTTACCCCTTTTTTCATTTCCCCTTTTCCGTGTTCAGATATATAAAGGAAGATGAAATTGTTCAATTTTGAAACATTTAAAAGTAATATTTGTTCATTGCAGATGTAAAAACTATAGATGTTATTGGTGATAATATAAAAACAAAGTTAATTTTGTCGCCACCCTCTGGAAAAGATGCAACTGCATGCAGTGTGATATTGCCTGATGGTACAGAGATAAAGGATCCGGCGAATGCAGATCTTAATGACTTCAATTTTGAATCACCATGCACATTAATTCCAAAAACATCTTGGAGTCTGTCTCTGTCTGGAACATACAAACTCAAGTTGACATACAAAAATGAAGACAAGAATGTAGAGCTATCTGCCGAGTATAATGTGAACTGTAAGTGAAAGTATTTTTTTAGCAATTTCCTAGTTCAATTTTTTTTTAATATATTCAAATTTCTTCCGTCAACTTTGATGGTCTACAGAAAGTTTGATTTAAGTTTCTCCTCTTTTCTTGACTTATGTCCAACGCATATCTGCTGTTTTCAAAATATGTTAATCCAGCATAATCGGCGATGCCCAAAATTTAAATGTCTAGTGTATCTACATGTCCGGCTACATGTAATGGCATATCCGACTAAAAAACAATCAACTTACCATGAAAAGGCTTAACGTGTTTTGAAGGTAGCTTTCGATGTAGCGATCGCCTATTAGTGGTCCATCAATGTAATGAGCTTCCAAAATATCGTTCCCTATACCATTGTCAACTGACCATTTCACCAGTGTTATTGGTAAACAAATCGTTTCCCATTTCGCTTCCATTCTCGACCTTCTAGGGGCCATTTTGGATTCGTCTGTAAAATAACCCTGCTCCACTGGTCTGTGGTCAATTGGCATGTGGTCCACTGATGACCACATTTCGCATCAGTTGAAGTCGCCTTTTGATCCTAACCATCGTGAGAAACTAATTCCACACTTTCAACAGATTAGTAAAACCTTCATCCCGCTCATATGTGCATCTCCTGCAACTGGTTTTATATTTCAGGGTTTCATAAGACTGTTCCTTTATCTTCACGGATCTTCAGTGATCAGTTGTTAACCATCTACATGTTATCTCCAGAGAGACAGTTTCCAAAAATTAAATCGTGCACTTTGTCCAAGCTTCAAGAAGGTTCCGATGATGCATCCGCATCAGAAAAAGGGATTGTCGAAGATGGTATAGTTAAACCCTGAATTCTTTTTTAATAAATCTGTCTTTTACCATATATCTAGTAACATAAAGAACTATGTTGTTAGTTTTAATTCAAATTAAAATCATAAGTTTTTATTATGAAAAATAAATCATCAGGAACTTTCAAAGCTCATTTGTACTTATACATATAAATGTAAGTAGTAAATGCAAATGTTCTTTAGCAAAAAAATAAAATATTTAGGATTCCTAAGTACTGCTTATGCTTGACGATTTGATAAGGTCATGTTAACTTTCTAACTATGTCACCTGTTCTAAGACAGTTTTTTTTTAAAAGTACAAGTGATGTTATTTTAAAAAGTATGAGCGATTTTAAAGACGTATGCGTAACCCTTCAAAAATAAATAACTGAAATATAAAAAGAACAAATGACTAATAGTTTTTTTTTTTTACGATTAAAATAACATGTGAACATTCTTTCAGGAATTTGTAAACTACCTATTAAAAGTGTAAGTGTCGACAAGACCGATGGATTTTGGCAAACAATTGCGATAACTGAAAAGGGTCATCGATTAAAGGCTCTAACGGAAGTCACAGTCATTGGTAAGAGCTATCATAACATAAATTATGCAAATATTGAATTTTATGATGCCTTTACATAACTACAAGTTCATTGAAAGGCACTAATATATATATTTTTATTATTTGTTTTTCTAATTTAATTTATGGTTTTCATTCCATTCATTCGCAGTCACCGTTAAAAGGGTAAAAGAAGCAGTCGATTGCGATACAATATTTAATAAACATGCAACCTAAGCATGAGTTATTTATATTTTGTACTAATTTATGGCAACAGTAAAGAATACAAGAAAATGGTATGTTTGTTATGACCAAAAGATATATTTAAAATAATTTCTTTGTCAACATTTTTTTACACCTGGGTACATAAAAAGGGATACTGAAATCCTTATTTAAGCTTATTTCTGAGCTTATTTTATGTTTTATGTTTCACCGTATTTAAGGTGTGACTTTAAAAATACTGCAAATGTAGGTTTTGCCACTATATCAGTTTAACCTAAAACTTTCTAAAATAAAATTGAAAATCTTTTCTCCGCCGGATTCATTAGTAACCCTCACCTATTAACATTTTATGAATCTTCGCGATTGATAATTTTATATTTTTATAACTATGGTTTTTGTTTTCAGATATAAAAGAATTGGACATATATAAGAAAATTTCTATCGAAATAAATTCCATATCACAAATAATCCGTCCTAAAATTGATATTGCTAAAATATTAAAATGTTCCTTGTACGACAATAATGGAAAGTTGGTAATTAGAACTTTCGGCGTATGTGAATACCATATTTCGGGGCGGCAGTATCATGAAGGGCAATGGAAAGCTGTGTTAATTCTGGATGGCAAAACTGATATATTCGAACAAGTAATTGACGTAAAGGTCACTGAAGGTATATTTTTTTTATAATTTCTTAATTTTTTTTAAAACATATATTTTTTTTATGTTACATTTATATAAAACGTCAAATATCTCACAAAGTATAGGTTACATCCAAAAATACCTGATAAAGTTTTTTGTAGCAAATTTAATGTGGTAGGTAAGTATCTCCTGGTAAGCAAATATGGTTTATCTACAACATCCTGTATATTTATGAATTTATTTTCAGAACGTCCTATTCAACCATCCTGTAAGAATAGTAAAGCTGGAAAAGAAGTGCATCTTTTGTGCAAATATAAAAGTTCTTCCGATAGAACATGTTTATTCGTGGGCCCAAAAGGACAAACGGTAAGTGCAACCGAAGGAATAGGAAAGTCAAAGTATTCATTCTACTTCACCTTTGAAGAGTCTTCGGCTTATCAACAATGTGGTCTGACTATTTCTGAGAGAAACAAGGATGATGAGGGCAGTTGGAAGTGTGAAATTGATACTGTCGGTTATGTGCACATTCTCATAGAGTCGAAAGGCTGTAAGTAAAAAAAGTATTTCTAATAAATAAAATGTAATAAAAAAAATATAATCACATGCAACAATTTTTTTGTTAATCATTCAGGTGCTTTGAATACGAACACATCCGAATACACTCCGACGGTGCTTGAAAAGTTCTATGCTCTGAATGCAACAAAGACTTCATGGTTATCCTGTAGCATAAATGCTGAACTCCAGTACTGCTTTTTCCGATCTCCTCTCGGAGATGAAACTCTGGGTGTGACTGATGAAAAGACAGAAGGTGTATGCAGAATGCCCGAATTCACAGCATTTATGGGCCATTCAGGAAAATGGGAATGCATCCTAGCCGTGTCTGGCCAGGAAAAGGAGTATGCCAAGAACTTTGAAGTCATTGTGCTAAGTATATAGTACTTTTTGTAATTTGCAAGCTTATAATTTGAGCTAAACTAAGTTTATATGGCTAGTTATCCAAACCTTTAGAATAAAGCCCTAATGGTTCATATATTTCGGGCTTTAGCGGCTAAACCTGATGTCAGCCAATCTGACTAGAATAAAGTAGAAAAAACAAATTGTTTTAACTGCTTAAACCTATGCTTTTATATATTAAGCCACTTGGTTCATACAGTTTTTAAAATAAAAAACCAATTCTAAATTTTATTCACAAAAAAATATGTGAGAAGCATCTAATAACTAAAATAATAATGATAACATATCCAATAAATTTTTTTTAAATAAAATGAAGGTCAGACTGACTGCTCATTAGTTAGTTAGCTGTTAGTTATTTTTAGGATATTTTTACCATACGAAATATATTAACTTAACTTCAAAATAAGCCTATTATGAGTGGTTCTTTGAAAACAACTCACTTTTTAGTAGTTCCTCTCTCATTTCCAAGTTTGTACAATCGATCGGCAGGCAACTCGATAACTGCCTTCTGGTCACTTTGAAATCTATTAATAATATCTACACAGGTGATAAATCTTGGATCTATGCGTATGACCCCGAAACTAAACAACATTCAACAATATGGGTGTTCCAAGATGAGCCGAACCCAACAAAAATTATTGATGTAAAAAGCACTTGGAAGCAATTGGTCACCTTTTTTGGTGTAAATGGACCTGTGGCTACAGTGCTATTAGAAAATCATAAAATGGTAAATTCGGAATGGTACACTCAGTTTTTGGAAGGTCAAAATATAAAATTGACGGGTCATCCCGCCGTACAACCCCGATTAGACACCAAACGATGTCTATTTATTTCCAAACGTGAAGAAAAAATTATGTGGTCAACGTTTTTCGAGGCGCGAAAAGGTAAAATAATGCGTTCAAAATGATACTCAATCAGAGCGGAAAAAGTGCTATGAAAATTGGTTTTGACCTATGCAAAAGTGCATCGATCATCATGGCAAATATTTTGAAAAGTAATAAAGCCAAATTACATAAATGATATATGTTTGTTTCTTTTTGTTATTCCGGATTCATAAATAGCAGCCCTCGTACAAATGGCCAGGATGACAAGCGCATTAACTCACTAAACCTAGCTTTAGCTCCCCTCATAGCTTTAGCCGTACATTCACGAGAGTAATTCTAAAATTAAACAAAACTGACTTTCTTAACTTTTACTTTTTTGAGTTTTGTACAAACATCGATATTTTGTCCTCCCCATCTATAATTCCCAGTTAAGTACTAATATATTATTCTAATGTGATTGATTTGACCAAGTCAATCAATTTAAACATTTATTCAATTCTCGAAACACTTAACTTTCTGCTGCTTTCTTATTATCTAATTATATTCGATCGATCATAGTGTGGTTAAGGCGTTTGACTATTAACCCAGCTGTCACAGGTTTGAGTCCGCTCCATTATAGTTATACTATTTTTAACGCTTCATCACCATATCTTCTCTGACCTTGGCACAAAAACATTAAGGTCAGTGGTTTAGGGCCCAAAATAATTGTTTATAACCTAGGTCATTGCAATTCTTTTATAAATATTTATATATATTACTACCTACATTATTAAATTGTTTCTTCGATGTGTTGTTCCAAATGTATTCCGTTATCTTTTAGCGTCATGGTTCCAAACATCTCAATCTGAGTTTGTGTACAAGAAAGACACGGGAGCAGAACTGAAATGCATCAATCACGTTCCCGTCGACAATGAAACATTTGTGTGTCGCTTTACTCGACCAGACGGACTGGCGATCAACTTAGGCTAGTATTATATGTTTATATTTGAAGAATAGTGTTTGAGTAGTATTATAAGAAAACTAGCATTCGTTTTTTTTTTCATATACTCTATCCAATAAATTTTAACAATAATTACTTTACTCTTGCAAAGTATAATCACTATAAAAAAAATTGGCTTTAAAATAAATACCCATATTTATTCTGGAAAATCAATTATTCAATCAATCAGTTGTGAAATGTATTTGGGCATGTTAAAAAAGACTGTTTTTGAAAGAAAATTTAAATAAGTAGATACAACACCGTTAAACCAATATGTTAATTCTAAAGTATCATATCCGGTTTTACTGTCTCATTTAAGCACCGATTTCAGGATATATCAGAGGCTATGGGGGATATATGGGACATTTACCAGTTGCATTTGATCAGTTGTCCTAATAATTCTCAAACTATCTTTTAAAATAAATATCTTTTTAATTTTTTCTCACACTAAACAATTAGTTCATTATATAGAAAGATTGTGACTTGCTTTATCAGTTTTTAAAGAGCATTGGGTTTTAAAAATATATGATATTTTCTAAATTATGTGTTTTTTATCTCCTTGTAATTTGATGGGTGACAGTGTCATTTTTTATTACAGATTTAGCTAATAAACAACTCTATTTTTTGCATTCACAGATGAAGATCAAGAAATGGAGCACTATAAATCAATCAGCGACCACCCAAACGGCGTCTGTGGGCTGAAGCTATCCACCCTAAAGAAAGAAGATTATGGTCAATGGACTTGTTCTTCTTTGGCTCTGAATGAGAATAAACCAAAGTGGTTCACAGATCGGTTCCTTTTATCTGCAGCTTCAATCATTTGCAATCCGCTAAAAATAATAACTGTGGTAAAAAGCGTTTAATTTTATAGTGTAAATTTCTGTGTTATAAAAAAACTCATATTTTTTCACCACCAGCTGATTGTTCGCTCATGACTACCAGGTCATTGATCACATGTGATCAAGGCTACGAGATATTGATCGGGTGTCGGCACGCTAAAGGTAATTTCAAGGCAAGGCAAAGGCAGACGCTTACATAAAAATTAATAAATTTGGGATGAATTATTTTCACATTTTTTTTTAATATAATTAATTATTCATAATAAAGAACACTCTCTTAATTCTTCGAGAATGGTTAAGGGACAACCTGTATTTAGTTAAAATTATTTAATTGAGTATATGAATCATTATAATTATGAATCATTTTTTGTTAAAAAGTTTTTAATAAAAACCACTGTTGGTCAGGTCAAGCAAGTTCGAATAAGGTCTTAGGTTTTTGATTAATTGTTATTTTCCTGAATTACCTACGTTTTTAGTGTTTTAGTGTGGTTGCGGGAGCGCATAAAAATCTATCCATTGCCCTTGGGGTCAAAAGACCTTGCTACGACATTATGTGTCCGAAATATTTAAGAATGCTTTCTTGTACTATTATGAATAATAAGTTTTTAGGCCAAAATAATTACAATACATACTTTATAAATATTTTCAAATATACTTTTTCCATTTTAAACTTTTATGAAAATTATGAATATTCTATTTTACTTTTTAATCTTATCCATTGTCCCATGAAACTGACTATGTATCCATAATTTATAGTTTTCTAATATTTTTTTTCTATTTACAGGTATCCATTCTACTCGCATGGTACAATTATAGTCGAATTACTACATAACCTTTGTATATTTAATGTTTGTAGCATAAGAAAGTGCTTAAATCACAATATATTTAATTTAATTATGATGAAATTTTGAATTTTACTATTTTATTAAATGAGTAGAAACAACATTAAACATTTTCCAAATATTATAGTGTTCCTACTCTGAAATATAGGAAGTCTACCATCGTCATTCAATATTTTTTATCTATATTTTCTGGTCAGCCCTAGATCTTTAAGGCGGTAGAAGATATGGCCTGGAGGCCGCCACACATACCTCAATCCCGTAAAATAACTAAATAACAATTTTGCTTACATTTTTATTATTCTGACAACCTAAAAGAGTAACTGGCTACATATATAGGAGTATTAGGAGTAAGCCCGTTTATTTTGTAAACACTGTTTGTCACATTAAACAATGAAAGTAAAATATGCCGACCTACCCCATTTGTGTGTGTGTGTGTGTAATAAAGCTTTGCCGTTTTCACACTTTGTGAGAAAAGAAAATCTATCGCCCACTGTTCCTGGTACAAACCGCATTGTCATTTTTTTCCCAAAATTCCTTTCACAAAACTCGGAATAAAATAAAACCACTAATAAAAATTATTTAGACTATTAAACGTATAATAATAATACCATATCATTTTATTCGAAATGCATAAATACATTACAAAAAGGAAAAATGATTGCCATTAAACTATCTCTACCAGCTGACACAAAGTAGTTGTTTAAATTTATATTTTTTTTTGGCAAAAAAAATATTGAAATATAAAAATATTACATAAATATAAACGATTTAGTTTACTTTAGCTAGTTAATATGCCCAAGAAAAGATATGTTTATAATGAGGATAAGCTTGATAGAAGTTCTAAAGTTAAACGCATGTATTTATAAAACAAGTTTAAACAAATGTTTAAAGATTTTATTCACCAGGTTGAATATTAATATGAAATAAATTAATAGTAAAAAATAAGTAAAACAAGCATTTAAATGCGTATACAAAATGTTGTGTCTGTGCTGTTGGCCATTGAGGAGTTACTTAGTTGAGCCAATCCTGTATGTAGATGCTCACCCTAAAAATGTATGTATATTCTATGTATATAAATAATCAAAGCTTAAAATATTCTACATGAAACACAATAGTATAAATAGTATGAGCAATAGTATTTCACATTATTTTTTTTTTTTGTTTAATTTTAAAATTGGTTTTTCCTTATATATCTTATCTTATTTAAATTAGTTTTTAGTAATTTTTTAAATTTTTACCTATAACTATCATTATTAGTCAGTTGGGTTACCCTAATTTAGGAATGTTATATTGTATTTATTTCGTTAACTGTATTATGTACAATATGGGTTGGGTAACCACAAAAAAATAATATATAAACAGAACATAATATTTCAAATTAAAATAATTATAATGTGGCACTAAACATGTTTTTACATGCTTCATTTGCGCTTATGACTTTGCTAGATGACTTTCTATTATTATTATCTGGCCACCAATACGTTCCAAAAGGTGTGGGTCAAATTTTTGAAATTCGAATATGATTGCGCTTTGATTATGAGCGCCCTATCCAAATGTCAAGTTTCATTCTTCAGTACAAAAAAATGTTGAGTTTAGTTTTATATATATCTATACCATCCGAACAGCTTTCGTTGTGACTTTGGTTGTTTTTCAAGAGCATCAATCTACACACAAAACTTCAACTCATTCGCATTTGTACTTTTCGGGTTGAAAGTTGCAACAGATGGACAGATAGACAGACGGGCAAAGGACGGGGATAATAGCATCTTACATGAATTTATAGAAGCTAAACATAATGCATGTAAGTCTAACTTACATTTTCTTCTTATTTTGTCTTTTATTTAGTTATCTATACCGTGGCAATCGAGAGATGTTGTGTTCATCCCGAAGACCATTAGGTTTAAACAAAATTAAAATAAGACCCAAATCCCAGGATCAAACCCCAACTACTACCATCTACTGGGATCAAATCCCAGTAGATGGGGATAGCTCATCGATAATTAATAGTTTTTTGCTAGACATTTCAGCTTTACTCTAGCGTTAAAATTGATATATATTCAAAATTATACTTGTTTCTCTTGTGTGTTTGTGGTCAAGTCAGTTAAATTAAAAAAAAGAAACAATAATCTCGCCACACATTTTTATAACCAACTAGCTATCAACCCCGAGCTTTGCCCAGGGGTTTGGAAGTTAGGCACTGCAGGCAGTTTTAATGGCGCCTTTGACAACTCGTGCGTATGGCACTCGGGAAATATTTTCCCTAAAAAAATGGTTTATAATGATGTTAGTCCGCAAAAACTAATAAATATATCATTTTGACCTTTTATGTTGCATTCGAAACCCTGATTGGAAACAGCATTATTAGGTAGATTTCTTTAAGAAAGCTACCTATTGTAATAGGTACCATGATTTCCAAAAATTTCAACATATCTTCGCATTTTACATTCCCTAGACTACCCTCAGTTTAAAAGTTTATATATCTATCTATATTACTATCTTGTGGACACGATAACTGCCGTAATTGTACGCCAACCACTTTCAAATTGATACATAAAATTTAAGAGCAAACAATCTCAGTCAAGTTCGTTAATGAGCAAAATCACACTTATCTTATCACACTTATCAAAAACACTTATCTTAGTAAACTTTTTTGATAGCACCAACCATTGGTCCTAGAAGTGGGTTAAATGAACTTTTTTGAGTTATTTTTTTATTAAAAAAAAATAATCAACCGGATCAAATCAGTTCAAAATTTTAATTATAGGCCTATAATTTCCCTACATTTTTTGATATGAGCAACCCTTACGGCACAGTATAAAGAGGGATTCAGTATACGCACTCTCGCTGCGCAGGGGTACGGCGTGACGGCAGTTCGCGCAATGTTTGATACAAGTTCGCACAATTGGAGTTCGACTATTCTCCCCCCCCCCCCCTCCCCCCCAACCCCTTTCCTACTTTGATCCGGTGAAATCTACCTCTGCCTGCCGGCGTGCCGAATGGATTTTTTATCTTTTAAGAAGTATCTAAATATTCATTTTCAACTTTGTTACATCTTCGGTTTCTAAGGTATTGATCTCTTTTTACCTCCTTAAGGGAGGAATCCTTTTTTTTTAATTTCTAAAAATCCTCCCTTAATGGGTGCCTACGTCATAAAAAGAATGTACCTTCGAAATTTCAGATATCTAGCATCCCCTTTTATTAGATTTGTAGAAGCATAAAAATATATACAATAAAATATATACAATGCTTCTTTATATTTCATTCAATTAATACACAGTTCCAAAGACACTGATTTTAAAAAGAAAGAAAATAAACTATTTTTATTTTAAATGTCTTTATCACCCAGTTTTTATTATTAGTTCTATTTCAGATGAAAATTTGATAGAGCGTTTTTTTTTCGACATAGACAAGAAATTTTACCAGATTCTCTCAAAAAAAAAATGCCTGATTTGTCTCATAAACCAACTATAGGTACAGACATATCAATTGATAATATTAAAAACATGAACTCGTATTGTAATTATGTATTAGTAAGATAACAATCATAATAATATGATACATCGACAAATTGCGTTAGTAGATTGATCAAAGCCTACTCAATCAAGCAGCCACGTACTGCTCGCATATTCCCGGCAAGAAAACGGTTCAGTCAATATGGATGGGATAGGAATTTTACTATATATTTACGCACTCTACGCATTATGCCTTATTACCGGTAAGTGAAATAAACATAAAAATATTTTAAATCGACTTCATTTCAATTTTAAGGCATTTGGTAACAAACTTACACGTTTTTATTGAAAATGTATTAAATATAAAACTATTAAAAATATTAAAAACTATTTAAAACTACCTGCCAGTACTGCTATTACTTTAAAAAAAATGCATTGCAGCATTTTGTTGGCATCGTAGATGCAGGGCCGTTTTTTATTTAAAATATTTTATTAATTTTATACTGGCGATGAAAAAGACACCGTATGCATGTGTCGCAGTCACAGTGGCTAAACCCGTCAAAAGCCTTTTGCAAATTAGACACTGGCTTTGAATTAGACGTGTAGGGATCCCACATTAAAGTGCAATATTCAAAGAACACTGATTATATAGGGTTGAACTAAGATTTATAAGATTTCTCATTTCAAATCAGAGCTGCTTATGAGCCGAACGTGATCTGAAAGCAACCTGGGAAGAACTTAATCAAAGAAGAATCAAACAAAAGCGGAATTCAAATTTATGAGATGCTGGGCAAAACAAAAAAAGCGTAAATAATTTCATTTATCAAATACTTACATGTCGATTATAATTGTGGACATGGGTCATAAAAATACGGGTAGCCAATAAGTTGTTAAACGCTTCAAATGCAGCCTACATCGTCCACCACCTTCTAGCGAATAACAGGCGACCATTTTGTGATGTAATCAAGGCAAGGTGATAGAGACAAAGCGAGTACGAGTTGTTGTTTAGGGTGTTTGGTAGTTCGACGCAAAACTTTTAGGGGCTGATAGAAGACGTCATTTAGAATATATTTAGCCATACTTGCCTTAGTACAAAGTTTTACGGTTTAGGAGATATTCACCATTTTGAACTTATTTAAAATAAAATTTGAACAAAATACAAATTACAGAAGGTTTTTCTGAAGTATTTAAGACCTAAGATGCTGTATTTTTTAACTAAATTTACCCGAAAACCCAAAAAAACCCATGATACTAAATTTTTTTGCCAAAATAAAATGTCTTCATTATTGTGTAGTTAGCGATAATTGCTTGTTTTCGGAATAATTTGAAATAAGTTGAAAATGGTAAGTATCTGTTAAACCGTAACATTTTGGTATGGCTAAATATGTTCTAAATGACGTCTTCTATCAGCTCCTAAAAGGTTCGCATCTACCTAACAAACATCCTGTGGATAATAGTCGCATATACTTTCATATAATAGTTAGGTATAAGTATTTATTTTAATCAAACTTTACAGTATACTCTCTGAATGTGGATTTCAAACAACACGTTATTACTACAAGCGGAATGTCGCTACCGGTTAAGGTTAACGCTATTCTGGATAGCCAGGTAAATATGAGGCTAACCAACTTCTTCCCCCACCAGGAGAAATGCACCATCAGGGCATCAAGTGGTGACACATACGACTTACTAGCTGGAAGCCTTCCGGACAGGTTATCACATATTTTATTAATAATATGCTTTTTAACCTCCGTCAGGTCGTCTGTCATGTGCATGTTTCGTCTTCCGAACGACAAGCGCGAGGAACTAGGAAGTTACCTATTTTGGCGCGCACGCGTCTGCCACTTTTTAAGCTCAACTCAGATTTTGAAACGGAGTAGGTTCTCGCATATTTCTTAGTCATTCCAAATAAGATGAACATGTCACAGAGAAACGCTTATTTTTTGTTTGCACCTTCATGATTCAAAATAGAGTAGGCGGTGTTTTCGCCAGTGGATTTATTTATTTATTGTACATTGCGTTGGTACATTTAATAAATATATTATAATTATAATTGCGTACACATAATGTGCATATATCTTAACTGGGTACGTAAAATAAAATAAAAAAATGCTATCTATGGATCATTTGAAATAAAATTGGCATATGGATGTGAGGAATAAATTTAGGTTTATATATAATTGAATGTAAATTTATAAGTTATATTCAATCTTTTAATTCGTAATTTATCTTTAAATATTATCTATTTATTATTAGCATTTTAATTTTAATTATCTAAATTGTCGTTATCATTATTTGGTTTAATCTTTAACAGAATCATGTTTAATATTCTAACGTACGAAATATTTTGTATAGAAAAATCCACAGTTGAATTTTCGTGTTTACTGCCAACTGTGAACCAAGGCTGCGCAGACGATTAATTTCCAATAAGAAACCGCGACGGCAAACCACCATCGATGCTGGAGGTGGATTTTCCCGGTGACGTAGCCTTAGGGAAATTAGGGAAATCTAATTTGGGGAAATTCGACTGGTCCTCTCACCTTGGCGCAAATTAATATAATACGCGCCCTTTTTCCAACCTTTTGACTTTTCAGCTCAAATAACAATTACGAACTGTGGATGGGCCGAATTTGAGAGTGAACGTTCCCGACATCATCCTCGTAACGGGCGCTGAAATATGCGTTATAAGAGTTATTCTCGCGCTTATACTCCCATAATTGTTTCAGCTATTTTTCATTTAAAATGTTTTGTTGGATTCTAAAAAACCTATATTTTTCATTCGATAAGTCTCAGCTGAGCTAACTGCACTGCCCTAGCCCTCGAGTCGTTAGTCGGTGATGGTAGAGTATGTCTAAATGCCCACGACTACCGCCACTTTGAATACCCATATTCTTAGTCATTTCATTATGCACAACTACTATTTATTCTGTGGTCATACTTAATCATGAACAATCCGTGTAACCTCAAATAAATAGACCATCACTTTAAGTTATTTTGTGTTTTTCATATCGCCTGTTATTTTTTACCTGTTTTATGTTGCATTTCATTATGTTTTTTTCCCCCTAGAATAAATGTTGTACATTTGCTATTAAATATTTTGATTTCTGACCCCGTGGGATGTGTCTGTTAAAACCTTTTCTCTTGTCAGGCCTAAGTACAGCTGCCAAAACTGAATACCGTAAGTGGCATCCCTGCTTGTGACTTTTTTCTTCACCTTAAAAAAACCCGCCACAGGGTGAATCAGCAATGGTTTTCAAGATTCATCACATTTGAACTTATTTCATGTTATGATGTTATCATACCACGAAATAACATGTATCATGACTAATCGAAAAAAAATATATAAAATGTAGGTACTAAAGGATACTGGACTTGAGATCGCTAGATGTCGACTTTTTATAAACTCAACGCTGGGTTTACAACGATATGCTGCGATATCAACTCCAAGAATAAAAATTATGGAAGTATCACAGTTTTTAGTTTTTTAGTTATTTTCGGGTAGTACCAACAACCTATTACTTTTTAAATATTTTTTTAGTGCGCAGGTCTAGCGACCTTCATCAAAATTGATAAAACTAAATTAAGTGCTAATCCGCGTAGGTAGGTCATAACAAGGTCATAGGTGCAGATTCTATCAAGATGATATCTATTTTATATCGACATTGAAATCAAAAAAATAATATGCAAGTTAATTAATTGATTATTTAATATTCCGTTGACTGATAGCAACCGCAAATCACTCGCTTACCAACACAAGTACGAGTATATGATTTCAACAAAACTATTTTATGATTAATTTTTTAATTCATTGATTGTGAATTCACAATCAATGATTGTTGGTTTGTGAGTAAATTAGATGGTTTTATGAGTGCATGCACTTGAATCGAGAACTGGAAGAAATAGTGAATCTATAATAGATAAATTATAAATAAAATAAAATATATAAATATAATAGATGAATATTCCATAATTTTGAAACCAATATTTATAAGCGTGTGAAATATCATCGTAATTTTCTTTTATAACCCTCAATACTAGTTTTTTTAACAGAATAGATTAAAAAACAAGGTTCAAACAAGGGTTTTTATGTAAATATGGCAATTTATAAATTAGGTAAATTTTGAATGTTTTTTTCTATTTCACAATATTGTTTTTACAATTACACATTATTGTTGCTATTAATTATAATACTAAAAAATATTACTTATATAATGTTATTTTCTTCGATATTTTATTACCTAATATTTTTAGACACATTTTAATATAACAATTAATATTAGATGTAGGGATATTTAAACCATACCGTACCCTATCTACCCTACATTTATACCTCATCTATTATTCATCTATCGTATTGGCCGTTCATCCGTTAGTTCCTGTTTCAACTAGAAAGCAGTAGGTTTCCAGAAGAAACTTAAGAGTAAAATTGAAGTATTTTATTGGCTAGATATATTCTCCCCAGAAAATGTCATAGCTTCCAAATGTACTCTCAACGGAGCTGAGTGACTAGGATCTCAATACAACCTATAAAATACAAATTTAAAAAGAAACAAATATAGACCTTAGGTCGATATAATAGTCCATCTGAATTCATTTCAATTTTTAATTGGGAGCCACTAAGTAGACGGCGTTTTGAATTTAGATTAACTAGTTTATATATGACTGTGACGAATGAACCTGCCTACTTTAAGCTTTACTTTAATTCTCTAAGCTTTCTTATATTGGCCGTAATGACCATACATCCAATATAAAACCTATCTTGAGAAAACGGAACATTGGGTTCAATTCTTTTCTTTCCAGAACAATTAGTCACTATTTATTTATTTTTTCTTGCCTACTAAATTCAACACTATCACCGGAGCTACCTCCTAAATATTCTAATTACTTAATAACAATAAAAAAACTTGAATTCAAATATCGTGTAATAGCGGTATCACCTAAGTAAGACCAGGTCGTGTCAGATCTCGCGTTCGAAAGTTCAATTAGATTAATATCATTTTGCTAACTTTAATTTTATGCCTTTTTTTTAAGCGACGGGATTATTTAATAGCATTGGGTATGAAATCAAATAGAAAAATATTTATAAACATAATAAATGAAAATTAAAGATAGATTTCCTGGATTGTGATCAAAGTACATATTTAAAAAAATAATAGAAGTTTGAATGTGGTACAATAACCAAACTCTTATTCCAAACAAAAACTATTTTCTCGTAAACGTAGATTTAAGTCTACAACAAGACCAGAAATATATCCGAAATATTGTTTTATACATTTTTTTTAATTTATATATTATTTTTAAAATTTGGTTTTATATATTTTTTTGCGCCATGGAATTCGTAATTCCAAGATTTATCGGATTTGTATCTCTTCCGATCCAACGTTTTATTTTATTACCTGTTTGTTTTATAACAGATTTGAAAAAATGGACGATGATGGATGTGGCGTCCGGCTTAAGAACATTTCAGCGGAGGACGATGGCCGATGGAAATTGTCGTCTTCGTTGGCCGGAGAAATCATCAGCGGCTATACTGATATTCAAGTCGGTGAGTTATCCATACCTACTTTAATAAAATTGACCAAATTCCAAAATTATAAAATATATTTTACCGACTAGCCTAAACTTTGCTTAACGCAATCGCATTTTACGGTGTGACGGGGTGACAGTAACGTTGTAGAGTACGGCATAACGCGTTTTAAACTGACAGCATCCGTTGGCGCCCTTACCAGCCAACCGGCTGACGTCATTCAGAACCGACTCGCTGAAAGGCACCATGGGAATTTGGACTGAGCCCGATTCGCACAAAAGCCGTCGGGTACCGGCTCTTCAGCAAGGACAGTCCTTCTTCAGTTGCCGCGCAAGGCACTCCGGATCATCGGTAGTCAGTTCACCCGGCGCCGTGCCGCTAGAGTAAGCACCGGCTGGAAGTTTCTTTAGTCTCTTGACACAGACCACTTCTTACATTGTGACATTCACTTTATTGACTAACGGTTCAGACACCCAATCCGGGCCGTTACAATAAACATACACCACTAGTATTATCTCAACTGTTTGATAAATTGATCTTTATATGTTTTTATTATAAACAAGAACGACTATGATACCCTGGAGCTAAAATAAAATATCAACTGCACATACATTGTTTGGTAGTAAAATTATTTAACCAGTTCCTGACGTCTTATGGCTAGGCTCTACGGGCGTCATTAAAGGAATCTCCCAAACAGACTATACTCGTGCCTGTGGTACCAACTTGTGATGGGTTGCTTCACTTCCTATCTCCATTTGTGTCAATTTAAGTTTATTTAGGTGATTGTTTCCTTTTTTTTAAATAATAGATTATTTTCTTACAGTTTCCATAACATTGCCAAGCACCCAAGAGACGAACACACTCGTCGAAGGGGCTAATTATCTTGGCTTCAATCTATACGACACGCCAACCGACTATTGCGTGGTGAAAAGGCCCCTGGACGCAGATGTCACCATCGTCCAAGGCTCATGCCAGATGGACATTCAGCAAGCTACGAAGACCATGCAGGGAGAGTGGGAAATTCGAGCCGGTGTTCCTGGCAATTTGGAAGAGATACCGGCCATCAATAAAGTCAACGTTCAAAGTAAGTCTTAATATAATTTAGGTACCTTTGAGGTATGATTGTGAAGTTAGGAATGATCCTTAATTGTTTTATAAAGAGGGCTGAAGGTGAAAGGGAGGGGGGAGGTCTCTATACCATAAATTATATATTTCAGTGCGAGTAAATATATGTTCTTGGATTCCACATACAAAATATAAATGTTTTTGCTAACAAATCAATCAATTATGATTGTAAAAAAAACTTCAACTTTGACAGTATATTTTACGAACATAGTTACGGCTTAGTTGTCTGAGAATTCCGTGTAACATTGAGTTGAATTTTTGTGTGTAGATTTATGCTCATGAAAAACAACCACCGAAGGCCGTCCGAATAACATAAATAACATTAAAGTCAACCAATTTCCAGTACTAAGTAATAGATTAAATTCTGACAGTTCGATACAGCGCTCAAATATCATATTCGAATTTTAAAAATATGAAAGCACGGCTGTTGAAACCTTTTATTTATTACTGGCCAGTTAAAATTAATATAAGCGCAAATAGAAACAGATAAAAGGATGTTAAGTGCCACATTATAATTATTATAAATTGAAATAATTTATCCGTGTTTATGTATTATGTAAAGACAATATAGATTAAATTACCTATACATTCCTAAACTAAGGTAGTCCAACTGACTAATAAAGATATTTAGAGGTTAAAAAGAATAATATTAAAAAATATATAACGAATTTCAATAAAATAAAACTATTTTAAATTTATATCAAAATACAAAAAAGAAGAACATGAAATACACCTATTTAAGCTTTGGTTATTTATATATATATATATATATAGAACCAAGAAAACCGATTTAGTTCAAAACTACTCTAGGGATTTTGACCGTGGTTTTGTGTACCTACAGTATACCTACCTATAATATTTTAAAACAGTGCTACGAAACTTTTAACAATTTATTAAAAACATTCAGTTTAGGAGTAACTATTAAATTATATGATAACTACAGGGTGTCATATCCATTCTTGAATTCATAAAAACTACTAGGTAGGTACTATAAAATGTGATAAAAAAATGTCTAGGTATTGCTGAGAGGTGAACGTAATATCTATTTCACCTACATACTTATCCTTTTAATGAAGGTGGCCATTTGGATACCGGCTTCCTGTATGAAGAGGATTCGAAGAAGCTGCACATCTACTGCAACCTGGAGCACATGGTGCACAACATCACCTTCTGCCGCTTCCAGAGACAAACGGACGGCAAGAGCTTCCATTTATCGGATGGTCTAAGCAATGGACTGCACAGGTCAATCAGATTTTAATATGAAATCGTGGAAATAACCAATTATGCATATAGATGCATAATTGGTTAAACGGCCTAAAGGTGCCGTCTATTTTTAGAACATGTTTTATGGAGAGTAACTACAATTTCCACCGCAACTCTAACCATCCATGGTCATTCTTTTAGTGGATACGAATTTAAATCATAGAGATATATATGACTCCTAACTTTAAGAAAAAGTAAAAATTTAACCTTTACATTTTAAGTATGTTGTGGTATATTAAGTTAATGGTCAGGCCCTCCGCGTAGCATTGATGGCTCAAACAATGCCCATACACATATCATTTTATTGGCAATAGTTGAAACTTAGTCAAGAAATAATATTGTTTATATTTCATTACGATTAATTTATTTCGTTACTCCAATGGGTTATGTATGTTGAACGATCATCAGTGTAATACTATTTTATCCCGAAAATACCTATTAAATAAAATGATATCGAGTTGTTAAATTAATTTATTGATATTTTAAGTATTCATAATTAAGAACGCAACGTTCCAGGATTAAAAGGGTGACATTTTTAATAATTTTGGCATGTTTTTTTTACAGCTACTATGGTAATGGCCTCCTACACAGAGAATGCGGGATCACAGTGGAACAGGCCACCGACGCTGACCTGGTCTCCTGGCGATGCACCCTCGGTCTGAGTTTCTTTAACACTGTTAGTGGCATTACGTCCTTCTCAATAACTGAAAATATCGTAAGAATAAACGCGAACGGAATATCTACACATTCAGGTAATTTCCTTCGTTTCTATCTTTAATTATCGCAACATTGAACATTTAACCAAATGAAGTATGTTTATGTCACATGCTTTGTCAGAAAACTTACCGAACCTTTAACACGCTACCGTATTTTAAAGAAAGTCATGTAACATAAAAGATATTTCTTTAAAGTAGCATTAAAAAAAATCAAAGCAGCTCAAATCTAAATAATATTTACTCGGTCGTGCGGTATCAGGTTCGAATACTCAAACTATTATTTGGTACACCACTATGTACCTACAAGCAAGCGTAACATAGTTGAGCAGGGATACAATTAAAAATATACGAGCATTAGATAAAGAACAAAATTAATAAAAACGAGACATTTACTTAAAATGTGGCTCCAAACTTGAGCTAATTTCCCTAGAGATGACTCCAGATATACTTTACTTACATTTTATTATTAGACTTTTTAATATAGTTGTCTTAATGGTATCTTAATGGTGGTGTTAGTTGTCTTAAAACTACCCAAAGTAATCGTGCAATGTCTTGTTTTTCGCGTTTTTTTATGTGTCGAGTTTCTTGTGTGTAATCCGTTTTATTCGTTCATGATTACGTTCAAATTTCATGTATTTCATTTTTTTTTTACTCCTAGTTAAAGATATAGGAAAGTACTCTACGGAACTCTGCTTTTGAAAAAAATAGGGAAAAAAATGTAGGTTTTTAAATGCCAAAATTAAAAAAGCCGTTATACCGTTTCGATGTATAGAAGTAAAAAAGGTCATTGATAATTTACGTTTACCTAATCCAAAACAAATAGATATATCTTGAAGGTAATTTTGATATACACAAATATTGTTAGTTGAGTTGTTTATTTTTTAAATTGTAATGTTTAGATTTTTCGAGTAAGAGTGAGAAATAAATTTAAAAATATGTTTTTAATTATATTCTTCCTATTTATGTAAATAATCTTCAAACCTTTTCGTGGTCACCCTAAAGAATGTAATTTATTAGACGATAACAGAAGAGTACATTAACTTTGACCCGTTTTACGTTTTGCTAACCTAATATCAAGTTGTTGACACTTAATAACAATGATATCGAGATTAATGTCCAAATAAAATACATACATTTTTGAACCGTTGCGAGAGGTAGACCTTGCGTAAAAACAATAATTTCATTATATTGTGATCGGCCTGACACTGTAAACGGTGACATTTGGTGTGTGTAATCGGAGAATGTGCGAACGTTTCCTTAATGGTAGAATGTTTCTGGAGTGTTTGATAATAACTGTGATGCTGCAGTGGTTTCTGTGTAAGTGCGAGGGTATGTATCTTTTACAAAGAGCCTTATGAATAGTCGCGTAAGTAAGCTGCTTTCTCTGTCATGAACCATTCTCTGTCAGTTCAGTTACTAAATTGATTTAGTATGCGGCCGAAGATTTTCCTTATCTCTCATGATATAACATGTGAAATGAGAGATAAGGAAAATCTTTGAGGCCAACGATCTTGGGCCAAGAGACACTTTCTTTCACTTCCTAACTTTTATAGTTTCTAAACGTTGTATATCGGTTTTTAGACATACTTATAAATTCTATAAATTCATTTAATTATACCGATATTAAGAAGACAGCCTGAACTGTTTTTCATGGAGCCTATTTTACAAGACTAAAATGATATGGTTTAGAATATGCCATGGTTTCAAAAAATGGTACCTCCTCATTGCGTAATTTCCTGACCCGATGGATTTGAGCATCTTTCTTTACAGCCACGCCTCGAAAGCTTCAAGTTTTTTTTATAAAATTAATTCACAGTATTCTATCTATTATCTATCTCCTAAAGTAGTCCAAAATAGAAAGGCGCCATTGTCATTTCGTACGAAATTGCAAGTTTTGACAGTGGTTTCTATTTTGGTTGGAATGATTTAAGAGTAGATGGTTCAGCTGACCAGACATTCTACATGTTTTCCAGTAAATAGTGGATAAAACCGTCAATTGCAATAAAAAATTTAACCGACAAAGTGTGGTCGATTCTCGATCATTTTGGATTTGATTTTCTTTTTTTATATTTCTTGGAGATGATCCTCTTCGTTAATTAAGCAATTATACTGGAATCGCCGCTTAACTTATTTTTCGTCTTGCCAGATACATTTTTTAATCATTTTTAAATAATGAAAATTATAACACTTACTCAAGTTTTATCCACTATTTACAGGACCTTCTGTATAAAAACGTAAGTCACTTTATAATACGTTTATTTCTGGCTTTAATTTTATATTTCTTTGGGCAGGGGTGAGTAAATATCATAAGATACTTATACTTATGATATATTGTTTCACATTAAAAACAATATAAAATCTTATTTACCTTTACAACCAAGCCTCATATATAAAAGTTTTTTCAATCCAACCGGAATATAACATATCTCCGCAGAAATGGAATTAAATCATTTGACCACCGCGCCCTCCCAATCGAACAATTGACGGAAAAGTGTGGGCTTTCATAAAAATAAAAACATATGCACGAGTGTCATAATTTTTAACATAACTAAACCTACTAAAACTAAAAAATGCGTTGGAATGCAGGTAGCGTAAAATGCCTAACTTTCGTGGCTATTTGACCCTGCGAGGTTAATGTAAAAAAAAAACAACTGAAAACTGCGCATAGACAAGTATGGGATCTTGCCTTTAGTTTATAGGATATGCCTCAGAATTCATTTAAAATCTTAATAATTGGGAGCCACTAACTAGAAAGCGTTTAGAAATTTTAAAATCATCAAATTTATGCCCGGTCTGATTTCAGTTCCCAACTTTCTAAGCCTTCTTATATTGGTCGCAATGACCATTCTTTAAGATACCAACATAAATATATTGAGAAAAAAGAACATTGGGTTCAATTCTTTTCTTCGCAGGTTCAATTCTTTCCTTTAAAGGTTCCACGTTTTTAAGCGTATGCTGCGAGTTGTCAAACATGCTAATCTATACGAACTGCTGTGCCCCCGAGCTGACATTTTATTTTTTCTCAGCTTCAAGAAACGTCGCAGCCTTAAGAGCAGATAATGGTGGCGAACAATCCGTGACTTCGGCGCGGCTGGAGTCGCTGGAGCTGCGCTGCAAGGTCCACGCCAGCCTGTCATACTGCTGGTTCAAGCATCCAAACGGAACGCAGCTGTCCCAGATACGCGACTCCGAAGACGCCCCGTATCGGTGAGTTGGGGTTGGGGAAACGAAAGTTTAACAGTTGGGTTAATCAGCCGAAAAATCAACTACCTACATTCCATAATGGGGAAGTCTCCATTTTTTGTAGCAAAACTTTAGACATCTTTACGAATTTTTTCCTAAACCGAATGAATCTAACTGCAACACGCTCATTCGGGTACATTCAAGTAAACTCAGTAGGAAGGTCGGAATGCGACGCGCTCATCCGGTTCCTCATTTTTTAGTATTTTAATATAAATGTAATTATGGTATATAAATGAGGGGTATAATTTTATGAAATTAAAGATCTTTTAGTTTTTTTAGTTTGAATCTACTCTGCGTGTCATTGGTGATGCATTCGAGAGACAAAAAAATATTTTTTTTTTAATTAAAAAAATGTCTTTCGTGTACATAAAAAAATACTTCCGAAAAACCACTCAGGCCTGGTGATCTGGATTGTCTTGGGTATTAGAATGATAAAATTCGCTTATAAATATGATATATTATAATATCTATTAAGTTTATATCATAATATCTTTAGTTTACAAACTGAAGTGTTTTCTTTTATATATACAGGTGTCCCGTAATGGTCTAAAGTTTAGACCATTGATTTGTATTTGTTTAGACTCTAAACAAATACAGATCGATTCTTTATTAACAGCCAAAAGTGTCATTTCAGGTTATGGACAGTTTAAAAGTTATTGATACTTTTGAGATTTTTTTCTAAAAACGCTGATCTTATTTATCTAAACATTTTTTTTTATTTTAAGTAGAAATAGTTTGAACATATGTTTATAATTATGACAGATGTGTCCTTCAAAAAAAAAAAAATGGTATTATGAGGCTAGTCTCTACATTCAAAAAGTAAATCAAGAATATTTGTAAATATTTTGATCTTTGTAGGAAAAGTCTAACATTCAATTAGGGACAAAGCTAGCAGGACGCAAGGTGGAAATTACGCATGACCTCATATTTTTAGTGATTATAGTTCATTCTTAATTTAACTTTGTATATAATTTAGAAAATATTTTAATAATCAGTTTTATTTCATAAATTTTTTCACTAAATTTATCTTTTGAAAAATGCTAACGAACCTAATAATCATATTTCAGTTAAATAAGTAAGTATCATTTATCAACCTTTTTAATTATAAATAATTTCTATTATCCAGGTCATCAATGATCATTTTGGGCAATGTTCAACTAATCTAAATTTGCTTGCTATTTGTTTGCTTGATCTCAAATTCATATCAAACATACATAAGGTGTCGGTAAGATCGGCATATAAATTAAAAAATCAAATTTTAAGCCTTTATGTATTTATATTTTACATTTTGTTCTTATTATGTAGATCAGGGGTGCTTAAACTTGAACTGCTGGCGATCTACCTCAATATTTTTAGACTACTTACGATCGACTCTGAGAGACTGCAAGTGTGTGTGATGCAGGGTTGTCGTACAAACACGATACACCCTACCTACCTAGTTAGGGTGTATCGTAGCATATATAGATATTAGCTTTCTGCACAATCATTTCTGCGGTCGATCGCGATCGACCAGTCGATCGCGATCGACCGTTTGAGCACCCCGGATGTAGATTATATAGTTATGTATATATGATTGTTTTAAAAAAAAGGACCTATATTATGATCAAACCCCAGTAGATAGATGAGGATAGTTCATCATAAATTGCAGTTTTACATTGTGTTAAAATAGTTGCAATTTATTCAAAATTATACTCGTTTCTCCTTGAAAATTTTAACTAACTGAATTAGGTAGAAACAAAATATTTTCATTACTATAGGGTTATTTCATTGACTCCTTCAAGAATAGATGCAACAAGTTTGGGAACTTCTACTCTACCTTCTCAATCGTTCTAAATATGCATTTTAAATCAATATTAAGTAACCTGATCTCGCCTGTATCCTGAGGTAGAAAAGCATTTTTTTTTAGAACATTACACGTCATAATCTTATTCTTAACTCCATTTGCAGAATTGTGACGGACGAGTTAAACATTGGCACTTGTGTCTTAATATTTAAAAATGCTGATTACGGTGATACTGGTCGATGGGAGTGCCACATGGGCACAACATCGCTGGGACTGGAAGATATCCAAGTGGTCAATGTAAGGATATCAGGTCCCCTCGCAGCGGAAACAAACGAAATCAAAAAGGATCTGGGCGATGAGGTTGACATTGCATGCATCACAGCCGCTGGGCCAAAAAATCTCAAGCATTGCAGATTTTTATCGCCAAGCGGAATTGGTTTCAGCATTGACGACACAATTAACAAAACTAGGTAAGTTCTTTTCTTTGACTAACAGTTCACGGAACTGCCAAATTAAGCCTAACAGTAAGACTTACCCGGCTTCAATTAAATTTTATAAGAGCAGTTGTTTTTTTTTATTTCTGCTATATGTTAATAATAATATTTTTTTTTTTATAATAAAATATAAATGAAACAAACATCAGGTGATAAATAGAATATATTTTTTGTAATGTACTTTTTACTTCTCCATAATAATGTGTTCAATAATTATTCCTCATAGCATTCAATCATCAGTCTGGATTCTACTGGAGATAGTTTGACATAAACAGTTTAAATCCCGGTGCGGTAATGTTATTCCGCGTGTTTTCCATAAATTTAAATTAATCCGATATGTTTCAATGGTATAAGCATATAAAAACTTTGTTTCATTTCTAGTGCCATCAAGAATAAATATTATTTCAAGGAGGGTGCTAAGATGTATCAAGGCGAATGCTCCATCACTATTTCATCAATAGAAGAGGATGATATTGGTGAATGGATCTGCGCGGCAGAAATTGAAGGAACGGCACAGGAATTCACTGATAGAATAAGAATCGTTCAGATAACTAGTAAGTTGTTAACGCCTACCCCTTCAATTGGGAATCAATAATAATATGATCTAAAAAGGTGTTTACGACCTAAACTAAGTTTTTTTTTTGCAGATCATTAATCAAATCACTTAGAACGTAATCAACTAATGAACTATGTATTTCTCTTTATTACTGTGTTATATTTGGTACTCCTTTCACTTTTGTGATTAATTTATCCATTTACTTTTCAACAAAGTTGAGTTCAAATAAATAAAATAAATATTAGTATTATGCAATTTAACCTACCAAGTAGTCTATGAAAACAGAAAGATTGTAGAAGAGTAACTTCGAAAAAAAATTTTGTACATATTATGTAATATCATACCTATATTAAAAAACGTAATATTGTAATTGGTTTAAAAACAATTCGAGGTACATTTTTCTGTAGAGTGTCTGCCTTTTATCATATCTAACGAATGTTCGCACTAATTGTATAACTAAGTCATACCAACAAAGCAAGTTAAGATCATTATAATAAAACGGTTGGTTTTCATAGTAGATATAAGTATAATATAATTAATTGATAATCATTTTTTGATAATAGTTTGTCTACTACAACACCGTATTCCAACAGCATTCTCGATAAAAAATCCAACTGATTGGCCTTGTGGATCATGGATTCAGAGAAAAAAAAAATATAAACTATATGATAATTTTATACGGTTCTTGTAATATACTACCACAGCGATCAAAGCGTCATAAGCGGCTTTGTCCGATCACACAATCGAGGTCATTGACCCGCAGATTGTACACAAACTGTGCAAACGCAGCCAAGGTTATGCGCTATTTATAAGAAAAATCATAAATTTGGGGATGTATTTTTTGCGCTTTTTTTTTTATATAATTTCTTACTCTTCATAGGGAACATAAACACCCCATTAAGTCTTCGGGAATGGTCTTGAGACAACCTGTATCTATTACCAAACCATTGTAATTGTAATGAATATTTTTTTGCACAGCTACATCAATTGCATCGACCATCGGAATAGCAGTCGGAGTGGTCTTCGCAGTTGCCATTGTTGCAGCCGGAGGTTTTACAACGTGGCAGAGGAGGAGAAAGAATAGGTCACCAGCACCACTCCAAATTGGTGAGCAGAACGTTCAGGGCGAGGAAAACATAGAAATGACAGATGCAGAGCGACCAAGAGTATCAACTGGTAGTAGCACTAGTAGCTCGAGACTCTTCAGTATAATGTCTGAAGAACCCAAACAGATTATAGTGGTGGAAGCTGGAACGAGCTCTTCTACATTATAAATTATATTCATATTATTTTTTATAATGTAGCTTATTGTAAGGAAAATCTCATGAATTGCTTCTGATTTTAATTTGAGTGACTTCTATAACTTGTACTTTGTGGGAATTTAAATACAAAATACATAATTTTCAAATTATCGATACAGATATGTATGAAAAAATTTAACTAGATAATAAACAAAATAAAAAAAAACATAAGCAGTCATTAAGGACTGCCGACAGAAATGAAAACTTAAAATTATGAAATAACAGTGGTTTTTAATTTGATATTCAAATTAATCGTAGTATCAAATATTAAATTTCATTAATTTTAAATTAAAATCATTAATACTAGTCTGGTTTTCATATCTACCGGCAATCCGAGAAACAATTACATACATTTTTTTATGGTTTACTTATAACTAGGGTGCCGCTTTGCTTCGCTGCGGCATACATTGAAGCGTAGTTTAGTATATAAATGTATTTCTCCATAGGGATTACCATTTAATTTTTTATAATTCTTTGCGCAATCAAATGTATATGTTTTTTGGTATCTATGCACAGAAGACATTGTCATGGTCATTTTAAAAAAATAATTATTAAAATCGGTCTTGTAGTTCTAGAGCCTTGGTCCGTGAACAGAGTGACATTTGAGTCACCACATGGGAGCTTCGCTCCAATAAAACATAAACATATGATAGGCTGCGCAAACCAAGTACAAAATCTAAGTACAACTTAATTGACATAATTATCAATTAAAATTTATATTATTTATACATAGTATTTGTGCATGAATTTCAATGAACATTATTTTAATTGTTTGCATAATTATTATCATTCATTTCAACAATATTTAATTCGTACTATCAATCATTTATGTTCTAAATAAGAATACTTATGGTATGGCTTATGGTAACTGAAAAACAAAAAAGTTTGGTTGGAATTTATGTAAATATCTTGTAAAAAACTGCATCGATCGTCGTTTTATATTTCGTAGTGCTGAGTTTTCGATCATTGGACATAGTCAAACTCGTTGCTTCATTCAAAAATTCAAATAATGGTAGATTTTTATCATCTGCAAAGTTACTATTGAATCACAGCGTTACCAGCCTAATAATAAATTACAAAAATTATATATAAAACAAATATTATATATAAACTCTGTTTCCGAAGAGGATCGAACCTGTAGTCTGTGCATGTGAGCAAACTGATAACCGCTAAGCTAGGAAAATCGTTAAGAGTGGTGACAGGAATAGGATACTAATATTATTAGTAAGGTAAAAGGGGTCGCTGACTTCCCGACTGCATATTGTGACGCGAACTCATTACTTTTCTCCATGCAAAATTTTCCCAACTTGTGCCTATAGAAGTTTTCACTTACAAAATATTTAAAAAAATATATGTTTTTTTTTTGTTAGAACTCAAAGTTATAAAGTTTACAGCATGTGGAAACTGAAAAACGGAGTGGATTGTCAAAAGCACTCAGCGCCTCTTTGGTGCCCTATGACTATTATCTCATCATTATGGACTTAACTTTGTTTGTTGTTTTGAAATAAGAACAATTCATCAATTGAAATTTTAGAAAATTAGGAAAAATAGAAAATTTCGTGAAGCCTGTCAAATTTATGGCCAGCCGTAGGGCTTGGGTTTAGTTATTAATAAACTTAATTTATTACTTTACCTTTTTGTGATCTAAATTGAATTTATTATTAGCCCCAAATATTTTTCCATCTCATTTGTTTTTATGTGCATTTTTCATTTTAATTATATTACTGGGCGATGTGTAGTAATTTAGTTTATTTCAGATTAAATATTTAGCTATTTTTGTATCTGAATTTTTGGATTTTATTAAAAAAAAAAACACTAAAAATAATTTGACAATTTATTTAGATATTTATTTGAAACTCGTAAGAAATTGTTCTTACAATAATTAGTTTTATACCGGCGGGTAATATTAGAACGATGATGACTGCATGCAATGCAGGATTTATACATCACTTGTAAGATTTTACAGTTTTATTCACTGTGATTGCTGAGCACAACTATGTGAGGATGACATATAAAACAAACAGTAATGAGCTCATCAATGAGCTCAGAATGAACAACGATACGCTTACCTAGAGAACTCGCCAAGACTGCGTGAGGGCGACATCTGAGACGTTAGATCTATCTTCTCGTCGTATGAAGCTCTTTTACTATACGGCAGATAGCTCTTTGGCTATACACTGCCGTGATTAAACTATCATCACGTATGCAGCTGCTGCCTGGTGGTCGAAAACCCTACAACACACCTGCAGGAAAAAACTGAATAGTCTACAAGGACTAGCCTGCAGAATTGTAACCGGAGCCATGTGCTCGACCCCGACTGCGGCACTGGAAGCCCTGCTAAACTTGACGCTGCTCCACTTACATGTGGAAAAAGAGGCGATGGTGGGCATGTTGGGAGCAAACACGTCGAACGGTGCAAAGAATTGGCTCTCAAGTACTGTCAAAAGACTCAAGAACCAAACAATGCTCAACCCAGTAATGGAAATGATCACAGACAATCTGACAACGGAATACAACTTCTTCAGAGCATTTACCACGGAAATACCAGAAAGAACAAAATGGGACAATGAAGGACCCAACTTCGAAAATGAAGCAATTGTTTGGTATACCGATGGCTTCAAAAACGGAAACAATATAGGATCAGGCATATGTTGGGCGATACCCAGACTCGAGAAATCGATCAACCAGGGATTGCACTCCACTATATTCCAGGCGGAGCTATATGCCATCATGAAAGCATAGAACCACAAGAATAAAAACATTTACACACTTTCAGACAGCCAAGCAGCTCCGAAGGCTATCAACTCTAATGCTATCAAGTCAAAGCTAGTGCTAAACTGTGTACAAATAAATACTCAACACCCTGGCAACATACAACAGGGTCACACTTATGTGGGTACCAGGCCACTCAGGCATTGATGGCAACAAGGAAGAAGGCAACAATAGTTCTGAAAAGGACGCGGTACACGGGGCCAAACTCCCCACATCCACTAACATACATAATATAACCCCATTACCCCGGTGATAGAATTATAAATTATCATAATTTCAAATTTTCTTAAATGTTTCGTAATGTTTTCAAAAAAATTACGGTTTAAAAGATAAACCGTAATTTTCTAAAATATTAGTGACTGCAATGGTTCAACATGGCTACTATCCTCTCCATATTTATAGAGTAAATGGAGTGGCTGGGAATGACATTCTTGTGAACTTTAAGCACTTCATAGACTTCATCCAGGGTCACGTTATCTTGCCTGATTTTTGTGTCTGTACCGCTGTAATTAAAATAACATCTTTGAAAATTATAAATTCTGCGAGTCTGTCATTCGGAATTCAAATTATCTCTTTTTGATTTTGTAGCAGGTGAAACTACAGATGTAACCACATAAGCAAAAAATTTATTATTAGACATATATATGGAGAGATTTATGAAATTTCTAACAACCGAAGTTGCACAAGACATGGAATTTCCTCTTTAAATTAAAATAACCAGAAAAACTTTTTGTCGTTCAAAATTAAGCGCGTTGCCCAAAGCCATTGTAGCTCTGGCGATAAGCGGACATATAAGTGATTTTAATTTAAAATTGAAGAACATTTATCCTTTAGCGAACTACTTATATCCACTGAATACCAGAGAACTACACTTAAGTACAAAAATTTGTTGCGCTCGGCAACTTAAGCCCCCACTTAAGCCCTTCGACGGATTTTCCCCTCGCAGTGGCCTGTAATTTTACCTACCAGCCGCCACTGATGGTTAGTGAAGATGGTTATTAAATGTTTTAATGTAGGTATCAAATTCAAATATTTACTAATATATTGACCTTAGCGCTACTGAAAACATGGTTGATTGTTCCATTTCATCTATAGTTGGCCAGCAACTCGGAACATCATTTCCGGCCTCGTCTATCTCGGTCATTCCATAGCCGAAGGGGTCTTGATAATTGGACATATTTCGTAGCCATGTATTTGGTACATCACATCCTATGTCATGAATGAAATTGCTTCCTCGCACTTTGTATCCTTTTCTCTGAGTAATAACCACACTTATGACATTCTTTAAAAAACACTGAAAAAATAGTTATAAAGTAGATATGGTTAAATAGGTACTTTCATCAATATAATACCTCTTTTAATATATTATGTAAACAGGGAAATTAAAGTATTAGGTATCCCTTTTTTATTATTTTTAGGGGTAAATACTTGTAGCTAACCAGTTGAAATTGGTTATGTGAATAACTAGCAGGAGGGACCACCTGACCTTTAAAAATTATGTATTACACTTAACATAGTTGTATATTCAGTAATTCGTTGATTTCAAATTATTTTGCAAAAATGCTTAAATTTTAAATTAACTTATCTATTACCATTTAAAACAGATAGAATAAAATTATTTTTTATAGGTTTCTTCAGCAGAAAGGGAATGGGAGAGAAAAGGCTTATTTTTTCTACCACCTTTAACTACTAACATTTAATAATAAATCAGATAAACAATATAATATATGCATAAACTTTTTTAGAGCACCATTAAAAACAATAAATTTTACCTGAACAGCAGCAATAACACATTCAACACTATCATCATCAGTTCCATCTAAACTGTGTTCCCAGGCTGCCAGCATAAAGCGACCCATTATAAGTGTGTGATCAGGCAAAAAGAGTTCCTGGGCTGCATACCGTACGGGTTCGCTACCTGAACCTGGCGGTGAACCTTGAGGTATATAATCAATTAACTCTGCGGGCTCATAGTAAGTTTTCTCAGATGCAGTTCGACTGCGCCTGTGCCTTCGACTAGTACTTCTGCCGTGAGAAACCACTTTTTCCTGAGCTGGGCACGAAGCTATAGCTGCGAGACCTTCTATATTGTTCAACAGCTCCAGAAAGAACTGATTGTGTAAGTCAATAGAATCGTTCAGCAAGTTTCTTGCTTCCATATCGAATTCGAGTTTTGTTAGCTTTGTCTTAAACCAAGCTCTCATATGAGCGAAGTATTTTTTCTGTTTATCTCCGAGGGCATCTGTTAATCGCTTTCTTGCTATTTTTAAATTTTCTGAAGACATTTTCACAAAGTTTTAAATAATTACAAACGTATTTATTTCCTTACTAACTACCCGACTGCTCGTACACCAACCAAACCACATGAATTACACCAGCTTACACTTGCAAGCTGACATCCGACCGATATTTTGTATTTCGGCTAAAAATTGAGATGCAGCTTTGCGACTGGAAATAAATATAAAACGAATGACACATTTTTGTCACTGAAAGTGACAGTAATACAGAAGTAGACTATTGGTGGGCACTATTTGCTATATTCAACTATCGTGTTAAACTATTTTTAAAGCATTCTTGGCCTATGTGGTTTTAACATTACGCCGTGGTAAAGCTAACAGACATATATTATATCCCAATAATCTAACTTAGGCAACTTGATTGTTTGTTAAACATTTTATATAATTAGTTTAAAAAAATATAAATATTCAAAAAAACATAAGATATTTTAAATTAGAAGAAGCGGCCGGCCGGTTGATGGTATTCGTTACATTCGTAGTCTTTATTTTTATTTGCCTTATATAATGAAGAGTAATAATAATAGGTAATTTGAATTTATTTTGAACAAAATGAATGCTGTGCGATTGAAAGAGCTGTCTAAATATTCAATTCGGTGCCTTGGCACAAAAAGTACCTATGTCAATTTTTGACGGTTTTGAGTTACCTACTGCGTGTAATGTCATTAAAAATATATATATATATTTTGTAATTAAGTACTTACTTTATATTTTTAAAAACATATTGTACAATTGTTAAGTGTTGAAATAATTATTTTAAAGTAGGTAAAATGAGTATTTAACGGGTAAAGTGAGGTTACGTTTTATGTTAAAGAGAAACATGCTGCCCATTTGCAGCTAACCGATACTACATGTATTGAGAAGCGAATGGATAAAGAAAAAAGTAAACAAGATAACAGTGTATGTTTCATGTTTGATTTGCAGAAGTGTTTAGAGATACCCCATCTGCAAAATAACATCTCCTTTTACGAGAGGAACCTGTGGACCTATAATTTAACTATCTATAGTTGTTTAAATAGGGTAAATAATGCGATTTGTTATCTCAAGCATGAAACAGTTGCCACTAGAGGCGGTCTGTAAATTACTTCTTACTTAAGACCAACGATCTTTTAAAACATAAGATCGTTGCTTAAGACATTATCTTCAAACATTCCCAGAATATTGTGAAGAAATATATGGCTGCTGCCCGGCACAAAACGAAATATTTATTTTCCAGTAAAACTTTCACATTTACTAACTGAAATGTAAAGAAATTGAAAGAAAATTGTTCAAAAAACATTCTATTTGATTTTTAATAATAAGGGGTCTAACAGTAGAACGATACAAAGGCCTCCCGATTTCATCACAGTAGATCATTTACAGCTCGTGCGTTATATTTTGCTTATATGTATGCAGTCTAAAACAATAACTTACAGAATAAAAAAATAGAATAACTCGAATAAAAAAAAGATTTACCAATAATTTAAAAACTTATTAACTTATTAAAAACATAGTAATCGGTAATTACGATATTTTACAAATTGGCGTACGAAGTATACTAAATAACATTACATTAATCGCATGCTATTGTATGACTCCTCTACCATTAGCGGTTATCTTAAAACTAGCATTGATATTTGAAAGATCCTTAAGAGAAACATAACATTTCGATGAAACTGGCTTAAAATATGCGGCTATGATTTAACGGTCAGTAAAATAATAATATGAAAGTTTTGTTCGGCAATAAAATACATTTAAGCGAGGAAATTATTGAATGAGCGATAAGTAAAACAACAATAGTTTGCATTTAATGTCTTTACGAGCACTTTTTAAAACGTTATTAACAGTAAAAAAAAAACGAAATAATTATATTATTGAATCTTCATTTTATTATATTTTGTCAAGCTCTTAAATGAGAGTTTAAACGTAGGTTTATTTTTAAACTGAATTCAAAACGGGTAAGGCAGAGTGACATGAATTTAGTTAGAATAGTGGAATCTAGGATAATATTGTTACCCACCCATTATTATTCAATACCTAGCTAGTACTTCTCATACAAAACTCAACACATGCCATACGAGTAATAAATGCAAGCTTGCCTTTACAAAACATTGCAGTAGAAGACAGGCAGACATCATAAATGAACCTACCTATTGTTTGTTTGAATTGTGTCAGACGTCAGTTCGATCTTTTACTTGAGGCAAAGCAAACGTCAGAAGCAGGTTGAATATCTGTTTTCGTGTGGCTTTACGCTGTTTTTTTAAATAATGACAACAGAGAATTACCAAATACTTTCTAGTATTTACTGATTTATGAAAATTTGTAGTGGGCAATGTGACGTTTTATTCATTTCTTATTTTTGTAGTGACAGCACATTCCCGATGCATTTACATTTAGCAGCATTTTACTTGTTTTTCTTATTTAAATTATCCCAAGGACGCGCAGAATACAGCTTTATAGAAAAGTATAGTGAAATAAAACGTTCTCGCCAATCGCTGAATGTGTTGCAAACTCCAATTTTGTTTCACCGAAACAAGCGCAGCGAAAATGAAACTAAAGTCTCGACGATATTACCCTCGGAAAATAATGCGGGACAACCGACTCAAAAGACGAGCATAAAAAAAGAGCTTACTAAGCAAGAACATATCTCAGGTACGTTGTAATCTATCAGAATTACAAAAAAGTTATATTTATGCAACAATTTCGTTCAGCATGATACTATAATGATGTATGGTTAACTTGGCCATAAATTATGAGGTATTAAAGCAATAGTGTTTAACAAAAATGTAAACGAAACGAAATGTATTTTATTAGGTATCCTATATTTCATGAAAAAGAGCTGCTTGAGACCGAAAGCTAACTAAGTACTAACTCACTGAATCAATCAACTGACTGACGGTATCGGGTGTGCTGACGGGCCGCCAACACAGACGGGAGGCGGTCTCATTCTGCGCTTGCAATCTGTGTCACAACCTATTAGCAAACAACTCACAGATCTTGGGACAAATTAGTGAACAGCATATTATAAAACGGGACTACAATGGAAAATTTTTCTAAAGTCGGGACATTTTTGCATCCCCACAGAGGTAATCGGGACAACAGGAAGTAATACTGTAAAACAGGACGTATGGTCAGGTTATGTATAGTAGGTAAGAGTACTTACATACGATTGATCCATAGAATAATTGGTCACTTCGGTCGGTCGGCTTTCACTTAAACTAGGTATGCGTACACACACCTAAATTTAGTTGTTTCATTTAATCATAATAGAATATCATTATTTTAAATAAAGTCAATTAAAGACATTAAATAATATAAAAAATAAATCTAAATTCTAATATATAGTGCATTCGAGATAGTAAACACGTTTACGCGAGATAGTAAACAGCTTGCAGCTTTTGGAAGCACTGTTTCAAAGCGATAGATATTTGTGCTTGGACGTGCTTTAAAGACTGCCCTGAGTGCCTAATTCAACATCTGAAAGATTTCATACAACATTCTGTAACCAAAGATTACGTATCTGGTCTGATCAGTTAGATGAATGTCTGCGCCGTAAAACTTTTTTAAACCCGCCATTTGGAAGGTCATAAATCCTTCAGCTGTCCTTGAGCAGTTGAATGAGTTGGTGTTACTTGGACCAAATAATGGCCGATCGTCTGCGCTGTAAAACTTTTTTAAACCCGCCATTTGGAAGGTCATAAATCCTTCAGCTGTCCTTGAGCAGTTGAATGAGTTGGTGTTACTTGGACCAAATAATGGCCGATCGTCTGCGCTGTAAAACTTTTTTAAACCCGCCATTTGGAAGGTCATAAATCCTTCAGCTGTCCTTGAGCAGTTGAATGAGTTGGTGTTACTTGGACCAAATAATGGCCGATCGTCTGCGCTGTAAAACTTTTTTAAACCCGCCATTTGGAAGGTCATAAATCCTTCAGCTGTCCCTGAGCAGTTGAATGAGTTGGTGTTATTTGGACCAAATAATGGCCCTAGGATCGAACACATTGTAGTTCTGCTTTTTTTTGCATAAACAACTTCAATATTTAGACCGAAACAAAATATTATTTTACTGGTGGTGCAGTGTTTGAACTCTGGTTTCTGCTCCAAAGGTTTGGGATTAAACCCTAGTAGGTCATTTTTTGCTGTGTAAAATATGTAAGGGGTCTCCTGTTATTAAAAAACAATTAAACAAAAAAGTTTTTTATTTAATACAACCTTCAAACGCTTGTGTAAAATATATTTTTTAAAATCTGGAGTTGTTAAGTAATTTTATAGATTTTTTTATCTTTAGATAATCTACACACTAGTGGCGCAGATATCATTGCAGAAACCGAATTAAAGTCGAATAAAACTGTGGCACAAAATGAAACATCACTCGATATGGACAAAAACTCATACCAATTAAAACCAGGAACTCTAAGAAGAGGCATTATCGTCTTCGGAAGCTTAACGTTCTTATTCATAGTTTACATGACATACAAAATATGGAGGTAACTGTTTTTCAGTTTCTAAAAATAATTTTCTATTTAAATCAATTGTCTTCGTTGGCACCAGGATATATAGATAAATAATAAGCTAGTAATAGGAATTGCAATTTATAAAAAAAATGGGCTTAAGTTATATTCAAATCACACTGGCAAAATTAGCATTATTAGATATTATACATCCTACGCTGTTTTTGTTTTTACTGATTATTAATGCGCTATTTTATAATGTGCTATAAACAAGTTCTTAATCATCCTTTGTTAGATCTCCATTAATGTAAAAATATATATTTTTTTTAAATTGAAATCACCTTTGTTGCCTTGGATTTGAATTTTTGTATTACTTACTGTATTTTTTCATATGAATCCTGCATTAGTGTAGTTGTAAAATTTTAAATCTACCATTATGGGCTGCAAAGATTTTTCGTAATAATTAAGATTGTTTATATTGTGTCGCAATGTTGAGATTTACAGATATTTTTTTCAGAAAATCTACAGATACAAACAAAGAAAATTATCTTTCCGAATCACCTCTTTTTAAATATGGAGTTCTAAAGACAGATGAAAATTCAGAACATATGGAACTGGCACGAATGCCATTGACAGTTGATTCAGAGGACGATGACGACTTGGAAATATTTGATTTGGAGCACAACAAGCGAATGCAAAATAACAGTCGGATTAACTATAGTGCCATAGCAAAGGATGACATTCAAATATTAGATCTGGAGTTACCAATATCAAATAGCCATCAAAATCAAGATCGAAATTTTGTATTATTGGATTTGAATAATGATTTATTCTCGTCAAAAAGCAATAGAAATGATAGTATTGGTTAAGATGGGATCTAAGAGTTTTTATTTTATTATCTAAGCATTTACTAAAAGACCATTTTACTTATCTTCGCTTTTCTGTCTGATTCTGAATAATTCAAAATAAGTGTCATTCTCATAATTAAGATTTAGTGTAAATTAACTAAAACTCCAGGCTTAAAACTAAACTATAAATATTTTTTGTTATAATTCAAATAATGGTGTCTAACTCTCCCTCTTCCCCTCTTTGAGTTTTTATCTATAAATTGTACTTTAGTTTCTAACCCTAGAGATTTAACAAACGGTATTGAGTATATAGATTTAGCTGATCAGCCCAGGATCCACAGCCTATGTAAAACGCAAGGACCATGATTTACCACCCGATCGGCGTAGTTCATCGATCGAACGGAATATCCCATGCGGAGGCTGCCACCCGTTTTTAGTTTTAAGTTATAATGTCTTATAATTGGCAAATAATATGTACAAAACTATGAAAATTTTTGTTTTTATATTGACATAGCTTTGATGTAAATAAAACTCCAATATTTACCGCCAAATCCATCAAAAACACTTTTAATTCAACTAGCTCACTTTTCACATAAACAATCAAACGTCAAAACCAAACTAAAATGAAAAAAAAATGACGGCTATCCTTTCGTGAATTTAGGTATACACTACATGCCCCGCTTTTAAATATTAATAGAAATGCAGTAAGCCCATGACGCTTTTAAGCTCACATGGTAACTGGCGTATACATCAATGAAGTCATCGACGCTGAGAGTTTTAACCACCCAAGCTACATTAAAACTACCAAGTATGATTTTAAAATGCTTATATAGGATGATGATTTTAGAGGCGTGGTTTTCAAGAAGAGATAAAACGCATATAATTTGATGTTATGGCTAAGAATTTAGTTTTATTATAAAGATAAGGGTTTGCCATTATGTTTTAAAAATGATTTCGGGTAAGTGGCCGCCGCGGCTGACTCGAACAAATTCCAGCCGAGAGGCCCAATTTTCACCCACTTTTTGCAGCAAGTTGGGCCGTATGTCAGCAATAACGCGCCGAATATTCTCTTCCAAGGCGTTAATCGTGTCCGGCTTATCTGCGTAGACAAGCGACTTCACATAACCCCACAAAAAATAGTCCAGCGGTGTTAAATCGCACGATCTTGGAGGCCACGCCACAGGCCCACGACGCGATTTTTACTTTATTTTAGAGTGATTTAAAAAAAATTTACAGTGATTTTTTCTAAATTTGCACTATTTGCAAACGTTGTTCAGGAGCAAGTCTATTCATTATGAAATGGCAAACCAAACTGAGCATAAATCAAGTGACAGCTGTCAAAAACACCAACTACGAAAAAAGTAGTGCCAGATTGAAAACCACGCCTCTAAAAAAAACACCTATATATTTACTGGTTTTAACAAAATAGGTTTTTATAATTAAAAGGAGATGAAATGGTAGCTTAAAATAAGTAGGTACACAGGATGTCCCATGTCCATTCCCATAGACCTAATGGGATGTTTGTGTTGATTTTATGAGTCTAAAAAAAATATAAAAATAATCCATTTGCAAATTTATATTTTTTTTAACAAAATGTGTAAACCAATCTAATATTGTTATAAAACGGCTGACGGGGTTGTTACACAAGGCACGAATAATGGATTGCGTTACAATAACCTACTAACCTACTCTTAGCCACATGAGAGAGGAGTGAGGGTAGTAATGCAGGTTTCACAAAAGCAAATCGACTATGAGAATAGAAGTTTTACCACTTTTTATCTTCGAAACTGGAATGATTTTTATATATTGTTTTGGAAATTATATCTAGTTGGAAAATATAAATATATCTTATGAAAATACATCTAATTGAAAAAATGTATCCAATGTTTTTCTGTAAAATGTTTGATTGTTTATATAAATCAACCTACTAAAAGGACAGTAGTGATTTTAAATACTCTAAAGTGTGTTAAATTAACCTGTCTTTTGCCCCATGAGTGGTGAATTATATGCCAGTGATAAAACTGCTATTTGGTAGGATATTTAGCTGAACATGCACTGTTTCAAATAGCCGATAAAATTCACTAGGTGCTATTTGGAAGTCGTATATGGAAATTTAAAATAATTACAAGAATATTTTTTTGAAAACAAATATCTACAAATAAATAGATGGAGTTACCCGATTTATAATCTTATTTAACAAAAGGAAATTAGATAACTAGCGTTCCATTTCTTTCCAAAGTCTTAAAAAAATAGGGAAGAATGTTATGTTTTGTAATACGGATGTTAACCTTTTGTTAACATTATTGTTACGCTTAGTCCTATTTTTTTTTATGTATTCACGATTACAAACTCTGTAATTTCGTGCCCAAGTGTTCAGTAAAATTACGGCAGTTATAGTGTTACAAGAAAGTGGTATAGATAGATATAAACTTATACTTAAACTTTAAAACTGAGGGTGGTTTTGGGTTCTAGATGTAAAACGAGATGATATGTCGAAATTTTCCGGAAGTCATGACATGGTACCCATTGCAATATATAATATATAGGTAGCTTTTCTAAAGAAATCTACCTAAAAGCCAAAGTTTCTATAAAAAATTGGGTCGGCGTCGGACCAGATGGCGGAAGTTATAATTCTTTGGCCATTCGCACACACCCACTCACACACACAGCATACAGGATATACACAGGATTCGTATGAAATTTAGTAAAAAATAATTATTTACTATTGCATACATGTTTTATAAAGGTAAATATTTATTATTATATTAAATGTTAATTAATACATACACACAACACTTCAGACAATTCGTTATGAATACATAAAATAATATAGAAACATATCATACACAACCGCCAAAGAAATAAAAAAAATATTACTCAGGAAGTGTTCAATAATTTAACCATTTTGCTTACAGATCTGTCTACTGTAGATGAAATCTTTCTTAAAGTACTAGGTAGTCACATATTATCACTTATGGGCAAAGAGGCATACAGCTGGTGCTTAAGAGTTATAATTTAAAATATTATTATAATAAAAGATGAGAGTAACAAAGGATAATAAAAAATCCCTTTGCGGAGGTGATTTCATGGAATCAAAGTAGGGGATAGGCGAACTAAAATTGTACAAACTTGTATCAAACATTGTATGAGCTACCGTGCGCAGCAGCTCGCTCACCTCACCTCAAAATTACAAGGATAAGTTTTAGGCCCTTATTTAAGAAATAATATAAATTTTAAATTAATTGGATATCTTATATACTAAGAAATTTATAGCAAAATTTCACTTTTTCGAAAAACCGTTTCGAAAAAACTTTTTCGTTTTTAACGAACATGTTCAAAATTTTGTGCCCTTAAATTTTATGTATCAATTTGAAAGTGAAGTGACTTTATTATAATAAGACCGACGCGATTGGAAGTGACAGTTATAAATAAACATAATAAAAACAGGCTGGATAGATATATAATAGATAGGTGTGTAGCTATAGCTCAGCATTATGAAAAGTGTTGTTATTATGATATTGAATATGTAATAAAATGTATTATATCAATTTTATTAAATAAGTAAAAAGTGGGAACGAACTAGTTCACATAAAAACCCGCAAGGGTTTAGTGAACAAACAAATAGAAATGTATATTTTGTTTATGAATAAAGAATATTAAAAAAAAAAGGAAATAATAATATTCAGCTTAAAAAGGAAATAATTAATAATATTCAGCAAAATAGAAATAACTTTTATTTTTTCCAGGTTGCCAACTTTGATACTAGCCTTTGATGATTGCAGTATTTGATTTAAATTCTGTTGCAGATACTGGGTTTCATCTCACTCTTGCCATGGTTTAAGTTTCAGTTAGATTATTTAACCGTATTTCCGAAATTACAATAAATCATTAAAAACAAGCAACAAAAATCCTGAGTAAACCTATTATGTTTGATGTTATATACTGTATGTGATGGAAGGTTCAGCTTGTGATTGGATCGAGCACGATAGATTGCCATTTTTGATGCCAACCTCCAACTTGTCGGTACTTTTTCTATGGAAGTTTGCCGTGTTTAATCCTGAATTCAAATTCAGTTTTAATGTTCCCACATTCATAACTCATTTTTCTCAAAACGGACAGTTGGCTTTGATCCTGTTGAGATCAACTTGTATTTCGAGTGTTTTATTTTTGTTTTGTGATATTTTAAAATAGAGATACAGGTTCACTACTTTTTATTTAAACCAAACATAAAATACCTATTACAGCAAAACCATTTAAATTTTAAAAAAATAATAAATTTATGGTTAACCAAAATGAGAAACTCACAAAAGTAAAAAGTACCTAGGGCAATAAAACTTTAGACAACCACACAAAAATGAAAGATACATATAAACTTGCATAATAAAGATAAAACAACAATAAATATTATTTATTACAACACGATGAGTTGAGTGTCATATCACTTGCCTACCTTGAACTCCTATTATGAGACTTTGAAACAATTTTACAGAAAGACATTTCTGATGCTAAAATATTTTTAATAGGGGGGGGGGGGGGGGGAGTCATTTCATCTCCGATTTAACAGCCAGTGCAATACCAAAAGCTAGTGTCCGTAATTTTGGCTATAATTCATTCCCAGCTAGCAAACCTTATTTATTACAAGTTTGTTTAGGTTAAATCTTGCAAGCTGAATTAGAACCACTTCATACGGAGTTGAAACTTAACATGGTTCAGTTCTAATGACAATGCATTTTTGTGGTTATTCATGGCCTGATCCTATACCCAGGATTGGCTCCAGAAGATGGAACTCCTCGACGGTCAACACCACATACACAATGTTTCGCATTTAAAAGCTCGTTTTAAAATATTTTTTTTACTTCTAGGCCTCATTTAGGCTTTCTACACACCATGCCATCTGTGCTATAAATGTATCAGTATTTTTTATCATTTGTATGGGACTTTCAGTAATATTTTGTAGGGTAGTATAGTATCTTGATTATTTTTAAACTGAATTTGGTGGGTGTCATCAATCACTGTTCAATGACACCATCATTATTTTAGGGGCATATGGGTAATTTGCTGGTTTGTTTCTTTTACCGAGTGGGTTTTTTGTCACAAATTAATTCATCACACGGAAATAAGTGTGGTTGAGATTAATGATTGCTTTAATTTATTTAACTTGATTCATTACAGAAGTTTATTATTTTAAACTTTATGTTGATTTAAAATTAAAACATTGAAAAAGGTTTACGAAAAACTCTCAGCAGCTAGTTCGTATCAAATTGTTCATAACGTATCAATATGAATGTTATTCAGCTTTTACAAAAAAATACAGCAGAATTTGAAGGCCCGAATAAAAGTCTTGTCTGCTGACCATTACACCCTCCTGACAAATATTACCTTAAGAGTACCTTAAAAAATGTAGAATAGGTAAGGTTTTATAATCCTTCCAGTGACAGGTAGACTGAAAAACAAGTATCTTCTAAATAAGTTTGAAAGTAGACTATGTTCAAATAAGGATGGTTAAATACATTGGCCACTCCATAAGATCCTCACTCCCTTCTTAAACTGGTTCGTTAAAATCACTGGAAGCATTGCTTTCTACTTGAATCAACATTGTCCTCGATTGAGAGGCAGTTGAAGAATCAAATTGGGTTTTAACAGATTGATTGCATAGCCCTTTAATGGGTGCTAAATTATTATAGAAGATAGGATGGCATGGTTATTCGAATTATTTACAGTATTAACATGTCCAGATATCGTTTTTCAGAAGTAAAATCAAGCAGCTTCTACCCTACCTGATCACGTCCATCTCGGGCAGCGTGTAATTAGTATTATTTTTGCATACTGGCAATTCCAGGGGTTATGGTTACCTATTGGCTGTTCGTTTCTTTTTGAGATGGGACATACAATTCGAGAAGAGAAACAGTCCACTCAATAATGAGGTTTGTCGTAAGGATTTAGCAGTCAGCCAACACCATTGCGTACTGTGTTTAAGATAGATTTTTAGTATTTATATGTGATTACAAGCCATTATTTTGTTTAAATATTATATAAATATAGTGTCTTAACGTGTTATATGTGTGTTTTTATGCATCAAAGTGTCAGCGCAAAAATAAAATAAAATAAATGTTTTTATTTTACACAATCACGACAGCGTCGGCCAGTGTTCGGAGATGTCAACATCACAATAAAGTAAGGTAATTTGTATCTTATACATTTATATTTACTAGCATTTGTAAAGTATTCCATATGAAATTTTATTGCAATCGCATAGGTGTTCTAAAATATATTATATGCTCCTAGATGTTTTTTTAATGTTTAAGATGCAAATATTGATGTTTTGCAGCGGGTGGTTCTCTAAAACATTGTGACTTGGTGAACAAGACCTGAAAATATTTTTTCTTATAAAGGTGTCCCAAAATTAACGCAAGATTTGAATTTACCGCCATTTGTGCAGTAAATTTTTGGCAACCCTGAAAAAAGCTTAGTAAATTAGAGCGTTGTAACGCTCATGTTGTATCATGTTTTCATTATTGAACATTAGGGTATTGATTACTGGGTTATTTGAACTGTAGTCTATGACTATGTCAACAAGCCTACAACCACTCGTGCATTACAGGAGGAAAATAAACGCTGCATCAACGAAATTCAGAATGTCACATTCACATTTATGCAGAATGGTCATAAAAATTTCGACAAAATAGTTCGTTTTGCTGGCACATACGAACTCAACGATCTTTAGGTCGTTGAGTTCGTATGTGCCAGCAAAGCCGTGGAGGTGTTTCTCCCGATGTGTTACCCAATAACCCAATATTCGACAATGTTAACACGATGTTGTATCGTGTAACGCTCCATTTTTACCTTAGCTTGGAACGCGGTTGTACCAACCAAAAAAGATCGTTCCAACCAATTCCTTACTTTAAATTTTTACTAAATCTAAATTTTTAACTGTCAAATTATTTTTTTTCAGGGCTGCCAACAATTTACTGCGTTTATGGCGGCAAATTCAAATCTTACGTTAATTTGAGACAGCGTTATAATTTTTAGGTATATACTATAACATCATTCTGGCTGTGTTTATTTAAAAATGTAATTGTTAATCATTACAAAGAAATATTCCGTTAAATACTTTATAAAAAAAATTTTTTTTTTTGACAAATGTATATTTTTTCTGAAACTTTATTTATATTTTAAAAATTAAACATAATTTTATCGATTAAAAATGCAATAAAAGTAATATATTTTATTTAAAAAAAAATTGAAAAAAAATCACGACACCATAATAATCTATAGGATATATATTTTTTTAATTCTTTTTATGGTAAAAAATTAAAAAATGAGTGTAATCGCTCATTTTTTAATTCTTTTTATGGTAAAAAATTAAAAAATGAGTGTAATCGCTCATTTTTTTTTACATTTTATACATTTGCGAATAAAAGTATAAGTATTTTAGTCGGCGTCCGTAATTAAACGGCGCTTTTCCCAACACTGTCGACTGAGTTCAGTAACAAACATGCACTGTTTGTTTGCTTGTAATAAACGGCCTCGCATCATGAAAACAACAATAAGGCTGACGGAACTACGCCCAATAGCGCTTCCATGACAACACAAACCATACGAATGAATGAATGCTGCCAAGCTAAAAGTCCCCTAATTATTAAATGGACGCATTGTCACATTAGCAGTAAACTAATGCGACTATGTATCAAGGCTGCAGATATTTAAAGCCTAATAAACTTACTTAGAGTTCCAGTCTGGGATTATACATTTTTTAAATTAATCGGAGTTATTTCTTAAAACATTTTATCGATGTTTGAAAGGCAAAGTGACTAACAACCTATTGGACAAACTTTACAACAGAAGCATGTTAAAGATTGCATTTTTAAAAAAAAAAACATTATTACTTAAGTAACTGACCGATTTGAGATTTGATTGCAAAGTTATAAATTTAATAATATCTTGTTTTGCTATCATTTTATTTACCAAACATATCTGTAACTCTAACGATTGAAAATTACATGGATTGTTAGTCAAATGATTAATTTCCTCGTTAAAATAAACTCCTAAAAATACAGTGACTTTGATACCTGTACCTAAATTAAATGGGTAACTTTATAAGAGATTGGACAAACTTTTTATAGTATTCTTTTACAGCATTTTAAATCAAACAGCTATTGAAAATGTAGTAGAGCAATGGTTCAAAAGAAATATTTTTTTACCTAAAATAATAATTGTTATTGAAAGATTGATTAAAATAGTTAGTACGTGATGTCCAGCCAGGCCCTACAGGCATCACTGACGGCCTTTTTTTCCCTAGACTAGACGCGCCTGTGGTACTAACTTGCTACGGGTTGCTTCAATTCCTATCTTTATCCGTTTTGACAATATAGTATAGGAATTAGGAATAATGGAACAGTAAATTCGTACAAGCGATCGACACTACTATAGTTCAGTTTCCTGCCACTATAATAATTTCTCTACAACTTTTGTATGATACATTTTTTGATATGAGCAACCCTTACGGCACAGTACAAAGAGGGATTCAGTATACGTACTCTCGCTGCGCAAGGGTACGGAGGGCTGTTTTTTTTTTACAAACTGTTAGATGAGATGGAAATATCAAGATAGCAAGCGAGAGAAGAACTTTCGCGAAGAGGCCTTATATCGATTCACTAGTATTCGGTGGTAACGAGGCTGTGAAATTTTATTAAAAACATTTTCTCGAATATTCTACAAGTGTAGTGTATTCACTTAGAACCTTTCAGGGGATTAATCTGTATCGATAATCAAATTTAATTTAAGTCAGTTTAATGTTTGAGACCGCTGCAGCGTTCTGTATCGCCGAGCTGTCAGCAGTCCCTTTGGGCTGTTGACCGCGCGACGCAAGATACAAAATAAACTTTTTATAATATAAATATTTTTTTTCGTGCGACCGGTTTAGTTGATTTGACTGATCAGGTAATAATTACACTAATTTCTAACTTCTAATCGCCCAGCCACCAAACTAATAGTCACGACTAACAGTGAATGTGGTTAAAGTTGGATAGTTATACCAGAAATATGATTTAATAGCTCCGAGCGTTGAACAGGCGCGGGTTTTGGAGTACCTAAAGTAAGAATGGCGTGTTTCAATAGCACATTGTTAAAACTGGGACTGAAACACGACTCCTGTAGGAGGTATGTAATATTCTGGATGTATTCATACGCGAAATGGAGGTTCGGCTATATTTATATAAGCTGGCGCAACGGAACATAAAATTTTCGATTGCGGCCGAATGCTCAAAAAAGCGATTTTTGCTGCAAATGTCATCGAAGCGTTTTTTATTTATTTTCTGTTTGGGGGGGTTGGTTTACGCATGATAATGTGGAAAATCCAATTTGATGGACTAAATATTCGGTCCGATGTACTTCAAGGATAAAGACGGAACACGTGTTTCCAACTTCGTATGGAGAGATGAAGTTTCGCAAATTTCGGAGACCAGATTGCTGTGTATTTTAAATGTGAATTCAAAGTTTAGAAAACGGCCTGACGAGACGGAAAGGCCACTATAAAGCTGAGTCCCATAGAAAGAAGCATCAGCTGATTTTTTACAATTTTTGTGTGTCATCATCGCTCGAGGAAAGAGGCTATTAGCGAAATTGAGAAGTGCTCGCTTTAAAAAAATGGCCACAGACAAACCTAACGGATGATATAAGTCTGTAACTTATGGGTAGAAAATATCCGATTTTGAGAGGCAAAATTGAAAATTACCCAAATGGAACCATTTATTCAAGAGAAAGAACGCAAAGCAGATTCTTGCTCACTATTTTTTTGGAGTTAAACGCGACAACAGCTGAGTTTTGACATTCGATCGACTTAAACATTTTTGGATGATTGAAGCTGGTTTCAAGGAATATAGATAATCGCTAGAAGGGACGGTCGAAGGAAGCAACATCTTCGAGAGTACATATATAAGGACTGAGGATCGGCTAGCGGAGCCCGGACCCATGAGAGAATATTCCAGGACCTTTTCTCGGAAATTTCCTTAAGGATGTTTCTGGACCTCGATCTTTCCTTTAAGGTCGACTTGAGGAAAAAATCTTTTTGGAAGAGCTTCGATCAGCGGACAGTATAGACTAAAATTGTTGGAAAACTGAAGCCGGATTGCATCAGAACGTGAGCTTCTTATGCTAATGACAGTTGAGTTCCAGAACAGAATTACTCGGGGACACGACCGCTCGAAGGGACCTTCTTTTGCTGCTCGTCTCAACTAAGGGGAACCAGGCCACGGGTCCCGTCGGGGAAAACGACTGTCCATATGTGTGCAGTAACCCTTAATACTTGATTTATTGTAAATGTGATACTGTGATACCCCGTGACGTTGTTGTAAATAAATTTGTTCAACACATTCGAGTTGTTTTTATTTGATGGGAATTGATGAAAGGTAGAGTTAATTTCCATGTTTAGCAACACATTTGAGGTCTACCATTATACGTTAACGATACGTCTATTGAATTTAAACGTCAATAATATATTTTTTATATTCCCCAATAGCATAGCAACGAAATTTCAAATCCCATAACAACAATCGAATTAAATTCGAATATATTTTCTTTCCGAAATTAGTTGCTATGCATTTTTTATATTAATCTGAAAAAGACGACAAGATGGCGTTTCCGTTTCGGCAAAAATGTTTTTCCGTGGGTTTAGAATAATGGAATATGGATTGCCTGTGGCTAGATAATTTCTAAATAACGTTTATACAGTGCATAATAGTCGATATAGTTCATAATAGATAAAAGCGGGCCGCTAGCAGGCCAGTCTCCGAGTGATTATGTGAAAATAAGTAACATCAAAAAGTGTTCTTTGAGACCCGCAAAAGTTAGTGGAACCTGAGGGAATCACGCTGCGAACACGAGGTCAGTCTTTGGTTTCCCAATTTGCTGTTCCACTTATATTTTTAACCTTTTTACTTTAATTAGTAGCTTTTAATAGGTCACTTGAATTTGGTAACATTACAGAGATGAATTCATTGATAGGAAATAATGATGGCGATGAATTTTAAAAATCACCTATTGTCATATATATGTTTATTTTTGTGTATTTTTCAACATCTCCACTAGACTAAAGTTAAATACAGTTTAAGTAACTTCCGAACCTCGTCTGCTTTGTTATGAATTGTGGTGTTTGGAACTTTATGGGTTGGCTTTGGAAAGCCGTATTGGCATAGCTCATAGTTCATTTATTCTAAATATGAATCATGAAAGCCTGCTTCTCAACACTGCCGGCTGAGTTAAGTAACATGTCACGAACATGTGCCTGTAATGAATAAATAGCATATAAGCCAACAATAACGCAGTCAATTTCATCAATAAAAAGCGACCTCAATCCGCCGTACCCTTGCGCAGCGAGAGTGCGTATTCTGAATCCCTCTTTATAGTGTGCCGTAAGGGCTGCTCATATCAAAATATGTAGGGAAATTATAGGTCTACAATTAACATTTTGAACTGATTTGAACCAATTTATCCCGCCCTTAGAACCAATGGTCGGTGCTATCAAAGAAGTTTACTCAGATAAGATATAGGCCCTTAACTAAGGAATAATATTAAATTGAAATGAATTCGATATCCTATATCGATTTTGCTCATTAACGAACTTGACCGAGTTTTATGCCCTTAAATTTTAAGTATCAATTTGAAAGTGATTGGTATAAAATTACAGCAGTTATAGTGTCCACAAGAAAGTGATATAGATAGATAGATATATAAAGTTAAACTTTTAATCAGAGGCTGGTTTTGGGTTCTAGGGGATATGAAATGCGGAGATATGTCAAATTTCCCGGAAGTCATGAGATGGTACCTATTGCAATAGGTAGCTTTCCTAATCATCTACTTAAAAACATAGGTAGGTACAATGTCATGATAATATTCTTTCAAATCATCATAAATTTCACATCATTTCAGTTTCCATCAAATATTTAGGCATTTATATAAATAGATCAAGTCATGATGAGGTGGTCAACTCAAATTGAATATTTAGCAAAAAAAAAGAAAGATTACATACATCTTTAAAATTCTAATATCTGTACTGGAACCATTTACTCTCAAAGCTATCTGTTTTGCCTTGTTTGAGTCAATATTAAGGGGAGCTACATAAGTGAACAAAGGACACCATTTTAGGCACCAAATCTTCAAATGTTGTTATTTTATTTCTAATTTATTATATCATATTATCACAAATCGCTTAGGTAAATCCTTCCCTCACTTTATTTTCATTATAAAACTTTATTAATTTTATATAGGATGTTTCTGGTTTTATAGGCGGATGTGACTTCAAAAAATGCTATTTCAAATACTTGGGGGTTATTTATTTTTTTATATGCCCCGTAAAATTCGCAATTTTGTAGCATTCAAGGCGCCTTAGCATATGGAACAATTGGTTGGGGGAACTGTGCTTATACTAACCAAAAGCGTTGGAGCTGGCCCAAAAGTCAGTTCTGAGATCTATTCAAAGGTGTCAGGAACCCATCCCATCCCATCCAGTCAATTGTTCACAGACTTCAAGAGCTTAGATCTCAGACATTCCTACATAAAGAAGGTAATATTGTACTCTCAAAAAAACTTAATAAATAGATTATGAGCTCATCATTGTAGTGATTTTAGAGATACTGAAAATGTCTACAGTTTTGGCGACGGTCCTTGAAGTTCTTAGGCTCCAAACTCCACAATAATCTTCTGGATTATATCAAGGAAGTAGATATCTTAATGATATTTTCGAGGAACACAAGAATCTGCTGACTTATTACATTTCATAGGTAATATTCTAACTGTAAATAACAACGTATTTGAAGAGGTGCATAAATTATGTATAGAAATATATCTATAATTCAAAAATAATATATATCTAGTCTAAATTTATTAAAAACTGCCTCAGGACTTGAGTAGGTAATATGCAATCATTTTTTTGGTACATAAATTCATTATGCATTTTTTAAACTATAAAAATTTCATATATGTCAGAACATGAACATTCTATTCGACAACTGTGTAAATGTACCTATATATTTATATATTTTAAATTCGTTTTTTTATAAATAGGCAAACTTTTCGTATTTATCTACAGATGCCTTCCTTAGTACAGACAATAAATAAATAATAATATGGTATAATGAAAATAAAGTGGTATTAATAATATAAAGGGTATGTGGTAGAGTATGAGAACGTGATCCCTTTAATTAGCAGAATGCTTTTTTGTCCCCAGTAAAAAAATATTTTTCATACTTATGTTCTTTTAATATTATTTTTAGTTATGTTTTTTTGATACTTATGTATGTCCACATTATCTTTACAGTACTGTTTACTTCTTACTTAATTTAAAAATCCAAAAGTCATTTTTATTTTTTTTTTCTTGAAATCCTTTCTATTCGTTTTTTACTGCTGTCTCTGTCAGATCGATTGCCATCCCTGTTTGACCGACTGCTGTCCCTTTCAGGTCGTTTGCCGTCCCTGTCCGACCGATTGCTCTCCTTTTCAGATCGTTTTCCGTCCCTGTCCGACCGACTGCTGTCTTTTTCAGACCGACTGCTATCCCTGCCATAATCTTTGGTATTATCTTTTTCAGTCAATTCCTGTCTTAACTGTTTTAACATTTTTGGTGTTATAAGGCCCTGAAAAAAGAGAAATATTTTTGAATCTCAAACTGAAATAAAAATGCTTAAATATTTAATAATCTTAAATCTTTAATAAAGATTAAAAAACATACAGCCACAAGTGAAATTATTATTTTTCTTTCGATTGATGCCTTTTACTTAGAGAATAGAATTGTGGTTATATGGTTTATAGTAAAATTTTGGACTGTATATCGCACTTTCAACAGATTTCATTCTAAAATTACCTTAAAAAGCAAAGATATAAAAAAAGACTGTAATTAGATAGATAACAGAAATTTAAGACGTAGGCCTTAAATTTTAGTTGTGCATTGAACAGTAGAGCGCATAATAGGGACGTAAGCATAGGGCAAGTAAAAAACAAATTATTTTTCCAAGTAAATTGCGCCTGGTAGTTAACGTGAACGACCATAGTCTAAAATACTGCGTACCGGTCGCAAATCAGAGAATCAGATAATCAATAAAGTATGATTATCAAAAGTGACAAAGTAACACCACACCTGCGCTATAAGTCTGTCTCCCAGTTTGCCCCTGCCAATGGCGTATGTCTTGTAAGACGAGACTGATTTTGGTGGAGGTTCTGAATCTGAGAACTGTTCTTCTTGGCTTATATTCTCCGAGTTTCTGAGTAGCCTAAAGAAAGAAATTTAAAAAATCTATATTTACGCTATAATTGAAAAACAAGCTTCATATATAACGCAATGTGATCTTGTGTTATATATGAAGCTTTTGTGTTCAAATTACATTAGATTTATTAAAAAAATATATTATATTTACTTTAAACAACATTTATATTAGTTAAATTTTAGCGAGAAAAATAACATTGGCTATTGTCTTAAATTAATATAGACATTCTGCAAAGTTTTAAGAACAAAGGGCTGCTGTCAAATAAATATTTTAAATTTATTTACAAACACGTTAACAATTTGTCACCTTTTTCGGGGAGACATTTTACATCTAAATTATTAATTTCTGGTAAAAACATTAACAAAATCATTTTAATAAGTAAGAATATAATATTTTATACTTTCTTTTCAGATTTGCGACAGTAGATATATGAATTTAAATAAAAGATACAGAAAAAAACAGAGACGCATGTCTAATGCAATAACTATTAGTAGTCTAAGATACTCCAATGAAAGCAAAAGACCAAACAGCACCTTGTTAACTGGAATATTCCATGTTGAATAATTATATCTAGTTCACTCTGCATGACTCTTACAGCATCACCATCAGGAAACATGTCTTGAAATCGATAGCTGAAACAAAAATAAAGCATAAAAACAACAGCGACAGCTTTCATTGAATGACATCTGCCCCTGACATACATCGCCCACCCCCAAACAATCAAAGACTTTTGTAGTTATTCGTCAGGATTAAATAGTATTGTACACACTGTATCTTAAAAAATCAGTAAGATTATATGTTAATAATAATTTAAATGTACTAAATCAAAATGTGTGCTCATTTAATTACGTATTTATATTGACAGGTTGTTTATAATTTTGTTGCATTTCGGTGGAATTATTTGGTTTAGCCATTATGAGAGTAATCATTTTTGAAACAATATTATGTAAATAGTAGAATTAGGTTATTGTGGCAGGTTCAGGGTTATTATGCAAAATAATTAAAAGTGGATTTAGTCCTCCTGGAGACACAACTATAGTAAAAAGTGTGTCATTGTCGTACCTTAAAAAAACAATGCTATTATGGAAAAGTCTACCTTAGAATTGGTATTGCCCAGTTAAGTAGAACTTTGCATAATATATTAATTTATTCTTTAAAATATTTGTCAAATAATTTAAAAAAAAAACAGGTTTGGACATTTGTGGAACAAATGGAAGACAGTCAACCATCCACAAATAGAAATAGAATTGTTGCAGGGATGAAAATGTAAAATTGCTTTAATATTAAACTTGAAAATAGATTTTTCCAAACACTTTTATTTTCTTCAATGGCCTCTCATCTCCCCACAAATTATTTGTATTAATTTTTGTAACTCATAAATTCATACTCATAGAACATTCTGACAAAAAAAAAATAATGAAATAAACCTCTTGAGCCAATAAATGATTTCATTATTATACAAAAAATAAAAAACATGCACTATTGCAAAAAAGACACCAACCTTAACCAAAGATACAGGTCCAAACAGTCAAACACAGCTTCAAGATGCACAAGGTCATCAATAGTTTTTGGCATAGCTAAAGGCCATGTAATGGTTCTTCGCATCCAATCCCAAGTTATTGGTTCATTCCGACTGTACTGTCGCACCATCTGTACAAGTTACGGTCAATATTAGTTTTACCTGAAAAGAGTAGAGTGCACTAGACGTACCTAATAGAGTATATATTCATCTTGACAACAAACAACTTGCAACTGGTATACATATTTTTTCGTAGAAAATAAATACGCTTGACAAGGAAACTGGTTACAATTTTAAAAAAATGCATGATAACAGATTTTTTTTATGTTTTTAAGCTCTCATGAGTATATATATAATTAAATAGCATATCTCTATATCATATTAGATATATAGTTAATCTATACAGGTGTCCAGTAGATAGTGGATAAAGCGTAAGGTGATAGAAAGGGTGATTTGAAACCAAAAAGTTTTAGTCAATATTTATTCGATTCTCAACCATTTCAGTTGTTTTTTTTTATATTTCTTGGAAATGATTCTTTTCGTTGATTTTGCAATTAAACACCGTGTTATATTTTGTTTATTAAGCAAAAAGTTTTATTTACCAATTTTCCGACCAAAACACACAATAGACTGCATCTCTTTTATTACAATGTCAGATAAAAATGAATGTCGAGGAGAATGTCAAGAACATTCACTTTTCTTTATTCTATAACAGATGTATTGTTTCGCTATTCGTCGTCGAACTATTGTCCGTTGACAAACGTTTCGATAATCAACGCTCTACTGTACTTGTGTATAAATAAATTATTATTGTGCAAAAAATGAGTGAAGGAAAAAGAGGTTACTAACTGATTGAAATACTAACATGATTGTGATGATAACTTAAATTGGTTGAGAATCCAATTGATTTTTTTGTTGCAAAAAACCCCTTATACCAACCTCCTTAAGTTTTATCCACTATTTCCTGAACATTCTGTATATGGGATGTGTCAGACAGTGGTCAGCCTGAAACCTAGTGATAGGGACATCATTACCAAGAACTCAAAACTATATAGGACGATCCAAAAGTCAATGGTTATTCGTACTATTGAGATTTTGAGCAATGTTCTACCTTTCACTACAGAAATTATCACTGTGCTAAAACTACTTCAAACGTGTATTGTACAAAAAATATGTTCAACAACGATGTGAACGCAATGATTAAAACTACCTAGGTAGGCTTATTATAGGAAAAATAAACAAATTAGTTTTTGACCAAATTTTTTTTTATAATCATCAATCATTAAAAGTCAGAAAAATAAAAAATTAAAATAAATCAAAGCGTACAAATACTACTTGAAAGTGTAATATGAATAAATAAACACACCAAAAATCAAATATTATGCAAACGATTTCTTTAAAAAAACATCCAAACAAAAAAGTCATTGGGGTTGTTTCAACAAAATCATTTTGCAACCTATAAAATATTCAGGGCTTGGTAATGATGTCCCTTATCACTAGGTTTCAGGCTGGCTACTGTCTCTGGGACAACCTGTATAATAATAAATAATGGTTTAAATTGCAATAATGGGTTAATAATTTAATAATGGGTTAATGGTTTTATATAATAATAAAAATAATGGTTTAAATTGCAAACAAATATGTATGTGGTGGTACAGTAATAACCAACTACACCAACATGCATCGGCCGTAATCGCATACATCAGAGCTATCTTTGGCAGTTCACGCCGGGACCTGCCAACACCGCACGCGTCTCAAGCTCCATAAAGCTCTAGCGTCCAATTACTCGCACAAATATTACTTTATGGAATTACCTTATAAAGTATTGATCAACTAGTTGTGTGTTTCATTGGGAGTTAACTACCTAGTAATTAGCCTAAATTTAGGTACAGCATACGAGTATCATTTTCAATTTTCATAAAAAACATCATTAATAACCTTCATAAACGATACTGGCCGCCATTCCTACTCCCTTTTTATTTATTGTTACTATAAAAACGTTTATTTTAACTTGAGATTTAATATTTTAAATGTGACATAATGGATTAACTAAACCAAGGGGACAATTCTTTTATACTCAACAAATTCCCGTAAACTACTATACACACCAGAGCCGCCAGATCAGCAATAGGGCAATACCTATGGCAGCATACAGGTGTTCCAAGACCATTACTAAAGACTTAAGGGGGTGTTTATGTTCCCTATTACATATAAGAATTTGTATTAAAGAATGTGAAAATAATTCTTGCTCTATTAATTTTATCAAAGCACTCGTGTAAATTTCCTTTTTGCTCGCAGGCGCTAAGCCAAGGCCGGTCAATGATCCTACGTGGTGCGACTTCGATAGCAACCAAACTTATGACAAGAGCGATTTCATCTTATCACGTAGAGTTTACAAATTTTCTATTCGTAAACCATGATGAGTTTGATGAGGTCAAAATAAATCATGTTTGAAATCGCAGGGCCAATAAGCTGGATTTTTTATCAGAAATGGTCTTGGAATTGGGTGTATACTCACAAAGGTCCGTCCTAACGGAATAACAAATCTCTTTACAAGATATCTACAAAAATATATCACACCCCGCTCCCTCTATACAGAGATGTTTATAGTATATACCTTAAGGAACATTGCGCAAGCGAAAGTGTTTCTTTTGTTGATTGGTGCGCAGCAAAACACATATCGAGCTCTCAGTGGCAGGGCCACGTGCTGAATCATGTCTGCCAGGAATTTAAATGACTCTGTATTGCACATGAAGTACAACGAGTCATCCACTGTGCACAGATGAACAAATATATCCTGAAACAAAATAAAACACTGCAGATATTAGAGCGTTATATTTTATATACGAGACCAGCTGCGCTAATTTTGAGCCATTCCAAAGCGTAATTGCTTAACTTGCAATTTTTGTACTAAGAAATTCCAAGATATGACAGTTAAGTGATGCGTTTACAATTTGGAATCATAGATCAAAAGTTGACATAAATTTAGGTTGTGAGCTTTTTTACGAGATTTATACGGTTGCCCTACTCAAAAATGTGATTCTACGACTCTCTGAGTAAATTAACTCTCTTGGCAAAAAATTAAAAACAAACGTGTGTTGGTTTGACAGAATCTTTGACAACAATCTCGCTGCCTCGATCAATGGTGAGGAGAAAATAATATGAAACCACTTGAAGGAACCACCTATGTCTGCTGGATGGGCCACGAAGCAATTCTAGATGGGATATTAAGGAACTGGGTATTTGGAGGTGGTCTTACGAGGTATTTGTGGGAGACATTCCAGACTGAAAAAATGTAAAAAATGACCTCAATCAAGAAACAATTATAAGAATAACGATTAGTTGCCGGGTTTAGTGAAGCAGAAGTAATTTCTGCATTTTTATACGGAAACTCTGTGAAAAGAAAAAGTATGAACAGTCTGTGAAACTTTATTTCTAGTTGGTGAGGTAAATTTGGCAAATGGAAAAGATCTTGAAGTAAATGCATTTAGCCTAACAATGAGAAATGATGAATTTAACAAAAAAGATCCAAAATATTGTTTGTGGTACCCATTTTATTTATCGATTTCCCCAATACAGAAATGTGAAAACTGAAAAAAATATTAATTAAAAAGAGAAAGATAATAAAGGTTTCACTGTAATAACTTACAATCAATTTATTACCAGAGAGGTAGGCTTGCATCCATATATATTCTCAAATAACCCAATTCCTACCCACCCGTAAGTACTTAAAAAAATATGCATTTAAAGGAAATTTATTAGTAAATTATCTTGCATACCATTAGACTGCTCAGAGAAGCATGTGGTAAGTGATAAGCGTACATTTCCATCTGCTCGGCAGTAGGATGAAGGCCGGCTTGAGTAACAGGATCCGGTTGAGATCCCATTAAGGTTGTCAAAGTATTCAAATCACTTTCTTTGAAACACGTCACATAGCCTTCTTCCCACTGAGTGCCATACCTGCCAGCTCGACCTATTAAAATATAATTAATACAGGTAGAGGAAGTCATATACGCGTCCGCGTCCGCCGCCTGGCAAAATTTTGGTATTTTTGGCGGGCACTTAATATACGAAAAAATGCTTCTTTTAAAAAAAACTATGTATTTTATGTTGTTAACCGACGCTATTTTGAATAGTTTATGAAATTCTCGAGAATATGGTTCTACTATAAACATCACGAAAAAAAAAAATTAAAGTTGCAAAATATTTTTTTTAATCAAAATTTCATTTTTGATTAGATATCAAATAAAAGTAATTATAAGTATTTTTTTACATGAAAAGAAAAATTTAAAATAAAACCTCATAGATAATTAGGGGATAATCTTAATCACTTGTGTCTTAATATTTATTTTTAAATAAATATTATATGAGAATTATCAAATTATATTCTTGTTGTTACTTTAAAGTTCTTCTTCTACTTATTTATGTTTTTTTTTTCACTAAAATTATACATAATTTTCAAAAAAGGAAAAATTACCTAGGCATTTTGAAAATGTAATTTTTTAATAAATCTGTATATATAAAACAAAGTCGGGTTAGTTACACCATTTATAACTCAAGAACGGCTGAACCAATTTTAATGATCTTTGATTTGTTGGATTTGTCTCCGCCCCGAATAACAGAATAACTTTTAAAACATCGGAAGAATTCATGAAAAAAAAAATTATAAAGCAAATTCATTTTCTCATACATTTTGTATGGAACGGCTTAGTATTCTATGGAAATCTATTTTCAAAGGTAAGTTGTGTTCAAAGATGTTCCACTTTATGAGGTTATCACATTGTCATTTTGCGCGCATCGATAATTAAAATACACATAATTTCGATTTATGTACATTTATTGAACTTAATTCATTTTGAGTATTCTTAATAAAAAACTGAATTAATTCAGCTAATAAGTTAAGACAACATTTATTGATTCTGAGGCGGTATCAAATTCTTTGAGTTAGCTTTTTAATGATAAAGAGAAATATCTCTTATAATTAATTCATTTAACAATGACATTTCTAATTAAAATCGGTTAGAAAGATGTTATAGATAAAATTAAAACATTTATATTTTTAAAAAATTGACAGTTTATTTGTAATCACTTTACAGATAAACAAAACTGTCACTTGCAACAAAAATGTAAAATTTATCAGATCAATATATTGGTGTGTATATATTTTAGAATTCCTATGTGATTCAAGATAAAATTTTAATCAAAATATTTTAGTTAAAAGTTTTTAACATACAAATATATAAAGAAGGGAAATATCTAATTACCTTATGTTCTCGACAAACTCAAAAAATGACAAACACGTGGGGGGGGGGCGAACGCCCATCTACTAGAGGTATTTCATTTATATAATGTTTTTAATATAAATGAGGAGTTGCGGAACAAACCCGTACAAGTCCAGCGATCAAAATGTTCCAAGAGAGCTTAAAGACTTTTACGGTGTGGCATTGATTATTTTTAATAAAAAATTATTAATCTTTAGAAATTAAGGACTTTTACTGAAAAATGAATATATATATGTACTTGTCTGGATTTGTTCAAAACGTATTAAGCATATTATATACTGGATATGTCTGGTTTGATTGAAATATATTAGGCCATTAAATAGTTAAAAGCCTGTGGACATGTCCACCTTTGAATGAAATCAATATTTTTAATGTGATATTTAAAATATTTCTGTCCAGTTTTGATTGAATCTGATTGCAAAAACAAATTCTACACTATCGAATTGACAATAAATCATTAATAAGTTTGGTCGGGGGTGGACATGTCCGGTTTAGTTCCACACCTCAAATTCCTAAAGATTTTCAGGTTCTGCTTGACCTACCTCCTATTTGCAAAGCCTGCGAAATGGATATCAAATCTTGCTCCTTTTCTCCATTCTCATTGGTCACCGTCTTTATTAAGCTGTAGAAAATTATTCTTCGGATGCTCCTGTAATAAATTGAAAAGAATGGTAACATGTTCACAGAGATAAATACCACATTCAGACATGTTTTTACTATATATTTCAGCCCTACAAGGAATGATGATAGACCAAAAAGTGCAAAACATGCAAAAAAAAAAACGCATGAATCCCAGTGATAAGATTAAGGTTAAAGGGTGATAACATATTTTTCTGGTTGTTTCAAAATTTTTGAATTTTCTATTTGTCAGATGAACAATTTCTTTATATGATTTATTCAAAAATAATTTCAATTAATATTCAAAGAAAGTTTAACACGGCTAAAATGACAAGAAAAAAAATACATAAATATCACAAACCTCATTATTTAACAATAAAATGTATTAATTTAAAATATAGAAGCTTACAGATTGAGTCCTAAGCCAATAGCATCAGTAGCTACCATAACTTTACAAGAGTGCTCAGGATCGTTGAATTTAGCAGCCTGAGCCAATTTGGTTCCCGGTGGCAAGCTTCCATATATGACAGCAACTTCATTACCGCTGAAATAAGAGGTCAAATAAATACTTACTGTCATATTATAACCTCATGAATAGGTCATGAGTAGGTCCGAAGCTCATCCCAAATTAATTGTACTCTAGTACAATTAATTTGGGATGAGCTTCGGCCGAAGAGTGGTACAATCGATCATTATACATTGTATAAACATTGTAACAATGGTTGATCAATTTAAGAATCGTCTTCCAGAAACTAAGCTAAGCTGTCTATTAAAGTTACTCGGCCTTATACATAGTGATATTAGTATGCTGTCAAGTTTAAAAGTGACCACTTTATGATCAAAATACACGGGTTGTCACTTTAACAGCTAACTAATGGGATTAAGCATGGGGCCGACTCTCTTTATATTATTATAAAATATGTTGTGTGACCATAACCACATAAGTTTGAAGGAAAATTCTTTTTATTTTTTAAACTAGGTTAAAATGTAACTACACTGATTTAGGCACTTTTATACAAAGATGAATATTGATGAATTTTTTAAAACTTATTCTTACCGTTGCTCTAAAGACCTGGAGACGCTATAAATGTTATTCTTGTTGAAGCAAACAACACAATCTCCTGGCATAATATTGTTTAGCGTTTGTAAAGCAGTCTTTTCGACGGATAGTTTAGTTAATCGTTTATAATTTTTAATCTGAAATACATAAATAAGTTATTCATGATAAAACGAGAACAATAGGCACACCACAAAGTCTCTCTTTTTTTTTATAGGTCAGCCAGCAAAAAAAATACGTTAATTTGTATTTTTTTAATTGCTAAAAATAAAGTAATACATATATATATTTAGTAGCTACCGCGGAAAAAATGCACTAATAACTGAATGCACAAAGTAGGTAGCTACTGAGATTTTACTGCATATTATAGTTTACTATGCATTGGTAAAACACAACGAAGGATGAAACATTATTTTGGTATATTTGAATTTTTTGGTTATGTTTATACCTATATGTACATGGGAATTAAATAATCTTGTACACACATTAGGCAAATTCGAAAAAATATGTTTTATAATATATGATGAATGTGAAAGTTTAAAATAAATTACGGGAAAACCAGGTTTATAAATAAATAAATATCAGTTTGTAAAAATAACTTAAACTATAGTATTACCTGCATTGTTTCACCGGTTGTATTGCAAATATCCTGTATAAGGGGAATGGCTCCAGCCTCGCCGCAGAGGTGGAGTTCTTTAACCTGCAAGCCCAGGATAGCCCTCGTCCACGCCCAGCCTCTCTCTCGGTCACCCACCATTTGAACTTCATCAACAATTCCTACATCGTCTGCAAAATAACAGAATAAAATTTGAAACCTTTTCTCTCAATTACTATTTGTAAGCCCGTTATTTAATTAATCAAAGAAATAAATTATTCAAAATTGAAGAAACTATTCTTACATAGATTGTTTAAATTTGTCATTTCAACTGTGCATGCAACATGCATAGCTGCTGTCGGTGTTTCCGCTTTAATAATTTCTTCATTAATGGCCTCTGAATTCTGATCTTCAGATTTACTATTAACATAATTGCATGCAAACTTTCTTTCTTCACCAGTTACGAGATCACAAGGAGTACCCTGAAATGAGAAAATATGTTTAAATAATGGAGGATAATTCATGGGTGCGAATGCAAACTTATTGCTAAATTGGTATCTTGTAACACAGCACACCTGTTAAAGTACTTCATCAGCTTGTCATAAAAACAAATTATCCCGATCAATAAACTCGATCATCGGCAACACACTACATCTGTTCGATAGTTCTCGAACAGGCTAGATCGATTGACAAGGGCGACGTTGCCTACTAACTTTAATTTCGTCAGACGCCATATAGGAAAACAGTAAATCAGCATAAAAAAAACAAGAAATCTGCAAATTTTAATATCTTCATATCATTTTGATATATTTCACATTTATGTTAGTTTCATTCTTTAACTCGTCTTATCATCACTTCTTTTTTTCATTTATGCATATTTTAAGCATACACTTGAAGCGAAAAGGTCGATGAGTATGCTACTGTAAAAACAGTAGGGTTAGGAGCACTGAAGCCAGCCACCTCTGTCCCAAACGATCGAGGCCGATCGATAGGGCTATATTGTTCTACTGCATTTAGTTGGGTTTGTAATAGGTCAATTGAGCGAACACATCTATTGAACTAACTAAGTAGGCATGGTCAATCGAGCATCTGTAGTGACGCCTTTGGGTTTTTGTTTTATTTCACTGGCATCGAATTAAATAATTGAGGAAGTGTTTGCAAAAGAAGTTATTTTAAAATGATAACTATGTTCTATAATCATTTTTCAAATATTCTACATTTTGATCCAATCGTCTAGAGCTCAAGAAAGGACAAAAGTTTGCGACAAAAGTGGCATGTTAATTATATTATTGATGTCTGCTGTGTCTGTCTGTATAAATTTTATATGCAGGTAGGTATATAGGTATTATTCCTACAGGTTAAATGTTACGAAATAAAAATAATAATAAAAAGAGGTATTCAAATAAATTAATGACAATTTTTCATATTTTGACATCGTCTGCTGATACAAAAAATAAATTACCCATCTATAAAATATGGTAATAAATACTTTAATAAACATTAAATAATGAATACATAAAAATAATAAAAATAGTATTTGATAATGTGCCTTTTTATACAGCTGGAACCATTAATATACATAACCTATTATTTTGAAGTTTTGATCTTTTCTGTACATTTAAAAAACTTGATAAACATGAACTTTAACTACCGGTACCTTAAGATAATTTTAATTGAGTTGCTATTAGCATATATAATTAATATTTCAATGAGCATCCAGCCTGATAGGATGTTTCGTAATACTTAAAGATGAATGAAATACCTAGATAAAAGATATTTAAAAACCTTATCATTTGATTTATGAAATATTTCTGTTGCCAGCAATTTTAGAGGACCACAATACACTCCTGATTTTGCCTCAAGAAACCTCTTCATAGCATGATAAGTTTTGCCTGAATTAGTTGGCCCTGCATGAAAGATTACTTTCCTGTTCAGTGCCCTCGCCGAAGGATACCTGTAAAGAAGGATATATAATTAGGACACTTTATTTTGGTTAAATCAAATGTATTTAACCAATAATAATAATAATAATTGGGTGGCCAACGTCGAAAAGAGCATTTTTTTTTTAAATTGAGAGATAAAAAAATCCAAGTGATATTTAATAATAGAGAATTTAAGGTGAATCAGATGATACCTGATTTGTAAATATTGAACGACTCATGCCTGCACTATGGATTTTATAGTAGACGCGTGATTTTTTAAATTTTCTTTAGAAATTAATCCGTTCTCAAGCAATTTTAATGCCAACATTTATTAGTGCAAATTCCTACCTTAACGGGTTATAGCATAATAAACAGAATGTCTCATTTAGAGTAGGTACATATTAAAGGAAAAAAATACAGATATTTCCAAATAAGTTAACACTGATTTTTAAGGAGAAAACTATAACCATAACCATATAAAACCATAAACAAAATAAATACCATGTAGCTGGAGTCCGTAAGTCAGAAATTTTTTGTAAATCATCCAAACAATCCAAGTGTGGAAATGCCAAGCGTGCGTGCCTCAAGAAATAAGGGAATATGTCAATTGCGTTTCCAGCACCTGAAAACAAAATTGAATACAATATTTATGTACCTTTTCGTATTGTATATATTGTCAGGTGACAGTACATGTAAGATTGGTCACATTGCGAGCGTGGTTACTAGTTTACCGTATGGAAAACTGAACATTCAGAGTCAAATATTGGAGTTTGGTAATTTATATTGTTTTGCAGTGATTTTTTTTTTAAATATTAAAAATAGAAAACGCACTTAAAGTGCCTAATAATGCTTCTCAGTTTTCATATTTATCTAACCTCCACTCATCTCCCCCTCTATTCTCTCACTCCTCCATTCATTTTCTGTCAAATTTCAAATTAACTCAGGCACCCCCCTCTGAGATATTTTCCAACTGAAGTAGCCAAAAACTACAAATTAAACGAGTATTAGGAAACAGTAATAAAATAAAATAAATTAAATAGTTTTCCAAATTAACAAATGTTTTCCAAATTAACATACTTACTATTTATAATGTCACTAATCACTACATGCAGATCCGGTGGAAGTTCGTGATCAAGGCAATGTCTTCGAAAAGACAAAAAAGATTGGTGTAGCAATTGATCGTCGATTTTATTCTCATTTGAAAGGATTTTCACTTCTGGTTTTAGGTAGAAGTCGTTTAAAATTTTTAATAAGTCTTGCTTTTTTAAACGACCGGTTAGTTCTGCTCCAACATTTGTTTCGTCGTTAATTGGTTCCACTTGCACTGGTACAAATAGTGGCGATAAATTTCCTTTGTCGTATTTTTTAGTCCTTTTGGAAACATAACCTAAACCACTGCCGGTTTTTTTCAACGATAAAGTGTCTAACGCTTTTGAACTAAATTTCTTACTTAACCATATTAAATCGGATTGATTTTGATATCTCACAACTCTAATAATCACCTTAAACATGATAGATTTTGTTTTTCACGTAAAAAAACACATTTAAGCAGTATTAGAGGTTAAGTTTTGAGGTTATAATTATGAAACTGTCGGGGAAAAGTACAATTTGGTAACTTTTACGTTGTTTCTGTTTTATATATTTAGGTTATTAAAACATAACTTCATAAAAAAAAAGTATGACTGAAAACATATAATATTCGTAGCTGCTTCTTTATGTACAGAATTTAAAAGTAATAATAATTTTGTTCTCAAATCTGACATAACCGACTGCTGACATACTTTTTTCTTCTTCCTCGCTTTTTGACAATGTGCTCTTGGATAAGAGACTGAAATATTATTCGTTTTTTTTATAAACATAACGCAAACTTCAAGTTAAGTGAAATTGTCAAAACAGTCTTCAAATATATGTTTAAGTTCAATTTTTCAATTTTTTTTTATTTACTTCAAATATATACTCATTAAAGTTATCGCCAAACAAAAATCTTAAAATATTATGATGGAAAAGTTATGTAGATGTTAGGTACAATGTTTTAATATTATCACGTAGTTTACATTATTTTTTTCTCGGAAACCATGATATGTAGTTATCATATTCACACGTTTCACAAATCATATTTGAAATAGCATGTCCAATAAGCTGTTTTTTTATCGGAAATGCTCTCGGGTAATAAAAGATATATTTTAATATTTTTTTCATATCATTAGCATAGTAACGCTACGTTTACCCTGAAATTATTTTTCAATGAATTTTGACGATATTAATAGGAATTTTGTTGTCAATGAAAGCAAAACTGATGGATATCTGACAAGCCATCATAAAAATATTTTTATTTAGTAATAACACAATAAAAAAACAGTAAAAATGTCTTCTCTATGTTAATACTCGTAATTCAGTCAATCTGAACTATACGAGTACCTACTCGTACCTACTCGTATAGTTCAGATTGACCTACGCTCATGATACAACTGTATATTGTTGACGCCTCATCCGTTGTAAAATAATTACAAGTAATGAAATTACGGTTATCGCGAAATTTTCTTATTATAAGTCTAAAGCTTTCACACATCGTGTATTTGCATCTTCGTAGTTCTGTAATTTTGAAAAATATCACGTGTAACAATAAACTAATTCCATTAAATTTCCTTGTCTCGTTCCTATTCTCAGGCACCGCCATCTTTATTCTATATCCTATATTGACAGACTATGTGGTGTGCCTATCCCTACATCATACAGTGTTGCCGCGAGTCCGGCAATTGCCGTATTGTTCGGTAATCAGTACAAAAAATGGATAAAATAAATAATTAAAACAAACATTGATTTTGAATGAAAAAAAACATTCAAGCGCTGATTGCGAACATATTAATAATAGACTGAACAACTTAAAGATGAAATCGAGGAATCGTTTGATAAATCCTACAGTAAATGTTGCATTTTTGCCAAACATTGAGAAATAAAGTCGGTAATTGTGTGAATTGTAAACCACCGCAGAAACTGATGAATTTATATCGCAAATTTTAATGTTAAGTTTATGTTTTTATGTATGTATTGTGATTTTAACAGAAAAAACATGGTATAACTTAATTATCAAGTGTCTAGCGTTAAAATAGTTTATAAGCTCGTGGCAACATTATTTAATTCGCTTGAATGGATTCTCTTCTGAATTTTGAACCCGACTTTAGGGCCCCGCTTAATACCTATCCAAGATTTTTTTAGTAAGTTCGATATAATGACACTCGTTTTTATTTACACTCACTCTGATCGCACTTTCAACTAGTTGTACAGTGTGTAAGGTGTGATGGAGGTGGATTTACGTTCGGTGAGAATCGCACTCACTTCAGTCAATGTTCATGGGTCCACAAAATAAAACAAAATTTAATTCAAAATAAAACTCCAATAATTCTACTAAATAAAAGGTTTTATACTAAAAAAGAATTCTTGGAAAAGAAATTGTAAATTTTTCTATGAAATTGATATAATGTGATGAAATTGACAAGTACCATCATCCATGTACCTACATTTTTGTCTTTTAAGGGTTTTTTGTTTTATTTGTACTACTAATTGTTTTTGTGTTATAGTTATATATTTTGTGAGTTATTTACCGTCAATCGTGGCAACTATGCCTAAATTTTTAGAAATTGCCTCTTTAGTGAAAGATTTTATTCTTAAAAAATGTTTCAAATCTTTTAAATTGCACATCATAGGCAAAGTAGTATTTTCTACGTTGGTAATAATTCTTATTTTGTATTTTAGACACCGGAATCTTTGAAAATATATTTAGGCAAACTTAACGAGAAATTTGGTAAAATTGCCTTTTACAGTTACAACTCTTCCGTCGTTCGTAAACCTTCCTGGTAAATGAAATGTTCCTATATTCAGAGAAGACTATAATTTAAATATAAAATTTTATCCAAAAAATGGCGACACTATACGTCACCAGAAAAAAGGCAAAATTGACCGCTGATGTATTGTCGTTTCCATACTTTAGTGGAATTCCATGCTAGGGTTGTCAAAAACAAACAATATTTAGTTTTTCTTTAAACCTATAGAAATATAGAAAATATAGAAAGTATATTTTACAAACAATTTGCAAACCGAGTAACAAAAATATTTCAAAAACTTTTATTGAATTTGTATTTTGATGTGAATAATGTATTTTTATGAATTTGTATGAATGTGTTATTGACATCCCTGAATCGAGATATAGTTGCCACCTCTAAAGACATGAAGTGACGAGTAACTATGCCTCTTTGAAAAAAGCTGTATTTATACCACAAAAAACACTAAAAATATATTATAAATAGAACCGTGAAAGTTTGCGCTACAACTTATCAAAATATTGTTTGCCTACCCTCTGAACTTTTAATCCAGCAATCGAAAGTGTGGGAGCGCACTCAAAACCGAAAACACATACCACAAAAAGAAGTGAATGCCACTGGTTTAGATGTGAAGTTAGCTCCTTATCATTTTGCTAGTAATACACCAATAAATGTCTATATTGATCTATTGCCAATTTCATACGGATCTAAATAGATGATAGGTAGACATATCATTTAGTGTAGGCAAAGCTAACATTCAATAGGCAATCTTGCAAGGTTTGACGGTACGAAAATACTTAAATGCCTTTAAATTATATAAAAACTAGATTTAGCATATTTAGTTTAAGATTTGATTTATTTTTTTGTTTTTTTTTTCGGAACCCTCGCTTTCGTGTATACTAATGCCTACTCACTGGACAAGTCACTTCTATTACGCAAAGGAAATGTGGTCATTCAATGGCAAAACAAATACCTATTACGTTTGTTTGCTCAGCAATAGAGTGCAGTGCAGTGCAGAAAAGTAATGTTCTATTGTTCTTGTTTTTTCTCGCGGTCATCATACGTGCCCGAGGGAAGCATTGGCCTCGTGGCAGCGGGGCGAGGGGGAAGGTTGACCTTGCGAAGGTCACGAGATGCATCTTTGCAGCCTGCGTCTGCAGCCGCGCGAGAACACGTCTCAAGCAAGCATGACTTACTGCTTCGAGGTGGAACCTCTATTTATAATTACAGTTCAAAATTCTTGACAAATAAATGTTAGAAATTATAATACTATATTTCTACACGAAGCGCATATAAATTTTGCAGTGTGAATAACCTCTTTTTTTACGATTCCATAAATCGTTTGATCCGCGTAAAAAAAAACAGCTAATTGGCCCTGCAATTTCAAACATGATTTGTATTTAGATCATATCAAAATTCGTCATGGTTTCCGAGAAAAAAAATGTTAACTTTACTTGATAATAATAAACCGTTTTTTGTAACGCGTGGTCAGCTGCGACGTAGGTGAATAGCACCCATCGGTCAAGGCCGTAGCGTAGCAAAACGAGATGTTGATCGCTATGCCCAAATATTATTCAATTGAGACATCGTAACACACTGTTTTTGATCATGCTAATGTCGACCTTAAATCCTTAGCTGTAAAAGTTTTGATCGATAGTTGCCGCGGCGTGCGTGCGAGTGATGATTTTCGGCCTGTCGAAATATATGTCTAAATTTAGTAACTTTTAATTATCTGTGAAATAAGAATAAAATGTAGTTTTATCAAACATGAAGCGAACACATTTTTTTATTTAATTTATATTTCAAAAACGAAAATCAATTTCAAAAAACTGCCTCCAAGAAGTACAAGATAATTCTTTAATGCACATAATGCTATGAACCACTCGTCTAAATACGTAGTAGTTGAGGAATAGTACATCACCAAAAATGGGGATTTATAGAAGATTTTCCAATGTCACCCACTTATCCCCTTAATTTTTCGGGAATGGTCATAGGAACATGTCCGCCTGAATAAAATTACTTTTTGCACACCCATCTAAAGATAATTTTTTAATGGGAACTTCGGCCACTCAATCTGGAATAAAATTCATTCAAAGAGCCGAACTTAGTGCCTACTTTTGTTATAAGATTCTTTTATAAAAAAAATGTCGTTGCGTCTATATTGATGCTTTTAATTATCTATCCCAGATCCGCTTCTGTTATTAAATTTATGATTATTTCACAGGGTAATGAAGTCTCAAACTCACCTTTACTACTTCTACTCGTAATTCCACTATGATAAGCCCGATTTTTCATTAGCTGAACGAAACGCAAACCCTTTGACCATTGTGTCATTTGATTTGTCTCCAGCCATATTGTCAGCATATTTGCTACCATATTTAAAATCGCCCAATTACCAACAAATTGATTTTTTCTTCACATTAGCCAATACATATATATAAAATATGCGATTATGCATAATAGCCAGGTAAAGTGAATATTAAGTCATACGACTTTCCTGAACCATCGATATGACAAAAGTTCTGTCAAGCAAGATACTAAATATAACGTGGCCATGCCACGAATATAACAGTAATATGTCAAAATTAGTCATTTTTAATGAAAATAAATATAGATACCTACTCATTCCGTTTTATTGCATAATAAATTTTAATAATATTTTTGGTTGATATTGCAATTAGTATTAACAGTTTTTTTAATCATTATAACATACAATTTGCCAAATTTGAAAGAAATAACCAAATAAAAACGCATTTTATCAAATCCATATTTTATTTACGTGCGTAACTCATATGTAAAACAATTTTTTATGAATTATTTTCAGGTGAACCTATTTTCTAGCCGTTTAATACCTAATTGGCCAAACTTCTGTAACTAATTACGGTTATTATGAATAAGTGTGATCTCCTAGGAATAAAATATATAAATATAGCAGAAAACCTAGTATGACGGTTTCATCGCATGTATGACTACATTAATTTCTATCACGGCATAAAGAGGCAAACGTTTTACGGTTAGTTAGCACTGTATGTTGGCCATATTAATGTCGCATAGTTGGTACGAGCACTCGAGGCGAAGAACTGCTTTCTGTTTGGTATGCAGATCGCGGGCGGGCAGGGAAGTTGCCAACACTGGAAGTCAAAGCGCGATCTCAAACGGGAAGCTAATTGTGAATGCCTGATGAGGTTGAAAGTATGTCGTTATACTCAAGTAACTGCGCGCATCTTTCAATACTTTAGTTTCTAAATTAACTATAACTCATTAAAATAGTTGAAGGTAGACCGAAAGGCTCTGACCCACATGTTAATCATCTCGAGTGCCGCAGGCAGGAGTCGTATAGGTGCCGCAGGTTTAACGTCACACAGAACTATTTCAAAGGTCAGTGCAGCTAGCTACGCGCGACGTAGGTTGGCCTTCTGCACACATTTATTTATTTATTTATTCTTAATGGCACAACAAGAAATCACAAAAATAGATGTTATATTATCATATTATTATATATTTGTTTTATATCTTGTATCCGAAGCCGTGCCACGAAAGGGTGTTCCGTTCAACCGGTTCACGCAGTGACACACCGGCTCGCCTGCAACACACGTGAAACTCTATTCGTTTCTTTTAATTGCCATTCGCTGTGTCTACCTCAAAGGGTAGATAGGGCGTTCAAAGTGTCCAGGTATAAACGATGTCGTGTGCAACAAGCTGTGACGCTGAACTGTTCAGTGTCATAGCTTGGTGTTACAGCAATATTTTAATAATATAGTATACTTCATTGAAACACCATCTACACACTAACGTCTGCCAAGAGTATATGGTGCCCTCTTAGAAAAGGGTTTCGTAGATTTGCTCAATTGTAATTTGACAACTGTTATGGAGGATTATGGAAATGTGGATTTGGGCAGTGTAAAGTAGCATTGATGTTGAAGGAATGACTATAATTAATCAGTATTACATTACTCTACCTTCTAATTGTTACTTTGATTGTTACCATTACTTAAGTAAATATGGTACTAAATTCTTGAAAAATATATATATTTATATTATTTTAAATTCACAGTTTACAACCTCTACTCAGCGTGTGTTCATTACCTGCGAAAAGGGATGAGGGCCCATTCATAAAGAAATCGACGCTCTCAAAAGATTCATTTTTTTGCCAGCAGACCAGCAGAGCGGCGCAGACAGGTGACAGCAGCATGCTGGCCAAATCACCATCAGACAACTCCACACTTCCTGGCCTGACAGACGGAGATTATTATTCCGAGAAGATGGCAGATTCGATGTAGGTATTCAAAAGATTCTTTATGGTTTATTTCCGGTCGGGGCAGAAATTACCATTTTAAAAAACCAGTCAAATGTGAATGTTGTCACAGCCATAAGATGGCACTTAGTTACTAAGCACTTAGGCCTAAAGTTAATAGTAGAAAGATAGTGGCTTCCTCTACGAGAGGCATACCTCCGTAGTGCCATGAACCCGTTTACCCTGCCCATATGTACCCGTTAAGGCTTCTAGTCCAGAGGACGTAGCAGACATTATAGGTAAAAAAAGTAACCGCTAAAAAAGATAAAATAGGCCAAATTAATAAAATATACTATAGATGCAAGCAAACTACAAAGTAAACTGATATCGATATGAAAACGTTTTTAACGGAAACCTTACTTTTTGGCTTATTACTACTATTCACTAAACGTAGCTTAACTAAAGTAATATACACCACACCTGGGAAATTATATACAAATGCAAAAAAAATATATCAAATTCGCTCATACCACTCCGTAGTAAATAAATAAATATACGCGAAAAGAAGAAGTTTCTATTTTTAGGTCGGGTAAAAAGTAACTAGCGTACATTTTTGTATGTGTGTGTATTTTCAGTCATATTTTCAAATTAAAATATAAAAAATGTTTGCCATCCCTTACCGGCAACACCTGGTCCTGCTGGCCAGTTTATAGGTGCTGCGAGGGGATTTGAATGGTGGTTAGCAGTTAGCAGGGCTGGGAGTTGAGGGGGTGAGGCGAGGGAGGGTTTCGGGTCCACCTTACCGTTTCGTTGAAATGAAAGATTCTTACTGGTATAAGGCACATCAGTGACGTGCATAGATTGAGAACGCCGTTGCAAAAATATAATTGATTATTATTTTACCCTAATTTTAACGAAATGAGTTCTTATTGGTATTTAATTAAAATTGTCCGAAATGAGAAATAAATATGCACACATGAATGAACGCACTTGCACATTTATGCCCGTATATGAATATGTTGCACATTTTATCATTTTATTTTTTGTTATGAAAACTTTGTTCTCTTTAATTTATAAATTGTCGGCTGAAGATCCGACTTTATTAAAGAGATAGCGTGTGTGTTTATAACCTTAAAACACACACGCTATAAAGGTGGTGTAAAATATAACGTATTGTTTCTGTGACTTTTGTCTTTAAAACTGCTCGGTCGGCGGCTAGTCTAAGTAGGATTGTTTCTGTAAAAAAATATAAATAAATAAATATAGTATGTATTAATCCTACTGACTCGAGGATTGAAGATTCGTATAATCAAACTATGGTTAGTTGAAATGGGTTTCAAATATGCATCATCCTACCAAGTTCATAAAAATACTAGTGTAAGTATTAGAAATATTTTATTTATTAAAAGCATTGGCCCGGTACTCGCATTTTTGTTGCGGTATTTCGACCTTTAGTAGTCTTTTTAACGTATCTGTTAATTATTCCATTTTATTTTATTTGGTATAAATATGACTACGGAAAGTAGATATAATTTTTTTCTTTAAGGCTTATGCTTCGTTCTATCTTATATACCTTTCAGCTATATAAGTAAATATTTTATAATCATTTTTATTAAATTTTGTAATAAATGTATATATTAAATAAAAAGTATCTTTTAACCATAAGAATGAAGAAATTTACAAATGAAGAAATATACACGTCTAGGGAACATTTAATTTGGTAATGGCGTTACCGGTAATTATAAAACACTCCATAAATACTATTAAAGTTCACGAACCGCCTTTGAAGTCTTTGGTTAAAAACAGACGATTCCTTCCTCCTCTTTTATTTTGTCCGCTGGTCTGGTTAGATTTTTTTCATTCCATATTTCCTTCCAAGCCATTATCCATTATTCTGGTGGATGCCCCGGCAGTCCATTTCGTCGAAAAAAATTATAATAATAATGTATCGTTTAGGGATTCGTATTAATCGTATAATATATATTTTATTATAGATCGACTTCATCTTTAGAGTAACATTGCAATTACTTGTTTCAAGAACATGAGAGCATTATAAGTGTTTTAATTTGAAAGAAATGTTTTTTTTGCGCTACAATAGGTTAGAGATAGCAAATTGGAAGACAAATTAAGGTTTTGTAATATTTTGGTTTATTTTTTCAAATATTTATTTAAATTTTTTTAATATTTATTTATGAGGATGCTTGCTCAAAAAAGCTTTATACTTGGTAAACTAAGTTAGCGCTACCAAGATTATTTAAAAAAGCAATCAGGGTTCCATACCAGAAATTATAAACAGTAAATCCTGCCCCAATTTCAAGGGACCAGCCCTTGTCATGTGAAATTTTCACATATGTAAATTTATTGCCAAAAAATCTTAAAATAAAATATTATTAAAAAAAAACCTAACCCTACCATTGCGATTAATTTAAAATTTTGGATATATTCAAAAATAACCTATGCTATTTTGAGTACATTTTATCAACTGTATGAGTATTAAAAGTAAAAACGACCACTGCAGAAAAGTTTTTTAAAATAATTAAGAAAACAAAAATTAAAAATAATAAATAAATTTAGATAATGGCCATTTAAATCATAAAACGCTTTAACATGATGCATTTTGATTACAACTAAATGCTTAAGTAAATAGCATATTTATTATTTAATTCAATAACGATTAATACTGTGTTAATCAGGACCACTTCCTGTGGTCCTGCGGGTCGTACTTAAAAGAAAAACATTGCTCCCGCTGACTGTTTTGTAGATATTTTTAAGATCTACAATTTTTTTTTACATTAATATCTCTTATAATTAAGTCAGCGTTAGCTATAGAACAGCCCGTAAAACAGTTTTCTTATATTTTTATTTTCAGCAACATGACCTCATATGATTCCTATTTTCCTTTTGAGGTACAGAACCGCAAAAATCAAGAAACGTATTTTTTTTAAACGATTTTTTTTAAATATCTCTTCAGATCTTTACTTGGCCTACCTTCTCTCCCTCTCTCCGTTACATCCATGATGGACCGGCGTTCTTTAAAAAATGTTTTTAATTTAAACATTATTTGTTGGTATCAGGTTGGTAAAAAATGATGACAGTCTACATAAATATCATTTGTATCAGAAATACTTATTGTCTGACATCTGCCCTCTCAAGCTTAGGAATTATGAAAACCACTCAATTTGGCATTTTCAATATTCAATGTTGGAGTCCCTGGATTAAAAATCGAATAAATAGGCTGTCCCGTTTTTAATATATTGGTAACAAACTGGTGATGGACCTGGTCATGACCTATCAGAATATCCCTAAGGTCAGTATTTTTATATGTATGCATAATAATAATGCTACAGATTGAAGTTTTTTTTATCAAATATTGCCTAGGAGTTTTTCTAACGAATGTATGAACCTAATAATTTTTTTCGTTATATATGATATACTTATTATAAATAGTTTTTTTTTACATACTACTTGGCCGCAATTAGTCTTATAAAATCATAGAATGTATCGTCAGGCCTAAATCTGTCAATGTTCAAACCATAAACGGATTAGTATGGTAATTCCAGTTTTTTTTTTGTCTAAACCATAAACGCAAATACAAAATTATGAAAAATAAAATAAACTCTTAAGCAATTACAATTACATTACATAATTCAATTACAATTACATAATAAAATAACGCAGTACAAAGCCTTTATGCCATGTTTAGACTTCTCGTGGATTTGCGCGCGTTGCCCCCGCACCAGATATCGGCAACTTTTTCTCTGTAACGCAATCAGATGCCACTATAATATTATTTTGAGTAACTAGAAGGCTTTTTATAAGAATAATAAAATTGTTAACGATCAGAGACTGATCACCGTCTAAACAAACAACAAACAAACAAACGCAGACAATCAATTGTTTAGTTTATCAATTGAAAAGTGTAGCTGTTGGTATTTGTGCTGATTTTCCTTATTGTGACCGTCGAGGTATTATGATTCTCTTATAGAGAAGCTACTTTATAGCAATTCACCAGACAAATCGTGTCCTAAACACAGCGAAGCTAAGCGTACCTAACACACCTACGTACAGTCAAAGGCACTCGGAGCTTTACCCCGAGCGTTTTAAGTTGAACTGAAACGCTTAAAGTGATATTTATTTTACTTTCTATAGTTAACCTTAGTTTTTAACGGGGAATATAATGGTAACTACATTATTTTTTATTGCGCATCTTTTGGTTATATGCTTTTGATAATTAAACATTTTAGGTAGCCTCCTTTCGATATACAGAATGTTCCAAGATCATTCCCGAAGACTTCAGGGAGTGTTTATGCTCCCTATTGCGTGTAAGAAATTGTATAAAAAATACGAAAATAATTCAAGCCCAAATTTATTAATTTTATCAAAGCGCTCGTGTAAAAAAGCGTTCGGCAAGGCCACTCTAGGGACCGAAATTAGGACAAGAGCGACTTTATATTAGCAATGTATTTATTATGTTAACACTATTTTATTGCTTTATTTTATAAGAATGCATGTAAACGACGTTAAATAAATAAATATTATAACGTATTTTTTACTCGAAAACCAGGTTGAATTTTGATATTAGGTTAAAACAAATCATGTTTGAAATCGCAGGGCCAATATACTGTTTTTATCGGCAATGGTTTTGAAATACGGTGTATATTTTTTTTTAATTTTAAAAAGGTATTTTACTTTTTTTTCTCTATTATTTACTTCGGTTTATTCTCTTGAGATTAAATAACTTAAATTGAGAAAAATATAATAGATAACTTACGTTTTTTTAATGACAGAGATCTGTGGAATACAGCAATATCGCTCTATATACAACTAAAAAGTGTCATATTCAAATTGCAACGCGGTTTGCGATTCCTTATAAGTTACGTGGTTGCAGGAGGTTGTTGTGGCGCGGGAATGACGGCTCCGGGGGGGGGGGGGGGGCAGGTTGGAGAAGGGCGGGGGGAGGGCAAGGGCACGCAAGGCCATTTGTACATAAGGCCGCGTGGAACGAAATAACAATGGCCTCTGGACGTGTGTGTGGTGACGTACTCTCCAGCAGGACAGAATCCGGATCAGGAGCGAAGACAGATTTCGGAGATATTTTTCACGCAGGGTGACATAAATAATTAAACAAATTATTTTTTATGAGACGTCGGTGTTTTATTATGGCAAACGGGCCGTACTAAATTTTTAATTAACCACAGCCACTAAGATTTTATTGGGAAACTAAAATATTTTTTCAAGGCATTATTGATATTTAAAAAGTAAAACATTAATATTTGGAGGTACTCAATGAAGTAAGGTTAAATTAATTTTTTTTATATTTTTCGAAAGAAGTAAAGCTTTTTTATTTTATTTGAAAAGGGACCCGCAATGCGGTAATTAAGATGAAAAAAAAAATATATAAAAATAAAATGAATCAATAAATTACTTTGTTTTATTTTTTTTTAAAGATCTTCTGGAGAACCGAAATACATATTATTAGTAAAAAATGTATTCACGTGAACCAATAAGACTTTGCAGGTAGGTATAGTAGCATAGACAGCTTTTAGGTAGATTTTATTAGGAAAGCTACCTATTGCAATGTCATGACTTCGGGAAAAAATTGACATATCTTCACGTTTCTTATCCCCTAGAACCCAAAACCACCCACAGTTTAGAAGTTTATATATCAATCTATATAACTTTCTTGTGGACACGATAACTGCCGTAATTTTACACCAGTCAAGGGCACGAAATCTCACCAGGGGGGGCGGTAATGGGGGGCGGTTTAAAAGAGAAATTTTGCTGTAACTTTCTTATTATATAAGATATCGAATTCATTTAACTTTTTTGATAGTACCAACCATTCTTAGGGATGAGAAAAAATGGTTTTTCAAAATTCAAAAAATCTTACCTCCAACATCTCAACAATCTTATCTTACCTTAGGAACACGATCAAATCCATTTAAAATGTAAGCCTATAATTTCCCTACAACTTTTGTTTGAAACAATTTTTGATATGAGCAACCCTTACGGCACAGTATAAAGAGGGATTCGGCATACCCACTTTCGCTGCGCGGCGTCGGGTTGAGGTGCGCGAGCCGCCGCGCGGGAAGTGGATCGCGCAGCAGCTCGGACAATGTTTGATACAGGTTCGTGCAATTGGAGTTCGCCTATCTCCTACTTTGATCTGGTGAAATCTACCCTCGTAGATTCTCGGCGTGTCAAAAGGGATTTTCGATGCGCAAACAAATCATTCTTATGGATTCCTGTTTTTGTGATTTTTTTAATGCTTAATGATCAAAAATCTGTGTCCATATTGTTCTAGGCCAGTTGGATGTTAATGGTTACATTTAGTAACTCGTTTGACATTTATTCACAGACTCTATGCATAGTCGAGACTAATCCATTACTGTTCGACCAAGAAGAGAAGAACAAGAGCGCGCCATTGCTTTGTTCGCGCACGCGCGTGCACGCGTTTCGCTTGCGCGCGCAACACTCCCTGCCTGGCACGAGCAGCAAGACGCCTATAGCCTTTCTCTAATTTCCATTATAATAAGGATGAAAAAAAAAAATATTTTTAACACCGCAACATGAAAAACACCTCAAGTCAAAACAATCATTCAATTATTTGACAACGTTATAAACAAGTAGGTGATTCTATATTTTACTATGATAAAAAATAGAATTGAACATTTCAATTAAAAAATATTTCTTGGAATATTAACAGAGTTATATTTATTTATTTTGAAAGTACATAACATCGATACAGGAAGACAATTCTCTAACACTACATTTACATGGCCAAAAAATGTACCAAACATGACAATGGTTGACAACAAAAAATTAATAAATCAAACTTAAATAATGTGTACTGTGTGTGGAGTGTGGTGTCATTTGTGGCATCGACATGTTTGCGCGCGCGTGTGTGTGAAATAATTTAAAAATAACAAAATAAACTTACGAATGTTTAATATTTTAATGAATATAATATTTATTTATACATTTTACACTAAATATTATCATAACTTGCCTTACGAATTTCACGCATAAATAACCCCTATTTCACTTGGAATATATCAACTGGGTTAAATTTTTCATTATATGCGCTCAGGACTACACATCGTCGCATTCTGTGCATGGTTAGTATTTCGCCAGGCGACGTGAAATAATTGGGTGTTTCTGGTATTTCTGGACGGAACTCTGAAGGGGATGCTGCCTATCAAGTATGAGCTGTCGAATTTCTGGTTAATCACATATAGAAAAGCCATGTCAGCGAGAGTACGCCTAAATTCAAGCGTGGTCATCTTATAATGAGAAATTCCCTCCGCGTATGTCGGACAACATGAAAATGTTCGGAAATTTAGATGTTTTAATAATAGTTTTTGAACATTTTCGATGCGACTAATATGAATTCTATATTGTGGTGACCCATACTCCATTTCCATTGTGTGGTTCCATTTGTGAGCCATACTCTAAGACACTCCTAACATAAAGTGTTACAATAGAATTTGTACCGTGAAGCGGTTTACATGCTCTATAACGAAACCAAGTGTTTTAAATGCTTTTTGAACTATATGCTCGATATGTTTATTATAACTTAATTTGCAGTCAAGGGTCACGCCTAAGCCGCGTATGCTATCAACGTCCTCAATCAAAATATTATTAATTTCATAAGAAAAGCATTTTTTTTTTATTATTCCGCGTGAATGAAATTTTCTTACATTTTGCTGGATTTAGACTTAACTTATTATTGACGAAGTCGAGATCAGCTGACAAGCGGTCGAGATCAGCTTATAACAGTAAGCAGTCGAAATACGTCTTACAGTTTTATATATCTTCAGGTCATCTGCGTATGATATATGTTCTGAGTTAAGGTTCTGGGTTGATATTGCATGCATATAATAGATTTGAGACCTCTTACTTATATTTTACCTATAGATTTGGATTACCTATGATTCCGACACCTTATTAGTTCCCTTTCGTTGTCACACTAATTGCGCTCAAAATACCTTCCTTAGGCGAACGTGTGGTTACTGTAATACTTAACTAAGGTAATTTGATGTCAATTAATAAATCAAAGCGAGCAATAACTGAATCAGTCTGTACTTAAACAAGGTATGTACAATATAAGTAATTAAAATAATTATTATATTTTATTACTTTAGACGAGTACATATGGAAATGCTTCTGACCCATCATTAATTTTATTTGTCCATACATGTATTTTTATGTCTAGATGTTTCTGAATGAAATAATATTAAATTATGGTATGATGGTTAGAATCGTTTTAAAGATATTTTTTATTTTGTTGTATTAATAAACGATAAGTGCTCGTGTATAGTTTAAAAATAAAAAATAACCTCATTTTATAATTGTCCTAATATTTAATTAACTGAAATTTAAATCGGGTAGTATGTTTTTTTTTTGCTAACAACATTATTTTGTGTTTATCGTAATAAGCGAAAATAATTGAATGTAATGTGGAGTAATTTTAGTATTTTTACTGAACTTCCTTCGTGTGAAGTCAAGAACACAAATTATGTTTTTTTCCAATTTCTATGTGTGATTCTTAAATATTTAAAGTATTTGGACTTTATTATCGACTTCAAACTTTTACAATCGCCGTGACGAACCGATGGACAGTGTAATTACAAGCGATAAGATAAAAAATCATTAAGGAAGAATATTAAGATACACCTCTCTCAGGTGCTCCGCGCCATTCACGAATTCGCCCACAGCTGAGTCTATTTCCTCGCCAAAAAGAGACGCCAATATCGCGCGGGGCCACGCGAGAGCGACAGAGAAGGAGCGTGGGAACGCATCGGAAACGTTGTGTGGTTCCACAGTTCCACCTTTTCTCCACGAAGTAGCGGCTGATGGAAATCGATTACTGGCAGATGCTCGTTTTTAACCCTTCGACGTTCAACGTTGGAATTATAAAATGTACATAACAATTTATTTAGACAGATTAATTTCAAATTCACCCATGGTTTCCATATTATAGATAAAATTTCCGTTTTTACCATGTTATATTTCCGTGCCGTTATCCCTAAAAGTGATTTTACAAGGATGCCTTTGGTGTTAATATTACCTAAGTAATATACAAACACACAATGTGTAGTTAATATAAAACTAGGGCGCCGCTTTGCTTCGCTGCGGCGCCCAAATCCAATCCAAATCCATTCCAATCTCCATTGGGATTATAATTTATTTTTTTTATAATTCTTTGCGCAATCAAATATATATGTTTTTTTGGTATCTATGCACAGAAGACATTGTCATGGTCATTTTAAAAAAATAATTATCAAAATCGGTCTTGTAGTTCTAGAGCCTTAGTCCGTGAACAGAATGACATTTGAGTCACCACATGGGAGCTTCGCTCCAATAAAAATTCTAGTAATATCAAACGATAAAAATATTTATTAAATTACTGAATAGTATAAAACTATACTATACATACTACATTTAAATGTATTTGTTTTTTAGACCTAACTTACAGGTTAATATATATTTTTTATTGAAAACATAATCAATGAAATACTTTATCTGCTCGCATGCCAGGGTTAATGACATCAGTCAGATCGAAACGGAAGCTGCATTCGATAAACCAAACAGCCTATGAATATTCATTAGGCTTCTAATTATTTCTGACCGTCTTTCTATTTTAACGGCTACTGATTTAGTGTCATTTAATAATTAATTAAATTTCAAACGCTAGATATCCATTCTTATTTTATAATTACTGGCCGTTTCTGCACTATTCATAAATACGCGATTTATTAAAAATATCAATTTATTTTATTTATCGATAATTTCATTTCCAATTTTGCTTTAATTTCCCTTATCAAAATTTAAATTTTTGCCTACTTTTACAAGATTTTATTTAACTTGCAATGTTTGTATATCGGTTTAGATCAAATCTTGCAAGCAGAATTAGAAGCACTTCCTCTTATCCTACGGAGTTAAAATTTGACATGTCGGTTTAGTTCCGATGACGATGCATTTTTACACTCAGGATTGGCTCCAAACGAAGGAACTCCTCAACATGTCAATTTACTTAATATTTTAAGGTGTATGAAGGAAAGCGCATGTAATTTACATAGGGTTGTTATTGCTATTTCGATAGTAATAATGAATAATTAGGACTCATTGAGTTCATACATTTATTATATTATAGTAAATGTATGAACTATTGTTTAACACTTCATAACCAGATATTACTATCATTATATAAACGTCTCATTGCAGTACAATTTTTTGTACTCGTCATGTTTAATTTTCATATATATTAATACTTTCGAAATATTATATTTACCTACAAATAATAAACGTATTCATGTCCAAGTTTATTACAAGACAACTAAAAAACGCAAGCGTTCCATGATTAACATAGGAAAACTAGAAAGAATCGGTAATGTTAACAAGTTAATTCAAATACTGACAATCTTTATACATACACATACATTTTTAGTTTCTAATATAGGAACTATACGAATGTTCTATACATATATTTCATATACATATTCATACTACACATACACTCCTCAAAAATCACCCTCGCATTCGCCGCAAACTAAGGGACATCTAAATTTATATGAATAGCATGAATGAATTTATAAAATCAACAGTTTGATAGCAAATTCGAATTTCTAAAATATCACAGCACTTGTTATTATTAATTATTGTTGGCTAGTTAGAATTATACCCAGCTATGTAAAATAAAATAAAATATTTTATTTTTTTATCTTCAGCAATGGAAGGATTGAAACAGTTTTTAACGTAACTCCCTTCGTGGTTTCGACTGGAGTAATGCTGTCGAAGCACGCCAGGGCGCAATTCGAGGGCAGGGAGGGTCTCGAAGGCAGGGGCGTGTTTTTATGTCGAAAAAAGGACGGAAATTGTCTGAGAGTCCGCCGCGCAGCCGGTGCCTGCATGACTGATGACAGCAGCCGCCGCGAAGAAGGGATGAAAGCAATTATTAATGCTCCTCGTTCGGAGAAATATTCGGGATGTTGTCTGATCGGCAGGCCATCCGCAATCCCTACTTTCTGATCATTGCCAGTAATAAAAGATACAATACTCCACAATTCCACTATCCTGTTGCACTTCTAAGGTTATCACGAGAGACGGATCTAAGGAATGAATGACCCCCACTTACTGAGCCAATTATTTTTTTACTGTTTTCATTACTAAAAAAAGTAGATAGTGAGGATTTAGGTATTTTCTTTTTAGTTTATTTTTATTAGCTGGCTTCAATTGGAGCATCATATTAAACTGTTAAAATTAATAGATAATCATTTTTATTGTAAACTTTACAATAAAAATAACTTACCTTCATTACAAGTAAATTAAATACACATTTCGCAGAGACGTACCATAATTCATAATTCATACACGTATTCATAATTGACAAATATCTAGTACTAACTACCTAATTTTCATAATTCTCATTCATTATTAATTTACATCTATATTGTTTTAATTTTATTACCTTTTTTATCATGTTTAAACTACCATATGACAGTTTTAAGTCATAAAAATTTAAAATTCATGTAAAATATAGGCCTTTACTTACAAAAACTCAAGTTTAGTGGATTGTTAAATGTAGATTCCAGTATGAAGTCATAATTTAAAATATAGATTAACAAAAACATACATCTTACAATAAAAATAAGTGTATGTTTTAATCTAAGGACAAATTATAAGTGATTGTGTATTAGCCATTTTAATATAAACATTTATTGTTCATCGTAAGCTAATAACTAGGTAATTGGTTTCCTACCCGGATTATATCCGTGTCGCGGAAGAAATAAATTCAGGTATAGTACATTATTGAGATAGACCATCTGTCACGGTTGAGTACGAATTATGCACAGAATTCACATATACATCGCGCATGTATGCTTTACAACATCATGTTGAGACATCATCGACATATTCAACACTACCTTCCCGGAATTTAAGAGAGTGTCTACTCCAGCTCTAACCTTAAAGTAGTAGCGTATGTAAAATCTAATATATTAAAGAGTTATGCTGTATTTTGCATTCTGGTAATTATGTAAATTCCCCAACCCCTGCACTACTTCCTAATCCCAACCTCCCGAATGTATTTTTGGTATTTTATTAAGTTTGGAGGAAACTCTCATTGGCTTTATGTTTTGTTTATTTTTATTATGATTTTATTTTTGATTCAATAAATAAATAAAATCCTTAATCAAAGTACACTCAGTTCTGTAGATATTAGTGAGATATTTTTTTTTGTTTATAAATATTATAAATGTTTTTAGAACCAGACTACGTGATATTAAACTTGATTATTAATGTAAATGAATTTATACCTTTATTTATACACACGACTATAATGTGTATGGGCGCACCGAGTTAGGGCAAATGAGCGTTTCGCATTAGAGTCACTGCCCAAGAAAAATTGTGTAGATTTCGAGTATGGAGGTCGGAAAAAGACATTTTATTGTATAGAAAGATATATATGTGTATAGAATGGGCTTTAATACACACACTGAACAAATTTACAATATTGTATCACGCACACACAAAGTCACACCTCAATATCAAAATGAATAGGGAAATTCAATAGGGAAATAGATACTTCGAATTGGTTAATATTTTAATATTTGTATGTTTAGCTGTAAGTATTTCTGTGACTTAGCTACACGTCGCGCTGTCGAATAAGAGGAAATAGATCCAATTCGAGTGCCGCAAGTGCCAACACTGCCAACCGACGCCGCCGTTTCGAATTTCGAACAGCGCGCCATAATGCACCGACAGGCGCGGGCGCAGGCGCGCTCTTCTGCGGTCGCGACGGTTTCCGTTTCCGCCGGCTGCCGCCATTACATATTACAAACGTCGCATCCGCCTCCGCTTTTTACAATGCACAGGAATACGCCACGAAACACTATCCTGCTCTGGGACGGGGGTAGAAATCTTCCCACGGTTTAAGGCGTCTAAAATACCCCGACATCAGCATTCATCATTCCATGTCTCCCCTTTTTCGAATTATATAAATAACGAATCTTAAATTTCATAATGTTTATTTTCATCGATAATTCAAACAGTTCTTAATAAAATTGATACATTAATGTACTATGATAGTATTATTTAATTTATTTTTCATACAAAACAAAACACCTATCCAATATTAAATAACAGTTTTTACAATTTTTCAAATCGTGGTTCTATTTTTGGGACGTAAATAATCAAATCATTTTCTAATTGGAGTCTTTTTCTCTATTTAGTTTTTGCATCTACCATTGAAGAGAACTGAAGAAACTAATTAGGAATAAAATTAAATACATTGTCATTAAAATCACTGGCATACGAGTAGTAGGTATAATAAAACTGAGGTCCTAGGGGTCGTAAGATTTTTTTATTCGTAAGGGGGTCGCCAATTCAAAAAGATTGAAAAACACTGATATAAACCATTTATATTTAAGAAACATCGCACCCGCAGCCGGATAATGTAGTTATTTGTATGTATTGATATTATTTTTTTCTAAGGATTCTATTTCTTTATTTCTAAAATATTTTAATAATCAACTAACGAAGGTGTATATACCTATGTCCATACAAATTGCGTATGGCAATTAGCCGATCGGCAATCAGTATCGGCAATTAGCCAATCAATTCACTTTCCTTTTAGCGATAGCCATCTTTTAAAAAAATGTCCGCCCAAAAATTTACATACTCTTTTAAGCCTTTTTTTCCTACTTTTTTCAAATTTAATACAAGAGATATATATATTAATACTTATTTATTTCTTAATGATTTTACGCCGTTGGTTTTATAAGTCAGTTTATCCGAAACATAAGAGTGGATATCCAAAATGGACATTCAATGACTTTTTAACACATGTCACTAAATAATTTGCCTTTTTTTTTATTTATTAATTTTATTAACTTGATTAGGTACAAAATCTATTGATAATCCATATATTTATATTCAAATTTAACTTTTTCATCACTTTTTAGATTAGTTGCGTTTAAATAAACAATCGCAACCTAACAACAATATAAATAGTCATGCAAAGACAAGGGCCCTTGATCCTCAAAATATTGAACAATTGAACAACGTTCATCCTGTGAGGTATTATTAAATGATGAACTTCCTGCAGTTTTTACTGACGTTAAAGCAATCAGCGCAAGCAAATATGGATATCTACAGCACCCAAAGCGATGGGTGCCAAGGATGCTAGCTGGTGACCTCAATGAATGCGGCCGGTTGTGATGATGTCAATATAAATTAAAAAGGATAATTGATAATTTTAAAATTTCCTTTTTGTGTAAGGATAGACGATATAGATACAAATACACAAAATGAGAATGTCAATATTAATCATTACAATAACTCAAAGCTTATTGTCGAACGTTTTGTAAATGTTTTGTAGTTAATATGTGAACATAAAAAACAAATTATTGTTATTTCTGGATTAAATAAATAAATATATATATTTTTTTATTGCTGATGCTTTTTTTTTTGATTGCTATAATAGCGTAAGTCCTAGATTTACTTGGAACTGATCTACGAGTACATCCTAACGCATATCGAAGAAGATTTAACAAAAAAACTTGACAAATTATTAAGAAAACTACAAGGGTTAGTGCATTTTTTTTTTTGCTCTCATTTTCCAAAGGAGATATATAAAAGAAAGCCGCCGAACGAGATGTGACACAGCGATAGGTTCGACCTAGCGATTTGATCTTGGGCACTTTGGAGGCGACCGCATAGCGGCCACCTCCGCAGTCCCGAGCAGCTTTTCATCGGCCGGCCAGCACTTTCAAATTCAATTCCGTTAGTGGTCTAAAAAGACCACTAAACAATATTTGTATCGTTTCAAATGTTAAACAAAGGAAATTCATGGAAATTTCCACAAAATTTATGTTAGTATTTTCGTTGTGACAATATTTATATATATAGTTGTGTCATTTTTTTAATACTGTGGTGAATACTTTAATGATGCGATTAAAAAGTGCGGCGCGCAATTATCCCGCCACGCGTTTCCGATTCGATTAATGAGTAATTATTATGCATTCGACAGTACTTTATAACAATAAAGATATTTCAAAAATCGATATATTGAATACCTCCTTATTATCATTCAAAAAAGAGATTTCCAATATCATCAATAAAAAGATAAATAAAACCTAATTGTATTGTTAGATTGTTATGTTGTTAATGGTTAAATGTAACATACAAGTACTTGTAATTGCAATTACATATAGAATATAGTTACATACATATTATATTTATATTACCTTCATCATAAATTATTTTTATACAACCATACTTAATATATTACTTTATTTTAACATATACATACACACATACATATACATATACCACACTCTATCTACCACAAACAACACTCACAAACTGTACATGAGACATCAAAAAATTCTACTGATTCGCATATAATATTCATAATCTATATATATTTTAAGAACACTGTTCCAAATTTTTTATGCTAATGTTAATATGTAAAATGTCCGAAATCCATAATTGGTTTTGTATACTAGTAATAAGTTTTGTTTGTAATTATAAAAATTAATACTGTTGGATTTTTCAATAAAGAATAAATAAAAAAAATAAAGTACACATCGGTTCAATTAAATACCTTTATAGCTTCTAAGGGAAAGAATGAAGAAACGACACAGTAATTAATAGAATGACGTACGAAAAAACAAGCCACACAAGACTTTAGACTTTATAGACTGTTCAATACTAGCTAACTGTCAAATATGCTCGTTCTCTATATATATCTTTATTCAAAATACAAATGCAATTATCGCGGCTCCAACCTACTTATCAATCTGTAGATCCTCCGATACCATTCAAACGTGTAAACATTCGCTGATCCTTTGAATGATTGAATAGAGTGTCCGGCGTGGTAGTCGCCATGATGCCATGATCACGTGATCAACTCCCTCCCACGGGCGAGACTCCTTCAATGGTGAACCGCAACGCGCTCTCACCCACGCCGCCTCTATAGGGACACCAACATTTGAAGCGTAGCTAAAATTTAGTTCTAATTAAATGCACTGCTGATTGCAATCGTATGCATTTAATTAACACTACATTGATATTTTTCAAATGAGCTATAATGTAGTAAACAGAAAAAAGGAAAAAATTATCAATAAATGCAAAACTAGATACATTCCCCACATGTGTTCACTCAGCACCCCGGATTGTCTAGAGTGATTTCAATTATTATTATATTTTTTTTCGTAGATGACAGGGAATTTTCGGGTGTGATCCCATTTTAAAGTTAAGTGTCATTTTTAACCGATTTCAAAAAAGGAGGGGAGGATCTCATTCCGGTATATATGTTTTTTTTTATTATTGCTCTGTAGTAGCTAGGATCACTTCTTTTTTTTTTAGTGTCATTAATTTTGTACAGTTACGTGTAGTGTAAAGTAGAATGCATCGCAAAAGTGAACTTTCCCTTCAAAATATTTTCATATCAAGTACTCACTTTTAAACTTTATGAATTTTTCGTATATAAGTTAAGTGATTATATTTATCGAAAAATATTTCCTAAATAAGTGTTTCTTTTGAACAGGTTTCCAATGCGGTGGTTGATTCATACTTATTAGTAATAATAATATAATTTATTGGTTCAAAAAAAGTACACATAACATACAACAAACAATACATACATAATTATTTTAGATTTTTAACCGATTATCAATATAGTGCGGAATTTTCTGCCCTAAGCCTTCCTCTATCCGTATTAAAGAAGGTATTGCTTTTTAATGACTACTAAATTATTTACCTACCATACAAAATATTGCATCTTACACTTTCACTTTAATAATTAAGAATCATATAATAACTTTAGATTATATTAAACATAATTTATACAAATATAGGTACAAATATGATACATAAGATGCTTATAAAATACAAATAAATAAATATTTTTAATACATAAAAAGTAATAAATAACAATGAAGATAATTTACAAAATTTTAAATGGTAAATAATGGCAAAGCGTAGATTTTCATAAATATAAATATTTTCTTCATACTTCAACTTTGTGATATTTTTGTTATTACATATAAAAAGTAAAAAAAAAAATGCAATTGTCCGTTGTCTAAAAATGCTCCATTGAGGAATAATGTCTTCACGGAGAGCTTGGTCACTGTATCTTGTTATTTCAAAAGTCGGCCTACGCACCGCACCATTCCTAACACGAAGCCGTCCAAACAACTTAAGGTAAATTCTGTTTATTTTTTTCATTTATAGGCTTACATAAATTACGAAAATATTTTTCCCACCACATTAATAATATAAAATTACGGGGACGAGGTTGACTTCTTATTGACTTAAATTTGTCGCAGGTAATAAATACTTAAACTTGATTTAATAAAGGGATTTCGTTGGTCTTTTTCTCATGCTCAATGAGTAAATGATTCGATTTTTATATTCAATCAGTCTGTATCAATATCATTTGACTGATATCGATGTGTAAACCGTGATAACCGTATTATTTAAAACGGTTAGTATTTCTCAGTTAGCAGATTTGACTAAAACTAAGTCATGATCATAATTTAGAAAACGTTTTTTTTTTCATGTGTTTCTAAGCTGTAGTATATATATATATGCGCATTTTCAACTGAAAGATACAATACAATTACACCACTCTACAATCTAGCCACTACAATTATTATTATATAATAGCAGTTTTGCTAGATAAATCAATCAGTATTATGAAATGAAACTAATTTCTTAAAAGAATATATGAAGCTTCATGCTTTAAATGCTGTTAAGTTAAATTTTGTCTATTTAGACCTACAGATCTGCAAGCGCCTAAAACCCAAATATGAGAGAGTTCCCATTATATATATATATATGTTAGTTAACAGATGGAGAAAACAAGTAGAAGAAGATAGAGATTGGGTGAGTACCTCTGCTGGACGTTTCGGAGCTCCGTGGCCCCTTCTTCAACAGCTAAACGAAGACGAAGTGTCTTCGTTTAGCTGTTAATGGGTCAATTAGAACAAAATTTTCTTAAAAGTCAATCTTTGCAGCCTTTAGTTTGGCTTCGTTTTATCGATGATATCTTTGTTATTTGGCCACATGGCAGAGATTCTCTAACGGATTTCATATCCGATTTAAATTCCTTTGGGCCATTAGAGTTCACACATAATATCTCAGATAGTTGCATTACGTTCTTGGATGTTGATATAACTGTTTCTGGTGGTCAGTTTAAAACTTCAGTACACATAAAACCAACCAATAAACAACAATATTTACATTTTGATAGTTGCCATCCGTTTCACACAAAAAAAATCAATACCATATTCCCTTTCTATTCGCGGTCATAGAATCTCTAATAATAAAAACGATTTAGAAAAATATCTCACTAACCTAAAAACCTAAAAATATCACCCGATCTACTAAAAAAACAAAATGTAGACTCTTCTTCGAAATTTACACCTAAAATAAAAACAAACTCAATTAACAAAAACATTTTTCTAAGCACCACTTATTTTCCTGGTGTTGAAAAATTAAATCCAATTTTAAAAGACTTATATTCAATAATCTCTAATAATCCAAATTGGAAAAATATACTCGATTGTCCCCCTATATTGTCTTACCGACGTCCTCCAAATTTACGTAATATTTTAAATAAGATATTTAAAAAAAACGGGGTCAAACCATGTAAAAGACCTCGTAACCATGTAAAACAGGACAGGTCGGGAACCTAACCTAACCTAACCTAACCCGATCCTGTCCTGTAGATGGGTGTAATGGGGACGTGTCGCGTCCAGTCCAGGTATGGTTTGAAGGAGCATCTCGTCGGCGACTTACTTGAGCGACTTGACCCCATCACCACCAATTTTCATTCAGAATAAGGTCTAACAGTAGATCTTTGATTTTGGTAGAAAGTGGAAATAAATGAAAATTAAGTATAAGCTAGAAGAGATGTTTTCATTATTCTTAATATCTAGTTATAATTAGAATGGAATAGCGACAACCCGTGGAGATTCAAACCATTTTAAAAACGCTCTAAATCCGAGTTCATATTTAAAAATTCCCGGCCCATGTTATTAGAATCCAAAAGACTCCAAAATCGTCTACTTATAAATGATTACGCGATTGTAAAATATCAGTCATTGTAAAGATAAACAGTATGAATAGGAACGGAGCAGCAACAATAGCATTTTACGGTACTCCAACAATCAAATCCAACCAATCTGATTTCTTATCAGCAACCTTGATCAGCTGCTGACGAATCTTTAAGGTAAGGTTGAACCAAGCAATAAATGAGAAAAAATACGTTTTGTCAGCAACAGATCAACTCAGTTGAATTGAAGGCGCTCCTCATGTCAAGAAGAATTTACAAAATCACTGGCTTATTATCTATAGCTCCGCGAATATTAAGTTCCTCGTACTTCAACTAAGCAATTGTGGTCATTTATGGTCAGTTTCGGAAGGGATGAATAAAAAAAATGTAGTTTTATAAATCTAGAAATTTCTCGTTGGAAAATTTATTTTAAAAATTAAAAAAAAAAACTGGTCTAAATTTTCTCGAATGCTAATATATTTTAGGCAACCAAGTAACAAGTGATCAATTTCCCAAGTAGATAAATAAAACACGAGACGTAAAGGTGAAATATGGTCCAAGAGCAGGAAGAACGGTATCTAGAGAACCCACAGGCGTTAAAAAGAATTAAGATATGACTGTCTTAATTCCAAATTGATGTGACAAACTACCATTTTTTTTTTAAATTTTCGTTATTGATCAACAACTAAAAGTGGTTTTGAAAATGATGATTTACATTTTGATTTACCATTTTCTATCGAGCATTGAAACCGACGCGTATTTTGGGGGGCGTCGTATTAAGCTGTGAAATTTTTTTTCGACTTGCAGCACGGCCGGTTATACCGGTTTCGCAGAATTCCATAGGCTTTAAAGGTTTCCATGGCAGTGTGGGAATCTGCTCGTGTTTTAATCTAGCTCTATCACAAGAGAGAGAGAGGAGACGGAGTGGGAGAGAGAGTGGACGAGTACCACGCTTTTACTTTTGATGCTAGTCAATAGCCAACTTGAACATGGATTGAGTTTATTCGTTTACACCGACGACCAGTCCAATTGATGACCTGTAAGCTTTGAGGGACTCTGAATGATCAGCGTCAGTGGAAAGAGAAATAAGTACCTACATACCAATCCAAATTATCCAAGATAGAGGGTTACTAGCCTTTTTGATGTTAACTACATCAGGCGTCAATTATTTTGGCAGTTGAACACTAACGTCAATTTAAATATTTGTATACACTTTTTACACATACGTAAATTAATAAACGTCAAAGTCAATTTGCACTGACACTGACAACTGACAACTGACACTACTTATCGCGCATCGAAGCCGAGGTGAACGCATTCAAGCGTTAAAGCCGCTTGAATGGCCTAAAGATGAGTCTCAAAGCAACTCATCCCGAGTGCCGCAGGTACGAGACATCGCACACCGATGACGTCTACAGAGCCACCCGCGAGGCAAAGCCCCGGGGTTGAATAGTTGTATATTATAATATATCATTTTATAACATTTAAACATCCCCTAAATGTCAAAATTACCTTTGAAAATAGTCTTTTTTCCTAAAAATATATGGTTATTCATCAGGAGGAGATAATAAGTACTTGACATTCAACCCTAATACATCAAAACATACTCAACGGGCAGGCTGCAATAGTCGCCCTGAAGCTCATAAACAAATCCCTTCTTGTTTTATTTGCATGTATAACATATATTTAAAATATATATTATATTAATAAAGCAAAAAAATATTTTATTATCTATTTATTTGGCAAATAAACAGTAACAACAATTAACAATAATATACTTGGAAAACATACATTTGAAATTGCAATTACTAACCTAAACCTATTTAATTGAATTGGCAATTCTTATCTGTTAAATATATTATCTTTCATTTTTATATTAATTATGGTACATTCCGAAACAATCAAGATTGACGTCAATTGCGTGAGAATTGGAACAAATTCTCATTGCGAATGCATTTATCGCTCATCAAAATGTTAACCATGGAACTACTCATGCAGTATCATTTATTAATTTATTTAAAACAATACGAACTTTAAGGACGTAGACATTATTTGGATATATCGTGCACGAAAGCTCCGAATACGCGTAATAACCTAAAAATAAAGATTTTACCGCAGGACAGATTATATTACCCATTAAAATATTAAAATACTATTTACCATTAAAAATGTTACTTTCTTATTCTTCGAGATATCGTTTTCAAACTATTGACAATGTATTCGTTGACCACTATTAATGCTTGGTAGTAAACAAGGCGATTGATAAGAGACAATGCACCGTTACCTAGACCTACCTATATTGCTTGAAACACCTGCTTCCAACTCGCAGATCTTTGGTTCGATTCCAAACGTGTTTATTCAACCCGATACTCTCGACAAAGTTAAATATAATGCGTTCTTTCCGATTTAGTATTTAGGTTAAAACAAAAATGAAAGAACTACGAATCAAAATTTATCTTGTGATACTTTCTTAATTATTTTGTTAAAGGTTTATTAGTTATTCCCCTTTACTTTTTAGAGTTTAACCCTAATGTTTAATTTCAGACCTGTTACAATAGGCCTCATGAGTGTTGATATTAACTCTTTATGTTTGTAACGATGCAAGTTTACCAATGAATAAATAAATAGTTATTATTACCTGAGAACTTTTTTTTTTGCACAGTATTGAATTTATTTTTAAGATCAAGAAACTGATTTAGAAATGATAGTGAGTGGCTTATGTTGCCTAATCTACGATCACGTATATGTTAAATAAAAGTTATTTTTCGAAAAGTTTAACTAGTTTACTAAGTTTGTATTTGTTTATTTTTTCTAAAATATCGATTATAAACATATCAATAACGGTTTTAATTTGACATTTGTTCTGTTTAGAAATAAGGATAGTTGATAATTGAAGTTGCACTGGTAGACACCAGATTGTATGTTATTATTTATTTATCTACCCATCCACAAACAATACAATATAAAAACTTTGATAAGTATATCATACAGAAAGTAATTTCTTTTTATAAAATAATTGCTATGAATTTATATTGGTGGTCATATGCAATTATTTTGGGCCCTACTAAACTAGGCCAAATATATCTGTCCTAGAATCAGGGGAGATAGTGCTGAGAAAGAATTAAAAATGGCATGACCATGTGCGCATTCGACTCCGCGAACTTTGGTTCAATAGTCCAACGCCTTACCACTAGACTACCACGATTACTTATTTATATTCACTGATATCCCTTTAGGGGTTTGATCTATATCAACAATCAAACATTAATCAGCAAAAATAATGGAAATTTATTTCAAATACGAGAAAAACGAATTTAAAATTTAATAGAAATCATTTTACAGTTTGAGTACGCGAACTTCTAAGAAAAACAATGTTTTTTAATAATATAATTATTTTAGTATGATTTTTTTTTTAGAGACCGGTTTAGATCAAACCCCTAAAAGGACCTTAGAGAATATAATAAATACACCTGTATTAAAACCATACAATACAATAACTATTCCAAAATTCATATATTAGAGGCTTAGAATAACCAATATTTTTTCTTAATGACCAATCTTAATATTCCAATATTATCTCAATCACCGCCCTACTAGGCACTCCTCTGTCAGGAACAAACCATCAATAAACTCTTAAATACAATTTACACTCAAATTTTACTCGTACAACAACGTATCTTGTAGATAGATGTTTGTTTCGCGTTGACGATCGCATTTGTCAAACTCATCCTTTGCCCCCTGACTGTCAGTCAGGAACCTCGGGAGAGTGTTGGGAGTCTGTATGGGATTCCAACGCCTAACAATTCATCGAATGATTACAATACAATAAGAATATGTATTCTTCGTTTCTAGAGATACGACAGACAGTTGGGCGTTGTATATTTTACTTGTATTGCTACGTTCGTATCAAAACGAAAAAGACAGAGATGGACTCGTGGTTTAATTGTCACAATTTTTCGATAACATCGAAATTAAGTTCTAGGTTAATTAATCTTCTAATATATACTACAGTCAAAACGAAAACTATAAGAAGAGAAAAGTAGAAATCGATGAATTCGTCATGCACGGTTAAAATAACAAAATTGAATTAACACAAACAAGTAAATTTATTTGCAGTATATAAGTATGTGTATTTTTCAATTTTTTGTCGACGCGGCAACAAGACTTTTAATTAATAGAAAAATAGACAGAATGTCTTCCTTAGAACAGGCGATAGCTTAGTTGGGCAGGATATTTTATTTTTATAAAATAAATAAAAATTTAAGATACTTTTAGGTTTATTTTTAGAAGTCAAGAGCTTATGCCATGTAGACTATTTAAATATGTATCGAAGTCAAAACAATGGATTGAATGCCTGTCCGTCTCAGGATGTATTTAAAGTCAGTGAGTATGTGTTTAACGATCACGGTAGTAGCGGTCGCAGGTTCGAATCCGCATAGTATTTATTTATTTATTATGTTTACAAAAATAATACATTTCATTTTACATCCCCTTTATACACGGCATTTTCTGCGTGTATATGCATACTATTTTTAAGGAATAATCATCACAATCTTTCCTCACTCTAGTAAAAAAAAAATTGTTAATTTGAGTAGGGCTCAAAATAATTGTATATGGCCTAGGTCATAACAACTTAAGATATTTTGCAAGTATATGTCGATCTTCATTGATCATGATTAAACATATTATCTGTTATTTTAAGAATATGTCGAATTAAATAATAGAGAAAAAAAACAAAATATTAGAAGGAATATTAGAAGCTCTCAAAAATGTTTAATCTTCAACGGCAAAACTACCACTACACTATCATATACCTTGTAAAAAAGTGAATATTATTAAAGAAACAAAAATAAATATTCATATAAAATACTATTTAAATCGACGATAAAAGTAAAATCACTCATTTTGAAGTCTCCGTCGCGTCTCGTGTCTTCGTAACCTTGAAACAAACATCTTTAGAGCTATCTTTGTCTGCAAGCCTTTACCTTGACGTGAGGATTTTTCGTACTTTTAACAAACTATCCCACTACACAGGGATTTTAAATTAGATTTACATATTCCACTAAGTGGCACCTTTTGTTAATTTAAATTTAAGTTTGTGTGAACTTTGTCGACTTTCTTTAAATTTTTTGGAACTTCTAAACCTAACGATCACAGGCATAAAACCAATTAAAAAATATGTATTAAAATAATAACAAGTGGAAGAAGGTAGTATTTCAGTGTATAATATGTTTTAAGCATATCGTATAAATTATATAGTGTATTGTAAGTCTAGTATAAGGGTTAATGTGAGGGTGAGATTTGGCATAGTTAAAGTTTATATGGAAGAAGTGCTAAAATCATCCATAATATGTGTTATAAATACATTAAATTTAATAAATAGAACGTTCATACAAGTGACAGTTCATTGACAGAAAGAGTTTCGAACAGTACATTTTGTATGATTTCTAATGGTCCTTTTCTTCTACGAATGTCAAATCTCATTTTTAAATGAAAAAATGAAAACTGAAAATGAATTGTATCAAAAAATAAATACAAATACAAGCTGTAATTGGTTTTTTTCAACCGTAACTAACATTAAATTTTAAATTTTTGCAGGAAATTAAGGCAAAAAATACACGCTAATGAGGTATTTGTACACGCTCGACGTAATAAAATAAAATTAAAAAAAGATATATGCAATAATTAAAGAGGTGTACTGAGGAGGAAGTATGAGGAGGAAAAAAAATAACGAATTACCGTCGAATTTGCGACCATTAAGACTGCAGTCTGTGTTTATTTTACCTATACTAATAAACGTATATATATTATAGGTATAGCAAAAAAAAAAGTCAGTTACCTATACCACGGAGGAAAAGATAAAAATAGCGACTTAATTATTTTTCTCTTTGCGCAAATTGTACTATTCCTTACAAATAATTTAATTATTTTTTGTTTTGGTCCAAACAGAATGCGTCTCTGATATTTGTGCGGCCATATACTCGTAATATATCGCTTATCGAACCGAAGACGAGAGGTCAGCCGATATTGAAACAAGGGCCCAATATTAATCGCGCATATTTGCGTAATGGCGATTTGTCCAACATTTTACTGGTCGGTACCTACCCGACGTGAACATTCACGACCATTCAAAATCTGCAATTTTTTCCCGCGCGCATCAGCTTCGCCCTGTAGCTACTAAGAAAAATAAAAATATTTAGATATTTATAATAATAGATTGAAATGATTCCGCAGCCGCGGAGTATTAGCGTCCTTGCTTATTTGATAGCAAACTCAAGTGCGACTCAACCCAGCCAGCACTTCAATTAAAGTCGCTCGGGCATAAACTGGATTAATTAAAGCCACACCCACACACTCATGCGCCCACACTGCACACATTACATGTCAACTCACCATGTATGTAATATCCAAACCGCCAACAATCTATTCGGCAAAAGTTACCAAAATTTGTTAAAACCAACCAATAAAAACGCAACACTGAATTCAATGGTGTGTACCACCATCTCTTTGCGAAAAATTCACTTAAATGAATCATAGCACTCTCGATCAAGTCACCTTTCAACCAAAAAAAAAACTAAAAATTGCACTGGGGGTCGAATTCGGGACCTCTGGATTTTAGAAACAGGCGCTTATACCTCTACGCCACCAGGCCGTCACCGTCATAAGTAATAATATAATACAAATATAAATAGTAATCCTATAGGTTTGATAGTTTACGAGGTTCGTTCAACTGTCTGCGTATCTAGCACTAATTAGTTAATAGTCAGAAGTTTAATTCGGCACGAGAGTATTGAGTTTCTTAGATGTTTTAAGTCTATTTAAATTTAAAAAATCATTTTTTCTGTTTATAAAAAAAATGAAAGGGCATAATACAGTCGTGTTTAAAACGCTTCTTCTAGGTCTGTCGCCGGTCCCAATGCGCATAATCACAAAATAATTTATTTTATACTATTGAAACACATTTCAAAAAAATGTAATCAGCGACGGAACTTTGTTACCATTATCTCTGCATGAGTTTTTTTTACATAAAACTATGACCAAAAATGGCTCAAAAAAAACTGTAAATATATAGACAGTGCAAGATTATTTTTATTACAGAATAAATTTACAAAAACGTATCCCACGACTGTATTGAAATGAGTCGCTTTGGATATATCCACTTAAAAATTTTTTTATTAATTTTACATTAAGATCATTATTAAAAAAAAGGCCCCCTCACATTGACGGGATTAGGTTTAATGTCCCCCTATTATATGCAGTCTGTTAACTTGGCATCACTTCATGGGATAAATAAAACCTCTGTTTTCTATGCCCTATAAAATCTCTTACATAAGTATTAAAGAACACGCGTCGTGTCATGTTTATTGTTAATAATACCAACAAAGAACAATAAGAGAACGCGGTGATTTGTTTTAAGAAGATGGCTGTTCTTCTTCATTCTGACGGGACAGCCTTCAAAGGTCACTTGGCTTGTTATTTATGAGGATGGGCGTCTCGATGTATGGCTCCTGTCGCGGGGTGAATGACCTCGGCGGGTACTGGTTGTTATTTTGGGACGTTGAGGTTTGCCGGATTAAAAAAAAAAAACAATATTACGCTCCTCCGACAATTCCTTATGAGTATAAATGTATAGATTATAAGAGTGGAATATTCTAAGATACCTACCTCAGTGTGATTAAACAATAAACGGATTTTTTTATGCACAGTAATAAATACATTTGGATTCATTGGCACATCCTCGTGAGGCAACACACTAAATTAGGACTAACGTTACTGGGATATTATCTAATATTCTAACGAATTAACTAAAAAAAATATATATTTTACCAAATGGCTAGTGATTAAAAAACTCTTTTAGTTTATTTATAAATACAATGTTTAAAAAAAAAACATGTATTAATTATAAAGTGTATTAAAATGATTTTACATTAGGCACCAGAATTTATAAATTGTCAGTTTGTGTTAATTTGTGTTTGATTTATATACACAGCGTGTATTTAAATTCACTGATATACTTTTAAGGGGAGATCATATTAAAAACCAAACATTTATCAGCAAAAAAATTTGCATAATTACTAGAAAAGAAAAACGAATTCGGAATTGAATAGAAATCGTTTATTATTTGAGAACGCGGCTGAACGCACGGCGCGCACAGGTTGGGCGACGACAATAATAATATTATTATTTTAAAAACATTACTCTGAATCTCTTATTTAAGACCCCTCGTCAAGGTCATAATAAGCGGGTGAAAGAGTACAAATATTTAATTTTGCTAACATAATCGTAAAATGGTATGAAGATTATTTGGTTACATATTTGGAAAATATTTCATGATAATGGTTAATCTATTATCAAAAAATATTTTATAAATAAAATAAATAAATAAAAATGGCATCATATAATGGCCTTTCTAGCAATATCTTTGGCAATCCATAATTTAGCCAGTCTATTTCGTGGTCTATGCTATTTTCAATCTACCGAAATTATATGAAATGATAAGAAATGAATGTGTAATGGCCGACATTAGCAGAGCGGACAGCGCAGCGCGCCTAGACCACTGCGCCACTGCGTCCGTGTGTGTTCGCTTAGAGACGGCCTTAGGTGTGTGCGTGTGCGCTCGTTCGTATACGTACAGGCGACTCAATGGAAAGTGTGTGTGACGAGATTCATGTTGATAAGTCGAGTCAAGGGGGCAGGCCAGAGGATGTGACGTCACTCACTGTACATCCTGCCAGTGCATGAAGTGCTCGCACAGACATATTTTATTGCTATCAATAAATTAGGTAGGCCCTGGAGATGGGAAATTTTAATTTAACTATAACTTATATTAAATAGCCATGATTGAAAATTCATAATTAGCTCAGAAGCATACTTTTTGTTTATTTTATTGGGTGATTTAAAAAGTGTAACAAGTAATTCATCCCCCAATGTATTATTTTTATTAATGCGCGGGTGTACATTTCCATTGGCGTGGCGGCAGTGATCTAGGCATGGCGAGCGGACTATCGGCTGAAGTGCATATTATAGTAAGTTTGTAGCATTATTTATTTATTTCAGGATACAACAGTTAATATAAAAATAAAATTACAATAAAAAAACAAGGAAAACCCATGTAATATTTACAATTTTGGCTCGGAAACTATGATGAATTTTGATAAATCGTCTTTACAAATAGTATTTGAAATCACAGGCCAATTAACTGGTTTTTTCATTGAGAATGGTTTTGGATCACGGGTGATTTTTAGAATGGCTTGACCTAGCCCACAAGTAGTAACTTTGACAACGCCTTTAGCTTTGAACCTGCTCAAACAAGCGGTACTCAGAATAGGTATGTGGGAGGGAATGGCGAGCCGATGGCCTACCGGATCGAGGGTGTCATGTTTTTACGAAATATAAAAGCTGTATCTTATTCGGTAATAAATATTTACAAACAGTGCACAGATCGCGATAATAACTACGGATAAAAAAATATCCTATAAAATAATTCACTATATAAATATGTAGTAATAAGTTAGTATGAAAGTAAACAATAATGTGAGTGAGGTAATATTAATTTATTCACCACGAGGGATTCTATTTTCCATCTGCACTAAAATTATAATTATATATATTAACAAATATGATTGGCCAATACAACGATTCAAATAAACGTAATTCAGAAATATAAGGGTTGTATAAAATTGCGACAAGGAGATTTGCATAATTGTTTTTTTGGTAACTATAAGGTAACTATTAGGTAATAGGTAGGTTACTATTTGCTATAAGGTTATTTCACTTGTATGGTGAATATCGATTAGTTTAATAGTATATAATTTCAAAATTAAATTAAACTATTTAAAGGTTTTAATCTTTAACAGTCGGCTTTCATTATAAAGAAAAATAAAACGTAAAATATTCTGTATTTTCTGTAAAATTAGGTATATTGTGTATATTGATTACGAAACATTACGCTCGTTAACTAAATATTAAAAATTATTAATAATTATGGTTTATTTTAGAATATTTTGATGTGACATAAACGTGAGCTTTCAGTGATCCGACAAAATGAAAATTTAAAACTCTAAATCAGTTTTAAATGTTTTATACTAGTCTTTATAATCAATGTTAGTACCAAATATGTGAAGAAGGAGGGATGGGCGGTGGACTATTTTTGTATATTCAATTTCTATTATATTTATTTGAGTACCAATCGGTTACGTGTAACGGATTTGACGTAGGATTATTTTATTTTTTTAACGCAGTTTGACATGTTTCGCAAAAAGATTTTTTTAATCAAAGTTGCTAACATTTGAATCCCCTATTATTAAACATTATTTCACTTATATTTAGAGAACATATATCGGAAAACCGTTAAAAAATCATGCTCCTCTTAAAATTAACCTCTTAGCAGTCAAGAACTCATATAAATATACAGTAGATTTTCAATTTTGTATATCATCCACGATGTATGTACGAGTATATTGGATATTTGAATCGCTTCCTGAGCCCACTTCGAGCACTGGCTCCATCGCCAGATAAGCAGATAAGTGCGCGCATACAGATATATATTGGGTCATCGTCAGCACACTTTTATGAATGGACGACTTTAATTGTTTGGTGTCACAAAACGTCAATTCGAATGCCAATCGAACATTATTTAAATATTTGAACTGACAGTTCGATATCGCCTCGGCGTCGCGAGAGGACTGCGGACCGACTGAGCGGCGGCGCGGTGCGGCGCGGCAACGTCGCAATCAAAATCTCTTCATGGTTGTGCGCCGATTGGGATATTAATATTTATTTTTTAAGAGAAGAAAATATTATTTGCAACAAAATCTGCTGGAGTCGGCAATATTTATTGTTCTTTTCGTTTATAGTACCTACTATAGTACCTACAAATAATGTGTTTATTTTTTTAGCAGTATATTTTTTATTTTTAATGGAATATGTAAAATATAATTAATAAATAAAATAAATTTGAGTAATTACCGGATCTTTCCATGTTTCATTATGGGTCGACCAGATGATCTGTTATCCAGATTACAAAGTACAAGCTATCTAAACTGAGTTCACACGCCGAGGGCTTCGTGCCGATTAAATATTGTCTTTTAGAATTATATCACTTAATTCTTATTTCGTTATATTCCTATAAATGTACTTTCATAAACAAGAAATGGCGGGGTTTGCATTAAAATAGTAAAATATAATTGAGCTACATAGGCAGCTACAAAATTTCATTAGAATTTTAAAAAAAATACAGTATTTGTCCTTTAAAATTGTACTTTTACTAATTAAACATATTTTTGTGATTGCCCAGAAATCTTGTTTGTATAACGAGACACTATTCCTAGACATGTTCTATATGGGTGTGAATTTTCTTCTTCCGGAATCTTCCGAATATCTTTGAGTGGAAGTTTGACCACAGAAAACTCTTAAATACTACACGTTGAATTGAAGCATTTTCTTAATTTTCTTTGCGATTCAATTAAAAAGATTGAAATTATTTTTATGTTGTGATAACATACGAACAGCAATGTCATCAATTGCGTTTATGCTGTCGAGCAAACATATCAGGTGTAGCCCTATTTCAGTCGTATATTATTCGCTTATTATTGATACACCCTGTATAGCACTGGTTGGCGATCGGCTGCGAGCGAGCCGCACGTCCGCAGCCCGCAGTTCGCAGCCGTTGTGTCGCGGTGGCGACACTCGACAGGAAGCGGGAATGAGTCAAATGTTAAAATAGTCCAGCCGAGCGACTCGACGCACACACGCTAACATTCTACACATATTTGATTCACGCGCCGGACAGTAGTATGCGTTAGTGATAGGGCGATTTTAACATTCATTTTATCGTATTACCAATAAAATTTTATACCATTGGACTATACATCGATTTTGCGTTCGTTCGTTCGTAAAATGTCCGCTATATATAATATTATTAAGCAAATTAAAAAAAAAATCTAATAAGGACAGCGTTATTTCAAAGTTTGTCCAGTTATGCAACCATTATCTACTTGTCAATTGAAGTTAATAGCTCTTACAAAAGAGTGCGGTGTAAATTAGCATAAAATGTTACAGGACGGTATAAAAACACTTTTTTTAGTATTATCGTGAAAAAGATATGAAAAATAATGAATGATAATTACACACGTAGGTCAATAAAAAAAAAACAATGATAAAATTTAATCGGTATCGCCGCTACAGAGATATCAAAAATATGAGATTATCAGAAGGTAATTTATTACTCGTCAATTACAATGACAACTGGATATAGTTCATTGCTCTTTGCATTTTAAATTATATTTTCTTTAAAATACATTTTACAATGTAAACAAAACATTTATTTATTATGAAATGCTTCTATTACCACAACAACAACAATCCTTTTTACACAATTTACAATCAAATTGAAACAATTCAAAAACTGCTACTAAAATCAATTACCTATAAATTATTCAAAAGAGTTAAATTCCGTGACTACAATTAAATGCTTAAGATTTATAATTGTGAATATTTAAGTAAAAGGCGTGTATAAACTGATTTATGTCTTATAAATTGTTTGTTCATTTGTTGATTAGACTGCCCTGAATTGCTAGGGTGTTTTGGTTTTAATGTTCCATCTAACCACCGTACTAGTACTTACACCTAATGTCTTCCGTACCCCACATTGTTCCACAAATAACGCCTCACACATTATATGTGTTGTTAATAGGTATTAGGAATGGAACCTACCAGAGCATGGCCGGCAAACCCAACCGGCTACAAGTCGCCGGGCCTTAGCCATCTCCGTCTTCATTCCTAGCTGCCCAAGGGTCATGAACGAGGAACCTCTTTCATCTCTGAGGGACAAAACCTCGTATGTCAAAAACCTACAATAAGTATATTAATTGTCACGATACTCTAAAACTTGGTAAGTACGCTTTCAGTAAACATGCGCTAAATGTCATAAAAGAATTCATTCAAACGTTTAGATAATTTATAAAAATATATATACAACGTATTTTTTGGTTTTGTTTTTAGAATATATTTAATAATTTAGCATTATTATTACCACAAAAAACTATATAATTGTTAGTAGAAATCTGTTTTAGTTTTATAGATTGGTAATTATTCATTGTTTATATCCATGTATGTTTTTGAACTTGTAAATTAACGTATCGCTTGCACACGTGGCTAGTATGCGAGACGTATGTGTATGATAAGGAATCATCAGCGTCGGGTTTTCACAAACACGATTTGTATGACATGCCGTAAATATATTTTCTAAAAATCGGTGGGGAAATATAAATATTTCCAATCTATGGTGACTTCACAGACACGAGGGCAGCCTGCTACAATATGTCAACAAGTGTGTCCGATTGCAATAACGATTTTAGTCGAATATATTTTAACAATCAAATATCATGAAGTGCATATATAGTATTTAGTTACAACGTCAAGATGTAATTATTTTTTTATCGGTCAAATATTACAGATTTTATGTATTAATTTAAGATGAAAAACATATGTTTATAAATAAATACTACAATAGGCAATTGTACTGCGGGCGTGACCAGCTACGAAGAGAAATGTTAAAAAATGATTTCCTATTGGTACGTATTTCTTTTTCCATCTTTTAAGTTTGAGTCCTATTGTTAGAGCGTTTAAGTTTTGACTCGGCGGTTGCGAGTTCGACTCTGCACATTATAGTCATACCATTTAATGCTTCATCACCCCCAACCTTAGCACGATAACTTAACTTAGACTTTTACCAAAATATATTTCGTACATAAATTTTTAAAGTCTTCACGAGCTGAAATAAATGAATAAAATTAATTTATAGAGACTCCATTTGATACTTTTTAGGTAAGATAATTTAAAAATGCTTATGAATCTGTAGAATATTTATAGCTATACAAAAACGGTGCATTTAACCCTCTAACATTTTATTGGCTATTTAAATTTCTATATTTTTCCACTATCTGAAAGGGATTTCATCTCTCATCAAGAAGCTAAAAAAATCTGTTACGAGACATTATTAGAGGCTGTATTAGATACATTCAACGATATACGCTACCCGGTGAAGCCCTCCCTAAGATGTTTACACGTCAGAAATGTACCCATAGTAAGTGTGTGTCTGGCCAAAAGCAGCTTTTATCGATTGTTAGACTCAAAGCCAGCTCTTATCTCGAAGTTTCGACGCTATTTTCGTGGTCCAATGCTTGTGGTCCGGTGTCATGATGTCGGCGTGGAGACGACGCGACATCCCGCCTCTGATAAGCAATCCGGCTGACAAGTTCATGTGATGATGTGACCCGGGTGCATAGCGATTTGCAACCGTTTGATCTACGCGCCTGTACGCCTGTCTATAATATTTATAAAAAACCCTAAATTATTTCTCAGCGTTAGAGATCGTGTGTGAAAATGGAATATGATCATTCCTTTTATTATTATTAGTGTTTTTTTTTTCCAGACAATTTTTTTTATTTGATATTTTTATCATTATAACCTTGTCAGCTCGACGACTATCATGGACACTCCTTCATTTTACTTCTAGCCTCATCCAATCATGCGCTTTCAGTCCGTGAGCCAACTGGCAATTTATTTTATTGATTTATTCCATTTATGTACAAAAACGGAGAAACGAAAATATTTCTAAATTGTATTTTTTTTTACAAAAAAAGCCAGTGACATGTATGCGTTAGCTAGTAACATATTATAGACATAAACACAGAGACCTTGTTGCTCCATAAATGGTCTTCGAAATCATTAAAATAACCACAAAATACCGTTTACACAAACGACTAATTGACGATATTTTTTTCCTCCGTGATTACTTTTTTACAATATTAATTACGCAAAAAAAATGTGAAATCGAGTACAGGACTAAATAATCGCGTAAATTGTTTTCTAATCGCCTGAAATACGAGTATATCCGTGTTAATCAGAACGTTTTGATCTTAAGATATTTCCCTGACTGTATCTGCCGGCGACAGGGTGCTAAGCCTCCCCAAGTACTTTCCAATTTTCGCATTTTTGACATGCAGTCGTGGCCGCGAAGCGACCCACTCCAACCCATTGGTGGTCGGTTTAGTGGATACTTACTACAAATCAAAGACGTCATAATATCCTCCTATATTACTTTAGTTGTTTTTCTGTTAGAGAATCTATTAGTCATGCGACATACCTAAGTATCTTTGTTAGTCTGCGAAACAATTATTATTCTAAATGCTATCATCCGGCGGAAGTGTACAGCGTTTCAATTTTACAATAGGTACAATCAGCTGCATAAATATGTTAACATAGAATGTAGCTTTATAATAATCATATAGTAAGTATAGTTTAAACCCAATGATGGCTCCGTAATAATGTTACATACACAATCTTAATAATATATAATTAATCTTGTATTATAGGCAAATATAGTTTAATTTATTTAATGAGTTTCGTCTTGTATTTATTTATAAAGTAAATTTAAAAAAAAGAGCACACATATAAACTACCTTCTTTAGGACAGACTTGTCTAGTACTGAAACCAGCGACAATAGGTTTCAGTGCTCACCAATCGCTCACTTTACTTTGTTTGTTTTATATAATACTTTGTTTTAGTTTTGATCAAACTGTATCTGTACATGCCCTTAGGAGCCAAAAAGTATTTTAATATGAATAAATAATTAAAAAATTATTGTTGCTAATTTCTGTGGCAATTTTTAGTTAAATAACAAACGGTAACACGTATTTTTTAGAAGCTTTTTTTTCACTTGTAATGCTTGATAGTTTGGTCAAATCTTGTGACCTGAATTAGAACCACTTCCTCTTATCCTATGGAGGTGAAATTTGGCAAGTTGATTCAGTTCCGATGACAATGCATTTTTATGGTAAGCACCGACTCCAGACTCCAGTTATTTTACGGACTCCAGAGTCTTGAGCTCAGAAGATCGCGAGCTGATATGTTGCTGTTAAATAAAATTGTCAATGCACACATCGACTGCTCTGATCTTCTGGGGCTCATAGATTTGAGGGTTCCATCTAGACCCACTCGCCAGTGTGAGACATTCCATCTGTCACTGTTGAGTACGAAGTATGCACAGAATTCATATATACATCGAGCATGTAAGCTTTACAACAGCATGTTGAGTGACATCGATATATTTAACACTACGTTCCCGGCATTCAAGAGAGTGTCTACTCTAGCTAATACGAGTATATAGCCCTACAGTAGTATATTTATATATGTTAAATCATTTTTTTTAAGGGTGTATGCTGTATTTTATATTATATTCAGGTAATTATGTAAATTCCCCAACCCCTCCTACTTCCCCTCCCACCCTCAACCTAGCTCCCGAATGTATTTTCTATTGTATTAAGTTTGGAGGAAACTCTTATTGGCTTTATGTTTTAATTAATTTGACTTCTATGTTAGCTGTTGTTTCAGAAAATAAATAATGACCTGATTCTACACCCAGGATTGGCTACAGACGAAGGAACTCCTCAACGGTCAACAGCACAAACACGAAATTTTGTATACGCATTTAAAAGCTCGTTTTAAAAAATGCCTTTTTATTACTAATTAATTTAACCTGTGCAGCTGCATGCATTATAGCTAATTTTTATCTCAGTAAAATTACACAAAACTACTAAACAATCAGCACCATAGTTGATATTTTAAGATAGTCACAATGCCTCTATTTTTACCTTTATTCATATTAAAGAAAACTAAAAGTAAGAATGGCAAACGGCGCCATTCATACGTTTAATTTTTTATTTTACATCAGATTTAACGTTTCATTTATTTTTATTACTTTTTTCCACTAAGGTTCAGTCATCAATAATAAGTATTATCCATAAAATGAATTAATTATGTATAAATAGCGTTATTTATTATTATTATTTAATGATCTCTTCGCTACTAAATAACAAAACATTCAAAAACGTGAATTATCACCATGATTGCAAAAATTGCAATTGAATACATTAATAATGTTTTTGGCTCCTAATTTCCACGCAGGAAAATTCTAAATTATTCAATTGTATTAAACATACATTATATTAAGTAAGATTTACTTTTTATTTCGTTTTTGAAAATTGTTGTCCATATATGACATATATAAGTTATATTAAACACATTGATGTTCCCCAATTGTTTTTAGATACTCGTACACATACAACCTAAACAATATTTTTATAAAAACTTACTTCTAAATCATTTTAACTAAGTAAAACACCACCCCACCGACACACTGAACCTTCGTACATGTCACTCATTTAATAACCCTTTCTTAATGTGCTTGATTAAGGGTGTGCATATGTAGATTGATTTAGAGTAGGTAACTGTATAAAATATTTTTTTGGTACTAATTTCATATTTTTTTTTTGTTTAATTTGTATTTCTACGATTTAACGAGGTACTAAAAGGCATTACGGCCATTGTTGCAATTCCATCACAAGACGGCGTTGCCATAGGTTGGGGCCGCTGGTCATGTCATATGCCTTGTTCAAGATATGACTTACCATGTACGGGGTTGTGCCCCCCTTAATTCTCGTTCTTGATCTGGTTTTAGATGGACACTGAACGCGGACAACAGACATGCTGATGGCTGACCTGACAGCGCCGATATAGGAAACCGCAATACAGACATCGTAAGGGGAACTGTAGGGTTGTCTCTAATGGTTTTTTGACCAATGGGCCATAGTAAAGCGCCTTCTGAATTTGAAATATAATTATGTGCGTTTTCAGAGACGACATTCGCCTGACTGCATTTCCAACTTCAATTTATAAAGACACTTAAACTGACGTTAAGTTAAATATGTTAGCAGCAGCCCGGACGGCCGTTTTTTTCAAAATAAAAACAATCGCTTGACAACAATCGATTAGGTATATATTAATATTTTCTACAAATACATCTGTTAATTTTAACACACTCGTAATCAACATGAATGAAAGACGCTTTCAGAACTACTTACAAAACGTCACACCTCTTGAAAATATACTATAATGAAGTAATTACCTACTTTTCTTTAAATATATCACCTCGTGGTTATTTTGTATATATGTTTAAATAACTGGCAATTAGTTATGTTTGTAGCTTTATATAAAAAAAATATATATCCCCGTAAATAATTATTATATCAGAAAATTTTAAAAATTCATTTCAAATAGTTATGTTATCTGAAACGGAAATAATAATAATAATTTTATTTAACATAGATACGTTACAAAAGGCCGAGCTTATTGTAGTAAGACAATTTTTACTACCTAACCTAGAAATTTAATCTGAATAATTATGTACATATATTTAATAATATATTTGTGTAAGTAGATTTGTGCAATTGTCGATTACAGTGCAGTTGTGCAATGTGTTCAAACGAAACAATACTTATGAATACAATATTTATGATGCCTGTATAAGTCCCCAGTGGGCCTCTAGGTAAATTTCCAGTTGCACATTTTGTTATTTTATTTTTTTATTATGAACATGTTTGTCTTTTTTAGTTTATGAAATATCAGCTGAGGATCTGTTTCTATAACTCACATAGCAGTATACGCTATAAAGGTGATGTACAAATAAATGTATCGTTTTTTATAAAAAATAATAAATAAACGAAATGAAACTGATAAAATAAAAAAAAATACAATGCTGGTAGGCAGAACTTAGCAATAGTTTTACAAAAAATGTTATTTTCGTAAATGAACATTTTTTACACATAAATAATAAAAAAATAAGATACACCGCGTCGATAGGTCGACAACCCTAATCCGACCGCTCCGGAGACGAGATAGGCAGCTGCCGAGGCCGCTCGTGTGCGAGTGTGCGAGTGCGCGGGTGTGCGAGTGTGCGAGTGTGTGCGGGCGAGTGGGCGTGTGTGGGTGCGCGGCGCAGCGGAGAAAACTTCGCCTTTCGCCGCTCCATTCAAATGATGACGGCGCTGTCATTCATCGGACGCCATTTTAGTTTGCTCAATGATTTCTGGCCAAGCGAACGTCATGGCCATAATCGCCGCCGCTCCGCGCCCAACTGCCGCAGATTCAAAACGCATTCACACGATAATCTAGTATTATGCGTTAAATATTTATTTAAAATATCACCTCAACGCACTTCCGCAAGTTTTTTTGGGGGAAATCCTTCCCTAAAAAATGGCTAAAACCGATGCTGTATATGTTCAAAATAACGTCTGGTGCAGAGTTAACTGTAGCTCTCTAAAATGAATTACATTTTCCATAAAGGTTCCTTATTATGATATACAAATTTGCATGATTTTATCACTACGTGATATCATATTATATATATTATATATATATACATACATAACTATAAAAGCTGTAGAAACTATATGGATATATGTATGTACTTACTCGGACCCTATCATGTGCACTGACAGGTATCTTATACAAAGTTTACCTTAGAACAGTTGTTCACACCTAGTTAAGTAAACACAGTAACCCCTTTCTCAACAAAATCTAGTGTGCTGAGTTATGTAATACCCCTATAATTCTACGCTGATACCATATTAATTATTTTTTTTTAATGTAATGTTTTAATTTTTTCTTTTAGGTCAAACGTGCCCAGAGCGCAAGGTCATTAGTGGTGTGCCGGATCGTTAAAAATACTCGTATATATCTGCGGATACGGATCATTGGTGTCCAGATCCGCGGATACGGATCATTGGTGTCCAGATGCGCGAATACGGATCATTGGTGTCCAGATCCGCGGATACGGATCATTGGTGTCCAGATACGCGGATACGGATCTTACTCAGTCGGGTCGGCGCGTGTAACCTTGACACGACAGTTGACTCGTAATTTAATAAATTTCTATGATAAATGTTAAAATATTTCATTATTTAAATAAGCATATCACAAAAATTTGAGATTGATCTCATTATAAAGATAGTTTAATTAGTACCTTTGATTAGTAGTTTAATTAGTAATTAACTGCAATAAATGTTTAAATATTTGATTTTTGCAATATAAATTCATTTAATTGTGCATCACCTTTATAGCGTATAATACTGCAGTTCTAAGGTGATGTAATCAGTTATAGAAACATAGATCTTCAGCTGACATTTCATAAACTAAAAAAGACAAAATACAAAAAAAAATGTGCAACTGAAAATTTACCTAGAGGCCCCTGTGGACTTGGATTTATAAAAATAATTAAACAAGCTTTATAAATATTGTGCGAGAGCAAGAGATTAAATAATTTGAATAATTTGGATGTGTGAGGAGAAACCCAAAAAGTGATCTATGTACAACAATAATTATAGATAAAATAATATAACGTATCTAATAAGCATATAAATTAGTATAATAAGTACATATTTTTAAATACATTTTAAGTTCTTATTTTGTATATGATATAGTATAAAGAAAAATAAATTTAAATACAGTCTTCTATTTGCTTACTCTGAGAATTTTCTATATTAGGACATTATCAATCATTTTTTTAGACCCGTTTATGCCTTGACCAATTAACCACTGTGAAATATCTTTTTTTGTATATCTAGGTGTGTTGAGTTCCGTTGTCAAAATGTTAAAAAATTTTGGGCCAAAATAAAAGAAATGTTTTTGGCCAAAAGTTGTTTTCATTCTTGGCTGCAAATAAAAACCTTTTTCCGCATATCGAGTTTTAACCAAACTATTTAGGGGTTCCTGTTCACTAAGATGTTTTAAAAATATAAGAAATCTACTTTTATATAAATTTGACGAATTGATAATAAATTTAATTCTCGATAAAGCTGCAAGGTATCGTATCTCCAGGATTTTTTAATCAATTTTTTATTATTCCCTGTTTTTGAAGCTCCTCCCCATCCCAGTATGCCATAACATAGAAGGGATTAACATTGAAGGGAAAAATAAACTTTTTTTTTTCTTGTACTATAATTAAGTATGTTACGAATACATTTAAATATATAAATGAGTTTGCGTATTTTTGACGACATATATTCTACGTGATGTAACAACCAGTTTAGATTTTCATCTGTGGTAAATATGTGATTTTAAGAAATAAAAAATAATTCAAATGCAACTTAAAAGTATTTCATTGCTACCTAATCATCTATATTTAGAATTTCGTATATGTAATGAAATTTAAAATAATGTGAAGGATCCGTTCAAGATTCGCCAAAAAGTAACGGATACAGATACGGATCCTCCCCCTCGGATATCCGCGGATACGGATCGTCCCCCTCGGATATCCGCGGATACGGATCGTCCCCCTCGGATACGGATATGGATCGTTCCCCTCAGATATCCGCGGATACGGATCGTCCCCCTCGGATACGGATATGGATCGTCCCCCTCGGATATCCGCGGATACGCATACGGATGGTCCCCATCGGATATACGCGGATACGGATACAGATCTCCGGCACATCACTAGTGGTCATACATATTATTAATAGCACGATGTTTAAGCGAGACAACAGTCACTGATTTATTTAATTTAAAAAAATGCAAGATTAGACAGTTGCGCGATGCGTTGAATGGACCAAGAGTAGGTTGCATAAGTAGGATAATCCACTCGGTGATTAGGATGTATTCTTAAAATCGTACAGTATTGATGGGCGTGTCTCTATATGAAAACCATCTTCGTATGCTCACCACAATGCCTATACTTAATGGTCTTAAATGTTAAACAAATCCATCCCCGCACCTAAATAAGTTCTCGTGATAGGTATTTGTTGCCTTTAAACGACCCAAATTATGCGGGAATTCGTCCGATCCCTGCCCGTTTTGCATGGGAACTCTTCCTCGTTCACGCAACAGGAAAAATGCTCCATCAATTTGGCCTGCCCCATCAATGTGGCCGCTGCTAAGCTGCGCGCTCAAGCAATTCACCAGAAAAACCCATCATTATAAATTCTTCGAAACGTGCATTGGACAAGTCTTCGTGGTCTTCGTGAGAAGCGAAAACATCGATTGACGCGACGCACGAGTCGAGAGCTTTCTACAATAATGAACTGGTGAGGCCTTGCGAATTGATTAAATTTAAGAAAAAAGATTAATTATGTAAATTATAGCGTAAAATATTTATGGAAATATCCATAAAGAGCGAAGAGAATGACATTGTCGAAATTAAAGTGTTTATACTAAATTAAACTTCCGAAATGCGAAAACGACCTACATATGAAAGAACGGCCGATCTCAGTGTTTTTTAATTGACATTTTTACATGTTCTCTACGTATCGTCACAACCAAATCAAGTCCTCCTTAGAAAAAAAAAGCATAGTTACATGTTAAACGCATCAAAATGTGAGAATATGGCTTATCTCAAATACACCGATCTCTGAGAAGTGTCAAAACTGCTTAGGAATTTAATGCTCTCAAGAAAACAAATTGGTTTCATTTCAAAAGTATGTTTTTTCATTATTTTCCGTTTATCTTAGTACAGATTAATCGCTATTTTACTGTCTTTTAAAGTTTCCTAGACGAAATCGACATTTTCAATAAAATACATACACGGTTATTATCCCCAAATGTATCGATAATTATTACAAAAGAATTTGTTCGAAAATTTGTCCAGAAGGCTTTTGTTAAAAAAATTAAAAAAAAAATGTGAGAGCCTTTCCTTAAGACAGCGGTATGCCGTACTTACACATAATTATCTTAAATATTAGATTGAAAATGAAATCATATTAGTTGAATTTAAGGGACTTTTAGGGCGCTGTCAAAAGGGAATTTTGATAAAATAATTCTTTGAATAACGCTAAGAAATGCTCCACGGAAAATGATAATCTGCAAACACGTTTCGGTCGCGTCGACTGGGCTGCGCTCAGCCGCCGCGAGCGAGGCGTCCGCTACCGGCATCACTGCCGGAATTTTATTTTTGTAATACCACTATGATTCTCTATTTTACTAAAGAAATAAATAATTTATATTTTTATTGAATTGGTTTTTTTTTAATGATGTGAACAACCAGGATTTATTACACTGTAATCGATACTCATTATATACCATAATGCCGTGCTTCATAAGGCCGTGCTTCGGGGCCGATTAAATATATTTTGGACTAAACGAATTAATAATAAATAAATAAAAACACTATAATTAAATATTGGGAAAGTATTATAAAAATAATCTTTTTCGCAACACAGGCAGTGCCTAGTAATGTTAAAATATGGTTTCAATATTGATCGTGCGCTTATGACTTTTTGACGAGAGAGTTGCGCTCTCATTAAAAAGGACTAACAGTCCTTTGTGTGTATATCGAAGAGTACATATGGTAGCCCTAACTAAGCGGTATCAATTCTGGGCCGGGCGATGGAGAAACATAAATGACGCTTCACAGTAGTCCTGAGCCTAACAGCCTCGGCTCCCATCCAGCACCCAGCACCAGATACACCCATGAGAGAATTCACGACAGCTTCCTTGCCTCCGTGTCGTTTTATTGCTTCGGTAGGGACTTTAGAGGAAGAGCCTGAATTATAATCTGGTCACAATCAATCAGCAACTCTACTGAGAACATTTATAGTGACCGTAAAACGGTGAAATAATTACCGATCATTATAAATGGACGCTTTTTAACATTTATTTCAAAATGATATTGATAATTTTATTATATTTGGGAAACCATCAGTCAATATTATATACCATGTCCAAAACCCTGACTAACGAAGGAGCTACTTACACATAAAAGTCCAATAGAAAAATCATCATTTGAACACAATAAATCAAATGAATATGCATGCATGCGTCATACTCACTCATCGTCCCGCATCTATAAAAATGCAAATACTGCTATATCCAAACCGCACTTTTTAACTAAATATGTCTAAAATATTTGTCACAAATAGAGTACCTGACCAAAAAAAAACACTACAATACACTTCGCACTAACGACACAAACCTGTGTCTGGCGGCTAAATCAATGCAATTTACTTTTGGCAAATTGGTGCACAACATTTATGAAGACGGTTTGTTTGATAAGCATTTGCTATCAACTGTAAAAAAAGGATTCTCAATTCTAAAGGCCATTTCAAAATGTAAATACGAAATGGTCGGCGAACAGATTAACTAAGACTAAGACTTCATTTCAATACTTAAAAGGATAAGGAAAGGGTCTAATAAAAGAGATTTTTAAACTTGGTCTTTTGTTATTAATATTAGATAATATTACAATCGCTATTTACAATCATATACATCCGGCACATACAAAGGTACGGCGAGAGAGACGTGCGCGAGCATCTCATCTGCTCGCGTAACTTACGCTATAATTAAAACGTTTCATTCGTTTCGATAAAATTTAACATTTACATAATATAAAAATCGGTTACAAGAATAATAATAATAATAATAACGAGGGTCGCCGCCGCGGGCGGCGGCGCGGCCTAAAACAGCGGCGCGGCCTAAAACAGCTGCGCGGCCTAAAACAGCGGCGCGGCCTAAAACAGCTGCGCAGCCTAAAACAGCGGCGGGCGCCGCGGCGGCGGCGACGACTAGATAATACTGGAGGCCCGACCGGCACTCGGCCGGCGTCTTTGTACACTGCGCTGTGCTTTGCTTTGCTTTGCTTAGGGCGAAAATAAATTAAAGTCGGATTCTGTACAGACGCGTCCGACACGCGACGAGAGTCTTTCGCTTCACTGATTCGGCGACTCCTCGGCGAGCAGCGAGCGGCGGCAGCGGCAGCCGCGGCGCGAGGCGCGCGCGTACGCGAGCCCGGCCGCGGCGGCGACGGCGCGCAGCGGCCAGTACAGGCAGAGGCAGGGCAGCAGCGGCGACAGCGCGCAGGCGCAAGCCCGGCGCCGCCAGCCGCGCTCGTCGAAGGCGCCGCCGCCGGCGGTCGCCGCGGGCGCGTCGCCGCCGTCGCGCTCGCTCGCGCAGTGGTAGAAGCACGCCTTCACGCAGCACATGCACGACGCGTAGTCGATGATCGTCTCGCAGCTGCAGAGGCAGCGGTCGCACAGCCAGCGCGAGGGCAGGGCGCGCGGCTCGCGGCACTGCGCGCAGCGGCAGCGGCCGCACGACGGGCACAGGATCGAGTCGGCGGCGTCGCAGTCCGCGGCGGCGGCGGGCGCCGCGCCCTTCGTCGGCTGCGCCGTGACGGGCTTGGAGGGCCGCGGGGGCCGCGGGGCCGGGGCCGCGCCGCGCCGCGCTCCGGCGGCCGCCACCGGCGCGTCCACGTACGCGTTGAGCGCGCGCTCGTCGGCCGGCCGCGGCCTCTCGAGCGACACGGCGCCCGCCCGCTGCTGGGCCGCCCTCGGCGCCGCGTGGACGCGCGCGCCGGCGGCGCCCGGCTTGGGCGGCCGGGGGGGCGCGGCCGGTCCGCCATAATGCTCCATGTAGCCAAATCTCCCTAGCGGCTCTCCGGGCCGTCTCCTTCCTGATCCCTCATCGTCGCCACCTGAAACAATTCATTACAACATTATTTATTTATTTATGTAAACTGCTTACTTAAAATATATGAAATGAAGGTCGCGAGAGCGACATTGAATATTCATTTTATTTGACACATATATTTCTGAATTCTATTTATTATTCCTATTTAAAATCAGTTTAATTTTAGTCTAGCTATGTGTGTAACTTAAAATAAATAAAAATCCTTCCTGTAACGGGAAATCGTCAAATAATTTTCACTACAACAATATTTTATGTTGCATGTTTAATCAAATTAAATTAAAATTTTAAATATATATTTATTATACAAACCGATTCTGTGTGATTTCCACTATTCAACTATCCGATTTTCATTATAGTATTGTTAAAAGCTAACGAATATCGTATTTAATGCATAAAAGATTTATATTTGTAAAGTATTTATTTATTTATTGAGTTTTGTTTTTAAATATTTCTTAGATGATGATTGAAATAACTATAGCTAACTGGACATTGCCCGTACTAAGGTAGGCTAATTTTAATAGTTAGTTAGCATTTGATGAAATGCAATTGCGCTGAGCTTGTTTGAAAATATAGATAAAAAAAACTATGCAAACTAACATTGACATACATACATATAATACAATTAAATAAAAATATACAAATATATTTAATAATAATATAATATAATAAGCTAATATATAATTAATATATATAATATTTGACTTTCTAATGATTTTAGGTCAGTAATTATTTATACATTATTAAAGAAAGACGTGTTATTTATTTATTTTGAGCAACAGCTGACATAGAACACTTATAAAATAAATATAGGTAGGAATTGTAATAAACGTCGTACATTATAAGTGGGTACCTATACATGATTTAATTGTTACTATGGCACATTAATTAAAAATTGTTGTTGTTATATTTTTAATTGTTAAATGGACTATCCTATTTTGATAATTGACAGTAAACAAAACATTTGTTAAATTATTTAATTATGCACACCCTCTTATAACAAACACAACCACCACATTACATACACGTCACAAAATCCATCTCACATTAGACGCCCCATCGATTAAAAATATATTCAATAATTTTTATTAAATGTTTTTTTTTTTAAAATACCAGGAACCATATTTTAATCGAAAACTCCAAAAATTTGTCTGCTTTTATGTTCCTTCATTTATTTTATCATAGTGTGGAATGTAATATTGATTTGTTGCGAAATAAACGCATTACTGAAATAACTATATATGTAGTTCATTTTATAATCATAAAACAAAAAAAAATAAAGCTTGTAAAAATTTTGTTGGAAGTGATTTTAGGTTGTATGTAATTTACATACAAACAAATATTATTGATATTTAAACCAATAAAAAAAAATCGCAGCTGCTGTGGCCTGTTTTTATTGAGTTTTACGGTTAAAGTTTTTATCCGGAGTGTCGACATTGTGTCTAAGTAAGATTTTAATTACATTTCGAGTTTTTTATTGAAGTTTTGAGAATACTGTTTTATTGAATAATTAAATTAAAAAGAATTATTTTGTGGAAAACAAACCCCCTAAATTGTTACTACAATTAATCGGTTCCAATATTTTTACATTTTTTTTTTAAAGTTTTACTATGAGATTTAGTAGGTTTAACTAGGCCAAATGTGCCTGTGCAAATATGTCAGGGAAGATGGTGATAAAAAAGCGTTAAAAATGGTATGACCATGAGTGGATTCGAACCCGAGACCTTTGGGTCAATTGGATGTGTTTTGGGTTTTTGTAATTAGATACTTTTAATCAGCTATTTACTTAATTGATACATTTTATTGTATTTTATTGTATTGATTCATCTGTTTGTAATTCTGAACGAATCAAAAGGTAAGTTATTATTTATGTAAACTATGCGTTTTAATTGTAAAATACTTTTAGGATACAATTTGATGATGTACTCAAAATGTAGTGGGTGACTTTAATTTGTATTCCGCAGTTGGTAGTGTATCTCAGGAATACGATTTGTTTCGTAGTGCTTTAAATCTTAGGCAATTTAATTACATTCTTAATAAGTTAGACTTAGTTTTATTGAATATGGATTTGTCAGTCGCAGAAAATAGTCAGCCTTTAGTTAAACCGGTTCAACACCCTTCAAGCCTGCTGATTGAGTTTCCTTTGTTCAGGACGAAGCATTTGGTGAAAAGAATCGGGTCGTCATCAAGGCGGTGGTATTTCAACCAGGATTTATTTAATTCACTCGATATGCATTTATTACGTGAAGATTGGGGGTCTGTATTGAATGAATCGAGTATAGAAATATGTTTAGATAGTATGTATGCCAAGCTATTTGAGGTATTTGACTTAGCATTTAAGCCAATCTCGTCTTCAGTTAGAACTATTCGTAAGTATCCCAAATGGTATAACGAGGATATTATTTCTGACTTGAGACTTAAATCAGAGGCTCATTTTCACTGAAAAACTACGAATGATGTGAAACATTATACCGATTTTTCTCAACTCAGGGCAAAAATAAAAATCAATATTACAAATGCTCGATTATTGTACACATCTAATGCGGAGAGTAGCATTCTTAATGACCCGCAGAATTTCTGGAAATATGCTCAAGATTTGAAAAAATCGTCATCAGCGTATGGTAATGTCATGAAATTCGGTAGCGAAGTCTTCACAGGTGAGCAGGATGTAGCGGCTGCGTTTGCGCGTTTCTTCAGATCTGTCTATAGTACGTCGCCCCCGTTACTTGACGTGACTTCACTCGCAGATCAGCAGCCCGCGAATGATAACACGATCTATCTCAAATCGGTTAGTGAGGGAGATATGAACCTTGCTTTCTCAATATTCCGGAATAAAAAATCTGTCGGGCCCGATGGCATTCCGGCGAATGTATTTAAGCACTGTGCAGAGAGTCTTAAGTCGCCGCTGATGCATGTTTTCAATCTCAAAGCACGTTTCCTGAAAGATGGAAGATTTCTAAAGAATAAAAAGGGTAGCAAGGATATTATTGAGAATTTTCGGCCAGTGGCAATTACTTGCGCATTTGCTAAGGTTTTCGAGATAATTCTGCATCGTTACCTATCTTTTAAGCTAAGTAATGAGATTTGCACGAATCAGCATGGGTTCCGCGTAGGTCGATCCCCAACGTCAAACTTGCTAGTTTTTACTAATGAAGTAGCCCGCAATCTTGACGTGAACATTCGAACGGATGCGATTTATTTTGATATTTCGAAGGCCTTCGATAAAATAGATCACGATATATTATGACGCTGTTTGACGCTGGTTTGTCAATCGATCTGTTAAACTTGGTTGCTAGCTATTTTCGGAATAGAAGGCAATATGTATCATTTTATTTATTAACAATATTTTTACTGCAGTAATAAATTGTAGTTTGCTGGTCTATGTGGACGATGTGAAGATTTACCGATCAGTGACTTCACTATCTGACGCGCAGCTTTTAAAAGATGACATCAATCGTGTTGTAGAATGGGCGGCCGATAACAAATTACAATTTAATGCCTCTAAATGTATCGCAGTATCCTTCTCACGAGCTTTGCGTGAGAAAGTAAGTTGTGAGTACTCTCTGGGTAATGAGATCATTCGCAGATGCGACGAAATTCGCGACTTGGGGGTTGTGTTTGATTCGCGTCTAACATTTCATTTGCACATGCGAAGCATAGCTACGCGTGCCAATAAAATGTTGGGATTCGTGCTTCGAACCAGTCGATCTTTGAATAAGCCGAAGTCCATCTCGCTTTTATACTGCACGTTCGTGAGGAGTATATTGGAGTATAGTTCCATTATCTGGAGTCCTCATGAGATTACTTACTGTAATATCCTGGAGGTTATTCAGAGGAGGTTCCTTAGATACCTTTATCTCCGTAGGTATGGATATAATCCATACTTTGTGTTATTTTTATAAGGTTATTCGCGGTTTCATCGAGAATCCCGTAATACTCGGTGATATTGGTCTCATTGTTCCGGACCGTCGTACTAGAGCGCGGAAGCACACGTTATTTAAGCGGTTAGCGTGTCGTACCGACGCATACAAGAATAGTCCGATTGAGAGAGCAGTCGAATTATTAAATTCCATTTCCGCGGAGATTGATATCTTTGTCTGTTCGCCCAATGGGATTAAAAATCTGCTTTCTATTGGGCCGTTGTAGGATCGGCGTGAATTATTTATGTGTTAATGTTTGCCTGGAGGCATTAGTTTAATTATTTAGCATAGTATGTTTCATGTTATTGTTTTTGTTTTTAATGTTGTTTGTTTTTCTTTTGGTAGTTTAATTTGTTTTTACTTTAATTATAATGTACATGGGGAAACCTGTTAAATAAATAAATAGTATCGGGCCTTTGATGAAACTTCACATCTTATATAATTTCGTAAATAAAACCTTAGCTTTTTATTCATAATACAGAAACTTTTAATTATATAATAATATATAATATGTATAAATATTTATGAGCAATGGCTTCAAGATAGCCAATAGAAATGTTCTTAAATTATTTATTGTGATGTTATATCTTTCCTACTTTAAAAACTCTTCTCTAACTCTTTACTAATCTCAGTATTCTCGAATTCATTCATATCCCAAATAATGGTTTAATAATTAGAATAAATAGATATATACAGTTCAGATCTAGGTGAAATAGTTATAGAGTTCTTAATTTATGTACGCATGTTATGTAATCCATATAAGTAAAATGAATCAAATATTTAAACCTGAATTGCATTTATTGAAATACTCAATACTCAGTACTTAAATAACTTAAGAGAAACACAAAGATTCAGTGTTATTTAATTATTAGAAGAGACGGCATTATCTTTCTTTGTTACTGGTAACAACCGGTAAACTAGTTTAATACACTAAAATATACTATTATCTTGTTTATCTACCTACGTCTATAAACATGAAAATTTACAAAAATATATTTAAACATTTTAAGTAATTAAAACTAATTTCGGACTTTTTTATTTATTTATTAAGAGAATTATTTATTTATTTATTTTAAAAAAAATGTAATATCTATGTTTCTAGTCGGTAATAACAGACGAGTAAATTTTTTCTATAATGTTCTTTAATGCAAATTATAAGTACTCGTATGTATTCATTTAATTAACCGCAATAAAAAATGTTTTTTTTTATTGCGGTTTTATTAAGTTTTTAACTTAACCTAACCCCATTTTATATTCCTAACCAGTTTGAACCACCCACTTGTTGGTTAAGGGTGTAAAGATAAATATCGATTTTTTATGCATTATAAGGTAGCTGGCAATTGATAATTATGAGGTGTAGAAAAAATACAAGAATGGCTATGACACCCTGTAGCTATTATAATATAATATCAACTGCTTCTATATATTGTTTAGTGGTAGTAAATTATTTAACCAGAACCTGACGTCTTACAGCTAGGCCCTACAAGCATAATTAAAGGCATCGTCCACCCAGACTAACTTGTGATAGATTGTTTAATTTCCTTGGAACTTTGAACCAATTCAATTTGCATTTTGTGTGGCCAAAGAGGCGATAGTTGGTTATTTTTAGGTCCGAAAAGATTAAAATAAAAAAAAACATTCAATGGTAACAAGACATACATTTTACACCATTTTTTATTTTTCAAATTTTGACACACGGCTAGTAATGAAATATCACGGACATAATATTTTAATTTAATGGTTATAATAATTATAATGTGGCACTGAACATTCTTTTACACGTTTCTTTTACGCACATAGGTGAGTTTGTATTAATTTTGACTAGTTAGTAATAAACAATACGTTCTAACAGCCGTGCTGTTATATTGTTGAAATTCGAAAATGACACTTGAGCGCTCTTTCGAACTGTCAATGTCTCATTAATTAGTACTTAGTAGAAAATGATTAACCTTAATGTTATTTATTATTCGATGCTATGATTGTTTTTTAAAAGCATCAATCTACAAACAAAAATTCAACCATGATAGCGATGGCAGTTTGAAATTCAATATTACGAAAGTGCCTATCAATTTGCTATGTTTTGAAATGCTCAGTCAACAACAAATCAAAGTTTGAGGAAAAAAGACGAAAGGAAAAAATAAAATAAATTCTTACATCCACAGATAAATTCACACAGCATGATGCCATGATACCACATACAATTCAAATTGGACCCTAAATATTACAGGCACGTATTTAAAACTCAAAAAAATAAAGATTAAATTATTGTTTTTTTTTTTTAGAGATTTTTAAAAACGAGCGAAACCCTCCAATACACATATTCATACAAAATACAATATTTTTCTTTATAAGTTTATTAAAAAAAATATGTTCTAGTAATCAAAAGGTTTCATTTGTTTATTGTGTTTAGGTAGTTGGGTAATTCCACTATATTCATTCATTTAAATATTCCAAGTCAACATAGGTAGGTAATACTAGTAAATCCAAATTGATAAAAATGTGATACTGTTATCATCTAAACAAATACTGAAAATATTCATTGATTACGATAAGGTATGAAACGCAATGTTTCCTTCAAACAGCAGCTGTCACAATATTTTTTTTATAGGTTTTATTTATGTAATTTTAAATCCGGTAGGAAGATAATGTTAGACCGAATGTTTTATTTATTAGGAATAACGTTTTTACTTACCTAATTACTTAAAAATTTACTGTTTGTTCTAACGTAGTACCTACCCAACTAATAATGTAGGAAAGATAGATGGGTGCTCGGTGTTTTAGTTTATATTAAAAGTGTGAATGGTATTTCTAATTAAATTCGTGAGTAAAAGAACCTAGGTAATTTGAAGTTGTCACTTGTATGTAATATTTGTTTTACTTTTTAATAAAATAAACTCTTAAGTGTATTTTAATGACTTGCTATAATATTCCTGGTATCTATTTATTTTCTGATAGGTAACTAAGGGTTATTATTTTAAGTAATTGCCTGGTTATGTTTTAGCTTTAGTTATAGACAGTAATGATCAAAAGGTAAAGGTTATCTAGTAATTCTGTGATACGGGAGACTAAACAAGAATAGTAAAATCACTACATACACTTACTTTTGTAATCGCACATTCACTTACAAACGTGACACCTCTCACTAACTTCTCACACACCTCTAAACTACACCTCAGAACGCTAATTTCAATCTTCTGATCTTTTTATGTTTCGTTATGAAAAATAATGACTGATATTTGAGACAGTAGAATTGTTTGACCGTAAATAATAACTATAAAACAACGTAGTGAAAGCAACTATAAATTATAGTCCCCTGAATTCATATGAAAAAAAAATGGTGTCGGGAAACCAGATAAAAAGGTCATGCGAGTCTTACTAAGGACACAATAAGTCATAAAAGTTTGTAAATAAAAACCAAAAATCTACACAATTAAAACATCAACCCCACATCTCTGACCCGGAGTAGTTGGATAAAAAACACCTATCGGAAATAAGCATTTCTAAGCATCCATTTAATTAAACCGTGTGGTGAAAATAAGAGTTTGTCACTTGTCTATGGTCAATAAATTGCAACAGCGGGTCAGCGTTGGTGCAAGTGCAAGTTTACAAGATACCCAGATAAAGACGTTTACCAGCATGAAGGGTTTACAAAGTGGTCCTCACAGACCCCCGGGGGTCCCTGACAGGAAGACAAAAATGATTCCACTAATCCTGGGGGAGGGGGTCCACGAAGGATAAAAAATACTAGGCTAGGGGTCCACGGGAAAATAAGTTTGGGAAACATTGGTTTACATCAACCATTTCACCATCGGCATAACATATTTTATACAATATAGTTCGATGACCTACAATGGACTTTATCTAAAACATAGACCAACGAATTCCGTCCATAAAGCAATGATAACCCATTTTTTTATACCACATAACCCAGCCCGAGTGGTCACAAGTTTGAATTTTACTTTTAGATGTGCTTTTCTAGCATTTAATACAAATAACAAATATACAAAAAAAATAACACAATTGTGTTATCAGTCAGTTACAGACTTTTTGCCATCACAATTTTTAGACACAATTTTTTTAGAAAATAGGTAATTAGGCACTCAACCTAACGCCTCAATAGATGACTGTCTGCGGGATAAATGTTTTTAATTGTGTAGATTCTTATCCTTTTTTAATCATTAATATTATTTAGCAATGAGTGGTAAAAAGTGCACCTGGATTACAGGATTTTTGGTACACCAGGAAAAATGGTAAATAAAAAAAAAGAAATTAGAAATCCACTTTTTAACCTACTAAAAAATACTGATACATGTTTTGCGGCCATATATTATTATAGGACGTTTCGATAGTGTATTAAATTATTAAAATAATCGTTTATTTATTAAAACACCTAATATAAATATATACAATACAATATGTCATGCTTATTTTTTTATTATTTATTCAAAATAACGAATATGGTCGAAAATCTTTAATTATTAAAACAATGTGTGATGCTTCCATTTTGTGTCCAAGTTATGTCGCAAAAACATAGTCGAGGAAAGCGAATGGTTATGGTTGTACTTACAAAATATTATATGTGCAAACGTTCATACCATAATAACTTTATTACTATGTTTTATATACTTACCTATAGTAACTACAGAGTTGCAATAACTATGCCTTAGTGGTAAAGTAAATTAAAGCGCGTAAATGTTCATAGCTTCAATTTTCAATTACATTTGACGAATATAGTAAGTGTAATAATAGATACACATGTAAAAATATATATTATTAAGATATTCTACGATTAAAATTGCATTATTTTTATTTACCTATTAGTGAACTCTACGGAAAATTAAAAAAAACCCGAAGCAATTCATAACATCATTTTCAACGTCATATCATTTTATTACCGGTTAAAAATAGGTTTTCAATTCGATCTGTGTTTTTTTAATGATTCAAATTGGTAATCGAAAATATTACCTGATAAGTTTGAATGACTCGAGTTGACCAAACAGGATAAGAATTTAAAGATAAAATCAAACCCGGGAGAGATAGACCGTCCTATCTATCGGCGAGTAGAAAACTTAAGTAAATTTGACCCGTTCGAAATACTTTTTTTTCTTTGGTTTGCTAATAAATTGAAAATCGATAGGTTAATTATGGTCTTTTTATGGAAAATTAATTTATTTATGGGAAATATAGGTTATGGCAGAATTTCTATCATCGAGTAAATAAATAGATAGCAAGGAATTGGTACACAAAATGACTCCACTAAAGGAACCACGGATTGACATGCCTAAATTAGCACTTTTCACTGCCAGTCACATTTTTTTATACGCTTTGAGTCGACGTTTCACATTAAATAATTACATACTAAATGCGATCACGTCAAATTCACTTTCTCACAGATTTAGCACAAACGGGAAAGATCTCTCGAGCCGAGAGCCGAGAGCCGAGAGCCGAGAGCCGGGCGGGAGTCAGGGAGCGGGCGCGAGATGGCGCGGCGCGCGTGGCGTGCCGGCGGCCGGCGGCCGGCGCGCGCAGCGCCGCCTCTCCGCGGCGCGCGAACTCGAAACACACTTACTTCACGGGCGCGGCGGTCCTTCCCGATATCCTCCTCTCTGCGAAGGTGACTTCTTTCTTTCGGGAATTCGATGCACTTATCCTTATGCACATTTTAAACTGACGACTTGCGGAGCGCTCCACGACGCTCGGACGACGCGACCGACCCCTTCGACAGATCGTAGCGGACTGCGGCGGGGGCGAAGCGCCGCGCGGGTCCCGCGGGGGCTTCCGCCTCGCCCCGCCGCCCGCGCCGCGCCGCCCCCCGCGCGCGCGGCTCGAGCGGCGTTTTTATGAATGGAAAACGGTCATTATGAATGAATCGCTTACGCGTCGGCGGCGGCGCGGCCTGCTCTACTATTTCCGCGGGACGTTGAAAAATAACATTTTGAGGGGGCCGGGGGGGCCGAGGATGACATTTTCGGTTTAGGCCTTCCGCCAAATGCGGCGGAGCCTCGCACGAGGGTAGGGGGCCGGCGAACTGACGAATTCCTAATTCGAACGGTTTGCGGGGGCGGATGCGGATGCGCCGGAAGTGATTATATTTTTCTTCTCACGTCCCTTCATGCCTCGCAGAAGATTCTGCTAGCTAGACTGAAACATAATAAGAAAGACCAGAAACGATGTCATTATAAAAGATAAATAATTGTAATAATTGTAAATAAATAAATAATTTAATATTTTGATATCTAGATACATCAGATGGTCTCACGCAATAGGCATAAACTAGGTTAACAAGCAAAAACAAAACACGTTAACATAGAAGAAGTTTCTCCAAGAATTCTCTAAATAACATCAGTAAAAATATAAATATGAAAAAAATACATCGACCGGCAAAACATAACATTAAGTTCATATATTTTAAAGACAAATAATACATTAAAAAGTATTTTTAAGTAATTAAATACATAGGTATTGGTAAAAAATCATTATTATTATTATAATAAATAAATGAAAAATGAAAGTATGCGTATAGGAGGTATAAATGTATAAAAAAAATTGTCATAAAAAGCAAAATTAGCCTTTTACGATACAGGAAATATTGGTTAACGTCTTTTGTAATTTTATTGGAATATCCTTAAAATTTTTCCGAAATGTCTAAACTAACGTCTAAAATTAAATACTTTGACCATCCATAGTGACCATAAAGTTGAAAGTGTTTGTGAGTAGCCTACATAGTTAATAGGATTTCATCGTATTATTTTTTTTTATTTTTTTATAATACGATGTGTTATAGCGATTAGCTAGGGACGAACCTGTTAGGCTTACCTACCCTAGGATTCCTAATTCTTACAGACTTACGAAAACAGCATGAAGAATAATTAAAATGTATTTTAAATACAAATATATACACACTGATGAACACACACGTATCAAGTATGTTTTTTTTTCTTTTTCTTATGTAAAGCTGTGCACTTACACTGAATAAGTAAATCGTATATATTGTTTTAAGTGTTGAGAGATTTGAAAAGTAATTACTTATAAACACAGAACGGTAATTAAGCAAGACTACAATAAAATGAATACATACCATTATTGTTACAGAATGCAGAAGGTCACCTCTTTTATTATTATTTTATTATTATTATTATTATATGTAAAGGTAACTGCTCTACACTACCAATAGTTTATTTATTAATTATATTATGTTTATTTCGCAAATAATCAGTAAAAAAGTTTACGAAAAGCATACATTTTGAATACAGCATGTTGAGTGACATCGATATATTTAACACTACTTTCCCGGCATTCAAAGGTCTCTACTCTAGCCCTTGAATAGTATATTTATATTCATATGTATATGTAGAATTTATTATATTGTGTTTCATATTATATTCTGGTGATTGTCCCCAACCCCCAACCCCTCCCACTTCTTGGTCCCGGCCTCGCTCCCGAATAGGTTTCCTATTTTTTTAAGTTTGGAGGAAACTATTATTGGCTTTGTGTTTTAATTGTTTTTTTTATTATTGTAAAAACTATGTAAGCTGTTGTTTCCTGAAATAAAATAAATAAATAAATAACATTTACATATTTGTACTATTAAACGTTATTATTATGCAACTGGTAGACTCATAACTAACTAAACAAATGTACTATATGTATTGAATTTTGTACTTTTTTAAATTTTATGAGTACTCTCACCTATGCGTCATGTGGCTTCTAAAATAAATAAATATTCATTGATTCATTCGATTCAGTCAAATATTTCATAGAAGCTGATAAAATATAGAGTTCGTTTGGCGATAGTAGGTTAAATGCCGCGTGGGTTGAGCGACTCGCGTAGGCAGGCAGAACGCTTTAGATTAGAAAGTTTGACAAGTTGCGTGGATGACAAGTATTGTACAATAGGGCTGACGCCAACACAGCTGGTCTGCCTGCGGGTGTAGCCTCGCTGGTGGCTACGGCACTCAGCGGGTCCGCCTGCGGGTGTAGCCTCGCTGGTGGCTACGGCACTCAGCGAGTCCGCCTGCGGGTGTAGCCTCGCTGGTGGCTACGGCACTCAGCGGGTCTGCCTGCGGGTGTAGCCTCGCTGGTGGCTACGGCACTCAGCGAGTCCGCCTGCGGGTGTAGCCTCGCTGGTGGCTACGGCACTCAGCGGGTCTGCCTGCGGGTGTAGCCTCGCTGGTGGCTACGGCACTCAGCGCGGGCGCGAATCGCCACACCAAAACCGTCGGAAATACCATCTATGAACACAATTCACGGTATAAATACAAGAGTTAGATGATCCGACATTTGGTCACACGGGAATCAAAATGGGATGAACTCAGAACGCAGAGAGTTTAATACACCGCATTTTACGCCCGCAGACGCTGGTAGTCATTGGGAAAACTATAGTTAAATACGGGTGCCTTGGAGTTCTTGTTAAGTAGTAGGGTGCGTGTGTGACCACCGTTTTGCTTCAAAACTACCAAAGAAAATGTGTTGTTTATTTTTAAAACCACACATTCATATAACACATTTAAAGAGTCATGAAATGAATCTGTAATAAAAGAGTGAATAACGTACTCATGGATAAATAAATAAATAAATTTTGAGATATGTGAGCGTGTGAATGGAGTGTGTAGGTAGGAGAGTGGAGTGTGGAAAGTTGATATGCTAGGATGAGTGGCAAGCGCAGATCGCAAAGTATTTATTGATTTCAGAAAGAAAAGGTGGCTTATAGTTTATTTATTTATATGTATTAAAAATGCTTACAGCTATACATAATGACAGTTACATAGAAATAGATAAATAACAACTTAAGCCGACTAGTCATCTCCAATTTAACATATACTTTTAACAGAACGAACTAGGATTTAATTTATAGTGACGACATTGTATAAGTGTTATAATCTGTGAATATAATAGGGTGTGGAATGTAATAGTGTGTTAATGTGTATATATAATATATATATGTGTATATAATATATACATATATATGTGTGTATGTGGTACCGTGTGCGTATTTGTGGTGACTTACTAATATTATGTATGTTCAAAGAAAGTTTTTTTTATGTTGAGTATAAAGTCGCCTTTATGCAAATGAAAAATGTCTATTTCGCTGAAATAGTTCTTCTTAGTAGTTCTTAACAATATCACAGACAGCCTTAATAAAGCTTACGGCTAATATGGAATCAATCAATGCTTTGGAACTGTTTATTATAATTGGCATGAATTCTATTAAGCACGGCATTCTGTGCGTAAATTGAATTACATTTAGGCAAATGAAACAGGTAAGGAGTATGTGCGAGACGAGGTTTATCAGATGAGACCTTCCATAAAGAAGATTTATTTGTTTTATGAGTTTTGGTTTCTTATTGTAAATATGTAGGTTAATTTAAGTTATACGTCCAATTGTCATTAATGATAGATTTTTAATACTCAATACTTTATTGCTATAGAGGCAAAGTTTAGTAGTCCGTCGGTAGGCGGATATCCGGTGCCGGCCTGCCGCGGCCGGAAGGGATCACGACACTGCGCAAGCGCAGGTCCGTTCGCTTTACTATCGCAACTTTCGTCATTCGGAATGCGGAGACGACGAATTTACAAAAGCCGGTCAATAGTGAATATGTACAAGAATAGAGGGTTCCGTACATGTTTTAAGAACATTCGTAGTAGTCGTAAAACTGCTGAAAATATTCCGTCACTGAGATATTTCAACCTATATTTATAAGGTGGTTTTCTTTTTCTTATATAGTAGATATTAATAATTTAACATGAACATACATTTATTTATTTTTTTTAATTTAAATGTTTATACTACTGGAATCTGATAAAATAAAATAATTCAAATGTATGCTTTCGCATTAGAAAATACATCAATGTATGTATGCGTGACGTCACGGCGCCTCCTTGTTGACAAGCACCGCATCTAACGGAACTTCGGCGTGTCGTAGGCAGGTCTTAACCGACACGTCTAATTCTACAAACTAATCGAAAAAAATATATTATTTACTAAGCTTACTCGATACCTTCCTTACCCTTTTTACCTCTTTCCCCGTTATAGTCTGACTTTATGAACACTTCGACATTTTAAAAGCTGAAATGTAAAAAAAAAAACCAAAAATATATTTTACAAGAGAGAGGATACCTAAAATTATGAGTTCTGAAAAGTAAATTTAGATAAATTAAAAAATATTTATTTAGTTTTATTTTTATGTCATTATTACATTCATATGGGTATAAGTATAACAAATTTATCATTTTTTTTTATATAATGCCAATGATATCGATATAATAGCGAAACATACTTTAAATTGATTAAATATGGAAAATTTTCGATGAAATGTAGATCACAAAGTTATAATTTCTATATTTTGAGATATTTCTCGTTTTTCAAAAATCATAAAGGTGAATTTGGAACTTTCGAGCACAAAGTGTGGCCGTTTAAATTAAAGAAAAAATGAGTTTTCCCTAAAGTTTAGGTATTAATTATAAAAATTTGATTTTGAAAAAACCAAAACTACCCACTTGTTTTACAACGCTTTTATTTATTTATTTATTTCAGGAAACAACATCTTAGATAGTAATTACAATAAACAAAAAAACAATTAAACACAAAGCCAATAATAGTTTCCTCCAAACCTAAAAAAATAGAAAACCCATTCGGGAGCGAGGCCAGGACCAGGAAGTAGGAGGGGTTGGGGGTTGGGGACAATCACCAGAATATAATATAAAATATAATAAATTCTACATGCCGAAATGCCGGTGATTTAAAGGCACGCAGTAATTTACTGAGTTTGCAAGAGTTTATATTAAATATCATAAAGTCAATTCAAATGATAAAGGTTTCAAGAAATCGAATAGAATCGCATCAAAACGCATTCGAAGAACTTGCAAGGTTCGCGCGATCGGCACGCGGAGCGCGGCTGCATGCAAGTTTGCAAATAAAAGATATTTTCTGATTGGGCACAAATTGGTGTTTATCAACATTGCGATTTGCGTAACTTTGCGACGTTCTACCGCAAATATTGATTGGGTCATTAGTTTTATTTTCAATTATTTACAGCAAACGCACAATAATTATTAGTATAATAAGTTAACAATTAAACGCGTCGGTGTTTGTTTGTATTGTTCCACTAAACTCACATTGAATGCTAAACACACTACCAAAATATTGTGCATTCTTTCAAAAGCTGATTTCATATAGTTATATTGTTGCTTTTATAAGGCAGTATAGTATATATTATTAGTCAAGTGATAGTTAACATTTTGTGTTAGTTTTTTCTGCGACAATAAAGAAATGTATCAAAAACACTTTTATTAATAAATTTTAGACAGTTTAGAAATCTGAAGCAAGCCATTTACGAATTTTGAACGAAATAGGTACGCGTAACACATCCGGTTTAAAATACGAAAATTTGAAGCTTATTAAGGAAAAGGATAATAAAAAACATTTCAAAACAATGTTCTCGTGTAAGATTTATAGTAAATAAATAAGTCGGGGTCATAATAAATGAGAATAAAAAAATAATTTTAAATTCACTAAGAAGGCTAATATTGTTATTAGTTTATCCGTTGGCCGTGAAATACAAAATATCAGACCATTTAAATTTATCGTGTAGTTGTACCAGAATAACTGGTTTCATATAAATTCAGTGGCACTTGATTTTGAAGATTACAACCGAAACCCGTCCAGAACAGTACAAAACTGTACGAGAAAAATATGGCAAGGTATTGGATTCTCAAAAACAAAATATGGTCGTAGGTAGATACTTTCTCATGCAACTTTGGTAAATGACCGATGTGGTTTAGGAATGATTAGATACCATTAAAATAAAAATGACGTATCGCCACACCACTAAGCGACTTCTTAGTCGACGTTTCGGCTCGATAACACGACCACCTCCGGTCTCCGCTGAGTAATGGACTGATTAGGTAGTGATAATTGGTTTCGACTTTAATTAAATACCAAAATGATCAAATCTAGTATTTAAGAATGTTTTGAAAACCAATGTCCTTACAAAACTTTGATAACATTATAAGAGAAAAAATAAGCAATCATTGTAATGTTTACTTAAAATTTTACCGTATCTTCAATGTTCGGTGCGTGCTTTGTTCGTGCTTTAATTATGAACATAAAATTAATTTATGCTTAAAAATAATATAGTTTCCTTATTAAAATTTTATCTATGTATCATCACTGTCACCTCAAGTTATTGGCGATTCTTGCTACTGAAGCAAAATTTTGTTTGCAAAATGGTTGCATTCTAGAAATCGGTGAACCTGTCATTGTATGATAAAGTATTACGTTAATTAAAGACAATTAATCCATTCCGCTACACAAAGGGGTCAATTGCATAATGGTCTCGCGTCACAGTCGAGGTTGCATAATTTTAAATCGACCGCAACATAATAATATTATACAATACGGTGACAACAGTAATTAATTTTGTTATGAATAAGTAAACAGAGAATAAACTTATTTATAAGGGCCCTAGTAACAGTTCTAACAGTTACCACACAGTTCTGCATATCATACTTTCATTACTTGGTTTTTCCCCAACATACGCATATTTTTATTTTATTTGTTGAATAGTATACAACGAGGCCATTCCCAATTAAAAAAACAGGTAATTGGCCCATCGCTTTCAAGTATGATTGGTATAGATGACATAAATCAAAATTCATTTTTGGTTTTTGAATTACATACGCTAGCTGATCGTATGCTCGCGACGTCTAGGTGGTGATTGACTGTGCGCATCCAAAGTTACAATATATTGATCTCGTGACGCCACCCTGAAGGTAATTTACACTATATAGATTTTTTTTAAATATAATTTCTTATAATATAATTTTCTCGGGACTCCTTTATAATCAGATTGATAAAACATTTCAGTTCAAATTCAAAATCCCCTCCGCCAAAATCTGCCATCATCCTTTATGCACAAAGAATATTAAAAAGAGGGTTAACTTAATTAAATATGTTGACAACATTTTAAAAATAAAAACATTATCTGAAAATATAAATCAAACACTTAATAAATATATTAATTATTTTAGAAAATGATTTAAAGTGGCACTAAACAGTTTCTAAACTTAAATCGCGGGATATACTCATATATGTAATCCGAGCACCTAGTTTGATAAAAAAAAATATATTCAGTTCTCACCTGTCATCTTTAATACACCTACACCATCATCTATATCACCGTCATCTATATTACACCTTAAATATAAAAATAAAATATAATACTACATTTTAGGGAATTGTGATTATCATTGAGTTGTGTGCGTATTTAATGAGTATAATATGGTATAAAGGAAGAGATTATAGAATAGGGTTTTTTAAAGAAAAGTAGGTAATTTACGCTGATACCTAATCTTTGCTGGAAATTATTATTCTGACATGCATAGAAACTCAGGAAACCTAAACGATTTCGTTCGTAGCGGCCATCATAATTATTTATCAAACCAACGAACATACTATTAGTCTATAAGAAAGAACTCTCACTGTGTCCCTGACGATTCACCCAATGTCTATTAAAATATGACACAATGTTAACAACACTATATACTGTTATGAAACTACTATACATCAACAATAATTCGATGATAGACCCGGTAGACCATTTTAACTTCCATTTGTCATAATAAATTCATTTACTTATAATTTCTGTATGAAATACATCGTCAAATAGACGTTTGTAATATCAAACGGTACTAGCGCATACTAGCCTCTTTCGCAGATTCACAAATACTAGTGGGCGTGTGGGAGATTGTGGTAGTCTAGTGGTTAAGGTGTTGGACTACTGACCCGAAGGTCTCGGGATCGAATCCGCAGATGGTCATACCATTGTTAACGCTTCATTACCTCTATCTCCCCTGACTCTAGCACAGGCACATTTGGCCATAGCAATTATTTAATAAAAAACAAAAAACAAAAAAAAAAACTATCCCTGTTTCTCGATTTCCTGTTTTAAAATTACATTGATTTATACAGGTTGTCCCAAGATCAATCCCAATAAAAAACAGCTAATAGGTCCACGATTACTAGTGTTATTTGTTAAGAAACCATATCAAAATTCATTATGGTATTCGAGAAAAAAAATGTTGAAATTGCTATTCTAAATCATGTAAAACAGATATTTTTCAATGGCTCTTCCCTCGGATAACTACGCCACTGGGTCATTGGGTTCGCGGTCAGTCAAGATCGAGGATAATGCCCTGCCGCGTTGTTCGTAACGCCCTATTAGGGCGGAGCTAAATGATTGTTGTCAGATGCCACTGATCGAACAGAGGTCGGTCTAAGAAGAAGGGGTAACTTCTTTCCCCTTCTCTGGGGTTGCAAGAGGGATGTTATTGGTCGACAGATAATATTGATTTATCGATTGATAAGATCGATTTACACCAATTTTATTACAAAAATAATAAATTTGGTGATGAAAATTTTTCGCATTTCGTTACATAATTTCTTACTCTTAATAGGGAACTTAAACACCCCCTAAAGTTTGTGGGATTACTCTTGGGACATCCTGTATAAAGTTGGTGAGTCATCATACTCCGGTTCCAGCGCTATTTATCAGCGCACCTGCAAAACATTCACCAAAAGGTTGGTAGATTTTACGTATGGTACGTATTTTGCAGTACCTATATTCCGTTTTTGACCTATTCTTTTTTAGTAAAATATATCTGTAACCCAATATATGTCTAAATTCGCAGTCCACTAGTTATAATGAGAATATTATATTTACCAGACATGTCATTACTTCTTTAATATAAAGTTGTCTAATATTAAAAACTCTATACTCCCTGAAAAGTTTTTCATAAGAGTACGTTAAGGGTCTCTTTGTAACGGTTTTTAAAATTGCTTTCTGAGCTTTTAGACCTGGATCATGAATTGTTTTCGATGCACTTTCCCCACCCTATTATACCATAACTTAATAGTGATAATATGTTCCAATAATATATATATCGCAAACCTATCCTTCGATTAATCGTGATCTATTATCTATCTTTAATAAACCTTAAATTAATAAGCTAGATTATGCTTTTCGTTAACTCGTACCCGCGAACGTAACCTCTCACAGCATTGCAGCGTAAATTAATTAAAACACACTTAAAACTTGTCAATTCAACCTCGCTTACCAATAATTAGTGCCACTGCTGCTCGGTAAAGATTGCAACTAGTTTTAATTAACAATCCTCCTTTTGTGTTTCTTCAAATTAATAAATAATTATGAATAGTGACGTATGAGTATTAATATCGTTTTGTTTATTTATGTATATCGTCATTTACATGCACTCTTATATATAACAGCAAAATACTGTTTACACAATAAATACATTGCTTGTGCGTATTGTTGTTATTATGTATTAAAAATAAAGGTGTATGTATGCAAGTTAGTTTTTATTAATGCACGCTACAAAGCTGCGAGTTACCCTCTAAAATTAGGGCTGCAAAGAATATGGAACAATTAAATGCTCTACGGAGAAGATACACCGAAAGATGTAACTTAAATGGTGACTAAAAATGTTTTGTCTCCCCTTTTGTTATTTTTTGACTTCATTGATTATTTTGATATTTTTTGCGCTTCAAATGTAGCTATTGTTCAAATTTGAGACGCTATAGTATAATAATAAATTAAAAAAATGTGTTTTGTAAACAGTTCACTAATGGCAAGGCTCATTAATGACGTCAGCGGATGTGCTGCCATTAAGAAGTGGCTCACATTGTACAGAGAATATAAAAGATACATAGCATGTCCAGCGACGTTATAAGAGGCACACAAGTGTCTATTATGAAGCGAAACGAAAATAAAACCGGATGTTTATTGAATGATAAATGCCAAGCAATTACCAGAGTTAGTACGGCGATTAAGATGCGCCCGGGCATACTGTCGTATGTGCGCGACGTGCCTGCGTGTCTATATAGGCTGGGAGTACTTCGCACAGTACAGTCGCCGAAACATATTAGGATACTATTTGTATTTTCACATTGAAGTTTATTTAATTACCAGCTGTTCGTTCTCATGCTTCGTCACAAAAGTGACTCGTGAATGCGTTGTACCTCATCACGTCTCTCTTAAACCTGCGGCTGCCAGAATGTATCTCCGAAACTCTGGATAAATCGCTTCCTTTCTTATCAAGAGGACCTTAGTATCAACAGCTTTAAAAAAATATGAAAATCTTCAAGAGTGTTATGGATTACTAAATCGGTAAAATTATCGCAGATCACCATTCATTTTCTACGTATTATCTCCGTAAAATCTAAATCGGTTACCTAAGCGCTAACAAAATCATTTTAGCCCTAACTCTATTCACAAGTAATACGCATAAATAGAATATATTTGAAAATGCCTGACGTTTTTAACTTCTTAGGGTTTCGTAAATAAATTCATAATCTGTTTGTTTATTAGCCTTAACTTTTGTAGGAATTGTAGCAGAAAGTTTAAATTTGGCACACAGTTCACTATAAATGTTATATCTTCACATGTTTATTATAAAAATACGGATGTTGCACATTATTAAATACCTAAGAATTAATTTGTAATGAAAATGATTACACACTTTAAGTTTAACATAATGAGGATTGAATATACACTGTGTCCCAATACAATTTGTGCAGATAAAAGATCCAGATAATTAGCCCTTTAACGATAACATATGAAAATTAATCATGGTTTTAGAGAAAAAAAATGTATAATTTTACATGATAATATCATATGGTTCTTGTAGTAGGTACTACAGCTGTCCAACGCGCCGCAGCGAGGTCATTGGCCGCGTATCGGGGGCGCTTAAATTAAGGCGCCACCAGTCCCTAAAACGTGTTTTGTAACGTATTTTGGTGCATTTTGTTGAAGTTATTCCCAACAAATGGCTAAAACTAAAAATAGCACAATATTCGACATATATTAATTTAGTCCTTTGCTTAAAAAAAAACGAAATACACCTTATTATAGTAATGAAAATAAATAAATAAGAAAGTGTTGTTTTTTTCTTGCAACGATTTTCTTTTAAGTTGTGTAAGTGACGCGAACCTATTTTTTCTTTCTAAAGATAGACAATATAATAATCTAGGCCATTACATAAAAAAAAACAGTTTTTTCAAATGATAATAATTATTTAAATACAAAAAACATGTTTCAGCGATTCCAAATGTAACGAATTCGCGTTCGGCGAGTATATCCGTCTCTTTTCTACACGTCAATGGTCGAATAAAGCCTACTCTTTCAAATCTCAAAGACAAATGCGTCCCGGGGCGCCTTAAAGGTAATTTACACCAGCTAATAATAAACATAATAAATTTGGCGATGAATTAATATCGATTTTTTTTTATACTCGTAATTTCTTACTCATATTAGGGCTTATAAACACCCCATTAAGTCTTCGGGGTCTTAACACATCCTGATTTACATACATACATTTCTATAGAATTTAATACCTCTTACACAATAATCTTGGTTTTGTGTCACGTTTACACAAAGTAGCCAAAAAGTGTATTCCGAGTGTACAGGAAACACGTCTATAGTTGCGAGCCGTCATTATGATCGGCGATCATCAAATCGCCCGCGCGATGCGTTCGCAAAACGCAATCGTTCGTAGATATCCGAAGAGATACTCCGAAAGCATTAGTCCATGCTTCCCCTGTTCTGTTCGACCCACACAATAATAATTGCAAGTCTGCAAGTCGAGACAGCGAATTTGAAAATAGTTTTAATATCAAACATTGATGTTGATTCTCCTGTAGAGATACAATGTTATATGCCGTGATATGGAAAATGTGGAAAATGGAAAATAATCAATGCTAACACCAATGGAAGATCCATCGTGAAATCTTAAACAAGCCACCTTCAGATTTTTGTACTTAACAAACATGTCAAGTAAAATTATTAAAAAAATCAAAAACAGGTTAGTAACTATGAAAATAACAACAAATTACAATATTTAATTTAAACTACAATATTAAAAAATGCTTACCTAAACTGTGTGGAATAGTTGTGAATTATTAATAAGTAATTAAGTAATAAACAAATATCCTTCTAAAAATCATCAAATAAATTATATAATAATTATCGCGAACACGTTCAGTACGACAACTACAAGAAGTCATTATCCCATCACAACTTACTGAGCCAAGAGAACCGAAGGGAAATCAATGATATGACGTTAGGTAAACCTTATAAATCACGTTTTTCATTTTTTGACAAAAATTCAGCGTAACTTTAAGACATAGACCTTTACGTATGCAGTTAGATAGATGTTACGATTTATATATTAATATAGGAAATAGCTCCAGTGGTTTTTTTTGTAAGTAAAGTATATATTTTTTTATTAGGTTAGCATGTACCATAAAAAAACTAAAATATAACAATTAAAGTTTACGCGTATCTACATTTCAAACTCATGGGTGAAACTATGAAGTAGATATTATGTGAAGTCTGAGCAGAATTGTCTTTGGGAAAAAGAATCCAATGTTTGCTTTTCCTCAATACTGGTTTTATTGTATCTGTTTACAGTGTCGAGTTAGAGGGAGATAGTTACAATATGTGCATATTAGTTTATAATGCCCTAATTATTTTGTGGATAATAATAAAATAATATTAAAAAAAATGTCTCGCCGCGGACGCCGACGAGATGCGCGCCCGCCCCGAGACGTTGGCGGTTGGGCGGCAGCTGGTAGGGCGGGGCGCGGGTCGGGGCGCGGGCGGGCAGAGACGGTCTGGCGGGAAACGCGTGCGCTCCCGAAATAGCCTGAAACGTCGAAACGGGAAAAGGCGAAAATAAACATTTTATCAAGTGTTGTTTCAAAGGTGATTTGTTGAGAAAGAGCGCGCCCACGCCGCCAATCCGCTAATCCGCGGCTCGCCGAAACGTCGATACAATATTATATCTAGATCGCGAACGATTTTCTTTCGTAGAATTTTCAGTTGAAAAAACTATGGCGTCATGCAAATTTTCTACTTTTTCTAAACTGGCTTATTGTTAAAGGTTCGCTTTATGATCAGAAATTGATTATAAAAGTTCAAACATTACCAACATACAATTTATTTATTTAAATTATTAGAAAAACATGGTATTATATCTTTTGATATTATTTAATTCCTAATTTTAATACATTTTTAAGTAAAATGTTTAATTTATATATTACAATTAGTTTTATATTTTTACTATGTTTCATTGTGATGAATACCTTCATTTTATTTATCTAAAATTCTGAAACTTGTTTGTATGTTTATAAAAATGACATTCTGTACTAGGAGTATTTTTATAATTGTTATATGGTAGTATTACTTTCTATGTAGGCTGTCTTAAATGTTGTTATAATGAAATATTTCTACATAATTTATTTTATATTTCCAAATGGTACACATTTAGAGGTAGTTATTTTTTTACTCGAAGGAACTTACTTCTTAATACACTTGACGTAATAGCCACTGTGTTTATTATTTTTATAAAACTATTCATAAACGCTTTCTATATCTATTAATACACACTTTTCATTTTTTTTTGCACAATTCAAGACTCTCTTGTCAACAGAGCCTAGCTGTTATCTCGAGGCGTAAGCTTAAGGTTGAACAGCTGATTAAATTAGGTTATATTAATTTATTTACAATAATTAGTTACAATAGAATAATAATAAAATGATTATTTTGTTTGGCTGATCAAACGTATTTTTTTAAATCCGGTTACTTTAAAAACAATATGAATATAAAATTACCTTTCATAGTTGATAAACTCGCGACATTTTAAAATATTTTTCTCCGAATGAAAATTTAAATTATAGTATTTTTTCTAATATATAAATTGAAGATGATCGGAATGACACATCAATGATCGTTGTTTACTCAAATTTCAAGGAAATCATACATACACATACATATAGCTCTGAGATTATGAATAAAGATAAAGAGCGAAGCTCTAGCGTAAAAATGACCTTGATGGTTTACGTAATATTTCCGTGTATGGATATCATTTACACACGTTTATATCCATGGATTTGATATCATGGCGTATAATTAACTTTATCATTGCGAGTAAGTAATTTATATAATAAAAAACAGACAATTATTATAACAGATGATTTACATTTTAGACAGACACGTTACAAAGAATGTGGAACGCTGAGATGTCGCACTCGAGATTCATTACAAACCTAATCTGCTTTGAAGCGTTTGAAAATAAATAACTTGAAATGGATTAACCTTTTAACCAATGAACGCCAAACCTAACATTTTCCGCAACAGTAAATTATTATATTAAGAGAAATTATTTAAGCGGCGCCCATAATAAATTGCATCGTGGCACATATTTGAATATAAATATGACGATCTGAAAAATAATACAAAAATAAATATTAACCCTAAAATTTAAGTTGATTTTACACTAGGATCTAAAATAATTTATGAAAGCCGCTCTGACATCGAGCATTTGTTTGTTTTGTTTTGTTATTAAGCGAAAATAACGCGAATATAAATACCTTTTATATTTAATCGCTGACGTTAACAGGGGGTCGGAAGTTTTCAAATTTTCTGAATTTGTATTTTTAAAGAAAATATTCAGCCGTTTAGGCTTAACCAACAAAACGACCCATATGACATCCCTTAGACCTTTTTTTTTGTTTGACTCATCCTAACTTGAAAATTGGCAGACCGATTTTATTGCGTCGTTTTTTTGCGAATATAGTTGCTTGTCGAGTTAGATATTTTAGTTTTTTCAAGAGGTTTTGAAGCAATTATCTTTTATTTAAGTGGCTCTTTTCTAAAAGTAATAGGTACTTCTTATTTAGTGTTTTTTTTATATTTTTCTATTAATGATATATTTTTTTAGATTTTATTGTAGTCATAGAATAAAAAAAATAATAAATGAAAGTATTTCTTTCTCGTTTGCTCGGTTTGGTAGAAGAAGAAAGCAAAATCGTTTTTTTATAATGATTTAAATGATATTTGATTAACTTTTTCGTACATTCGAATGAGCACAATAAAGTTTAGAGGGTCATAATTTAAGGCGAACTAATATGAGATGTTTCGCCGTTACCGAAGAAAATAGACGTTTGGCGACATAATGTCGTTAAATATTAATATAGATATTTTTTTTGAATTAGAAAAAAATACGCTTGAAGGTGTAAAGGTACAAAGTACTGCAAAAAAATATCAAAACTATTTTTTAATATACATTTAATATGAACATCACATTTAAAGACATCAAAAATTACTGTAATACAAAGTTTTATGACAAATAACGAATAACAACGAATGTTTTAAAAGTGGTGTAAAAAATATCAACAAAAATTTCTTAATGCGAATTTCAAATCTTAGCCAACCAAATCTAACTTACCGAACTAAGCGGTGACAATTCGAGTGTGGTCTATACTGCAAAAATAATAAGATTTAAAATAAATTCACAGGATAATTTACAAAACTCGTGTTTTTTTTTTCGAATTCGTTTTTTAATTGTATTCGTAGCCCAATTGCGATAATTCATTATGTGCTCTGTGCGTGGCTCACCTCCGCTAACATATATATGTCCTCCCACTGCGCCAATTTGGTCAGCGATGGTCGGAGGCGAGCCGAAGGAATGAAAGCACATCGGCCGGCGCGTGGGCGGGGGGGGGGGGAGCGGGGGGGGGGGGCGATTTTAAGGTGACAATTTTACGTCCATGAAACAGCCAACGGTTTGTGATGACCTACTTAGAATCGACGCGAAATGCTCACAATGACTTTTAGCTACACCTTTTTATTGAAAGGCTGCATCAAGGTGGTGCCTATATAAAATATTCCATTATATGTAGTATGTACGAGAAAACATATCGCTTTAATCAAGTTTATCAATTGTTGCATTACCTAATAAAAATATAAACAAATTGCATGAAATTGAATGAATATCGAAAGAAAAGTTGAGGAGGGAGTAAATATAGACAAACATTCAAAATGCAGTTCTGCATTTAACCAGCTCTTCGATACCTACTTGATATTTTATTAAGTCTGTTAGTTTTATTATTTATTAGATGGGTTAGTTATTTATATTTCCAAAAATATCTAGTATTACACCATAATCGTGGTAGTCTAGTGGTTAAGGCGTCGGACTAATGGCCTAAAGGCCTCGGGTTCGAATCCGCACATAGTCATACTATTTAACGATTCACTACCACCATATCCTCTGACTCTAACACAGGCACTTGTGTTGAGTAGGGCCCAAAATAATTGTATATGATCTAGGTCATAGAAATATTTTTTTTAAAAAAAAAGATTAATACCTAACGCCAAATTTTCAAATTTTACTAAAGAAATATTTACATTGATATAAAATAATTTATTCTATCCATTCGTATGTGTGTATTTTGTAACTTACAAAACGTCGATGCTAACTTTGAAAATAAAATAAATAAATAAGTAAACACATTTAATACTATTTTTGTAAGAATATGTTAGTGATGAGGGTCAAAGAGATTTATTATATACACCGTGTCCCAAGACCATACCCGATAAAAAAAACCAGCTAATTGGTCCTGCGATTTCAAGTATTATTATTACCTTTAATATTATTGATACAATATTAGTATTAGTATTCTCGTCACCACCACGCATACACATATATTTACACTATTGTATATACACCACTATACATACAACACATTAACACTTACATTCCACACCCTAATATATTCACAAATTACAACACTTACACTTTTATCACATATATAAATATAGATGCTAGTTCGTTCTGTCCATTCGTTCTGAAATGTCTGTAGTCGACTTAAGCAAAAACGACTAATTTTTTTAGGAGGATAGCAAATTAGGGATATTTTGCCTAACAATTTTAACACAGGTAGCATTTCGGAATGAAATAGGTTTTTTTCATATTTTTTTAAAAATAGTTTCGTCATAATAACTTACCCCTTGTGGCAATTTGTTTTTTTTTTAGTACATAGGAAACATTTTTTATCGCATATAATCAGTTTAATTGGAAAAAAAACGAACAAACGACAGTCCAATTTATACTTCCTAGCAAGGTGTCGACAATTGACAGCCAGAGATGTCAGTTGTCGAGAGTACGAAATAAAGATTAACTAAATTACGTTTTTTGGGAATTCAAATAATGATTCTATGCTATGTATATTAGCGTCATAAATAGCATATCTTATCTTATAGAATATATAAAAAAATGATAATATTATGTTTATATACTGAAACAGTTTGCAGCTTTTAAAGTTCACATTATATTGATTGTGTTTTATATGCTACGTTAAAACATGGTAATTTTAGTAAATAAATAAATAAAGTAAAGTATCAAACAAAAGCGTAGATTGAGTTAATAATTGAAACATTCGAAAATGGTCAGGAAAACTGTTGACAATGCGATCGCATTACGGCTTCCGAGACTCGCATTGACCAATCGATTGTTTATATTTATTTATATGGTCAAAAGCATTCGCCGTCAACCGCCGACCGCCGACCGCGCAGGCAGCAACGCGATAACTATAACGACAGCGCCCCCGTTATCTCGCGCACCGCCGCGACGCCGCCCCGAGCCGATTGGCCGTCGCCCGCCCTATGCGTACATTCGAAGCCATACTTGTCATATCGAAATGTCTGCAGTACATTTATGTTTTTTACACAAATCGCTTTCAAAATAAACTTTTGCTAAACTAAAGTCGCGGTGACTTACTTAGCAAACATTCTATATGATTTAAATTTGATTGATAAAGGTAAAGTCTCGCGACGCTATTTTAAAATTTTTTCAAAAAAGTTTGTTTGTCCCTCAATCATGAAACTATTCTCGATCCTTAATAATTTGAACGTGTTTAACGAACTAAAAAGAATTCGAAAGTGTACTTTACTATGCACAGCAAAATATTTTAGTCAATTGCAATAAAGTTATAATGTGCCTGGCTAAACCGAGACTTGCGTCAAGGTGAATATATTTTCATATAATATATAATAATAATAAATGATTGATTATAATAATAATATATGATGATAAACTACTCTGAAAAAGATGCAACAGAGTCAATAAACAATGAAAGTATAAAACCCATCCATAAAAGTGAACCGCAATAAGAAAAACCTTTTTAGCATAAACTTATAATTATGTTTTCATAGGTATATGACAGTTTTGTTGGAATTTATCGCAATAGAACACAAGAGAAGGATTTCTATTACTATTGTAATACAGTTTATATTAGATTTGAACAATGACAGAATACAAAAAATATTATTAAGAGTGTTATTTTCTCTATTACGTAAACTGCAGTTATTGCTGGAAGATGTTTGTTTAATATTCTCTTCCCATATTGATAATTATAGTATTAACAAAGAAATTTCGAGCTCGTTTGAGGAATCTATAATAAACCTACACGTTTTCCAGATTATCCTTATCACATTCCTGCATCTTGGGTATCAAACTTATTTATATAAAGTTTCAAAAATAAATAGATTGGTGTGAAGATTTCAATTAAATAGAAAAAAAAACAACTTTCGTCCCTTCATCGCAAACCGTCCCACGCTATAGTGATGTTTGTAAATAATGTGGCAAACGTTGCACAAAAAACGAAAATTTTCGTAAAGTAGGTAGGGAGAAATATTTACTATCCTAGAAATAAATCGGGACAAGCATTTTTAGGAAACGTAACAAATGAACCCTTTGAGATTTTTGAGAATTATTACTAATTATTACACATATTAACGAAGCAATTATCACGCAAAATTGCACATCATTACACATTCATCCTCAGAAATAAAATCGCATGTGTATTAATCTTCTCTTATGCGAATATTATGTAGCTGTATTATGTGTGTATTTATTTCGTATTTGTTTTTATAATAAAAAGGCAGTCAGCGGTAATGTTATTGTTTAAACACTCATAAATAAATATTAATAATACCATAAATAATAAATCTTTCCTAATCAACGTATCGCAATCGATCTTTATTTAAAGTACCTCACAGTAAGATTTGAAGGAAGCGATGCAGGGCGGCTGTGCGTTTGTCGCAGCCGTCGGACACAGAGCACAGATTATTTTAGTTAAGAGCGTTGACCTATGAATAGGTTTTTCTACCGCTTCAGGTAAAAATAATTATAGTCTTCTGTGTTCACATCAAATATTCGCACGTTCGTATGACGTCATCGTGACGAGACTTTATCAACGGCAACATCGATAGTACGGGAGTCTAACTAGAGGTCAAATATAATCATTTGGTGCTCCGTGTGTGTGTGTGAGTGAGTGAGTGAGTGAGTGAGTGTGTGCACAACCGCTGAACAAAACATTACATCTGCCACGTAGGATGTTACCAATTATAACAATCCACCTTAATGCTTTTCTTTCATAACCTATGTGTTTATTTAAAATTAAATATCAGTATAAAATAACCATAATAGCATACTCTGACCGACAGTACAAGGAGGAATAATTCTTGTTAATATGAGCCATGAAATTATTTGAACCAGGGTACGTTTTACCAATTTGGTCTCAAATATTTAATAATAATTATGGTTTCTGTCGTGGTGGGTCAAGGTCAAACTGCTTTTTTATCTAAAAAAAAAATAGATAAAAAAATATAAAAATCAACATTTGAAAATAATGTTTTCTTCAATATAAACAAAGAAATCTAGTTTAGATAATTTAGTTTCATTTAATTCAACTGCACATGTTATAACCTGTTCTGGGGATTATTTTGCTAATTAATTTGACTAATTAGATTAATTAAAGTAGCCTCGTCAAATAAATTGTTTAATATGAATTTGATATATACAAGTACGTGAAGTAGTTATAACCTTCCTCTTAGTCTACGGAATTTAAATTTGACATATTGGTTTAGTTCCGATGGCAATGCATTTTTATGGTAATCTTGACCGGATTCTACACCCAGGAATGGCTCCACAGGAAGAAACTCCTCAACGGTCAACAGACCAGACATCAAATTTTCTATACACATTCAAGCACTTAAATAAAAAGCTTCTTTTTAAAAGTGTATTTTTACTATTAATTTATTTTTATTACATTCTACTAAAAAAATCAATAGGTGCCTAATTTTAATTCGTTTTCACATATTTTTATCAAATCGTTAAATGTAGCCGGTTCATAAAATGTACATTTTTTAAACCGAATATGCATCTCTCATAATTTCTTTTGATTGGAATATTTTGCAAAATAGTTTTTTTTTAAAATTGGTTTATTTTTGCAATCATCGACATTTTATTTCTGGGTAATTAAAAAGTAGGTAATAAATTAATAAATCAATAGCTCTCTAAGCATGTAATCTAAATTATCTTTTATTTACTGGCTTATATATTTGTTTACATTCTTACACCGTCGTGTATACTTCTTATACATTAAGATTATGCTTTTAGTGCAATATAATTTAGTCAACCAATGTTTTTAGTTTAATACTCCTATGTTTGATTGTTTATTAACCTTTATTATTATAAATAGTGTTATTTATTATATTATTTAGTGAAAATTTTTTCATGGACACCTTCAATTGGTCAATGTGTTTTTTTTTAAATTTTCTCTATAATGTATTTAATAATGACTGCTGGTTTTCCTGACAAAATAAAATAAATATACATTACAAATTTATATTTTAAATGATAAAAATACTGAATGGAAGATTCAGTATTTTTATCATTTAAAACAATGTGAGCAGATTGGTTAAAGACCAAAATAATCTAAGAACTTTCCGAAATACTGAATAACTGAATAAATAGGTAAAATATCGAACGGGAGCGGTCGACTTCGGATTCCGCACCGCGATAGCTGCCAGGCAGCCAAAATAAATATAGCTCGTATGAAACTCCGAGCCCAGAATCTAAAGCATATGAAATAAGACGCGGCGCGAAAGTCGAACGAACGCATCATGATAAATGTCTGTGTTGACAGACGAATGTCGGCACGACATTTCAATTCAAGTTTATTGCCTAATTGTCAATCGAATTGTATAGCGCATGCATTAGAAAAAAATAACCGTCCAGCAAACTTGTGAAGTCTGGAACGTTTGCTTTATATATTACGAATCATTTAACATTAAAATTGTGTTTCTTTTTTCGAACTCATTTTTGAAGTAATATCACTACAGCCGTCACCGGTGACGAACCCACCGCATCCCAATTTTGGGGCAGAAGAGGTATGAAGCCATATTATGGGTTTAGTGTAAGCTGTCATCCAAACTTCACAAGTTCTTCCGTTGAATAACATAGCCAATAATTAGCACACAGGAAAAGATTCATAGTCATTCATTCATTAGACCCCCAAGAAAAAAAAACAAATTGCTATTATATTTTGATAATAAATAAATTATTATTAAAATTATGTATTAGTTATTAACGGTACATTTATGTATTATTATTTATATATATATAGTATTATATATATTATTATTATTGTTTATGTAGTAATATTATTTATATATTATGTATTATTGCATACAATTCAATTCAAATATTTGTAATTGTATGTTGCGCAGTGAGACGGTTATACTTATAAGAACGATGCTTCTAGGAAAGTCTACTTTAGTACGGGCATTGCATAGTTAAGTAGTACTTTGCATAATGTGAAATTAATGTTTAAGTTACTGACAATAAATAAAATAAAATAACACAATATAATACAATGAATATTTATAATAGACGTAATTAGCCTTTGATCCTCAGCTTTCTTGTCTTATCCAGAAGGACGTGAGAAGGTAAGTTTTTTTTGCCCCTAGCATTCGCAATACATCGTTTTAGCTGAACATATGGCACAAATTGCCATATGGGGTGACGCAGATAACCGGTCAGCTTATCCAAGCCTGCATTTGCGCAGTATGAGTTATTTATAGAAAAAATAAGCAGTTTGAAGAAAAAGCATTGTTAATTCGGCTCGCAGTTAAAATGTCATCCTGTCGCGCTGTCGAGCAACTTTAATCTAAAAACTTCAAAGAATGCCCCTTTGATGTGTATTTTTATTGCTCCGCTGATAATAAAGCGTCATAAATTCTCCAAAAGCATTAACCGCTTGTAATTTACGACTCTCTCCCTCTAACGATCACCAATGGCGAATGACGAAAACGACTCCAGGTGAGTTATGCGAATGCACTTTATACTAAGTGCCTTCAAAAGCTAACTGAACGGGCTGCAGTGTAAATTATTCTTTTCCTAAGCATGTTATAATTACCGAAAAGTTTCAAATGTATGCGTTATGCTTACCAGCGTGTAAAGTATTTTAAATAATTGAGAATCGGCTTAAAGTGATCGGACTTTTATACGATAGTTTTATAAATCCTGAAATATGAAAGAGAATAAAAAAGTATTTCACGAAACAAAAAATGTAGAAAATAAAAGAAAACTTTTGAGGCCTAATCGTTTTAATAAGCCGGTTGGCTTACTGAAATGTGACCACTGAGCGAAAAAAGCCTAAACCTGATCTTGCACAACCTGCTCAAATAATTTACTGATTACTTATATTATAGAAATCAACCGATAATTAGTAACTTAAGATTTAAAACCCGTTTTGAAGACTCCAGCTTTCCAAGCGCTAGGAAAGTTACCTTCTTAAGAGGGCGATTAAAAATCATACCAATACCATCATGCCAAAATTTTGTTTATTTTGGCATGTCGATTATTGATGTAAAACTATACTGTGCAAAGCATCATATGTTAACATTGTTATCATAAATATTAAAATAAGAAATACCTCGTTTTAATTTTAGAAATTTAAACTATTAAATAACATAATAATTATTGTCGTTTTGTTTAACTGATTTTTTTATTACTTATCCATACTATACACTATATACTCGTATAGTATACTATACTATCCATACTTAATATTATAAATTTGAAAGTCTGTCTCTGTTACGTCTGCTATGTTTTCATTAAGAAAGTATTTTAGGGCATTTTGAAAAGCTCTATTTTCTATTTTCTATTTTCTATTTTGAAGAACTATTTTCCTTAAGTAAACAAAATATAGACGATCAATTAGTTGTTTTTTTATTTATATTTTATTTTAAAATGCTTATAATAATATAATACTGATAGCATTATTTTAAAAAGATGACTAGTAACGCACCATGAAATATCACTAATATGCACAGAACCTTACAAATTTAATTATTTTATATATTAATTATTTTTAATAATGCAAAGTGCAATGACAAATATGCCAGTGTGGGTGTTAATGTTGAAATATATATTAATATATAATTGTGCCACACTGATATTAAATTAATGACAAACTGTTACTAGTGGTTAGTAGTGAATGTAATTTATTTATCAATGTATAAAATACAATAAGATACTTTTCTAGTACTGGATGTATATGGCCAGAAGAATGTACCAAATTTAAATATGGTTGAAAACATTCAATTATTAAAACAATGTGTAATGTGCGTGTAGTGGGTGGTGTGTGAAGTATGTATAGTGTAGGAAACCCTCATCTGCAGTGGCATGGAAATGATTATGTGTGTATCTCTCTCTTTAGCGTGTGTTAACTATCTAACATCTACATATTATTAATTATAATTACATGCATTTAAGGGTAACTAATGGAATATTCTAAATTACAGCAAATTCATAGAAATATGTATTAAAAAAAATGGCACGTACACGTTAACTCCATTATGGAATGTTTTGGGAATGAAGGAGGATGGCACGCCACGAACGAACGAGAGGGCAAATCACAAATCATTGAGTCAATATTTATAGGAGTATTATTTGGGTAACACAAAACTCCCCGCTCCGCACAGCGCGGCGACTGATCATATTTTTTTTTATCGCGTTTAGGCCTTTTGGTTGCCAGAAAGTGACTTTAAGCTGGGTTGCTGGGTTGCTGGGTTGCTTGCTACTGATATCAGACAATCGGTTGTTTATTTTCAGTTTTACTATCATAAATTGTTGTGTTGACTGGCACACGGTGATGTAATGACGCCAACTGGCCATTTTAAAAAATAGTGTAAATGTTTGCACAAAAAAAAACACATATGTGCCAATGTTATTTATTTAACAGGTTTCTCCGTGTATATTCTTTGGGTTTTACATAAAAAAATAAGCAAAAAATGTTACAATTACTATAACCATATCTACAAAGAAAAAAAAACAATCAAAAAGAAACAATAATTGAAAAAAATATGTATAGTAACTAAATATAATTTATACAATCGTTCTCAGGTGAAATATTACAATTAATTCACGCTAATATCACTAAAATTTAATAGAAAGCAGATTTGGAATCCAATCAATTTCTGCAGAAATTAAATTTATTAATTCGACTGCCCTACCGTACACGTTGTTACTATAAGCTGTGTTTCGTTAATTAGCGATCTGGTAAAATGGTCCGGTGTACTAGGAGATGTCCTTAAATCCTCGAATAAATTTAAAAAAGTAAACTCGAATGTATAAACTGAACATCCATAATTATCAATTTGTTATTACGGATATTCATAGATTTTACCTTTGGTTTAGGGAATCTGAAGTCGGTTAAAATGATTGATTGGGCCCAGTATACTTTGCTTTTATACTTTTTGTTTTGCATAGTTTATAAATGCTTTGCTTTCAAAAATATGTATATAGGTATATATTTTATTAAGGAAACCAGCAGTCATTATATTATATATATTACAGACAGTAACGGTATTGAACTGTAAATCAATTCATAAAGTAGGTACGAATAAAAAGATCTCTACGTGGTTAATACATTTGGGTATAATACACAGTGAAGAATTAATTACAATAGTAAAATAATTTTAATGGTATTACTGAATAGAATTAGTTTTATGATTGTCTTTACATTTAGACTATAACGCACTATTTCATACAATTTACTGGAACAAAACGATGGTCACTTTAGAACAGATTAAAGTCTAGATGAGTAAGCTTCACACTTATTGACGATAATTATATTGTTCCAATTGTATTGTGAAATATTAGCATTACATCTGTATGTTAAGAGAATTTTGATCCGAAATAAAAATACATTACATATATAAATACACATTGACCAATTACAGGTGTCCATAACAAATAATTCACTAAATGAAATGTAAAATTAATAACTTTTAATAATAACGGAGGATGATTATGCGTGGAGGTTTATTATTATAGGTGGGTTTGTTTGTGTGTGACAAGGTGCGGAAAGTGTTTATTGATCAATATTCATAACTCCTTTTGCTAAAATGCTCATCGTTTTAATGAAAGAAATACGTCTAGAAAATATATATGACAAAAGATCTGGTGATTCTAGTGCAAACATCTTTCGTTCACTGAAAAATGCAATAAATTGTGCGATGCTCCGTTGTTGACCTAGAGTGCTTTCATGTTTACTGGGGGGTGAATCGGCACATTTCTATGCGTATAGATTCTTTGGAAGCTGAGGTAGGTTTGAGGTGAAGATTACTTGCAATAGTATGAAGTTTTCATTAAGCTATAAAAAATTGATTTGAAAAAAACAATAATCAATATAGTGAAAATGTCTAGGTTAGGATGTCTATGTGAGAATGATGCGCAAAGTAATCATTTAATGATTATAATCTCTTGAGTATGGAAAAAATATATAAGCGGTGTTTGTATTGGTAGGTACGAGCGAAAAAGCTTTTTGTACAAATTGAACCCGATATTGGTTTATGACGTTTTGACAAATATGTTGAAAAATAAACATTGACGTCCTTGCAGTAGTGAGTTCATCAATTAGTTTGGCTGCTTATTTGAATGCGTGATATTATCATGGAAGAATATTTTTGCGCGAAGAAAACAAAATTCATAATATTACATACCTTAGCGGTCATCGTCACATGCTAATTCAAATAGTTCCGAAAAAATCTTATTGGGTTAGCAAAATTATTGTTCTTTGTTATTGGTAGGTAGGTACTTCATATTTTGTAACAGAAAGACTAACTGAAAAAAAATGTGAAAAGCGTAACATATTATAAAAAATTATCGGTGAGCGATTGTTCGCGCTAATTTCGTGAAACAATGAATGGATTTCAATGAGGTTTTCATAATTTCATAGAGCAGCATTCTGGGCACATTTAAGTGTGTATACATTTATAGAGCAGCATTCTGGGCACATTCAAGTGTATATGAATTTATTGAGCAGCATTATGGGCACATTCAAGTGTGTATACATTTATAGAGCAACATTCTAGGCACATTCAAGTGTATATAAATTTATCGAGCAGCATTATGGGCACATTCAAGTGTATACACATTTATAGAGCAGCATTCTGGGCATATTCAAGTGTATATACATTTATAGAGCAGTGTTCAGGGCCCAATCAAGTGTATATACATTTATAGAGCAATATTCTAGGCACATTCAAGTGTATATAAATTTATTGAGCAGCATTATGGGCACATTCAAGTGTATACACATTTATAGAGCAGCATTCTGGGTATATTCAAGTGTATATACATTTATAGAGCAGTGTTCGGGGCCCAATCAAGTGTATATACATTTGCATACTGAGAATCCCACTGATTCAATCAGATCTGAAAGAAATAATATATCGATGGTTAAGTACTTGCCTCTAAATTTAATAAAATGAACTCTTTTATTTTGGTATCCATCTTTTTAGATTTATGAACTATGAAATTTAAAATAGACGAAACTGACGAAACTCAAACATAGTAAATTATAACATTTAGGTATAAATTACACTACATTTTTTTGTAGAACTAACCATAATCTACACTTATTTATAAATAGTTTTAATATATGCCTAACGAATTAGCAATTTTAGGCAGTTTAAGGTGGCGCCGTACGATTATTCCCTTATCCTTCCAACATAAAGTGCATCCGAATTGTTTAGTTTCATCCAAGCCAAGGCTTAAACATACCTAACTCCAAAATTGGAGTAATTTCGTTGCTGCGATTGGAAGCTAACGCGTTTAGATACATAGAAACATGCACACAGACGTCATATTAAAACTGGTCGAAATCGTTTAGGGCGACCTTAACACGTGAATATCTTTCAAGAAAGTTGAGGTCAACCTTTGTCTGATAAAATAATGTAAGAAACGCGGAAAGTAACCCGTAAGGCTGCTTTCAAATTTTACTTTGCAAAATACGTTTACAAATATTTTTTGCATGTTTTTTTTTAAAAAACCACGTTAATATTTGTACTGTCTGCTATAAACTTCATCGAATAACTAATGCCCGTTGTTTATATTTAACCATCGATATAACTATACCTATATATTTATCATATACTTTATGAGTGTCGTTAACATTATTAATATTATTAATGGGTAAAAATATACCTATAACTAATTCAGCGGTATTTTATTTATTGAAAATATCTTATATAGAGGTCGCTTAGCTGAAGCTGGATAGTGACGCCTTCTCATCTTGCTACTGAGCCGATCGTTGGCCTTAGGACTGATATTGGTGAGCTGATGGGGAAACAAGACGGCTATCTGAACAACAAGACCCTGTTGCCGCACTCAACTTAACTTAAACGTGAACCCTAAAAAGTCATAGGGTTTGTTGTCGCCTATCATTGGTAACCCATTGACGCATTGATTAATGTGTACCAAGCATCAAAAAACCCAACCATTTTTCAACGAATTGTTATGAAATCAATGTTTATCAGTAAATTTATAATCAACACCTTCCTGCAATCAATCAATCAATCACCCGAGGCGTTTTATAATAATCACATCCTGTTATTATATGTAAGTTGATTGTTATTATCGTATATGACATTTGTTGCTTGAGGCCACACTTCCGGCACAAATTTCATGCAGTCTATATATGTTTTATGTTTATCTTTACCTTAACATTGTCAAAGGCAATTTGATATAGAAGCAGTCTTTTAATCTACTATGCCGCCGAATACAAATAAACGTGAACTATTCCAGGTCAAATTTAGGTCCAAAAGTAGTTCAGAAATAACGATAAAAAACCAGCTGAATACATAACCAAATTCCTCAATGAATGAATATACCTACCGCTAATAATAGTGATGAATGATCGATGGCCGGCCGATACGATAAGTTATAACGCTACCATAACAGGTACATAGTCGTACGTGCTTATTTTTAAATACAACATTCATTTTGAATAAACGATCATTTCTAATAAACTATTACAAGGTCATGCTAAATCATAATAACCAGTTACAAATTACAATAACATATCCGGAAAGTTGCTAGAGACTCAAGCACAAGCCAGTCAGAAAAAAATGTTATACAATAGAAAAAATCAATATTGTTATTATTGTAACATTTTCTTGTATCATTATTATAATAAATAAATAGAAAAATAATATAAAATATAAGTTTCTTCGGACGAATCTTCTTAAGGATGTTTGAATGGACCCATAAACTTTACCTATAATAATTAAAGTTCAAGACAAAATATTGAAAGGTAATATTATACAACAATTCAGCTTATCCCTAAGTTTATCTATTAACTTTACAGGATTAGAGATAATATAATATTTTTGATGTATAAAAACATATAAACCCACTCTAATTTCACATCATTAAAAGTTATTTTATATATTGCAATAAATGTACATAAAAAGAGCTATCGAAAATAAAAAAGTTATTGGGATAAAAGAACAAAAATTAGAAATAAAGCAGGGTAATTTTTTTGCGTTTCAAATTGATTCAAATCCTATATCGATTATAGGCCTATCGGCACATATTTCGTCCTGCGGCGTCGTGGTTGGTAGACATGAGAAACATAAAAGTGGAATAATTTTAGGACATCAGGATTTTAGTCAGCAAGACCATTAGGAAAATTAAAAATAAATGACTGTTCTTAAGAAGTGAATTTATCGAGCAGATACAACAGCCTGAAAGTAAAGCCTATATAACGCCATCAGAATGAATTATTTATTTATTTAATCACGGAAAAACAACGGATACAAGAGATGAGAAGAAAACTTAGAAAAACTTATGATATAGGTTAGTCTTGTATCGTTACAAGTTTATCACATATAGAGTGATTTATTTCATATCTAATGTTAGTTATATAAGTTTACTGACATTAAGATCATGGTTAAGTGTATGCAATTGCAAGCAATTGCAATTGCAAGCATAACTACACAGTACTACTTTATAAATAAGTACACAAAAGTAAAATTAAAAATAGTGGCAAAAATAAAAGTAGAAATCATAGGTAGTAGTCATCAGTGGTAGTAGTCATTATTTTTAATGTTATAAAAAAGCGGTGCATCGAAAGAGCATCCAAGTTCTGAACGAACTGACGTTTTAGAACACGCTTTCGGCCTTGGAGAATCAATTAAAAGTAACAGTTCTTTTTGAAATAAAAAAAAAACTCTATTAATGTCGTTTACGTGTATTTTTAGGCTAGTTTTAGGCTACAAATATTTCTACATTACATTTTTACGCTTCATTGGGGCTTCATTTTACATCTCTCTGATTTTCTGTCAGTTACTATCATATACAAACTTTATTCTTACTCGTACTTTTAAAGACATGTTTAAATTCTACTATACATAAAAATATGAATGACATCGTAAAATTTACAATCGTTTCATACATAAATGCTGGCCTGATCGCGTGAATGAATAAATATTTCGCATTGCTAAATAAAACTCAACACTCGTACGCACGAACATGACAACTGAATGAGAATTGGGTTCAGCAACTGGCTGGTTCCTAATCAAGCGAGGACATTAAGAGGCGACGTCCTCTGCAGACGCTGATTGGTCGCATCACGCGACCAATTATTTTGAGGTCGGAGAACAATTTTCAGCGTACAATTATGCGCCGCGCCGGCCATAGGCGGGACCTCTCCTGCCGTTGCGAAAGTAGCACACGAATTTGATTCATTACGTCGCCAATCGCCATTGTTGCACAACGTGCTCATCGCTCTTTAGGCATACACAATATGTATTTATTTAGCATGCATTCTGTACAACGATCTTTAAAAACATAAATATATACGGCAAACGGCGAGGTTAGGTTCGTGCGACACGTGATCACAATACACATTGAAGGCACTTTGATATCCTGTTCTTGGACACTACAACGCGCGCCGTGCGACAGAATGCGATGACAGTAATTGAGAAACGTGTGATACGCGAAGAGTGTAATTAACGCGGTGCGTTGGCGTATTTAGATACATGTGTTTTTTGAAGTAAAACTTCTAGTAAATTTAAGTTTTAAATGACCTTAATGTAAATTGATTCCATTTTTTTTCTAAAACCAATTTTCTCTATTTGGTTGTTTTTACTTTTAATACTTAAAACAATGTAATGGCAATGAAATAAGTCAGTTTTGAAACTTTAATTTTAAGCCATTCAAAAGAAAATTAAAAGAGTAACATGTATGGATATGGTTAAAACAAATTTCAAAAAATAATAACTTTTTGTTTAAAAGAAATAAACCAAGTTTTTTTTTGCGATCATTTTACATATAGTTTCACATTACAACGGCGGGTCACTTGAAACTGAAACACCTTGTTTAAATAGGGGTGAGGAAGCATTGTCGAATGTACTCGTAGATGCCAGTGTAGGGTGACGATTTTGAAATAGGGATTAATATATTATTGTGCAGTTGATCACAAATTAAATCACCATCCTTACAGATGTTTTACTTCTAACGCGCGTTGTCTTATTTTAAAAATAATATTTACACATGTTCTGAACGATATTTAATAAAATATGTATATTTTTATTTTCTTACAGAATCCCGTAAATTATTTATAACAACGGAGTAATTAGTCATAGAAGTTTGGACACTTTAAATAAAGAAGAGGAGGATTAAATTTTAATAGTATTCCATATTCATTTTGATAAAAATATGGATATAGATAAATTATATTTATTAGAATTGTAGGGAAAGTGGTTCACTAAGAATGTATTTATACATTTTTTAGTGTCCATTCATTTAAACCACATTGGAAACCATATATCTCGAAAATTATATTTTATTATTGAAAAGAAAAAGTCCAAGGCATGTTATTTTATATTTATTGTATAATTATTTACAATCACTCGTCAACAATTTTAAAAATACATATTAGGCATTTCATTTTTACTTTTCTTTCACTGTCATGGATACCAGCCTAATTCATAAAGTCATCTGCTAACGGACATCAAATAAACAATTGATATCTGTTTTTTTTTATATTAGGTTTAGCGTGAGACTTCCAATTTACAGAAAAACTGAAGGTCGACTAACTTACTAAGAATAAAATAACTTTTTAAACGAAACTTCGAACGAAGGTTGGTAATTCTGCTTCCGGACTGAGGATGTAAATATATACTGTAGAGAATTATTCAGCACAAACACGCCCACATTAATCACGCGCTCGAATAGACAAAGAATTTACATTTTTCGTAAAAAATGAAAAAAAAAAATCTGCTTTTAAAATGTTCGTATTGGTTTTGATAAGGTTATTTTAATTTGTCCAAACACTTTTTATTCGAATTTAATTAAGATTTTTAAAAAAGCATAATCATATTCATTCGTAATTAATTGAATGTAAAACTGAATCAAGGTTGCAAAATTTATTATTAAAGTATGTATATATTGGTTTCAATATTGCCGAAGTTACGGTCGAAGCAGACGAGGACAAAAAGTATTAACAGTATCAGTTCAGTATCTGTTAAAAGTATCAGTATCCGCAGCGACAAGGGAAACTGATAATGATTCTGTTATCGTAATTGACAACGACAGCTTGCCTACCTAACAAAACAATTAAGTTTCTTTGATCACACAAAAGATATAAAAATATCTTCAATTAATTTTATCGAATGCAATTACACGGGTAATTAACTAATAATACTTTAAATGGAGCAACACTATACAACATGCTATTTATTGTGTTAATTATTATTACTAGTAATATTTAATTGTTTGCACGTAACACATATGTGAAGAAAATGACTGCTAATTAGGTAAACTCTTTATAACTATTTTAAGAGCCGAGTCTTTCTTTAAGAATGAATAAAGATTTGAAAAAAAGTTTGCATTTGTGCGCGCTTAGGTATGTGAAGACAGTTTGTAACCATGATTACGCCAAAACAGCTGAAGTGATACTTGATAGTAAAATAGTTACATAAACATGAGTTTTAATTTAACAAGACCTGTAGGACAAGTTGGTTGCCAGTTCACGCGCGAAAGAGGCCGGTAAACAAAGATACGAGACAAGTAATATTCTATTGTTTTTCATTTCGAGTATAATGACAGCATTGACGCGCAGAACTACGCAGCTGACTAGCGATACTCTTCGTTCACATTGTATGACAGAATCACAATCTCTTTCACATTTTCTGGCGTTTGTGTATTTCGACTGAGTAATCGATTCATGGGGGAATACTTTTCCAAATCGATATATAAAATATGCTAAGCGTGGTCAATGGGGTATCATGGACATAGATCGAGGAATGTTGAAGAGCTGACACAGACAAACGTGTAAAATCTGTAATGGGACCTTTGCCATTTAAATCCTAAAAATAATGAACAGTTTCTGTGGGCAAATAAAGATTTCAATAAATTTTCCTAAAAGGCATTTAGACTCGTGCCTCGAACGAAGAACTACTTGGAACGGTCAGAAGGATTTTTATTAAAGATTCAATCGGCATTTGTCATTTCGAAACCGGTTGTTTTTTGGAGATATGTATCCTATATGCAGAGGTGGACAATATTGCTAGGTTAATAGTTATAGGCGGAAAATACGCTGCAAAATATGCTTTGATTCAAGAAATATTTAATGAATATGAAAGCTGGCCCGATTTTAACGCTAAAATAAATACCAAATTATTCATTTAAAAATAAAACCAAATATACCAAAAATACAACAAACTAAAAAGTATGCATACGAAATGACATCTCATAAAAACATCTTTAACTAAAAACAGCTAACATATTGATTTATTGCTATCTTAATTACGACATAACTTTACAAAAATAATGTGGGACCGTCCTTAAGAAATTCACTATAATAAGTAAAAAAAATAATATCCGGACTGTGAGTAACGACAGAATATTCATAGAAAAAAAAGATACTCGTACATATACCGCGTGAGAACTGCTCATTTTAATGTTAATTAACCTATCGAACTATTTTAAACCTATCGAGCGGTGTGACATTTTTTTTTTTTTTTTTTAATTTATATTTGTAATTCTTTAGTCTCCAGATATACCTGCACTTTTTATCAATTATCCTTTATCTTACCAAATGGGACCAATGATAGTCGTTAAGTGATTACTCACCTGAAACAAAAAGAAATAATTATTAATTAATTAATTATCACACGTTCTTTTACATTATAATTGAAGCAATGTAAAACGTTCAAAATTGACATTTCACTCACACTCATACTTTTATGACATATATTTATTTATTTATTCATATAGATACTAGTTTATTCTGTTAAACATAATATGTTAAATTAGAGATGCCTGTAGCCGGTTTAAGTTGTTGATTAATTTATTTTTATGTTTTTGTGTAAATGTCTTTATGTTGTTATGTAGCTGTAAGCATTTCTAAGAATTAAATAAATAAATAAATTATTTTTTCGTAAATATTAAGTTATAAAACAGCGCAATAGTACGTATATGGCTGAATATAAATCAGGTAGATTAGATTGTTCGCACTACCGCACTGGTAGTGATCCCTGCTGTCAATCAGTATCAGAAACGGCAGTTCCGTCTTCTTTTTGACAAAAAGAGATTAAAGAGACTATGCAGTCATGATTACAGTTAGGTTAGGTTAGTTTAGAGATTATAGAAAATTTGTTTTGAACGGTGAGAGGTAAAGAAATATTACGAATAAACAGGTATTGTTAAAGAAAAAATAAAAATAAAAAAGTACAAATAATGAATAAATAAATAACACATGATAAAACTAGACATTAAGCGACTGTCATCAATAGCATCATCGCTTGTCCGTTCTAAACGTCAAATATAAGAAAGTTGTTATATTTAATATTGTATACATAATAAAGATATAAATAATAACGTTTATCTTCAGTCAGGATTAGAAATAGTGCAGTCCGAAAATTCGCCTTCAATGGTCTTCGCCAACGGTCAATGAACCGTTAACATTTTTAACGACTCTATTTCCGCCTGCACAACAAAAAAACGAATCCGCGCCATCGCTGATTGTAGAATGCGCTAAATTGTTTAAGTAACGTTTCAGAAAAATTGGTACCACTGGACCAAGAAGGCAAGGCTGTTCCGCAATGTATATGTGCACCTATGGGTGTGTGTATGGGTGCACTTAAGTGTGCGAGCAGGCGAACAACCTCCCCCCCTCAATCCTCTCTCGACGTGCTGAAGACCTGTTGCACGGCCGCTACTGGTATTACGCACCTTACGTTCATACCTAGGCATGTAGATATAGTAAAAGCCTCCGAGTGAGTATTAGTGCGTGTCCGCACTGGGTGCTATGAAAGGAGTGTAGGTGCGCAGGTTTATTCAGGACACGGGACCATCGCCGTAGTGTCGCCAGATTGTACAATTAAAAACATGAAAATCTTTAAATATATAACTATTCGACGGTATTAGATGACCAACATAATAATAGCATTAAATAAATTTCTAAATTAATAACAAATTTAAAAAAAAATAATGATGGATTAGTAAATAATTTGAACCGCATTTTATTGCATAAACAATAAATACGATAACCGACATTTTAACTAAACCGATGTTAGTAAGCTGCTAAGCGTGTGTCGACTAAAGTCATACTAAAACGTGTGCGCAGTCAGTTTAGTCGGCTTATAACTTTTAATTTAGGTACAGATATTCTTCTGTAAAGTTCCATAGGTCACACATACTTACATATAAGTACCTTAAAAAATATATAAATTTATGAAAACACTTCCATTACATACTAAACCTTACACATACACGAGTGAAATCGTACGTATGATAGTAAAGTCTTAGTGAATTTAGAATCAAATAAATATGGGATGCATTGCAGTATTTCGCATATAACAATTAATTAAAAAAAAAAAGATATTATGAACCTTAGATTACTGCCCTTTCTGCGCCGTTCAGGTACATTTTTATTGGAAACAGTCCATCTTAGGACAGGTGTTCAGCACCTAGTTAGATGGACACGGTGAAGTTTCTGACATGCCATCGGTTGATTGATTTATGTCATAAATGGTTTGGCTCCGACCGGGACTGATATCAATATAGGAGGAAACATAGGGGAGTTATAGGAGGAGGAGGGGGGTACCGCCTCCCCCCCCCCCCCCCCAAGCGCCGCAATCTGGTTTGTGAAAAAAGGAAATCTTTCAATGGTTCCCACATTTTCAGAATACGTTCAATGGTCGGGAACGAAGACAAATTTAAAATTACCACGAATTACATCAGCTCCCTCACAAAGGTATTTCAGTCTTTCATTCCGTACTGTAAAAATATTTGTAAAATGCAAGTACATCCCTTGACCCCACACTTTCACCGCCAGCCTACGTGATCTAACATCGTCGCACGAATTATTCGCATAATTTTTAGCAATAATATAAAACCATGATTACCCGTTTACCGGGACACATGGTGGGTCAACCGGGACAACCGGGACCGAGGCTCTAAACCGGGGACATGTCCCGGTGTACTGGGACGAATGGCAATTCTACACTAGTGCGAATTTAGATGAGAGGAGATGTATCTCATTTTCTCTTTGTATGTTTATAGATAAAATGTTTTTTTTGTAATAATTATATGTCTAGCTATAAGTTTTTTCTGTAAAAATAACAATGAATAAATAAATAAATATTTGAATTGTAAACCCCTAAACCTTTTAACACATTCATTAGAAAGGGTCATAATAAACGCGCAGGCAGTCGGCAGCCCCGTTGGTTATAGTTGGTCGCGTCCGAGCGAGACGGCAGACGAGGCGCGGCCGAAAGAGGGCAAGAGACGGACTGCGCCGATCCGGTCTTCCAGCCTCCAACTTCATGCTGGTCTCTTTTTTTCTTTTTGACTCATTCTGGTATTCTTCTCAAAGGCTGTCGATGTTTTTTTCTTTTCCATCTCGTCCCGAGATAAATCCTCCGCGATAGTTGACCGACAATGTTGCCAACGGCCGAACCACGAAGAATGTTTACGGTATTTTATTATCGTACAATATTAGCAGAATATTTATATAAAAATTCCAGTACTTTTTAAAGAAAAGGAAAACTTTTGTTTAAGGGGTAGTGTGTAATAACTCTAAGGAATACTTAAAGGACACTCACTGAAGGTGTAGTTAATGTACTTTACTATGCATATTGTGATTTAATAAATTCATGTCAATAACGCTTCTTTTTATCCAGAGTCTATATCTGATGTTGTAATGTTGTAATGATTCTTCACATCCTTGAGTCTGAACGTGTTAACGATAGATTAGCAAACGCATTCATAAATATTCTAGGACCACTAAGGCACAGATGTGTTTTATGTGTCTTCGACATTGTCAATAATTAGTTTTAGATTATATATTTATGTATAAGAAGCCTGTCCGCCTGTAGCATCTTTCAGCTCGAAAAGTACAAATGCGAAAGAGTTGATTTTTTGTGTGTGGATTGATGCTCTCGAAAAACAACCATAGATATTTATCGGGGAATGGTCGAATAATATACATATATATAACATTAAAGTCAACAAATTTTTAGTACTGGTTAATGAAAAATTGGCACGGATGTTAGGAAATGAAGCAACCCATCACAAGTTGGTAGCACAGGCGCGAGTAGCCTGGGGTGAAGATGCCGTTATGGATGCCTATAGGTCATAGCCATTCTTTTTTTATATTGTCTGTCTTATTTCTTTATATTTTGGTTTATTTATATTGTTTTTCCTATTTCATTATGTTTTTCAACTGTCACCTTATTGTTAGGTGTGTTTAAATCAAATAATTAAATTTAATCAGCAAAAAATATTGACAAAATGTTCCGGAAAAACGAATTAAAAATTTAATAAATAGCTTTAATATTTGAAAATGCAGTCGAGGTCGGGGGCGGCGACAACTCGAGCGCGCGGCTTGAAAAAAAAACAAACTTTTTAGTAATTAGTATAAACATGTTTTTCGGTTTTGTTGTCGATATAAATCAACCTCCTAAAAAGACAGTAGTGATTTTAAATACAATCTGTATAGACATCTATACACAATCTCTCAGTGATCGTTATAAAAATGGTGGTGGAGCGAAACCGAGGAATTTAAAATGGGGATTATGGAATGGAGGTGGACGGGGGTCGTGCTACCAGAAAGTCAGTTGAGAATGAGGATTCTATGTACTGCTAAAAGAAACCAGGGAGCGTGTGATCATCGGTGGCAGCAGTAATGGAGACTAATGGCAATACTTTGTTATGTTAGGTGCGAGGCGATCGTCTGCGTATTTTGCATTTTGCTTATACTGAATGTTATCGTCCTTTCGTTACGAGAATCGAAAGTCACCTCCCTAATATCGGCGGCCTGGTCGGTCGAGAGTCGTAGATCGGTTCAATGGCAACGGACGGGCGGGAGGGGGAGGGGGAAGGGGGCAGGGGGGACAGGGGGGGGCGTCAATTCCAAGTCACAAAAGCTTTCTGTTTCATGCCGTGACGCTGCGCTCGCTTCGAAACGTTACTGCGATTGCGCCCTAGCTACCGTACGCCCTCCAGTGGCGAAGGGGATAAAGCACTCGCATTGCGAAAACTAATACCACCCACTCGTCTACTCACAGAGCCTATCGTTTGTAGGGTTCCATTTCGTTTGTTTCAATTTGAAGAAAAATACTTTTTCGAAGACTTTCTAAACAACACAGTATTAATAAAAGTTATAAATACGTCAGTTACTTAGTCTGTTAAATAAATACTTTTGCAGCTAGCTGAGGTTCGACCGGATTCGCGATAACTTAAGCGCGTTAAAATAAAAAAAAGTTTACATACATCTAAAATGGGTAGATTACTTGGAGAAGGAATCTGTCTATGATGTTCAGACTGTGTGCTCATCATGTAAGGATCTCTACACAATAATTGTAGTTGTAGTAATAATGACAGACGAGCGACCGAAGGACGGAGATGGATTTACCCCGCGCGCGTGGATTGCGGGGGGTAAGGAGGGGGTGTACAATATTGTAGTGTGAGGGGGAAACAATTTGGTAATTCGAAACGTCAATGGTAACTTCATATTATTTAATCTACAACAAATCCTTTGTTGGCGACAGAACACGCCAACCAATTCGAGATCTCTAGCTTCAGCGAACTGAAGCTAATAGTGCGTCTCTAGAGGAGATACCTTGCCAAAATGCCAAAGTGATCACCTCAAATCAGTTGTTTCTTCGGATTATCGGAGAAACCTGCTCTGTGATCTGCTTGTAAGTAGATAGGAGTGTAGGTAAAGATTGAAACGTTTATTTCGGGCACAGTTAACTTTATTTTGTCACAAAATATTTTTCCCGCGTTTTTACGAGTGCTATTAGTCGATACAAACTCGGAGTCCGCTCGCGGTCGCTATAGATTTCAGACTGTCCTACCATCCGTTGGTTCGAGGCATTGTGTAGGAGAAAGTTTGCCCTTTTCTTAAACCATTGTTTCGATGGGATCACTGCCGAGCCGATCCTCGCCGAGCCTGCCTAGCGCTAACAAAGAATCGCCCTGTCGGTCAATTTCATTGTTAGGCACTTGGCCGGTCCGTTACAGGATCTCATCGTTGCAGGGTTCCGTCGGCAACATACCCCCCCGAGCGAGAGAAAGTGACTTTTCTCGCTTTAACTTGCATGGCTTTGCTGACGGCACCATGTCTGTTTTTTGCTAGAAAATGCTTATGTCGCTAGATTTTTTCCTTGTTTGAAATATTGACCATTTTTACTTTTAATGTCTATTTACTGTTACTAGAATTCTAAGTTTCACTTTCAAAACCCAATTTACTACTACTAGAATTCTTATTTTATCATGTGACATCTTATTAGTATTTGCAATGTTTACATTGGACATCTTACTAGAAAGCTCTTACCTTATAGCGGTTCTTATACTAATACAGTGTGCTTACAAGAACAATACACAGACTATTTAGCATTCTTACTGGCTAGGTATTCGCAAAATATACGAATCTTATGGCTATCGAAATTCTCATATGCTAGACATTGTTCTTATTCACTTATAAGCTTATGGTTCATTTATCTTTTATAAACTTATTGGAGTCTTTGCTCAATTAACACTACACTAGCGTTTACTTAAGAACACTTTCACTTTCACTGCACTGCCCTGTGGTTATCGTCATCTTGTGTCCTGCGACGCCGGTCGGGTTGACCAGCGTACCCAACAGGCTGCTTGGCTGGTGCCCCCGTGACGCACAGCTCGAACGGGGTGACGAACTCACGGTGCGATGTGGAAGTGTCGCTGCTTTTTCACTTGTCGGCTGTTTGAATCGGCAACACAGCTAACTTGCTTGTGGGACGATGATACACTCCATCAGCTGTTTGAATTTTAGCCGATCGGATGTGTCCGTCCTTTGATGGAAATACTTCCATGACTCGCCCTCGAATCCATGTATTTCGAGGTAGCTTATGGTCAATGATGATCACCAGATCATTGATTTTTAAAGGCTTGGTGATTATATGCCATTTTGATCGTGGAATCAAAGTAGGTTTATATTCGCGTACCCATCTGTGCCAAAATTGGTCGCTAAGGCGTTGTGTAATTCGCCACTGCTTGCGCAGGCACATGTCGTCATCGTCGAAACGTCCTGGAGCAGGTCCACCAGAAGACGACCCCAAAAGAAAGTGGTTGGGTGTGAGACTCTCTGGGTCGGCCGGATCTACTGACACATGTGTCAGGGGGCGACTGTTGACGATATGCTCCGCCTCGGCAAACAAAGTGCGAAGTACATCTTCTCGGGGCTCTCGTGTGTGAAGTACAGCTTTCAAGGCGTTCTTTACTGATCGCACAAGCCTTTCCCAGGCCCCGGCTTGGTGGGGTGCCGCTGGGACGGTGAACCGCCATGTGATTCCGTGTGCTGAGCTGGCCCTCTCCAGTTCAGCGTGGTCAAGTTCTTGCCATGATTTCTTCAATTCGCGGTCTGCACCGCGAAAATTCGTGCCGTTGTCTGACATAAGAAGTGTAGGGGTGCCGCGCCTTGCTATAAATCGTCGCAATACGTTGATTATTGCATCAGTTGACAACGCTACTGCCAAATCCAGTGTTATAGCTCGTGTACTAAGACACGTAAATAAAACCCCCCATCTCTTTTCCCGCCTGCGGCCAATTTTCACGGTGTATGGTCCGAAACAGTCAACACCGGTTTTTGTGAACGGTTTTTGATATTCAGCCAAACGAGCTTCGGGAATTACGGCCATAAACGGTGTTTGCGGTGTCGCTTTTTGTATACGACATTTCAGACAGTCATACGCTGCCCGCTTTACGGCGGGTCGAATTCGAATAATCCAATAAGACTGTCTCAGTTCGTTTACGATCATCTCATTGGCTTGATGACCGGCTTTTTCGTGAAAATGCTTCACTAGTAACTTTGTATAGTCATGTTTTGCATCTAAAATAATAGGACTGCAGTCCGGAAGTCGGCCGTTCACGCGTAATATGCCAAATGTGTCCAGAGCAGGTGTGACGTTTCTTAGCCTACTGTTAGTTGTAACACTTAGTCCTTTTGCAATTGCTTGCTTGTCGACTGGAAAACTTTCACTTTGAACGTGTCTGACCCAACGGTGCTCGGCCTCCGTTAACTCGGTTGTTTTCAGCTCTCCAGAAGCGCGGTCCTCTTTTTTCGTTGCAAAACGTAGTACCCAGGCAGTCGCTCGTATCAACCGCCACCATGCCGAGAATCGTCGAATATCAGGTAGGTACTCCGGTGTCGTATATTCTTGCGTCGCCGTGATCACTAGAGGCCGCAACTCGACGTCGTCGTCCTTAGATCTTGCGGTCGGCTGCGCCGGCCATTGGTCTTCTGCTTCGCATAGAAAATGCGGTCCGCGGACCCATCGACAATCTGAGGTCAAAGGCTCCGATTCACCATCTCGAGTAGCTTCGTCAGCCACATTTTCGGCTGATGGTAGCCACCGCCACTGAACAGGTGTACTTTTCTCGTCTATCTCACTCAGACGATGGGAGACGAATGCCTTGTAGTTTCGTGGATCGGCTTGTATCCAGCCTAATACCGTACGACTGTCAGTCCAGTATATTATGTCTTCGATTTCAAACTCATGTTCAGTTTTTATAGTGCACGCCAATCGGCAGCCAAGCAATGCTGCCTGCAGTTCCAATCGAGGGACGCTTTGCGGTTTTAAAGGTGCCACTCGTGATTTGCTAGCTACCAAAGCTGTCTGAAAATTTCCTGCGTCGCTCACATATCTTAAATATGCCACAGCCGTATAGGCTTGCTCTGATGCATCACAGAAAACATGCAATTGTATTGCTCGCATGGTATGTGTGTCGACTTTATAGCCCCTAGGGACGGTATAACTTTTCAGACTTTCCATGTCTGTCAGCCACTTTTTCCATTTTTTGGCTTGTTCGTCTTTAATAGTTGTGTCCCAATCAACCTTTGACCGCCATACGTCTTGCATGAGTATTTTGGCTTTAACGCAGACGGGCGCGGCTAATCCCAGTGGGTCAAATACAGACATGACTACTTGTAACATCTGTCGTTTTGTTATGACGGCCGTCTCATTTCGCGCAACCGCAGATAGCCGTTTGAAACTCAGGTCGAAACCGAAAGTGTCCCGTTTATGATCCCAAAGCAGCCCTAATGTGCGTTGTTGCGTCTCGTTTTTTGACATGGTAGCCGAAATAACAGTTGAGTCACTTTCACTTTTTTCACTGTCGGCGAGACCTGACAATACAGCTGGTTTATTTGACTGTATGTTTCGCATAAAAAAACCGCCCTTCTTGTAAATGTTTTGCACATCGGCTATTAATTGTTTGGCTTCGTCTATAGTGTTTGCGCCGCCTATCCAGTCATCCATATATGTATGATTAATAATAGCGTTTACAGCTGCAGGTTTGTCCGGAAATTCTAAGGCGTTACGGTTTTTTATATATTGTGCACTACATGGCGCCGAAACCGCTCCAAATATCATGGAAGTCATTACGTATGTAGTAGGTGGATCAGTCCGATTGTTTTCCCGCCATAGAAAACGTTGTACATTTTGATCTTCGGCGCGTATTTTTATCTGACTGTACATTTCAAACAAATCGCCTGTAATTGCGACATTGTGCTGTCTGAAGCGAAATAACACACCCAGAAGTGATTTTAGAAGGTCGGGTCCCGCCAAAAGTTTGTCGTTTAAACAAACTCCGTGGCTTTTGGAGGCTGCATCAAAAACGACCCTGACTCGTCCGGCTTTGTTCACATTGCGTACGGCCAGATGTGGCAGGTAGAAAACGGGCTGTCCGTCTATGGTTGCCTCGGGTTCTTGAACGCGTGTCGCGTACCCTTGCTCCAGGTAGTGCCGTATTTTTGCACAATACGCTTCCCTTAGTACCGGATCGCGATCTAGTTTTCTTTCTAGACTAATTAGCCGTTTGAATGCCATGTCATAACTACTTGGTAGGTGTACTGGTGTGCTAGCCCATAGAAGTCCTGTCTCCCACCTATCTCCGCACCGCCGTGTGGTATCTTCTAGTATTTTTAGAGCTCGTTCTTCGTCGGCATGTCGCCTAGCGCGTGGTACTACTCCCATATTTTCAATATCAAAATGGTTTCGTACGAGCGCATGCAATCTTTCGTCGCTCTGCAACTTTGTGTGATACGCTTGTGCCGTATCCCGTTCGTGCAACTGTCTTCCTGCGTGTCCATGAACTACATACCCCAGAAGCGTATTCGATGCTACTGGCTCATTTCTTTTGCCCTTACGCAACCCACGTGACACTATTAAGTGCCAGTGATCTTGACCGATTACTAGGTCGATTGCTCGATCAGCTGGGGCAATCTGAATATCTTTCAGATGTGGCCATTTCGATAATTCCTTCTGTGAGAGGCTTGTCGCTGTAATATTTAGGTCTTCACAGGTCCGTGCGTTAGTTATTTCGTAGGATTTTACGCGCTCTATGCCCTTGACACGAAAATTAACCCTTTCGCTAATTTTCGTATGGCCTTGCATCCCATTTAACCCTTGAAGATTTAAAGGACTTGCAGGCCCGCGTATTCCTACTTTTCTGGCCAAATTTCCATTAATTATGGACAGTTGGCTGCCCTCGTCACACAATGCATTTGCACGAACTTTACCATCCGGTCCTTGAATTTCGACCTCTAATATTTTTAACAGAACTCGTTTACTATTCCGGTTTTGTATATTAGCCGAAAATTTTGTTTCGGTTTCGTCGTCCGATATTTGACCGTTATTTTGGCTATTCGTTATTGGCGAGGCGCGTGGCGATCGCTCCTCGGCCTCAGTTGGACCGTCATTAGATTTATGACCCTCTCCTCGAAGCGGCGCGTGTAGGGTCGTGTGATGCAAGCGTTCGCACCCTTTTCGCCCGCACTTTTTCTTGTGTTTGCAGGCCTGTTTCGCATGTCCCTTACGTAGACATACAAAACAAAGTTTATTTTGTTTTACAAAATTCCATCGCTTCTCGTCTGTTAATTTTATAAAATCCCGGCAGTCTGTAATGTAATGATTTTCTTTTTTACAGAAATTGCATTTTATTATATTTTCGCTCGCCTGTCGCGTAGCGTAAATAGAATGTTTTTTCTTGTCCAGCCTTGGCGTCGACCGTTCGAAAGCGCTGTTTTTTGTGTCGAGTATTCCACTGTCTAATTCTTTGTCGCTTTGTTCTTCTAAAAAGGCTGCTACCTGCACTAGGGTTGGGTCGCCTGAGACATTATTGTGTACGTAGTCAGCCCAACGCCGTTTAAGGTCTAAGTCCAATTTATTTAGAATCTCTTCGGTCAACTCTGGATTGTGTAGGTATTTAGTTTCCCCTAGCATCTTTATATTATGCACCAAATTACCTACTTTCGTGGCAAATGGTAATATAGCCGACATATCGCGCCCAATTGGGCTTATTTTCTTTGCGTCCTCTAGCAGTTGTCGTATTATTTTTACCGGGCGACCAAATCGTTTTCTCAGTACTTCCATAATGCGACTGACATTTTCACTGCTATAGAGAAGAGATTCGACGCTTTCCCTGGCGCTGTGTTTTAAAGCTTTTCTCAAACGTTCGAGATTTTCTCCGTCAGACAAACGGCATAGTTTAGTTGTTTCGTTGAAGCAGCAGTTAAAACTGCTCCATTCTCTGACGTCGCCTTCAAAAATCGGTAGCTCGCGTCGCATGCTCATACGCGCATACATTGCTGTATCATGATCGCTGCGTTGTTGATTTATGGCCGATGCGAATCCTCGAATCAGCCGATCGTCTGCTGCATTGGGCTGGTCAGTTTCTTTCGACGGCCGCTGTGCTTCGCTGCTGGTTGGTAGTGAACTAGGGCCACTTTCCTGCGTCTCAGGTGAAGTCATGCACACTGGCTTAAGGTGCGTGGCATTTACCATCGCTCCACTCACGGCGTTGAGTGATGGTTTGCTGCCCACTAGCTCGACAGCCTTTCCTGGCATGCTCTCGCTAATCTTTTTGCCGACCTTTGCTCGTTGTGACTCCACGTTCGTATCTTGCAGCCACTGTTCCACCGCTACTTCCTTGCCGCTCTGCACTGACGACCTGTCGTCCAAGGCCTGTTCTTCTTCAATGTCCAGCTCGGCTTGACGAACCGCTAGACGTGCCTGTATCAGGTCTTCTTCTCTTCGGAGACGTTCTTGATCCAGTTCTCCTTGTTTCTTCGCCAAAGCTTCCCTTGCTTCCAAGTCGGCCTGGAGTCTTTTTAGGCGAATTTCGCTGGTAGTTGATGCGTTTGAGTGTCGCGACGAACATACGGACGCCGCATCGTCCACCCCCTCGCTCATCTTCGCGATACGCTGGCTACGCCGAGACATGTTTCTCACTCAATACCTATTCCTACTACTTAACAGATCTTTGTCTAGAGAACGGTGTCCTGAGTTCCGACAATCCGGCTCGAAGGACCAGCTTATGTTGGCGACAGAACACGCCAACCAATTCGAGATCTCTAGCTTCAGCGAACTGAAGCTAATAGTGCGTCTCTAGAGGAGATACCTTGCCAAAATGCCAAAGTGATCACCTCAAATCAGTTGTTTCTTCGGATTATCGGAGAAACCTGCTCTGTGATCTGCTTGTAAGTAGATAGGAGTGTAGGTAAAGATTGAAACGTTTATTTCGGGCACAGTTAACTTTATTTTGTCACAAAATATTTTTCCCGCGTTTTTACGAGTGCTATTAGTCGATACAAACTCGGAGTCCGCTCGCGGTCGCTATAGATTTCAGACTGTCCTACCATCCGTTGGTTCGAGGCATTGTGTAGGAGAAAGTTTGCCCTTTTCTTAAACCATTGTTTCGATGGGATCACTGCCGAGCCGATCCTCGCCGAGCCTGCCTAGCGCTAACAAAGAATCGCCCTGTCGGTCAATTTCATTGTTAGGCACTTGGCCGGTCCGTTACAGGATCTCATCGTTGCAGGGTTCCGTCGGCAACATCCTTAAAACAATACACGCAGCTAATATACAAATTATATCAACCGCGATTTATCTAAGCATAAATGATTGTGAGGAGTAGTAATTTTTTAGAACCATATCATTTTTCACATCCTAAATTCAAACTCTCAAGCTACCACAGTAATTCTTATTAATCGTGTATTCTGTACAAAAAATAAATGTGACGTCATTCTTAGCTATACCTTAAACTAGGTTGTTTTTATTTACAGCCTGATTATTCGTTTCGTGGAAATATAACTTAAGAAAATCTTAATAAGGAACGCTTTTATATACTGACTTTGGGCTTCGTGTGGTTAGTATTGTGCTCAATTAAGCGCGAAAGAGGAAGAATCCGTTAGGTACTAATTAATATGCAGAGCGATGCGCTGGCGATTTGGGATCATCTTGGATGGCATCAGAGTAGACCAGCGGGGATGCAAATGCAGGGCTTCTAAATTTTTTGCTAATTTTGTGTTTACGGCGAAGCCAAATGATATATTAATTTGGTAACCATTGGATATTTAATCATAAAAAAATATGTTTAGGGTGATCTGATGCCTTCAACATAGTAAAGTCAGATTTTTAAAATTCAAATTTATTTCTAAGGAATTTAATAAATGATGAATTGCTCTCTTATAAAATACATTAGAGCCGTAAGAAAAATAGTAATTGAAAGGCCACTGGAGGATCTAAAACATAAAAAGTTTTTTTTTCTATACTATGAAACTGTAATTAAATAAAAACCAACAATTGCTTACTGACCGCGCAAACGGTAAAACCTGATACCCTATAAAAATAAGTATTATCATTTAAATCGTTTTACGATACATAAAAAGTATACTGCTTATAAAGTTTCAAGAGTTAGTGAAGTTTACGACACATCAGTCAAAAAAAATTTACAAAAAGTGACTTGTCTCGACAGTTCTGCCTATATTGACTTGCCGGCAGTCTACACAGCACAATGACATGCTCATATAGCTGCACGGTTGATAGGGGCGAATAGATATACGGTCCTGTAGCTAATCATAGAATATCAACTGCTTCTATACATTGATCAGCAGTAGTAAATTATTTACCCAGAACCTGACGTCTTAAAGACGACTTGACGCGCCTGTGGTACTAAATTGCTATGGGATTCATATCATATGGTGATGATTTTAGAGGCGTGGTTTTCAAGAAGAGATAAAACGCATATAATTTGATGCTATGGCTAAGAATTTAGTTTTATTATAAAGATAAGGGTTTGCCATTATTTTTAAAAATGATTTCGGGTAAGTGGCCGCCGCGGCTGACTCGAACAAATTCCAGCCGAGAGGCCCAATTTTCAACCACTTTTTGCAGCAAGTTGGGCCGTATGTCAGCAATAACGCGCCGAATATTCTCTTCCAAGGCGTTAATCGTGTCCGGCTTATCTGCGTAGACAAGCGACTTCACATAACCCCACAAAAAATAGTCCAGCGGTGTTAAATCGCACGATCTTGGAGGCCACGCCACAGGCCCACGACGCGATTTTTACTTTATTTTAGAGTGATTTTAAAAAAAAATTAGAGCGATTTTTTCTAAATTTGCACTATTTGCAAACGTTGTTCAGGAGTAAGTCTATTCATTATGAAATGGCAAACCAAACTGAGCGTAAATCAAGTGACAGCTATCAAAAACACCAACTACGAAAAAAGTAGTGCCAGATTGAAAACCACGCCTCTAAAAAAAACACCCTCTACTATCTCTACTTGTGCGTGCGTCACTTTAAACCCATTGGTTGGCCAAAGGCGACAGTGGGTCATTTTTTAGATCTGAGAAGATTAAAAGATTAAAATAAAAAACATACAACGATGACATTTTTTCAAATCATCATACATTTTAACACCATTGTAGCTTTATTTTGTAAATTTTAACGCGATCAGCTAGTAACAAAACAACCCCTCCCCCCCCCTACTTTACTGGATTTGTGATTCATCTACAACTAAATTCGTCTTACCCCGTTCCTCTCGAATCCGCGTTCAGGAATGCAACTAATTCTCAAAAAGGATTTCGATTATATTTTTAATTCGTTTTCTAATCATTAAGAAACATTTTTACAATATTTTTTACTGGCTAATGTTTGATTGTCGATGTCAACCTCCAAACCAACGTGAATAAAAACACAACCTGTGTATATTGGGTGTGTCTGATACTGCAAAAAAAGTAGTGTACTTTAAGCCTGGGAGACCGAAATGTTTAGAGAGAGAAAGGTTGTCGAGGTCAACAAACGAAGAAGACGTGGAAGGAAGGAGTGGCGAGGAGTGAAGAGCTACCAACCCAACGGCCAGTCCGATTACTTCCACTTCACGGATGACCGACCCGTTCGAGATTGCTCTATATTTCTCAGCTGACGTTTTATCGCTCCAAATCGGGTAGGAGCGGATGCAGGCGTACTCAAATTTTCTTCTAAACCTAATACCTACATAATATAAAATGACTAACTTTCTCGTACATGGAGGTTTTTTTTAGTTAAAAAAAAACTATGTAAGAAAAGTCGTTTTTCGCTCGTTTTTTAATACGAGAGAAAAACAGGTTTTATTTAGATGATGTTACACGGGACGAATCCATAAATACCTGTCTACGAAAAAAATATTCTAATTCGACGAAATCACTATCGTCGCACGCACTATGGTCACATTACGCAAATCATGTCATTTCAATTTACCGTATATTCAAAATAGCTGTATTTACCAAATTTTAGTAGTATCCAATGATTTATTTTACAGATATTTTAAAAGTATGATTTCCTACATTGTATTTTCATTAAACCATTTTATAAGACAGCGCTTTTTCCTTGTCTTTACAGCTGGTTGCAAGTTGCAAATGGATCGCACGAAGTCGTTGTCGTTAAAATGTTTGCCAGCGTCAGCTGTCAGGCCGTTTCGAATTTCAATATTTTGCTTCATTCAAAAATCGAGAGTCAGGATACCTGCTCCTGATAAATAGTTTCTTTATACTTGCCGAGGATCCAAGCTATCCAACAGTGAAAACCCCATTCGAACCCGTTCAGTGGTTTTGGAGAAGAAACTAGCAACGCCTAAAGCAACTCTTTTTTATAAGTAAAAACACAATGGAAAAATTTCAGTGCCCACAATTATTACAGTGTTATCGTTGGGAATTATTTTTCCAATGTCCTACCGCTCAAATACTCTAGAACTTACAGTTGCATTAATACCCTACCCTACATAATCACATACCCTAATTTGGAAATATAACCACAGGATCAAGGCCATCACTTACAGGCGATAAAGTCGCCAAGACGAACAGTAATTGCCTAATCGGAAGGAGCGTATAATTCGAGAAATCGCTTACGTCCAGGTCAAAAGTACGGCGAGTTCATCGTCCGTCGTATTTGTGATGCAAATAATGCGTTTGCGGGGAGGCGAGATGAGGATCGGATGCTGGGGCGGATTATCGCGTTGTGATCTCCATCTCCGACGGCCGACGGAGGCAGGATGCGTTTATCTGCGCGGATATATGGACAAAGCCGAATTGCTTCCAAGGCTCCTAGCGCCGGAGATAATTGAACACGCTTTGTGTTTTAGTCGGTCGGATAACCTGCATACCTTCAGTTATGCAGGTACCGAAGGGCTAAAGGGAGTTCAAGCATCGCGATTAACCAGGATAACACAAAAAAAAGACATATTCAATTTTAATAATACTATTATAACCTTTCGATATTAGTCTACGCGGCTTTAACGGACCTAGGAACTATTGTTCCTGCAATAAGTCGAAGTGGTTGAAATGGCGGCCGTTAAATATGCATAGTCCAGTTACCTGTTTTACTAATTAATGTATTGTTGAAGAGAAAGTTTTTTAAAATATTTTAGTATTATTTAATGGTAACGTTGTTAAGGGATAATTTATCATCGTCTTCTTTATCTAATCCAAATCGTCCCTCTCACTCTACCTCTTTTAAGTGAAAATTAGCAATATATATCCTTTATATTTTTTTCGCTCGCAATAGTAAAACAGATATATAGACTATGCTCATTTGAGGCCTCCATTTCACCCCCTCAAAGATTGCTCAATCGTACTGGAAACTGTTTACCATAGTGCTCGTATGATAGAAGGTTTTCCACCGCCCCATGTATTTGTAAGTATTGATCTACGGTAGACCCCCTAAACAATATTTGGAAAGTTGTCTGTTTCTAATTTAGGTGATACTTTATTCTTTATTAAGAGAAATCAACAGTCTTACAAACAATTGGTATTAACGATAAGTTTACATTCTTAAAAAGTATTTGTAAAACTAATCAAAGATTTCTACTGTTAATATAAACACTAAAACTAAGAAACTAAACATGTATAGTTAAATTATGCTTTAACTCTTAATTATATCAAAATGCTTATCATGGCTTGAATTCACATGAGATATGACATAATAAATCAGTTAAATATATGTATTAATTATTCATATAATTGTATTGCCTTAATGGCGGCTGACTGAAAGGATTGCTTCTTAGCGAACAGATACTGTCGGGTTTAGTAGGTGGGGCAAACTTAATGTTTAATAACTCGAAGCCTACGTTTAAAAACAGCCTTGGATCACGGTTTAGAAGACGGTTTGAACGCCGACCTATGAAGCGCATTCCAGTCACGAATTGTCCCACAGAAAAAAAGAATTGAGCCCAATGTTTCTTTTTTTTTCAATTTCTCAATATTGTTTTTATCTTAGATGAATCGTCATTGCAACCACGACTTTAAACGACCAATGAACTTCAAAAGCCATTTGGATGACTTGCATTCGGTTTCATTTATTTTTAATAACTGTTATAAATAAGAACAGTTTTATATTCGGTTCTTAGCCATTATTAAATCTTTTAACACCTTATTATGTGTCTGTCAATATATTACCAATATTGAGGTAATTTATGAACCAAGATAAATAAGCTTTTTCATAGTGTTTTATTGTATAGTATTTTATTTCATAAACCTTATTATTTGTAAAAAGTACACTAAATTTCATATTCTTGTTATTAAGTAAATTCCTAACCCCTCCTACTTACCAATCCCAACCTCGTTCCCAAATGTGTTTTTCCATTTTACTAATTTTGGAGAGGAAACTATTATTTATTCGTATAAACCGAAAAACATATATGTACAGAGCAGTAGTAATAGTTCAATGCCTATTTAATGTAACCAACAAGCGACCGGCACCTACTGCACTGATGTTCCCTGCCTTCCTAACTAGACGCCGTCTGTACCAAAGAAGGCAGTGACCGACGATTTTTGTCAATTGAAATTATTTCGGTATTCAACTAAAATGATTATTATTATTGGCCTTATGGTCTGATTGTTTTATTGTAATTTTATTTATCTAATAGCCGTTGTTTCATGAAATTAATTATTATAAGAAAAAAGTTTACCAATCTTTCTGTGGAAATAAACATTAATAATAAATCACGGTCGCGATTAATTTTTAAATTATGTTTACTGTTACATACACATGTGATTATGAGATGGTCCCACATCCCGTATCAGACGACACCTCGGTCGGACGAAGGCGGGATCATAAGGTTTAATGCCAATGCCTACCTCGGCAAAGAAAAATGAAGTCCGTCTGTATAAAATCCGTCGCATTGACTTGCTTTGATTGCATAGTAAAAATAATATTCTCGCAGTACATTTAAAGCATGCAAAGCGGTTAAGTGCGATGTCCGGCGAGTAGCTTTGGCTTATCTGCGTCGACTTGACATCAACAGGAAGTACTACTATAAATAGACGCATTCATTATTCGGCTCCTCTCTCAAGCGCGCGTGTGTGTGTATGGAACAGCGTACGTTGGGATGTGTGCGTGACCTGCGACATCACACATCGACACAATAGTGTGATAAATGATAAAAGATCGATTATTTACTACAAATTGAGAAGTTTATGTGTTTTATTTTTTTATAATGTTTCATTTTTGGGTGTGACTTGATAAAAATATTAAATATACATTTAGTACTCACACAGAGCTTCAAAGTAGCTATATATACTAATTGTTATTACACCTATTGACATAAAATTACAAATACAATAAAATGAGTTAAATTTGCTAGTCCAAACATGGTGCGTTTGGTCGCCTAGACGATACCTAAATACAGTATTTTAATATATATTATTTATTTAATTTAATTTATTTATTTAATTTAATATACAGCGTAACTTAATTTATAAAACACAAAATACATAATTATTAATTTGGCCAATTACTTGAATACACTGTTTAAAAATGGAATTGAAAGATAGGTTCGCCTACAACTAATTATATAAAAAAAATAAAATAAATGAGAAACGTAAATAAAATAGTTAAGTTTTTGCAAATTTACATTGATAAAAATATGTATTAATTAGAATATGGGTTTTGTTAGAGTTATTATGATAAACATAAATATTTAGGACTTTTACCTTCTAATTATCTGTATGAGACAAGTATATTTTATTTACCTTGTTTTTGAATGAATTCAAAGTACTATTAAGAATGTCTAATTCCAAAAGATTACTTTTATATTCATGACATATTCTGTGAAGTGTTGCGTTTTAAGCATAGTTTGTGTTTGTTTTATTCGATGAAAAAATATCTGACAAGTCTATTAAATTATTGAGTAGTTTATATAGTAGGAAAGCCGCATCAAACACTTTCCTTCGATATCCAAACTGGGAATTTGGTGGAAATCCTCAGCTTCCACCTCAGCGGTAAGTATCAAATGAGATTTGACAACGCCAATTTATGTGCCTGAGAAAGTTATGTTGAATATTTTCTATTCTGCTTACATACACTTTCTATGAGGGACTCCAAATGACAGAAGAGTATTTATTCTAAGTGGCTCCTGACAAACGAGAAATACAATAACTTCAGTGTGTGGGTTTTGAAATGGTTTGCAAGTCCTGAATAGGAAGCTAAGCATTCTATGTGATTTCTCCACAATTAGTTCAATGTGTTTGTTATAGAGCAGCTTAGAGTCTAACATGATTCCAAGTTCGCGCACGCTACCTAAATGTATTTAATGTAATTAAATTAAATATAAAAATATTTTACATTATTAGACTATATAAAAATCGGCAAAACACCTGAAAATATAAATAACATTATTTTTGCAATTTAAAAAAAATAATTTATTTGCTGAGTTTTATAAAAAATATTTTTTGACTAACCTGTCCTATGTGAAACATTTTTAAATATTAAATATCTAATGTCCTTTCTATATTGCATATATTGTTAAAAGGGCGTATTCTCGTGGCAGCAGCTGTAATATAATATAAGGTAACTACTACATACTTACAAATAAATTGAAAATGATCGTACATAGAGTGATTGCGATAATATATGGTCGCGTCGCGAGTGCAGATAATGAGGGTGGGGGCGTAGGGCGGGCGGCGTAGGGACGCCGTCGTGCCCAGCCGCAGTAGGGCTGAATTCGGCACATGCCGGCGATATCAGTCGAGACCAAAATATCCTCCAGGGCTTATAATAAGGAGCTGTCATCCGGCGGTTGTCAGCGGCAGGCCAGCGCGCGAGAGCCCCGTTCCGGGAGTCTAATACTTTCCTCGCCGTTTCATTTAAAGATGTGAAAATTATTTCAGCTTCTGCTTAAATAATAATAACATATAATGTAATATAAAGTTTCTATTTATATCCGGGACAAAATTAATTATGTAAAATATGAAAGATAAAGTCATCTCAGCCATTACGTGAGCCCTCACAAATCGAGATAAAAAAAATAACTGAAATTTACTAAATGCATTTCCCAAAAAAAATATTTAAATGTCTGAGTACCTAAACTAACCGGATGAAATCATAATCTGAACACCTACACACCTTATCTACTATATACTAGTATGTTAAAAAAAGTTTTATCGTCCAAATGTACAAATAAAAATGATCGACTGTCCAGTATAAATTTGCATTTTTAAACGCCTTTCGACACCAAAAAGCTGCTACGCTCGTGATGCTGTGAGCCAAGTGTTGTGCGCGGTTCATAACTTCATGGCTACATTATATTATTTATACCAAATTTTACGTGTATTAACGAAAAAACATCTCACAAATACGTCATTGCAGAAATATCGGCTTTTAGATCATGGAAACAATCGATATATAATTTTTTTTATCATAACCTATCTGTCCAATATACGACATTAAAATACACAAGTAACGATATAATAATAACAGTCAAAGAAATTGTTATATTGTGTATCTAAAAAGAATCTGCACAGGTGTGAGTAAAATGATATTTGACGGTGTGCAAGGAAGTAGGTGGACCATCCATTCGACATGGTTGATTATATATTTGTGATGTGAGTTCGTTAGCGTCGATGTCCCACTGGCATGGTGTCACCGTAACGTTATTTTGAATCCACGAAAGACGTCGAGCCGTTTGATTGAGTAAACTTGTGCGTCGGCAATAGTCGGTCGGCATTGTACGAAAATAAAGCGGCTGTCCGTGACACTGTCGTTCTTATTGAGCAGCGCGGCAGCAAACTGCTTTACCGACTGAACACAATCGCCTCAATGGCCGACGATGAATGAGCGAGAGAGCTTCGCCCTTAGTGAGTGGACATAGATGGTTGTACTACAAACATCGCTTGCCATTTGAATCGGTGGGTAATTAATTATTGTTTTAGATAAAACACAAGCCATTTTTAACCAAAATATAACGTTTTTATGCAATTTGGTCTCCTAAATCTGCAGAAACCACACACATTAAGGTCAAATTAAATTTTGTGAAACTTTTTGTGTTAGAATGAGCACATGCCGACACATTATGCTTATATTTATATAAGTAGAAACGTAAAATAAATTATGTAAAATTGCTCAAAGTATAATAAAACAATGAATAAGACTTAGTTTTAAATTTATAAATAGCACAAAACAACACGTATCGACTAAATATTTCTCATAAGTAGCACACGGCCTTTTCAGATATATAATTGAAAGAACGATTCTGTTAGCTTCTTTTAATGTTTCTTTGGAACAAACAACCTTTCATACACTTTTTATATATGAGATAGTTTTTTTTTCTCCCGTAAAGTTTATAGAGTTGTATTATTTCGGAGATAATTCACCTAAGATTAGCAAACTATTCACAAACACAAATTTATATTTGTATATATTTAACTAAAAACAGATTTTTTATTTATTTCTGTTTTATTTACAGGGCCATCTGCATGTTTAAATTAAAGAAAATGTCGCTATAAGATGAAGGGGTGTAAATAAAAAAGTACATTTTGATAATTTTCATGAACGTATTAACCTATTTAACGAAAACAAATGCAGCAGGTTGCACACTATTGGCGCAAATCTTTCTTTTTTATGATAACAAAATATCAGGTTGCACACTATTGGCGCAAATCTTTCTTTTTTATGATAACAAAATATCAGGTTGCACACTAATGGCGCAAATCTTTCTTTTTTATGATAACAAAATATCTCTTAGATATTCTCAAGTATTTTTGTCTGACGCTTCTGAATTTCTAAATAAAATAACTTGATTAGTCACCAATAAACGTTTAGTATAATAGTAGTCTGTACTAATATATACAAACGAGAGCATGTCTGTATCCTTATGAGACAAACAAAACAGGTCGCACAGCAATCTAAGATTCTTTGGCTCGAACTTTGTTTATATTAATTACTCCCTTTGTCTGTCCATAGCTAATGCCTAGTAGCACAAAAAGATCAGCACGTTTCTGAATGACTTTGGCATACATTACGCTTTTATAAATGCCATAATGGAAGCGTTTCCATGATTAATAAAGTGATTAATAACGATTTTATGTTTATATATCTATATGTTTATTTATGTTAGTGTTAGCGTATGACAACTACATCGTGTATATATAAATTTGTGTAGATTTATGTATAGCTGACTGCATCGAAATTTGACGCGGGTGTAGCGTTCTATCCTACGCGGAGGTGTTCCTACGTGCAAAGTTAATATGATGCAAAGGTATCTTGTAATGAATATTAATATTTTGAACTTAGACTTTGCTTATATTTTATACAGAATGGCTTAAGACCTTTCCCGAATGCTTAAGGGCAATGCTTTATATTTCCTATTACAAATAATATATAAAACGCAGGGCTAATAAGCTGGATTTTTTATTGGGAAACCCTCAATAAATAATCAATAAAATCTTATCTGTAAGAGAGTTGATTTTGTGATAAATAACTGTAATAAAAAGCTAAACTTTTTATTGGAATATATCACAAAAAAATATGAAAACATAAAACTCTTCCCAACTTTCAGAAAGAATAACTAAAAGCTTCATACTGCATTTCAAATTTATCCCATCTATTTTGAGTTTTTTCACGCGACAACGTCCTGTGTTTATACCATTTTCTGACAAGCTTTACATGCTGCTGAAAGAGAAGATGATTAATCTCTCAGAATCTTTAACGATGTTCGACGAAACTTTAACATGATTATGTATAAAATTGTGTTTGCATAGCAACGTGCTGTGCCGACGCGACGCGGCGCGAAAACGTAACAAGAATATTTTATATCCCACTTTCCGTATTTGTTCATCTTCAAATCTCGACGGCTATCCACAGACTAAGTCGTCTATTCATAGATTTAGCATAGCAATGGGTCAGTAGATATTTAGACGGAAACCCCTTTTGACGCTCGTTTGGCATGAAAATGTTGAATGAAATGATGACAACATTTTCACATCACGTGAAAATTCTTTCTAATTCATGAAGGCAAACGAAATACCAAATGTGAAAAACATAGTTTATGTGGCGCGATTTTCAATCATTAAACTTTTCCTGTAATTATTACCACAAAAAATATATTTCTCATGTGAATCCCTCAAATAATATTTAATATTTTTAAAATAATTCAATCATTTCTTCACGCGTGGTTGGCATGGAATTAGAACGCCGCCATAATCAGCTAGGAATGTCAGACGTTCAGAATACCTTGTGAATACCACATACCTAAACTCTAGATTGCTAGGTAAAATATTACGTATGCATGGCAATGAAATGACGCATGCGCGGCTGTCAAGAAGTTGAAGTCGCCAGAACGTACTTCATTGACGATTTGGCCGTAGTTTAATCTTATTTTTATTCCCTCCTGTTTTATCCTTAGCTTTTTTTAATTTTTGACCCCCATAGGTAAGGTAAAATCGACGCCCCACATTTTCGACAGATGTTCACTGAATGCATTTTAACCATTTTTGGAATGACGACTGTGTGTATTTGATGAATGCTGTGAACACGATTGCGTCAAAACGCTGCAACGAAATAAGTCCAATTTTTGAATTTGGTTTGTATATGCCTTGGCTATCGGCCAAGTTAAAACAAACTCATTCTAAAATATGTAGGGAAGGAGGGTGAATGTTTCTAAATCGATGACGCTAATCTGTTAGAGACCAACGAAACGATGCATAAAGGAAATATAGATTTAAATTAGGTCTACAAAAAAGTAAAAGGTAGTACATATATAATAATATTTTCGGAAATAAAATATCTTATCTATTAAAAAGCATTCGAATTTTCCAAATGTCAATATACTGTCAGACTTTTATATAAGTAATGTAAACTAACGGCGAATGCCTATTATAACGCAAGGAATCATCTAAATACGGTATACATTATACAATTTTACTATAAATATATATATTATAATTGTTCTTTGATAATAATTGATAATTTATTTACTTTGGTTCAATAATAAATGTCAGTTACTAAGTAATTAAATACTAAGCTCCTCTTTCAGTTTCCGTTTTGTATTTAGATTACAGTTTAAAAAAGTCAGTTACGATGTAAATAAATAGCAGCCTTCTCTACTAGTCTAGAACCCTCTTTCCCTTAGGGTTTCGCTATAAATGTTTACATGTTAAAATAAGGACCTTTTTCCGGATGGATGCTATTTTGGTTGGATATAATTAAGTTAGATTATTGTTTGCTGCATGTTATTAATAATTGTCAGCAAGCGTTACGTCAAGTAAACATGGCGACCACAAGATGCCGTGTTTTAAATGTGAACCCGTGCTTAGAACAGGAGACGACTAAATGGAGTCGTTTGAGAGGGATCCCGAGGGACGAGCGAGTGGCGCTCTCTCAATGACGCCATTGTGCGCTGAAGCCACGCATCCGCGGCTGCTAAGCCTCCTGCACCCGCGGCGCGCGGGTCTTATAATTACATGTCATTTTAACAAAGGGCCTTAAAGGGCGACATCGATAGCCAGTGACATATGGTCACTTAATCTCAACAAATTCAAACTATTTACTATTCAATAGATACAATAAAACGTAAATATTGTATAATATATTGTGCGTTGCTTGGCAAACTATGAAGATCGTTAGAAAATGTGTACACCACTAAATATATACTACCAGTTGACTTTAAGGGTTCTAAACAACTAAATAAAAATTTATTAGTTTTAAAATATATTAATATAGTTAAATAACTGCTCTAAGTACACAACTGTCTATGAAACAAAATACACGTAATTTAAATAAAACTCAAATTATAAAAAAAAAAAAAAACCCGCGACACACAAACGGCTTAACAGATTTTCGTGGATAATATCTAAGAACACTCTCGATCAAGTCACCTTTCAAACAAAAAACCAATAATTAAAATCGGTTTATCCGTTTGGTAGTTACGGAACAGACACAAAGTGATCCACGTTAAACTTATGACACCGTTCTGTTTGGGTTGGGGGTTAGGTTAGGTTCAGCTAATTTCAGTGCGCGGTAGTTACACTCCATCAGGAATTGTGGGCATACACTGCTAGATGGCACTGACCTACTACTTTTTCATATGCTTCACATCTATTGCTGTTTTATATGCTCTTTCTGTTTTCCAAGTTCTTATTTATTTGGGTTTTTACATTATTCCATTAAGCAAATTATTTTTACCGGCCAGTGGTGTTTTTATGTCACGTTATTTAAAAATTTAATTTTTTTTGTTTATTAATTTTGGAACAAATATTTGAATAAAATATGCCGTAGCGTCCTGGAAAATAGTTTAGGAAAAACCGACATGCGAATTTATCTCTGCTCAGCAGTTTGCATATAATTCAGGTTCTTCCATTCAGCCATTGATGTCCAACCTGATGTAGCAGAAGTATCATTCAAACGTGTTTAATAACTTAAATATCACAATAAATTTAGTTTCCTCAGCTTTGTCAAAATAAAATAAAAGTTAAAATAAGCCGTGTTTTCACCTTCCTGCAACTGTTTTATGTGGTTCGTTTTAGGACTGCTGCCAAAACTGCAAAATTGTCGAAAGGTTTGCTGCAACCTAGGCTCATGCTGGTTCTTGGATTTATATCTTTTAAAAGGCAGCAACTATAATATAGATAGTCTATATAATCGGTCAGTGATGCAATAAACGACTTTCGTTAATGGAATGCGCGTTGGTTCTAATTTCTCTCGTTGGCAGTTGGCCGCGCGAAAGTAGCATACAAAGTTGTAATTAGGCATTCGAAATTCGCAAGTGCTTTTGGTGCTCGGGCAGAGCAGACATAGCGAGGATCGACGAAGTCAGGTCATCAGTGTTTCCACCAGGCACTTGTCCGGGGGCGCAACCCCCCCCCCCCCCCCCGGAGAAAAATGACTCACAAAAATGCGACACCACCAATAATAAGATTTCTCTGCAAATTAAAATATAAACCTTTGACAATTTTGGTTCATAATTGTATTTTCCGTTATTTTGTAGCATGATAGCATCCTTTCTTCAATAAAATATTGATAATTAACTTGAACTGATAATGAATATAACTTTGTTTTATTTATTTCCTCCGTCCCCCCTCCCTCCAACCACGCAAATGTCCCCTGAAGCATTATGTCTGAAAGAAACACCGATGGTCATATTCATTTATTACGAAATCCTCAGTGTCGACCCACATTATGCAGTCAATACTCAAGACCATGGTGTCTCATGATCATTCCTCACACCTCACCTTAATTTTATTTTTAGTTTAGTTTATTTTGATTATTTTTTGTTTGAGGTCTCGTCATGAAAAACCTGATGATTCCAATTGCATTGATGAGAATTGATGAGATCGTGAATCGTGATTGAACGCGCATATAAAACAAAAGTTGAGACACGCGATCAGCTGTTATTATTTATTATTAACATTTATGGTCATAAATACCAATACAATGTTCATTGACTGTTATCAGCCGCTCGTGTAAAATCGCCCGCAAAAGTGACGATGCTACGTCATTCCAGAACATAATTACAATCTCATTATTTCACACAACTGCATTCAACTTCAGTTCGATTATCGCAATTTTCTCGGTTCGTTACTTTAAGTAAAACGTAACATCATCGTGTGTATAGCACACATGTTATTATATTAATGTATTATGTTATAATTTCTCTAAGAATATTACAATTCGCTGTAAGCCAATTTCCCAAATCTGCTTTCTGCTTGGATTAAAAATATAATTTCTATTATACCCCATCTCAGTGAATTATTCAAGAGTTATTTTTCGCCTGAGGTCGTTATTTCTAATTATTTTAGTTTTTTTTTTTTTTTGTGAGACCGGTTTAGTTATCGATATCGATCAACCTCCTAAAAGGAGTGCCCTAAATTTAAAAATATTCTGTATATAAATTAATAATGTGTCTGTCTGAAGCATTATAGTTTAGAAACTACCCGGCCTATTTAGCTATTCTTTTTAATTGTTCGTAATAGTTGGTTTTTAGGCAAAAGTTATCCAAAAAAATGTAAAATTCGAGAAAAAACTGAGTGTTTGTTCTTAACACATCGGCGGATCAATTGTCAAAGCCGCCTGCATAGAAAAAGACGGTAGGTACGTTATGGCCCGAAGGTCTTACAGATGAGAAGCGAGTTCCGAGTGCCGCGGGCACGAGTTGTTGTGTGACGCAGGTGCCCTCAAAGCAGTCTGCAGGGCCCAGCTACTAAACCCGGTACGAAGCCCGTGGGGTTGTACAGCTAGTAAATAATAAGAAATAGCCTAAGTGTTACCTTCCTGTTCGATATAGTTAAGTGGACTGTCTTTTAATTATTGTAATTTTAAAAATAATAATTGGCTGACGAGATTCAGCGTGAAATGTCGAAACACAGAAAGGAGGGGGACATACCTTTTGCTGCGATCTACCTCCTTTGAGAAATTTCTCCATAGAATATAATATTTGAACTTCACACACATACACGCGCGCGCGCGCACACACACACACACACACACACATACACACACACACAGCTTTCTCGAATTAGTAGCGATAGCGCGGTACGTCTTGCAGCCGCGCATCCGTCGGAATGACTGCCCGCTCGCCCGGTACGGCGCTCGCCATGGCTCTGACTTTGCGGGTAGACGAAATGGAAAACGATCACGCGCCGTTTGGTATATATTTTTTTTGTTTATCAAATCTTTAATCACATTATATGAACGCAGCGGTAACAACCACGTGACTCTCCTCTAGGAAGGTGCCTATAATAATGTGCTAAAAATAGCCCACTGGTTCGAATTAATGGTTAAAAAAAAATGGGATACATTGTGGTTACTCTTCGTATTTTAATTATCACCTCGAACATCATCTCAATTTAATGCAATATAAACAACATAGCAGATATTAAAGGGAGATGCCCAGTTTTTGTTATTCATATTTCGATAAAAAATATCGACATGAAACAAACGCGGCGGTGAATCGAGAGTCTTATTGATCTCACTGCCACCAACTCGATTGATCTGCGCCGACGTTCATCTAGAAATTATATTTATGTAAACAGGGCTTCTTCTGAGGAAAGAACTTCTCAGAATCGACCTCCGAAAGAATCCTCGGGCCATTCTAGACCGGGATGAGCAGCTCGAGCGACGACGCCGGACTACTTCAGTAGTGTCCTTTTTTGAAGGACACGTAATAAGCCAAAGAGCATAATTCATAAACATTTCCGAGATAATAAAAATATAAAAGTACATATTTATGTTCATAAATTATATTCATATGTGTATATATATATAAATAATATAAACACAATTATATATTTATTTGTATGGAATCAAATAATATCCATATTTATAGTGTATGTATTATTACATAATATATAATTCATATTATTTCTATTTAGTATAATCTGTGTTTTATCTTTTATATGTGTGTGGTGTTCTCTTTTTATTTAAATATTGATAAGGTTTTTCTTACTTAAGTGTCTAAAATTAATGTAAACATGTATCCAATATTTTGTTAAAATACCGAATAAAAAATAAAATTAAAAATAACATTAAAGATTCTTAATCATATGACGTCATGCACAAATGATGGAAATCTTTTTCTAGTAATGTTAACTTTTATAATGTATATATTAAATTATTATCATTTAAATTCTGTCAATATTAAATGTAGTTATTCTCAGTTTTATCCTAATATAAATTTTAATTACCGCAAATCTTTTAATTAAGCTAAAATATAAAACTTGTAATAGAACGGTTAAGGTCTGGAAAGATGCACTTATTAATATAATGCAAATAATGACAGTATAGTTGGATAAAAAAACTTTTTTATATAGGTACTTTATAAAAAAACAATTTTAAAAAAAAGTAGTTAAATAAATAGTATATTTACAATTATATTTGTATTTGTATGTAATCATATAATATCCATATTTATAGTGTTTTTTTTTTTTTTTTTGTTATGGAATATAAATTGGCGGATGAGTATAAGTCTATAACCTTCCTAACTAGGTAATAGTTACCTGTTCTAAGGAAAGTTATATATGAAGTGATACAGTGCATAGCAGAGACCAGCGCAAAACCCTGAGAAAAATATAAAAAATAATAAGGCACATATTATTTCTATTTAGTATATAATCTGTGTTTTATCTTTTATATGCATGTAGTGTTCTCTTTTTATTTGAATATTGATAAGGTTTTTCTTAGGTGTCTAAAATTAATGTAAACATGTTATGTATTCAATATTTTGTTGGATTACCGTATAAAAATAAAATAAAATAACATTAATCAGATTTAACATTATTTTAAACCTACTTATTAGCGAACACCTAGCATATATCATATATCAAAATTTCTAGAATATATCAAAATTTAATTTCCTTGCTTCCCACAGTCTAATTTTAAAAGTGGTTGGTTTCAAACACGATAGGAATTGAACTCAGTTGATCATTTAGAATTATAATCAATTAACGAGAATGCAATGATCTGAAACTGATTTTTACTCTTTATAGTTATTAACGCAGTGACATAATTTATTGACAGTAGGCTACATAACAACCGTGCCACTAAAAAAATACATACAAACTTAAGTTTTTTGAGTCTCACTTTGTGTTTCTTAACTTAGTTTATTTAATTTATTTAATAACATGGGGAAACCTGTATAATAAATAAAAAATGTTACATTCAACTTTGTATATTTGTCATTCTGGCTTCACGTGGGGAATTTCTGTCGTACCCCTAATGTGTGTGTCAATAAACATAAAGAATTAAAGTGTGAGGTGTGTGAAAGAGTTTATGTGTGATATCGGTAGGTTTTTAGGAGCAGTTAACTAATCTTCTTGTATTAAATTTCTCAATTTCCCGTTCGCGTGATGTCAAGTGGACTAACGCTTTTTTTCAGCAAAGCGATGTCATTGTCAAGAAACAAACAATCTGTTTCTTGAATGAATCCCACGATCTCTTTAAGTTTTCCAATATCAGCCGCTGAAAGGATTATTTAACATCAATGTGCATTACAAAACTTCCGTCGTGACGACTGGATACGGGATTGGATCATGCCGGTCCTTAGTTCGCAGCATCCGTCGGCGCGGCGGTTATCGAAAAAAGGGGCTCAGCGTCGCCGCCCGCCCCGCGCCGCCGCCCCCGCCGCCGCCCCCGCCGCCGCCCCCGCCCCGCTTCCTCCGAGCGCGGGTTCAAAGCCCCCGGTGCAATATTTATTTGCTGCGCCCGCATCGCTTCAACATTAGGGCCGATTCAGACCTTCTCGCTTTGCTAAAATTATAGTTTCAAAAGATCATCAAAAAATTAGGATGAATAAAAACATACGATTATTTTAGGGTGTAAACTGTTATCATAATTTTTTAATTTAAAAAAACTAAAATCTCAGCTTATATTGTTCTTGTCTAATCAATAGAACGTTCTAACGACACATATTACGTACTATCTATGTACACATTAATTATTTTATTATAATTAACATACATACTAAATGTACGAAGATGGGTGGCATCGCTAAACTACAACTGATATAAGGTTACGCCGAAATTACGTCCTTAATTTTAACAAATATAATAGTTACTTTTTAACGATCGATATTTTACAACCTTTCCAAAACGTTGATTTAAACTCAGGGTTTTGCGCTGGTCTCTGCTATGCACGGTATCACTTCATATATAACCTTCCTTAGAACAGGTAACTATTACCTAGTTAGGAAGGTTATAGACTTATACTCATCGGCCAATTTATATTCCATAACAAAAAAAAAAAAAAAAAAACGGCGATTCGATAGAGCGAAAGCGATGATTCTCATAGATACAGTACACACACGCGTACTACCTCTTATTTTACGCGTTTTAATTCAACTTTTAATGCTCGGGTAATGTTTCGAGCGGCTTTGACTGTATATTTCGTGTCTACAGAATTCTCGTTTCGAAGTGGAACCGATGGGTATTACTAGTGGCGGTACTCCCATAAAAGCCAAAAAGCCACGTTTGCCTAGATTTTTTAAAGAAAAAACACATAGATTATTTTACTTTTTGTGTCGGTCGGAATATCTTTTTTTTATTTAATTATTATGTCTAAATTACTACATATCTCAAAACAAATTTTGTTTCCAGCGGTTAAGGGAGCGGTAAGAGATCCCCGTCCCAGCGAAAGACATGGCTTGCCCACCGTACAAGTCCTGGGCACGCCACTGGGTAAAACTTAATTTTAAAGAAGACTCAGTTTATGCCTTCGCAGAGGCTTTCACAATAATTAGTCATGAAAATTCAGGGCCGGGTTAACAATATTAATACATTATTTGTTTTCATTCAAACAGAAACTTCCCCCCCCCCCCCCTCGCACGGTAGCAAAGGAGTTAAGTAGTTAAAGAATCTATCGTTTCAAATATAAACCCCCGGAACTCCTTCGGCTACATATATTACTAATTTATAAAGACGCGTGTTTTCAACGAATGCAAGATGTTTCCACATCACCCGCCAGAGTATACTGGCAATTATCGAAAGTCGACGATCGTAGGTAACCTGCAGTGGCCCCGCGATGCCCCGCTCTGAACTTGGCCTGCTTGCGCTTGCGATCCCGTGCACATGTGCTCGGATGCTTTTCGTATTCTTTTTGCCGCTTCTTCGTGCGTCTTTCGTAAGAACGCTCTGCCGCCGCCCATGGCCACTTATTCGCCATGTGCTGCTGGGCTGTCCGTCCGCCGCCCGCCCCTCGCGCAGGGCGGCGCCGACCGCGACGTGACGACGGCCTCGGCAGACCCAACTTCCGCTAGTAGAATGTTTGTTCGCATGTAAATCAAAACTAAATTATCTGTCAAAAAATTATGAATGAAAGAAAATTTTATTCAAATCTTATTTATTATTTATTTATACAAAACAGCAATACAAGAAGATAATTCTCTAATAATACATTTATATGGTCAGAAAAATGTACCAAATATAAATATGGTTGAATAGTCAAATTAGTCAGACAATGTGTAATGTGAGTGAAGTGTGTGGTGTATAATGTGAAATATATCTACAGTGTGTGGTGACTCTATTTGTGGTATGAAAATGTTTGTGCGTGCGTGACTGTGTGTGTGTTTAGTGTGTGTCTAAGAAGAAGGGGTAACTCCTAACCCCTTCTCTGAGATTGTAAGAGGCATGCTATTGGTCGACAGATTATATAGATTTATTGATTGATAATATCGATTTACACCAATGTAATTACAAAAATAATAAATTTGGCAATGAAAAGATTTCGCATTTTGTTACATAATTTCTTACTCTTAATAGGGAGACATAAACACCCCTGTAATCATTGCTTTATTAATATTAATATTTTAAATTTCTCACAGAATTAATACTGTTCTACCACACAAACCACACACACATGTGAGGTTTGCGCAAAAAAATAACAATTTCAATTTGTATGTGTTTTCTTGGTTTACTCTATATTATTATTACGGATTAATTAAATTAAATCAGATAAGTATCTGAAAACATCGAAATCACGAAAAAAATATATACTATCACATGTGAGACTCTGAATAATAAATTAATTTTTAAAATTTTTGACCACACTGAGTAGTTTTAATTAAAAATGATGCCATTTTTGTGAAGCAACCTATACATTAATTTTTCAAGCTGATATATAATTCACATTAACGATTAAACACGCGAGATATCAAAATTACTATTCCATTTGCACCATTAAAGTACGTTGGAGCTAGTAACCCAACCAACCAGGAATGCGCTACCACTATTAAATTTCATAATTATTGAAGCCAACACTTCAACTATTTCCCGTACGCAATACGACAGTGATTTCAACGAATAAAGAAACTAGAATGAATCTCAGAATTCCGAACGTTCCAGAAATTGACCAATTACTTACCCATTTCGAAGAAATTTCTATTTATCATTTGTAACGAGTGATAATGGCGCTTTTAATAAAACTGCATCTCTAAAAAACAAACGAGATAATTAATTTAAAAATCCAACAAAGAATGCAAGACATGTCGACATCTTGTTAAGAGTTTAAATTTATGATACGACACACTGACGTCTGAATGATTTATTTAAGCGAAAATACAAACGAAGCAACAACATTTTATTTTAATTTGAAAATAATATGCACTATCGGTAAATTTCCATGTAACGATTAATAATTGAAAAAATACATTTTTATTTAAGTGCTTGAATGCGTTTTAAAAATATCGTGTTGATCGTTGAGAAATTCCTTAGTTTCCAGCCATTCATGGGTGGAGCATCAGGTCATGCTTATCATAAAAATACATTGTCATCGAAAATGAACCAGCATGTCAAATTTTAACTCCGTAGGATAAGAGGAAATGGTTCTAAATCAGCTTGCAAGATTTGACCTAAGCCGACATACAAACATTGCAAGCTAAATAAAAACTTGTCAAAAGGAACGATGAATGAATAATAAAATGTATTTTTAAAGTAACTTTTATATTAACATAGGCATAAATGTCGATGTCATAATGATTATTAATAATAATAAAATATATATATATTTTTTGATTACTAAATACACACCTCACATTTTTTTATTTCAAGATTAATAGATAGTTTCCAATTGTTGGTAGATTTATCATAATTACAAATTCATACAGTGTGTGTGTGTGTGAGAGAGTGAACCCCGCTAGTTGCCAAACCAAGTACTCCAGAACCGCGTATACTAAATGCGGTAATGTTAGCTAACATATTCTGTAAAACTAATATTTTCTGTTCACGAACTATTTCAAGTAATAATGTGAAATTAAATAATATAAACAAAAATGGTATTGATAACGTGACATATATTATCGTAAGAATGATAAAAATATGTTTTATTTGTCCCGCGTAATGAATGCACGCGTGACGTGGAAGTCGCAGCGTGGAAACCGCGCCACTGACTCTAATTCCACGCGAGTTTCTGCCTTTGTGTTCCATTCATTCATGCACATTTTTACAATTTCCTGGTTGACGCGAAAGGTTCCATTCACCAACTCCTCGCGTGCAACGAAAGATTAGATGCGACCTTATCTTGTCATCGTGGAAACAAAATGGCGCCTTTGCAAGTGACGCTTATTGGGAGACTTGCCATATTTATTATATAACATTTCCTTTAAAATAATAAATATTTCATATAATATCATCAAAAAATTAAATGTAAGTCGTGTGACCAGCATAAACAGCGCACTAGGTTCCGTCGATGAAGCAACTACTGTGTTTAACTGTGTTTTAACGAGATGTAAACATAAGTTCTAAAATAAACTTTGTGGAAATACTTCCGTCGTTGCTTGTGCTGTGATTAATATAATTACATTCTGTTCTATAATTAACTACTGATATAATTTAATATGATCATTTTATGAACTATTAACGTATCGCCTTTGATGTCTAATTTTATATTGTCAATTATTTACTTTTCAGTTACCTACCTAGTATAAATTATTATATGAGAGTTTGTGCCTGTTTACAAATAAAACTAGTATTTGGTCATTAAATAGAATGTTATTTTAAATATTGAGTTTCTAGTAAAATAATCCGTATAGATAGCATATGACCAAAATTAAAAAATAACTATTTACTTCTTAATTGTGTCTGTGTGAGCTTAGTGATAAAATGTTGATGCATAGAATTACCTTTATACACGTGAAATTAATTGAATACTAAAGGCCGGTGAGCCATGCCAGGGAGTAAAAATAAAATGTAATTACTGGTGATAATTGTGAGGTTTCAGTGGAATATAAGAGAATATAACGCGCAGTTCCTCGGAGTTGGTATTAATGGAATCGTCAGACCGGAACTACGAACTAGCACTCGCTTCCCTTCTCACGTCCACTGAGCGGAAAGAGAGGGGAAGTAAGAAGTGGTAGGTATAAAGCGGGGGCAGTTCCAAGGCCCCTTGAACACATTCTCAGCTTTGCTTTTCTGGTGATAAATGCAATACTATTTTTTTTTAAACATTTGCAAGTAATGTGTATAATTTGTTTGACTACTGGGCCTGTGTTTGATCGTTTTGTATACGACAATCATTCCCTCCCACTCTTCTATTCCTTGAGCCTGCCTTCTTTTCTCTTTCTATAGTAAGGTTTTCTAAATGTAAGGTTTCAAAATCAGGGGTCAAATGGTGCAGTTCTTTCAACCCTCCAGTGAGACGTCGAAGTGGGCATTCGTTCACAATGTGTTCGTCCGATTAAACTGGGGCACCGCAATCACACGATGGGGAAGGTGTGACACGACATTCTCCACTTCGCCCGTAACCTGTCCTTAGCCTATTCAATGTACACCATGTTTTTCTGGGCAGATGGAAGCCTGGTAGTTTGATTGCTGGGTTTTCTATGAGGAACTTGTGGCGTGCATTGGTACTCTCACACTATTTTTTCCATCTTTCTCTCGCATTTGCACCGTTGCAAAGGGTGTTGTGATCGCAATGGGCGGCTAGATCAATATTGATAGGCATCAAATCCGCCCCACTTGTTTGACATTTGTCCCATTCTCGTTTCAGGTTATTTACCCGTCTTATTTTCGGAGGGGTCACGTTAATAAGAACAGGCAGTTGGTGTAGACTTTATGGTGCCCGTTATAACCCTCATGAACGAATTTAGCTGGGTATCGACTCGGTCGGTGTGCGCGCTATTGAGCCATAGAGGGTTGTGAATCAGTGCAGTGTGGCGGTGCGGAGAGTGTATGGCATCTGCACCCCAAGTGCTTCCAGCGAGTTTTTGAGCTAAGAGAATATAAGTCTGAATTTAAATTTAATTTTCTTTATTCTATTTCTTTTATACTATATCATATCCAAAATGCAAACTATACATATATTTCAAAATATGTACTTATTATACTATTTTTAAGCATATTAGATACATTATATTATTTTATCTGCGGACTTTTTATTTTATCTTTTTCGCCCAATAGGATTAAAAAATCTGCTTTTTATTACACCTTAAGATCACCTTAAGATCAGCGTGAATTATTTATTTGTTATTGTTATTAACCTGGAGGCATTATTTTTAGTTTTTTAACTTTGTAATTTTCCTGACGGTGTCTAGTTATTTTTTATTAGTAGTTTTTTTTACTTGTATTGTAATGTGTACATGGGGAAACCTGTTTGATAAATAAATAAATAAAAATAAAACGAGAGTCTACACGATATTTAATTAAAGCAGTTAGTTGACACACGGGTCAACGGTCAACAGGCCGTGGGACGAGGGGGGGGGGGGGGGTTGATATACAGTTTAGTTGTTGTTATAGATCAATATTTCAGACAAAGTTTAGATTTTAGTTATAAATGGCAATTATTTGGTTTTTTAAACTTGTAACATAATAGTAACGTTGCACTTTGTTAGAGGGATACTTGAGCGGCGCCTTACGAGTAGCACTGCGATTCATTCATAAAAATAAAATCGTTTCCCACGAGCTTGAACTCATTGGTTTGCGTCTAAGCGAACTGAACTGAATAGAACTGTACCGCTAGAATCGCGACCGGAGACGGGCGGATCACGGAGGAGCTGGTTTGCGGTTGACAGCATACTTAACGCGAGCCTATCTTTTTCAAATCACATTTAAAACTGGTACCGATAACTTATGTGTTCATCAAACTCAAAAAATCGCATAATGACGCATAATTCGTCCGACGAGCTTGTGCAATTTTGAAACCCACTTCGTGTTCTTTAAGGAGTTACTTTTTTATAATATAATTATGTTAACATATAAATAATTCTATTCTTCTAGATACTGTAATTTTTAATTAAAAGTGATAATAAATATATAGGTCTTGGGAGAATTTCGTTTGCACAAATCGCAAATAAGATTGCTCAAAATATTTTTATTGAATGGTTTTTACCTAGTAGGTTGTTTTGAATGCATATTCAGAAGGGGTCAAAGGATGAGTCTCCATGCAAGTTATATTTTTTTATAAATATTTATGTGTCATTTTCTTTTAAATTGATACAGATTCTAAACACACGTTTCGTCTTTGCATGATCATTATAGTCATGCCTTTTTAAACGTTTCATTACCACTGTTTTTATCTGACTATCACAAGCTCAGATGTTTAGGATTCAAAATAATTGTACATAGCCTAAGTCACAATAATTATAATAAATTAACAGTGAAATAATAAATAATGGTAAATGATAACTTATTAGTTAAAGAAAATTCCTCGCACTTTTTTTATAGTTGCACTTTTGCAACCGATTTTACACCAAATTTGATTGCAAGACATATTTAATCAAAATAGCTATAATTTTATACTACTCAGCAAAGTACCACTGCATAGATCAATTGTTATGAATCAGGAATAATTTACTTATTTAATCTTTACTAAAGAAGTTTATAGTTAATGATATGTTTTTCTCTTATATGTCATACGAAAAAATCAACTCTTTCACATTTATACTTTTCGAATTGAAAGGTGCAGAAAAGTAACTTCTAATACATGATTGTACATATGAATAAAAGCTACAACTAAAACTAATTTAATAAAACCCCATGTCAAAAAACCATCCGTTGATTTTACCGATTTGAGGTAGGTAGGTAAAAAGGATCTTCATTTTTTTAAAATGTCTACGTGTCCGTATAATATCGGTAGCAATTTTGTGGCCAAGATTTAAGAAAATGGCATTTTCAATTCACTTCAATTTAATGATGAGACTAATGAGAAATTAATTACCTTTGTTGCAATCTTATCGTAGAACTGGGCGTCGGGAACGGACGTGATGCAGCTACTTTGAACTTTATCAATGGAATGAGGCAGTCTTGTTCATTGAACAAACTACATAATTAATCGATAAGTTATCATGAGAACGGAAGTACAAACTCGCTCGTCCAGTTCCAGACATTTGCAAGCAACTTGATGCTGGACCGTCGAGCGTGGCCAATAGAGTCAATCAGATAGCACTATCAATTTGTTCTCCTAAGCGTTGGCAGCTTCGTCGCAGAAGTGGGAGTGGGAGTCAGAAGAATCGTGTAGCGAATGGCGATCACGCACTTCGCGCACGACGCAGAATATATATTAATAAATACTGGTTCAGACCTGGAAGCATTGTACGACCCTAGATCGCATTCCAAAAAGAAAACATTTCAAGCAAATATGAAAATATAACCTGAAACATTGTACTTTCAAATATCGCAACCTGAAAAGAAAACTTGCACGCCCAAATTCTGCAATCTGAGGGTCAAGTATGAACGAGAAAATAACGTAACCTTTTTACGTCCAAATATCACAATCTGTAGGGAAACCTTTTTCTACGTCCTGATATCGCAATCTGGAGGGACAGCTCTGTACGTCCAAATACCTCAATCTGTAGGGACAAGTATGAACAACAAAATAATGCTAGGGACAACTTTAAATGACAAAATATTGCAACATGTAGGGAAAACTTTAAGTTCAAATATGCAGCCTGAATGATTTTTTTTTTGTATCCTAATGCCTTCTTAGGGTAAGATGTCGCAACGAAGGAAATGAATAGAGCGACCACCGAGTGATTCCAACATCTATTCAAGGTTATTCCATTTTAAGTTACGGAACCATTATCTAATGATATTCATATTTCGTTTTAATATTATAATATTTTACTTTTTTTTTTTTTTTTGATTACTTTTTAAATAAGTATGAACGGTTTCTAAATCTATTTAAGTTTTGTAATGAACAATCCATGGAATTTTCCGTTTACGGGACCATGTCTTGTACAATCTGGATATCATAGGATACACACTAACACCTACACTTACAGACATTGGTTACTTATACGTATAATTATCATATAAGAAATAAAGAATCTAATGCTAACTGAAAATAACACCTACGATCATAGTGAGCCCTGCTACTATGTAGTTGTGCTGAGAAGGCTGCGTGGGTGAGCTTGATATAGTGCAGAGATTGATAAGCATACGATTATCCTAGACCGGGGAAAACCAAATAATGTTGATATTTTTTTAAGTCCGATCGACTATTTGATCAACTGAATTGCTTAGAATTGCTGGTTTCAAGGATTCGGGAGAGGGGGAAAGGGGGCTTTTTCGCACCAATTTTTCGCTCAAAAATGAAAAATTTAACTGTCACTTGATAAACTTATACACATCGATACCTCCCTGTCACTCAAGGTTTGTATCTACAGATATAATAACTGTCACTAGACCCTAGTTAACCCCCTACGGTAAGACATAGCATATCAACCTAGCGTTTTATATGAAACACTCAGCTCTGACATCATTAACATCAAAACTATTGTTGGTATTAAAAAAAAGATTTTTGAAATACATTATTAGATATTCAAGCCATTTCTCATCTTGCTACAATAACATTAAAACACAATAATTAAAAAAATAAAATAAATAGAGGGGTCGAAGGAAAAAATATATCTCCGAGCAAAAAAAAATTATAACTATGGTAATTTGTTAGACTCCTTATTTAAGCTTCTAATGATACTGAAGAAGTTGTAAAAAGGAAGTAGCTAATTATTTATAAACAGGTTTTAAGTTAAGGTTTAGTTTATAAATAATAGTTACTTGCTAATTAATCAATAAAAATATCACTTTTTAAATCAAGTTAGGAAGGTTAACTAACAAAATGGAAAACAAATTGAGAAAAACATACCGCCTGCATCGCGAATCAAACAAGAATATTTGTGTTTCTTATGCATTAAGTATGTAGGTGGGTCTATGATTTTTGACAAGATTAATTCTGTCAAAAAATTGTATTAACGCTATTTTTTCGTTCATTCACCGTAAAGTGTCACCTTGGTGAACATTCGGTTTTAAAGTAAACCGTCCTAAATTGGGCATCATCCTAAAAAAGTCAAACAAAACGGTGAAATAAAGTGAAACCAAATAATCTGCAAATAGTTTACGGCATGTTCAGAATTACAAATACAATTACATAGGTACCTGCATACGTATATGTTGAGTGTCAGTATAGAGTGGTACGTGTTCGTTCGTTGGTCTGACCATAGAGTAGGTATATAGGTAATAATGTTTCACCTAGATGTGACATAAATGCGTTTATAGTAATTTTTAGGAGTTTTTTTTTATTCCTTCCGTGCCAAGACTAACTAAAATCGCCGGATAACTTTCAACAGCCAGGTGAACCTTAAAAAAATTAATTTCAAATATAAAAACAAGATCGGAAGTTCTAGGAGTAAATGAGGTCAGCGTGAGAACAGAAGAACATTTGCTTGTTTGTTCGAAATTCCGCTCTGTCATGTTTTATACGACATTCATCGAGCAAGTGCACTTCTGTTATAATTAAATATTTTGAACGTGTCATTTAATCATATTTGGTGCAAATAATGGCAGGAAGAGTGAAACTAAAAAAGAGTGAAAAGAATTACCATTATTTATGATTTCACTGTTTATTTATTATCACTTTATTATTTAACAATTATTTTAGGTCCTACTCAACTAAGCTAAATGCTAAATACTTGCACTAGAGTCAGGGGAGATGGTGGTAATGAAATGTTTAAAAAGGCATGACTATAATGCCTGCAACCTCTGGGTCAATAGTTAAACGCCTTAATAACTAGACGACTAAGATCTCAAATTTGAGAATGTACAATTTATAGTTAAAAATAAAAATGTTTGATAATCTTTGACTGGTGAAATATGTGCACGTCATTTAAATGTTTTGGAGAAAAAAGTCTGTGACAGGCAGACGGGCTAACCCAAGAGCGATATTATAAGGGTTCCATTTTTTATTTTATGGTACAGAACGCTAAAAATGTAGCTAATCAAAAATGCTAAATTAAAATTGTAGTTACCTAATCATTTAAAAATGCTTTTATAGTGTAACCTTCCTTGTAAATAAAGGTTTTATTTTATACTGGCACATTGGTGGAGCCACTGGCAAAACTCGTATGTTATGACCTAAAGTTTCAAGGCTCACTGATACTTCTGTGTGATACTGATGTGTCGCCTCTCTGTAAAACATTGTACCTTTTGGTCTGGGCGTGTGTCGAGGTGATTGCGTGGTCGCAAGCCCAGTTGAGCCCACACAGCCATGGCTCGATATGGAGGCAAAGTGTGGGTGCCGAGCGGCTCGCACAACTTCTTACACAACAGACCAGACACTTCATTATCCGAGACAATTTTTCGTGACGTTTTGGAACACCTACGGACAACGTTTTGGAACACAACGGCGGAATGGTCGAAAAGGAAAATGGCTATTTTATAAAACGGACCTCAACTCACGCTCTTAATATTATTTACGGCGTTTAATCAAACGAAGAAATAATTCGAATTGAAAGTGTTCAAAACAGGTCAAATAAGACTTTACTCATACGACATAGGTAGTTGCGTATTTATGTTCCTTCAATAGGTAGTAAATATTAATCGATTTTATATCCATTCAGATTTCAGAAAATTAAATCATTTAAAGAATAACATTTCATTCAAAAATTTCAAATAAATACATGTATTATTATTTCCTTCTTTAGATTGTTATAGTTTATATTTTCTGATAAATTATATTTTTTTCTAACTTACTTTACGGTAATAGAAAGCATCTCTAAATTAAAAACATAGTTTTAGCAAAAATGCTTTTTTAAATTGGGACTAGCTCAAGTCAACATTGAATTTCATCCCATATAAGGCCCTCGTGAGGAATTGACGATACAATTTGAGACAACTCGTGTCTGGTAGTGAAATTCGCTCCTGGAATGCCTAGGCTCCTGAGATACGTACGTCCTATCTGCGGCACTCGAAATAAGTCACTTCGCTCTTCAGCATGAAACATTTCTAGGTTGCATATGCCAAGCGTAAAAAATCTAGTCTTACGTAGATAGTAGTATCGTACCAGATAATGTAAAAGTATTCGAAAATCATTTTCACATGAGAGTAAAATATTGGCAAGTATATATTTGTTTATCCAGCATAAAATAAGTACATAATGTAACAAATTTATTACGATTAGGTATAGCCACTGGCCTAGCCTACGCTGTTTCAAGCTAGACTATATTCACTATTTCATTAATATAATGTATTTTTTGCACGAGATGATTAAAAACGAAGATATGAAGTTAAGTAAATACTATACACATTTGGTTTTGTATAAGTTAATAATATAAGTAATACATTTTTAATATGATAAAATATAAATAATGAAGTTTCACAGATAAAAGTATAATAATCTGCTAAATAACTTAAAAAATAAATATGCATATAGATTTTATTCTCTCTCACAATTGGGAAATTACTGGTATGTGTCTACATAGACGTAATCTATGCCATGCTATGTATTTCTACAAAAAAAAACGCTTGCAGTCTAATCGACGTTAGTATTTATATAAACTTAAATTAAAGAGTTGGCTACATTAGATTTTTATATAATAATTTATCCCCAAATAATATAGACGAGAATACTTTTTAATTATTAAAAATAAATCAGTTACTACTGGCAGAGATTACATTACCAATGTTGGGATCATTGTACTATACCGTTAATATATATAGGTTTAGTTTGTATTACACTGCTTCTACCACAAATTTGACCCTACCACGGTACTGCAGTCCCAGGATAAAATAATTGATGAAAACTTTAATCAAATTAAGATAAACGCGCGTGGTGAATATAAGGAATTCAAAGAACGGTTTGGACAATAAAATGATCAGACCGTAATCCTATTGGAATGATCCTGGATGTGTGGTAGGAAAATAGGTACTATCAAGCCTTTTGCAGTTTCAGTATACTAATCCAACATTACAAAGAATGTCATTACTATTCCAAGTAGAATGGTACCTAATAGTTTGCGCTATGCTTATCTTGTGCTCTTAGCTGCTATGCACACGATTGGCTGATGTCACTTATTTATTTTACGATTACCCTACAAGCGACTTTCAGCTTTACATAGTCGCATCCGTGCCAAATTCGGAAGCGTGCTTCCTTCGACAGCATGGAACACATTTTCATGGCTATTATTCTGAAAATTCCTTACATATATTTTACTAGAAAATGTGGTCTTTGGGGCTGTTGACTATCTGTAGATACATTACAACCCGTTTTATACGCTTCTTAAATTAACGCAACACAAGAAGATCAGGAGAGCTTTTTGAATTCTAGAGTTCCGGAATTTGGCATTCCAGAATTAGAATGGTGATGTAGCGTATCCATCAATGGTCATGTCAAGAATGGGGATAGGGAGTGAATTTTTGATTGTTGTAATATACTCACGGGCAGCTTAATTTTTTTTTTTTTCCGAAACGATGAGGATTTTTCTGGTTTCAACAATCTTTAAAACTTTGTACACCTTTTTTTTAGTATACTGCGTGCTCGGAGGAGTGTGAGATTATGGCATAGTTAATGTTTATATGGAGAAGATTTCAAATGTCCCTTTGTCAATAGTCTGTCAATGTCAATGTAGTAATGTCAACCAAAAATAATTAATGCCATCTTATACTTCTATGAATGTCATGTCTCATTTTTATATGTAAAAATTAAAACTGACAATGAACTGCATCAAAAAATAAATAAAAATACAAGCTGTAATTGTGTTTCTGTTTAACATTAAATTTTACATTTTATAGTTGTTGCAGGGAATTAAGGCCAACAACACACGCTAAATACGCTCGCAGTTGACGGAATAGACAAAATTAAAAAAAAATATATATATATATATATATATACAATGATTATAGTGGTATTGACACCTCATTATGAAGATATAAGAATGCTCAAACTTGAAAGTTTAATTGTATTACGGTTGAATTTCAACTACTGGGTGACCGCTAGTTTAAAATAATTGATTGATTCGCGAATTACGAAAGCATGTAGTGAAAATGCTAACAATATGTTATTTGCAAAAAGGCACGAAATTCGTTACTATCTTGTTTGGGTCTTAAAGCACTAAACCAAAAACGTAAAATGTAAGAGGAGAGGAATATTTAAAATATTATCTCAAATACAGGATACAGGGTCAGAAACATGAAAAGTGTGTTGTTTACGCTCAGCTCGATTAATTGGGCGGGATAAAGCTGGTTCTAATAATATCTTTAGTTTTCGAGGCGGATGACGACGAATAGACGAGTAGAATCAGTCGTCTCTGCTCGAGCAGTCACGTCACGTCACGTCACGTCACGGTAGGTTTGTTTACCTTCGCTCGCCTCTGGCAGGCTGGCAGGACTCGCAGACGTTCGATTCCATGACTTCGCGGAAATTTGGAAATAGAATCTGATCTTAAATCACATGGTGTATCTTGGTTCGCCATTGCTATAAAAGAAGTACTTGACCGTGACTATAGTGACCGGTATAGTGACCATTAATGGCAAAGTATTTTTCATTATATGATACTCTAATAATAACAGGTCTAGAAGTAGGTACATAGAGTTCCTAATCATAACAACATCAACACAATTCCATTGCAGCGAAATGTTCTAAAACTTACCGGAGGGTCGGAGGCGACGGATAGCTGCGGGGGGAGAGCGGCGGGGGATAAACAGCTCCTCCGAAAATATCCCGTCCGATGTTCTCTCTCGCTCTACACTGACACGCTTGTGGGGGAGGGGCGGGGGTGGGGGGGGAGCACTGGCACAGCACTGGCACTCGCGGTCGCTGCCGTCACCAGCACCACGTCGACAGTCGCCGGAACGTTCGAGCTGACAGGCGGCTCGAGTCGGTATGCCGTCGGGCGAGCGCTGTAGGGAGGTGCGCTCGTTGATCGATAGGACAGGACAGCTGACGCTGCTACGAGTCGAGAGTTCATCTTACCTACTAGTAAGATAAACCATTAACTCTTCCTAGTTCAGGCGAAACTATACTTACCGACAGAAGAACTGCCTTTACCTTCATAATAATTAGTGCCTACCAAGAGTAGAAGGGTTTTCTACTACTCTTCTAATCACCTAAGGTCTGAATCCTTTAAGCAGGATAGCGTTTTACTCTCTAAAATATCTAACGATGGACTAAACCTTGATTTAACTATTTAATCTTTTTTTTTTGTGTTTTATGTCCAACAATATTTTAGACGGTAACAAAACCATATTATTCTTGCTAATTTATATCTATTTTATGGACTCTTTAAATGTAATAAGTAATCTGTTAATCTTAGAATTATACTTATCGGCTAATGTTGTGTATAATATTAACTGTAAAATTTTTCAATTGTGCTCTTTATAATTCTTTTAATAAATAAATAAATAACACATATCCCACAGTCGGAAGCATTTTTAAAGCCTAGTTTTCACACCGTTATAACCGTACGTAAAACCGCATTACGTTACGCCGTGCACTATAACCAACACAACAAGTATTCCCTATTGACTGGTTCTGATACCTACTGGTAAATGCTACAGAATACATTTTTATTTATTTATTAATACAACATTATAATTATCCTGGCAAAAACAGAATTTTTGCTGCCAGAAACTCATGATTCACTTTGCTCTTATCGACAATCAAACATTAATCTGTAAAAATATTTCTCAATTATGAGGACAATGAATTTAAAATTTAATCGAAATCTGTTATTTATATAAATAAAACGATCCTTCAAAATCAAAGAGAAACGTCGCACTGTCATTGCGTTAGGATTCGTTTTGCGCGCCGTTGATTGAGTCCAAAAAACATCCTAAGGGGATTTAATGCATTCTTGTATTATATATTTTGGTTATTTCGTGGTTACGTTAGTTATAAAATACATATAGCTGTAAGCTCACACACCATTTTCGTTTCTGTTTTTTTGTAAGTTTCCACACGATTACATGTATCTATTTGTGCACATAGATGAGTTTGTATTAGTTTTAACTGGCCGGTAATAAATATTACGTTCTCAAGTTTCCAACAGCCGTGCTATTTGGGCTTTCTATCGAACAGTCAATGTTTTATTTACGGCTACGGTTTTTTTCAAGACTGCCAATCTACGCAAAAAAATCAACTCTTTCGCATTTATACTTCTAGAGTTGCTAGAGTTGAAAGATGCAACGGACGGAGAGATAGATGGCCAAAGGACTGGGATAGTGGTTTTTTATAAATGAATTTAATTTAATTTAGTTTTTAATTTATCTTTATTAGGGAAATAAACAGTTACACGAGAAAAATTATAAACAGACAGTACATGTACAATCATAACAAAAAAAAAACAAATAAATAAAAAGAATAAATACAATAGTACCAACTTAAAGTATGAATGTATGTATAGAAGCTAAAAGGTATGTTAGGTAAAAACGGTAAAAGGAGTTACCCACGCGCGTTTAAACTTCAGTAAATTTGTCATCAACTGCATAATCATACAACTTTATACAGCATATATATTGAAAAAATGTATGGTTACAATATCAATATAAGAAAATCAACGTGACAGATAATCAAAAATCCGCAAATTTAACTGAATGAGCATTCTCCCACCAAGCCTTCTCCCGAGTTTAATGTTTAGTGGAATGATCGTGTCGTAAAGAAGTTTTACTTCGATAACATTATTTCGAAATAATATTAGTGCTGTGCAGGGCCCTATCGAGACTTGATAAGGCCCTAAGCTATTTGAGATATGGGGAGCAACACAAGGGAATCCCCGTGTTTACCCCGGGGATACGTGTTTTTTACTACAGTAAAAGAAATGATATATTTTACACATTCCATTTCTAACATAAAATAATGTTAAAAATTACCGAAATTTCCGGCTCGAAGGACCAGAAATGTACGGTTAATTTTGTGGATTGGAAGGTTCACCGCTGAGAGTAAATGGTAATCAACAAGAAAACAAAAGACCAAACTTCGCAGTGCTATGATGGCCGTCTGTGGTTCGCCTGCCTTAGCCTATTTTTCTCACTGCTTCCTTAAGGTCTTGAGTTGTTTTCACGAGCTCGGTGAAAGATGTGACAAGATGTCGCGGATTGCAGAGGCGTGAGTATACCCTCTTGCATTTCCTTTTCAACTGACACTTACCGACAGCTGCGATAATGCCAAGAGTTGCCAGTAACAAAAACTGGGGAAATTGGAGAATGGTGATTTTGCAATATATAATAAACATTTATAGAATAAATATTAATATGATAGAATATTGAATTTAAATAAAGTAATTTATAGGGTGACTTCGGAATAACGGGCATTTGCGGTTGAAATTTATCAGTAATATACCGGTTAACCGGTTATCGGTAATGCAGACCCTAGGCACATTAAACAAACGCTTAGTTCTTCGAAAAGACTCGCTAAAAAAATTAGGTGAAGAGTATGGGACGTTCCGGACGTACGGCATTGGGACAAATAATGCAGTATATTTAAGTTTAAATGGCAATTGCTCACTTGGGCAATTTTTTTGGGGGGCCCCCAAGAAAGTGGGGGCCCTGAGCTTGTGTAGCGTATGCGTAAATCCTACACTGCTGCTGTCGTAGTTGTGTGAAACATTGTGAGGATAATAAATTCGATGATGGCCAGCCTCCCTCCCTAGACCGCGTCGTTCATTCATCGCATCCGCTGCGAACTTCGAACGGTCGACGAGCGGAGATTTTTTCATGAATGGCTGGCGGTCGAACGCAAAAACGCGACGCCCGGCGCCGAGTGCGGATTTCCGCAAGGCCGACTTTGGGAGAACGCGACGCGCCATCCGCCCGGCTCCGCCCGGTCGGACGAGACATTCCTTCCTAGTGCTCCTCCTCCTCCCACTATCCACGACTTTAGCTAAAGGCCACCTAACAGCTAAAACTTTAATAATGCTTGTAAACCTACGAGGATTCTTTATTTATTATTACAAAGTCAACTATATCGAGATTAGATTGTTGGGTCTTTCCCCTAAAGGTCGCGGGTTCAAATCTCCCCTGACTCTAGCGCAGGCACATTTGGCCTAGTCAAGTAAGGCCCAAAGTAATGGTATATGACCTAGGTCACGGCAATTATTAAAAAAAAAACCCTTCACAGAATTTCAGGATTTCAGCTAATCATTGAACTCGTCGGTCATTTTAGTTTATTAGAAATCAACCACTAAAAACGTCGTTTTTTTTGCGTTTACAAATATTGATTTGTGTCATTTTTGATCACTCGTTTTATATTCTTCTTTGAGAATATCAGATTTCTAAGTTATTTTATTCAAAAGTTAGATAACTTTAACGAACGGACGGACACTCAGTAATAAAGTTTCAATAGGTTTCGTTTACTGTGCTTAATTCTTTACTTGATATGCTTGTTTCGGTAAAAAAAACCGGCGGTACGAGTACTATACATGTGTTTGAGTAGGTACTTTAAAGAAAATAATATATAGGGTGTGGGTGAAAATCGATAGATGTTCTTGCAGAGAGTCGCCCACGCCAAACTCCGCTTTAGGGCGGGCAGACGCCCACTTAGGACGTTTGGGCGGGCGGAGCGGACTCTAGTTAGTTAGTTTAGTTTTTACAAACAGAGCTGGTTCAATATTAAAACCAATGTGAACTATAAAAAAAATCATGAAATTGTAAGTTTGTTTCATTATTATTCCTGTATTAAAACATCTTTCAAAACAACAGCATTACAGCACAGCACAGCATTTACAGTGTCAATAACAGGATACTAGATTTATTAATGTTACTATTAAAACTCACTTGTAACCATTGTATCTACACTTTTATGCAAATATTGTGAATTTTGTAATATGAACAGTTAATTTTGCGCCACTAAATTTCGTATGGTCATGAATTATATGCTGGACAGATACTACTTTAAGTTGTCTGATTCGTATCATAGGAGCTCAAAAAGCTATAATTAGAGGTTTTAATAAAAAGTAACTAACCAGAGGAACTCTTTCGAGAAATCAAGGTACTAGATATCAGGCAAACTATCACTAAATGCTGTTTATTGTATTATATTAAACATCTTGATGAACATAAAGTAGTCAGTCATAAAATAACTACAAGGCGACTTGCTCTGAGGCATTTTACCGCTTTAGCGCTACGTTTGTACAGTAATATAAAGATTCACAGAATAAATGCAATTCTTTATTTTCACACAAAAAACATATTTTATATTGGCTGTTCAAGACCTCTATTTGGAAACGATATAAATAGATGCTTTAAAAGAGCATATTTATCCTGCGCAGACCATATTAAACTTACGGTAAAATACCTTTTTTTTATATACTGCGTAATTAAAAAAAAAAAAAACTAAGATTTAACAAATACTGCTCAACAAACAAACTAACACGATAACTCACAATAGATTCGAACCCATTTCCTTCACAAAATATTAGGCAAAGCGTCGATTAAAAAAAAGTATAAATTGCAATACATAATTGAAATTATAAATCTATAAAGGTTATAAATGCACGTTAGACTGAGAATATTAAAGTTTCGAAATTAAATGTCTAGAATGTTTGCTTAGAATGTTTTATTTTTTGTAACAGGGAAACACTTATTATTTGGCTGTTTAAAAAAAATGTTTTATTGTAATAATTGTATATCTAGGCGTAAGTTCTTCTGTAACTTAAAAATAAAAAATAAAGTAAGGTTTTACTCCATATACAAACAAGTAAGTACAACAAGGCATTAATTTGAAGTTGAGAAAATAAGGCAAATTAAAACTTTTTGTACAACAAAAATTGTACTTTATTTGAAGCCTATATTGTTGCTATGACAACCAATCAAATACTTATTTCAGAAAAAACTTATATAATAGGTAATTCCTACTAATATATGAAAAACATTTTATATTTTTCATACTCAGACAGTCAGTGACTGACGTGGGGGGCAGTTAATGACAATTTTATTATTGGAAAATCTTAATGGTACATCCAAACGCGATTAGGAAATAATGTCGAGTAACAAATCCGCCGTTACCTTGATCTTTGCCCACCCGCGCTGATTTAAGCAGGTAAAATGCACGGCTAAGCATTCATTCATTCATTCATTCATTCATTCGGAGCGGCGCGTGTGTGCGTGCGATGCCTATTTACGAACGTCTGCTTGACAATGGCCGGCAATATGCTTAGAAGAAACAATGGCGGCCAATAAGGACATGTCTGCTTATGTCCAGCTCGCCGCGGCTTGGCGTGGATCCTGATGATTAACGTCCTCACTGCACTTGCCTTTCCTGATCTGAGCAGATGCCGCGGCGCGTCGCTCGAACAAAGATCACGCGCGATCGTCAAGTTTTCTAATCACCACGTTTTATCGTGGGCACATAACATTAGTTTTCAAAAAAAATATTTATGAAAAATTATTTATCCACAAATATACATTATTTTTTTTACAAATATATTTTTAGAGAAAGGGTAGAATTAATGTTGGATTATAATTTCTCCACTAAGCATAATATCTGTAAGAAATACGATTTGAATTTGATACGCTTGCACGTCGTCGCTCACGGTCACATTTAATATTTATTTATAAAATAATTAAATATAAATTTATGAAATAAAGTGTCTAGGTAAAATATCATATTATAGTCTAGTAAAGAAGGCAGGGCACAAAATGGAGCAGTGCTAATCGCTCCCTGTGCAGTTTTAATAGGATATACAATTGTAACTGTGATTTGCTCTACAACATTTCGATGTAATGTCAAATTAAATATGTCACAATAAATAAATAAATAAATACGACGTCGCATAATTTAAGAGAACCCCTATATAGCATAAGAAAATAGCATTTAATGACATAATACCTCGCATCTGTCGTCTTTATAATAGCTTAACATAGAGATTACTTTGCATTGATATTTATAGCCTTAAACAATCCAAAATGCATATTCTAGAATTGCTTCCGAAATAATAAAAATATAAAAGTACATACTCGTATATCCATATTTGTAGTATATGTATTATAATATATAATTTATATTGTTTCTATTTAGTATAATCTGTGTTTTATCATTCATATGCGTGTGTTATTTTATTTGATATATTTGAATACTTTACTTTAGTGTCTAAGATTAATGTAAACATGTTTTGTATTCAATATTTTGTTAGAGTACCATATTAAAAAAAAAAATACAATGCAAATGAGGTCCAAAAGAAATTTGATATTTTATTATTTTTATATTGGTAATATATAAAGGCAAATTATAAAAATAATATTTATAAATTTAAAATAATAAGTACGTTGTGCATAATTTTATAAATCGCATTACGAATTTGAAAATAATACACTTTATATTATTTAATAAAAGATGCAATCGGTTCTAACACATGTATTCTCATACTAATTGCACATACTTGCTATAACTTCATTATCATTTATTAAACTTTTTTGAATATGAATTGTACTCAATGAATATAACACTACTAATTTTTATTATCTACTAATAAAAAATATTTGTAATATTTTAGTCTATTATTTTGATTTAATTTATTAAATATATTAGGTTGTATAGATTCGTCTCACATTTTTAGCACTTAGGCCATTGGCTCGATGTCATCGAACCTATCCGTTTATTTGCAACGCATTTCTTTTATGATTTTTTCTCTTTTGCTAAAGTGTACCTCTAGACTTAGAGTATGTTTCGCGGAAATCGCCTTAATCCAGTTAAAAACAGTGTGAAGTAAAACTTTTGTAAGGGAAGTTGATTAAATTTATCATATTATATTTTTTTGCTTTAAAATCGACTTACCTAAAAAGTACTTCTGTAGGCGATTATAATAAATTAACAACAAAATTTTCAATTTTACATCCGGAATGTAAACGGTCATAAGCGAAATATGTGTTCTAAAACTAATCATTTATTGTTTTTTATAAACATAAATTGTTTTTACCTTCACAACGTTTAATGCTTATTTGTATAGCAATAGGTCTTTAGATGGTTCAGTGAGGCACGCTTTGGAACGTTGACATTTAAATTACTTAAAAAGTTTGTAAAGAGAGGATGCGCGTGTACTGATAATACATCAGTACGTTACATATAACTAATAGTACCGATAATACATCAGTACGATACATATATCTATAGTACTGATAATACATCAGTACGTCATATATCTATAGTACTGATAATACATCAGTACGTTACATATATCTATATTTTCATTAATCTTGCAAGGACACAAATTAGTTTTGGTGTAATTCAATTATTACGAAAAATTACATGAACATGCATTTTTATCTATCCAACTTTAACACCAAGCTAAACGATAATATAACAGAATTTATACTATATAATATAAGTTATATAAAGTACGCACCTATACGTGGAAAAAAAAATTGAACGTGGTTACATTATTGTATGCGTAAAATAAATATGTTTAGATTTACTACAAACTTAAGATGATAAAATTTAAAGTTTGTAAATGAAATTTATTAGGAAATTAATTGATATAAGACCGTGTTTTTATTTGTCTATGACCCTAAATTATTTATTATTTATTAATTTAGCATAAATTAGGATATAAATAATGCATAAACATATCTTACCTTTCATTTTGAGTCATAACTATGTTGCAGCACAAAATACTTAGTTTTGGAAGTATATCTATATATATATATACATACGAAGTATTCAAATGATTTTACATTAAACACTTTAATATCTCTATCACAAACAAAAACCTCCATATACTAATAATTGTAATTTAGTCATTCACCAAAATAGATCACATTAAAATAATAAAATTGACCATTGATTGAAATTCATATTGTTTTTTTATTTTATTATTTTTATGACACTTTGCGTTAAAATCTTTCTTCAGAAGTGCAATCGCTAATCGCAGCAACCACCCTGAGGGTAAACATGTCGGCCGGAAGTGCTGTCGGGCGCATCGAGCGCCGATTCACAACATCCGCGCCTGCGCGTCTACTTCCGCCCGCCCAAGATTGCCGGCTGGGCGTGACCTAGACCCAGAGAGCACCACCCAACCGCCCACGCAAGCCTGCCATCGCGTTGCCATGGCTACGAAAGGCACAATGGGGTCTTATTGAGCTGGAATGGTGCATTCACCATGTGCGCTGGAACAAAGACGCATACAATCTTTTGAAATTATTATTAAAATAATTTAAAAAATAACCGCATCATTGTTAAAGCGCATGACGGTTAAAATATGCATAACATATATTTATATTATGAAGTTCCTTTAATAAAGAAAAATTTTATAGTGCAAATGGGTTATTATATAAAATTTCTAGTGAAGAATCAGAATAACGTAGTTAAGATAAATTTGGAGTAATTGATCTAAAATTGTAATATGGCTGCAGGTCTTAGTTAAGTCTTTTTTTTAATTTTAAACCTTATGTAAAGTCTGCATAAGGATAATTAATATTCACATTTGCCTTTTGAATGCAGAATTAATATTGCAATCACGCCGGCCGTTCCCACATTGAAAATTTCATAGCATATGAGCCAATATGCTAATCGCAAAGGTTTCATTTGAATGCAAACGCCAAGCATAAACTGCTAATTAGATCTGTGGTCTGGTTGGATTCACGATGCGATCCAACTTCAATAAATACTGATCTGATAGATCGCTGCTCATACGAAACAATGGCCCGCGACTAGTCTAATGACTAGTCTACTTCTCAACGCTCCCTCGCTCCCAGAAAATGTCAATCATTGTCATTAACGTCAATGTTAAACAAATGTTTGCAATTTAGAATAGTTTTTTACGAAAGGAAAATAAACAGTGGAAAAGTGAAATTATGCGCTAGAATTTGTTATTATGGTTTAAGTTATATGTAATATAAACGAGCAATTTCGAGACTATTGTAACCTCATTGCCCAATATTTAAGTAAATCGAGTTCATAATTAGGATTCAGGAAACGATGATTTTGACACATACTGTTATCCTCAAAGCTTGTGAAACTGACATAATATGCCCTATTTTTAAAGGTGGTCAAGAACATTGTTTCCAATTACCGACCTATTTCAATATTAAAAACTGTTTCAAAGTTGTTAAAACACAATGGATGGATGGATTAATTAATGGATGGATAAAAATTCTCTCTTGTTGCCAAATCAATATTGGTTTTGGAGAGGACGGGGTACACAGGATGCAATTCTGCATTTGATGGTGGTAAGAAGTGCATCCCTGTTTATCTTGATCTGACCGAGACATTTGATAAGGCTTAAAAAAAAATACTTAAATGTAAATAAAAGAATCACGTTCGCAAGTTACAATAATTGCCTTACCAACTTGCAAACTCCGAAAAAATCTGCTTCTAAAAACGACGCTCCCTCCCCCTTCCAATGACGGATTAACTACCCCACATTTGATTTCCGTTATATAAAATGGCGGATAGCGCAAGAGCGAGTTATCCGTTTTTATGTTCCTACGATAGTGCTGCCATAGATGCGTTAATTTCTCCGTTTCTCCTTTATATGTAGTTAGTTGTTTGTTGTAAGAGTACTTAGATCATTTTACCTCCTAATTATCTAGGTTAGTAAAGGATAAAAAAAAGCATAGCTCTATCTGGCCTAAAAGTAATTAGCGTTTGTGATATAAATCAAATAAGCACACGATTTAAACTATAGTAGCAAAACGGTTCATTTTAAAGTATCTTTTTTTTAAAAAAACAGTAATTCCGTTTTCATGGCTACTCTAACTAAAAGTTGTACTCAAAAACGACGCCTGTCCCACCTGTTACTGAAAAATAATGCTTCACGACGCCCACAGAGCATCAGATTTCAAGAGATCAGATTGGTTGGCTGAAAAACATTTACAACGATCGAAAACCTTTGAATGAATAAGATATAAAATGTTGGATATTATTTATTTCTCATACAAAAAACATTTAACAATTCTTCGTCAGGGCCTACTTACAAGATTATACAGAAGAGAAGATTAATTAAAAAATAATTTAGCTTGTTGACATCCCCAATACGGTGTCCAAAGTATTTTTTTTTTTACAAAAGAATTGCTATGACCTAGGTCATATACAATTGTTTTGGGCCCTACTTAACTAGGCGAAATGTGCCTGTTCTAGAGTCAGGAAGATGGTGGTAATTAAGCGTTAAAAATGGTATGACCGCGTGCGGATTGGAACCGGCGACCTTTGGGCCAACAGTCCAACCACTAGACTACCACGATCTCATTACATGATAAAAAAAATTAAACCACAAGATGAAACATCTATCTTACATTTATCTAATATTATAAAATAACACGCTGTACAGAGACTATTTTTACAAGATATTGTTTTATCTCGTCATAACATTTTACATTAATTTACACGCCATTTAATTTATTAATATATATTATATACGATACACAATTAATTTATGCCAAAATGGAGGTCACTATTAATAATCAATATTAATGGTAATAATAATAATAATCAATAGATTAAATAATAACTACAATTGCTTGTCTTGCAATGTAATGTAATTTAATTAGAAGTATGCCAGACAAATTTATTAGCATTGTAATTAAAAATTACAATTGGCATGTAATGCGTGAGAAAGATTAAAATTGTTTTATAAATAATATAAACATCCGTAAAATAATAAAAAAAAACATCGACTCGTTTTAGTATCAGAATCTGTAGTCGTATGCGGGTAGATCGTGAAGAAGGGGGGGGAATGACGTCAAGATTGACGCCGGCTCATATCGGCGGCCGAACGAAACGAAACTTTATATATATATTTTGTTATTATTTATTATTAAACAATTTTTTTAAAACGAAACCTTTTATATTTGAACGCCCCCTTGCATAAAACATTTTATTCTGCATAGTGGCGTTAGCACGATACATTTTTTCGTGTCAAAAGCATAAGGCTCTCGTTTCAGTCTTCTTCCATTTCAGATCCAAATCTATTAATTTTGCCCTAATTTTATTGAAAAACAGCTTTAAAAAACGCATAGTTGGATTAGACTAGGGCGACCAAACGTTTCGCTTATAATCCATTGTATAGTTTGTTTGTTTGTAAGGCGCTTTCTGCAAACGAAACTGTAAAATTCTGTACCCGCGATCTGTTCATATACCAAATTTACCAAAGTAGTCTTAAACAATCATAACAGTGCAATTGCCGATTGTTTATAATATTACGTTTCGTTCGTACTGTTCGTAAACAACGCTTAAACCTGGAATCACAGACATGTTACTCATAACCTAAAAATGTTTAAACCACACCCAATTAACCATGTTATACTAGTAAGTTATCGATCTTCGATGTTTCTTTAGTAATGATACAAATCGTAGAATTAAAAACATCTGATAACTGACAGTTGAAGATTGTAAGAATCCGGTGTGGCTAGTGGGATTAAAAATACAATTAATTTGTAATTTTTTTAACTTGCCATAGCGATAAAAGGCCATTCAATAAAAGCAGGTAACACCATTTAATGAGTGAGTATATTATTTATGTCAGCGGAGAGTGTTGAGAAAAGCGCCGTTGAATATTCTAAGCGGCGAAGATTACCCGAACGGGTTTTACCTAATGTGGATCGAACCCGGGACCTCTGGATCGACCTCAGCATTCATACCACTCTGCCCTCGGGCGGTAATTTATCAGCATAGAAGAAACTATACAGGTACGATTTCGAAGTCAAGGCTCAAATTACCGCTTTATGATTTTCTTCGCCGATAAACGATTGGTAAAAAATTCTAAAATTTGTTTTTGATTTTAAAAAATATCAATCCTCTAATAAAATTTGGTATTTTATTACGGTTCCGTCCCTTTTTAACATTAAAAAATATTAAGTACTTTTGTGACATAAAATAAGCTAAAAAAACAATAAAATTGATACATATTATTTAAAATTTATTGATTACAGAAATGAGAACTTGCCACATTTGAAGAAATGTAAAAGCTGTGCTAGGTGGAGATTATACTATTTATTACCTTGCGGGTAAAAACTTATTTAAAAACTCTTATATTTTACAGATAGAGCCAACATAAAAATCATACTGTACCAACATAAAATATTTATTTCGTCAAGAAACAGAGCCAGCAAAACTTTATATCACTGTATAATCTTATAATTTGTAGACTTAACAAATTTAGAGCATTTGATAGAATTAATATTCTGATAAAATATTTTAAGTTACAACCTGATATCTAAAATATTGAAAAACTTGATCCTGATATATTTTGTTTGTCCGTGGCAAGGCTGACGACGATACTAAAGTATAGAGAACATTTTCTTGAGTTCTACCATCAGCTGCCAGTCGGTTTTGAGCAAATCATCGCGGAAGTAGTCCTTGCAGGCGTCTATACTCTGACGGGTAATCTGCAACAAATATAACTTAATTATGCATGTGCAGGTAGGTACATAGGAGATATATAACAAATATATGAAAATGCCTGACCCGAACAGTAATGGACTGGGGAAATACCATATTTTTTTATGATAGATTAAATTTACCTATAGTTCCTCTATTTTATAACAGAAGGTCGCAAGTGCGTTTTGTCACTTTCTGACGTCTGACCATTCATAAATTACAACAAACAAATGTCAAGGTTTTTTGTCATTTGTCACAGGTTGTCATATTCGTGTAACCCTCCCCGCTGCTATGACGTCACAAACTCTACCCTCTTAAATCTAAAAATCTGTCTCGTTTTTATTAAAGAATTTATTTGATCGGTGGAAAATGTAACTTAAGGTATTGAAGGTGCTTAAGTCATGCGTCGGTTTTGGCGCCCAAAAGTCTAGCCACCTCTCGCCTTCTGTCACTGGCCAGCCTGCGACAGAACAGAGCGCGGACGTCTTAAGACATTACTCAACCTTACAGAGAGATAGGCCAGATCCACGCGACGATATTTATCTCCTATACGAGATTTTACCAGGCCGATTAATGGTAGAGTCGTTCAGCAGTACAATCAATCAATTAAACCAGCCACCGTTGTGGGCAGTTTTAACGATTGCAATCGCTATCTGCCCGAAAATAAAGGTAGGCGATCCGTTATTCATTATTTGAAACAAAACAAAAACAATTCTTATAACTAATAACAATAATTAAATATTCTTAAGTTATAAACAATATATTATATTTTATCTTTAACAATCGAAATTCTTAAATTTAAAGGACGGTCTGATAAATACTAAAGAGTGTCTGATAGATAAAACCTTTATTTGAAGACCTAATGTGGTTAATCTAATAATGACGCAAAAAAGCGTGCCTTGGAGAAATATAATGTACTTATTCGATGCGACACGATCAACACGCGACATTCAACACGATCAAAAAGTGGCAAGTGCAAAAATAGCATTTCGTTTCATCTTACGCTTAGAGAATAATAGAGTTAATCTTTATAAGATTGAATGCTGCCTCATTGCCCCGCTCCTATCGCGTTATTTCGCTGGCTGCATTTTCTTATGGTTAGTGGTCGCTTTTAAAATTAACAGCAACGCAATTATGCATTCGATTGTACCTCTTTTTTATTTATTTATTCATTTACTAGAAATAGTGAATATTAACGTCCTCTTACGAATGTCGCCAGTCTAAAAACACGTAACACAATGAATGCGGGGAGTAGAATTTCAGCAGATGCTGAATGTCGACATCGGAAAGTAAAACAGAATGAATCGAATATACATATTAATACATCGCTTGGTTGTATGCCGAGAAGTAGGCCATGGAAGTGGGCCATACGCCCGTGAATGGGAGTCGCCTTGGAGCCAGAAGTCTGAATGACGCAAATGGGCTTGGAGGCCGAGGGGTGAGGACTCTATGAATACACTGGAAACATATTAATGGAACCGTTTCCGATTGGGTTCGTCAGTCGCGAGACATTAGAAACACTCAATTTACAAAGATGCGACAATTATACAATCACACAAGGTAAAACGAATCGTATAAGCAATGTGGAGGAAATAAATAAGTTTCTAGGTTTTTATTTCGTTTTAAAGTTTCAAAACCACCTTAGGACATAAGGCCTAGTTTGAATCACGGTAATTTTCGACTGTTCAAGTTATTACTAAATACCCTTAATACCTACGATACAACTAAATTTACAATAGCTGTTGTCATCCATAGAAAAATCAATCCTAATTGTATTAGTAAAACATTTTTATTTAAAATTACTTGAGTAAAATTTTAGTTATTTTTTTTAACCTTAGCTATCGAAATATATATAAATCAATAAATCATCTCATTTCACCACCATCCTTCATCGTAATCACAAATCCATTATTTTTATATTTTTTGTTAAAATATCATCCTTTCCTTATTTCATCTAATTAGATGGTTACATAATATTTGACAATATTTTACACTAAAGAGGACAGGTGAGAGTTAAAAATGCATTTTATAAAACTCAGCGCTGGGTTTAAACCGACATACTCTCTCAAGTACAGGACCTCTTTAAAACCTTTATAAATATTATGCTACCAGCACTTTATCAAAAAATATTCAACATTTTTGAATATTGTCAAGATTGTGTCATTTCTCTTTTCAGGCGATTTGCCGCTATTAAAAAACAATCATCAAATATTAGTCAAATATATATATTCATGCATACTCTATGTAATCGTATTGGCTTTGAAATAAAACTAAAGTTATTTAAATATCTTTTAAAACACCTAAAATATAATCAGTAAATTAAAGTGAGATTTAATAGTACTTATTATCTATCGTGAACACCCGATCTGATATATGTACGTAGTACCTATACAAAATATCAGAGTATCTTTTCTCAGTGAACCCATACTCGTACATTCGCTTGTCTCATTCATGCCATGATCAATTTGCAAAGGGGCCGTAGCGCAGGTATTGATTTTCCGTTTGCCCTACATGCAGTCGATCGATGTTTGCAACTCACTCCCCACCTCCCCCCCGCTTTAAAAGGCAACAGTGTCAGTGACCTGTTTTGGACCGTCCCAGGATAGGAAGACCAGGTCATGGCACATTTCATTCAGAGGCAGAGCTGCGCGTACCCATCGGCGCGGCGCTCGGGGCTAAAAATAGCACGGGGTCGATTTGGGGCCGCAATGAAGGCTGCATTCATGGATGGAGGCTGGGTTAATTTGAAACAGCGAACGGCGGAAGAGTCTCTCAGATACGTGGATAAGGCAAATGCGTAAAAAAAAAAATTAAAAGTTCGAATATACCACTCATTAAACTATCTCATTATAAAGATTGCCCAAACCACACCCAAGCACAAATAAATATTAGGGCCACCCTGTTCTAAAACCGTATCGCAGCAATATAAGACAAAACCACAAAGTCTATTTTATATAATCGTGCATAGTATCATTTAAATTTATTATAGTATATAAATACAAAGTATTACATAATATTTTTGTTATTTGTTGGCATGTTTTATGAGCAAAGAAAATGGCATTTTTTATTTATATATATCTCGACTCTCCCATACCATACCATAGCTTGGTTGCCACGGTGATAAATATTTGTGAAACACAAACCTAAAAAATGAGATATAGTGTTTTTATTTTCACTGATAGCCGCGAAATTTATTTTTATTATAGGAATTGGATGTTTTTTTTTTTTTACATTCGTTTCTCGCCTCGTTTGATTACGATCGTGAAGTAAGCTTTCTAAAAAAAAATTAACATACAGCGACTTCACATTATTCAGTCTATTATTATTATTAATAATAAGTAACGCAGAGATTACGCTGCGCGTAAATAACCGCCTCACAGCGAAATTCCAATCTCAAGGATGCACTTTATTCATACTGCCTTTTATATTTTGTGAATGGGGCGGCAACCATTGAGGAGGGACGGGGAATCTGCAAACACGTGGCGAAACGCGGATGACGGCAGAGGCTAGGGGAAACCATGCCGACAACCCCTTGACCTCATTTTCAAACTTGGTTTAGGGGATCAGCCCAAATCCAAAGCGAACTCCAGCTTGAGCCAAGACTTAAATGTAAAAAATATCGGTGGGTTGCACTACGCGCGTTAGAAGTAACACTGTTGTAAGGAAGTTGATCAAATTTGTCATCAACAATCATAATAATGTATTAATCTATATTTCAAAAATAATACCCCATTGAATGTAGATGCCAGCATCTAAGAAGAAAATCAACGTGACCGGGTGGGCGGTCGTATTCTAAACGTCCTCCCGAGTTTGACCGAATGAGAGTCTCGCAATTAGATTCATTAAAAAATGTTACGCCTAAAAAAAGCTTTACTTCAAAAATTAATAATTCTGTTGAGATATGAGAATAATGACGTGCTTGGCAACACAAACTTTCTGTCTGCACAAAATTGCCTAGTGTAAATATCTCAATCCTTAACACATTCGTCGTTGATAATATTCGTCGGCGCTTTTCTCAGCACTGTTTGTTTCGTAACAAACACGACTTTGCACATGAATGGCCTCCCTATATGAAGACAACAGGGCAGTAGGAACCGCGCTTTATAGAGCATAATGTAGTAATTTAATTTATTATCTATTTGAATTTGCCTCCAAAGTATACTAGGTGACATTTGATTTTACCATTAGGCCTTGTATATGTGTGTGTGTAAGCAATGTGTCAATGGCTAGCTAAAGAGAGGGTAGATTGGAGGATTTCTTCTTGTACAACTGTGGGTGGTAAGATAAGCAAAAAGGACTAATAAAAAGAACAGTGGAATAACCAAACGTATTTTATTCAGTTCATCCTGATGCCCACAATAATAACAAAATTATGTGCGTGTGGTTTGATTTACTGATTTTACTACTCACAAATTCTACACAATATAAAGGTGTTTTTTTTAGACGCGTGGTTTTCAATCTGGCACTACTTTTTTCGTAGTTGGTGTTTTTGACAGCTGTCACTTGATTTATGCTCAGTTTGGTTTGCCATTTCATAATGAATAGACTTACTCCTGAACAACGTTTGCAAATGGTGCAAATTTAGAAAATATCACTCTAAATTTTTTTTAAATCACTCTAAAATAAAGTAAAAATCGCGTCGTGGGCCTGTGGCGTGACCTCCAAGATCGTGCGATTTAACACAGCTGGACTATTTTTTGTGGGGTTATGTGAAGTCGCTTGTCTACGCAGATAAGCCGGACACGATTAACGCCTTGGAAGAGAATATTCGGCGCGTTATTGCTGACATACGGCCCAACTTGCTGCAAAAAGTGGTTGAAAATTGGGCCTCTCGGCTGGAATTTGTTCGAGTCAGCCGCGGCGGCCACTTACCCGAAATCATTTTTAAAACATAATGGCAAACCCTTATCTTTATAATAAAACTAAAGTCTTAGCCATAACATCAAACTATATGCGTTTTATCTCTTCTTGAAAACCAAGCCTCTAAAATCATCACCCGATATTTAACTTCAACCTCACTAGTAGTTGCTGTCAAAATATTTAACTTACCTGTTTAGTCGAACACCCTACTAGCATTTTAGTAGAAACACAGCAACGCCAGGGTCGTATTCCCGGTTTGAGGGAGAAACGCAATTTAATAGGGGCGAAAATGCGCGGGCGGTTCGTCAAAGAGAAACATGACGTCTTTAGCAGACTCCACTCCACCCCTCTCCTCTGGCCGGGGTGGGGGCAAATGGTGGTGGCATCGCGGATTAGCGCACACTACTCCACAAACGCGCCATGTAAAATGCATCCTCAGAACAGATCTTTTTATTTATTATTTGTGTAGTAAATACAGGACAGTTAACATACTCGTAGTAACACAAACTTAAGATAAACAGAATGAGTTTTTTTTCTCACGCACGGGGTCATTTTTTAATTCATTAATGTGTAAATAAAAACAGTAGAAAACACTGCGTCTAGGCAAAACGCGCCGCGAGCGAACCAAACGTTTCCAGGGATTTTATTTATTTTATATGGAAAAAATATGTCAAAATTAATAAAACTTGTAAAGCAAAACATGTTCAGTTTAGTATTATATAAAATAACCATATAAAACCAACGTAAATATATATCACTACTTCTATTTAATGATTGTTTTTTAATAGCGGCAAATCGCATGAAAAGATAAATGACACAATCTTTGACAATATTGAAAAATGTTGAATATTTTTTTAATTTTTTGATTAAGTGCTGGATAGCGTAATATTTATAAAGGTTCTAAAGAGGTCCTGTACTTGAGAGCCCAGGATGTCGGTTTAAACCCAGCGCTGAGTTTTATAAAAATGCATTTTTAACTCTCACCTGTCCTCTTTAGTGTAAAATATTGTCAAATATTATGTAACCATCTAATTAGATGAAATAAGGAAAGGATGATATTTTAACAATAAATATAAAAATAATGGATATGTGATTACGATGAAGGATGATGGTGAACTGAGATGCTTTTATGAGTGATTTAAATATAGATTTGTTTCTATACTATATGTAGTATAACACTATTTTTAGATTGACAATTTATTTATTTATATCGAATATTTATTTACCTATATATTTAATAATTGTTTATTCATTTCATTTATTTGTTTATTTTTTGTTGTTTTTTTAATTGTTTCATTTATTCATTTTATTTTTTCATATATTAAGTGTTCTTGAGTAAACACTTCAATTGTATTCATGTGGGTGTGTATATCAGTGTGTATATTTGTGGCTTAGTTAATTTTTATATTTTCACAGGGTTTTGCGCTGGTCTATTGTATGCACTGTAACACTTCATATATAACCTTCCTTAGAACAGGTAACTCTCACCTAGTTAGGAAGGTTATAGACTTGTACTCATCGGCCAACTTGATTTCTCAATAAAAAAAAAGGGGGCGCGCATTAGAAAAAGTTCATTCTGTACAATTACAGGGATAAAAAGTTTCAGTTGTAAAAAGAAATATTAATTAGTAGGTTTATTAGGTTTATCCAAAACACACTTTAATAGTATGTGTATGTGTATGTTTCTATGTGTATGTGACTGTAGCTACAATATTTTCGCATTTGTACGAAGGTCAGTGTTTGTATTTAAATACTGCGCGACGTAGGCAGGCCCTGTGGTCCTTACTAGTGATTGGCTGGCTGTGTGACGTAATAGTACTCGGTCTAGCAACGTTTTCGTCGTTTGATTTTAGAAAGACCCATTTTTCATAGACGAAAACGTTGCTAGCTCCTGTACTGTTACGTCGAACAGCCAGCGAGAAAACATCTGCGCTTTTTCGGGGATCACTAAACTCGATCACTGAAATTCTTCTGCAATCATTTTATTTAGTAAAATATTACGGTAAAAATCGTACCTAACTAGGCTTCGCATGTACTAAGGTAGGCCTCATAGCGTTTAGCATTTGATATGTGCGGTGTGCGAGACATGGTTTACATGTACTGAAGTTAATTTTCTCTTTTTAATACATACAGCATGAACTGATTAACTTAAAGTTTCACACATTAGTTTATAAAATAAAGAGCTGATAACTATTTATTTGAAACCCCTCCATTTTCGACGAAAAGAGTCAAGTGCGATGAAATCAGTTTTTTTTTAAATTTCGGATAGAAATATTTGACGAGCAAAGTGACGTTAGCCGCAATGCCGGTTGCCCGCAATGTAGACTTGGCCTTAGGAAAACAGTCGAAGAAGAGAGCAAGGAATAAACCATTCGTAGCAAAAAACGCGACTAAAGCAATGGGAAGGGAGGGGAGTTGGGGTTGGGGTGTGGGAGGGGGTAACAATAGGAAAATCGTGAGTTTATCGGATAACTACTTAGTTTACCACTATTTAATTATATTTTTTTTTATAAGGCGATGTATAAACCATTATTACTATAGGTATATTAAATTAATGTACCTATCACCTTCGATTAGGATGAAAAAAAATACAAAATAAGATTATATTAAATTTGATCGCAAAATTAATAGTATGATAACTGGATTTACTACGTATTAGAAAATACATAATTATATTATAAATAATCAATAAATGAATAGATCTTTTATTTTTATGTAAATACATTATGATGTCCAAACTATATTGTTCATGGCTCCCAGAGAAAGGTAAAAAATTTACTGAGGAGTCATCAGTAATTGAATAGTATATTAAATATACTTAAGTACGTAAAAAACGTATTTATTTATAAATATATAAGAAAAAATGTGTATTAAAAAATACATATTACACAAAATATTTATTGTACGTAATCATATATCTTTTTTTTTAATAATTGCTATGACCTAGGTCATATACAATTGTTTTGGACCCTACTCAACCAGGCCAAATGTGCCTGTGCTCAGGGGATATGGTGATAATGAAGCCTTAAAAATGGTATGACCATGTGTGGATTTGAACCCGCGACCTTTAGATTTATAGTCCAACGCCTTGACTACTGGACTACTGCGATCTCAACTTTTATTTTATATTACTTTTATTATTTATGTATTTATATTGTTAGCAAAGCTTTATGAACCTTACATCATTTATAAACAGTACATATTTTTAGCGGAGTCAGTACCTTCTTTGAAATTATGTATAAATAATTCTCAAAGCAGAACCCTAAAGTGAAGCTACGGTTTCCTGTCCGTCGAACGGGAAATATTTCTACGAGATCGATCAATAACTAGCTAGACACGCCCAGGTAGGGCGGCGGCAGACAGGCGTGGGCGGCGGGTGCGGGGGCGGGGGCGGGGGCGAAGGTTTCGGGAGAAGTGGAGAGAGAGAGAACTACCTCAAACTCGTACAGGTGGGAGCAGTTAAGCGCAGTTGCATCGCAGCCGCCGCCACGGACCGATCATTACGAATTTGTATAATATTCAAATCGTTATCAATTACTTATAATAAAAAAATGTTAACATAAAACAAAAAAAAACCTCTTACAAAGAAATTATGTTGTATAGCCGTATCTATACGCAACTAGCCCTAAAATGTTTTTCTTATTTTTATGTTTACGAATTCCGCAGGAGCTTGAGGTGCGAGTTTGTGGCATTAACCAGGGTATAACCATTTTTTTTTTAACCATCCCTCGCTCATCGAAATAAGGCACAAGTCTCCCGCTTTAAAGTGCGACTTGGCTCTCGAGCATGGAACATACAAAGAATAGAAAAGTAACGAAAATTGAACAGCATTAGCATACATTATCCGATACGACAAAAGCGACCCGTAAATAAAAAGATTATAAGGATCGTAGTGACCGAGCAAACGCCCCTCCAACAGGCTTATCAGCTAATAATGTCTCTTACGAATTCGGCGGCACGCTCTTGCAAGACGGACATGGGACTAAGGATCCCTTTTCAGTGCTAGCATAATGGCTGACATCCATCTATGTGCTCATGAGGCCACCGCTCAATATTGTTCCGATGTGAGGAGGGGCTATATGTCTTCCGCGTTTGCAAAGATAAATAAAAATTTTAAAATTCGTCCTACGAGAAAGTTACTACTGAAAAACGAACCAATTATGTTTTCACGCATCAAACTATCATTGTAAGCTAAATCTTCTAACTCCGCTCCATTCAAAATGATTATCACGGGTCTTATGTTGTTGTCTCAAGTAGCGTCCTGCTATTCCGTGCCATTAGGTAAAAAAAAAACTAAATATTGTACGGTATGCAAAGTCACGCCCCAATATGTCAGAAAGACAACATCGAGGCTGGCTTATGCAAACAGATCAGGAGTAGTGCAAGCAAAAAACGCTCTAAAGTAGGTTACTCACAACACTGGCTTGATTCATTCCCCGGGCAGAAGACTGACTGACGCCAAGATCGCGTGGCATGGCCTACTTTAAGACGTTTGAAATTATCATCAAAAAAATACCCACTAAATATGTTATTACACAGTTCTAAACTGGGATTACAATACAAAAAGACTACAGTTGTGACACTAACCAAGTAAATGTCATCACGGCCACAATTAATACAAATTATTTTATAATACTACCCAGTTATTATATTAAATATTTTGTTAAATAGTTGTGAAGTTAGTTAAATTTCTCATTATGTTTTTAGTAGACATTAGTTGTTGAAAATGTCATAAATAATTTTCATAACAATATAATATAGCTGGAAGCATTTTAGGAATTAATAAAGTCTATAATAATTTCCAAAGGTACTTATTATTTGAAAATAGTTTATCTTTATGAAATTATGCCAATAAAATACCCGACCGTTAAGAGAAGTTCGCTTCTCTCAGTAAAGGGTTCCGTAGAATTTAATAAATGGGCACTTGAATTACATTCGCGGTTGTACCACATTTATACTTACTCGTATATTGAGTAGCATTACAAAAATGTTGGAAACGCATACGAAAATAAATACATTTAAAAAATAAAACAATTTGAATTATGCAACTATCCGATGCCTGCTTATTATCTCAAATAATATAGGGTGTGTTTTTTAGAGGCGTGGTTTTCAATCTGGCACTACTTTTTTCGTAGTTGGTGTTTTTGACAGCTGTCACTTGATTTATGCTCAGTTTGGTTTGCCATTTCATAATGAATAAACTTACTCCTGAACAACGTTTGCAAGTAGTGCAAATTTAGAAAAAAACACTCTAATTTTTTTTTAAATCACTCTAAAATAAAGTAAAAATCGCGTCGTGGGCCTGTGGCGTGGCCTCCAAGATCGTGCGATTTAACACCGCTGGACTATTTTTTGTGGGGTTATGTGAAGTCGCTTGTCTACGCAGATAAGCCGGACACGATTAACGCCTTGGAAGAGAATATTCGGCGCGTTATTGCTGACATACGGCCCAACTTGCTGCAAAAAGTGGTTGAAAATTGGGCCTCTCGGCTGGAATTTGTTCGAGTCAGCCGCGGCGGCCACTTACCCCATTTTTAAATCATCAAAAATCATTTTTAAAACATAATGGCCAACCCTTTTCTTTATAATAAAACTAAATTCTTAGCCATAACATCAAATTATATGCGTTTTATCTCTTCTTGAAAACCACGCCTCTAAAATCATCATCCTATATAATTTACATATATGTTGACAATCTGGATGTTACATGCCTACAAACATTAATCAGTTCATACATTACTCGAGAGGGAAGAGGGAAGAAGATAGGGCACCTAATGCAAACTGACGGTTTCTTCAAAAACATCCTCGAAGGAAAGGTCGAGGGGAAAAGCGGAAGACGGACCTAGACGCTCCTACCTTGCTCAAGTGAAGGAAAAAGTTAATGCATCAAGAAGTCAGGTATTTGACGGAATAAAGAGAGAATGGCGGTTATACCGCCGACAAGAATGTAGCTCTTCAATTATATAGATAGATAGAGATAAACATAACTTGATACTTTAAAAAAAAAATGGGTTCTATTTGTTCTGATTAGGACTTATTTTTAAAAAAATCACGCAATGCATTTATTACATATTCGGTAAGAAGCGGAATTGTGACGCTGCAAAAAATCTGTATGCAGACGGGCATTCAGACATCGAAGGTCATTTGGAACGCCAAAAGTGACATCGCAATGTTTGGATATCAACTTCCTGGAAGAGATAACGAGCGATTGATCGCTCGCGTGACATTGAAGCTGGTGTCATTTTTTTTACTTATTTATGTGCTAAACAGCGATACATTAAAATACTTTTCAAGTACTACGTTTATACGACCGGAAATATAGTTAAATTGCAAATTGTATTTCTTAAATGCCGTTTAGATGTACACGCCCACATGAAAGCCTGAAATATTTTATAAAAACTTAATACCGAAATCCACAAATACTTGAATCGCAAGAGTGTAATGCAAGCTGGTTTAAATACAGCGCTGTATTTTATGAAAGCCTAGTTATTTGTGCGTCTTATGAAATAAGGTCAAACTTTCATTAAAGTAGTGAAAAAAAATGATTTAAAAAGGAAACAATAATAAAAAACGGTGAAAATATAATGTTTATGATGCGTGGAATGAATAATTTAATAAAATTGATTACATCCTTTTAAACTGAACAACCTTTGTTTGGCACATGACGACTTCTAGCTTCAAGGTAGTGGGTGTAGTTTTTGAAGGGCATTAAATGTTCTGAACGTGACCAAGAGCTAACCTGTTTAAGGAAAGGAAGACATTAGACAGTTTTTTTGTATCAAGAAGGTAGAAGGAAACTCACCTTGCTAACCAGCATGTCTGTCTCGTCGAAGTGCCTTCCGAACATCTTGGGAGATTCTCCAGAAATTGGTTCGATCTTGATGCACACCTCCTGGCCTTTCCTCGCGCTCTCCACTTGCTTGTGGTTGTTTTCTATTGAAGTCACAATACCGATTTCGACAAACTGAAACAATTAAAAATACATATTTTATATTATACAAGTATTTCAATCATTTGCGTTGAATGGTTGATGTTGATGGTGATGTTGATGTTGATGTTGAATGGTTGATGGAGATTCGTCAGTTATCAGCTCTCTAAAGAAATCAGTGGCAAAATCCCTCTATTATTGTGGCGCGATACATTAAATAGCAAAAAAATTGAAAAAGATATTTGTACTTACTATTTGTACTTAATATTTTAGCCTAACCTAACCTAACCTAGTATTATTTGTTAAGAAACTATATCAAAATTCATTATGGTATTCGAGAAAATAAATGTTGAAGTTTCTATTCTAAATCATGTAAAACAGATATTTTTCAATGGCTCCTCCCTCGGATAACTACGTCACTGGGTCACTAGGCCGCGGTCAGTCGAGATCGAGGTTAATGCCCTGCCGCGTTGTTCGAAACGCCCTATTAGGGCGCAGCTAAATGATTGCTGTCAGATGCCACTGGTCGAACAGAGGTCGGTCTAAGAAGAAGGGGTAATTCCTTTCCCCTTCTCTGGGGTTGTAAGAGGGATGCTATTGGTCGACAGATAATATTGATTTATCGATTTATAAGATCGATTAACACCAATTTTATTACAAAAAATAATAAATTTGGTGATGAAAATTTTTCGCATTTTATTACATAATTTCTTACTCTTAATAGGGATCTAAACACCCTCTAAAGTTTGTGGGATTGGTCTTGGGACACCCTGTATATGTAAGGCATGCTGCAAACGCATATAAATGCAAATACAGATTCAAAACGAAATTTATATTTAAAAATACTAGTATGTAGTCTATATAAAATAAAACATGTCTTATAGTACGTTGCCTACGGACTAGATAACATTACTAATTGAGGGCTTCGATGCGAAATGCAGGGTGCTCTAAATTTTATATGCGTTTGATTTTGTGTCAGTTCTGGCTAGACAAGTAACATCTCGCTCTTCTGTGATTGTCAACGAAACGTGAAACGTAGCCGCTACAAATATAATCGCCATTAATGGTTTGTCGTGCCATTTCGCTTTTCCCTCGTATAAAAAAAAACACCAAACACTCGAAGAGATAAATAAACAAAATGATAAAATGCCCACCATAAAAACAAATTAAAGGGGTTACTTTGAATGGAAGCACGCATTTTAAGTAGAAATAAATAAGAATGAACGAGCATTATTGCCACATCGAACGGACGACACGGCACAAACATTCGGCTATCAATTTACAATAAAACGCCGAACATCGCACCGTAACTCAACAAAACGGCTTTGTTCCCACGACTTCCTTACAAAACGACCATCTTTAAATAATAAGATGAGTTTGTGCGCCCACTGCGATCGTTAAAGACTCTTACATATATAGACGTTTGTCCTGATTCCGACTGGAGACCTTATGGACACCGATATGCTGCTTAAGGCGCCATCAGTCCCTAAAACGTGTTTTGTAACGTATTTTAGTGCATTTTGTTGAAGTTATTCCCAACAAATGGCTAAAACTAAAAATACCACAATATTCTACATATATTAATTTAGTCCTTTGCTTAAAAAAAAAACGAAATACACCTTATTATAGTAATGAAAATAAATAAATAAGAAAGTGTTGTTTTTTTCTTGCAACGATTTTCTTTTAAGTTGTGTAAGTGACACGAACCTAATTTTTCTTTCTAAAGATAGACAATATAATAATTTAGGCCAATACATAAAAAAAAACACTTTTTTCAAATTATAATAATTATTTAAATACAAAAAACATGTTTCATCGATTCCAAATGTAACGAATTCGCGGTCGGCGAGTATATCCGTCTCTTTTCTACACGTCAATGTTCGAATAAAGCCTACTCTTTCCACCACTCTTTAATATACCACTATTACAATACTTAAACCGTTAGCTAATTCAAATTGCTACGCTGGCGAAACAAACGCTAATGTTTCACATTCAAAACGATGACGCGCAGGTCAGGTAATAAAAAGATTGAATCGAATATAAAATATATTAATTATTATCATTTAGCAGAAGTTTCAAATCATCTAAAAAGGGAAATAAAAAAAATACATTCTAATGCATAACCTTTTACGGGATTATTGTACACTTTAAACTGAACCACTTTTCCAAATAATGCTACATTTTTTTCCATACAAAGAATTAATCTCACTGCTTGGTTTGCCGCGCCGTGCCGTGCAGAGATATTCGTGCACTCCCTCCCCCCCCCCCCCTTCCTATAAGCCTCGCGAGAGTAGGAGGCCCGTACTCTCTCAAATGACTATGCGTTTTAATGTTTCTAGGATTTTTTTCTATTACTTATTTTGCCTACTTTTTCGACACATTGAAAAACTCGTAAAGCAAAAGTTGTCCAGCTTGAAGTGTACAATAACCCCTTAAAAGGATGTAGATGAGAAAAGGTTGATCCTGTATAATATGCCACAAGATAAAAAATATAAGAAAGAAGTTAATTAAAAGTTAAACAAAGAAAGAAGAAAATAGATATAAGAAACAAAGGTGACTATCATAAATCTATTAACGGTGATGACAGTCCACTTTACTAAAAAAAGAAACCTTAAATTTGGTAATATTATCGTGTCGATGTGTTTGTTTGACTGTTTGTTGTTACATTTGAACCATTTGAAACATTTACCTGGGATCTCATTTTAAAGAAAGTACCACAAAAATATTTTTGCAAATTAAACAGCAGATAAAAGGTTTGTTTTTCCATTCCTTTAAAACATTTTATACCTGCCTGGTTAAATATTTATTACATGTTTTTATTATATGCAGATTTTTAGGAGTAAAATGATTTTTTTTCCAATAATTAATAAATAATCAGTTTTAAATGAAACCCATAGATTCTAAAATGTTTGTGGAATGCAACCATATATGTAATGCAAATAGTAAAATAACGATTATCTGAAAATAGAATAATACACATAAAATAGATTTGTGAGGTCATACTAGTATATCTCGAACCCGTGGCTAGCTTTTAACTGTTTCTTCATTGTTTTTTGATAATTTGAATTTCGCTATAGTTTTCCTGTAATCATTAGAAATCTTTTTATTTACCTGGCTTTCAAAGTAGTGTACCACACACATAAGGGAGGAGTAGATACTTGCTTAAATAAAAAGCCATGTGCTAATTAAATGAAAAGATTTTTCGACATATTCTTTTTATTGTCGGACAGACTTTTTATGTAGTAATTCTTCTTCTGAGCTGGGATGAGTTCTAAGTAAAAATGTTTAAAGACACTGCAGTTATTCCCCTCTCTGATAGTACGCATAAGAAAAGAACGGAATACAACATTCTTCATTTAAAAAAAAATATTTATTTTGAAGGAATATTGAAGGGTTTCTTAGAGTGGTTCGTTGGTCGAGGACCATGCTGTAAGTTGTATGTAAGCCCTAAATAATTTAAGATGATGACATATAAAAATTTGACGGTTTGTCGAATATGCGAAAGCACCCGAACATGTCTGCTTGCTAATAGCTGAAATGCTTCAAGGTCAGAATTTAGATAGGAAATATGATGGTCCCAAACAGATGAGCAATACTTTAAAGATGGACGAACCAGTGACAAGAGCCCAGAAGAACGAAAGTTTCGCATTAGAACCGGTGCGACATGTAGAGTATTGGATATGTGTACTCCAAGATACTTTACGAGTAACTTATTGGGGATTGCCTGTTATATTTGGATTGCCGATTTGCAAAAAGTTGAAGACATCGTGTTGTCTAAAATCCAATTCGAAACTATATAGATGAGATGTTGTTGAAGAGTACTGCAGTGGCTTGTTTTTTCAAAGCACACAGTTGGCAACAAACAATAAAAATGCAGTATGGGAAGACAGTGAATTACCAACTTTTACTTGCAAGTGAGAATTGGACGAGAGACTTTCAAATCAATTGGCAAGCAGCCGTTTTTTTTTAAAGTATATAATGCGGAACCACGTCAAACGCTTTTGCAAAATCTAGAAAGATCGCATGGACCGCTATCCCCCGAACTAGTGAGTCTGCGATTTCTTGAGAGAAGGAAGTAAGAGTTGCTTCGCAAGAGTATTTGTAGCGGAAATCAAATTTCTATGGGGAGATAGTTTAGGGGCTCTATAACAGCATCTATGTAGTTAACTATTAGTGTTTTACATAATATAATGTTAGATTTATAGAAGGATAACTTAAAGCAGAGACATTCTGTGCTCGCATCTGTTTCTGTACGCGGTATTTTGTTTCCAAAGACGTACTATACGAGGAAGTCGTTCTTATAGGCGGCAACAATGACACAATTAGTTCACTGAAAAGGAGCGCTCAAACAAATAATTGCGTGGGCGCATCTCGAAAGCACAACCAGCAACTGCAAACGCCATTTAGGCCAAAGCTCCATATTTCTCGATAAAAAATGGTTCATTGTACATTTCCACTCATTTAACGGCGTTACTTATCCTTTTTTATTTTTAATGTAAATATATTGACAAATTGTGGATTTGACCTAAAAAAACTCGTACTCAGCATTTCAAGTGGTCTTTGAGGTGATGTAAATGTATTTCGAATCATAATGAGGGCGCTCAATTGTCAAAGTGGAGTCGGATTTTATTTAAATATTATGTTAAAGTGGATTTCGTCATTATACTCTTACCAGATGATTCTTTAATTTTTAGTAGGATTCAACTATAAGAATTTGCGCGAGGAAAAAAGGTGGGTCCTTGGTCTCGTATTATCCTTCCTTTGCCATCAGCAACATTTTATCACCGCTAAAATAAATTAAACTAGAATATAAGGAACAAAATCATACAGTCAAAGAAAGTATTAAAATCTTTTACAGCAACCGGCGACCATTATTCGCGTCACCATAATTATTAGCGAAATTTACTATTTCGATTCTTGCAACGCTGATATATGAAATATTTATTAGCCTATTTAGGTGGTTTCACGGGTGAATTTACAAAACACTTTTATGATTAAGTAACACTTATCAGCATTCACTTGGCGAATGAAGTGCTCACGGAGTAGTCGCATCAAGAAGTAATATAACCTCATTTTTGACAAACGGTTGCTTTATTTTTAATGTTTGACAAAAAAACACTTATATAGAACGGACTGTTTTGTAGTCTTCTGTGAATTTATTTAGCAAATATCGCCATTTCATATTACCATTTTTTTTAATACATATTTCTATTTTATCTGCAACTATCGTGAATTTATTATTAGATACGGCCATATTTTTTTTACATCTGCGAATCCGCAACTATAAGATAAGATAAGATATATTTTCTAGACTTTTGTAAACTCTGACATTTTAAATGTTTAAAATGTTGTCATTATCTGGCTCGAAGTGCCAAGCATCGAGAGGTGTTCATGATAATTGTAATTCAACAGACATATTGTCGCCGCAGAAATAAAGGTAATGGCAGTGCAAATTATAGCGAAAGCAATCGGTGTTGCCACAACGCGTCGTTAAGCTGCCGGTGAAAGTGTGGCAAATATAATAATGCTAGACTGCTGAGTTAGAAAACGGTCGGCTTTTTTGCCATTTCCGAACAAAATGAAACGACCCGCCAGGCGTACCACAGCAACAGACGAACGAGACGAACGTCCGGGCGGCGCCGCCCTCCAGGCTCCGAGCGGACTTCAGCCCTGCGGCCACAAATGCATTTAAGGTTTTCCGCCCCACGCCAAAATATTGCCGTCTCAAGTGGTTACATTTTAATACTACGGAAAAGGAAATATGACAGATCGTGCCAATCTGAGTTTAGAAAACATGGTTTCTTATATCTAAGGAAGCACTTACGTAGAGATGCATAATGGTTAGATGGCGTGTGTCGAAGCAAAACGTAAATTCCCTGCCTTTGCTCCACACCACATCCACAACGGTTAGTATAGGTTATGGTATTTTTCCAGATATATGGAAGGTAGGTAAAATCGTTCCAATATCAATACGAGTTTGTTCTGAAAAGGTCTATAATTATAAATCTCTTAGAATACACTGAATATAATATATGTGCATCTCTTAATGATAGGGTACAAGTTGATGACGCGTACACTGACTTTTGAAAAACATTTGATAAAGTATACACGGTGGTTAAAATCATGCATCTCGAACCGCTTTGTTGGCCCTAGGCTAACCTCGAAAGCTTAGCATGGGATATATTCAACACTACCTTCCCGGAATTCAAGAGTATTCCGGAACTCTAGCTCTAACCCTAGAATAGGATGTGTATGTGTAAAATTTATTATTTTTAAAGAGTTATGCTGTAATTTGTATTCTTGTAATTATGTAAATTCTCGAACCCCTCCTACTTCCTGATCCCGACCTCATTCCTGGATGTATTTTTTCTACTTTGTTAAGTTTGGAGGAAACTCTCATTGGGTTTATGTTTTGATTGTTTTTTAATTTTGTATCGGCTGTTGTTTCCTGAAATACATTAATATATGAATAAAGTATGTTTATGTCAATCATTTAAATACACATGAATGTTTTGTAACGTGAAATTGAAGAGTATCGAGTGCTGGCAACATGTGTAATGTTATATTTGTAAATTAATGCGGTTACTATCTGCCTGTATAAAATAAATAAATGAATACTATGTTGGTTTGATGGACAGTGATGATCTTTTGAGTTTGTCGATCCAACTCGTGAGAGTAAAAGTAGTAACCTTAGAGGAGCGCAACTAGCTCAGAAATAATTAACAACCGATGTAAGTGAGGTAAACGTGGGCATTGATTCGTTGCATCCTGTCATTATCGCACAGAGAATATCTGCATCTCGACGGTCGGCGTAGAGCGCGCGTGGGCGACTCGACAGTCGACAGTCGACAGTCGACACCTGTTTGTCCGTATGCGGCGCGGGCGCAGGCGGGCGAGCGAAACGTGGGTTCGAACCCGGCACCTACGGACTCCGATTGCCTCGTGCGCAACACCGACCAACGACTATCTATATAAGACCGGCGATGCAACGAAAGTCGAATATATATGAATGAGAAGGTAAGCAATGACAATTTCGTTAAATTGAACTCTTCGCCGTTTAAGGAAACGGCAATATTTACGATTATAATTCGTAGTAACATAAGGAGTTTTGTCATCGGATTAAAAAAAAGGTTTGCCCATAGAAGGTAACACATACAACATATTTTTTAAAAGATGCTCGGCGCTTTGCTCTTACCTATCGTACTTTTTGGTCCAGGATAACGGACAACCGCGTGTACTAAACTTCATCTAGCTCCATATTTTCGGTTTGGAGCATAAAGTCATTAACTAACAAAAAGAAAAGTCTAATTTTTCATTATCACATTTTTTGGACTACAAAGCCCCACAAAAATTGAGTGATATCTGTAACATTTTCTCTCCATTAGTTAGACCAACTGTTTAAAAAACTAATGATCATTTTTCACCACCACTAAGTTTACTGTACATTTTTTACGTCCAATAAATTAATCAAAGTGATTAAAAAAATATAAATACCATACAATAACAAATATTTTTTACCAAATTTTGCATAGACGAAAATTAAATATAGTGTTAAAATGCAATACATATTGCTCATTATCACAATCATTAAAAAATATTGATTTCCGTTTAGTTAAACATCTACAACGCGTTTCGATATAATAGTAATATGGCGATCTGGACAGCTGGCAATTAAATAGACTCGATTTACATCTTTATCTCAAAGTTTATTGTATGGTAAGATTACTTGGTTGTAAATTGTGGTGATAGAGTAGTGGTTAGGAATGCTTTGTGGGCACCTATAATTCCTGTCTCGCATTCCACTACTACTGGTCGGCCACAAAGGCTCATTACGAGTAAACCGTCATGTCACATAAACAAGCACGGCCACTGTCAAAGCCGCTATGATCTGCTCTATGTAACTTCTCTACTCTCTGGACATAAATATCGCACGGATAATAAATAACCTGGTCGGGTTAGGTTAGGTTAGGCCGGCTCAAATAATTGTTTGTTTAACCTTTACTATATTATAGGAATTTGTGTTAGTTTTTCGTAATTTATTTAAATAAAATAAATACGATCAATTTAACAAAAATATTATAAGGCCATTAAGCAGAAAGAACGTGCATTTCGAGTCTGATTTCATTATCAGAGAGAGAGGGGAAGAAGGGGTGCGAGTGAGAGGGGTTAGAGAGTAAGCCTGCTGTTTATTGACACAGGTGCGCGCGCGCATACCTCACCAAAGGAACACGCAACGCTATCAATTAGTGCGACAAAGGTCCCACAAAGGTCCCAGCCAGCTACCTGACCTTAGAGGACTTTAATGCCACGACAGAATATAGAAAACTTTGAAAAAGTGTAGTTAAATTTTTATATATTTTTAGAGAGTATTATGCTGTTATTAGGTATATAACTGTTTAAATCTAATCAGTTTTAAACAATATTTCAGTTGGTATAACACAATAATAAAAAATATATTAATAGGGCACCTAAGATTTTTAGAGGCAGGCGAGCCATGTGTAACCCCCCACGCAAATAGAGGGTTGTTATACGTTTAACGTGCGCATGTGTGAATCTGTCTGTGGCATCATAGTTCCCAAACAGATGAACCGATTTTATTTTTTTATTTTTTTTTTGTTTGAAAGATGACCTAACCTATCAACAGTCGTGCGCGGAATATAAGTGAACAGATACCACAATCAGTCAACAAAATGCATAGCCAATTACACAAAATATGTGGTGTATGGGTTTAACTTTTTTGAATTATAAATATAAACTGTTAAACACCTAAATAAAACATACGAGCCATATATAAAATATAAAAAAAAAAACTCGACGAAGAAGTCATAATAGATTGCAACGTTTTTCAATGCAATTCTATTGGCTTAATAGCCGTGGGCCTAAAGAAATTGATATTCAAATGGTTTTTGGTCATGACTGGGGCAAAAGCACATCGCGAAATAAGACAAAATACGATGCAATTTATATTTTTGATTTAATTAAAATGAATATTTATAAAATATATACCATATTATATTATGGTATAATATATATATCATAGGCATGGCATGCCTTGGCGACATGGCGACACGGCCCGCGGCGGAAGTCGCGCGCCGGCGTGCCCAGCACCGGAAACGCGCCACAAAGGGCCGACCGGAAGTGACGCAAAGTGGCCAAACGCTACTGCCACCATACAGACATCGCGCTCATCACAATAGCGTATGCTCCGCGTACACTTTCCTCGGTTTGACATTTCTTGTCACTTCATTGAAACGCCAACATTTCCGCTCAGACACATTTTTTAATTGGCTTTTTGAGGTTAAGTGAGCTTTGAGGTATTTGTGTTACACAAATATAATTCAGGACATTACCTTCAGCACCAACTAACAAATAAAATTTGGAGAATTTCTATGTGTGTGATTTCGGGAGTTGTACAGTTAATATTATGCATATAAAGACAAATCATATGCGTATACATAAATAAAAAATAATGATTAAAGGAAAATAAATATAAGTTCATTAGAAAATTATTTTTAATAGCTCAACGTAGAGTAAGTAAATAAAGTGTGTTATACCCGCTGGCAGCTAGGCCCTGCGGGTGTCACCGTACTACAAAATGATAGCTCATTATCCCACGCGGAAATTTAAAGAGGCAATGTGGATACAAATAACTTGTTTTCGGATTTATTAAGGAAAACTATGAGTGGTGTTAAAAATTAGGTCGCTGCCTGGGCATCTTTCGGTAACGAACTCTGTGCATATTTTCGCGTATTTACAAGCAGCAACGCCTAATCTTATATATACCATTAAAACAGGCAAAAGAAAAGGTCAGAGGATTAATTATTCTCGATTCACCTTCGTTTTGCCTTTAAAGGCGCCAAAATAACAAAACTGGTAAATACACATAAGATTTAAGTTTCACGGATTTAAAGTTATTAGATTATCGAAGAGACAATTTTTTTTTTATCACTTTGAACTTTTGGATAAGTGCGAAAAAATAACAAGTATAATTGTTATTTTAAAAAATATATATATATCTATATTTTTCTGTCAACTGTGCCGAGTCCACTCACTGACACATCCAACAGAAACTTGAGTTTTGAGTGTCCGGATGTTATTTCGAATACGAGCGATCGCAGTGACGCCAGCGGTGGTCGGGTCGATTGAGGATTTGCATTTCCAGGAAAGAGTCTCTCTTCCCTCGTCAGCTGCCCTACCCGCGCACGAATAATAATTGCGCCTGCGCCGAATTGCGCCTCCAGGTGCCAACCGCCATTCGCAGGAAGTGGGCCCGCCGTTCCTGCGGCTTCTTTATTGCTCCCGCAGTTAGTAATTGGGGAGTAGTCAGTATTTTACTACTGTTGTGCTTATTTAAGGCGCGACTCATTTATAGTTCTTACAATTCACTCAATTCATTTAGTAACTTGAAAGATATTTAATGTATGCCTGACTTTTGCTTTTCTCCATAAATGTTAAATTTCCGTGTGAAAATAAATGTTATACTTTTTCATAAGGTTAATTGTTTAACCGACCAGTTTATTAACATTTGTGCATCTTTGCATATGATTGCGCACATGTCTGGGACCGGCTTTACAGATGTTATACATTCAGTAGCAAAATTTCATGCAATACAGATAATGTGATTATAGTTCAGAAAAGTTGATTCTAGGGTTGATAGGGATGGTGGTCCCTCTCTACAAAGGCATTTCAAGTGCAGAATAGACCAAACACAGTGCAGAATAGACCAAATAATTATCTAACAATCAAGAATCCAGTAACCCAACAAACACACCAGGAACGATTGCGGTTGAGTCAGGAAAGCTAAATGTATTTAAAAAATCTCAAAGAAAATGTAAAAAGCCTTAAGGTCGCGCCGAGTAAACAACCCAACGCGCGGATTTAAAGATCGATCATGAAACACCAATAATTGGTGGATTTAACGAGCGATTGAGTACGAAAGTTAGTTCTTTTAAAAATTAAACACTTGAGGACAGAAAAAAGATTACTTGGCCTATTGAAACTCCAGCAATACGCAATGAAAACTTTTATTAGATATTTTATGTCGTGGTTTCAGTTACCGCCTACGCAAACATCGCACATACGCTGATCGGAGTGATGATATTTTACGGAATTCTGCAAGTTTTTTGCAGTGGGAAGCATTGGGCGACATTAAAAATCAATCAGTTTGTTTGTCATTATCAAAAACGATTATAAAACTTTTTAAAATCTCTTTTTTTCTTAATGCCTTACGTGGCTTGTGATAAATTAAAGAAGCCATGTTATCTATACATAAATGGAGGTATTTTGACGCTGTTATTTCTTTCAAGTTCGATTTCAATATAAATGAAAGGGTCATAAAAATCATAATAAATAAAAGTCATTTTACAGTAAAATGTGATATGGTTACACATTTTAAAGTGTGTTTTGTTTTTATGCGTAATAATAAAAATGAAGTGATTTAAACAGAAATAAATCAATGTTTAATGTAGTAAATAAACATTTATTAAATAAATTTTCATACATTTTCGAAATGTGAAACATAATTTCTAATGCAGGGATATGACCTTCGCCATATTTCTGCGGTGGACACTCTTACATTCATCTCTACCTTCATTTTTCGAATACCGCATTTATTTTCCTTATTAAGTGGTCCAGGTCACATATTTCTACTTCATAACCAGAAACACTTTAGACACTTTTAAATATCGATCAACCTTGATGTAAATAAAATATAATTGATTCTGCCTATGTTAGAAAAGTTAAAAAGCTTTCGATAAGTTCGGCTGAAAACGTGAAATTTCGTCACATCTTTTGCACACGAGAAACTCCGACAGTAGTTTTGCGTTGAAACTACGATACAAACTGAAAGAGAATCATTACTTTTAGGCGCCCCGGGACGCATTTGTCCTTGAGATTTGAAAGAGTAAGCTTTATTCGAACATTGACGTGTAGAAAAGAGACGGATATACTCGCCGACCGCGAATTCGTTACATTTGCAATCGATGAAACATGTTTTTTGTATTTAAATAATTATTATCATTTAAAAAAATGGTTTTTTTTTAAGTAATGTCCTAGATTATTATATTGTCTATCTTTAGAAAGAAAAATTAGGTTCGCGTCACTTACACAACTTAAAAGAAAATCGTTGCAAGAAAAAAACAACACTTTCTTATTTATTTATTTTCATTACTATAATAAGGTGTATTTCGTTTTTTTTTAAGCAAAGTGCTAAATTAATATATGTAGAATATTGTGGTATTTTTAGTTTTAGCCATTTGTTGGGAATAACTTCAACAAAATGCACCAAAATACGTTACAAAACACGTTTTAGGGACTGGTGGCGCCTTAACTTTGTGTACCTAACCTATTTTTTGTGGTAACCGTACCAGATACCTCATACAAAAAATATACTGAGGCTACATTTGCTAATAGTTACACGACAAAACGCCTACTTAACCTGTAAATTAATGATTGGTATCGGTTTGGTATTATATTGGTATGAGTATCAACACACAAAATAGCACATTGGTAGGTATACACGATTATGATTAAAAATCTAATTATACGAACTTCGATTTTTTCAAAACTATAGGTAAGGTATATCTTATATTATATATCTTAACTGTTCATATTTAAATTACTATTGTGTGTACTTCATGTAAATGTTTTACCAACATACATCGTTATGTTGTGACTTATTCTTAATACCTTATACTTTTTTATATAACTAATTCAAATTTATATTTATTTTAAAATAGTTTTGATTATTACAATTTACGCAATTTAAGGTATTGCAATGCCATTTTTCCAACCTCTTCCCGATGTACAACAGTGCGCATTTAAAACCATCAATCAGGTATTTTCTCAGCTATGCTTTTGCAGGAGGCAAAAAAATATACAAATCTAGATCCAAAATTGAGAGTATTGAGGAAATCTAGATTTACACAGTGGTTGGCACAACATACAAAGAAAAAAAAGTAAATACTACATAGATCTAAAAACAGATTCATATTTTATACTACATAATTAGATAATAATAATAATAACAAAAACTTTTTTTTAGTTGACGGAGTTTAAGGTAATCGTGGCAATTAATACGTGTTTATACGCTACCGTGTTCAAAGTTATTCACACATACATACAGATGTCATTCCAAAAAAGGTCAAAACGGATTTAGCTGACCTCAAAACGTGACAATTTGATGACTTGAAAGTCGAACGTCAGTTATTACTTTCTTATCTGAAGTTTGCATAACCCGTATTTGCGAGCGCAACACTAATGAAAATCACGACGGTAAACATCTAGGAATAAAATATATATACAAATAAAATATTAATCAATTTATTTATAATAAATAACATGCGGTGAATTATAATGACTCGCGCGAGGCAGAAAATAATAACAGAAAGTAATATTTGACATTGGTTTACGGAACAGAGACGAAGTTCATTATTTCTGCAGAGAAGGGACCCACCCGCCTGACTCATCCAAGTGCCGTAGACATGAGTCGTCTGGGCACTAATATCAGACAACAGCTAGTGAAAAAAAAAGGTTGTTCGTTGTTCATACATACAAACATGCACACACGCAACCACACACACTCACACACACAACCACACACCCGTGCACAAATACACATTAAACTCAACAACAAAATTTTAAATATTTTCGTACATAGGCGTAAGCTTTAATTGGCCTTATAATTAAAGTTTAAAGGGTGTTTTTATTGTCGAATCATAAAGAGTTTCAACTTGCATTGTATGTGCTCATTTGATCAAAATAAATTACACTTTTTAAAACATACTTTGTAATAAAATTTATATTAATATTTAAAACTTTGTGATCTTATTTTTAATCAATGATTCTTTCTGTTAATATAAAATTTAATATTGCTGCATTACATTGTATTTTAATTTTTTATTGTATTTTAGGTATTTATTGCAAAGACATTCCTATACATTTATACATGTGATGGAAATAAAGATTCTCATCTTATCTTATCTAACTAGGCGAATCTGTACTACGTTATCTACGTGCATCTATAATATGTTACTAGTTTATATATGTACCTATACCTTTGCTAATGCTTCTTCACATGTTTTAACCGTTGTACTGTTTTCAATTGCAAATGTCATTCCTATACAATTTATGTTTGTTTTTGGAAATAAATTATCTTATCTTATCTAACCCTTTGAAAAATGTATATGCTATTATTGCGCTGTATGCTTACCTGTCAATAAATAAATAAATAAAGTCACTACCGTGTGCACAGAATTGAATTTCACTTCAATAGGAAAAGTGTAAGCGCATAGTGTGTAGATAAGGTTAAATTCGTGCGCAGTTTGCATTCATTCATTAAAAGCACGAACGAGTAGTACGACCGAGACGCAGGCCCCGCACCCACGGTCGCGCCCGCGCCGCGCCCGACCGCGGACCGTGGTCACGTGGGCACGTGGGCACGTGGGCACGGACGGCGAGCACCTCCAACGGGAACCACCTCGAGACAACGCCTCCGCGCCTCCGGAGGTACACCCAAGGAAATAAACTTAAATGTTCTTCGATTTACTGCCGTTCGAAGACACAACTTATAAATCCCACTGCTATAAAACCGGCCAAGCGAAACCAGATGACAAATATTCAGTACCAAGAATCGGATTTTATATTTACGTTCCCCAAGATATTATATATTTTGTATGGAAAAACAAACTAAACGCCACGCGAAGATCAAGATCGCGCAGTCAGGAGTAACTATGCGTTACGCTGGTAGGATTTTGTCTTCTACTGTTTTTTACTTACTTTTTTTGACATACTCAAAAACTTGTATGGCAAAGTTGATCAGAATGAAGTATACAATAACCCCATAAAAGGATGTGTATGAGAAAAAGTTTACCCTGTATAGTAACTAATTTTAAACAAATCGTATTTGTTATTTGTAAAGGTTCCGAATAATGAACAACATTTTAACATGAATTTTATCACTTTAAAATTACTGGCTGGTATCAAATTATAAATGACACAAAGGGGTATACCGGAAAACTAGACACGGGTTCTAATAAACCAAAAAGTTTATATGTTTACAAAATCCAATAAATTAAAAGTATTCAGATATTTTGTTAAAGAGCGTAGCTTTACAGCACACGGAATTCATTTAATCTGTAGCGAGTATGATTATTTATTTATTTCTGAGGACTCATGTCACATAAAAGGTTTCATTTGTGAAATCAAACCCACTCACCACAGACAGGTTTGATTGACCAACTTCAGAACGGAAGGACATGCAGACATTTCTGACGCGTTCTATGTATAACGCAGACCTGCAGGGCTAATCGGGAGGGACCGCGAGCGAGAGGTTCACGTATCCATATTGTATATTTATGATGGTGTTGGTGCCAAACGCCCGGCGATTCTAACCAACACCACCAAAGTTTGGGTTTGTGACTAGAGCCACTGGTCGATCATGAATCAACGCGGTCCTTTTCTATATTGAAATATTTACATGTATTTTCTGGATAGCAATTTGGCTTAATGATCGCGAAGAAGGGACACTCGCTCATTCCGAAATGTCGCCCGCGGGCTCGGACCCTTAAAACGCAGCGGGAAAAACGTTAAATATCGAGATGAATCGAACGGCAGCATTCGATCGATTTATCGGCGGTATCGCCAGGGCTGTGTGAACTTGGACCGATGAGCAAATGTAACATGCCACAAAAGGTATTTTTTTATTTATTAACAGGTAAGCATACAGCGTAATAATAGTATATAAACTTTTCAAAGAATTAATAATAAGGCCAATTAAAGCTTACGCCTACATAAACCTTAATAAAACAAATATTTTTTTTACTTCATTAGTAATAATAACTGCAAAAACACTTTTTTATATTTTTAAAATGTCCTGGAAAGGCGGATGAAATGCATGTTACTTGTTAATATTATCAAAAGGGATCTACCGTTGGAGTTGACGCGACGCAGGCAGCCCTGAGCGCTGCGCTGCGCCCGCGCACAAAAAGCGACCGCGTCAACGCGCGCGGGTGCGAGCGGGACGCCACGATAGGTGCGAGAGCGGGAAGGATATATTTAATAACGACGAATAACTGAAATAAAAAAGGCGCGCAGGCAAAGGAGGTGAAGGAAATAAAACAAACGCTGATCGGGCCGAGAGAGTGGCTGCATCCGGCCGATGTCAATGGACCGGGCTCCTGCCGCGGGGAGGCTGCGGGGGGCTGCGGGGGAGGCTGCGGGGGCGGGCGGGTCGGCAAAAACCGATCACAATACGAGTATAGTAGAAATGATTACGATTGGCTTTTGGCGTGAATGCGTCTATAGTATCGCTGTTCAAAAAAAATTTTTTGTATCGAAAATCTAAGTACATATACAACAGCCAATTGTTGAGGACCGTGGCGCATCGCAGGCAGTGATGAAGGCACGACCTTATTTCGTTTTTTCCCTCCATATAGAAATTTTTGCGCAGTATATGGGCAAAACGAACCCAGTTATAGAATGTGTTCTACCTTAAATTAAAAATACCCAAATACTGATGTATTCAATGTTAATTTAGTGGCGTTCAAAAGACTTATAAAAAATGTACTGCCTGTATATATTTTTTCTCGTCTAACTGTTTTATTTCCCAATAAAGATAAACTAAATATATCTTTTGGCTCAGAGGAGTACGTTTTGATTTCAATCGAAGCATTTATTAGTGACCAGTTAGAATTAACATAAATTCATCTATGAGCGTAAATAGAAATATGTAAAAGAAAAAAATAATACGAAACTAAACTAGGAATTTTGTCCGCAGTTTTGTGCATTAGTATAGTATTTTAAGACAGCAGTTGCGAAACTTTTATGGAGTTATTGAAAAATTGTCAATTTGGGACAAGTTAATATTAAATAAATAACAAATTCAGTAAATAGCATTATTATCCGCAAGTCAAAATTTGCAAACAAAAACTGTAATGTTAAAATTTATGATGAATTAAAAGAATGTTATGACACCATTGTACCTGTTTTTTTTTTTAATTTTTATCTATTCAGATTTAAAAAAATAACCCATTTTTTGGCCATCCAAAACGCACATCGATTACTAAACGCTCACTTTTATTATTTGCTGTTACAAATTGTTATCTGTACCCTAAATTTGTCAATGTGTAAATTTGAAAGAAATAACTAATAATAGCAACAAGAAAGCAAAAAACCGCAATATCTGAACGCTCAAAATAAACGCATGATGCACACTCAGCGACGGTGCCCTGAGTTGCATCTATCGGGATAAAATACGACTGATCGCGTCGGAAGCTGGGCAATTAGTCGATCTGATGTGCGTCGCCTAACGCTTTGTAAAAAACGTCGTAATTAGCGGAGGTGGATTCGTTTAAACGCAACCCGTTTTGCAAACGTTGCGTTTTAATAGCGCTGCTCGCAGACACTTCTCGGGCATGGGAAACCGTATCATATAAGAAACTATGTTGTAAATAATTTCCCACTTTAATATAACCGCTAAGCCATTTTTTTTATAACAAACAAAATTGTGAAAAATTGGGGAAGAGCCATAGCACGGTATATCAAAAATTCCACCTACGATATTCGTATATTCTGTGTTTGGGGGATCTTCCAAATCGAAAATCAAATCGAAAATCGCTGCACCCCAAGAAGGTCCGCGTGTAAATATTTAGATATCATTAAGTATATATCCTTAAAAACAATATCCTTTAGAAATATATATAATATACCTAGATCATTAAAAAATGTATCGAAAATCGCTGCACCCCAAGAAGGTCCGCGTGTAAATATTTACATATCATTATGTATATATCCTTAAAAAAAATATCTTTTAGAAATATATATAATATACCTAGATCATTAAAAAATGTTTATGTAAATAAATAAATATTTTTACCCTTCATAATATCACGAAAGGTCATTGGATATTGTAATTGAGATATTGTAATATGCGTTAATGAAGCATTTTTGAAATTTTAAATGCATATTTCGGTCAAGGTCTAATATTTATATGATAAATTTTAATAAAGGAAATAAATACTAATTTTTTTTATATTTCTCAATCCCCATTTAATCAAGTTAAGATTTTCTTTGCGCTTAAAAAGCGCCGATGCACCTGCTGCCTACCGCCTTCCCTGTCATAGCTTGAGGCGTTAATATCTATAAACCTGATTCAGAACGTGTCAAAACCATTGCTTGAGATACAATTTTACAAAATAAAACTTAAAAACAATAAATTAAACCGACTTCAAGACCCAAAAAAACTAAAAAATAATACAATAAAATTCTTATAAGTAAACAACAAAAATACAATTCACCAAGTTATTTATTTTAATTTATTTACTTAATAGTAACTTTATGAAACTTCAATAGTACTAACTCAAATTTCAGTACAATTTGCGAAAGTAACAGTCGAAATCGCTTAAGTCAGGAGTAAGCAACCTTTTTAATCAACGGGCCAATTTAAATTATAAATTTTTTTGGCTACATAAAGTAACACTTATTAATAATTCACAAAACTTTATTTATAATAAACATTAGAATAAAAAAATATAAAATTTAAATAAAACTAACGATTTCATATACAAATTTTGATGCAAAATAAAAACAAACAAGAAAAGAACAGAAAAACGAATTTACTTGATTTTTTTTAATAAGAAATTTGGCACTGTTTTTTCGATACAAGCTTCGATATCAGCCGGAATTGATGAGGTAGCTACACGTACGCAGCTTTCTACTCGTGGATCACTCAGTCTTGATCGGTGATCATTTTTGATTAATTTCATGGTTGAAAATAATTATTCGCAAACATAACAGAGACATCATTTGCATTGCATTTTTCTTGATCAAGCTTGATTTTTAAAAATAGCCTGTTGGTTTTTCCTAAGTTTTTCTTCATTTGATTAAACTTATCTATCCGGAGTTGTCCTGTTAAGTTTTTATATTGTTAAGCATAAAGCTTTATCTTTGACGAACGGATAAGAAAGGATACGAAAGGAAACAGTAAGAATAAGTGAAACAAAAAATATTTTGTGCCAAAAAAAAATAAATGATCGAGTGTGGCGACATTTTTGCATATATAAAGCATGAAAAAGTCAACAAACCGACATTTTATTAATATTTTTAAAGACAGTCCGTTTCCACGATATGCCACATGACAAATAAAAAAAAAGTTCTTCAAAAAGCGTTACTTAACACTCTATGCGAGTGTTAAATGTCCAACGTCTACGATCAACCGTTTCGAAGTTACAGACAAGCGTCGTTCATCACACGTGAATCATGCTAAGACCCTGGACCCGGTGGCGAGATTCATCTCGGCCGGTCCGTCGCGATGCTGCGTTCCTTTTTAATGCCAACAGGATATCGTCCTGGGACTCTTTCTTTTTTTTATGAGTGTTCGTTCGACGGCTTTAACCCTAAGGCCACTTCATTCACGGCACCTTAGTATTTTATATTTATTTCAGATATCCTTATCATCCCGATCACCTTACCATCTTGATCTAACATTATTATATTCATATTTGTAAGAATTGCTTTATTTAACTACGTATTTCTTAAAACTACTTAAATTATTAAAATGGCTACAAAGTTTTTAACCCAGAAGTTTGTACCGATAAAGAGCGATATCTTTATAAGTGTTGTGAACACGTATATATATATATATATTTTTAGACCTAATCAATTCGCTTAGGTGACCTCAAAAACGTATTTTTGATTCATTTATTTGGGCACTGACATATTTTATTATTGTTTTTTTTTTATAAATGAAAAAATGAATTCCTAATGTCGAGTTCGTTTTATCAAAGAATATGTTCTAATTTGGATTATTTATTTATTTACATGTAATGTGACCTACCAAATTGACAATTTTTAAGGATATAAGGGCGATTAGCACTACTCTGATATGGACCCTGTCTTCTTCACTGGACGATGTCTGTACCAAGGAAGACAGCATATTCATTGTTCTAAAAAACAATCTTTTGACAACCGTCAATTGGTTTTTTTTGAAACTGTTATTAATCATGACAAGTGGCAACCCTGGGCTGTGCAGCGGACGGCCGAAAGCGACAACTCCCCATTTCCATCGGGGGGTGCTGGGGGGGGCGGGAGCTGTCGGGAGCGGAAGAGGAGAAAAGAAACAGACGCCCGCTCGAATTTCGAAAATAGACGAGAGCGAGAGAGTTATTCGCGAGAGGAGATGAGATGCCCGGGAGCGGTGGGCCGGTCGGTCGCGTTGCGTTTATCGCCCGACAGGCGCATCCGGACCGGAAGAACTTCTGCTGACGCGACGAGACAGACACGCGGTGGACACAGGGGCACTGCCTGACTGCTTCTGGTTTATCCCTTGGAGTTCATGGCGACGGGAACATGGTACAGTTGCCATAGACCACAGACATGCCAACATTGTCGATTAAAACATTGGAATGTCTGTGTCATAAACGACAAAACGTCATTTAGATTATTTGAGATGAAAAGAGAAATCTGAGAGATAGAAATCATTTTCATTGTCACTGTATTGTTTCAAGCACCAATGCTCGCAGCCTGATTTTTTTATTTTTTTATTTACGCAATACTAACTAAATCCGAGTCGCTTTTTATACATAAATTCACATTTAGAATTTTAATTGCATCACAATACATAATAAATGAAATTATTGGAGACAAACAGCATAGATGAGATTATAGTATGGTTTTGATTTGGGTTTGCTATGAACGGGTGCACAACTAAATAGCCGTAGGTATATTTGTAAAATATTTGTATAACAAAACAAAAAACGAGCTCTTTACGTTATACTAATATTTATTTTCGATTAATTAGTAAAAAGTTGTCATCACTGAACTTTGTTTTAAAAACTTTATTTTTTTTAGAAAATTTATGTATGGAAATAAGTGACTTTGCATCATACCATGTTATTATATATATATATATTTAATCATATCAATGCGCGTATTATAAGATTATACTTAAAATATTGAAAATATAAAAATCGATATAATAATGTATTAAAATATTATTAGTTATGATTTATGCATAATATTCAGTCGTAAATATTCATCGCGTAAATATACTTAATATTTAGAAAAAAATGAAGATATTTTTCGTACAAAGGTTGATTGAAATCGTACATACATAAATTGACATACAAAAACCTATATGATATATTATTTAGTTATTAGCAACTACTGAAGAAAGGTGTTCAGCGGGCGTTTGGATGGCACCATTCTGTCGAGCGGATGCGCTATAGAGATTGGGGTTAACCGAGCACGGAATCAACGTGATGGTTAGATCTGAAGATATCCAAAACTTATAGATGAATTTCTAGAGATTAGAGAACTAGAGAATCAGACAAACTCTTGATTAACATATAATCTGCTATACATATTGATCGGTCCTGCATAATATTTTAGGGGGAATGGCTGTCGATTACAAATTTGTAATTTAATCTTAAATTTTGATTAGTGTCGTTTTTTGAAAAGTTCAGTCTTTAAAAAAAACCTGTTCTAGCCGACATTTACTATTTTTTATAAACAATTCAAACTTGCTTATCGATGCTGATACATTCTTGACATCACTTGGAATTAGTAGTCACTTTCGAGAGATGTTCGATATTTTTATGAAGATTAATAATATTCAAATGCGTTTCGTGATTAAATATTTTTTATCCGAACAAATCTTTGACATATTGTCCGACACTCTGCTCCGTCAATGCGAGATGTTGAAGACGAGTGATGAACCCTCGCGGTGGAAATGACCAGCATGAGTGCTAGAAAACATCGACAAAGTCATGGATTTGGTTTTGCAAGATCGCCGAAATGCTGTTAGGGAGCTATCATGCGAACTATTAGTTGAGTAGGGCCCAAAATAATTAGTTCCCTGCAAATATGGGCACAGATCGCAGGACACCCGGATTATTTTTATTCACATGCATAACTGTGTCATAATCACACTTAATAAAAATGAAAGTCGAGGGGCTATAGTCGTATACACCATCAGCATCAGCCGAATAACAATAAAACGGATATGTCGGTCGAACGCCCATAGACAGACACATCCGGTGCGCAGGCGCGCCGGCTTTATAGCCAACACAGCAGCGGGTATCGGACAGAGAACAGTTAAATTACGTAGAATAGCCTTACCTCATCAACCCAGGTGCTAAAACATGTAATCACTGACATAGCTATGGTCTTAGTGAGAGTCTTTCTTTCAAGATAATGCATTACTGTTGTAGCAACACATATTCAAAATCGAAACGATCACCTTTTCGACTGGCGGAGAGTGAGAAGGTTGTCGTGTTTTGTCTCTTTCTATCTAATTCAAATCGTCTGTGATATCGGACGACTGCTGATCACATTAATGACATGAAAACATACTAAAGCAGCAAGTTCCGCGTTGAGCTAAGCACCTGTAGCGGCGCTACATGCAGCGTCGTTTTAGCCGGCGACGCGCGATCGCCGCCGGGCGCATCTGATTGGTCGCCGTCTGCGCAGGCGCGCATTGGAACGGCGCACGGGCGATCCGCCAGCGGCGCAGGCAAATCAGTCGAAAATTTGGGCTTGCAAGCCACCACGCGCATTTGCGCCGACGATTATATCATACCTAATTTATATTTTATTCATTGTTACACTTGTTATTTAGTTTTTATTCCTTTATCCTTATACACCTTTATCGTTTTCTGTATAAATTAGCGTAATTCATATGTATATTAAACTGTCACATATTACTAGCCATTATTTATATAAAGAATCACTGTGTATCGAGTGATTTTATGTTTCTAGCTGGGATAAGTGAGAGTTTTGTTTGTAAAGCAAATGATTTAATTCCGCAACTGTGGCTAGCGGCTATTGCGAGCTACTCGAACGGGCACAAAGTGGGAACGTCCGACGTACGGGCAGTTGCCCGGCTGCCCGCTCGTCCGCCGGCGACCGGCCGCCGGCCAGTTCACCGCAAGCGCCCAGTCTGGTCGTAACACTTACTGTGCCCGACGCACGTACGAGTGCAGATGAATTGCCAATTAAACTGCATCGCAAGCGCAAGCGCAAGCGCAACCCGCATCGCGTGGGAAAAGCGAAGATGTGGGATGCGATATCTCCCGTTTCAAAGATGAAGAACGAGATGTTTTTGCTACTGATCCAACTATCATCAACATGACCAATACATTATTTTATATTTATGTGTAAGCATTTATACCGAACCCTATGATTTTTCTAGGTTATAGTGAATTGCGGTTTGGTTTCAGGGATGGGTTTAACTCATAGAGAACGGCAGTATTAGCGGGACTGAAACGGGAGGTTGGTATTTATTTACTTAGTGACTGACATTAATTATTAATTTTAATGAAAATACATTAAATTATCATTACATATTTTATTTTATATTTCTTTTCATTCCTACCTTTAAATTTACAGACGAACCGCGAGAACACATCTTAACCGCGAGTGTCTGCACTAAGATATTTCTTTTAAAGAAATCTATGCATAGTGTTAAAACAATATAGATTTATTTCCTTTATATTTAAGAGCAGAATAAGAGTTCTGTTCTTTTTCCTGACTATTTTTTATTATAATAATGGCACAATAAGACGTCACAACAATAAATGATAAACCTTAAAAAAATATATTATAAAGATAAATTAATATAACAATGTTATGTAATGTGAAATATATTTATTTTAATTAAAAAATATTAAATTTAAATTTTTTCTCTAATAACAATTAACTTTTTAAATTCATTGGAGCACATTAAAAAGTGGTCAGTACAGTACCCATCTTAAAAGTTGTTTATTCCTCAAAATATTAAAAACAAACATATATATAATATATAATTATATATGTTTTCAGTCCTCACAGATATTCGAATTCAGAGAATTTATTAATTCAGAACTGATATGTTTTCTAAGATCTGAAAGAATTCACGGGTGCAGTGTGGATCGAGCCATGATAAATATTTAGATGAATAAATGATAAAATTTAAAAAAAATACAGACACCGCGTGATGACCATGATGGAAGATGGAAGAAAGAGGATTGGCCTAAGGCTCTAGGCTCTAGCAGACGAGCGCGTCGTTGGCAGCGACACGTGATTCTTGGCTCATCGTGTTCAGCGCGTGTAACGGCAGTGCTACTCCTCGACTCGCCTTCATAACCGCACCGCTGTGATGGACGCTCTGGACGCTCTGCAGTGATCAGCGCCGTCCTCCGGCGAAATACTCTCGACAGGTCAATTGAATTTGCATCCTTGTTTTCTTGATTCTTATATTCGATCTTTTCCCTTTACCTTCCTCTCCCTCCCCTTCTCCTCATCTCTTCATCTTGCATTTCTTAGGTTAAGCACTAATTGTATACTCACTCGGTGGAAATATTTAATTGGTTTTATTTTTTTATATGATTGTATATATACTGCCTGTATATAATTTTTCTCGTGTAACTGTTTATTTCCCTAATAAAGATAAATTAAAATTAAATAAGATATTTATTTACATCTAAAGTTCTGATATCAATCACAGACTTTTCGAAGCTCGTAACTTTTAGACAAAGAAGAAATTTAGTTTTTTAATATTTCCAATACAAAAATAGGTCCTGCGATTTCTTAAGAAACTATCTCAAAATGTAAAATTTACGTGAAAATCATGGAATGTTTTAATTGTGAGCGCTCAGCTGTCGCCGTACGCCGTAACGGTGTCAAGGCCATTAGGGGAAGTTTTTGTTTCTCATTTTTTTTATATCATTTCTTACTTATAATAGGTTACATAACACCCCCTTAAGACTACGGGAATGTTCTGGGACACCCTGTATACATTAGGAGATAAAAAGATATCCAGTATTATTTTTCCTCTATATCGATAGGAACAAGCTTTTATTCCAAAATACAAAATTTCCAACGTCTGGAGCCAATTCCTGGATGTATAATCGGGTCACGCTTACCATAGAAATGCACTATCATCGGAACTAAAGCGACGTGTCAAATTTCAACTCCGCAGGGATGAGAGGAAGCGGTTCTAGTCGGCTTGCAAGATTTGACCTAAGCCGACATCCAAACGAGGCTAGCGCTTATTCCGTAAGCGTACGCAATGATTATTTATGAATCAAGCCCATCGACAAACGGCGAAACGCGCCGCTGGCATAAAACGTCAGATCATGACTTCGCTGGGTTTGTTTAGGCTCTAGAGGCGAGGCAGGTATAAGGAACGAAAGCGCCCTGCGAATTGCTCGCTCTGGCTACTAGTAATAAAGAAATCAAATTAGGATCTACCGATTGTATCGATTTCTACACGCGAGCAAACACTATAATCATCGATCATATTAAACATTATAACAGTGATATAACAGTTAACTCACCTCTCTGCTGGGGACGCAAATAGGGGTGCCTTCCTTGACGATGCCCGCCTCGATCATCACGCCGCAGACGATGGGGTCTCGAGAGTTGAACACGAACTGGGGAAGCACCTGCAAAAAATTCATACCGCTTTTAGGAGTGGTTGAGGTATTTGACTATTACCCCAGAGGTCGCACTCAGCCATAACATTTTTAACGCTTAGTTGAATAGGCACATTTAGCTTAGTTGAATAGGGCCGAAAATAATTGTATAGCATTTTTTTTGGTATCTATCTGTTCGAACAGTCGAAATCGTACAGTGATAGCTTCGACCGAGTTTCGAAAGATGACGTTCGTACGCACCAGGTTTCCGCTGACGACAGCATCTGGCAGCAGGTGCGAAGTCCGTCGACCGAGGGTGACGCGACCGAATGCACCAGGGCTGAGGAAGAGAGTTTCCCCTCCGACGCAAGACGACAGTCTATAAGAACGGAGGTCGCCCGCTAGTGCAGCGCCCTTTCACCCGAGTTCGCGCGTCGCCAGTACCTACTCGCCGGTTCGTGCACATACATCATGGAGTCAAGCATTATATTGTATACCGGAGTATTTATGTAGTAAGAGGATCATGTACTAAACCTTCCAGCAAACCCTCGAGTTATTACTATTATCCCACGGGCCACGCACATCGGTCCGTTACAGTATAATTTGTAAAATAAACTTTTTCATTTTTTTTTTTCTAAGAAATTGCATAATTTAATAAATAGGCAAATAAAAAAATCTGTGTAAAAGATTGCGGTTATTACTTTAAAATATTTTTTTAGATGTACGAAAGGAATAATGATATTTTTACTGAATTTCAAACCTTTATTTTGCAAGGGAAGACAGCAATACTCTTGAATTCGTCTCTCTTCTTCTGTTTGAGTTCGTCTCTGTATGCAATAAACTTATCGAATAGGTGATAGATAATGTCCGCCTGGAAGATCTTCACTCCGAGATTTTCAGCCATCTCCTGTGCGTCCCTCTCGATCTTCACGTCGAAGGCCAGGATTGTGGCGAATTGGGAGTCGTGCTCCAGCATGGCGGACGCCTTCATAACGTCTCTCTTGACGACGGGGCCGATCCTGATGGCGGAGTACTGGAACAACGAAGACATCGCATTCAAAATGGCATACAGAAAGAAAGCTATCCATTCAGCGGAAACGTTTGAAAAAGAGAGTAATTTCATGAAAGTGTAACTGCCAATCAATGAAGTAGATGTGCACCATCCATGAATGGGGAAAAAACTAAAATGGCCTATCTGCGAACGAAATATTAATATGATTAATATTTCGTTCGCAGATATTTGTAAGATTATTTATTTATTTTTATTTGTATACATACTAAAACCATACTCAATTTATTACCTTATTTTAACATATACAAACAAATCACACACACTCAAAACTACCACAAATATCACTCACCAATTACACATAATACAACAAAAAAATCTACTGATACGCATATAATATAATCATAATCTATATATATTTTAAGAACACTGTTTCAATTTTTTTATGCTAATGTTAATATGTAAAATGTCCGAAATCCATCATTTGTTTTGTATACTAGTAATAAGTTTTGTTTGTAATTATAAAAATGAATACTGTAGGATTTTTCAATAAAGAATAAATAAAATATATATTTTGGGGAAACATACAGCGTAACCTAGTAGTATTAAATAGGAAATATGTCATATTCAATTGTTTGGATTGAAAAAAAAAATTGACACCGCGGCACCTAAATGTCTATCCAAACGCGTTTCTATCGTATTACCAAGGTAGAATGTAATAATATTATGTAATTGATTCGGTACACATCTGCACCGGCGTGGGTTCATTGATTATCATGAGCTATGAAACAGCTTTATCGGCATATTATTCGCTCATAGAGTCGCATCTAAGATACGGCATACTGGATGCAGGCGACTCCTACGTGATGGACCTGGGGGGCCTAGTCTGGGGTGCCAGTCGACAATCGACTCGAAAAGAGGAACGGCGCGCGCAGTTAGACTAGCCCCGCGGTTCGAATGTGGTCACCGCCGCCTACCTCCGGAACGCGCGTTCCATGACGCCAAGAGCCTTGCGGTTCAATTAATATACTTGCAGGCGGTCATCGGCTTCGGTTACGCGCAGTGTAAATAACAACTCCAAATCTATCAATCTTAATCGAGTCTTCTGCGGTTTGCCCGAGCAATTCTATCCTATCATATCTATCCACATGCGGTTACTTCCATCGCTAGCGCATTCGCTTGTGGTTTTCAAATATCTAAATAATATTAGTAGATGTGTGGATATAAAAGGGAAAATCGGAGAGTTAAAAACGCATTTTAGTAGGTCTCGGTATGAAACGACATCCAGCTAAATAGAGTTCAGAAATATCATTAAAGCATTAAATATAGTAATCTAATATTTGTATTTTTTTTCAACGGTTTATGAAAACACTAATAATATATTAGCTCAATTTTGACAGGCATTATTGAAATTGGGGATTAATTAGAGAATATTAATATTAATCAATTAAGTTAATTAGTAAAATGTATTTCCTAAATATCGTATTGGTGAAACAAGCCGTGTCCATACATTACGAATTTTCGCCTTGCCCTTAAAGCGTAAGATAATAATAAAAAGCATCCGTGATAGAACATTTCAGCAGAAGTGAATTTCAATTTCGCTTCGAGAGGCGTTTGTCGGAGGCTGGAGAACCCTCGCCCTGAGAGGAAATGAAGGCCGTCCGTTATGCGCGCAGATCGCGATTTGTCTGCGGGGAGGAGCACGGGAGGAACACTTGCGGCTCCTGGTGCGCTCGATGATCGATACTATTATTAAGGCGACTACAGAAGCAAAACAAAATCCCGAATCTGCCCGTTTTCCACCCCCCGACTCCCTTCCTCAAACCCCGCAGAGCGAAAATGTTTGGCCAATAGGATTCATTCTGATAAAACGGTCCCGACGCGGCAAGGCACCAAAATTGTCGCCGCGCTGCCGCCGCATCGGTCGCCGATATTTGACAAAATGTACCCTGTTTCAGCATTCAATACCTGTTTCAATATCTGCCCTTTTATTATATAAAGTTTTGAAACACTCTTATTATTACATGGAGTACATTATACACGTTACACAATATTCTACTTCTATTTACAAAGTATGGAACAACGATGTCATTACAAAATATAAGTACATTATTCACATTATATTCATAATTATTAAATGAGTTTAATAAAAAATCGGTAAATGTTACAATACGGCTCATGAATAAATAAAAATAGTTCATCAGATAATACAACGAATTTAAGTTATCTTTAGAATAACGTAAGCTTCAATATGACTTTCTGTATAGAGTAGATGAAATATAGTACAATATAAATTCAGTAAATTTAGACGGTAAAACGATTACTTATAGTGCCTACCTTTGACTAAACCACCACCACCAAAATCTAACAAATTTAGGCAGTGTAACAAAATTATTAAATTTTGAAACACAAATTTCAAAACTGTAGCAGAAAACGAAACTTAGCAATTATTAAGAATTGTAATGTAAGTGATAAGTAATTTACACTTATTAAGTGTAAATAATAAGTAAGAAAGATATACTTACCAAAAACAAATAAAAATTCGTTATTTATAGGAGCGTTGCTCAAACAATGTACGAATTGATAATTGCATCATGCAATAATTAAAACGTATTATAATGCCCCACAACGCCTGAGTTGGAATCAGGGGTGCAACGATGGTTTGTTTGCAAATTAATTATTTGGATAGTATTTAATATGCACAAGGTAATATAAAAATATTTGTTACAGTTATAAAACAAACACAAGCCCAAAACAACAAACAAAGCAAAAACTACAAAGCATGAAAATAATAATATAATAAGAAAAATATTGCAAACAAATGGTCACTACAATAATTTAATAGAAAAAATCAGTAATAAATATTTATTACGGTTACTATTTTAAGTAACAATAAAAATAAAAAAGATTTTTCTTATCTTGTTTTTTCATAATCTCTAAATCACTATAAAATAAATTTGAAACGCAGTTTTCCATGTGGACCTTGAGGTAACGCGTTAATTAGTGGCAAAATAATATATGTCTTTTAATATATTTTTCTTTAATATACAAACATACTATACAGTAAAAAAACAAGCAGAGTTACTGCTTTTGCATTAGTATAATAATTATAACATGACTGACATAACTAATAAAACCACTAATTCCACTCGTTTTTACAGGTTTCCCCATAAACATGCAATACATGGAAACTAGTACATATTTTAATACCACATTAAAGAATTTTGGAATTTTATGCACTCTAGAACAAATATTTAATAAAAAAATCCTTATAATTAGACAAATATAAAAATACTTTCGTAAACATGTACGCATTGCTCATAGGCCTAATCCTCTAAAACTGCTAGTATGTTTTGATTAAATGTAAAAATGACAACCACCACTTAAAATATTAAAATAAAGATACTTAATTAATTGTTGTTTCAAACTTAACTAGACAAACATGAAATATTATAACGAAATACAATTTTTGGACATAACACTTTTTAACAAAGGATGGAAAACCGTTCCAAATGCAAGCTTGACAGAACGCTTCGAGAAAACTTCGTATGCGAGAATGTTTCGTTTCAATTGTATCAATTGTTCCATAGAAATTAAATTTATCAAATAAAAACATTCGATGGTAGGCCCTTCGGGCCTTATTTAGTTTGTCGCCGTATGTAAATGGTATTCGAGTCATTTCTATGTATTTCACGTAACAGTCCTTCCAATTCTTTCTATAGAAATTAAATTTATCAAATGATAACACTAGATGCTAGGCCCTTCGGGCCTTATTTAGTTTGTCGCCGTATGTAAATGCTATTCGAGTCATTTCTATGTATTTCACGTAACAGTCCTTCTAATTATTTCTATAGAAATTAAATTTATCAAATGATAACACTCGATGCTAGGCCCTTCGGGCATTATTAACTAATTCGTCGACATTATTAACTAATAGACTATGGTCACTTTTATATAGTGTTTATTTTTAAATTGTCCACTGGATTGCCTTATTAGGAATCAAACGGGAAGTTATTATAGATAATGAGAATCCGAAGCAATTCGTGGTTAATAGTAGGAATGGTGCTAGAGGCCGAAAACATGTTCATCCCAAAGGTAGATAAAGCTTTGGCCGCTTTTTATTGTTAAAGATAATAAAAATAGATGTTTGAACCTCCACCTCATATTCGCATTCAAGAACATTTGGAGTAGTTTCAGATTCAGCCAATCCTCTAGCCTCTTCATTGGTGAAATCAGAGTGATTGTGGTTTTCCTAAAATAAAAAAAAATATATATAAAATAGAATCATTCAACTTAAATTTTATGTGTGTAAGAATATTTGGAATAAATGTTAAATTAAATTAACTCACTATCGTTGTGGCGTTGGCCGAAGAATCATTAGAAGACATCAATGTAATGTACTCTCCTGGTTTTCTCTACATTGGGATTGCATTCGTAATCTGCAACATTTGAAAATATAATAAATCAATCATCGTTTTCAAATCGCTTGTTTTTACATTATTTATATAGCATAACATCGATACAAATGCTGAAGTAAAGCTCGTTTAATGCGTGTGTTTAAAAAGGAACTTGTTTAATTTTTAAAAATTATTTAGATTATATAGTATAATAATTTCATTAAAATAAATAATATTATGTCATAAAAGTATCTAAAATAAAGGCAAAGTACACTACAGATATGTTGTTTTGAAGTACCTATCTACATAACTATAATGTATTTAGATAATATGATCACACTATAATAATGTCTTTCGCTCGAGATGTGCCAGCCCTGATTCAGTCGCTGGCAAAATTCCGAGAATTTGAATCGTCAAATTGTTCGACGCATCGGCCAACTTTCACCTGACGACAATATTTTATAAATATCACATCAGCCGTGGCATGGCCTTGACTAAAACTACTTCTTAGGAATAATGGTTTTTTTCGCGCGAAAATGAATTTCAAAATAGGTATAAAGTGTAGTAAATCTATATATATTTGTATAATAGTTACACCATTTATAGCTCAAGCACGACTGAATCGATTTTTATGATTTTTGATTTGTTGGATTTGTCTCCGCCCCGAATAGCAGAATAACTATTAAAACATCAGAAAAAAATCACAACAAAAAAATATAAAGAATGCACATTTGTTAATAATTTAATGCACATAATAAAATATCATAACATGTATTGATTACGAGGCGGTACAAAGTTCGCCGGGTCAGGATAATTATATTAAAATAAAAAATTGTAAATTAAAAAAATAATCAAGTACCAGCAAGTTACCAGTTATGTTGACCTAAAACTAGATATTTCAAAGGTCGTTAGCTTTCTAACAAGGTTAGAGTTCTAAGAAGGTTTGTTTATATTATATACTAATTTTAAAAATTCTCATTACAAAATATGATAATAATACATTATTTATATTCTCTTGATCTACATAGGAAGTTTTTTTTTACTATTTTGGTAAATAGGTATGTACATATATAGTAAATAGCTTTGAACTTTTCATTCACATTACGAAATTAGTAAAAAAATAAAATGGTAATAATTACAAATACATACCTATTTTCCTGTAAGAGTAATCCTTGTTTTTTTCTAATTGCTGACTTTGTGAATGAACAACGCCGCTTCTTCTTGACAACTTTATTTTTACGTAAATAAATACGCGACGAAAATTGAAAAACAAACGAGCGCAGAAACAACGTCTAGTCACTGGAGCGGCCAAAACCGCACTGATTGGATTACTAAGAAAATAATCTGAGCTGCAATGCGCCGTCCGCAAAAAACGCCCGTGCACAAAGAACAGAAAGGTGTAAACTCTATAGCGGACATGAATGGCGTTTATAACATAAACCACGGCCTACCATTTTGTATGAAATATTGATAGCATTTAGTTTTTTTTTTAGAAAAATAACGAATACATTTTTTCAATTTTTTCTTTTTCCATTAATAATACAAGAACATATATTTTCCGAAAATCTAAATAATTTTGGCATTTAATTTCATTTTCATATATCAAATCTAAAACAAAAATCACCCATTTTAGGCCAACTTTGTTATTTTATTTCTAAGTTGTTATACCATATATCGCAAATTCGACAGGTAACTCCCTCCGCGACTCGATTCTCTTCAATAAAATATTTTTATTATATATGAGATGATTCTGGATTCAGAGATAGTCGACATCAAAAAATGATGTTTCAAAAACATTGTGGATTTGTTTTTTTTTTTATGTTTTTTTGACAATGTTTAAAGAAGTTTTCTATAGCTATTTCCCTAGAATAATAAATGATATTTAATATAAGTAAAGTAGATTAGTGGTATTTCTTCTGAATACGCACGCAACATACTTTGAAAACCTGCAAAATTCGCATTTTGATAACATTCAGGTATGTAGGCGCCTTAAAACGCAGCCTCAGAACATTGGAAAATCTTCAAAGCACACACCCCTCATATACCTTTGATGTCGAAGAGGGACTTTGAATACCAGCGGAGTCTCATTTGCGCCAACGTATAAATACGAGGTTTACTGACTAGATTTTACCATAAACGCCCACACATACAAAAAACAGTCAATGGGAGGAATGTTGGAGTAAGGAATTGTGTAGCGCGCTCTCTTAAGTGATAAATAATGATGTTGGTATCATCAGACAGAATGTTTCAAAATAAAATAACTGTTATATATGTACCTACATATATATATATATTGTAATGTAGGTACCCTCAGAGTCTACCTTGTCGTAATGAGTGTTTCCACGTTTTCCAAAGTACTCGCAGAAATGATGAAGGTCGGGAGAGGGCGGTTTCCAATTTCATCTAAATTCGCATTCGATGATGCACTAAGCAGAAAATATGCTCGATGAAGGGTCTAATGACAAATCGTGACGGAAACCAGTCCGTAGAAACATGATCTGCACGTAGCCATACGTATATATGGTTCGAATTCGTAATGAAACTTAAACTTAAAAAAATAAAACCTCCTTTTGTTTTTTTCTCATTAACCGTCAAATTTATAGCTGACAATAGCGATATTTTGTTTATGCTGAACCACTTTAAAAATAGTTGAATAGATTCAAAATAAGACACGCTTAATATTATTATATTAAGAACACACAATAACAAGATGGGTTACATCGTTTTAGAGTACTTTTCATTTATGAACATTTTTGCTTATAATATTAAAATGCCAAAGGTGAGGTTATTTTCAAACCCACGTAATGATAAAATAAGCTTGCTGTATCATACTCGATACTGCTTAGATAAATTGAATCTGAAGAAGTCATAATTTAAAGTGTTCAGCAATGAACTATTGTGTAAAAATAATAGGGCAAATTAGCTGTTCTAAATTCGTGTAAGTAGATATATATAAATAGATATAAAATGGTTTGGTATTTCTGTTAATAACTTTAATACTTTTTGTTGGTAGGAACCTAATTTTAATTTTGCATAGTTTTTTATCGATCAATCAAATGTATTTTTTAGTTGTATGTACTGTGTAAAATCGTTGGTTTTTCCAATAAAGATAAATAAAATAAATATTGTAAAATTTAACTGCTTAGCAAGTTAATCGTATTTATTTTAGTGTCTAAGATCAATTTTTACCATGCATGTTACGTATTTCAATATAGAGAACCATCTAAAAATAAATAAACAAATGAATAACTTTTTTTTTATTAAAATTACTTTTTTTATTTTCACGTTTATCCGCTCAATTAAGCCAAATTGCTTATTTATTTATTTATTTTCTCATGGGAAAACACACAGTATAACAATAATATTAACAATTAAGAATTAAGCAGATAACAAAACCGATTATGGATTATGGAATATACATATGTCCTCATATTATGTGTAGAAATAGCTCGCAACGTCTGGGTTAGCAGTTAAAACCTTCAACTATCAGACTTCCAAGAACTCAATTTAATGTATTTTGTAGGTTGAGTAAAAGTGACTTAGATTACAGTACTATAGTGTTATATATCTATAAGGTGATCTGCAGCCGTAAGCCCAGAATACCACTTATGAAACGAAACTGCCGTTAAACATAATAAGACATTTTATATGTTGCGAAACATGTTCGTAAGTTGGGCAGTACGCGAATTGGCCGGCCATAGGCAAATGCAGAATTGCCAATGCTTTTAATTTAAACCTTTAAATTTTTCATGTTTAAAGTTTATTCAAAAAACGTAAATGTCAATAATATCAGATAATCATATTATTTCTACCAGCGAAAACCTAAAAATAGTATTTCATCAAATATGTTATCTAAGAAATACTTTTTACGACTTCTATATATTTTAACGACATACACGTAATTTACTTTTTTTTTTATTTTTTATCGACGATAGAGGACCACAAAGTTATTTTTCTTGTATATATTTCTTATAAAAAATATACATACTAAATAAAATATACAAATTTTAAATATTCACAATAATGGGCATACTGAGGAAAGTCCATTATTGAAAGTGTTAAGTGAAAGGACCTGTGATCTAAACTTTAGTAATACTAACTGATTACTCAAAATTTATATTTAGCGATAAAAATATATACTTGATATTTTGAATGTTTCAAAAAGAAAATATTTATACTGTGCAATTAAATATCTCAAATACAAAAAAAAAACTACACTTTTTTTAGGGTCGATGGTTGCTGAAACGCATTCTAAACAAAATGCTAACAAAAAAAATAGCAATACATGTATTTAAATATGAAAATGAACATATATACTCGAGAAAGTTATGACAGAATTCGAGATATTTACGAATATTAATCATTATTATCGTATTTAGAAAACTGTTTAAAATAATCTGTTTAAGATAAACCTATCTTTTCGCAGTTTTTCGGTTTAGTCGATAAATGTATTAAAGCAACAAGTGAGAATTACATTAAAATTTCTTTCGTCATAGACATTACAAACTTAAGTGGGTAAAAAAAATCCCAAATGCATCCCTTGAAGAAAAATTAAGAATAACTCTGTACCGGAAAAAATAAGAGTGAGTGACTAAATATATCCCATATTGTTAATGGAAGGGAGGAGTATCTAACTAACAATACCAACTCAAATTTAAAACAATTTAAATTTATTTTATTATAAAGGTTTATAAAGGCTGATTCTATTATTTTTTTTTTTTTGTTAAGTAATTACAATATTTAGGGGCTAGCTCCGGTGATACTGTTGAGTTTAGTAGGTGAGGAAAAAAAATAATGCTTAACTCGCAGCCTACGCTTAAAAACAGCCTTGGAACAAGGAAAAGGACCTATGAAGAGTATTCCACTGGCGAATTGTTCTGGAAAGAAACGAATTGAACCCAATGTTCCGTTTTCTCAAGATAGGTTTTATCTTGGAAGGATGGTCATTACGGCCAATATAAGGAGGCTTAGAGAGCAGGCAGGCTTCACACAGTCACAGTCTTATATAAACTAGTTAACCTGAATTCAAAACGCCTTCTACTAAGTGGCTCCCAATTAAGAGTTGAAATGTTTTTATACGTATACACTAACTGTTTATTTGCCAAATAAATACATGATAAGAAATTGGGGGGTTTTTGATAGTGTTTGTTTTTAAAATGAAATAGGTCAGAGAGGTCTATCGAGCATTTCTGGAGCACCAACTAGTGAAGGCGCTCAACCGCCAAGTTGTTTTTTCAATGAAATGCCACTTTTCACATCCGGCGCGGGACTTCCGCCGCCCGCTCGTTTAACGGGGTGGGATTGTGAGGGTGGATGAGTTGAGAGAGAGGAAAGAGGGGGGAGGGGACGCCATTGACTGTCTAGCTAGCGCGCAGGCGTAGAGGGGTGATGCAGGGAAAGTAATGCAGGCAGCACACTTTAATATTACAGGTTTCTAAAAAGACGACGAAATAATCTAATCGAGATTAATTATCTATGCGCAACACATATGATGTTCATACATACAAACATGCACACACGCAACCACACACCATCTCACACAACCACACACCCTCACTGACACTTTTACACCGTACACACATACACCTTCTAAAGTAGCGTTAAGCTCAAAATATTTTGTACAAAGGCGTAAGCTTTAATTGGCCTTATAATTAACCCTTTGTAAAATGTATATACTAATATTGTTACGCTGTATGCTTACATGTTAATAATAAATAAATAAATATTTTTTAAATTTCCGTTTAGTCTCCGAAAAAACCGAATCTCCGGAGTAGAAATATTTTTATTGCGAATCACATTGAATTTATAAAAACTCGGGCTGATACGAGAACTAGTCATATTATTGGATTAAAATTAAAACCTCCTTTATATAGTGTAACGTGTACATTTATATGGCTTAGATTGGATGTGTCAATGTAGGACTCACTATCTATGTGAACATATTTATTTAATAATATTTTACAGGTTCACTAATTATTCTATGTATTTGAAGATGTAAATTTTATCCATATTCAACACTATATTTGTTATTCGAATTTAGTCTTCACATGACAGATTAGAATATTCTCGAAAATTCGGTTAACAAATTTCGTAATAATTTTGAGAATATTGAACCAGAGATTTTAATACTGAAATTGGATACGGTGTTTCTTCGCCGACTTCAACGGTTTTTTTAATGTTTTCTAAAAATGATAAAATTTATTGCATTACTTCTTAGTTTTTTTGGTTGTAAGTTTATTTTGTAATCGGCTTATTATTATTTATTTTTTTTTTAGAAGCAACTTTAAAGCGGTGCGATATTTTCATCAAACTGATACATGCGACCAATCAATCATCATTAAGATTCATCATTAAGAGAACCCTTCGCTCATTTCTTAATGTGAAAGAACTCATCACAATCTGTTTGCCAGGAAATGGTTTTTTTAAAATAAATGTTTGAGTAATGATTCGAGAAAAAATACCAATTTCGATGAAATCAGCCTTTCTGCATTCTGAATAGATAAAAGTAATAATATTTTGTCGAAATTTCGTTTCGGAGTAGAATTATGGGTACTACTGTGCCGTTTTTTAGCCGAAATAAACCGTATTAATCCAAAAATTCAACACATCAAAAGAAAAAAAACGGAATATTTCACAGAATTTGTGTAAATCCTCCTTTATGCGTCGTATGGAGAAGGGGACCTCGCCATGTATGAATGAACTTAATTTATTTCTGTTATGGCGTTTCATTCTTAGTTCATCCAGTGTTATGAAAAGAAGCGAGCTTGAAAGAACTGCTCAATACTTCTTCATACGTACTACGTAACATTACAGGGGTCGCATCTGTTAATCGCCGTATGCATTCATTGCACGTCGCACATAATATTACCAATCATTGATGTGTAAACATTTATCCCAGGGTGAAGTGAATTTTGATTTTGTTGATATACCAGCGACGCTCGTTGCGCGATGTATTCCGATGCGTCTGGACTCAACTAAGTTATTATCACGCCATACTGGCATCTACATTCAACAATGTTACCGTTCGCCTATTTATTTCAATAAGGGGAAAACGCAACGAAGAACGTTGTGAAGCCGTGTCGCCGAGTGTACACGGATGTACCCGAAACAGCGTGCCCCATTAGATTCATTCACTGCCCAGTTGTGCCAAAAGAAGTTTTACATTAAAAATACTATTTAAAAAAAAAATACAAGTACACAGACGACACATTCACATTTCCGACGAACGCTGATGCTAACACATCTTAACATTTTTTTGTCTGCATTTAAGATTTATTTTGAAGTCGGTTTTGTTTTTTATTTAAAACAAATGGTATTTATTTATATATTTTCTAAATATTAATCGTATCAAATGGTTTATTTTTCCTACCTTACACTAAACGTAACTTAAGAGATTGCAGGCATATCTTCCGTACTCTACATTCTATCTGTATAGTAAAAATTTCATATAATTAGGGTTTCTGATATTGACCATTTTGGTCCACAAGCTAAAAATAACAAAATCTGTATTTTCTAGTAAGATACATAACACAATTTATAATAAACAAACAAATTTTAATGCGAAATTTGTAAAAAACGTTTTAAAAACGAATTTGTGCATTCTTACAATATTGATTATTGAAGAACATATTTATGTAAATTTTAATAGATTTCAACAAACATAAAACCGCTCTAACTTAACCTCATTCTATCCCCAATCTAGGAGCAGGATTTCCAGTCCAAAACCCAGGTGAATTGAAACCCAGGTGAATTGAAAACATCTAAACAGGCAAATGACTTTCATAAAAGATTAACAATAGGTTATGATTGAAACAACTTATTCGGCGGATGTCATGAATATACCGTTGGATTCTGATAGGATACGTAGGTGGAACCCGACCGGAGACGGATGTACCGATAGCAGACTTCCCGTCGTGCTCAGGCCGACAACGCCCACCTCTAGGATATCCTGCTTAGCAAGGAAACGTCCTCGCCGCGCCCCTCCTACTCAGCTCACTATGACGACATCTCCTCACCAACTTACTAAACATTACAAGCAAAAAACTTGATGCCGTACTTATCCAGCGGGTAAATGGCGCTTTGGACAGGACCACCTACTGCCGGTAGTCTCCAGGGAGCTAGGTTTAATCGACAGTTCCCATCACGTTACAATTATCCGTAATAACAAAATATACTTTACCGGCGAGTAGAAAAGACAGAAGGAATACATCTTTGGCTTTATTTTGTCTCATAATGCACGAGTACTATATATTTAGAAATCTATGTAAACATCCCGTCACTAAATTGACAACTAAGTAGATCGAAGATATGTTTTAATGTTTCAAAATGGCGAGCTGATATGTTATTTTTATATAAAATTGTCAATGGACACATCGACAGCTCTGATCTTCTGGGACTCATAGATTTGAGGGTTCCATCTAGATCGACTCGTCAGTGTGAGACATTCTATCTGAATTATGCATAGAATTCATATATACGAGTACATCGAGCATGTAAGCTTTACAACAGCATGTTAAGTGACATCGATATATTTAACACTAATTTCCCGGCATTCAAGGGAGTGTCTATTCTAGCCCTTGAATAGTATATTTATAATCATATGTATTTGTAGAATTTATTATATTTTATATTATATTGTGTTTATATTATATTCTGGTGATTGTCTGGATTCCCCAACCCCTCCTACTTCCTACTTCCTGGTCCCGGCCTCGCTCCCGAATGTGTTTTCTATTTTTTTAAGTTTGGCGGAAACTGTTATTGGCATTGTGTTTTGTTTTTTTTTTTATTTATTGTAATTACTATGTAAATCAAGCGTATACTTAAATTAAACATACAAACAATACGCTGAAACACCGAAATAATCGCAAAGCGTGGGTTAAAAATTGATTTGGATTATATTATGCAAAAAAAGCCTGAGCATCAAATTAGGTTGGATATTTTTATAGAAAAAATATGTGTTTTTAAAAATATACAATTTTAAATAGACTTAGAGACCCGCGCCATAGCCAATTTCGGAGCTAAGAATAAAAAGCAACGCCGTTCGTAATTTGTAATCTCTGGCCAACGGCGGAGCGGATATGAGCGCTCGAGCGCGCCATCGAAACACGGATATTCGGAATTAGCTGTTTCATTCACAAAACGAGCGCCGAGACGGCGGCAGGGCTGCCGCAACGCATTCTATTATCCGCGCTGCGAATTAACAATGGCTGAGAGTGTATATAATCACTAAGCCTAGCTAAACAGAGACGACGGACCATGAGAAAATGCATGCGTTGTCACTTTAGCAGCGAACTAACACGACTATGTAAACGGCCGAATAAATTTTCATGATTTAATTGTAGGCATGACCATCACTGACACGTCGGGGGTATGTTATGTATGTTAGTGGATGTGGGGGGTTTGCCCCCCGTGTACCGCGTCATTTCCACAGCTATTGTAGATTTAAATCCACTTATAGTTCGTCCTCTAGTCCCGTACTGTAGATTCTAATCTCTTCTGGCTTGAGGAGATGGTTGCCTAGAAGCTGGTACCTTTTGTAAATGAGGGTCCCACATTTCCCCAGTAGGTGCAAGGTAATTCAGGTAGCTTCCCATTTTAAATCTATCCCAGAACAACTTTATCAAAGTAAATTGGTTTTTGTTATATCGTATAGTATAGATTTCGTAATTTGATAATGATTTATAGCTTACAGATTTTTATAAAATTAAACCCGATTCCGGGTCTTAATGATAAGCATATTATATTTAAGCCTTTTAAATTACAAAAACTTTCTCGATTGTATAGTATACTCGTAGGTTATTGCTAAATAAAAACTGAGAATGTCGCTTTTAAAACATTGATTAAACAATTGGAGTATAGTACTGATTATAGTACTGGGAACCTGCATTACCAACAAAACGTTCAGTCACAGAAATGGCCCCTTATAAAAAATACCAAAGAGACACAAACTGTTTTTTTATGTTTTTTTTTTTTATCGTTAGATATTCTGAGTAATGGTGATTTGCTCAGTACCTCAGTTAAAGAAAACGTACGTATATGTTACACAATTTTTCTATTTCCTACAGAAAAATTTTAAGAATTTCCTGAATGTAATATAGTTTGAATGCGAAATCAGGTTTAATTATTTTACACCGTACACGAAATAGTTAGGCGAGATGTTAGTACAATAAGATTTTTTTTAAAACTAAGTGCGGATTTGAACCTGCAACCGCTGGGTCAGAAAACGAATGCAATGAAAATTAGACTACATTATAAAATCTTAAATAAAAAAAGGTGAATTTTTATAAACAAAAATCGATTAGTTTTAGTGGTACGAAAGTGTGGCGCCTTTCGGCAGCCCTGCCGCGCGAGCGAGACGGCGCGACGCGAGCGAGCGAGAGGCGGCGGCCGGGCTGACAACAGGACAGACCTATCGGAGCACAACAGAACAGAACAGAACAGAACCGGAAGCCCATAATTGATTCCGGCGCAGGCGGTTTCATTCATTCGTTCGAAATTTGAAAAGCGGTTGGCGGTTGGCTTTCAAACTTGGAATTGGTCGCGGACATTTAAAGAATTTCTGCCTGTATACAATAATAATAATAATAATAATAAGAACGCTGAGCGACTTCATTTGTTTTTTGACAGTTCTGTGCATTTTCGAGGTTAGAGTATTGTTATGAAATTAAGTTATTTACGAATCTATTTATTTATTTATGTTGTTTTGTTTTGATTGGTACCATTGTTTTTATTCTTGTTATTTATTTATTTTTTATATGATTGTATATTTACCGCCTGAAAATATTTTTTCTCGTGTAACTGTTTATTTCCCTAATAAAGATAAATTAGATAAATTAGAATTAGATCTCTAGGTCGGGCGCTTGGTATAGTCGAAAAACTATAAGCTGACCGTTTTTCAATTAGGATGGCGGTGTGAAATATCACACCTATATGAATATGGTAACAAAAGAGGTCTTGATCAATAATATCGACTAAGTTTCTTACTTAAAATGTTAATCAAAATTATAATTTAGCATTTTATTAATAAGCATAATATATATTATTAATCAAAACATTTCTTGTTACCGTATTTCATTTCAACATTTCGTATAGGTGTAAATTTAACAAATCTTTTTTAATTGAATAACGGTCAGATCAGCTTATAGTTTTATTTTATAACTTATGAAGTCAGTTAAGACTGCGGTGTCAAGAAGTAACGACCGCCCTATATTGTCTTCACGACACGAGGATATTCATAACAGGCCAACAACATATTGCAAGTCTGTATTTGAAGAATACTCGATACTTATTAGAGTCGCAACTCAAGCGACAGTTCTGAGAGAATTAATTGAACGTCCACCGCCCGGTTTGGATGTGCTCGATGTATGCGATTCGACACGGGTTTGCCGGCAAAAAAAAAACGTTTTGGGAAGACGGAAGTTTCGCTCCCTCCGAAACGTCAGCCCGCCGGCTCGAGATTTAATATTTCCGGGATGCTCGGACGGCGTGGGAATGCCGTCTTCGCGTCTGCGGCGGAAATTGATCAGAGCTGTTTCTCCCTGCAGCTAGCTACAACCGCGATAAAACATATCTAGAGGTGAATATCATAATGGCGCTACCCAAAGACGGAAGCTGCCATCTCACAAACAGTGCTTATCTCATATAACTTCACAGATTCGCATTTTTTTCTAATTTACTTTCGCGCATACATATCATAAAAACATAGCGCCCTCATCTTCGCGCACAGAGATAAAACACAAATATTTCCTTGTACACTGAAATGAAAAAAAACCACACAAATATGCAACGGTTTCCTGTGTCGGTTTTAGAAATAATATTATTTCGCACTTGTATAGAAAATTATAAAAAAAAATGTTTAAAAAATCAAGTTGCAAATATATTTATCGTAAGACCCGTCAAAAAATTTACATCCCTTTACCTAAAACCTCGTTTTTGTCCGGCGATTTGTTTTCGGACTTATGAAGAAAGACAGTACTGGTCCGGAAAGGGAGGTTGGTGAGCATTTACTTAGTAATTCTATTATTTGTAATCAAAATAATATATCAAAATTCATTATGGTTTTCGAGAAAAAAAATGTTGAAGTTTCTATTCTCAATCATGTAAAACAGATATTTTCAATGGCTCCTCCCTCCGATAACTACGCCACTGGGTCACTAGGCCGCGGTCAGTCAAGATCGAGGTTAATGACCTGCCGCCGCGTTGTTTGAAACGCCCTATTAGGGCGGAGCTAAATGATTGCTGTCAGATGCCACTCGTCGAACAGAGGTCGGTCTAAGAAGAAGGGGTAGCTCCTTACCCCTTCTCTGGGATTGTAAGACGGATGCTATTGGTCGACAGATAATATTGCTTTATCGATTGATAAGATCGATTTACACCAATTTTATTACAAAAATAATAAATTTGGTGATGAAATTTTTTCGCATTTTGTTACATAATTTCTTACTCTTAATAGGGAACTTAAACACCCCCTAAAGTTTGTGGGATAGACCTTGGGACAACCTGTATATTTGATCTAATATTTCATTTAATTTAAATTTTCTACCCTACCATTACTACATTCACAGACGAACGCTGATGTATACGCGTCTTAACCGTGAGTCCCGGCACTCCCAGTTTTTTTATTTTGAGAATAAAAATAAGCAAAGGTAGTAATGTTTTCACTTAGCTCGGTACCGATCGTGATTCGTGGACACGAGGTCGCGAAAGCGAAAGTATTATTCATAAGCCACCCTGTAGCTATCATATAATATCAACTGCTTCTATACATATTTAGCAGTAATAAATTATATAACCAGAATCTGACGTCTTACAGCTAGGCCCTACGAGTGTCATTAAAGGCATCTCCCATTCAGATTACTCGCACATGTGGTACCAACTTGGAATGAGTTGCTTCATTTCCTATCTCCACTTGTGCTTGTGGCACTTTTAGCCAATTCGATGTGCATTTTAGATGGCCATAGAGGCGTGATTTTTTAGAACTGAGTAGATAATATGTAAAAAAATAAACATACAATGGTATGACATTCTTTTTGTATATTTTACTTTATTTATTTCAACAAATGTAGATGGCGTATGTTTCCTATGCTATGAAGCCCGTAGAAATACAGGTCTCAATAAAATTTCTACGTTAATTTATATAAATATAACGTCGGAACTCAATACTGGTATAAAAACCATAAATATGATGTCCAATGGATGTAGAGTTGTTATGAGATTTTTTTATACAGGTTGACCTTTTTCTCATGCTTATTCTACACACCTAACTGAACGAGTTTTCTTAAGTTTTACATATTTCTTCCATACAAAATAAATAATATCCCAGGAAGCGTTTGGTTCGCTCACAGTGAGCGAACCAAACGCCGCGCGAAGGTTGGCCGCCCCAGTCAGAAAAAGTAACTAAACGTTTTAACGCTAATAGGATTTTGTTTTCAATTGTTTTTTACTTACTTATTTTAACGCATTGAAAAACCTTCAGTACAAAAGTTGATCAGTATGAAGTATTTATAAAATGACCCCATAATAGGACGAGCGTGAGAAAAATTGCCTTGACGTGTGAAATTGTAATAAAAGCCTTGGCATTAAGATGGCATTGAGATCGTGGTAGTCTAGTGGTTAAGGCGTTGGACTATCAGCCCAAAGGTCGCGGGATCGAATCCGCACATGGTCATACCATTTTTAATCCTCCATTACCACCATCTCCCCTGACTTCAGCACAGGCGCATCTGGCCTAGGTGAGTAGGGCCCAAAATAATTGTATATGACTAGGTCATATACAATTATTGTCTAAAAAAAAAAATGTAATGCGATTTTATACATTTAAAATAGAATATATCTCAAAACATTTCCCCGTCTTTGTTCCTGAAAGGTTAGGCAGGAACAATTGATAATGGCTGCTAAACAATGGCCCTCCAACTTTTGAAATTATTTAGTTATATTACACCGAATGATTTTAAAAATACTGTGAAATATACAAACCGAACAAAATTACCATTCCAAAAAATTATGTTGGTTGCAACAAATTTTGCAAAAATAATTTTAATGTATTTTACGAGAAATCTTTTTATGATGAATTTACTGTAAAAAAAGAAAAAAAACTGCGAATAAGATATTGCGCTGGCGAAGGCTTGTTCTGATCCGTTGTCTATTTATAACAAAATTTAAAGATTTACTTAAAATGAGTAATGACATGACAATTTCAAGTTTTTGTATAAAATAAAAAAAAATTGTTGAAACTTTTTACAGCCGGATAAACCTGTAACTGGGTTTTGTTAGCATGTGACAATTATATACAAGGGTGTCATACACCAGCTGTATCTGCTTACCAACAAGATATTCCTCATAAAATTAACCACTTGAGGAGTTTTAGATTGCAGAAATCGGATGCAAAAATACCTAACAAAATGTAATGTAACATAAATCATATATTTCTTAGGTAATATCCAAACTATAAATAACAACGTATTTAAAGAGTATTAAAAAGTAACAACGTATTTATTTATATATCACATATAGAAATGCATATATATAAAAATAAAAATAATAATATTGTATGTATGTATATAGTCTAAATTTACTCAAATATGCAATTTTTTTGTTTGCTACTTTAGCATGGGCTCTGTTAGTATACTCATTATGTATTTTATTTTTTTTTTAATCCAACTATAAATATAGACATATTTGTTTGAATATAAACATTCTATGCGACAACATTGTATATATCTATATATTTTAATTTATTTTCTTACAAATAGATATCTTCCTATTTCTCTATAGGTGCTTGACGGTTTGACTTTCTTAGTTGTAGCACAAGATAGCACTGCCTTCCTTAGTACAGACAATTATATTTCTTTGTCAAATTAATTATGTCACAATAAATAAATAAATAAATAAATATTCAAAAGACCAGTAAAAGTACATTTATTTAATCTTGCATTCATTCAAAATAACAACTTTTGTTTTTTAATTAATAAATAAGGTTAATATAATGTCCCACTATGGGTATTTTAATCTAGGGGAAAACAACACGTACTGAAAAATGAAGTACTCCACTACTGTAAAAGATCCTTTTAGTCTCCCATATACTGGAAAGTGGGATGTTTGGAATAAACACTTCTTATTTATACACTCTTTTTATAGATTCATGTAATTTGTAAAAGTTGTTTTAAAGATAAACTAAAAATAGAAAAGGGTTCATTAAAGAAGAACAAAATGAGCATTTAAGTACCTACTACAAAACCATTTAAGTTTTCCTAATGTGGGAAAAATGTAGCTGCCATGGAAATTACCGAATGAGGTCGGGCCCATCATAAAAGGGTAAAGAAAACAGCATAGAATTCTTTATGCTACTAAAGTTCGCCCCACTAACCATTATGCTGCAGTTTTTGAAGTACATCCAAAGAAGGTGTTTGTAACTATAATGGTTAGCCCTAGATCTTCATGAAGGCGGTAAAGAGATTTAGCAGGAAGCATACCGCGTAAAAAAAAATACTTTGAAGCTATTTGTCATAAGGTCATTATATTTATTTGACTTTAAAATGTGGTCTTCGGGGATGCCGACTTATCATGTGACGGTTAATTCCACTATTGTCAATGTTTTCAGAGAATATGAAGGAAATAGGGGGAGAGAAGGTTTTGTTCATTTTAGTTTTCTGACCAAACGATACAAACGTAATAGGTGGCCTCCTCGTGATGGATGGGTTCTTTGGTCTCTGTAGGTTGTGAGATCGATAGCTTCACAAATCAAGAGCAGGATATTGTCATGGCGATGTGAATATCTATTTTATTCGAGTATGACTATACAAGAGAACAAGATGTCGAGAACAGGAACTGTCAGATTGTGTGTTCCAGCAAAAAGATTGCTTGGGGTCTGGGAGCGTGTGTTGGAATGTGTTAAGTAGAATTTTAGTTCAGTTATGCAGAATTACTTTCCAGTGGAGAACAGCAGTGGAATCGTTTTGGTGCACTGGAGAACCACAGCGCTGAATGTATTTTTTTGGTCATAGTTTGCTTTATTTATAGATTTCAAGAACAGCTGTTGTTAGATTTTGGTTTCTGTCTATGGCCCAGAGCAGTGTGGTCATCTATCGCACCTCCAAAGAATAATTAATTGCACCTCCAAAGCTTTTAGAAATCGAGACGGTCTAGAAGACCCGCGGTATCCTCAAAGTGATCCACAGTATGGTAAGAATAGTAAATGTGCAAAATTAGATCATGTTGAAAACATTTTTATTCCTCTATCTTTAAATTACCTAATTTAGTTGACGTCATATTTAGATGAATCTTTCTCGGCTAACATGGTCAATGATGCGCCGGATGCTGTAAGATTTTCCAATCAAAAATTAATTAGCTGATGTTATCGGAATTTCATTTGATAAATTTAGGTTATTCAAAAATATTTTAAAATAAAATACAAACTAATACACATATAACTTATAAGAATGTGCAGTTACTCGCAATAACACAATAAAGGTCTGTATTTATTCTCTTCATCTCCAAAGTATATAATCCAGCTGACAGATTCCTCTACTAGGCTTACCTGAGATCAGCTAATCAGAAGTCAAACTTTAATAATCGCAATACTCAACATACACTTTCAACTGAATAAAGTAAATATGTTTTCACTCACGGGAATTTTACTCGTTCTCAGGAATTCCAATAATGCCTCAAGCGAACCAAGCGTCGATGCTTGCACGTAGACCCCACGCTCGGATAACCTTATTCCTGAAAGTGCTGACTTCAGCTCCTTTGCTACTTCGTCACTGCAGAAAGGAGAAAAGATGTTCATACACTTCACAACATTGTAGCAACAGCAATATCAGCTATGTGTATAATTTACAATTTTACAAACTGTCTAACTTTTATTATAATAAGTACAATGCTTTGGTTGTATTATTTATGTATACATTCTCTAAATTATTTTGAATTGTTATTAAATATAATTCCAATATTTTGCCACATATTGCTAATATGTACATAACTGTTTTAATTTTTATAGGAATTGCGACTTAATCACTGGACTACCATGATTAACCAAAATGTAACTTTTTTTCATTGCTTTTGTTATTTATAAATAAAACCTTTTAAAGAAGGTGTTCAAACATAGATGTTTTTCATAATTGCTATTAACTAAATGGTAAAAATTTTTGGTAAAAGCTATAGTAAAATCAGTTATGTGTCACAAATATAGCCATTAGGGGCATGCTACCTGTAAAGGCATAAAGGCATCGCCTATCCTATAAAAACCATTTATAATCAAAATAGATAAAATATTCATTATAATGTATATATTCCGTGCCACGACCATGATACCATGCTATGGTACTATACTATAATAATTTGGTTCGAGCAGCGAAGAGGCCTATGAGTCTTTTGCCTTCGTAACTTCTATATTGTCTAAGCAAGCGGGATTAGGACCGCAAGCTACTAGTAACCATAGCATACAGTTTATACTCAACCATTCACAATCTCTGTTTATTTTTTGTTTATGCTATAGCACAAAATTAAATTTATCAGACATGTACTTTGATTCAGGGAAATGAATCCTATACATAACTCAAATTTACCAAAATTGCCACTGCCGTCGCAACAATGATAAATTAAAGATTTTAATGTGCAACTCAACTCTCGTCAAATGCTACGAAGAGATATTTTAAAGGTTTTTCTAATTGTACACATATTCTTTTTGTTAGTAGAAACCTATTTTTAGTTTTACATAGTTTTTTATCGATCAATCAAATGTATTTTTTTATTGTATGTACTGTGTAAAATTGTTGGTTTCTCCAATAAAGATAAATAAATAAAAATATTCTGTAATTGACGGAAATATATTTTATGCTTTGTGATTAGATCAGGGGTGACTTAGAGGTCATGCATTATTTGCATATTAATGCCAAGCAAATAGTCCCGGGATTTTACAAAGACAAAATTGAAATAATCTTCATTTTAGGTAAACAGCATGATGTAAAAATAAAATTATCAATCCGAGGACATCGCACCAGGTTTGCATACGTGTAAGGTGCATAACTAAGAAACAGGAGTGACATTTTTACCATGAGTGACAACGCCTGACACCAGCCTAATCTACATGTGGTTAAAATTTTATTGAAAGCCATTGAGCTTTTCTTCATTGAATTTGAAATGAACTGCACATTCATGGTTTTTGTATAATTAACCTCTAAATTTCCCACGCCGACACGTCTTCTCATCTTTAAATTAATTCATATCTTTATTAGTGGTAATATGTTTTCCGTTGCTTTACCCATCACTAACCACTATCATGGACAATGTTATAAACAAACTGTTATATACGGACGTCAAATAAGAACATTGGTTACAAGCCAACTGATTTATTATTGGAATGCAGGTACCAAAGCATGGCACGGAGCTCAACACATACAATAGCACGTAGGTATAAATTCCTCTCCAGTTAAAGTCGCAAACAATTCCTCAATATGCCCGTTCGCGTTTTAGGGTTAATTTGAAACCGCCACATGTTCCTATAGAGCCGTCTTTTTAAGCGATAGGTACAAACTTCCGTATTCAGAGTGATCAATCAATGCGGAAAATTGTGCCTTCTTCTTATAATCTACTTAATTCGCGTTCTATGCTAAAAAGGCAACTGACGAACGCAGTATATGAGAGATGAACCGTCTTTTTAAGTTAATTAATTGTGTTTGAACGTATCGAAAACATTCGAAAAACACTAAGGATCCATCATCGTCATGATGTTAATTATTGCATGATACATATATACATCTATATTAAGCTCGTGCAACCAATCCCGTCGAAGAGGCTTACACTGTTTTTAATTAAAACTAGACATTTTAGCTTTTTTATTTACACAAATATAATTCAACTGAACATGCATCAGACAGATGAACGGTCAATGGACAGGGATAGTACCTAACAGAAGCTTAAAGCAATCATTAGAACTTTTATATTTGACTATAATTTTATGACAGCTTTGGATAAACTACTTTTTTAAATCAAACAAACACTTTTCAACCGCTGGCCAAATTAGGGTAATTCATTTTAGGTACGCACCGTAAGATTTCAACTTCGTCAGGTTTTTGAGCCACAAGCAAATTGAGTCCTGCAATGGCTTTTTCTAAATCCTTAGCTGCTATTTTGACACCCTGTGCTGCAACCACTTCCTTGTATTCTATGTACGCATTCTGCAAAAATAAGTATACTAATTATAGCAAAAACAAAATGGAGAGAGACCAATGTGTATAATTTCTTAAGGACAGTAAAATCAAAATAACAATAATATATTCATATAAAAACAGAAGTATATAAGAACAGAAGTAAACACGCAGTCGTTTGCATTCGTTTCCATTTGTTCCTGTTATAACTGAGTAGGACAAAGAACCTCAGAAAATCATCTCCATTTCACTCTATTTTAAGCAGGAACATTTAACCCATTGTCATATTTTTTGCATAATCTTTCACGGAACAATTAGGTACTAGAGAAAATTAAAAAAGGTCACCAGTCAACTAAATCTAGGCATTAAATGTCAATTTGTCACATATTTGGTGTCATCTTTTTCACCATAAAAAATGAAAAATGTCCATAGCTATAACCTGTCAGCCTTGCACTAAAAAAAAAACTACTTGTCAAAACGGCCGGCCAGTACTAGCGATCAGCCGGTAGTTCGCGTGTGAACTTCATATAAATAATATGATTAACTGCTCTATTCACTCATAATTAATCAGAGCCACTAATTAGTTAGGAATCAGATGAAGCCAACTTAAAACCAGTCATAGCCAAAAGTCAATTTGGCGGCAATATTTGAATAAACAGGGCAGTGTGACGTCTTGGCAGATAATCACATCAGTAAATGTGCAACTAAGGCATTCATTGATGAATATGTAGGATTTATTCGAAATTTGGGGTTATTTTACTTTCCAGGTTTTTAGATTGATCAGTTGGAGCATAGCTGTCAACAATGATGATTGATATCAATTCAATTTTCAAATACTGCATGCACAGCAAGAGCAATATAATTAGAGCCATAAAATAGCAATTCATAATGTCATACCACAGATAAAACAACAACAGCTGTGTGCTTAATCTATTAAGCAGTCTGCTAAGCTGACAGAGTATGCATTTTAAATGGTAGTGGCAACTTTCACATTTAAGTGAAACTAACAGCATGAATTGCTCAAATAAACAGACTGAGAGCTCAGTTAGCTATTGTCTGCTAGGCTGTCGTAAATGAGTTAATAATTTTATTGAGAAAATAATAGTATGCTAACCTTTACTCGTAGCTCCTTCATAGGCTGCGGCATTAAAAGCGATCTTATTTGTGTGACTATTGGTCCATCTGTGCCTGCCAATACAACAGTGTCGCCCTCGTGGAGAGTTCCATTTATCAAAATTGTGTCTATTGTTGTGCCCAGACCCGGAATAGCTTTAACCTATAAATTACATAATGACATAAGTATAATAGTCGAATATTGTATGAGTCTTGATTACTACACGAATCAGCAAGCATATATCCTGGGGCTCGTATGAAGATGTATTGGCTACAGGTGCTCTAAATTTAAAGCTGCACTACGGAAGTGTACACAATGGGCCCCAAGAAAGTGACCTAAGTGTAGCAGTCACCTGGCTGCGCTCCATTCATAATCAATCAATACTACACAAATCACAAAGTTACTAAGTCTATTCATATCAGTTGGCAAATCTATTTATAATTTGCATCATTGCTACCTAGCTTCTCGCTGAATTTAATTACATCTTTAGCTTTAAATATAGGTTTATAAGTAGAATCTTTCTTCTTAATTGGGGTAGAATAGGACAGAAATGGTGTTAAAATGATTACGTTTGACTTTAATACTCATAAACAAACTTAAAATGGGGAAAAGCACCAAAAAAAAAGGCTTAGATAGAACAATTTGTGAAAAATACGGCTGATGGTTTCATAACATCGCTTCATAAAAACTCTAGAGAACACGGAAGATATCACGTAGAAGTGTGCATCTCATCCGACCGTAAATATGTGATTTATATTCAGTAAAAGCTTAACTACCATGGAAAATACTATAGTATAGGAATGGAACTAAATATAGTATAGAAACAGAATACATTTCCAGTTCTTAGAATGAGAGATGTAAAATTAATTTATTTTCCAGTGTCCACGGTGGAGAAGACAGTTTAATCAGCATAAATCTAATTTACTCATATCCAGTATTTATTTCACATTTTTGTAACTCGGTGACATACCTCCCCCTCCCACCTTTTGGTGGACAAAATGGACAAAATTACTTCGTTTTATTTTGCTATGAATCTATTTTTTTGTAAATTTAAAGACTGCTAATATAACATTTTATATTGTTGCAGTACACTCTTTTTTTTTTAATTACATTGTATGGCAGAATTATGTTATTGTAACACACTTATCAGTAATAAAAAAAGGTCATTCTTACAAGAAAAAAAAAAGAATCAAGATAAAATAAAAATAGAAATATAAGAATACAATTCACCTAATTGATTTTAATTCATTAGGATAATCGCATTCTCCAGTAGCTACAAAACTACAAACTATAAAAATAACAAAGATGTAAACTTACCTCGAGAACTGTAGCCTGAAGTGTCTGTGTGAATATTAGCCTTTTATGCAGCGGACCTTCGCAGACATGCACAATAAGGGCTAAAAGGTTGCCCATGCCTTCACCTGTCACAGCAGAAGTCGGCACCAGAGACACGTAGGTACGTGGATCGGGGTTTTCGGAGAAAAGTGCCGCATTTAAACCCTGAAAAAATACAGCAGAATACATTCAGTATTTATTCCTTCCTTCCTTACTCAGTCTGTCTCCATCATTACAATATTATTCATAACTCGAAAATTTATTATGTTGTCCGAAACCTATTTGAAACCTTAAATATGAGATAGCAGTTTACCTTTAGCTTCAGTATTGTCTACTTAACATTATCCACCCTTTTATCCACTGTAGTCACGCCCTTATGTCAGTTGGCAGCTACAGCGAGTTTAATAACTGTCATTTTTCACTCGTCATTGGCATTTATTTTTGCTTCATAGCATATCATTTCCGTTGCAGATTCAGTGTTTATTAAAGTTTATTGTTCGTTTGAATCCTATTCGTGTTTAAAAATTCAATGTTGAGATTTTCCGCACACATATATATTATTATATTAGGATGATATAGAGAAGAACATTGGTTTATTTAAGTTGCAGAAATACGGTCCAGTTAATTGAACAACTTTCCTTTTCAACATGTGTTGTCAACAAATATTCAACAGCCTCTTCAAGTATTATCCGGGGAGGGGTCCATACAGCATTAAAAGAGACAGGGGTGGTAACTTAACCTGGCTCTATTGGTTTGCAATTCCATAGCTAAATTGATTAGATAATTATCTGATCAAAGAAATACTAGCTCGTGGCAATTGAAGTCTGACAAAACCATGACTAGGTATTACGTAAGAGAAGTTTTAAATGAGTTAGTACAGGTCCTTATAGTAAAATTACATTATTGATTCATTACCTAATCCATTTAACAGCTGCATAACAATTGGTGTTCAAAGTACTTAGTCATGAGGCGATAACAGACATATTTAATGTTCAAATAAGTTTCGGGCAATTTATAAATTTTAAACTCTTATGATATTCCCAAACTTATTTGAAACCTAGGGAAGGTATACCTAGTTGAGACTCAAGTGACAAGTGAAAAATAGCAGCGATTTGACTCGCGGTAGCTGCCAGCTGACACAAGGGCATGACAACAGTGGATAATAGAGTGGATAAGGTTAGACACGATACTGAACCTAAAGGTAAACTGCTATCTCATATTTAAGGTTTCAAATAAGTTTGGGAACATAATTAGAGTTTTATTCTAACGTAAATATTCTCTACCCAAAAATATTTTTTAATTACTTAAAATGTTTAAAATTCGAACTTCGCAGAATACAAATACAAATTTTTAATAGATTTAAACAATTGAAAATGTTTTATGATAATTTTTTTATTGACTCTGCATAAACCTATGTTTGGGGGTTTGTGAATTTACATGCACTTTTTAAACTGAGATTACAATATATTGAATTATGTGTCATTTTGCCTCCCATTCCTAAGCCTTTCAGGCAACCCGATGTCAACCACACCTTGACGTCTTTTTAAATAAATTTTAAACTTTAAGCTATTACGTAAATAAAAAATACTTAGATATTAGGTATAGATTTTGGGAAAATAGTTCGGGGGTAATCAACTCAGTGTTCCATTAACTACTCACAGCATCGCACTATAGAGTCTCTATGACCTAATCTTGTGTAGTCATTTGATATTTATATATTGTTGAAATAAAAATTACATGTTCCCTTACTCCTTAAATCAACGCTTTTCTGGTGAAATTGGTACAGATTTGTTTGTTTTCATACACTAACTTCAAACCTATTAGGACTCAAGCATTCAGAAGAATCAAGAATAAAATTACAAAAGTAAAACTAAGCATCTTTAGTGATCTTTTTCAATTCTCTATGGAAGATTAATTAACATAAAATCGAAGATTTATATCTTACCCACTACTTGAGATTTTCAGTTTGTGAAAAAAATATTATTTGAAATTGACTGAGGAAAAATAAAAATTAAATAGCTATTGTACCTGCTCTGCGAATTGCAGAATGACGTCTTTCGTCCTCCTTTCAAACTCTGCCTGCGTATTGGAGTGCTGCGCTTTGAGAATATCTCTTATGTCCTTTCGCTGTGCGCTCTGCCAGTCGTAAAGTCGGTCAATTTTATTCAGAGCCACCAAGAAAGGAGTTTTTCTGGATTTGAGGAGGTTGATTGATTCAATCGTTTGAGGTTCTAAACCATGCATAATATCAACTACCTGAAAAAAAATATTAAAAAAATAATAAGATTGTTCTTGCTATATAATAAAATGCATCCAGACGTGACTTGTATATATAGACTTCACCAAAACTGATAAAAGTAGTCAAAATCAACTTATTTATTGTTTGTTGAGGTAGATTAATGTCGGAAATTAAAATAGCTCAAATGCCAGTGCTCATCAAGACCATCTCTGTCAATTCTGGAATATAAAAGATCTCTTACCTTGTGCTAAGCACCAAGGTGTACTCCCTCAGTGTTAAAAGAAGTAACGATAGACATAAAATTGACAAGTGGTGAACAAATATATCAAAATCAAAAAATATCTGCGTACAAAATGATATCTTCTTCTATAATTGTACTAAAAAGGGGTCGTACCGTTTTCCTTTTTTTGAAGGTGTAGGTATTTAAATTTTCCTGGCACTGGGCCACAATTCTACTTATATGGCAAAATTTCTAACATAAGCTTCTAGCTGGAGCTTTAGTACAAAATAAAGAGACATATACATCTAATTCATATGATTCCTAATACTTTATGAGTGTTTATAATTATTATGAGGTGTTGAAAGTTATAGTTTGAATTTCATGATGAAAAATATCTTTTTATTATTATTAGTGGTAATTACTATACACGTGGTATTTAAATTGACTGCTGTATTTTGAGGAGTTAATCTATATAAGCAACCAAACATAAATCAGCAAAATATATTGTAAAAATGTTTCCCGATAAATGAGAATAACAAATTCAAGATTTAATCAGGTTCGATGCATCGAGATATATTTACAATGTGTGTCCTGGGTTCGAGACGCCATTCAAACCCAGGTAGGTCATCCTTCGATGCTGAGGATTGCAACACAACACATGCCAATTGCCCACACAACATGAGCAGTCATACCCAACTCCAAACTTCAATATTTTCTCCTCGATATTGACACGTAATCCACCTTAGTCATCTTATATTTTTAATACGGAGATAACGACCGAATATCTGAAGGCGCTGTTTAACTTTCAAAATTATTGTCATTGCAATACCACTCGGAGTATATCCTTGCAGCCAGAAAGGTATTGTCGCACTTAAAGAGTCTGTGTATTCAAGGAAATCGTAAAGATACACCATTATTGAAAAATATTTATACGATATATAGAGTGCGCTCTCGTCGCATCGCAAGATCCACGATCGATACTGCATGACCGTTTCCTTCCTACTGACTGGTCATGCCATTCTCACGAGTCCTGACCTAGTGCCGGGGTGTATTGACCTAAATATTTATATATTTTTATTTTAGTATGAAAGTTTTTTTTCATGAGACTGGTATAGTAGTTGATATAGATCAACCCCTTAAAAGGACAGTAGTGAATTTATATACAACTGTATACATATACATGGACTCAGGTATATAATTAAATAAGGTAGGTAAGTAGGTGGAAATTTAAATTCCTTACCAAAATTGCTAAATCACATAATGATGACCCTCTATTTCTTAAATTGCTGAATGACTCGTGACCAGGAGTGTCGATAATCAATAAACCAGGAATTTTGAAATCTATTTCATTTACCTGGAATAATAAATACAATTAAACGAAAAAATAAATTATTTACAACAACCCCTACTACATTGGCATGCAATTTGTTGTTAACTATTTAATTTCACCTTCATGCTTCACGCATCACGCTTCATGACCACTATCTCCCCTGACTCTAGCACAAACAAATTAAACTTCGTTGAGTAGGGTCCAAAATAATTTTACAAATCTGAGTCAAAGAAATCATTTAAAAAAATAAAGAAATTTCATGTGGTGTATTTTTTTTTTAAATAATTGCTAAGATTGTAAGAAGACACTATTAGGATATAGTTTAAATGATTTACATGTGGGTTATTATATAAATTTAAAACTTGCTTGGTTACCTGATTTATCCTACTGAGAATAAAATGTTATAAGGTCACTAAACTCTAAAGATCGTCAGTCAGTCTGGAACGCCTTTTGACAGCATTTAGAAAATAAATTTTGTGTCATATTTGAATTCATAAAAGACTCATCCTAAGTGCCACAAGCACGAGTTGTCACGCGCCGAAGGGCCTGCATGGCCTAGCTACCAAGCCAGGGCGAATCTCGGGTTGAACAGTTAGCATTATTACAAATAAAATATACATACCGCTTTGACATGTCTTGTTTGTTCCTTAATGTTCTCAATGGGTACGTTGGTAGCTCCTATTTGTTGTGTAATGCCGCCGGCCTCGCCGTCCTGAACATGTGTCCTCCTCAGCTTGTCGAGGATTTTAGTTTTGCCAGTGTCCACATGGCCTAACACACAGACCACAGCTGCCCTCAACACTTTACTGGATTTATTCTTTTCATTTTCTTCTTGTCGTTTCTAGATAAAAATTTGAGAATGTTTTTTTATGATTATCGATGGAAAGAGAGGCGAGCAAAAATGTGTAGAGATTTATTTATTTATTTATTTTATAAAGTAAACATACAGAGAGTAATCGTAAACATTCTTACATATTATACACAGGTTAATATATTTTATAACACTCGATGCTCTCCAATTTCATGTTTACAAAACATGCATGTGTGTAATCTTAAGTTAGTTATACATACAAAATTTGGTACATTTGATTTTAATTATAACATTAGAATTTGAGAGAGAGAAAAAAGAATTAAGATAATAACAAGTAGGTGCCATTTAAGAGATATAAATTAATATAAAACAATAATAATAATAATTTATATATATATATATATATACATTAAAATCTAGAAAAAAAAATACATATTATATATTATAAAATTGTCTACATATTTATTAAATAGGAAATATTAATAATATAATATTTTTGTTCTAATATTGTAGTAGTATACGAAAAGTTTATTTATCTGAAGTAAATGATGAAGTAATTTCATAATGATAGTTACTATTTTTCTTGGAGATTATACAATTATTAGGCTTTGAACAATGCAATCAAGTGACTTTTAACTGAAGCAAATGTGTCATGAAAAATATCACAGTCATTAGCATATTTATTAAAAGAACGACACATTCTTCATTGTTCATTCAGATGTTCATAAGTTTCGAACACAATAACAGCTGTTATTTATTGTTGTTTTTCTTTATAACCAAGAGTTGACTGAGATGCCCCTAGAGTATTAATAGTCTATCGGGATAGATAATGCACCAACCTAAAGTTTCCAATCCAAGTCCAAGTGGATCTATTATGATTAGACAACCTCACAGCGGATATCAGGTTAATGTTACCTCAATGTGACAGAATAGAAGGAATGAATCATACCAAACCATTGAAAAATAACTATTATAACTGGCAAACTCTTAATTGACACCACACATATGTGGAGCTGTCAAACTATGGTATTTGACCGGGTCACACTTTGTAATTTATAAATAAATACCTGGAGCTTTCAAAATAAATATAGTCACGTCTGTGGGCAGTTATTACGATATTTATGGATTTACCTAGAATAAACAGAGGGTATGGATATCGGATTTTAAGATAAGTATGTTGCTATAAAAACGACGAAATTTAAAAAAAAATAGACGTTTTGTGGTTAAGGTGTTTAGACATTGCATGTGTGTATGTGTATATATATATATAAAATGTTTTATCTATATATATATATATTTATCACGGATCTCTAATATAGACCTCGCGCCCCTATTATCACTCTATTTATATATTTCAAATAGGTAACACCTCGACACAGGCATTTGCCTAGTGAGGTGTTACTAATCCACACAAACTGTACTTTTCTTTTATGGAATATCAATAACATGCGATATATTAATATACATGTAATGATATAATTTTTTATGGATATAATAAATAAATAAATAAATAAATGTCGAAATACGCACATCGAAGGAGCAAACTATAACCAACATTTCCTTTGACTCTAGAACAATCAATTTGACTAAGTTGATCAGGTACTAATTATATATGACTTGAGTTAAAATAATTAAACACAAAATATGATTTCAATCACGCAATTGGTAGCAGAATAGTTTACCTACATAGTAGAGTGAGAAATAGCAGTTTAAAATAAGCATAAGCATTATTAATTATTTATTTTTATTATTATGCTCTTTAAAGGTTTTTTATTAGCTTTGAATCCCTATGAACCTGTTGCAACTCTGCAAGCAGGCAGTTAAAACTGCACTCCTATAGCTATATGATTATAGATTTATACGGAATGAAGGTAAACTTGATATGCTTTTATTAATAGTGAATATGAATATATTTAAATAAAAAACTTTTTACAAAGTATAATAATTCGTTATGGTAATGGTAAGATAATGGTTATTAAGCTCTCAGATGCTCTGACCGTGTTGACGCGGTGCTTGACAGCAATGAGTATTTTTCCCAGCCCGCGTCATTACATCCCGTGAATTTGTCCATCGGTAATCGTCCAATAATCGATTATTGCAAAATAATTTATTAAAAGTGGTGTTTGTCCACGTCTCAAATATGACACAGAGTTATCTGATTGTGTTTACGGAATACTTGTGGTTTTATGTGGATTAGTACAAATACACAAATTATTTTTTTATTTTATATAGTGTATTATAAGAGTGTTATATTACAATGGCATGGACATAGAATTGAAAACAAATTCACTATTATATACAAACATTTTGTATAGTTAATAATAAAACCATATTTTAGAGAATTTCATAAGCTATTCAAATTAGTACAGGTTATGAAGATTACATACATAGTTTTTCTAAAATAAGTATTTCAGTAAGTGCCCCTAATTCAGCCATTTTTTGAAAATCTCTCAGGGCAGCAGTGAGTCACATTACGCAAAGTGCTCGGGCACTATACAGGTAAAGGCGGCCATTTCTCACTCTAAAACATAGTTGAATTATTCGGTTACAACAACTAACCGGTTAAATTATTCGGTTACAGTGACTAAGTACTTATAAATAAAAACAGTTACCTCTATCCTTTGAATAGCTTTTTGTCTGTTTCTCTCAGCGTCGGTCATGTGATCGTCACTTTCTGATGATGATTCAGAATCATCACTCTCTTCGTCATCATCATCATCTGATTCTGACTCATCGCTTGACTCATTCCGATTGGCCTTCTTTTCGTGCGGAACTTTAGCTACGGCCTTCGTAGCAGTTTTTGTCTCTTCTACTTGCTGTTCTTCTTCGGAAGATGAATCAGCATCCCATGAATCTTTTACGGCATCCTCTTTTTCTAACTTAATCTCTGATGCTTTAGGATCATCAACCTTAAAATGGTATTTCCACATTTAATTACGTTTATAAAAAATGTATTATTTTAATGAAGCTGAAGTACTAAAATATATTATGTTGGTACTGTTACAATCGGAAAAACTAGTTTGTACACAAAATGAATGTGTCATAAATATTACTGTTAAACAATGGAATTACCACATAAGTAAATAAATTACTTTCAAATTATTGTTATATCAAAACCACTATAACCAAACATGCTAATGAATTTGGAATCTTCCATGATGTAACAAGACCAATATTTGATGTAGCTATAATGTTTTTTTCTAAATAAAATAGTTTTTTTTTATTTTAAACCTTTGAATTTTATTCCATTAAGTACTGAAATTTATTTCATTTAATTCCATTCCAAGATAACGTTCAAATGGTGACCTTCAGCATTCATAAAAATTTGAGTCATTTTTAAGGCATTTTTCTTTTTATTTCGAACTAAATACTCTTTTATTAATTATTGTTCGAGAACCATCAAGTTATTTCCAGGACATATTAGGAAAAACAGATCCTGACCCGCTCTGTAAAAGATTACTTACAAAAAATCTAAATTCAATTAAAGCAAGTAACAGAAGCAACTATTTCAGATTCAAATTTATAACAATAATTTGTTATAATTAAGAATTATTTAATAGGTTTTTAAAACATGTTGTTTCCAATTACTTGATTCATTTTGTTTTACTATTTAAAAAGTTTATTTAATTAATAAAATTGAAAAAAAAAATTACCCCAAAATATTTAGAATGTTCTTTTATTTTTCTATTATTCCTGAGTTTTTCTTAATAATTTTTTTTTAGTTAAATGTTTAAAATTTATATCTGAAATATTTATCTAAAACAATATAAGAGCTTACTAAATATTTTGCGAAAGCTATTTTATTTATTTATTTTGTTTTGCCATTGAGTACACATTAAAAAAATATATTTAATATTGTACTTTGGCAATTTACCTTTTTGTCAACAATTTGGACTTCCACTATTTTGTCTGATGTTTCATTTTCTTGAGGTTCTTGTTCTTGGGATAATTGCTGCTTCAATTTATTAGGTTTTATTCTAGTTCCAGGTCTTGCTTTCTTAGGCTCAGAGCTCACATCAACCCCCTGAGCCTTTAGAGATTCCAGCATTGCCTGCGCTCTTGCTTTGTCAGCTTTCTGTTTCGATGTCAAGAGCTTTCCTTCGGCTTTTAACCTTTCCTTTCTTTCCTTTTCTTTTTTCTTTTTTTTATCTTTTTTTTCTTGTTCCAATCTAATTGCCTCTAATCTTTGGACTTCTCTTTCATCCTCTCGTCGAATTCGTTCCTCTTCTTCTCTTTCCAATCTTTCTTCCTCTTCTTTTAACTTCTTGAGCGCATCTTGCATTGCAGCTATAGTCTTTTTAGCAGGACCTTTCTTTTTTTCTTTGTCATCAACTTTGTCCGACTTGTCTGCCTTCTCTACTTTTTTTTTTTTCTTAGACTCTTGAACTGACGATTCCGCATCCTCTGTGATAGGTATTTCAACCTTTTCATTATTGATATTATCCTCTGTTGCTGTTGGCCCAGAAATTTCATCTTTGGGTTCATCTGCAGAAGATACCTGTTTTTTAGCAGCTTTTTTGAGTTTTTCTCTTTCCTTCTTTTCTTTTTTTTTCTGTGCTGCGGATTTCACAGTAGAAGACTCTGTATCCTCAGGTTGCTTTTCCCCCTCATCGTTTAGAGCTTCTCCTGAATCTATAGAAATCTTACGCTCATCCTTTTTGTTTTTTTTCTTCGAATTTGCTGCAACTTCTTCAGACTTTTCGATGGCAATTGTTTCCTCTGAAGCCGGAATATCTTTTTTTACTCCGGTATATTCCATTTCGAGTTCAGCTAGCACTTTGTCTATATCTTCGTCACTTTCATCACGTTTTCTTCTCGCCTTTTTGCCTTTTTTACCAGTTTGCTCTTTATTTTTCTCAGACTGATTTTGCTTTTTGACTGACTTGACAATTGGTTTTTCTTCTTCATCAGATTTTGGAATATCTTCCTTGTCTGATGGACTGTCTAACTCATCCGAACTATCCATTTGTAATAATGAAAATCCAACTTTTTTCATAGGTTGTGATTTAACTTTTGTAATATTTTTTTCTTCATTGCTGTCTTCATCAGAATCTAGAATATTAAGGTGAAAATAAAATATTACAGCAACATGAAAATGAAAATAAAAACAATGACGGAATAAAAGAGTTAGCAGGTGCAGTATAAAAATAGATGAGGAATGTGATTCTTAGATTAGTAAAAGAGACTAGAAAACAGCTATAGGGGCTACCAACGCACATCCTACTGATTAGTCTTTTTTATTTGTATCGATCGGAATGATGTGAATGGTCACAATTTATTTGCAAAGATTATCTATATATTACCCACTAGTGCTAGTAGATGCTTTAATACTATTTGTTTTTGATTACGAAGACTTAGTTTATGGCCCGTGTTTTTTAAAAAAATCTAAAAAACAAATCCAGAGGGTGCAGAACTCGTGTATACGCGTTTTAAATATGGAGAATGGAGCTTTACTTTTTACTCTCTACAATTCATAATATTATAAAAACAAATACCCTCATTAATTTGGCTGATAAACTGATATGGTGTAACAATATTCACTCATATAATATGCGAGCAACTAAACACCTCTTTGTGGTACCAAAGCACAGATCAAATAGTTTTCGAGAAAGTTTCAGTTTTGAGGCTTGCACAAGTTGGAATAATCTAAGAGAAGTAAACAGTTATAAGTAATATGATTTTAACAGTATGGTAATTATAGTAATATCATTTAGGTCAATAAAATAAATTCCAAATAAATAATTGAGCTGAATTAATTTAAATATATATCTCGTTTGCACGTTTATTCGTATAATTTTTTGACTAAGGATTTAATTTACAAATATTAAAAGCTACTAGTATTTAATACTTGTAGTTTTTAATATTTGTAATATTTTTTGTGTATTTCTTTTCATTTGATTTTTTTTCTTTATGTTATTTATTTACTGGAAATACAAACAGCATTACAAAATATAGATAAAACACAATAAATTAGTGTCACTAAGGCCGATTAATTATAATAATAAGGAATATTACGAAGGAGTTGTAAGTTAGGAAAATAAGGGAAAGGAAAACCTATTATACAATAATATTAAAACGAAGTGTAACGAAGTTTATTAGTGTTAACTAAGTTCATGTATGACTGTGTGTGTAAGCAAGTGTGCATGAGTGTACTGAGAGTTGAGGGTGCTGTGTGCAAGTGATGTGTTTAAACCAATGTGCTAACTCTCTCATTTACAGACTTCACAAAACTATCACATCACGACTTAGGTGAAAAATGTAATGACAAAAAATGACAATTTCACCAAAATTATAATTGTACGTATTTAAAAGCAGGACCAGAAAAATGTACGTATTAATCTGTGAAACAAAGCAAAAAAAAAAATTGTTAGAATTTTTAAAGGCCTATCCATAGATGTTATAAAATAACCTATGACCTACTTTGCAACTTTAAATGTTAGTGATTATCTAGAAAGTCTATCATAACTTCAAACTCGCACCATTTTTAATCAATTTGTCCAAGACATTTAAAATTTAACTTTTAAAATACCTTCAGACATTTAAAATTAGCAGAACTTTTTATAACTCACCACCGATCTCATTCTTCTTTTTCTGTTTAGAAGTCATTTTTAAATTTTTCATATTTTTAGATATTTCTGAAGCATCGTTTTTGGGCTCGTTTTTGTTTTTAACTGATTTTTTGGTTTCAACCTCTTCGTCTGTCGTGGAAGTTGCTTCCTCAGTTTTAACCCTGTGGCATAAAATAAATAAATTGCGAATAATTGCGAAATTACTGCTATAATACGTAAATTGAAGAAAACATAACCTAAATATAAGGGTATTACTAACGTTTGCTTAGATTTAGTTTTCAAAGAAGTGGCAATTTTCTGTTTAATTTCAGTGTCACTTTCGCTAAAAGAAAACATAAAATGTTAAGGTAAAATACAAAGGTAAGTAAACCACAAGTATTTCATATTGATAACCACACATATTGGCAGTAACAAAACATACATGTCTTCATCTTTAGAGCCCTTTTTCACTTTTTTAGTTTTGCCCATATTTGCAGATATAATTAAAATAACGTGTATTACAAAAATATTACAATTTATTTTCTATATTGGCCAAAAATAACGAGTCCAACCGGGAATGAAATAAAAATCTACACTAGCGACATTCGCACTCATTCTTTCTTTCGTCGTTCGTGTCACTTTGTATTGGTGGGCAAAGTAAAATGTTTAGGCGACCATTAGACGAATAAAATAAACGTGGACAAATCAATTAAATTATTTACTTAATAAATAAAATCAAAAACAATCGTAAGAGATTCCGCGTAAGTAGTTAACTACCCGTTTTTTTGGTGATATGAAACGAATTGTTAAATTTATATTTTCGTGACTCGTTACACATTATTCGAAACGATCGATTGAAAAAGCGTTGCCAGCGGTTGCCAATCGCTACTTTATTGAAGGCTGTCATGCCTAATCTAAAGCTACCTTTCTCGAAAAGTGTGATTTACTTAGTAAAATGGAATAGCAGTAATGTGTACCCCACTGCGTCACACTTCCTAAAATACGCATATTATTGAATTATTATTTATATAAGTTTTATTCTACATAAAATTCTATATCGATTTCTAATTTTTTTGTTAGCTCAAAAATATGCGTATATTTTAAATCGATGTTTCTATTTCCCTTACCATATCTATTTATAATGTTATCCACTCTAATATCCAATAACACTATATAAATTTTAATTAAAAAATCCTCCACAGAGTTCACGCGTATTCAGTAGCTAAATAAATAAGTAAATGATTTTTTATTAAATATTCAGTATTCTTGCTGCGGTGGACGTCAATATACAGAGTGTTACCGAATCTTATTGGGGAGTTTTTATTCTAGACCAGTAGTAAAAAAATATACAAAAATTGCGAAAATAATTGATGCCAATTTTTTTTAACGTGAGAATAGGACACGGTGACACGCCACCATATGCGTTTTGATTTATGATCTTCATAAATAATACTTGAAATCGCAGAAGCAATTAGTTGATTTTTTTATCGGGAATGGTCATGGGACACGGATATACATTTTTTAAAATTAACCATTGGATATGTGTGTCTAAAGTATTACACTCTATTCCGAGTGCCATATGTACTAATCTTAATCTTATTACAGGAATGTGACAAGACGGACATCTTTATATAATGGTTTAAATAGAAAAAAGTGAATATTCCACAATATTTGTATGTAGTAGCATATTTATTTATTAAAAACCATTTAGTTTCACACATATTAAAATCACTTGCGTATTTCAAGATCGTTTACATAGTTAATAAAGTTAGTCGCTGTATGTGGTATAGTTGAGTAATTACTAGCGTTTATTTAGCTTTGTCGGTTTAGGTCAAATCTTCCAAGCTGAATTAGAACCTGCTTCGTCTTATCGGAGTTGAAATTTGACATGTTGGTTCAGTTCCGACGATAATGCATTTTTATGGTAAGCATGACCTGATTCTACACCCAGGAATGACTCCAGACGAAGGGACTCCTCAACGGTCAACAGCACAGACACGAAATTTTGTATACGCATTTAAATAAAAGTTTGTTTTAACACTGAAGATTTATTTTTACTATTAATTTATTTTTGATATTAGTATGCTAAAACTATGCGCGTTACTCTTACCGTGAGTTATCCATACACGTGTATACCAAATAATTCTATGAAAGCTGGACAGTCTATTCGGTTATTGAAAATGTTATACAAAAAGACTAAATCCAAAAAAGTATGTATATCAGAAATAGATGATAAATTAAATGTATTTAGTAGAATTTTGGAGTATCTTTTTACTCATTCCGCATGTTTTTTTACTCAAAAATATGTTTATAGTCTATTTAGGCGATTTTGATAAGACTGTTCAAAATGGGCTCTAAACAATTAAATAAACATAGGACGATAAATAACAATTGTATAGTCACAGAATTAGAAAATGGCTTACAGAATGATAAATCATAATAATTTAAGAGATTTCCCTACGACATTTTCAAATAACAAATTACAATTTCAGTGTGCAAATGAAATCATAATTTGTTAAGAGTATGCTCACTTACTTTAAGAGTGTTATTTAAAGCGTAATAAATTCTATAGATTATTTATCGCTCATATAATTATATTTTTAAAGATTATGCAGTCGTTTTCATTACAATAGGACACAATATTATTTGGGTTCCTTTGTAAGTATACACAATCTTTTTACCGATGTAATTCTGGCATATATTTTGAGAAAATCGGCTTTAATTTGAATCATTGTATATTATAATTTAAATTATTTTAATCGTATCTTTGTATTATATTATATCGCTAAGTGAATACGAGAGTTTGGTTTTAGTGGTAATAGGTACTTGAAGGTTTCAGTGGTACTAGGTAGAGTGCTTATGATTATAAAGAAAATGAAAATTTCTTTTTTAATAATTTACTAAGCGAATCAGCGACATGACTCATTTGATTTCTATCAATTAAATTTAGACTTTCGTTTTTATCAATGAAGTGGTCATACAGTTCGATACCGTACGACGTCTCGAAGTTAGGAGTAAATGTAGAGTGATTAAACGATACCCATTCAGTATAACGATAACGCTTAGTTCTGAGCGTATATCCCATAATTTTTATATTTTTTAGGCGTGGTTTATCAGAATTTGGTTTTAAAGTTGGATAATATCCTGGACGCGGATACTGGCTATAAGCCATGTATTTTACATGTTTGTTATTATGATCTGATTTTCCGAGAATTAACGGGACTAAGCTTTTACCCTCTGCACACAGTACTCGTATATCGGTTTTAAATTTAGATGAGCAAATCGGAAATTTAACCGAAATATTAGTTAATTCTGCTAATGTAGGAAATATGTCAACCAACTCGACAATGTTATCTATGATTTGAGCCTTCATTGGATGTTTGTCTCTATTTGGTACATATACAATCAGTGGTACTTTCAAAGCTACGTCGAAATTACTAAATTTTGACCACTCTCCGTGCTCTCCAAGTGACCAACCTGAAACAGTAAGTATTGACTTAAATCTTTATAACTATTGATTTATTCGTTACTCTTGCAAAACATATTTGGACAGTGCGGATTGAAATAAAATTAGAAGAACTACTTATTCAATGAGCGTTTAATATAAATACATTGATTAAATAATTTGCAAAAAAAAAAATATTTTTTTTCAATCCTCCACTAATAAATGGCCATGGATTTTAAATTAACTTTGATTATGCATAATACTTCCTGGCAGGCACATTATGCGTAATCGACATAGCAACCAAATAAACTGATGACGCTGATCTGATGATGATGATGATCATTTTAGTATGGTAAAGCTATTCATAATGGGAGTTAAGTAATTAACATAAACGTGAGACAAGACGGAAAAAATGCTTGCTTGCACGTTTACAAAACTATAAGAGAAATGTCGAAGTGATGTTTAAAAACACGCACCATAAGAAGTATATTTATGATATCGGTCGCCCGATCACTCACCACTAGGTGATGATTTTCAGTTTCCCCAATATTTTTTTCTGAACACAAATAATGTATAATCATAGCTTATATAGCTGGACAGCTAGCGGAGATTCGTCTGAATAAAATAGTAATATGCATACCTAACATTTTAAAATTCGTAATTGTAGTTTACATTCATTTACTTTAACGTTCTTTACTACTTTTATGTACTATACTTTACATACTACGTACGTACGTTTACTACGTACTTTTATGTACTTTAATTTGCATATCAATTTGGCAAAATTAATCAATATCTTTTGCTATTATTTATATTGTAATAATGTTGGGTCTTCTCTTTTTTTTTCTTTATCTGCTAACCTTTGTTAGCAGATAAAACTCGAAAATACTTAAGTTAAATATTATATGCACGAAATATTCGCTAAATGGTAATATTTCACTCCACCAAAACGTTGAAGTCGTTGCAGAAACGAATAAAATGTTTCTGCTGCGACTTAATATGGTTTTGAAATAATGTAATAGTTTAGCTAGTACAATTATTATAGCTTACTTTCGACACAGCAACATTCGATTTGTGATGAAATAAAATAATAATAATTACCGTGATCGCTCATAAGAACGACGATAGTTTCTTTAAAATTGACATTTTTTAAGATCTGACCAATTAAATCATCGACGTAAGAAATTGAGGCATAGTAGCTCTGTATTATTTTTTTTGCCCAAATGTCTGGAATTTGTCCGTAAGGAAATGAAATATTCAGACTTCGTATATCATCACGGTTCCTTACATCTGTCCAAGGATTCCAGGCTGGGTATGGCAATTTGTATGGCATTCCATAATTTTCTGGTAACAATATTTTATCCAGGGGATACAACTCTGTAATTATAGTAGGTACCAAATTTTAGTAGGTATTTTACAAAATTAGACGATTAATTTATTTATAAATTCAGATTTTAACTAATTTAATTACCCAAATATTTTTCAGGATATTTCAATGGCAAATGTGGTTTATGTAAACCGACTGCTAGAAAAAAAGGTTGGTTGGAAGAGTATTTTCTGCTTTTCAAAAATTTGACTGCCTCTTTTGTTGACTGTATGTCTGGTAAAGTTCCTTCCGGTTGAAAATCTACCACCACAGGACATATTAAATTTCGGTGATATTTAGAATCATTCTCGCCTCGGCAAACTGGTGACTCTTTGAATTTTTCGCTAGTTGGGTGGTATGGCATTTCGGACCAGCTATAAGGGTAGTCATCCGTATAATTGGAACTAATGCCCGGGTGAAAAATTTTACCTATGGAGTGGGTCAAATAACCATTTTCTTTAAAATACTGTGGCATTGTTGTAAAGTTTCCAACCGTATGACGCCAATAGCTATAAAAATCATAAAGATGTAATGTGTCGGGCCGTCTGCTGGTTAGAAATGAATTTCTACTAGGAGCGCATAATGCTTGCTGAAAAACAAACTAAAGAATGTGGTAACTATATCATTAAAAAAATACAATTAATATTGGGTTAGTTAGTATAATATTACTTGAGCAAAAGCGTTCTTAAAAATAATACTCTTTCCTGCCAGCGAGTTAATGTTTGGAGTTTGTGCTAATTGATCTCCCCAATCAGGTAACAAAGGTCTCAAATCGTCCGCGATTACAATCAAAACATTTTCATTTTTATTGATTTTTACAGACACTGCGTGAACAAACCACACTGAAATTAAAACATTTTTCCAATAAAGTTTCGTAAACATTGTTTCGTGATTCGTCAAGCTTCACATATGCACACGTTTTAATCAGCTGATCATTGTTTTCGTTTAATTTTTTTGTTGGCTGTTGCTGATCGTTGACGGCTGACCGCTGACATTCGTTCGTAGTGGTGTGCGAACACGGGTCAGTCAGCAAAGTGAGCGATAAGTGATGTACCTATAGAGATTTGCTTTGTTTGTTGTATGTTTGTGTGCGTAGTAGAAGGAGTGGATGGTTTGACAACGGTGAACGTTTTTTGCGTCTTTTAGATTATGTCACTTTGTAAATATCGTTTATAAGTGTTAAAGCAAGTAATTTTAATCCAATCTACTGTAATTTTATATAATTGTTTAGTGATAGTCATATTCTATGTTGCTCTACTAGTCCATTTATATAGGTCTAATATTCTTTTCGTCTCATTTCAACTGACGTCATTGTTTGCATCTGTCAGTCCAGTGAAAATGACGCAGTTGCGTTTGTAATGGGAAGTGTTTTCATGATGTTAAATTTATTTTCGGGACTGGTAAGTGAAATTATTCAGTCTAGTAATATTCATGTCTTAATGTTATATAGTTTAATACTAGTTTTATGTGGCCGTGGTCTCTTTTTAACCATACGTCTCTACTTTTTTTACATTGTTTCTTTGTCCTTCACGTACCCCTGTTTCTATTGGCTATTTATTTTTCATCAGCCGTTTGAGCGTATTTATTAATACAGCGTTTGATATACTCTTGTCAATCTAGGTATTTCGAAATATCATTCTTAAAATAACATTTTTCTCTTCATTAATTGCCTAAGTATTTAATTTATCCAAATGAATGTATTAAATTACCATCACCAGTTGTACGCTTTGTTTTTCATTTGTAACAAACACATTACACCTACACGTATCCTTTTATATTTAATGTATGTAAATATGAATTGACATTGTTATTTACCTCAATGCATTTTTTTTTGAGTATTTATTGCTATTATTATTAATATCTAATAAATTAAGAATTGATGAGGTTTGATTAACTTTGGTACTTACGAACTAGCATTTAATTAAAATTACAAAAATATTCTTTGTTTCAAATATTGTATTTGATCAATATTCAAATTGAAAATTGCTAATTCAACATTCCAACAGCATTCAGTTATGTTGGGCTTATAAATCTGGATTTCTTAAACGAAAATATCTAGCTTTAAAAAAAATCACGTTCTTGCTTTTGACTTTTTGTATATACTTAGTGCTGATACTTGTCCAACCCTATTATAGGCATTTATTTTTAATATTTAAAAAAAATGGTTCTCCTATTAGGTAACAGTTGTCCAGAATGTCTGCGGCGGACTCACCCCGTCGTTCGCGGATAGGTGGTCCGCTGGTGGTGATGCCACAGCCCCCGGCCGACCGCAGCCTAATGGAGGCTGTCTCAGGCTTCATTAACGATGTTACGTTGACCAGCGCCGCAACAATCGACTCTAAGGATGCTGTACAGTGGGCGCGGTTTGAATGTGCTGATGTCAACGAGCCCACTCCCGAAGGTGAGGGAGGCAGTGAACTATCTCCATTGCTGCTTGTCGTCGGATATGGATCTGGCGTTCAGGTTAGACTTTCTTATTTAGCTAATTCAGTTTATGTTTATGGACATAGATTTCATTTAATTCACTTCTAGATTTATGATTGTTGAGCCCTAGTGACCAGTTAAGTTTTATCCGTGAACTTTATTTTACTTACCCTATGATTCAAGGGTGTAGAAATATGAATTCAGGCAATGTATTAATTTTCATACATTAACTTAAAAATCATTAATTAGCATTCGAGATAAATGGTTTTCAAACATTGTATTTTTAGATATTTATTGATATGTTAGCTTTCAACCCCAAGCTTCATACAAGGTTCGTTGGCCCTGCTAACTATGTTACCCGTTACCTCTGGTTTCAATTAATGAGTATAACTTTTGTACTAGAGAAATACTTTAATGCGAGAAAAGTTCGATAATAAGTAGCTATTATATTTTTTTTAGTTGGAAAGTTGTCTATATATAAATTTTATCTAAGTTATTCTTTTTCTGAAAAAAAAACAAACTATGCTGAGATGAGCTCCATTAAAAATTCTCAACAGATAACGATGACCTAATTGGCCTACTAAGAATGAACACAGCGCGCCTGAGTTAGAAGCTGGTACTCATACCACTTCATGCTTAATTAATAACTCCCAAAAATACAATAGCGACTTGTGTACAATCAAATGTCAACCTATCTTTGAAAATACAACTTACTCAATCCTTTTTTATCAGCTTGCTGGCGTGGTCATAGCACTACCACAGCTCTAACTAAAATTACAGATAATATCTCTGTTGCGATGGCTCACCGTTCTCATATTATTAGATTTTAATAGTGCATTTAATTTAGTAGACTATTATTTACTACTTGCACGCTTGAAAAATCTGAATTTTGGTCCTCATATCCTAAAATGGTTAGATTCCTTTCTCTGAGTTGTCACAATGTGTTCACATAGGTAGTAAAAGGCTGGTAATCTCTTATGGAACTACGTCCAACCCACAAATTATTTTATAGAATACAGTAATCTCCTTACCGGATTAGCTTAAATGGCCTCTTACCTGTAAACGCCATGATCTCCACACTCTTAGCCTACTTTATCAAATTCCTAACTCAAAAAATCTATTCTATCTCTTTGAATACGCTTTCACTTTTGTAATGAACATGGTATCTCTTCGTTCCCAGAACGATGCTCTGCTAACCATCCCTCTGCACAGTACTTTATTCTTCACAGATTCATTCACTGTCCACGCTGCCCGCTTGTGGAAACAACTCGATGCTAAAATAAGGCTAGCGCCGAATATCTAAATATTTAATACATTACTTAAAAAGACATTTTTGTCAGTATAACTTAGTTTTATCTTACTTATTTCTTAATCTCAGACCCATTTTCTGCTCTCTATCCTATCACCATTAATTTTATAATATCGTTAATAACAATATTATAATTAGTTCAAATTACATTAAGTTTGTTCTATAATTTAATATCATTAAAGTTTCACCTACTAATAGTTTGTAATCTAAAATTGGTTAACTGGTTGAGTCGTTAGCATACCATATACTTATTACTAAATGCGGAAATTTTGAGATTTATGTAATTTTGCTGTGTTTTTGTGTTGTAAATAAAATAAAAACAAAATGTTTTATGTAGCAACATCAACGTTTTATGTGTACTCATCAAATTGAATCATATTAATTATGATTATTTAACATACTTATTAGTTTATCGTTCAATCAGTTTTGATCAATGACCTAATTGGAAGTTGCGTTTGAACTGTTGTGTTTACAGACAGTAATATTGTGAATGTCTTAGATAATGCATAAAAACATCTACATCAGATAAATGTACACAGCTAACTTTAACAAGTGCCTAGTAGTTATCAATATATTTTACTTATAACTAATGTGACGATGAACGGTTTTCGATGCTTAAAATTAGTTATTAATGATTTCTTGTTCCATATTTTAATGCTTCAATACAGTTTGCATAGCAATATTATAGAGTAGAATTTATACATTTTGATTTGAATTTATGCAAGACCCTGTAAATATACAACAGTTGACCATTAGTTATTAGCATACTATTCGTAATGAAGGATAAAACCGTAATATGTGCTTGAGAGACAGCCACTTAAATGAATGATAATTGATTACTTTTTGCATATAGAAATGTTCACAACTATTACTCAAAGGTCCCCAAAATAATTTCAGGTCTGGCTGATTCCTCCCCATGGTGATGCTCAAGAAGTGCTCTCGTGGAGACAGGGAGCTGTCAGATTGTTGAGAATATTGCCAACGCCCTCAGACCCAGACAATTACTCTGTAAAGCGTCCTTTGATAGCCCTCTGCGACTCTGCTGGCCCTGGGCCCCCGTTTTGCTCGTTGAGTTTCATATCGTTACGGGGCGGCGATCAGGTTATTTTTTTATAAATCTATGTAAAATGGTTTGACTAAGGTGAAGAGAATATTTTCATTATTAATGTAAACATAAGCAGACCTAATCAAACCCACGTAGCGATTGCAACGATTGTATGCAGCTACTCGGGGAAAATAACATCTGGAGAAAAGGTGGGAATGGCGCCCCTCCTACATCATATAATAAAAGGCTTTGGAAGGAAAGGAACTCAAAAGGCTTGAAGATGACAAGAAGCATGTAACTTGTGACAAAATTTAGAAACAGGTTTAATACAGATATACTAATAGTCTTTAATGTATTTCCTGCTACTCTGATTCCAGAATATTATGTATTTTGTATTGATGCTAGCAAACTGGTAACACAAAGATAGAGCCTCCTGATGATATTTGAGTTTATTTACACTCATTGATAATACCCATCACTAACTAAAATAAATGAATTTTCACAAAGTTTGTTTTGTCCTTTACAGGTTAAAAGTATCAAGTTCAAAAATCCAGTCCTCGATGTTCTTGCCAACAAGCGATCGATTGTTGTATCATTCTCAGAGCGGCTTGCCGTTTTTGATGCGTGTACTCTGGAAGACCGGCTCACGGTTACAACCTGCTTTCCAAGTCCTTGTCCGCTCGGGAGCAATACTCCAACCAATCCTGTCGCTTTGGGAGACAGATGGCTGGCATACTCTGAACGGAAACTTATTCCTAATAAACGTAGCAGTGGTGGCTGCGAGGGTGAGTTATTATGCAAGCAGCATAGCTAATAACCATATTATCTTATTTAGTATCAAAGTTATTTTTTTTTCATTCATTCATTTTTTTTTAATGTTTGTTTAGACTGTTTTTAAACTGGTTTATTATTGTCTTTGATTCTATTACACTTTCTGGCAATCCATTCCACGCTTCCATAAACTCTTACTGGTGAAGTTCTTCCTGGGGTTGGAAAAGGATGTCCTAGCTATAGGGGTATTTTTATCAGAAGTGAATATTTCTTTTAATTCTGCACAATCATAGTGAGGCTTTAATATTTTATGTCTCAATGAGGTGCGCTCTGTCTCGCCTCTCCTTTAATGTCTGCGGATTAAGAATTTTTAGTCTCTCCTTATAGGCTTTTATAGGAGAGTTATTGGCATAAAAAAAAAATCTGAATTATATCGTATCATCTTTCTACGCAACTAACAAACTAAGAAGAAAAGACAATTACCAGCTATTCTGAACAAAGAGCTAGGCATGGAATTAAAAATCGTACTCCCATCTGTACAAAATTGCGATAACTTCAAAACTTCAGGCAAGTTCGTTTTTATATATAAACAAAAAATATAATATATTAATTTCCTAAATTCTATATATTTCGCAGGTTCTATTCCCATTTTTAATCTTTAGGGCTTGAATCATGTCTGACTTATGTTATTCTATTCCCTATGTTTTGTTTTAGGTGAGGGTGTAACGAGCTACACAGCGACGGTTCTTCATGCAGCAAAGTCATTAGGAAAAGGACTGAGAGGACTTGGTGAGAGTGTGGCAAGCAGCCTAGCCGGAGGGAAAAGTGGAACTTGTCAATCACCATCACCACCTCACAGTGATCAACTGCAACCGGGAATCGTAACTGTGCTTGACATTGAGGTATTTTTTTATTCCATATATCTAAGAATATTGTTTTCTGTCACATTTTTGCTCACATATATTTACCTTAAGTTTAGCTTCTGCATGGTACAGAGAAGACATTTTAGGTGTACTTTTTACTATCCTATTACTTTTTATTAATTTTTTGATTGGTAAACTTACAGCGTTACAAAAGATCTATCTAACAATTTCTAGGCTATAATAATTAGTTAATGATTTGAAATTTAACATTTAAGTTCTAAAAAAGAGGGAAGAGAGGGAAAACTAAAAATCAAAAATAAATACATAGTGCAATTTAATAGAATCCCATATCAGTAGATAAAAACAGAAGCTTTAATACTAAATAATAACTCAATAACACTTACTTGAATAATCAGTTATCACGCTGTGGTTGTGGTGTAGTATGTAAAAGAGAGAGGCAATGAATAGATTCCTTTTTGTATGAACTAGGTTTTATTTTTTGAGGAAATGATTTGTCTGCTAAGTAAAATATGTTATATTTTTACGATTAAGATTATAATCTTAGTCATTGCTCTGGATAAAAATGAATTTGTAGGATAATTTGTCTTATATTTAGGTACTTCAAATGTACGGCAAAATGTTATCCCTACAACGCAAATAATAAAAAAAAAATTTTGAAGAATCTACGCTTAAAAATGGTTTACTCGTCATAAATTCGAATGTCTTAATATATGAATTTCTAAATCTTAGTGATATGGATTAGTATATATAAAGCGACTTTTGCACCTATGCCGCTCAAATAAGAAATGTTATTACCTATTTTCTATTTATACCAATATATTTACTATACACTGATATACGGACTGACTTATTATATATAAGCATTATATAAGGAATTAAAAGCAAAAAAAATGTATTTGGGATAGCAATATGTAATTATGTAGACGAAACTATGTTCATTACTACCTCTTCATTAACTTAATGCATTATTAATTTCACTTACAGAGTTCACCTGATGATGATATTCAAGATGTATGCGAGGAGGCTTATGATCCAATGGTCGCTCATTTTGTCGCACACTCTGATGCTATTGTTGCTTTGAAGTTTGATGCGAGTGGTATGCTACTGGTTACGGCCGACAAAAGGGGTCATGACTTTCATGTCTTTCGTATTCATCCTCATCTCAGCGGCCCTTCGCTTGCTTCTGTTCACCATCTTTATATATTGCATAGAGGAGACACAACAGCAAAAGTACAGGTTTGTTTTTTTATTTAAAATTAAAAAAAATATATTTTTTGTTAAATTAAAAAAAATGTTACTTTGCTGCTAAAGTGATAGCCCATGCATTTTCTCATGTTTAGTGGCTTCACTGGCTGAGTGTTTATATTTTTAATTTTGGTAAAACAAAATTAAAAATTTTGCTAAATGAAGTGTTTAACTTGACTGGTTTCTCTTTATGCATAACATTCGCCAATTGCCCAGAGATTTTTCAAAAAATGGCCTACTTACAGGCTTACTAATGCTTCATAACCTGCACTATGTCAAATATCTTATAAAATTGTCTATAATATGATTTTAACATTTATATTTTAAAAAACTTAACATCGATTGACAAGACTGTCACCTGCGGCAAAATGCAAAATTTACCACTATATTGGGTATATAAATTTTAGAATACCTATATGATTTGCGATAAAATTTTATTCGGAATACTTTATACTTTTTATAGGATATAAGCTTGTCAGTAGACAGCAGATGGGCTGCAGTTTCAACATTGAGAGGGACAGTGCACGTATACACACTCACACCATACGGAGGGCCTTGTGGAGTTCGCACACATGCTCAACCTCGGGTGGTCAATCGTTTGTCGCGTTTTCATCGCTCTGCCGGACTCACACCGGATGGTCGCTCACACAGTCCCGTAAGTTATTATTAATGCTTCCAAATTTTAAATAATGAATTAAGCACCTCATTAAATAGGCTATGCTCAGCTTATTGTTAAACGAGCAAATCGCTGATTAGCGGCTGAAAACTTGCAAGCAAAAATACATGTTTCGTCGCAGTGTTGTATTGTTTTTATGAAACAAAATAATCATTTAACAATAAAAAATACTCATATGAAAAACAAAAAAATGAGAAGATGTAATATATATTATTATTAATACAAAATAGTAAAAACGAGGCAGATAAAATATAAAATAATATTGCAAATTATAGTGAGATAATAAAACATCAAATAAAAATTATGTTAATAATTAAATAACAATTAGGAGATTATACTTAACAGAAATATTTTTTCATTTATCTCTACATTTTTTTTTTATTTTGTTAGTATAATATAATACGATTTACATATTATATGTAAATTTTTTTTAAGTGCTATGACCTAGGTCATATACAATTATTTTGGGCCCTAATCAACTAGGCCAAATGTGCCTGTGCTAGAGTCAGGGGAGATGGTGGTAATAAAGCGTTAAAAATAGTATGACCATGTGCGGATTCGAACTGCAACCTTTGGGCCAATAGTCCAATGCCTTAACCACTAGACTACCACAATCTCTAAATATTCATACTGCATTATTGTCATATAATTGATAATTTTGATTATAATTGATTTTTTCACTATTACTAAATGCATTTCAGAAATTTTTCGTACAAAATTCAAATTATCGCTTCAAAACCTCACTGTTTTAGAAACATTTTTTTTTATCTAAAAACTGCAAATAAATACTTTAAATAACAACCTTCTGCAGTATTTTAATGTAAAACTAGCGGAGATTCATTAGAATTTTAATTTCAAATTACTCAAAATCAAACAGCAAACACAATAATTACAAAATGTTAGCAGCCGAAAGAAAAACCTAAATGATGTTTTGCAAGGCATTGTTGAAAAAAATCATCTTTGAATAAAATAGGCCAAGCTCACTATCAAGGCTGCTAACTAAACAGGTATTTTTTGATATACCTACATAGTAATAAAAATATATTTCTCAAAATAAAGTTATAAATAAACTAAAAAAAGAGATCTGGCCAATACCTACCGTATTAAGGCCAAGCAAACTAATTCAAAAGTTAGGAAAAGGTATGCTCCGTGCCATTTAAATATTATGCCTGAGGAAAACTGGGGTTCAGAGATATGTAACATTACAGTCACATTAACCTAATATTCAATGGCTGCAATTGACACTGGTGGGTTAAAAACATCTTTTTTCTTAAAGTAAAAAAGTACACATTTATTTTTATTGGTATATTATTGCCAACAATAATGGAAAAAATATTGGCACGGAATATTATATTATGTTGTGAGCATCGCTCTTTGCAACTGCAGAGGGCTTTGCAGTTACACACGCATCGTCTGCACGCGCTGCAATTACGCTGACTTAGGAGGGTAATGTGTCATACCACGCGTCGAAAACATCTGATGTCATCAGGTCAATCAGTGAATATCTTCATTCTCAATAAATCCATACACCAATTCTGCATCATTAACTTGCGGCCCTAGACAACTCGTGAATCCAGGGTTTAGGGACCGTTACATTTCTGGTGATCTCGACGTGAGTTTAGGGCCGTCCATTTCAATGTTCACCCTTGATTGGTATTTTTCCAAGTAGGATATAATTGAGTTTATGAGGTTCACAACCGTTTTCAAGATAAAAACTCGTCATCAATTTTCTCCCTCTCTCATACGGAACTACTATAAACACCTATCCCTCCCTCCAAACTGCATTCTACTTAAACTCATTCTGTTGTATGAAGCATATATTTTATTTTTTTGAGTTATGCGATTATTATTAAAAAATGGTAATAAGCTGTGATGTTTCAGGTTGGAGAGAGTCTTTCCAATGCATCTTGGTATCCAAATCCAAGATTACCTCCCTACCCAACTCCGACTGTCGTCTCGCCTTTGGCACAACTGAGGCCTACTCCCAATGGACCAGCAAATGTACCCACTCACACTATTACTAGAAATAGTTCTGGTAAGCAATCTCTCTCTAAACATTATATAAATTATACATTCTCTTACATCCTCTTTAACATTTATCTTTTTTAAATATAAAATTTTTCATGGATGTACGTGCCTTAATAGATAATTTGTGGCTATTTTTTTTTTCTCTTGCACTATTTTCTATTTCGTTTATTACTTTACTTATAAGTCTCACCAAGTTATTTACTTTGCGGCATTAAGGTATTTTTTACTACTTACTAGAGAAGTTATTTCAAACAAAATCGCTTAAATTATGTCCTAAAAATTAAAATGCTTCGCCTAGGTGTAGTGGGCTTTACAAACAAGGTTGCCAACACCGCAAATAAATAAAAAGAAAGTAAATACATATTAATTACATTTTTATTTTAATTTATCATTATTATAAGCAGTTTTTAATATTATTGATAATGTAATATTATTGGTTTCAAACAGTTTATGTTGTAAACATTAAGCAGATTTAATCACATAGCGATTAAAAAATGGGGTAGGCTTAACTTTTAAATCAAGACCCAGGATAGATGGGACTGCCTTTTTTTGTAATATGAAAATTTCTCAAATGTATATTGCTAATCCCCACATGAGAACATCATATTGGAGATGTGATTCTACAAGTGCGTGATAGACTGACAACTGATGCTCTATGCATATACAATTCACTTGTGATAATGATAATTTTGCATGCTGATGATAATTTTGACTTAGAGATGTTCCAGATGTTTGAACCAACTCAAGTTGTCATCAAGATATACGCCGAGGAATTACACGTTGTTAGCTTTTCGATTTGATAGCTGATGTTTACATAGTACGTTTTGTTACGCAAGAAGTTTAATAAAACTGATTTAGACATGTTAAGTGACATTTTGTTAAACCAATCTTCAAGATCGCTGAGGGTCGAGTTCAATTTGTTTGTAAGTCATCATAGTGAATGTCATCATAGTAAATATCATCATAGTAAATGGGAAAATTATATGTCTTACCTGACTAGTTGATAAGATTAGAAATAATTTAATTAGGCTTGCCATTTGTAAAATGTACCTGTATTTAATAATGATATGATTATTATGTCAGTATTAAAATAAACATTATTTACAGGTCGCCAGCGCCTGTCTTCGTTATCAGAGGATGGTTGTGCCCCGTTGTGTGTGCGAGCATTTTGGGGAATGGCGGTGAGCTGTGCACAGCGCACGCCTCGTGTCGCCACATCGGCTCTGTCTTCTACTCAGTACACACCTTCGCAAGGAGCGCATGCGTTGTACATTATGTCTGCACATGGATTGTTGCTTTATTATGTTGTTACACCAAGGCCTTTAGCCGGTTTGTAAACGTATTATACATAATTTAATCTATCGTTTCAAAAACTATAAATTAGGCAAAACTATTCAGGATGAAATTTTATCGTGAATAACATTTAAATAACAATAACATAATGAACTGATCTTCAGAATAGCTCAAATTATACTTTATATATTTTGAACATACATTCCCATAGCTGAGAAGAAGAAGCGAGCTGTTTGACTAACAAGCAAAATCTCTTGTCCCTTTATAATCACTATCCTGATCTTAGACAATGGTCTTGTTTTTATTTTGCCAATTTATTAATCTCTCAAATTGCCAGAATGTAAAATTAACTTTATTAAAAAAACTTGCATTTTCTATGCACCGCCTGGTCAGAAATCTAAATATTACAAAATCACCCTAATGCTTATAATTATCAAAGCAGTCAATTTTAATCCTTAACTCTTGACCAGCAATACCACTTCTCTATAATCGTCTTGCCTCTATATTATGCTAGGGTATTTATTCTACTGTGTACTGTAATCACTGATATAATCTTAAACCGAGCTGAAAATCCTATTTAAATTTCCAACATAAATTTCTTAAAATTGAACATCAGCCCTGTATTCCAATTTTTATTTCCCTAATTTAAATCTTTATTCTTTATTTTTACTTCATATTATTTAAGATTATATTTTTTGTCGAACTAACACAACCTTTCTGGGTGAGCTAGTAGAGGTTGTCTTGCGTTAATAAATAACATACATGTGTGTCAAATGAAGTGTTAATGATCATTATATTTATAATGATCATAAACATTTAGGTTCATAATCATTTTGACAATATGGTATAGTAATTAAGAATAATGAAACAGTAAATTCGTACAAGCGTTCGACACTACTATACTCTGTTTCCTGCCCCTTAACTAGACTATCATCTGTACTAAAGAAGGCAGTGTTCCTTCCTTTTCGAGTTTTTAATGTAGGGCGATACATAGGTTACCATTTTCGTTTAAAAAAAAAGTGATTATAGTATAACTATGTATGGTATATATATTTTTTTAAATTAGCACATTGAGCATTAGTGGTAGTCTAGTTGTTACGTGTTGCGGGTTTGAATCCCCTCATAACATTTTTAACCCTTCATCATCACCATCTCCTCTGACTCCAGCACAAGCAAATTTAGCATAGTTGAGCAGGACCCAAAATAATTGTATAAGACCTAGGTCATAGAGGTCATAGCGTTTGTTTTACTAAACAAAAAAATATAATATAAAATATTAAACTGTCTCAAACTACATAGGAACCTATCTTCAACAATTCTAGATAAGACCTGTATTATAAAGGATCGCAAAGGACCAATATACCAATATTTATTTATTTTTATTTATTTTATTCAATATGGTACAATAAGATGTTACAACAATAAATGATATAATAACACTGACTAAATATTATAAACCTATTTCAATATTATCGTGTATAAATAAAATATTTGAGAGTTATTGTAGTATTTTTTAATAAAGTTGTATTGAGTGTCTAATTCACAGCAATATGAGGGTCCAACAGAATAAAAGCATTGGTTCAACTACTCTGCATTCTCAAACTTTTTTAACAAACTACCAAATCAAAGTTTAAAATATTTCACTGTTTCAATATTTATTAAGGAAAAATAATTAATTCAGTTTAGATTTTATTAGTTTAATTTAATAATTATTACAATTGCTTAAATGATATTTTTAAAATTTTGGTTGATTTAAATTGTAAACTAATAATCATTTTATTTATTGTACCTAATAATGAAACAATTAAAGGAATATTCGAATAAAATAATAATATAAATATTTTGCTATTTTTCATAAGTGAGTTTTATATTTTCAGGTGACCTTATGCATACTATGTACTCATCATATGCCATTCTTGTTTGTTATAAATTTATTTACGGAAATAATTTCTTAATCAAGTTTTGCTATTACGAATTTTATTCTGAACGATACATATTTTTATATTTCAGGCATACCAAAGGAAAAAATTGGCGATGATTCACCAATAGAATTAGATGTGGAAGTTAGATCTCAGTGGTCATTGAATCGTCCACCAAATTCTCCAGATTTGACAGCACCATTACCCCATAGCAATCCATTACTTGGAATCTCTATAAAAGGAAAGGTAATTTTCATTTGATTTTTATTGCTAAAGATTAACATTTCATTGATTAGTTTAAATTGTGAATGCTGGTAGGGGTTTTTTACTAAGTTTCATAAATTATCTGGTAATCAGTTTAGGTTTAGAAAGGGTAAGTCTACTCAAGATGCTATTATAAAGGGTTATACGAGGGTTATCTGAAAAATTTCCTAACTAACAGAGATGTAAGATATTTTTTCAGCAAATTTATTTTTTTTTCTACATAGTCTCCTTGTACTCCCAGTGATGCCCCATCTCTTCAACCCGTCCAAATAGTACTCAACACGAAACAATAGTACGAAACATATTTGTTAAACAAATATAAAAACGTTTATGGTATGCGTCTTCTTTCTACCTTGATACCAAAAATTTTCAATGCTTTACCTAAGGCTATCAGAGTGCCAAGCTTAATAAAAAAACTGTAGCGCTGAGTGATGGAGTGGGTAATTAAAATTATTATTTATTTACATAATTATTAATTAAATTGTGTATAATTTTCATTTAAGTTTGTTATGTATGTACAATTAGTAGTTTTAAAGATTTAAGGAGTAAGCCGCTTTAAGAAAAACATAATTCAAATTTGAGTTTCTGCCAGATGAGCCCTTCAGGCTCGGGCAGGACAAGATGTTTTTTTTATTTCTTTGTAATGTTATCTGGGGAAAAATAAATGTCACTTATGGTGGCATTGAACTGAACTGCACTGAGTACTCAGCGTCATTCTCTGCAAAATAGTTGTTTACGAAGGTGATGGCCTCCTCATTCGACGAAAATCTCTGTCCTCTGAGATGAAAATTGTTGTACTATCATCAACCCAGTATAGGCTCAAAAAAAAACAAAAATCTTATTGTTACTTAGGTTCATTATTTTAATATATAATTGTCTTTGTATTTGAACTGAATTATTTTGTTGCTTTTTATGTTATAAAAAATGAATCTTTATCTCTACTGATGTTTGTACTTTTGGAAAATAAATAACTTTAATTTGAACCCCAATGTGATTTATATTTTTAAAATAACTTTTATTATTTATCTGCATTAGAGTATTTTGTGGTAAATGCAAAGCTGGTTTGGAAATCACTAACCGAGGTCAAGTCCATCATGAAAGGGTCTAGTGGGGGCAGGTTAGAACGGATTAAGAATTTGTAATCGGTAGAATTAGGAGATGTAAAATCTATGTGTTGAGTTTAGGAAGGATCCAGGGGATACTGGAGAATAGCTAAAGTATTTAGACTAAGGAGTGACGTTACGGTATTCTTTCACCTTGTTTGGACCATTTTAGGATGTTAGCCTTCCTGTTGGTGCGGTAACTTCATCAGTATTCTAATTATTCTAAGGCTCATTTCGTTAAAAAAATTGAACATGGATTGCTTCCTCTTAGTTTTACAAGATGTATAATGAAGTATGAAGTATTTTTACAAAAAAGATTCTTTTTTGAATTGGAAAACAATTATCAATTATATTCGTAGCATTTCAATAATTTGAGCAAATGTTAAATTGGAGTATTATTATTAAATTTATACATTTTTTTACTTTTATATATATATATATATATATATATTTTAGAAGAATTGCTATGACCTCGCTCTTATACAATTATTTTGGGCCCTAACCAACTAATTTAATTAATGTGTGTTACTTATATTAGTCATTAAAATATGATTCCAACAAATTATTGGAATACTTTATTTATTTTTTTCTCGCCCTAAAAAAAATTATCACAAAAAGCTCCCTTATCTTGAAAGTAAGATTTTATTATTCACATTTTCCAATACGGTGCTGATATTAGAAATGCAACAAAACAGTTTTTTGTGTGTGATACTTAATGGTTTTAATAAAATTAAATCTAATAACGCACTAACCCCACAGTTCTATACTTTTTACTACATTTCTATATTTCTCCCATTACGTTTTATCTATCTTTGGCAGGATCACTTTGGAATATCTTCGCTAGAAGAAGAGGATAGATGGCTAAGCCAAGTTGAGATAGTGACTCATGCTGGTCCACATAGGAGATTGTGGATGGGTCCTCAGTTCGTTTTCAAGACTTACAATACATCCACTGGGTGAGCATATAGACACTGCCATTTGTTAGGGGGTTTTTTTATATTTTATTCCAAACAAAAGACACAATACATTAAATGGGTTCTGGCAAAAACGTGGTTCTGGCTGCCAGAAACTTTTTTTAATTTTTATATTACCAAAGTTTTGTTTTGTTTTTGTCGAGTTATGTACCGATTTTGAAATAACTGTCGATTCAATTTGCCGTTTTTATGTGATCGATAATAATTTGATAATTAAACATTTGAAAGACGTTTAGGACCTAAACGTCTTTCATAATATAATGACAATGGAATAAACCATTGTCATTATTTTTAAATCTAGCTTTTATATATTTTGGCACAATTAACTTAAGATTTTTATCTTCTCAAGATAGGACTTGAATGCCCTACTATACGGTTAAAAGGTACCACAAAATTAATAAAAAGTCATCAAAATAGCTTGACATATTGTTATGTCAAAGTTTTTTTCGGGTAATTGTTTTTGTTGTCACCTAACCAAGACTGCATATCCACCATGTTAGAAAATTGCAGTAAGCTAAAATTAGATAATTCATATTTTTTTATGTATTTTTAGGTAAAAACATTTGGAAAAAGTATATTAGATAAAATATTGCGAATAACATAGATATTCTGAAATATATATACACTCTATATACTAATGCGGCAGTTTTCGTAGTCCTGCAGTGCTTGACACATTTGTTTAAATCTAATCTGTAAAGTGTATACAAATAAACACTGTAATTTTTTTTAAATATAAATGGTTCGATATCTATATAAATTGTGTTATTTATCTTTTCATGTGATTTACCACTATTACAATATAATATTTATATAAATATATACTTTTTAACTGTTTATATAGGTGATGATTTTAGAGGCGTGGTTTTCAAGAAGAGATAAAACGCATATAATTTGATGTTATGGCTAAGAATTTAGTTTTATTATAAAGATAAGGGTTTGCCATTATGTTTTAAAAATGATTTCGGGTAAGTGGCCGCCGCGGCTGACTCGAACAAATTCCAGCCGAGAGGCCCAATTTTCAACCACTTTTTGCAGCAAGTTGGGCCGTATGTCAGCAATAACGCGCCGAATATTCTCTTCCAAGGCGTTAATCGTGTCCGGCTTATCTGCGTAGACAAGCGACTTCACATAACCCCACAAAAAATAGTCCAGCGGTATTAAATCGCACGATCTTGGAGGCCACGCCACAGGCCCACGACGCGATGAGTGATTTTAAAAAAAATTTGAGTGATTTTTTCTAAGTTTGCACTATTTTCAAACGTTGTTCAGGAGTAAGTCTATGCATTATGAAATGGCAAACCAACCTTAGCATAAATCAAGTGACAGCTGTCAAAAACACCAACTACGAAAAAAGTAGTGCCAGATTGAAAACCACTCCTCTAAAAAAAACATCCTTTACAAATGTTAAAAAAATTGAGGGGCTTACTGAGTAAATGCCAAACATTTCGGCGCGAGATTTCCTCCACCATTTCCTACCATACTCTAATGTCCTCAGATTAACAAAACTAACTCATTAAATTATTGCTATTTTTGGAACAGTTCATCTTTATCTTTGTTGGATGTGGAAGCTGTAGAAGTGGGCACAGGACCGTCACACGTCCGGTCCAACCCCGTCAATATCCACCATTCCAGCCCTGTTAACATTCAACACTCGACAGCAACGCAGAGACCCATAGTACCTGTTTTAATTGAATCAGGATCGGCCAGTTAGTATTGCATATTATTGTCAATAATAATAATTTTTAAAAAGTATCTTATATTATCGGCAGGAACTTAACCCTTGTCAGCATACGGACGAATATATCCGTACGCCCGGCCAGCGGCCCAAACGTTGCGTTTGCAGGGCGACGGATATATCCGTCAGAGCGAGAAAGCACCCCCCACTTGATTTGATTATTTCTGTCAACTTATGATGAATTCCAACATTTTTCCGGATCTCACAGCCAGGACTCAGGATTAACTTACAGCATTTAAAGACTCAGCATAAATAGTGTCCTAACATACTATAGTTCGTTTCTGAAAGTGAGTGACTGCTAAGATCTTTAAGGTAGTGCAAATAAAGTCTACGCAAAGTACCTTAAATTGTGACTTAAGTGTTATAACCTTAAGCAAAGTTACATTAGTACGCTGCTAAGTTTAAAAGTGACCACTAACCATAATGCATATACTGTCACTTTAGCAGCAAACTAATGCGACTATATATTAAAGAATTTAGACTTATCGTTATAGTAAAATGTCATCCTCCTATAAATCCATTGCAGCTATCGGCAGTAAATGAAAACTACATAAATAAGTTACAAAATACAGCTTGAACAAGATCAGCCATTTTTGCTAGAGTACTTCGTGCGCCAGCTATCTAGGTCTTCTAACCTACCAGCTCTAGAGCTGCACCCGCTAACCCCATTGCTATAGGAACATTTTTCTTATTATGTGGTGTTTATCAGGTTCATTAGAGCATTCACCACGAATGTCCGATGCATACCGTAAGCCACTATCAAGTGAAAGCGCTAACACCGGGGTTGGCAGCATCCCTGATAGTCATCATCCACCTCAGCACGGCGATGTTCGCCTCAGAGAGGATCTCGCCGAAGCCATGAAGGAGACTGATCAAGGTACATATGAATACTTATTCAGTTTCTAATTCATCTACTGCTAGAACGGCGTTTATTAATCAACTGGCACAACTAACTCTAGTTCGCCCGCAATGAGTCAATCAGATGTCAATCAGTTTACACAGTAATTATAATCTCAACACAAGAATTGTGCAATGTCACTTTTTTAAAAAAAAACTTTAAACTTCAAGCTTGAGGCTTACGATATTCATTTACTTGTATTTTTTGTTTTTAAGTTCAGTTAACTATCATGTTTAAAAACTTTGATTAAGAAACAATACATTTTTATTCTAAAAAATACATTTAGTTTATCATATTGTGTTGGTCTCATATACATTATATGTAAGTGAATGTACACATAATAAGCAATTATCATGTTGATATAAAAATGTAGCGGATGTTCATTTTTATGATCATAATAATTGAGGTTATCGTGGTTTAACAAAATTTTGAAAGTTTAGCAGGCAAGTGGCACCTAAGGCGTATAAGTGATCATATGTAATCTATTCTTCAAACCATGGGAACATACTTAAATGAACAAACAAAACTAGTGTGCACCATTTTCATTTACTCTTCTTTTATTTATTCACTATACTCATGTACTACTAATGAACATTGACCACTATGTCCATCACAATAATTCATATTTAAGTATAACTTCACGAACACACTGCAGTCAAAAGCTTCAATCTTGTCTATGTTCAATAATAAGTTGACGAAATGTCAGTAAAAATGGTTGGCAAATTATTTTGTTTTTATTTCTTTCTAAACAGACAAGTAAAGATGGCGTATTTATCGACAATTTAATCATAAATTATTTTTCGAACATCTTGTATTTGTATTATAATAGCCTATATTGTATTATTACTATATATTATTAATTCATAGTAAAGTCAACTCACAGCTTCCCAGTTTGAACAGAAACAAATAACTGCTGATTTCCCCGGTTAAAAAATAATAAATCGCAATCATCTCTTTTATTTAAATTATTTACGTTAATATTTCTATGAGAGCTTATTGTAAATATTACTGAATTTATTGGCAACTTCATGGTTGCATTTTGGTATATTTTTTTCAAAATAAAAAGTTTTTTTATGAAACCGATTTAGTTGTCGATATACATCAACAAAAAGACAATAGTGATTTTGAATACAGCCTGTATGTTAAACAGAAAGATGCAAGCGAAAGAATCAACGAGTAAATCAAAATTACCTATTGGTAATATAACTTTCCTGCAATATGTACCGGCCTCTTTGTTTTCATAAAATAACCTATAAAACACTCATATACCAACAACCTTTTCCCTCTAAAAAATATATATATTTTTAGTATCAACAAAGAGAAGAGTCCTTTTCGGTAATAAATATACAATATATAATACACTTTGCGACTCATATATTCTTATTAGTAGGTAACCTGAGTTTTCACATATGACTTGTGGTAACGCATAAATGTTTTGTCTTTTATTTTTACCAATATTTTTATATTTAATTTTACCTATTAAGTGTTGAGTGACAAAAAATGTGGATGGAATCTCCATAAGAGTCATGAAAATAAAAACACCTGAAATATATACATTTTAATACAAATCTGAAAAAAGGAAGAATAACTCTTAAGTTAACTCTTAGAAGTTAAATCAATTATTATGATAGGTTGAACGGTCATTATTATTTTTGTGACCAATAAGGGATTCCTCTGACCGAGAGACATCTTCCGATCTTTGCTACACCTGTAATCTTATTGGCCTATCAATTTTCGGCTCCATATTTTATGCTTTCAGAGGCGCACTTTTTTTGGTGTATTTTTGTAAAATAATTTCTATGAAATCATCTTTATAGAAGGTCATCTTCAATCGATTTCCGCTGGTATTGGAACATGCGACTCCACTTTTTGATCGTTGTATATTTTTAGTCTATTCATGTCTTCAAAAATTTTGTTGGCCTTATTCCTTTTTTATAATGATACTTTTATGATGCTGTGTTTGATTTCTAATTTTCATTTGAGCATGTCTCGCAAGCAAGCAACTCAGATAACTCTGGCGATTTTGTCACTATATCTGACCATATCAAAAGTATTTTTCAATCAATCATAAGCCAGGCTGCAAAGTTTTCAGCCTTTCTTCGTACATGAATTAGGGGTATTGCGTTATCACATTCAGATCAGATACAGTTTAAAAGGTAAAATCTCGCCGCAAGGGTGATCTACTTTAGTAAGCATCAATCACATGATTCGTTTAATATTTGATATTTAAATAAAGATAATAAATTAAATGAATGTAATATGCAGTTTAATTATGTTTCTCAAAGAAGTTTCTCTTATAAACACAATGAAATTACATATTCTCATGAAATTGAATTGAATTAGCAAAGCTGCCGGCAAAAGATAATAAAATTGTTTTTGAATTATAAAATGCCATGCATAGTGAACATACCTACATATTTGGTTGCTTTTAATTTAGTTTTAAGTTACAATTAATCAAATCTTTCAACTATATATTTATAATAATGAAGCAATTACATTGTTTGGTTAATGGGCATATATGTACCTATATAAATTTCAAAAGGATAAAGGCTATATCTTTACCTATATCTTTTTCTCATCGCATTGTTTTATCAAACAGATGTTGAAAGCCATTTTAATGATGCTTGATCACAGCTTCATTTGATGAACGGAAATGAGCCAAAGGCATTCATTACATTTTTACTAACTGTTTCTAATTTAATTTGGTTCATATTTTTTATTGGTCATGGTGGTTTTATTTGACTTTTGATTGCTTTGCCACTACTTACTTATATGCATGTTTTGACACATTTACCTGAAAGTAATGCACATATGAAACAAATAGCACTCTTAGTTTAAATGAACTATTGTTTTTTTTAATACTTATTTGAGTTTGATTTGAAAGTAATGATTTGCCTTTGGGTTGTTCTTCTGTTCAGGTTGTGAATTGATGGGTGGAGCAAAGGGCGACCCACTTAGAGGTCATCATGTCCGTCGCGTTGTCAATCCACTGGGTACTGTGGTCAGTGGCAACTCCTCCGATAGTGGCTCCCCGCCCACAGACGACCCCGACATCTATACCCATGCCAATGAAGACGAAAGCCTCTTTAGACCTGTTGTTCGAGCACCAAAGTCTCTACCACCGCCTTGCGAAATGGAAACACAACCTCTTTCCACTTGTACGGTGATTCCTGCTAAAAGAATCCAGCCGCAACTTCGCGAGTATCGAAATGGAGAATCTCCGATTCCATTAAAATCTGATGTTATTATTCCGGCTGCACTTTCTGATGCTTGCTTAGAAGAGACAGATATTTCTGAACCAGCTGTCTCACCTGAATTTGAAATGCGATTGACTACCCAAAATATTATGCAGAAAGTTAAAAATATAGAGGTCCATTCAACTGGCAGTGCTTCTAAACTAGAAGATATAGAAATTAAAATTTGTAGTTCTAAAAAAGATAATACTGCAAATGCATTTGAAGCATCTGAACAGAATATTTCTACAAAAGAAAAAGAACTTGACATACTACAAACGTATAAGTTAGAATGCATTGACCATGAATTGTCAAAAGCTAAGAAGAAAAACAAATTTCATGATGATTCATCCAACCCTGGATCAATTAAAGAGGATAGACAGGTGAGTTCAGCCCAGTCAAAAGGTAGATCCATTAGTCCAGTTGAAATAATAACAGATGAAACAGAGCCTTCAGTAAGAACCCCAATTATTTTGAGTGATGACTTTTCTGTAAATACTGATGTTTGTTCGGCAAATTTAGTTGCAGTTGAGACATGCTCTGATCTTAATTTTTGTGATATTGAAGCAGAGGCTAATGTCTCTGAATCTTTTACTGTCACACTACCTGTACCTTCAAAACGTAAGTCTAAAAAGATTGAAATAGTTGATAGCATAGACAATGATTTTGAAGCAATTAAAACAGAGGAACAAGCTTGGGAAATGTTATCAAATAATAAAAATGCAAAGACATTAAATGCCGAAATTCCAATAGTAATTGCTGATTCTAAAAGTGATTTAATTGACACAATTAAAATGAAAGTAAATAAGAGAAATCGCAAAAGTAAAACTAAAATACAAGCCGACATTACTTCAGTGGATGCCAAACAGAGTAAAGTAGATGTTTTCAATAATGAGGGTAAAAAGAATTCTACTTTGGAAGTTGAAACTTCTGCGCAGGTTTCCACACTAAAAAGCTGGAGTGCTGTAGTAGGTGGAGCATCAAAAATATTGGAATCTGACTGTGGTGGCCTACCTAATGATGAGTTTTTCAATGAGGTGGAGACTATTCCCAGTAAGTTGTCATCATTATATAATTTAAATGATGTTGTGGTAGCAATGTGTGACGTTCCAGAAAAAGAACTATGTTTCTTTGATGAACATCATACTGTTTTTGAAGAACCCCCACCATTAGAACCTATAGATCTGACATTTGAAGACAAATATTCATCAGATGCATTATTCGATATTGAACAAGAACTTGTCATAGAAAACAATGATAGAATAGGTATTAAGGAGGTCGAAGAAAAGATATTATATATGGACTCGACCAAAGATAATTGTGATGAAAATACTGCCAATTCTTATCGTGATATTTTAAAATGTAAACCTTTGGAAGAGCAAAATGATTCCCCAAGCCCTGCTAATCTTGGAGAGGATATACCGAAAGTTATTATTACCCATTCGGTATCGAACAAAGGAAGATCTTTTGAATGTGCTAATGTAATGGATAAGTCATCTGATGAAGAAAATGTATCCCCTTCATCATCTCAAACTGAAAGTGATGACTGTTTTCCCCGATTGGCTAAAGTAATCACAGATGAGACAGCAGAAACTGGTTTATCTGAAACTCAAATTACTAACACAGTGATTACTTCACTGCAGAAATCCAACAAGAAAAAATCCAAACGCAAGCGTAGATAAATAAAATCTACCATTATCATTTTTAACCACTAATGATAAAGCACAATAACTATCATGCCAGTTAGTCGGGATTGTCGAAAATATTTTTACTTCATATTTTTTAACTTATAATTTAGTTCTTAAGTGAGATTTAATTAATACTTAATTTGATTGAAATTTAATTTTCTAACCTCAAATTTGTTTTATTTTATTAATTTGAGTATACAGGTTTAAATGTTAAAAATGGCTTAGTTATTTTATTTTATTTTATTTTAACAAAAAAGTAAGATTTTTATTTTGTACAGAAGTGTTAAATTGTTCTTCGAATAATGTAAATTCTAATTTAACTTGAATGGCCTGAATAATGTTAAATAGTGGAATTAGAATTGTCTCATGTTTTGTAAAAAAATATATAATAATATTGTTTTTTTTTACTGTGTATTTTAAATCAACGTGTATAAACAAGAAATGAAAACCTCGTATAAACATTATAGCGTATAATGATCTCTGCATAATTTATTTACAAGTTCGCTTCGTGTATGCATAATATTTATTTTTTGTATTTTTAGGACACTGTACATAATCATTATATTGCTATTATTTGGGGCTAGAATATGTTTAATAAAAATGACACATTAATCTCATGAAATATTTAAGTTATCGCTATAAAGTGACAACATAGCGTTCTATGGATGTTAAGGGTTATGACCAACAAATTCATGTTAAACTTTTAAAAGGTATCAAATCATCTAAATAACCAGAAAGAGGTAATATCGAATGGCAATATAAATAGTTTTATTGTCACCTTGCTTTCAAAGGTTTCATTCGATATTATATTTTTACTAGAGATGTACTGACTAGTCGGAAAAACTGACTACTCGGTTACTTCGAGTCTGTAATTATAATACAGAAAAACGGGAAATAAATTTAATTAAAATGTCTATACTTATTCTATGTATAAATTTTATTTTTGGTCAATAAATCAGCAAATCAGTCTTAAACAATTCCGTAGGACTTGTTCATTTGACTTAAGTGCATTGGATCTGTACAATAGTATTTGTTACAGTACATTGGGAATATTGTTACTGTAAAGAGTGTACCCTAAGAGTTTATAGATCTTAACCCCTAACATACTGTATTGTATTTTAATTAATATTTTTATTAATACATTAATAAAAGTCACATGTGTCGCATGTTTTTAACTAACTAGTTTCGAAAGATGCTAGGCTTTGTTGTAAATCATTGGCATAATTATTGTGTTCAAAATTTGATGATTTGTGTTGAAAATAGTTAATGGTTTTTGTAATTTCATTAATTATTTAAGTAAATTAGGTAGTAGTAATTTATATTAAAAAAGTAGATGTACCGAACCAATTAAAATAGAGGGTTTTTTAATTGTGTCATTTTTTTGTATGATGTCCAATTTGCCATTTCGGTGTTTATACTTTAACATAAATTAATATACTTAATTATACGGTTAAACCACTATTAACAGCTATGCACACACAAATGCATGCATCTATTTTTGTTATAATAATACCATTAAAAAGGTGTTACTGAGTGTGATCAGTATAAAAAAAAAATGCTATTTTAATTAAGCATTTTTTAAAAAATTACTTTCCAGTTTGAATTCCTCATTCTAATATACTGTTTTACCAAAGTCGTCACATAAAATGTGTGAAAATTGTAACTTGAATTGTGGTCTTCAAATTCTTCATCACTGCTATCTAACTATCCTCCCCGACTCCTCTATCACACGATAATTAGTTTGCTTGAGTTGAATAATTAATATATTTTTTATTTTTGAAATAAAGGTTATAAAAAAATGGCACTGTTTGATATTTGGCACTGTTGGCAATGATATAGCAAATATGCTAAAATGTTTAAAATGATATCCCCTTACGATAAAAAAAAACATTTTATTTATACATTGTTTTGCAGAGAAAACAGGACCACAACCAAATTATTTTATTTTATTTGTGTGTTGGAAAAGCATAGACAAAATAACACTCCCCCAATAAATATGAGAAGTTTCATTGTACAAATTTACAAGATTTTTTTTTGTGTAATATTTGTTTCTGTGATAAAATATAACAGGTGCTGGTGGTTTCTCCGATCAGCAGTGAAGTCTGCGAAAAACGTAAATATTCTGATTAGTCGGTACATAACTTTTTCTTTATAAATTATAATTAATTCAAGATCTTTTAAAACATAAGGTGTAATGACTTTTAAAACTTCAGAGAAACCCAAGTATTTATGATTTGACTATGCACCAAAAAAATTTTTTTTTTTTAATATCCCCTTTAATTATTCTTTTGTAGTTTTTAATTTATAATTTATTGTATTGTAATAGACAATGATTTTTAATTTCGATTGTATCGAAATTTACTTAATAAATAATCTGATTTGTATAAGTAGAAGTGACTAATATTGATGTAACAATAATAAAAATTATTTATGTTATATATATACAGGATGAACTTTTTCTCATGCACATTCTATGCTTCAAACTGATCAAATTTTGTTATTATTATTATTATTATTGTTTGTTGAGCAAGCAGCTATTTAACTGATATGCTCATTTCTCATTCTCAGTTACTAGCGATTTGCCTAGATTCAAGAAATTTATCAAGGCGGTTCTTGAACTGATTTACATACAACTGTTGACATACAAAGTTCACAGGTTCTATTTACAAGTTTTTCAATGTTTCAAAAAAAGTAAAAAAAACAACAGTAGAATCAAAATCTTATTAGTCTTTAAACGCATGGTTACAGTCCTCCTGATTAAGGTTCTGGCGTGCCGCTCGATTTTGGCCTTCGTGCGGCATTTGCTCGCGGTGAGCGAAGCAAACGTTTCCTGGGATATTATTTATTTTGTATGGGAAAAAATATGTCCAAATTAAGAAAACTTGTTTAGTTTGGTGTGTAGACCACATTAAAGGATGTGGATAAGGAAAAGTTCATCCTGTATAGAATGATCCATAAATAGTGGATACTCTTGAGATCAAAGGAGGATTTGCAACAACAAAAGTTTATGAACCCTTTTAGAGTTATAATAGATTTGATTGAATGTGTATTATTAGGAATAACTTTATTTTTATTTTATTCTAATTATGTTTGCTACAACATAAAAATTTTATTACTTGTGAAGTTTCAATGTCGTCTACTAGCAGTTCTCGATACACTGACCTGTAATAAAATTTAAATCCTTGCACTACTCACGCGTCAAATGATATTTGTAGGAAAAATATGGAGTACTAAAAATAAAGGGAGTCAAAATAGAAACAGTTGTTAAATTAATTAAATAACTGAGACGCGGAACAAACCCGGAAAGTATTTTTTAATTAAGTTTTTAATAGAAAAATATTAATGTTTACAAAATTAGGGACTTAGCCGAAAAAAAATCTATAATAATTTTTGTCCGGATTTGTTCGAAACTTATTAAGCATAATGGTATTTTATACTGGACATGTCCAGGTTTGATTGAAATATATTAACACATTAAAAAAAATGGTTAAGCTTGTGGACAGGTCCGCTTTTGTAATCAACATATTCAATGTTTTATTTGAAGGGTTTCTGACCAGTTTTGATTGAATCAGCTCTAATTGCTGAGAAACTGAACCCTCGGTATATTCCAACGCCAGTGCGATCATTGTCATTTCGATTTCTATTCCTATAATGAAAATACACAGCAGTTCAAAGCTTTATTAAATCTCATTTTGTGACAATAAGAATCCATTAACTTTATGTCAATTAATACATTCCTGACTTAATTAAATGTAAATTAAGAAAAGACCGGTAAATTTTGTTGTTTTGTGTGTAATCTGATGTATTTTGGTTCAATAAAAGAAATAAAGAAAACTATGACAATACTTTTCAGTTCTGAATACCATCATGTAAAGTATTTATTTTAATCAAGTTTTCCCCTAAAATCAAAAAATGCAAGTCGCAAAATAAGTCATATACCCATACAAAAAGTACAATTTCAAAAAAAAAAATTTAAACTAAAAAGTGTTTAAATTACATCCCATATTGATTCACTAATACTTTTTTGTTGCAAATAATCTTTCTACCATCTTCCTAAGTTTCATCCACAATTTAGGCACCATCTTCATTATACTATATAACAATAATATGATAATGGAGTGATGATATGTCAGTATCATTTCATAATAGTATATTACGGGTAGAACATGTGATTTTTAAGATATGAAATCGATTTCATTATTTCTTTCCTGTCAAATGTGTGACCATAGAGTCTTAATCAGAGGGCTATAGTAATGCGCTGTACTTATTGACATTAGTGCAGATATTTACAAAGCCATTTTATTGAGGATGGTACGGGCAGGTTCAAATTTTTTTTTAGATAGCATGATAAAACTGCCATGCAACCTTAGACCCAATACAAAACCACCGATCTTTACTAATAACCTGTCAAATGAATCTTGAATGCAGACCAATTTTTTAAGAATACTTCTTCATATAAGAAATCATAAAATGTGCAACCCGTAGAATATTTTAAACTTAATACAAGTGTAGGTTTGAATATTATTTTATAACGGTTCTTTATCAGAATTTGATAGTACCGTGAAAAAAAACTAACATATTGTAAATTGTAAATAATATCCTTAAGTAAACTTTGGATTTATGTGTTTTTTTATTTTTAAGTTTATTAAGTTGCCTGATTATTAGTAATTAATAGTTAAAATATGTCAACAGTGGTATTTTCTGCTGATCAATGTGAAAATTCATTCAAAACCCCTTAAGGAATCAATTCTACAAATTCCTGCATCACAGAATGTACGGCCTTTTACATGATTGTTTCACTTCATTATGTCAACCAAATTGTCACTGATATTCCCCATCAACTTCATTTTTCTCATTTGGGGCCGAAACTTCAACATCTTGGGTCCGAAACTTTCATTTGAAAGTTAAGCGTGTCAGTATTAGCTTAATTTCTTATTTTTATTTTATATTGTTTATATGGTGTGGCAATTTTTTAAATTGATTTTGAATGAAAAAAAAAGCTTTAAAAAGAGTATAAATTTGTATGTATGTATTTTGTTATTTTTCTAACGTATCGAAGTTCATAAAGTGCATATAGTTAACCCGACACGTGGAGCGAATGCAATATGCGTCCTCGTAAAAATGTTGTCGCGTGACGAGGACGGAATGTGCGTCCAAGACTGTGTCCGCAGGTATAATATTTTTAAATACTATATTTTCGGGGTTTCGAGACTTCCAATGCTATGAAAATCTCGATTAATTCTACACCTGTTTAGAAGAAAAAAAAGAATGTTACCGTTTTAAGTATTAAAAAATAAAATCCTTTTTTTAAATTTTCTGTTGATGTTAAAAAATATATATTATTTATAAATAGTTTTATATGATATCTAGGAACATAAGTAAAACATAAAATATGAGTGTCACCGTTTTAAATTTTCTTTTATTGCAAAAATCGCCAGCACCACTTTGCGACGTTTACGTAAAAGTGGCCATGCCACGTGTCAGGTTAATCTTCTAAATTCATACACTATTCAAAAAAAATTTGACGCCTACTAAAAAAAAAAACAAATTAAGACTATAGTTCTTTGTCTATCACTTTTTTTATAAATAATAAAATATATAGCTGTCAAGTTAGTATACGTAGAGTCAAATTGTTATTATATTTTTAGCAAGTATCATGGTCATCTATGGAGTAGATGTGTCTTATTAATAAAATTATAATAAGTATTGTATATAGCTGCTATTGTTATTTATCACTAATTAGATGATTAGTAGTATTATAATAAATGATTAAGGCGTTCATTGAATGATAAATTAATGAACACAAAAGTCTTAAACCTCTATAATTTGTGAGTAGCGCATCAAGCTGTCAGGAAGTGTACTCTTTGCTGATTGTGTACCTCGAAATTTAATATTGTACAAGCAATAGTAATGTCGCTCTCTACAACAAAAAAAGTTAAAAATGTCAGATGCCCTCTATTGAAAAAATATTGAAAAAGTAAAATAGTAATGAAAATGCAGAAAAAAATAAAAAAATTGTAAAACTAAAGTGATATTATTCTTACCCTAGTATTTATTAAAAGTTTGAGCTTCAATTTTTTTTTATTGATCAAAATTATCTTAGATCTGAAGAAAGGTCCCGTCTCCCATACACACAACCTACATATACGAGGGGAGGTTGAAAAGTTCCCGGCCTTAGGTACTTTTGGTAAACTTACTCAAGCGTTTAGTTACTAGTTGCAGAACTGTATAAAAGAAAAAAATTAGGTCATTAGCATAGTTAAGGAGATATACTAAACAAAAATATGAACTGAAACAAGCGACGAAGGGCTGTAACAAAATGCGTGCAGTCGGCGTGAGAAGTATTTACAATGTTTTTCCATTATGCTATTAGGGGACCCAGTTTAGGGGTAATATACGGTAAAAATAAAAACAAAGATAAGTTTATGAATCCTGATATTTGGCCAGTACATGACTTGAACTGATCTTTGGAGGTAACCGGAATGACTATATGATCATACACATGGCAACGCTACTCGCTTTCAGTCATCGATAAATCGGCAGGTGCGTGTGGCGGCGAATCGTGTGATCGTTCTTCGACGCTCCTGCTTATTCAAGACCAAAATTTAAGGCGCAATTGCTTTACTCTCATCATAATGTGCAATCTTTAAATAATAGTTCTGTTGATTTTTACGTGTATTAGAGGGTAGATTATTTCTTGTATTATGCACGAAGACATGGGTTTTCATCTGAAATATTTCCAGCTAATTCTACGGTGTGGTGTTCGGATCGTGGTAGTCGAGGGGGCGAAGTATGTTTAGCTGCTTTATCTGAATTTGTTATTAGCGTTAATCGTATGGTTATGTTAGAGCTGCCATGTGTGAGTGTTTATGGGTTAAATTAAGTTTAGTATGCTCGGTGTATGTATGTGTTGTCTATTTTTCACCTTAAACGAGTGATGATGAATACCATATATTTTTTAGAACAGCTGTTTTTTTTTCCACTTGTATTCCACAATTAGTAGCGTATCAGGAATACGATGTGTTCATAGTGTCATAAATCTTAGGGAATTTAATTTTTAATGCCAAAGAGAGAAAATTAGACATTTTATCAAATATGGAAAATAGCCAGCTTCTACTTAAGCCGGTCCAGCATCACCCAAGCCTTTTAATTGAGTTTTCATTGTTTAGAAAGCGGTAGCATTTGAAGAATAGAATTTGGTCTTGATCAAGGTGATGGTATTTCAACCAGGATTTATTTAATTTACTCAATATGCATTTATCAGGCAAAGATTGGGAGTCTGTATTGAATGAAACAGATATAGAGATATGTCTAGATAATATGTATGCCAGACTGTTTAAGGCTTTTAAGTTATCATTTGAGCCGATCTCGTCTTCGGCTAGAATTATTTGTATCAGAAAGTGGTATAATGAGGATATTATTTTCAATTTGAGACTTTAATCAGGCTCATTTTCACTAAAAAACTTTCATGTGAAACTGGGCGAAAATAAAAAAGAATCACTCTTAGATCGGCAACCTGAAAGTGATAACACACTCTATCTCAAATCGGTTAGTGAGAGGGATATGAGTTGTGTGTTCAATATTACGGAATAAAAAAATCTGTCGGTCCCCATGGCATTCCAACCAATGTAGTAAATTACTGTGCAGAGAGTCTTAAGTCGCCGCTGATGCATATTTTCAATCTAGGTATATCTTGCAGCATGTTCCCTGAAAGATAGAAGATTTTGAAAGTAACATAGTAGTGCGTAGTGGTGGCAAGGATATTATTGAGAATTTTCGACTAGTGGCAATTATTTGCGTATTTATTTACTATTTTTTTAGCTAAATAATGTGATTTGCACGAATCAGCATCTTGTTCTTTCGCCCTGGTTTCATACACTATTAATAGCTTTTCTTCCATAAAACATCATTTTCGCCGATTTCCCATATAATTTAATATAAAAATAAAACTTTATCTAAACGCAATAGCTATTGTTTTTATTTTTTCTATAATTATTCTACCTTTAAAAACAGAAACTTCGTTTTTTTTTTGGGCTGTGGATAACTTGCGGAGACTCAGTTTCAGGTACTTTCAATGCGTATTCTAGCAAGCAATATTATGCAATTATGAATTAGCAATATTATGAATAAATAATAATAATATTTTTACCGTTCTAAAAATTATAGCATGCTACTGTATGTGGACGATGTGAAGATATACCAACCAGTGATTTCACTATTGACACATATTTTATACAAATGATATCAATGTGGGCTGCGAATAATAAATTACAATTTAATGCATCTGCTTTGCGTGAAAAAGTAAGTTTTGAGTATTCTGGGTAATGAGATTATTCGCAGATGCAACGAATTTTGCGACCTGGGGGTTTTGTTTGACTCACGTCTAACATTTCATTTGCATATGTGAAGCATAGCTATATGCGTGCCAATAACATATTGGGATTCGTGCTTCTAACCAGCTGATCTTTGAGTAAGCCGAAGTCAATCTCGCTTTTATATCTGCATATTCGTGAGAAGTATTGGAGTATAACTCCATTATCTGAAGTCCTTATGAAATTATTACTGTAATGGTTGCTCAGAGGAGGTTCCTAAGACACCTTTATCTCCTAGGTATGGATATATTCAGTTTTTTTTTTATCCCCAATAGCATTTGTATTAGGGTTGTTAGGCTATAATACACTTGAGTTTAGGTGGCAAGTCTCCATGCATTATTCGATTTTTTTTTAGTTATACGGATTCATCGGGAATTCTATAGTGCTCGGGGAAATTTGTTTCTATATTCTGGACCGTTTGACCAGATCACGGAAACACACGATATTTAAGCGATTAGCGTAGTGTACAAGTGCAGTGGATATACTAGTATATTCCAATTCCATTGCTGCGGAGATTGATATATACGTTTGTTCGCATGATAAAATTAAAAATCTGCTTTCTATTACACCTTTGGGAGATCAGTGTAAATTTGTTATTTGCATTTGTTTGTAATTTTTGCGTAATGCGTAATTTTTAATCATAGGGTTATGATTAAAAAAAATTAATCATATGACTGATCATCTGGTGCCACCTAGATGAGCGCCTGCCTTTATGTTCTAGGTTTATTCCTAGTGATGGCTGTTTTACAGAAAATTACTTGACTTACTGAAAAAAATCTACACTAAAATCTGAAATATATTCTGAAAAAAATATATTTCATACATTTATAATGTTTTAGATCTCAGATTCTTAATTGTCCTGTATTAATATTGTAAAAATAACCTCAGTTTAGGTTTCTGGTGTGATGAGGATAAATATACTGAAAAGATAAAGTTTCGGTATAATTGCATAAAAAAGTATGTTATTTTCAATCAAAATAATCAGGATAAATGTAGTTTCGGTATAATTTCATAATAAAATATATATGTTCAGTCAAACAATAAGGAGTAGAGCGGCTAAGGAATTAGGAGCAGCAAACTGAACGAGAATAAACATATTCGAGGGTCAAAATAACACATAGCCTCATGTTTTTTTTATAGGAAACCTTATTTTAGTTAATGAAAAGATGTTGAGGTTCAGTATACACTCAGGACAAAAGCTTTATTTTTAATTAAAATAACCCTCCAGCCAAATCCCTTTACCATCTCCTTTAAAAAAATAAGGCTGACTAGGAAACATACTAATAAATGGGAGTCTTATTTCACAACTAGAGAACTGCAGTAGGGTGAACATTAGTACCATATAAAATCCGCTTGAAAGATCATCGCTCACCTCACTGCTAATTTCGCTGTTAATTCATATCTCCACTGCCCTTTATTTTAGGACTATTTGGTTGTGATTTCGATGGCAGTTGAGTTCTTACACAGTTACGCAGAGTGATTTGTAGTTTAACTATTTTTGGAGACAATAATGTTGGTTTCCATCTTTTGCAGGCGGCAGTCGTTCTCTCGATGCAGAGCCTGAAGACTTGAGCTCAAGCAGTTTCAGTTCTGCGAGTCGGGCTTCCCTCGATCCACCCTCGTCACCTACTCCGAGCTACACTGGTGATAACATGCTGCATTTCCTCGGTGATTCTAGCGGCTCAGTCTGACGAGTTAATGTGATATTTTTTATGAGTAAAGCTCAATAGGTACTAAGGAGTTCTATGGAATTATATTAAACTCACTGTGAAGTGAGGTGATTTGAGTCTAAGATGCGATTATGGTGGAAAAAGTTATTGGTAGGCAGCAGGCAATACCAATCTTAAGCCAGCCTTGGAATCTTCTGTAAGTGGTACAACATTCTGGGATTGATGATTTTACTTGTGTTGATTTAAATTATTCATAATTTAATAAAAAAAATTTTTTATTGTTCAAATTCATAGATATTTTTTTTTATAAATTGATAATTCACAGAGCTTTAATGCTATGGTTTAATCTATTAATCTGATTTGATAATCAGATTAAACAGCCACAAGTATTCTAAAAATATAATATAAACCTGTCTATTTTAGGTATATTTAGCGGTATTAAGATAACACGGTAACCTAACTCTAATAATGGAAATGAAGAGTAATATTAATTACGGTCATTTTATTACTGCACTTGTCCTAATTGACAACATTCATTAGAGTAGAACACATAATTTTAAGAAATAAACCTTAAAATGTTGATATTCATAGCCAGCTATGTTAAAATTGCTCTTATTGTTTAAAATTTGTTGATGGCCGTTTATGGTGATTTGAATCAGTTTTATACGTGGCTTTAAGTCATCTCAATTCACAAATTTATTTAAACAAATTTTAACCAAAAAAAATGCATTTATATCTTACCTAACAAAAATACATTCCTGTGAATTTGATTCCTTTATTTTCTTATAGACTTTAAATGAAATGGCATCATCAACTGCCATCATATATATAAGTGAAATGTTTTAAAAAAAATACTTTATTAGCTTATCACGAATTAAAGCAGATAATTATAGACTTTTCCTTCCTCCTATCTTCACCATTGTTGGCGTCTTCCATTTTCTTTTATTTGAAGAACCGTGATCTTTGGGCAAAATGTTATGTACAAAGTTATTTCCTATTGGTTATGTGTGACAATAATCCTAATATTTTGTATTAAAAAAAAAAATATATATCGATAAAACATTTTATTTGAGAATGTTTAAAAAGAAAATTGCAGACAAAATATAATGTTCGCTTTTACTTCTTCAGGTTGAAATTACTCATAACCGGAACACACAGTCTCTGCTACGACTGAACTAGGACAACATGCGATATTGCAAAGTAATAATTGTAAGCCGCCTATGTCAATAATTATATATAATAATCATTATAAAATGTCTAAAAAAAGTTGACGGGAAAATATCCTCTTCCAGTTCAATTATCTCTGACAGATAAGATATATGTTCCTCCTTCATAATAAACTTTAAAATATTTGCAGCTGCTAATCCGTTATTATCAAATTAGTTTCCTATAGCCGCTCAAGGAGATACTCGTAAGTGTAGTGTTAAGTTGCAGTTTGTAATTGAGAGTTTGTCACAAGAATGGCCTCGTTGCACATAAGTATATTCTCATTGGCTGAAAACCCGGCCAGGTCATTGTTCCTGATGAGAATAAATGGCGTATACTGTTGATCCGAGACACTCCGCAACCGATACAATACTAGATAGTCTTCCTGTAATGAACTTACTTTCGCATCATAAATTGAACAGAACAGTGGGGTAGTATACCAAGTTTATAAAATGATGATTAATTATAACACAAAAATAAAGTTAAAATCTAGAAAATAATGGTTTTTATATCTCTAATTTAATCAGAGTTAATTTTCAAAGTCAAGCATCTCAAAACACTCCCGGTTTTCAGCTCTGACGAGTACAAGTTGCGAGAGAGATTGGACGTGTCACATAGGATATTGAATGTTAACATCTAAGGGATTAAACAGAACGCCCAACTCTGAAACTATAAGTTTGTCCAATTTTAAGATATGAAAAAAACAAACAAATCAAGGTCAGTTCCAAACGAGCACATATTTCCTTCTTTTCGTCAACGGTTTGAATTATTTGCAATATTTAAACTACCACATACTATATTATTTTAATTGGGGGAGAATTGTTACTTCAAAACCATCGAAAGGGTAAAAAGTCAAAAGTTAAAAATGTCTGAAACAATGTGTTATATGTGGTTATCAGAGTAGACATGTTGTGTGTATTAGCTTATGTTAATTATAATGCTTAGTTATCTATTAAAGATATAGTTGATAATTACTAGAAAATAAACAAATTAGTCATCAAATGACACTTTTTATAACTTCTTTATTATATAATCCATAAACTATTTTATAGCTTTCTTATTTTTACAATTTATCTGATTTATTTCTTCATAATAGGTTTTCAAATGTTATATTTACAAAATTACAGGCAAATATGCAATTTTCCTGTAAATACTTTTCAAATTCCAGACTGAGTGAAGTGGTGTTTATCATTTTTAATTTATGATTTTCAATATTTTTAGAATATGTTTAGACACATGTTTATTATTAAGTAAAAATACTTACACTTAGGTAAGATTTTAAATTACTATACATACAGTTGTTTTCAAATTTAGGGCACTCGTTTTTATCTATATCGATAACTAAACCAGTCTTGCGAAAAAAATATAATTTAAAAAAAAAACTAATAATTATATTATTACAAAACTTTTTTTTCTTCAAAGTGCTTTGCGAGCCGCACACTCGAGGGTACACTGACCGATCTCGCTCCATGCCTTCAACCGCATTCTCAAACATTAAAACGATTTCTATTTAATTTTGAAGTCGTTTTTCTCGTAATTGAGAAACATTTCTGTAATTTTTTTGCTGATTAATGTTTGATGGACGATATAGATCAATATCCTAAAAGGAGTGCCCTAAATTTGAAACAACCTGTATAATAGTCATGCCTTGAGAATTCAAGTGGAAACCGTTATATTAGACCAAAATATTTTTTCACATGATAGTATCGCTAGTAAATAAAGAAAACTTACCAAAATGTTTAAATAACTTTTGTCATGCATTTATATATATAAGTCATCGTCAATTAAATATTTTCGGCCTTATGTATAGTTTGTTGCTAAAATGACAGTGCATGCATTTTATTTTGCTTAGTGACCACTTCTATCTATGCATAAGGCCGTTTATGTTTACATTTATTCAACCTTTTGCATAGTAGTTACATTAAAACTGCAAAATAACCAATGCAATAAAAGTCTATTTGCATTGTTATTGATTGCTTTTCATTTAAATAATTGTTTTTCAGGAAATGCCAAAGTTGTAGATTTTTTAATGAATATTTTTTACTGCTTCATCACCACCATCTTCCCTAGCTCATTACAAGCAATTAGCTTTGTTGGACAGGACCCTACATAATTGTGGATAATTTAGATGAATTAGAAATAATAAATATAATATCCAAATTATTCATATTTTTTTATTCTTATGATTTAAGTAATTTTTACAAACTATATTGCTAAAGATAAAAAAAAATACCTTAATTATTGACAGTTTTCTAATGGTAAAAACATAGCAGCCAACTAGCTCCCACATTTTGCTAAATGCAGAAAGCCATTTTTGGTTATATTTTTGTTATTAAATAAAAAAAAATGTTATGTACAGATCGTGAATTTCAGTTCTTTTAACAGGAGGTATTGGTAGGTGTATTTAATCAGTTTTTTCGAGAGCTCATGAGCTGCCCGTAAGCTTTCAAATGTAATTTTAACCAGTTTGCTGTTCACATATTCAATTCAGTGAGAGGCTTGGCTTTGCGGACTGTAATCGACCCTCATCGTAATATAATGCCATAGTTTTTGAGTTGAAACATTCATATGAACAGATACAGTTCAATATGTTTTAATTTAGGAAATAAGTAATTTAGATTTTTAAACCCTGCTGGCAACATAATCAAAATTATTTATCTTTTGTTCCATTGTCACTGGAATTGAAATGTCCACGGCCGACTTTGAGGTCACATATTTATTGTGTTATTCGATTTCTTCTGGCATAATCTTTATGGCTATGTGCAATTTTCAAAAGCTTACATACTTACAAAAAACATTCCTGGCATTTGTTTTTTTTTTTTTTATTTAAAAATGCTGATGGATAGATTTATGTGATCAGTTACAGAGATTGATTAATTCCCAATGGTATTACCGATTTGACTCTTGTTTGAGGCCCCAAAAATGTGAACTCTGATAATGATTACGAATATATCGCAAAATGAAACTAAGAAATAAAAATTAATATTGGTATAGATCAATAACAAAACGTTTGGAAACAAAAGCGGTATTCTCCGGTATAATCCAAAAGTGAGTTATTAATGCCATCTAGTAGAGTTTTCTTAGACGCCAATATCCCATTCAAAAGTACATTTACCATTTTCTACATAACTTAAAAAAATATCCATTTTTTACTCTATTGTAAAATTGAAACATTTGGAGAAAGCTGCTTTTGTTTCCGACACACTTCAATTTTGTATCTATGTTTTATTTCCAAATATATTCTCATGTAAATTGTATATATATATGTATATATTATAATTTGCCATGTTTTTAAATTTTTTGGAAGAAAATTTGAAGGAAACTTAGGAAAATTTCATATCAAAGCAGATGTTAATATTCTACACAATACATAAAATACAGAAATTAAAGCTTCCTTCACAAAATTTTCGGTTTGCTAGAATGAAAGTTCGAGTTCGCATACAATCTGCTTTAAAAAGATATTTGTTATAGATCCTCCCTATGTATATATAGTAAATAGACCTATTGGAAAAAAATGTAAAATTATATTTGTAGTTTTACATATTGTTACCCATAAACCATTATATTTTGTAAGAAATGCCATTTTTACTACTTATGAACTTTTATTGAGGATGGTAAATTTTTCATCATTAATACTTACTTATTTTGCTTACTTTACTTTTATTATGGATAGTCAAAATGAAATGGGAGAGAATGGGTCAGCCATTGCTGGTTGAGTGCCAACAGAGTAGGCACTGCCGAAAAAATACTGTTATATTGAGAAGTCAGTAAATCATTTTGGTCTAATTTCAAAGTGCATTTTAAATCGTGATTGCAAGGGCCATTGCAATAATCTACCATTTTTTGTTCCACGGATAGCCACCACTAGTAACTGTTAGTTATTACTACTTGTTTGCAGTTTGCAAGAGCATTTTAATATTTTTTTTCTTTGCAATTTATAGATAAAAATCATGCCTACCATTCTGTTTTGAATTACAAATATATTCAGATGACACAGGTTATCACAAGTGGCGTCATTTGGTAAATATGTTAGTTGGCTGCGAAAGTAAGCAATGCTATGTAGGTTGGGTTAATGGCATCACAATCCATACGAATGAAGTAGAATAAAAATGATATTATTTTTTTTTTATACAATTAGAAATCTTTTAAAATATGAAAAAGGTTTTTTGTCCTAATCAATATATTTATATGATATTTTATACTTTGCTGAAAGTTACTTTAACTGTCTGATCGTAACAATAATGTTTTTTATTAAAGGTGAGTTTTTGTAGAGAAATGCTATTTATTACATTTACCATCCTCTTGAAATTATTTTATTGGTTTAGTCAATATATGCAATAAGAAATAGGTGTTTTTTAATAAACTGTGATTGCATTATTTTTGACTGTTAGTAAAAGGTTGTGTATTTTTCTATTTGAATGTCTTTTGGTGTATTATTTTCTTCCAATAATATTAAGGTGAAACCTATCTATGTAGATTATTTTTTTACGAATGATACCTAAATTTTGATCTCTTTATTTTTGTACTACACCACCCCGTGTGCCACATTTCGTTGCCGTCTGATACGAAGAAAAATATTTTTTTTATATGCACTTCCGAAATTGCAATTTAGTTTTTGATAGGATTTGATTAATACATACCAAAATATACCATAAATTTTACATTATAAGGTAAATCAGATTCATGTTTAAATTTCCTTGAAGTGACGATATCATAACATACAAACATTATTTTTAATGGCTAAAAATGGTTGGGACTTCAATCGTCAGCTATTAATGCTAGCAGATTAATGTGTTAGGATTAAATACAAAATTTTATTGAAGAGTGCAAAAACCATTATTATTATTGATAATATTAATATCGCACAAAATAATAATTACATAGATTGAAATTGATGCAACGGGATGGTGTATAGGGTATTTAAGATATTACTTATGTATATTTATTTATATTTATAAAAATGCCAGTCATTAGAAATTTTGAATTATTTGATTAAAAGTTATATGTTTCCTTGTAAATTTGCTATTTTGTATTCCAACTATTGTGGAAGTAATACGACTTAATTTACATTTCATTAGCAACAGTTAATTATATCAGGTTTAGGTAAAAAAACTATATTTTGTTGTTTTTATAAGTTAGTTTTAATTGCAGACTTAATCTTTGACCATGTTTTCTGACTCGGATGTCATATTTGTGTGAATCAAATTATATTTGAAATTATTAGCTTGTTTAATTTGAATTTATAAGTCATTTATGTATCAATGGATACATACCTTCGTAATGGTAATTTTAAATGATACTGTTACCCAATAAATGAATACCCTACATGTTTTGAACTTTTTTTTAAGGTTTTGTTATGGTTGAGTTAGTAATTTGTATATGCGTAATGTGTCTCCCAAAAAAACATCAAAAATGTAAAACTTTGGTGTTGAGTGGGCAAATGTTGATAATTGATAAAATAAAAAAGAACGAAATCAATCGGTTTAGAACCTCGGTTGAGTCAACCATAAAATAATAACATACGTTTACCGAGTGCGCCAAATTGTTATCATCAAATTTAATGCTGATCATATCAAATACAAATTAAATTTACGTGCTTTAAGACACTCTACAGTCCGCTTTTTATGATAACAAGTGTTTGAGTATTACAATTTTCATGGGAAAATTTGATTGTACACAGCGAATCACGTTAAAATTATGTGTTGGTGTTAGAATAGAAAGTAAATAATTTCTAGTAAAATAATTAAGTCATAATTTTTAAACAACCAACTTAAAATTATTGCATTACGTACAATACTAGGTCTATAGATTAATGTAGTTTCATATGGTTTTTTGTAATATATTTTTTTTAATATTTAGTAATAAATTAAAAACAAAAAAAATCAAGCTCACAGATAAATACTTCAATTTTGTTTATATATATAGGATTTATAATTTGTAATAAAAATCACAGTTAAATTCAAATCACTAAATACCTCCCAACTCATTCTGTGCTCCTAATACTTTGTATTCAGGTAAGAGACTACAATTTCATAAAATAAATTAGACTACTTATTTGTCACAATATGGGTCGCTTCGCTCACCATCTCTAGGCCCTTTAGGACATTACGTGCCTACCGTCCTTATCTATGACTTTCCATGATAGGCGCTTTGATGGTCGTCAAAGTCGCTTTGACCATAATTTCTACATTTTTTCAATTTTTACATCTAGGAGGAAAAATTTATATTGAGACTTGTGAAACTTTAAAACCACGATATAACGGCCTGGTGGTGCAGTGGTATAAGCACCTGCTTCTAAAATCCAGAGGTCCCGGGTTCGAATCCCCAGTGGGTCAAATCTGCCCATCGCATTTTCGCCGCTGAGAATATTTAACGGCGCTTTTCTCAGCACTGTCGACGGACTTTAAATAGCAAGTCAAAAATGACAATCCAAGAAACCACTTTAGGATCTAGAGGTATATTTTTAAATTTATTAATTTAAATTGAATGAGGAACAATGTCAAAAGCTTTTGCAAAGTCTAAATTTATGCACGAACCCTAAGTCATTAACCTTCTAAGGTATTAGCTTTTCAGGGAAAGTAGTAACGGCCGCATGAAAGATAAAAAACTAAATATCATATCATTTTAGAAAGTGCATCAAACGTAAACAGTTTTTAAAATTGTTGGACAACTTTATGTAGTACATTTTTTTTTATAAAATCGTTATTTAAATGTTAATTAAGAGTTACAAAATAAAAAGGACAAAAAAGACACACAACAGTTGACATGTGTCAAAACATTTTATAGCATTGATGCAATGCAATGGTAATGAAGTACGTTCATGCGCAACGTCATAGCGGCAAGCACAATATTCGTGCATGTCTATCTAGTTCCCTACAAAACTGAAAAATAGATCTATAAATACACACAACATTTAGCGTATAGAAACTACGACCGCTGGTCATTTCATCTTCATAAGATATTAATTTTCGCATAAACAGTTTCCATTCCCACATAAATAGGGTTTAAAGATAATTGTGTCCTCTATCATCTCTATTCGTTTCGACTATAAGGAGACGTTACGGGAGACTTTTATAGGAAGAAAACTCTATTAAAAGACTGTTTATGACATTTTTTTAATATCAAATGTAAGATCTTTCGCATTTAATAATACAACAATGCTACAATCAGCGAATAAAATTAAACATGTAATATTTAAAATGTTTTCAGGATTGCATATTTATAATCATTAATTTGATGTAAATCTTAAAAAATATATACATTCGTACCATGCTTAAAAGTATATAACCTACTAAATTATTATTATATTTCGAATGTTACAATAATTTATTAATAAAAAATTGTATTCCTAGCTGCCATAAATTAACAATAATACTCATTACAATAGAACGATTTAAACACAGATCAGTTGTCTCCAACTGTCTGTGTTCAACATTAATTTTCTCAAATTATCTTATAATTTTGTGACTTTACAAATGTTTAGTGTCAATTAGTAGTTCTACTTTCGGTTAACTCATCACAACTTGATAACAACAAGTGCTTACTTTAAAATTATTCACACTTATAAAAACTATGTATGTAAACTTTTTAAACACATGCTAGTAATCATATGAAAAATAAGCAGTATAAAAAATGTTCTTGTTTACCAAACCAAATATTGTGCTTAAAGTATTAAATTGGTTGTATTTTAATTTTTATCAAAAGCTGATTATCCTGTGTATATCCTTTTTGCAAAACTTCATTAATGATAGCGTATTCACTGAATCCGAAACCACGAAGACAAACTTCAGAGGTAGGCTTCTGAAACGCTTGCAGTTCTGTTCTGGACATCATTGTATCTTTTTGAGTGAGTTCGGATTTAGTCGGATGAACCATAATAAAAGATATTCTCCCGCTGAACGGCCAATCCAGGCTCTCATCATGGTCACTCTTCATTGTATGAATGTGAAGAGACAAGCATTTCGAATTCACTGATATATTTATTCTCGCACAAAACCTTCAATAAAAAATATTTTTTTTATACTGGTAGTTTTGAACAAATGACGAATGTCAGTTACTGATATTAAAAATATGCAATTTTACAATAAGACAGAATAGATTTTTATAGAATGCTATGTTCGTAGGGTGCGTCAACATACACTTAATAGACCATTTTAATTAAAGAAAGATATAAAAATCTCTGTTCAATAAATCTTTAAAAGAGAATCATGCTACGTACTTGTATCCGAGCGGCGAGGTATAAAATCCTTGACTATACAACATTTTCATTGAATCTAATGTCATGAAGTTAAGTTCTGCATTAAAATTCTCAATTTTCCACAAATAGGTTCCCATGCAATATCTCAGCGGCAGTTCAGTTGTTAGTTTGTGCTGGTTGAAAGCAAGTGAGGTAATTTGTCTTGTGAAGTTGCCAACCACAATGTCCTGTTCACGATTGCGCTGTTCCAAAACGATAACCCGCTCATAGAGGGCCCTATAAATTATTATTTTGATATGAAATGTATTATTTAGTTTACTGTAATAAATATACAGTGAAAATTATCACTACCACCAAGGGACTGCAAATTCATTTGTTTCGATAGTTGCTGTAAACGGTAGGTATTTTGAAATAAAAATGTAGTAAATAAATGAAAAAAAATATATAAAAATAAAAAAGGTACAAAGTTGTGTGAGGTTATTCTTATATGTAAAAACTTTTCTCCTTTGCTGCGTAAAAGCGAGGAATAAGTTAACAATGGTACAACCAGTGTTCTGTCGTTATGTGCCTTGAAGCTTGCCTAGATTAACGGACAAAAGGAATAACTTTATGATGAACATTTGTAGGGGACAGGATAAGATATGTTACACAGGATGTGTTATGATAGGAGTGTGGGTTTTCTTTTTCGTACAAAAAATGGTCTGCCACAAAACCGAACGGAGTGAATTACATATATGGTAACAGTATTTAATAACGCAAATCGCCTTACAAAATCATTATATTGTCAATTTTGATAATATTAAAAAAAAAATTGAAAGGTACTAAAGAGGGCTTTGACTTGAGATCACAGTGCTGGATTTAAATTGACATCCTACATGCTGGGTATATCCTTGGGATCTCAAGTGTCATAGCTTAAACGTATCATGTCATAATTTCACACCAACCCAGTCATCCTATATTTTTATAGTGATTTGTGGATTAAAAAAGAAATAAAATTATATGCCGAACGACCGATCGAGGCTAGCCTCATCGCGAAAGAAGATCAACAGAAAACATATTGAAGATTTACGATCACAAAATTGGTGGGGTAAGCAGAGCCAAAATGGGATTGAAATTTCTCACCTAATCAAAGTTCACAATACTGATCTTTTAATTAAATTTTATGTACTGCATCCTAACACCTAACCGTCCACGGTTCGAGCATCCTTTTCCATACGAGAAAAAGTGGTAAAATTACAGCTGTCCAATATAAAGGGGATGTGAGCAAAATGGGCAATATGATATGGAGATATTTGAGACACAAGATACTGGTGCTCTGAAAATTTGTAATTTGGTTATCCATTTGCACCTGTTCTTCAAAATCTTAAGAATGACATACACTCTTGACCATTTATTTAATTACTTCAAACTTAACACCTAAAAAATATTACCACCCTGCCCACCTAATCAATCCGTTTACTGATGTGGCTTGGTTATCAACCTCCCCATCTTTCTGTTTCTCATTTGGATCCCATAAACACATTGCTTCCTGTTCTTTGGCATCTGAACCAGATCTTGATAAACAAGTTTTCGGCTTCAATTCCGAATACGCATTAACTAATAGCTGTAAAAAATATAGTCGTAAGAATTAAACAAGGACGTAATAAGAGTAGAATTAAAATAATAATAAAGTATATTATGGTCGTAGACCGAAGTGTATTTTTTTCAGAAATTGAGTTTATTTTACCTAACTAAATATTTGCTAAGAATTATAGTCTAATACAAAAACAAAATAAAACTGACTTCAATTATACAATTAACACATTAACTTCTCATTGTTAGTAAATAATAAAAAAACCGATCCACCAAAACTTTGAAGTCTGCGCAGAGACATGGTTTATATATTTAGACAATGAAGGATTTGTTTCATTGATTTAAAAAGGTTTCTTGCTAAAAAAAATATATTTTAATATAGCTTAATAATAAATAATTATATTATTACTAGTGTCAGACCAAAGGTTAGGATTCAGCCAGTTTCGGCCTAAAATAAGTGTTTCAGCCAATTAACGACCGAAACTTAGGGTGGGGGCGAAACTTTGTCTCTCTGTTGCACAGTCATCGTTCACCTTCACATTTCGTTAGAAAAATATTTGTTTTTATTAGTTATAATTAGTTTAGTGTTGTTCTATGAAATACTCACACTTAAATGCTGTTGCATTTTGGTCTCCAAATGCAGTTTAAAATCTTTTTCATTACTAAAATCTTTGTGACAGCCGAGAGCTTTGAAAGTGCATGGTAATTTTTTCTCCTCCTCCAGTGCCTGTATCTTGGCATAAGGACAAACGGACATATGGGCTTTTACTTCCAGTGCAGGAACTTTCTCTATGCACCCCTTTTCTGCATACGGACACAATGTTCTCTTTTCTAAAATCTCTCTTCTCGTATAATTATCGGGGAAAATATCACTGTCAATCTTTAGATCAATATTATCAATAGGACAGTGACCTCTTTGCCTGGAAATTACAAAATATATTTGCACATATAATAACACAAACGTCAAAATCAATCAAATCATTATTAATTATTACTCGAGCCAAGATGAAATGCAAGATTTGCAAAATCGATGGCCACAAGATGTCAAAGTTGGTTCCTGCAACCAATTCAGGCAGATGGGACATTCATAGCTAGATTCCAATTGGTTATACAACACTTCATGATTTAGAGTTGACCTGGCAGGCTGAAAACAAAATTAATATTAAGAAAATGGTAATAAACATCCGATTTGTTTGTCTTTATTTTATATCTAAATGAGAATGACACCTTATGGTGAGAAGTATTAACAGTTCATTTAATTACATACAAAGAAGCATTTACATTTTAGGTTAATAAAAAATACTGTTATTACACATATAAATAGTTTCAACTAATCTCTATATCCTTGTAATTTGATGCACATCTGTATTTCAGACATGCATGATGTTTTTTTTTCAATATTTCAAACGAGATATAACATTATTGTTTGGTGGGCTGTAGGCTTATTGACCCTTATTGCTTCTCTAGAGAAGCAATAAGGGTCTGCCCGAGATTAACGCCAAACGGTGATGGATGATGTCTGCTCCCAGTCCTACTGCAAAATGATATATTGAGGAGCTAATATAGGAGTAATAACACAACATTGACCGCAGAATTCAATGTCTTAAAAGCATTTTAAAGCTCATTTCGTTAAAGATATTTTTTTTACAAAATTGAATTTAGGCAAAAAACGATCTTATAACAATAAGGATATTGATAAAATGCCTGATGAATTTTGGTGTCATCAGTCGTGTGTTAATGTCGCCAATGACAGTAATGATAATGTTAGTTACTTTACTTTATTTTTTTGTTTTAATAAATATTTACTTATAGGGGTTTCTTTTGTCTGTACTATATTGAGGAATAAAATACTATAATTTTGTCAGCTCAGTATGATGATTCAATTTTAAAAGATGGCATCACTGGCTGTGACAGTGGTGGGAGACTTGAATTGGGATTGAATAGTTTATTGTAATATATTAAAATAGGTACTGCAAGATTTTCTTCTGCGTTGTTGCTTCTATCGATCTCCATAATGATGCTGTGAAAATTATTGTCAGGAACTTCAAACTGTAAAATAATAAATACAGATTATGCATTATTCGAAGAATTTTCACTATTGAATAAAAACTGCCTATTTGATTTTTTCTTTGAGAAATTTACAACAAGCAAAATATCACTGATGAAATCCAAAACTACATAATTTGGTGTATTTTGGGTGGGTTTGATTTTGATTTGATTTTCCTACAATGTGGGTTTGATTTTGCCATTTTTTAAATAAAAATTAATAAAGGGAAAAGAAAGTTGACACAACTTAGAAAAAATATAATGAAAAACCATTGTCCAAATCCAGTGGCGTTACGAGGATGCCTTACACCAGAGGCGGTCACCCCCATTTATCTTTCCAAAAGCTGTGTTTGCATTTTTTAAAGACAAACAACTACTTAAACTTTTTATATGCAGATATTTTTTAAGGCCTTGGTTACATACAATTATTTCGGGACGTACTGAACTAAGCTAAATTTGCTTGCACTAGTCAGCTGATGAAAAATAAAAATTATATAACTAAACGAGATAACCATTCATTGTAATAATACCCGATTTTTTGTAATTGGATTTATTGTTTCAACATAGTTAATTTTATTACAATAAAATTACACATTACAATATCTCCTGCAATACATTACAGGAATTGTTCTTTAATTCCAATTCAATGAATTTACGTTATCGGTAGTTTCGAGGAAACCAATAAAACAAAAACATGTTCTTTCTCAGAATAAATTTTGATGCAATGATCAATAGGATGAATTATCACTGGTTTATTTGTATTGTGCGAAAATATTTTTAACAGGAAAATACAAAATTAAATTAGCTAAAACCTGGGTAAATCTGTCGGTACCTACCGACAGGTAAAAAAATACCTATAGGGGAATTTACGAATTCCTTTGGCTATCACCAGTTGCTCTCACACTTTTGGGTAGTATGATAAAATAAAATGTAAGTCATTTGAAAGCACAAGCAGAATCCCAAAAAAAAAGCAAACATTCCACGGCTTGACGGACGCGGCTGTCAAACTGTCAACTTTACGCCAACTGTCAAAGGCGCAGGCAGTGTAAGGCCGCTTACACACGACACCACATCGGTGCGTGTGGCAATTTTCATAGTTCCACCTATATTTTATTTACCACCTGTATTTTACACATGGTAACGCAGTGGCTGTGGAGTGGCAATTTATAAAGTTCTACTATTTATCAAGAGTGTTTACAAATGGAGCCACGGCGATGATTGTAAACACTCTGGCGGCTGATCTCTGGAAACCTACCTGCAGCATGCGGCGCACAATGTAATATTTTTGTAATCTAGAGAGACAATATTGAAATCTATTGGTAAAAACTTAATATTTAAGAGAAATATAACGATCACAGTATTAGGTTTTATTAATTAATAAAAAAAATAGCTGACTGAGTTGACCGACGAGATCTTAAATCGCGCGGCATTCTTCCGAGCAGTGTTGCCGCGAGTCCGGTAATTGGCGTATTGTCCGGTAATCAGCACAAAAATGGATGATTGTACGGTGTACGGCAAGCTAGTCGCTGCCGTACGTTAATATACGGCAATGGGGCCAATATGAATATTTTCGGAAAAATACCGATCTTCCTACATGCATCGCTTCTTCTGGAGTAATGAAGATACAACCAGACACATTTTGAAGTGAAGTAATTAAAATGCAAGATAAAGAATGCTCGTATAAATTTGTACTTAGTACAATTCATTGCCACATTCAAATGCTGATTCGCATGAACGCATGTTCAGTAGAATGAATAACATAAAGACGAGATCTAGGAATCGTTGATAATTCCTACAGTAAATGGAGCATTACTGGCCAGTAAATGTGTTAAATTGAGTATTAAAGACGGTAATTGTGTGAATTTTAAACCACCGCAAAAACTGATGAATTTGACTCATACCTCGACTTTTAATGTTAAGTGTATATTTTTATGTGTGTATTGTGATTATAACAGAAAAAATATAGGATTACTCAATTATTTATAATGTGTCCGGTAGCTCATATTAAAATACGGCAATTTCACGGCTTCATATACGGCAGTTTGACCACAAGCTCACGGTAACGCAGCTTCCGAGTTTGCTTGATGAATACGCTGTTTTTGTTTACGCTAATAGTGATTTTGTGTTCTTTTATTGTCCTGTGAATATCAAAGTAAATTTACTTTACTTGTTTTAGAAAAAATCTTACTTAATATACTTACATAAGTCATATGAAGATGTTATTATTGTACTATAAAATTTGGATAACAATTTTGGTGTTGAGTTTAATACCACCATTATAGCGTTCAATGAACATATTTTATTTAAATAGTAACTCATATCCTACACGAAAAATACTCTTTTCTGCTCATGTTTGTGGCACCCATACAACGTTTTCTTATTTTTAGCGAAATGACCTCTTAATTCCACGACAAGCTATTTCGATATATGGCCGCTAATTCGAAATACTGAGCACGAATACCTTATTGACTTATATTAATATACTACATGAAATTGTGTCTTATATTATCGGTTAGAAGTGTAACTGAAAAAGATAGGCAAAGTCGGGCAGACATCGAGAACGCTTCCTGAATGCTATTTATTGTGGTAGGAAGAAAATGTTACGTTTTCTAATAATGCTATTCGATGTTTTTCGCAAAATAAAAGGATTACCTGGCCCACTAAACCGCAAAAAAACGTAGAATTCAACAATTTGTAGAATCAATCTACCAAGATGAGTTATCGATGGTGACTGAAGTACAACCAGGAAAAAGGAATTCAGCGTCAATCTAAAAGAACTTTGTAATTCTTCTCCTAAAACAATTAAGTACTTCGATGAAGAAATATCGGCTGTGCAAATAAAAACAGGACTTTCCGCAGATGAAGCTATCGCTTTAGTAATTCATGTTAATCTATCTATGCAAGATACACCTCAATATACAACAGAATACAACAACAAGTTAAAGCATAGAATATTCACCATATTTTATAAGGTAAATAAAGCAAATGGCTATGCTATCCAATAGACATATGTCACAGAAATAAATTGCAATCTCTGATCGATGACGGTTTTACGGCTGCAATGTTCAAAAAGAAGCTTGAATACTTGGCCCTATACAAATATAAGTCTGGCCGTTTTCACCAATCCCACCTTAGGTCTTCCCTAACTATGAAACTCTTAAGCTTAGGTTATTCTTAGGCAAACGTTTGCGTTTCACGATTGCCACTTTACTAAGAGGCTCCTAAGTAAGAAGTCCCTTAGTAAAGAGGCAGTTGTCTATGGATTTAGTTGCTAAGTTGCAATCTTGTTCGGTCTGCCGATGGAGAACTGTCGAAAATTGACATTTGTATCACTTCCCGCCAACTCTAACGTTTGCGTGCATCGTGTCCTCCACTTCGCCTTCGTTGAATTTTGTGTTATTTAATTGTTGTTAGTATTATTATTAGTGTTATTTATTGTTAATTGCTATTGTTATTATTAGTGTTATTTGTTGTAATTTATTGAAATTGAAAATTTAGTTGCTAGTATTATTATGGAACAGAAACGTAAACGAAGTGCGAATTTCATCGAAGACGAGAAGTTACGTTTCGTCCGGTTGCTAGAAACGAAACTCGATATAATCGCCAATAAAAGGACGGATGGTTGTTCAAACCGCGCTAAAGAATTAGCATGGGCAGACATCACAAGCGCCTTTAATGCAAACGCAAGTATTCCAAGGTAATTAGTGTCATACATTTTGATCTCATGAAACGCAATGTCATTACTTATTAGAATATAATTTTATTATTGTATATTGTTTTTATATCTATTTCAGAACATGTGATTCTTTAAAAAAAACTTTGGGATAAGTTGAAGTCCGATGCCAAAATCTATAGGGCAAAATAACTTTTGCAATGCACGAAGACCGGTGGGGGCCCCGGCAAAAAAATGGACGATCCCGTGCTGGTCCTTGTCATAATGATGATAGGATGAGGGGCTACTGGCATCGTTGGCATGCCAGATTCAGATGCCGATTTCGACGAAACCTGTATGGCTATTCTACAATTTCTAATAATAGTTCATTATTCCATTATAAGTATTAATACATATTTTGTGGTAATATTTTTTCAGTGGTGGCCTCTACTTCAACAGGCGGAACTTGCCCGGAGCTTCTTGAGCCGGTGCCACAAACGGCAAATCATTTTCCTTTGGTCCGGGTTACTGATGTGCCCGAAGTTATTTTGGGAAGAAATAGAAGTTAGTTTTATAAGAATTATATTAACAAAAAAATTGATTTAATATCTATGGCTGAGTGAAAAATAAGGTCGTAATTTTCCTTATACTAATATGTTTTTCCCATTCTAATATTAGAGTCGATCATGAAGTTACTAACTCAAAAAAAAACCTTAAATAAATTATTGTAGTCGTCTCACCTCACCATTGATTAGGATTATTTTAATATGCAAAGGTTCAATTTATTGCAGATTATTAAACATTTATATATTTCAGATAGTCGAGAATGTGATAACAACGATGCCAGAAGCAGTGGTTGCACCGCAAGTGGAGACCCCACTGAGAGAAGGGTCCTCATGGACCAATCGGAGGAGACCACGCCTGCCGACTACAGATGAACGTTCAGCTGCAAGATCTGTTCATTCGCGCACTTCTGCCAATCTCACAGCTGAACGGATTTCCGTAGAAATCGAAAAAAAAAAATTGTTGAGGAAACAATCCCAACATTGCGAGGAAATTTTTATTTTGAAAAAAAAATTACTTGAAGTAAAAATTGAAACAGCAGAGATTTTGAAGAAGGTGAAAGGTATGCATATCTTTATTTTATTAACTAGCAATAAGGACTAATTATTGAAAATACCTCTAAATATTACAAAAGAAGAAAATATTACCACAAATTTGCTTGGGAATCTACCAAAATGCACCACCTAATTACAGTTTCATGTTAAATTTTAAAGGTTTTATTTGTGTCTTGTGTAATGAAATAAAGCAATATTTCTAGTTTTTCTATTTATTGAAAATATATGAATTTAAAATCAAGATAAAAATTACAATTATATAAAATAATTATGGGCTATGAGGTCTCTCCTGCTGCCATACTGCTGATTTCCAACGTAATTGTGCTCAATTTGACCATCATTAATAAGATTTTCCACGTCTAAGTCGTTCGGGGGAACTTCTTCTTCTAAATCAATGCAGTAATTATGCAAAATGCAGCAAGCAACAATAACGTGTATCGCTGTGTCGATATTTAGGTGTAGGCCAAGAGCAAGTGCAAGGAAACGTCGCTTCAACACACCATATTGCCTTTCAACTGTGTTTCTCGTTCTGATCTGGCTAGCATTGTACCGCTAGCGCTCTTGTGCTTCTGTCTGCGGATTCAAATACGGCATCAACAAGTAGTCCTGCAACAAAATCATAACATTAAATTAACCATTGTGTTATTTTGTTTTCAGAAAATCAAAATATTGATCCGGCGCTCATCACTTTGGCCCATGCGATGTTAAAAGATTAATTTATATATTTTTTTTCATTTAAATAAATATTTTAAAATATTTTTATATTTGCATTTTTAATTTTATGGATAATAATAATAAACATCAACAAAAATATACTCATTTACAGTGGGCATGATTATTACCTATTGGTATATTTTAAAGCTAGGCGGTCAGATTTATTTTATTTTTAAATAAGCTCTATATATCTTCAATACCTTTAAAGGATATCCACTGTCTCCCAATAAGCAGGCATTTCCAAATTGCCCTAATTCAAATTTTCGCCAAATCTGGCTATTTGTAAAAATAGCTGAATCATGGGTAGATCCTGGCCAGCGAGCAACAACATTTATAATTTTTAGGAGGGCATCCGATATCGTTTGCACATTTAGCGAAAAATAGCCTTTTCTATTTCGGAATAGCTCGGAATCATTTCCACCTGTAATAAATGTAATGACATAAATGCTTGGTTATTGTATTTATTTAAAATTAAGTTTATATACAGATTATTACATACCCTATAAATGGTTATATCCCTACGTTTCAGAGATGATCAGACATCCCCATCCTTAGGTCAAGAGTTCAACACGTTCATTCGGTACGAACAAGAACTGATACTGGTATAGACGGGAACTGATACAATTCTTAGTTCGGCTTTAAGACTATAAAACCAAACGACGTATTCCGTATTCCGACTAATATTTCCAGTCAATAATTCGTACCGGACTGACATTTTAAACTCTCACCTGAGGACAGGATGTGTGATTATCTCTGAAACGTGGATATAACCATTTTTTGCAATATGATTAATCCAAAATCCTTTTATGATGATCGACTATATCATTTTCTAAATAGACATAAATATGATTCATTATTTGAAACACTCACCAGGTGATTGAATTTTTATATGAGTACAATCTATAGTACCAATCACATACGGGAAATGAGCTATATTATAAAACTCTTGTTGGTTTTTTAAAATATCTTCATCCGTACTGGGGAACTTTATCGATTCTGTTCGCAGGCTTATGCATATAGCATGTGAAATTTTCTTCATGATTCGTGAAGCAGTAGAAACGCTCACTCCATGTGCATCTCCTGTAACAATAAATTACAACAAATTAACAAAAACATTAAACAATAAACTGAAATAAGTATGTAGCATATCAGCTGCTTGATAAGTCCATGTCTTAAGTTACGTCAAATGTTGAGTCCTCCCAGAAAGTTCATGAGGTGAAAATGATCAATTGTTTCAAATGAAAGGTTTTCCCCCCGCGAAAGGTTTTTTTTTAGTTGCGCTGCTCCACTCGATGTTACTCTATTTGAATTTCTCTGTAATCTTGAATTTTATTCTATGATGAATAAAGCCAAACAATATGCTTATATACTCGTTAGACACCGTTGTACTCCAATTAGACACCGTAAAAACTTTGTACTTTTTTTTTAAAGTAGGTCTCTCATCTCATCATTTCTTATATTTGGCATTTTCAAATATATATAATATATTTGTTCTAAAATGCCAACTATAAAACTTCAGACTAATAAATACATCTTACTGGCTAAGACGTTCCAATATTATATTGTCACAAGTGTCGTTTTGTGGAATTGATCTCATACCTACCTACTATTATTATTATACGTTCCTTTAAAAGATTTATGGTGCAAGAGGACAAGATTAATAATAGAATTTGAAAGGAAATATAAATGAATGAATGTCATTTAGGACAATGTGAATTTGTTACTTTCGTCGACAATGTGTTTTACAAAATGAAGGAGATTGTCTATGTAGATAGTTAACTTATACAGCATTAATTAAAATGAATTGCAGAGATAACGCTGGCTGGAGCTGCAGGTTTTTGTACTAAATATTTAGCAGTGGAAAAAATGGAAATTATGAAATAATATTCGGTATAATAATGCTTTCTTAGTAGATATGGTAGGGTCTATTTTAGTCATACTATAGAAAAGTGTAACTGACACTGAACAACACTGCATTTTCTGATTTGGCTAAATCCGAGTTGCAGTTAAAATTTTTGTTACCTTACCTATTGTGATAAGATATCCTCCGGTTGCATAAAATCGAAGTGCAATCAACAGTTGATTGATGGGGGATACACTTTCATTCCTGCAATATAAAACATACGTAAATGTTAAATAAATTCATAATATCTATAAAAATTAACGTAAATGGGAAGATTTTATAATTAAACTAACCTGTTGCTGTCGAATTCTAAATCTCTGACGATTTTATCCAAAATAATTAAAGCAGTTTGTTTGGACAGACGATATCGGTTTATGAAATCCATGTCATCGTAGTTGTTAAATATATCTGGCCTATTCCTTATCATGCGAGGCCTTGATGCGTTCCTTGCAATTTCATCAATATCATCTAAAAAGTCGAGAATTTCAAAAACATCATCCCCAATAATTTCGACACTAAATATAATAAACCAGATAAATGAATCAAATAAACAAAAAAATATTCTCTATAACAAAAATAATGAAATCAGACAATAATTGCACACGCTTATAAACATAAAAATGGTCTTACAACAATAGAAAATAATAGTAATTCGACAATAATTTCCACACGTTTATAAAGATAAACAACAGCATACAAAGTAAACAATAAGTAATAAACAAACAATAAGAATACAAAGTAAATAATGAGATTGTAATTAAACATAAAAATGGCCTTAATAGAAAATAATTGTATTTCGAAAATAATTTACACACTTTATAACCGTAAAAATGCTTTTAACAATAGAAATACAGAGTAAATAATGTTATCCGTCAATAATTGCACGCGCTTGCGAAGTCAACACTCAAATCACATCTGCTTATGATTATGACAGCAAAACAACTGGCTAAGCAATATGGCGGCGGTTTAAGAATTCCCTAAAGCGTTTAGGACACCGATTTCGGTCTCTTAAAGATAAGAAATACCTAGCGCTCTTAAGAAACACCTATGGTTTGGTGAAACTGGTAGGGCTGTACGGAGCGAAACTAACCACACAAACATTTTTTTCAGAAAACTTTATGAAGTTTATTTAGTATGTCTATGGTACATAGAAAAATGGCTCCTGAGATAGTGGAGCTATTAGAATAATCATTACCCAAAATGTTAAATTAGAACAGTACTCTGCTACTGCTGAATCGACAGCTATTCAGACTAATCAAGTTTTATTTCAAATGGTATTTTAATACCATATTTCTATTTTTTCTGCTGTTTTATATAGACTTTTAATAATTTAAATGTCGTCTAAATACGATGTAAAACCACAATATATTTTTAATTTTATTTTATGCATTTAAATTAATCAATTAAGTGAAACTGTTTTCGTACCATAACTGCATGATAATTATATTCCTCGTCTAGATTGCGGATTAAACCAGAGTTTAGTAAGTTGCAGCGGGTGGCCGTTGCAGCGTCGTGTGTAAGATATCACAATAAAGAGGCCAAATCCACGTATACATTTTAATAATAAATAAAATAACCTAAACTGAAAAGAGACAAAAATAATATTATTATAATAATAATAAGTTATTTTTTATGTAATATATCTGCGGTAAAGTTCATCAATTTTGTTTCTTCCGATTTGGTAGTGGTAGATAAAATAAGCAAATGAAAAAATTTAATTAACTTTCGTAATAAATTTCTGGCGCAAATCTCATTAGGTACCTACTTTAACGATTATTTGACGCCCAGCTTTTTACCTACCAAAGAGCTCAGAGAAACGAGAGACGCCCGCGTTTGCGTCAATGACAGGCTGCGTCCCGCCAAAATGTGAATAGTTTGTTTAGCGCCTGGTCCCGGTTCGTCGTTACATTGAAATATTTTATTTTGTCACAATCTTAGACGCGTTTTAAGACTCTTGGCTTGTTAAACAGATTGCATCGACTTATTGAAAGATCCAAAATGACAAGCACTAAGTCCCGATTGGAGGTATTATAGATTTAATTTCTTTAAAATTATTTTTTATGTATAAATTATAATGCTAATAATGAAACATAAATCTTAACAGATTAAGCATCTAGCTAAAGAGGCAACAAAAAATTATCTATCTTCAGCCAATTTTATGAAACGTGTTACTACTATATGCCTTAGTGCAATAACATACATGCGAGGTCTTTTCCCCGAAGATTCTTTTGTCAATGAAGATATGGCTGGAATAAAGTTGAGAATCATAAAAGAAAAGCCCAGTTCTGAAAGTGCAAAGTATTTTTCTAAAAGCCTTAAGTCGGTATTTTCTGCGTTTGATAAGAAATATGTAAGTACAGTTTAATTTATTATAAATGAAGTACTTGGTAAATATCACCGTAGATATTTTTCTTTCAGCTGCGAAAACTCATTCTCAGTATACATAAAGATCGAAATGTTCCTGAATCTTTAATTGAATTTTACGTTTTTAATTACAAATATGACAGTAATGGGGCGGCGGCATTTGAAGTAACAACTGGAAATACTAAAAAGTGAATATTTATTTTAGCAACTTATCTACTTAACCGTTTGTACGACAAATACCCATTTTTTAAATATTTTTTACAGAAAAATTGTATCTAATACAACGAATGTCACGAAAGATTCTTTGGTGAGGTTGACTCAAAGCTTAGTTCGCACTTGCATTGTAATGATAAATGCCCAAAAAATGCTCCCAGAATGCTATGATGTAAGCATTCAACTTTATTACTATGATGAAGGTAAGCTGAAAAGAAACCAAAAGGACATGTTATATTTTATTTTCCTTTACTATTTGCAACAAATATTTTTCTTTTTAAAGTTACACCTGTAAATTATGAGCCTGAAGGATTTGTGGCGATACACAATGATACATTTGCTGACAATTTATCAAAAGCTATTCCTATTGGCAGAATAACTACAAATCATCATGATTTAGAAGCATCTGCATACCATAATGAAGATGACGATAAAAGTGAGGCTGAAAATGAGGTAATCATAATAGTGAAGAAATACGGTATTGTATATAGTGATTTTTAGATGGCTCAACTCATAAGGAAGATTTGACAACCACTCTTGTATTTAAAACACGGTGCCAATGTCGCACCAAGTTTCAAACATCGTAATTTACTGGAAAGCACACACAGTTTTATTTTATTTTGACAGCTGACAATATAAGTTTCTTAAGTTTGAACTGCAAATCAACGGAGTAAGACGGTTTGCATCTGGTCTACCTGTCAACGGAATGTTATTATGATTAGTATTTCTTTAGCACCATCAACACCTCGGCATCATTTCTTAGGCGCCTACTGGTAATGGTAGAGGTTGAGCTATGAGCTGAGCTCCCTAGACATAAATAACTAAAACATTCTAAATATTTTCTTAAATGATTTCTTTTTGTCATTTTAAGTACTTGGGAAGTCGAAATCAATCGTCTTTGAAAACACTATTTTTTCAACAACAATAAAAATATTCAAATATCTAAAATATGCAAATGACAAACAAATTATCAACTCTGTTGATGACTGTTTATACTGGGCTGTGCATCATAACATAAAGAACTTTGGGTGTAAAATTAATTTACATTCATAGTTTGCTTGTTTGCACGAGAATACTTATTTAATGCATGTTTTTTTCTAAATTAGAATGTTATTACTACTTCACCGCAACCTATGGAAATTGAGACAGAGTCTAGATCTGCTACAGAAGAAAATGTTTCAGGTAATATCATTATTCCTAGCAGTGTTGTTCATATCTTAAGACAATTATTATGATAATTATAAAAAAAATTGTGTGTTTAGTTTCTGAACGCAATTTACAATCAGCTGATATTAAATGCATTTGTGGCCGAGTATCTGATGTGGAACAAGATGTTATTCAGTGCGGGTGAGTATATATTTTCAAACATACATACATATTTTATAAATCTGTAATTTTAAAACCAAATCCACATGAAATAGGTATATATAGTATTATAAGAATCTTATAAGATAGCTGAAGTAATGTCCTAAACTTCAGTAACTGAAGTAATGGACTAAAATCAGTGAAATATGGCTGTCCAGTACTAGGAGCTGAGTCGCAACTTCAGACTAGAGACTACATAGCCTCTAATGAAAGATCTGATGCTGACGATCTGAGTGGTCATCAAACCGCAGCTCGTAGGCCGCATACGGCTCTTTGGTGCTCGGTCACAAATGACCATATGGTAATATTGATAATCCTGATATGGCTACTGTATTGGAGAAAACCAAATGTGAACTTAGTATGTACAGATACCTGGAATAATATTCCTAACTAATTCCTGAGTCGAAAAAACTAGCTTTTCCTGTTTTTCCCTTTTCAGTTCTACATATTCATGCGAACAATCCTTTTCAAGAGTAAATTGAAAATTCGTCTTGTTGATGACAACTTTTGATCTCGTCTTGTTGATCTTGCCTAAAATTAAAAATAACAATATACAAATCTGACTAATGAATGAATGTGATGGAAAACTGAATTAATGATGCCAAAGCACCATGTTCCTACATCCTTCTTCAATATTTCGACTAAACCCGAACACAAACAAGTTGTAATCTGAAAGTTTTTATCCGGCACACGATGGTACTTCTGCAGACAACATTTCCGTCAAACGGAACACCGAAATGGGAAGAAATGTTTTCCAATATAAAATTGATCTTTAATTTTAACACCAAATCTTTATTAAAAACACGTTATTGTCCTAACATTGATTAACTAGATCAGCGATTATCAAATCCACCAACAACCTTATCTCTTTTGGGCAATTTGTCCTTATCAACCCCTCTCATTATGCGTAGAACGTCAAAGTGTCACTACTAGGGTCTACTCGTTGATTGCATACATTCCCTGTTAATGCTAATAAGCGACACGCTATGTTCTTTACTTTTTAACTGTTTCTATGCAATATGAAATTAATGGGGACCCAGAGTTCAAAGAAAGCAAGATGGTTCCGTAGCTTCATCTCGAGGTATGGTACGAGAGCTGCTATTTATTAAAAAGTGTTTACTACATTTAAATGGAACTCCTTGAACATAAGTATGACGAGCATACATAAGATATTACACAAACATTTAGCTGTAAAAAAAAATTGTTTGCGTTGGATTCCGCACAACTTCCAGACTTCCACTTCCACAACTTATTCCAGAATTGATTAAACAGGATTGGTGTAAAAAAAATGTAAACAAAATTAAAATCGTGGTACGTCAAAAGCTGTTTATAATATCTACACAGGTGATGAATCTTGGATCTATGCGTATGACCCCGAAATTAAACAACAGTCAATGGTGTGGGTGTTCCAAGATGAGCCGAACCCAACAAAAGTTATTCGTGCAAAAAGCACTGTTTTTTTGGTATAAATGGACATGTGGCTACAGTGCCACTAGATAATCGTAAAACAGTTAATTCGGAATGGTACACAACCATTTGTATGCCAGAAGTCTTTGAAGAAATGAGAAGGAAGAAGCGGCAACGCAGAATCATTCTGCATCATGACAATGCTAGCTGTCACAAGTCGGCCGATACAACTCAGTTTTTGGAAGGTCAAAAGATAAAATTCACGGGTCATCTGCCGTACAGTGCCGATTTGGCAACCAACGATTTCTATTTATTTCCAAACGTGAAGAAAAAATTACGTGGTTAACGTTTTTTAAGCTGTGAAGAGGCCGTTGATGCGTTCAAAATGCATGTTTTGGAGATAACTCAACAGGTGCTATGTAAATTGGTTTCAACGTATGCAAAAGTGCATCGATCATCATGGCGAATATTTTGAAAAGCAATAAATCCATATTAAACTATACATGCTTGTTTCTTTTTATTCCGAATTCATAAATAGCTGCCCTCGTAATAACATAAAATGTTCATGAAATATAGATTTTAATTTATAATTAGCTTATTGTACTTTAAATCTTGATTGTGAGCTGAAATCACAGGTTTTTTCAATGTTTCTTTCTGGTCTCAATCTTAAAAATCAAAGCTCCACTTTAGTTTGTGTCTGTCGCTAACAATATCTATATCTTATTAGTTACAATTGTATTATTTTCTTTCACAGGAATTGCAACTTGTGGCAGCATGGAATATGCTATGGTTTTTTACCAGGCTACTACAGCCCCAAAATAAAAGAGCATTTTTGTTACGAGTGTACCTTGAAAAATTCCGAATTCAACTGTGCTGATCCAAATTTACTGAAAACTAAGCCGAGACGAATAAAGGTGATCTGTTAATTTACATTTCTTTCCGTATAATAATGGCATCATTAATTGTTCCAAGCAACACACCCATTTACTTAAAATTAAAGTAATGGTATACCTAGGTCAAAAGCAAATTTTTTACAGTCCTGCGCAACTAACTGACCATCACAACCTTAATGCCATACGAGCATGTGCTTAGGTGTGGTGACAAGAGTTCATATAGTGCATGTGATACAGGATAGAGAGTCACTTCTGTGTTGCTTATACCAATTGTGACAGTATTATTAAATAATGTGTGAAAAATGGAGTATTTAGTAAGAAAACTATCATTGAAATAAAAAGAATGGATAAATAGTTATAAATGATGAAAAAATATGTAAAAAGTCAAGTTAAGTCATGTGCAGAAAGAAGTTTTTTTTTTCAAATTTTATACTAACCACTATCAAATAATGAAAACTTACGCACTTTGTTTATTTAATAAATAAAATATTGTGACATATTTTATATTAAAATTTCTTGATGGTTATTGTGACGATACATTATATTTAGAGTCAATCATACCACTTTAACAACATTGGAATCACTACTAGCATTATACTATAGTCAGCATTCAATTTTGTTTATTCTTTGGATCATGTTTTTGACAAAATATCAACTAAAAAAATTCTCACAGTAAAATCTAGTTGATTTATCAATAAATGTGCATTTGAAATTTTCTAGTTAGAGGAAAATGCATAGTTAAATTTAAATGGTGTGTTTACGAATGGAGATACCACTTGATGGAGTACAGGGTATAGATCTGCGGCAAGTGTTCAAGTGACATAATTTTTCATTTGAGTTCCACAAGAAAACACAAACACTAAATAATAGGCTGTACGAGATTACGAGAGGTCTTTATCTAACAGTAAGTCCCCAGCCACATCCATTGGCTGAAGAAAAGAAATAAAGAGAACATAAACATAAAGAGAAGAAATAACGTTTTTTTCAGATGCTGTGTATGTTCAAAAAGGCCCTCGTGCTGTGCTTTCAACATAGGGCAGTTAACACATTGATGGTGCGCGATTTTTTAAATGTTAACATTGAGTTTGCTGCGCAATTAATGCGTAAACTGGAGAAACTTCACATTTTTGAGCCATTGGAAGAAGGCGAAGAAGCTAGAGAGTAAGTTTTGTCATTCATTCAAATGAAAATTCTTATGAGATTTTTAAAAATCATCAAAATTAAAACTGAAATTTGGCCTGCCAGGATTTATAGTGCCTGTTTACCAATCCACAATTTGTATTATAAAGTGTTTTTTTATTGAAATAATTAACTAAAATAAAATTAACGTTTTATTATTGAAAATATTTGGTAATAATCTTTGTTGTCCCGTAAGTAGTTTTAATTTAGAGTTCTTTCTTCAGAAATGCCACTTTAAAATGAAAATACAGTCTTTTGCCTTATTAGATAAGTCACCTGACGTATAAGAAATCAAATGATATTAATTATGCGAACGAAATTAATACTGTAATAATATTTTTAATTAAAGTTTATATAAATAAAAAAATAACAATTTCTTATCTTTGCATTCAACGGATAAGTAGGCATTTTTAAGCCACCATTTCACCCTTTCAAAGATGGTTAATCGTTATGAGCCATCCTTCTGTATAGCAACTTTTAACACTCACTTTAACCAAACACTGACAAGTTTTACTAATTAACATACTGGGTTTGACTGCAAAGTGATATTGTTCATGGAATAATGTTTGGAATAAGAGTTGTATATATTATTTCCGAGGATTGAACATATTGTGAGGATTACCAATTTGAGTTGGGAATCCTCGAATGCATTTTTTTATAAGTACTTTATTATTATTACTTGTTATTTTTGATCATTTCAGAGGGCTTGAAAATCGAAACATAAATATTGCCACTATGAAAAGTGTGTTACCTAAATACTTCATATTTGAGAATGACTTTGAGGTTGATCCCGTAGCCACTATTGAAAAGATGTTAATGAGCATGTCTAACCCGAATAATAAGGAAGAGGCCTCGACTGAGCAGTCGTGCAACAAACCTAACACACTGAGAAAGACCAAAGAAGTTGAGAGGTCATCGGAGGGAAAGTTAACCGAAAGGACCGATAGCAGTTTATCGGCATTCAGAAACATTTTATCAGGAGATAAGTCATCTCAAGAGTACATGTATCACCCCTCCGATATAATGGATTGTGAGCTTCCTAAATCGCAGAAGGACAAACCTCAGGATAAGACTGATGGGAATGTGGCCTTAGAGCCGCAGGAGGAATGCTCTAAAGACTTGACATCAAGAAAGAGATCCCTTGAATGTCAAGGCCCAATTCAAGAAGCAAAGAAACTTAAAACTAGTCTTTCTTTGTTTTCTCGAACTCGACGTACAAATAAAAAAAATTAAGTACATATTGGCCGAGTCTATCAACACTCCACCACCATTCGGCCAAAATTTTGTTTTAAATTATTAACTTTTAATTAGTAAAATGGTTGTTGATAAAATGGTTTTAATTTTACTTCAACATTGATTAATTTTGTTAAAAATTAAATTAAAGGATAGTTTAATGTAGACTATTTATTAATGTTTAATTTAGTCATATCTTATTTACAAAATACTTGCAGATTAAAAACATATTATTATAATTCAAAATTCCAAGTTACTTACTATATAAAACATTTTTTTTCATCACAAATAGATTCCTGTTACATTATTCATATTTATGGGTATGATATACAATGCCTAACCCTTTTAAAATTCAGTTTATTAACCATAAAGGACTATATATGTTAAGATGCAGTAGTTTAAATTACAGCTTTTATTAAAATCTGTCATAAAAATGCCATTATTTTTTGACAAAATTGATAATTTTTATGCTATGTGTTGTTAATTTTTGTGAAATGTGCTAATGACTCAAATTACATCTCACTGCTCTTTTTTAAATATTTGGATATTCCCACCTACTTACCTCACTACCAAATATTAATAGGTGGTTGAGAAATTGAATTCTCACTTAATAGCTTTGAAATTTCATAATATTATTGATTTGTTGTTTATTTTTTCTTTGTGTGTGCTTTAATTTGTTTACTTCTAAATATGGATTTATTTTTGCATTTGTAATATTGTCAGATTTATTAATTAAGTGGTTTAATATTTATGCATAATATTTAACCTGTTTTCTTTGAATTATTGTCTTATAAATTTTAAAAAATACCTTGTTTAATAAATGAAAATATTAATATCTTTTTTGTGTTGTGTGCTTTAAGTTAAGATGTGCTTACCTAGACAATACAATATTTTTTTGCCTGCTAAGGGGTAATATTTCAGTTTCAGTATATTATTACTTATTAGATATTTCTTTATGTTAAAATGATTGTTTAAAGTTTAAGATGGTACGTTGTATTTAAATTATTTAATAAATAAAGGTATATCATCACAGAAATATTTTTTAATTTTGAAAAATTATACATATCAACCTTTCTTTTTAACATTATTTTCATCATTCAACTCACAAAAGGGCCTAAGTACTTTCCAGTAATTTCCAGGAGAGCTGGATTTATTGAAATTTTAAAACTGATTTAAATTTGCTAATTGTAGATATATTATATTTTTTTACATGTTTACATTTCTAGTCGTAAGATGAACCTAAAAACTGAAAATTGTATTTTCTTAATTACGCCTTTTTGTGAGCTGAAGGATGATTTGTGTGCTGTACCGCATCATAGGCTGGGCGGTCAGGAATTGACTTACTTATCTCAGACAAATGATAAAAAGTATTAGTCAGGTATTATTTACCGGGTCCTAACTGCCCTAGACTCTATGCCTCTATACTGTTTACCTCCAAGTCCTTTACTTTTAAGTCCAAGTGGTAAATAATTCTACTGCAACCTTAAAGGTCCAGTATGTTGTACTTGAGGCATCTAGATACAAAAACCACAACATCCAGTCGGAAAGAATTTCGGCAACATATAAAAAAAAGTTTATCCAAGTTTATCAAAGTTTATCGAATTTCATTATATGTAACTTTTAAATCAAGTATATTAGTGTTTGTTTTGTACAATTTTACATGAAATATACTAATTTTAGACCAATTAAATATTATCGTTCTTTTATAATTCGAGATTCTTGGGTTTTCTTCGCTCAGCCCTGGTTATCCCAGGTTTAGTTCCTGAGTATAGGCCATTTTGATTTTATGTATTAATTGGATCATAATCATTGACACATATTCTTTTGAAATGATTTTAAAATGTTCTAAAACTTTGTTTTGTATCACGTTTCTATACACACATATAAATAAAATTGAAGTGTCTGTCTGTGACTTTGAAATAAATAATTTCTTCTAAGTTCACATGAAACGCTATTAGAAGGGTTTCATAAAATCGTAAATGGATTGTCAACTTTGTTCCAAAACTTTGTTTTGTATCAGGATGCAAAACAAAGTGACCCTCGCTCTAGAAGGTACCTTAAACAACGTGTCAGCATTGCGATTTAACGAGGAAATGCCACATGCGTTTTAGGTAAATTTCAAGATAATTTGAATGAAATATATTATTTAATTTATTAGTTTTTAAGATGTATAATGTTATTTCTTTTTTGTTTTCATATTAAATTAATTAAATATAGGAACATGTTTTGAACATAAACAATGCAGTTCTAAAAACAGTATGATGGCTTGAGCAAGCGACGAATAATCAGAAGCCATTAGAAAACATTCTGTGTTTTAAGTGTCCTCGAACAAGTTGATGGTTTGTAAATGAGAAGAATATTTGACACTTATTTTTTACTTTATTTGGGACAAACATAATATAAACACATTAAAATGCATTAAATGTATATAGGTACTAGTGGTATATAATCTCTTAAGAATTATGTTTTCACTAATTCACATTGGGATTGTTAAGTTAATTTTAATATTAAATACAAAAAATTACGACGGACTACTGCAAAATACCATCGTATTATTTTGATGTCAGAGATGAATCTTGTGTTGAATATGGCAGTGACAAAAGCCTATTTATATTTTTTAAAAACTTTGTACCTTAAAATGTGCTGGTAAGCATTCTAACAATAGCTATAGAACAGTTCCACATGGATAGTTGAAGTAATATCAAAGAAAAGTCTCGTTTAATATATTAAAAAGTACAAATAAAATTATTATTCAATTCTCTAGAAAAACCTCAATTCAAATATTTTATTTCGGAAAATTCAAATCATGTTGATATTTGCAAACATGAAGAATCTCCTGTCTAATTCAATAGTCATATTTTATTAAGTAATACAATACTATAATTTCTTCAGAATTTTTAGTTATTTTCTCATCTATAATAACTAATATAAAATGAAAATACATGTTAGATATTAGGAATTAGGAAATAACATTAAATCACACATAAAAATGCACATAAAAGGAATAAATGATTATCATGTGAAATACAACCATGATACCATAATAATAAGTAAAAAAAATATGCGTAAATGTGTAAAACGGGCTAATATTATAGTCTATTCTTTGACATTTTGTTTTGAGAGAAACTTGAGTTGAGTATGAGTTTTCTTTTTGTTATAAACTCAAACAACCTTTTTTGGTTCTTTTCGAAAATCCAGACATTTTGATAATCAGGACAGGGTCAGGTCATAATTAATCCGTATTATCGACGCTCTACTGTATATAGAATTTGCATGAATGCAAATAGTTAAAAAATAAAAAAATACATATTTTACAGAAGTACAACTTGTTATGGAAAATTATACATTAAGTACATAAACAATTAAAATATCATAAATTATGGTGTCACATTGTTATATTTCTAAATGATAACAAAAATAACAATAACTTAACTCAAACCATAAATATTTTTTTATTATAAGTCTCAAGACAGAGTATTTTAATAAAATTTAACTATGTACAAAAGCATAATAAATAAGTCTGAGAGCATATTTTTTGTTAGAATTTAGGTACTGCATTTCATTCTAATAGTAATAAAAAGCTTACTTCATATAATAATTAATTAAATTTTATAATGAATACATCATCTAATAATTATATGAGGAATATATGTAAATATTAAACAGGTGTTTTAAATTTCGTGTCGTCATAAATTAATTAATATTTGGTATTAGCAAAATTAATATTTATACTATTTGTCATAAATAGGGAATACATTAGATTTCTCACACCGATATTATGTAGTTGTGATACAGAATAGTTAAAATAAAAAAAAAAACAGTAAACTAAGCAATATTTTTTAATAACTTCGTCAAAATAACACATAACAAAAATGTGTATACGGTAATGTTTGGCTGGTCCAAGGAATCAAGTTTGCTGTTTGGGGGGGGACTGCCTTCCTTCTTTCACTCACACATGCACAAGTCCCCACTTCTGCTATCACTGTCTCACTCACATGGTCCACTCTTAGCCAGCACATGAGCCCGAAAGGAGAGAACAAGTGTAACCATGTTCTGTGGACGCTTCTTGGAATTTGTAAGGAACGTTTTTTTTATACTTTGGATGAAAGAATATGGATGGTAAATTTATATTCATTGTACTTGTCAATATATTATTTATACAAGGAATAATTCGTCATTCATAGCAAAATGGTGACGTTTGCCATAGAAACATGATGACAGCCATACAATTTTGCGCTGGCATGGTCATTTTGGAGATAGTTATGCTTAAAAGTTTCACATTACTTAGATTAGAGAGAGGTGCAAAGATCTTACTAATCTCTTATTAATATGAGTGTAGAACACTTTTACAGTACTTACTAAATTTGCTGTCACACTCTTTAAATTACTCCCTGAAACGATTTTAAGAATATATAGGTAAATGATTTTAAAATATTATTAATAATGTTTTTGTTGTATTGTAAATGTTTATTTGCAAAACTTATGTTAAATCATAGGCATAATTAATTTATGGACACTGTTTGAAAAAATCTCCGAATTTGAGCTTTATATTGAGCTTGAAATTGTTTTCCCCGTAATTTTATAAACTTATGTGTAATTTGGGACATTCTTAATATAAATAAATCTATTATTATGGAACTTATGGACGATTATTTCCTATAATATTTTAGCAATATATTTAAGTACAAGGGAGCCATGTGTGGTGAACTGCAATTACCCCTAACCCTCGGTTTCAAAATTAAACTTGTACCAATTATTATCGATGTGTAAACATTTATACGCGGCCCCTAGGTGGAGTGGATTTCAATCTGGTTCGGATCTGTAAGTGGCGCTTTCTGTTAGTGACAAAATATGTCAAATCGAATTCGCGCCTGGCTGAAATTTCGGATTTAAAATAACCAGTGTGAGGAAATATAGTTTATTGCAATGCATTCACAAACGAACTCACATTCCAACCGTGAGTCCCGGCATACACACATTTTATGCTTATTACTTTCTGTTGTTTTTTTGTTATATTGGTGTACCTTAAACTCTTTGTAAAATATAATTAGTTCACATTGAATATGAGGCAAAGGGAAGTGTGGGTTACCTTACCTGAGGCTCCCTGGGTATAAGTATAGCGTGTTGCTTTGGGTAAGTACTAAACTGATTACGGTACAGTAGGTATCTAATATTGATCATATGTTATGTAACCTATCTTAACGTTCTAATATCAATTGGAATACAACCATTTTTAAAGACTCAGAATTTTCAAAAACAAATTTAGATTCTATAAAATTAATGAACACACATGATATTATGGCATAAAAATGACTGCGATATTTTCAGGCGATAAAAATAAAGCATGATCTTGAAGTATACAAAACTTATTTTATTGTGGTCAGAATTTTTAATGAGAGTTTTTTTAATGAATTTTAAACTTGTAGTTTTTCACAATGTGGCTTAAATATTCGTTCTTAAAACACCTAATTAAAAACAAACACACCACCCTGATTATTGTTTGCAATATTTAAGCAAACAATATGGAGCATCAAACTACTTCATGGCCATCCGCAAAAATAATTAAATTAACATTATTAGTGAAATACAAAATAATTTATAATGGCTGTTTGTGGATTGGCCACTGCTTGTACGACATGGTACTTTATTGCGGAAGCAGAATGGTACCATTCTGTACTGACAAATGGGTATTATACCCGATGTTAGACAACCTCCATAATTAAGGGAGAATGAATAGTTCACTCCAAGCGTGCCTTGTAGCTAGTCTTCCATATCTCAGCCAGAGTGACAGCTGAATGGAATCGATGGAATATACACAGAGGCAATGTCACTCTCTGTACTATCGACCAGGCGAGGAAACCATAGAAATCCAGTTGTACCTACAAGACAAATAACAATTAAAAATATTAGTATTATCACATTGTCAATTTATAGTATTTGCGAAGTTCATAAGAAGGCGCTGCTTGTCGCGGAGGGAACATACATCACCTGTGGCAGGCTACTCACAGACCTGCCGCTGGGGAAATCTAGGTCGGGGGTACAGAATAAATAATACTCACAGAAACATTTGAGTGCAACCAGGTGGCACACGGAAGGAAATTTTAATATGTTATGGTTATTAAGTTATGATGATTTAAACCGTCCTCATAATTATCAAAATGCATATGACCTTTAAAATTAAGTTGTTTCGTAAAAAAAGACATTTAATTCTCTCAATACGATTAGAATAAAAGGCATATTTAGGAGACAATATTCTGATATTCAAATTCAAATTCTGGATGCAAATTCTTTTTATATAGGTTTTCACACCATTCTCAACATGTGTCTTCAGCGGGACGTTCACTCGCTCACTGAACGGCAGACATGTATGTAGCGACAACTCCAATATTGCCCCAACCCGGAATCCGTCACTCCGGCAGTAGAAATGAGATAATCACCTATAGATTTTGACAACTTGATGTTGTTAAATTAATAGGGCTTTCGCCACAGACGTCGAGTGCTCGGTGAGCACAAAAGTTCCCTAAACAGATTTTAATATATGATGTACTTATTCATATTTTTATTTGTTGTATTGAAAGTATACCTAATATTTGTTACAACACTTAAATAGTACAATATAACTATGTAAATAAAATATTAATTAAAGCAACAATCAAAAGTTACATTGTATTGATGTTTCCTGCCTCCCTAACTAGACGAATCCGTACTAAAGGAAACCATATTTGATCAATACTATAATAATATTATTATAATAAAAAAATATAATTTAGAAGCCTATAGATTTCTCCAAATATTTATTTTGTTACTTGAACCTCACATTAATATTTTCAAGTTTTTATTTAAAAATAAAATTTGGATCAATAAGAAATATTATTTACTTTAAATATTAATTATTATTCAGAAATAAAAATAATACTACTTATTAAATTAACAAAAACATATAAATATCGACGCGACGTGCGCCGCGCACGTTTTACGTGCAATCTCTTAATTGTGATGCGGATAGGCAGGAAGGTTTCGCGATCCTGCCGTCCTAGATCGTCCCAGCCGTCCTACAAAGTTGCAGCGTGTGTAGCCAATTGGGCAAATTTTCATTCCGTTCGTTGCCGACTGCCGCGCGGAGTGTATTTATGTCGTTCACAATGTATGATAAAGAGAGTGGGATAAAAAAGCAAACATTATTTTAACTGTGATATGAGACAGTAAACTTTTATATTAATGCTTGAAATATTTCCAAACTCGAAAATGACATTGATATTTCAAATTTCAAAAAAAATGTTGATAACATGTGTATCTCCTTTGCGCGGGAGTTAAAGCTTAGTATATACTTTGGAATTCTTAAAGAATATACAGGAAGCCGTTTTTCACAAAAAAAAAGATAGATATTTTAATATGAAAAACACATTAAAATTAATAAAAACTTGCTGTAAATTATATTTAAAAAGATGTAAAATAATAACCATAACTTTATGGCATACTTTTAACTATTTGGCAGATCTTTTTATTGATTTAAAAAACAAAACCTTACCTATCCTAACCTACTTACTGTATATGGATATTTTTAGTGTTTTAAAAACAAAAACCTCACCTAACCTAACGTTGGTCTACGTACATTTTTAGTGAGTTAAAATAACAAAAACCTCACCTAACCAAATAAACCTACTAACTGTAGAATTTTTTAGTGATTTTAACTCATTTGTCGCACCGTTTTTCTACAATTATCATGAACTGAATATGAATTTTTTGAGTATCTATAATGAACTCAATGCAGGATCTTCAGGTGTCTTCAGCAGGATGTTCACTTTCGCACTGAACGACAGGTGTGTGTGTAGCGTACTAACTCCATGGTAGCGAGCGATAACTCCGATATTGCCTGCTCGACGCAGATTGCTCCAGTGGCAGGTGTGTGAGTATCCGACAGAGATCGGAAAGATATCGGCAAAGCAATAACGCCTTTGGCATTTTGTAGGCAGTTAAATTGGCGGCTTTCTTCAAAATCAATTTTTGTGAGTATCATTTATTCTGTGTCAAAGGTCAAATACCGAAATTGCTCCTGCGGCAGGTGTGTGAGTAGCCGCTTCGAGTGAGTGCACCTGACCTGACAGTCAACTGTGTTGTTGTAGGTTACTACTGTTATACAAAATAATTTTTGTTGTTTATTGTTTACAGAGATGGTTTTGCAATAATTTTATCAGTTTATTTCTCGATTAATTTTTAGGATTCTGTACCAGTAGTCTGTCGTACTTTCTTTTGATGGCTTGTGGCTTGTAAACATACCTATAAACTTTAAATTTACATATACAATATGTTTAACCATGCCCCAAAACCCAGTGAGATTTTAATTTAAAAAAATAAATGAAAATTTTCTGAGTGGTTATAATTATTTTTTCCATAAATCCTGAGAATAATTTAGTATCTAAACAACTACAAATAAATCCTATCTATATCAATAGGAAAGTTAATTAAAGAGATCCCAAATCTCTCTTAAAGAGATTTATAATATTTACTAATATCAGAAAGGTACTTTCAAGGTACTGCTTCTTAAGAGAAATAAACCATTTCAAACTTACCGGATTAGCAACAACTTTTTGCGCCTCGAATGTGTAAATGAGCCACATGGTGACATTGCAGATTAGTAGGAAAGTGACGACCTGCCGGGCTGGCTTGGAACGCTCCTGTTCGGGTAAATGCACGCGGCGACGGGATACATCCGCTATGAAGAGAAGCTGAAGCACAACCTAAAAAATTTTAAAGAAAACATAAATGAGAATATAATTCCAAGGTATAATTTTTACCAGCGGGATATTGCATTCTCATAACTGAAGAGTTGAAAATCACACACTGCAGCTTCAATTGCAACATAATATACAGGTTTATCATTTTGTAGAGTAGATATCAAAAGGAAACTGCTTTCTTTGTCGAAATATTCCTGAGTAATACTATTAGTGTATCGGTTTATGGAGTTATAATATTTTATGTAATGGTTGATTAAGTGATCATTATGAATATTGTAAATAAACAATTTCTACCTCTACCATCTTCTTACATCATTTAATTAACCATCGGCCCTCATCAACGTTCCCCAAGATGTTTAGGGCTGATACATATTGCCATGGCTCAATCTTTCGGATCTCAATATATTTATTGTTCCTGACCCTTCTGTTTTTCGACCTCCCTGTAGGACCCTGGCCAAACACCAAAGAAACAGCCAACAAACAGTGCTTTTAGACTAATTATTATCAGCAATCATTCTTTAAGGGATTCTCTTATGTACAAACTTTTAGACCAATTAAGCATTATATTCATTATATTTATGAAATTAATGGTCATACACAAATGTTTTTTTTTATTTAACTAGTAAAATGTATCTAAAACAAATAAATTGTTACCTGTATCACACTCAACACTCCAGTAATCATGACGAGTAAATTGGGTTCGTTAGTAAAGGCTCCGAGACTGCCGGCAATGACGCTGAAGACCGCATAGATGAAAAGGCCAAAGGCGGAAACACGCAGCAGAATGTCGTTGAGGTCACTCTGGTCTTCAGAGCGGAATTTCAAACCTTGAACCCTGTAATTGTGCGAGGATGGGGGGCTTCTGTATGACCATGGTAGAGCAGATATTCTTCATAACGTAACACATCAAGTAAATGCACATATATTATAATGTATATATACACAACAGAAACAAAGAAAAAAACAAAACACGGGCAACATGATTTGTTAATAAAGAAACACAATGCACGAAATGTGGAAACAAATTAAACAAAACAAAAGTCATACAGAAGAATGGGAGTGGTGAGGTTAGGATTGTGAAAAAAATAAATTGATTAAAAAAACATAAACAAAACAATTTTAAAAGGTATGGGTAAAAAAAACAATTGAAAAACCAAATATTAACTAAATTGCTAAATAAAGTTACAAATTACAGTGTTTAAAGTGATGTGTTTTCTCTATAACCTAACGATCTTTTAAAATTATAGATAGGGTATGTCATACAAATCGTTCTTATAAAAACCCGACACTGGTAGATTCCCCTCGCCCTTCCGTGCACCGCAACACTCCGCCATGCTGGATAGAGACTTATCGCAATGACATATGGGAGAAAGCGAGACGTATGATACGCGAGGAGTGTACTCGACGCAAAGTGGCGTACTTGGGTGTGGTGCGTTTTTCACCCTCAGTTACCATATCTATATGTTTTAAAGGATCATTGCTATAACCCATTACCTTGTTTTGTAATGGGTTATATTGTGTTTGTGGGACAATGTATGTGGATTAATCTGTAAAAGCTCGAAAGAAAAAAAACATGCTTAAGCATGTTAACACAAAAAAACCCAATCATAAATAAAATGTTAATATTTAAATTATTCACACTATCAAACAATTATTATACCTTATGTTTATTACTTTACTTATATGTTAGGTTAACTTACTGGTTTAGGTTACATTAGAAAAAAACAGTTATTTCAAAAATATGTAATACTACAGCATTTCTGTGGTTAAAATCATCATCTTATTTAAGTTGTAAAAACCATATCCCACTCCTTTTTCTATCTCACAATAACATTTAACTCTCCCTACTTTTTCAGGATGAAGCATTGAGTTAGCAACTGACGCAAGTGTGACATTATAAAATCTTAACCGGCGTTACTTAAGTTTAGCAAGTTTAGTCTACTCTACTATACTTAAGGTCTAAATTAATATACTTTTAAACTATATACTAACTAATATAAAATTTGTCTATTTATGTTCAAAACAAATTTATTATCCAGATTATGAAAATTCTATAAAAGAAACTAATTTTTAAAAATTGCCAAGTAAACCGCTAAGTAAATTCAAACCAAGATCTACCTATTAAGCATCAAATGAATTGGCACTTAGGTACATCATATTTATAACGCATAAAACACAGCAATTTTTACAAAAAAATAACATTCTATAGCACTTACCTATTTTTTAAAGTTGGGTAATATATTTTCATAGTTAAAAATCAATAAATCCTCTTTTATACAATTAGGATACATTGTATAAAAGAGGAAACATTGTTCCTATGTACAGGATTCACAAATTTCAAATCACTACTTAATTAAACAAAAAAATATTTTCAATAGCTGATGGTATGTATTATATCAACATAAAAAACAGACAAGATAAATCAAAAAATGTACCTTATGAATCCAATAATGATAGCCAAAATAGATAACGCCATGAGGGCACAGTGAGATACGTCTGCCAGATAAATAGCAAGGAGACCGAGGCGAGGATGGCGCACTAACACGAAGAAGAGGATGAGGCAGATCAGGGCTGCCACAAGGAGTAGCAAACCACAGAAGAGGCCCTTAGAGGCACCGGCGCAGTCCACACGGTTTCCACGGCGAGCTTGTGCCAACGCAGCAGCCCTGCGAGCTACAACTGCCTCAAAGCGACGCTCCAATTCTGCTTCTCCCACCAGGCTGAAATAAAATAATGAGAAGGTAATAATGATGTGAACTTTTAATGGAGAGATGATTTTGAGGCATTTCCCCAACTTAGTATCAATAGCATAGTGCATAATACATTTGTATTATTAGATGCTTCTCAGGAATATTACGAATATTCATAATAAACACATAGATCTTAGTTAGTTCATCTATATGCTAATGCCAGTTTAAATTTTGATCTATACATATGTCTAAATATTTATGAGCATTCGTGTGTTCGATCGATCAATATTGCAACAACATGTACGAGGGTTGTCTGGTAAGTACCTAGCCTACAAATGAAAAATTTTGGAAAAGTGGGATTTATTTTTCAACATAGTCTCCTTTTAGTTCGATATACTTGATCCACCGATGCTCCAACTTCTTTAACCCGTCTGAATTTTTTTTTTCTCGAGGTCTGCAAAGTAGGCCTCCGTGGTGGCGATGACCATTTGACTCAAATTTCTGCTCAAACTTTTTTTTTTTTTCAATTCACAAAAAGAAGTTACATAGGGCCAAATCTGGAGAATACGGTGGATGGGGCAGCAGTTCGTAGACCAATTTGGCCGTGGCAACGGTGGAGGTGTGAGCCGGTGCGTTGTCATGGTGAAAGAGCACTTTTTTCTTCCCCAAATGGAGCCGTTTTTTCTGCAATTCGGCGTCGAATCGACCCAATAATTCGGTATAGTAGAGCCCTATGACCGTTTTGGCGTTCTCCAGGTAGTCGATGTAAATCACACCTTGTGAATCCCAGAAAACGGTGGCCTTCACTGTTCCGGCCGATAGCACAGTCTTCGCCTTCTTCGGAGCGCGTTCACCGGGTACAGTCCACTGTTTCGACTGTTCCTTGGTCTCTGGTGTGTACCAGTGGATCCATGTTTCGTCGACGGTTAGAAACTCCTTCGGATTGCGCTTAAACAGCGTCAAACACTGCTCTGAAGTGGTCTAACGGTTGCGCTTGTTGTCCGGAGTGAGAAAACGCGGCACCCATCGTGGTCTGCCAACACAAGATCATGGATTTGTGTTATGTTATCCTCCGTGGTAGCCGTTTTCGGGGTACCTGGGCGTGGCTCATCAAAAACCGACGTGCGACCATGTTGAAACTCGTTAAACCAATTTTTGACCAATCCAATCCAAGCCGATTTCCGTACCAGAAACAAGAATCGAATCACCGACCGATATTGCTCTTTTTCCATTTTTCTAAAATCCGCTGACGCGTCCGCTTGTCAAAAATGTCAAAACAAAACTACTATCAAAATTCGTTTGAAATTTAATTTTAATTGTATTTAATGTAAGCCAACTCTTATCTAGTCATTATTTAACATTATTAAGGCCTTGCTCAGAGTTTTACTCGTCATATCCAACGATTCACCAGAAAACAAGAGAACAGTGTTGTCTGCAAAGTAAATAGTCAGCTAACCCGTGGTTACATTTAAGAGGTCATTATTATACAGGAGGAATAGTATTTTGGTTCCTCTCTGAGGGCAACCTTTAAGTAAGTATCACTCATCATCACTGCCTGTGCCCGTTAATCAAGATAACTGGCAAAGAAGTTGTGGGTTATTCTTATTATACGATGTAATTTGAGTTTATTAAGGAGTTTGTTATGGGGTACATTATCAAACGCCTTTGCCAAATTTAAAAAACACTCCAATTGTCTTTAGTCCTTTATCTGTGTTAAGGGTGATATACTTAGTTACTTCAGCAATGGTGTTTTCCGTTCCACTCCCTCGCGAAAACCAAACTGATATGGTCATATACGTTTATATTTCGTTAGAAATATTATAAATCAGTTTTTGTATAATTTTTGATAGGACGTTAAGTAAGAATATCGGTCTGTAATTAGAAATGTCATTTTTCTCCACAGATTTAAAAATTGGACACACAGATGCCATTTTAAGATTTGTAGGGAACTGGCCCGTACTTGTATAGAGATTAGTATATAAAATAATATGGACCATTGGGTCAGCTATATAGCTTCTTATGAGTTTGATAGCCTCTACCTTTAGGCTTTTTTTTTCTTTTTAGCCTAAATACCGTTAGGTATTTGGTATTTTTAAGTAAATTTATAATATTACTTTTGTTTTATTTGTTGGTGCTATCGATTTTATATTGTTATTCTTATTGTAAATATGAATAGGTACATTTAGGGTTATTATTTTCATTTTTTCTTAAAACAATTACAATATTATTGAAAAAAAAATATGTAAATTTGAACTGACCGTGGATGACGACCAATATGCTTCCACATAACGTAGATGACAGCAGCGCCAATAAGCGAGTATTCAATTATGAATGGGTATAGATAAGGAGCAGAATCTTGGACAATAGTCCCCATGATATTGACTCGGCCACAGTTTTGTGCAGCTCCTACTGGGCTATTGTTAGCGACCAGAGCCTCGGAAAGTGGTTCCAAGGCCTCGAAAATATCTGTTGCGTTCGTATTGGCAGCAGCTGCAAACCACATCATGACAATATTTTATATTCATCGGTACTTATGTCTTTTTAATTGATACCATCACCATTTCTTTAAAACAAGCCAATTCACAACTACAATGGTTAAGATATTAATTTAGGAGGTCTTTGTAAGAATAAATCGCTTATTAAGCATTTTTACAAATTGCAATATATTGTTAGTAAATCTACATACATATGGTGAGATAAATGAATTAATGTATAAACAGGTTTCCCAATATGGCAACGCCATTAGAAATACCATCGGAATTTCACGATGAACAAATACAATAAAGTAAAGAAATAAATAATAATTTTAAATCTACCTTTATCACTTTTTAAAGTAAAATCTTGAATCGCGAGGTGCACCCTATAATTTTACAAATAGAATAAGCTTTATTAATTTATTGTTATTATTTTATAATAGGCAGGCAGCATAGCTGATAAGCCTATATCTTTTTCAGTATCAAAATTGTTATTATTTTTTCCTTGTTTTTTTTTCCTTAAATGTTCATCTAGATTGTTTTAAATTGGTTGATTGTCTTTGATTTTATGACACTTTCTGGCAAGCCATTCCATGCTTCCACGACTCTGTTACTGATAAGTTCTTCCTGTACTAGATTATTAAAGATAACCAAGAAGATTTAATCGACAAATGTTCAAATAGATGAATTTAATGTTAATGTTAATTAGAAGGGGACAGTAGATGTGTTCTTATTAGATTTTCTTAGAGATTACTTAGAGATTTTCTTATAGATTCTTAGAGAGTAGATTTAGGTATAAAAAAGAAAAATGGAATAAAAATTCAAGTATTTTAAAGATAAGAGAAATTAATGATTACATCAACATCATTGATAGGAAATAATTAAGTTCAAATCACATAATATGAATACATATATGGGGGTAATATGATAGCTGCGAAAAATAACATCAACTTTGTTGATGATACAATTAAAGGCTTTTTTGGCCAAGATGACTACAGGAATGTGATTTTAATGCAATCTAATAAAAGGCGTTCTAAACTGAATCTCCCTAGTAGAACCCTTAGATATCAATGTCTTCACTATAGTACCTAACTTAGTTTTAAGAGTTCCAAAACCAGTCAGTTCACATTTGATTTCTACCAGGGAAATAAATTTAATAGTCTTATTTACACTGTTAGTGTTATTCCACCCATTACAATACACAGGTTTATTTAATTTTATGGTAATATCCACTTTTAGATATTCAAATTGACATGCAATATACCTGCAAAAGTACGCGGCGGTGCTTCGTTGTACACTTCATATAAGTTGTTATTAATAGGATAGCCATGCCATTTCACATCACCAGACTTAGTAGTAGCGGGGGATTGAGTGGAAGTTGTTAGAAGGGGAGCAATTGTTGTGAATACCCATTGGTAGCCCGCATTTAAAGTGGAATAGATAGTGGCAGGCAACGCATTAAGTGGGGGAGGGGTAGTGGCAAATGGTGGTTCATTTTTGGGAGTAGTCCAAGGGTCATCATTAGCCCAAGGGTCAATGGGATCGGGTTGAGCATTGAACCAAGGATCCTGTGTAGATGGAAGTATGTTTTTAATGCGCTTGACAAGTCCCGATGAAGGAGTTTTCCCAAACAAATATGGCGGATAAAGAGTGCTTGTAGCTGAAAGATGACAATGCGTATTAGTATATTAGGTGAATGTTTTTTTGATGAAGAATAATCATTAGATAAGATCAATTCTGTAGTGTATGTACTATATAAAATATATGATATGTCCTTTTTCAGTAAGAGATAAAGTTTAGAGATAAGTGAACATTTATTAAAAAATACTACTAATTAAAAGAAAATTAAAAAAAAAAAATAGTAATATTACTTAGCGCTTCCCACGGACTAATTAATACTCGACAGAGCGTGTTAGACCCCCCGAATGTATGAACCCCTCTAGCACATCATATGAACAATTCCTCACCTCAATGAAATAAAAAAAAAAAAAAATTGTTTAGATGGCCTGTCCAGTGTTAATTAGTCCGAGGCGCTTCCATTGTAAAATAAAAGTTTTGTAAAAACTATAGGTTTATAGGTATTATGAGCATCATATTATATAGACCATTTTTTATGGTTTTTTTTTCTCAAAATGGTTACCATTTTTTTCCTTATAAAAAGCACTCTTAAAATGGTTATTTTTGTTATTTATCTCAAAATGGGTATATATGGACTTATATGGTCCAGACACCACAGAGTTATATGTATTGTTACATGTTTAATATTTTTTATAAGCTTGTTGAAATTGAGCTTTGATAAATTGGATAACATCTTATTAGGAAGATATAATAACTAAATTTAAACATACAACCTAATATGGTAAGTGACTTACTTCATTCGTGTTAAAACCACATGCCTATTTAAATGACAAGTCGACGGAATCAATACGGCTGGAACTGACAGACAAAATACAAAAGGCACTAGAGGATAAGGAAATTACCCTGGGCACCTTTCTCGTCATTGACAATACCTCAACAGCTATCATCACTAAAAGCTTAAAAGAGAAAGGTATAGACACAACCACAATTAGATGGACCGAACACATTCTTAATAATAGATTTGTTAGAACAATCATCCCTATTGTGACTTTAGAGGCTAATGCCTCAAGAGGATATTCACAAGGAGGCGTTCTTTCTCCTCTAATGTGGTCTATAGTGGTGGACACCCTACTAAAGCTACTTAGCGAAGCCCAGTTTGATGCGCAAGGTTACACTGACGACACTGCAAATGCATTCACACTATCTCTGCGCTATTACAAAAAAGCACTCAAAATTGTAGCTAAGCGGTGTACGGACTATAAACTGTCCATCAATACCAACAAATGCCGTTTACAAAACATAATGCCGTTTACAAAACAAAAAGAATACAGGTAATTTAAAAATGCAGTAATATGTTAAAATATCGTAAAATATTTTGGAGTCACGCTAGACAGCAAGCCTACATGGAACCCACACAAAAGGTAACCAAAGCAATCTGGACATGTTGCCGCAAAGCCATGTGCTCAACCTCGACTGCTGCACTTGAAGCCCCTACTAAACTTAACGCCATTGCAAGCCTAAGCATAAGGGATTGATTTCTAAATATTGCAATATTTCCAGATGAACTCTCTGTCCACACTATGAAATGCTTTCTCAAGATTCACAAAGACGAGATGAAATGGACAATGTCACTCCAATTTGCTGATTCATTTGATTACTGTAGTATTTTATATTATGAATTGAACTATTTTGGTTTTCAGTTTGCCAACAGCAAGAAGAGTCTGGAGAATTTGTGGGTCTAATCAGAACATTCCTAAAGGGATGTTTCCATCGAATTCTTCACTTATCAGCAGTCGCTCAGTTGACTGGAAATATTTGATTTTGCTTTCCTTTGGAGTATAGTTGTCAGTTTATTGAGTCACTTCTATATCTACGGACGCTTCTTTGTACTGACGGGTAGTCATATGGTATTCTTGCCTCTGAGGGACACATAGGATTTAACTAATCTCATAATAAAATTATACTTTTAACCAAAACTGATAGTGTGATTATTACTTAAGATAAATAAGATATTCTTACAGCTAAATAATTTAAAAGCAAAAAAAACATTTCAAAGCAGCATAAATACAAATTATATTTTTTTGCCAATGACAGACATGCCTGCTAAGATGATGTTAAAATTGACGCTTTGAGGCGCAGTGGCATTCTACCTTAAGACCGTTGGAAAATATTATTTAATTTAAAAATAGGTTTAGACCAAAATAAAACTACCACCAATTCCATTTTTGGATGCGTAAAAACATTTAACTAAAAACCAAATTAATAACAACATACAGTTAACCACTACAGTCTACATCTATAATGTTGAGTGGCCTCATAGTAATGCTCTTACTTGTTGAGGGTGTTGTTGTTGGTATTGCAGCTGTTGTTTTGACAACGTTAAATGCCTTAGCTGCAAAGGACCTTACAGTGGTCGGTAAAGTGTATGACGAGGGACTGATGGTCGTCCCAGCTTTTATACCACCGATTTCTTGGCCGGTGACGCGACCGGCATTGAGCAGGGTGTGTAGTCGAATACTCTCTAGTTTGTATGGAATAAAGGAGGCGAATACCATTAATTAACATTGGTAATATTTAAAGATAAAATTATTTGACATACTTTGGCTACTTTTTCTGAATATCTAACCTCTAATTTGAGATGATTTCAATACAGCAGAATCGTATACTTAATATGTTTGGAATATTATTTTATATTGAGGTAAGCCTAATTTTGTGCACTAAATAAAAAGAATGAAAAAAAAATGTATTTTTTGTTTTTTACTATTTCACAATTTTTCACTTTTAATAAGTTAATCTCAAAAAGTTACAGAGATAAACGCTGGATAAAATATTAAGTTTAAGGATAAATGAAACAATATAATAAACCTGTTTTTTTACCGTGTCATATTAACTCTTTCTTCACATTTTGTTTTGAAACATCTACAGCTGTATGCATTCTAAGTGTGCAATATATTCATGCGTGATTTATCTGAAATCTTTCATTTTTGTTCCACCATAAGAAGCATAAAATAAGTACTACTTAATAGTACCAATATTAAAATCTCGATCTTTAATTCAACTATTTGTATTTATGGTTGACAGAAATATATGGCCCTTTTAGCGCAAGCTAAACTAAATGAACCCACAAATACACTTTCTTATCATGTTAATATTGATGCCAACAGTATTAAGAATGAGAAGTCACTCAAATTATTTTACATAATGTCATTGTTATTTTTTATGTTACTACAGAGCTCTATCCAGTGACGTGTGTGACGTGATTTAATTTGTATAATAGGATTGTAAATTTAATTAATTTGGTATGCAGAAATTGACGTGAAAATGTATGTGCCTCGGATTGGATAAGGTGAGTTGTGCCTATGTAAAAATAGACAATAATTTTAAAAGTACAGGCATTTTCATGTATTTCTGTACTTTAGTGAAAACCTATAATTAGTCAACTTTATACACAATTGTATGTACCATTCATTATTTATTGTACTATTGGTTTTCCAAGTAAACAATAAATAAAGTATATTAATAAGATCCCAAGTGCAGTATGTAAATCCTATTTCTAATATACCTATCTAAGCATAAATTTAAATATGGTTATAAAATATATAATCAACTTACCAAGAACGATACCATCTTCGGGTTTATTTCCTCTAGCTGTGTGGTAGGCGGTTATCTCTTTCAATGACTCAATGACAAGAGTTCGGATCCACACGCAGAGATTTGTGGCAACAACGTGCATCAGGCCAAATCTTGCAACTACTTTGAATCGGTGTATGTTAAGCTGTTTGATAAACCAACAAATACTATTAAAATATATTTACTAAATTTTCACCTACTGGTGTTCCTTAAATTATTACATATTCTTATAAAAATACTCGTTTTGTAGGTTATGATTTTATAATTAACTTCTTGTGATTAAAAATGTTTATTACAAAAAAAAGTTGAATATTTGATTAGCAGTCTAAATAAAACTTACAGTTTGAAATGTGTTCGGATTGAAATCAAAGAAAATGAACTGTTAATGGTACTAATTTACAAAAGCAATACGAACCCTCGAATTCATGAAGATAAAATACATTTGCATGAATGTGAAGACCATTTGTAGGACAGGGTTGACACCACGTAAAATTTGATAGCAGGGTGATTCGAAAGGCACCTCGAAAAATGTGCCAAATTCCAGGCCGTTGTAAATCATAGTACCAAGACCGAATGCTGGAAAAAAAATAAGAGTTTAGGCCATAAATTTTGCTTACCATACATACGTAGGTACATATAAAATTGGCACTATAGGAACCTTCAAACAAACGACTTATTTGCCCATATAGAGGTAATAACGTACGTTGAAAACGTACGTACCTAGATGTTCTTAGATTATCAGTCAGATTAAAAAAAGCTATGGTAAAACGGATAACCATCTGTGTGATTAACTAATGTGGGGAAACTCTGTAGATGCTGGTATCTGGCTTAAATAGTCTTTATTGTCATATTTGATATAAAAGCTTATAGACGTCAAGGCCTACAAATATGATGAGTCAGCTTTAGGATACAGGTATTAGGAGATGTGTGCTCATTATGAACGGCTGGGATGGATATTGCTACACCACCTTTTCCTCCCACACTACCACAAATTGGAAAAAGAAACTGATACTAAACAGAACAAGCCTCCAAAATGACATATACCTGCAAAAAAGTAACTTTTATATATATATTTGCCAGTGGATACCTTCTTAGTATCAGTACTATAATGAGTTTTGAAGCGCTCTTCTCTGTTTTGTCCGTGATGTTATTTCTTTCTAAAAGCTTGTAAAAACAGAAACACTATGTCATCGGTTAGTCATAAAAAATAGAATCAATGCTTGTCTAATAACTTAGTTGAATTTACATCTTTATGAAATTGACTTTACCTCTGGATTTTCTTATAGTCAATTTACGTCTAAAGTTTTGATAAAATTTGTGGAAAAATGCAAACTTTTCGTCGTTCTAACTTTTAGATAAAGTAGAAATTACTTTTTGATGACTATGAGATAAAACCAATATCCGATATTATTTTTCTTCTATCTACAAATATGAGACTCACAACATTACAACGTTTGTATGGAAAAATGAGAGGGTTGAACCCTCTTAAAGTATTAAAGTAAAATGGATAAAATTAAATAACCAACCAATGGCACCAATGCGAAGGAAGAAACTTCCATGGCTGTGATCATTCTGGGTAGTTTTACGCTTGCGGCAAATGCGAGGAGTTATTGCAGACTCCACTTCAACGATATCTTGCTAAAATTAAATTAGAGTTTAAAAAAAATTAAAACTCAGAATTTTAGGTAAAAATAAATTAATGAAGACATATTTAAACATACAGAAGCACATAAATGACAAACTAAAACATGTTGTTTTTACTTATGTGCACATAATTAAAAGCTAAGGTATTTTTTTAACTGTGAATATATTATATTTCTTAAATATACGAGTATTAAAACATATTAATAAAGATTATTGTATCATATAACAAGACATTTTAAAAATCGATTATACTGATCAAAAAATATTAGTTTATTTTAAAGAAGTTTAATTCCCATATAAAATAATAATAAATGAAAAAATGTTTATATATACTATAAAATATGTAACCTAATTGCTTATGGGTAAAGAAATATACTCATAAATTGAATACTCAATTTTTTTGAATGGACATCATTAAACCAATTAAATACATTGTTTTTGTAGACTAGGCTATTTTTTCTGATTCACCATTGAATATTTTGCAGACCCTTCAGGTTGAACCTACTGCAGATTAATGAAGAGTATCAAAGTCAGAAGCAAATATTTAAATGGCTGCATCACCACACTGCATTTAATTTACATAATAATTAAGCATTTAGTTTATTATGAAAAATATTAATTGTTATCGTTATATTTATTTTGATTGTGTCTAAATTAATAAGAATCGGATAAAAATACATAAACTATCCCGGATATATTGGGTCTCACCACTGGGATTTGCGGGCCCAATTCTCGGACACCAAGCCTCATGCTTGTCTATCCCGGTATGTTCTCATTTATATTTTTCCTACTCATAGATGGTCCCTGACCTTCCAATATTTATTCCGAACTCACAGCGGTTATTGAATAATTGAAGATATTTTAATCGCGTCTTGCCACAATTGTCCATACAAACTATAGTACACAAGTGTTACTTCAGAAGCAACAGTAAACATAGTTGGCACATTTTATCATGACCTACCCGCATCACAGGGAGGTATAAACTTTGAAGATGTGGAAAGTATTTTACCATTTTGCAGCTTAGTCAAACTGAATAATCTATAATTGCCCGAAATGCAATTAAAAATTTGCAGCGTTAAAACGAAAACATATTTCCTGTAATTTTATTAATAGCACAATATCTAATAAAGCACAAATATATTAAAACATGCACCAAAATAAAACAAAATACGTAAGTTACCTTAATTTATTGTTTTGATACTACTGATTTATTAAGTATCTTAAAATAATTGGTTGGTGTTTGTTTTGTATAAGTTAATTAATAGTATTGAAAATATTTTTTATAATAGTTAAAAAATCCAAAATTTTCTATTGTTTACTGTTTACACTAGCTATACTAATTTAATCAAATTACTTTCTTAAAAGATATTTACAGTATTAAAATAACAATTGGTCACATGTGCCATCAATTCTACGCCAACACATTTAATAAATATTATATACTCGAGGGGACTAGAAGCAAAGTGACAAATTCCAAATTTTGAACGCCTTTTTTCTATGTGACGCTAATTCATAATTTGGTACCAATTTGAGCACAATCTAATAGAAAATATAAATTAAAAATTAGATTAGAACCAAACTTGACAAACTCCACTGGTATTCAGAAGCAAAGATAGCAAAATCCAGTTCGGCCAGTCAAAGTCAACCATTTTGATAAAATCATCATTTTTTCAGTATTATCATGAAAGCTACCAAGTTAAATGTAAAAATGGATTGTTTTCCATACATGTCGTGCTCATCAAAAGCACGAAGGCGCGCGAGGAACCCGACCAATTGGAAAATAAATTACCTCAAAACATAAAGGAAACTCATAAGAAAATGAATAATTTGTTAATATAACTTTTAACATGTAAACTTTAAAAATTATAATTTCAGTTGGGATGAACAAAGTTATTGTTGTTTTCTTAAACTCCTAGATCACCTCATGAATTGATAGCAAAAATGACAAACTCCATTGGTGCCAAAAACAAAGTCCTTAGTTAGATGCAAAGACGACAAACTCTTTTAAATTTGGTGACAAATGAAAAGAACTCCACCATCTAAACCAATTTTGTGGTTTTACTACAAATTCGTCATTTGGGTTTTCAATACTATTTTAATACTTTTATTCAGCTTATGATTAAATTTCCAAAGTTACCGTTGCGTATTATTTCAAAAACACGTTTTTTATTATTTCCCGTTAAACATGAAGATAAGAGTTTGTCGACTTTGCTTCTAGACCCCTCACTTATGATGCATGCCCTAATTATCAGAGTAATCAGCATGTGATTTATAAGTGAGGAGATGCTGACAAAACCTAATGAGCCTAGATCATTTTGCAATGTTTCACAATCTGATTTATTCCTATCGTAAATATGACATACAAAATGTTGCATAAAGTGATTTAACACAGGTAGAAAAATCATTTATGAATACAAGAAATAAGATAGGGCCAACAACACCACTACCTTGAGGTACTCCGGATGGCTAGGAAACTAAATGAAATAAAGCTTTTCCAAACAGAAACCTGAAGACTCTTTTTCGTCAAAAATGACTCAATCCAGGAAACCATTTTAGGATTTAGAGAAAGATGTCTATGTTTATTCGTTAAACCTGACTGAGGAACGAAGTCAAAAGCTTTTGCAAAGTCTGATAAAAAATATAGAATGAACCTAAGTCCACCATCTAAGGCCTATAACTTGAGAGAAAGTAGTCAGAGTTTAGGGATTATTGACAGTTGTAAATTTGAAATTCAACATGGAATACTAAAAAGTAGTAGATGAGCAAAAACAACCACAAAGAGTTTAATTTTTACCATGAAAAATATTCTACTCCATCCGGTCATCGGGTTCATACGGAACTTATCTGGTTATATGTAATCAGAAACATTGCATTTAAATGTTTTTAGTCAATAAATTTACAAAATAAAATAGAACTCAAGAAAATGTACCCAAAATTTAAAAAATAATTTTGCTTGAGACTGGACTCATCTGCTTTTGTTCGCTCAATCCTCATTTGGTAAACATCTTGAGGTCTACTTTCTAGTTTCTACTGTAGTGCTGATATTGTTTTCCTTTCAATTCACTTATTTTTCAACGCTCAGTTCTAAAAATAGTGGGCCACCATATAAAAATGGTTAATTAGCAAAGTTAAATAATTAATTATATAATGTAGTCATTTTAGTGGTTTGTGACAATTTTAAAGATCTATTTGATTTAATAAAATATTTTTTAAAATAGTTACGTTAGCCGATTCAATAGGGTCTGTTACCTTTCTAACTAGGTAAGAGTTACCTGTTCTAAGAAAGGTAAGGTAATGTAAGTCAACCAATTATGTATGTAAAATTAATTGTTATTTGTCTGTATTTTTATTTAGTTAAATAGACAAATATTATTACGACCCACGGATGCACACATACACACACCATCAAGATGCCATCGTTAATCGTACAGCGAGTGTGCCTGTCGTGCTGTGGATGAAACAAGCCGAGAATCACCGACGCCGTCCGAACGAGTGCGCCTACGCAATGCCGGGGATTTGAACAGCGAGGCAGCCACCACCAGCCAGTCAATTTTGATTCAACGAGTCAGCGCCCAACCGACATTATAATACAGTATAATGTAATATAATGGTAATACCTAATTACCATATCTTTGCAACGATATTCATTTTATTGTTATTCATATTATGTTATTTCTGTACACTGGCTAGTCTTTGTCTGTAATTAATATAAGTAATTGTTTTAAGTAAATGAAGATATTACCGCCGGAGTTAAGTAAATGGTTCACGGAGACATCTATCATTTCATCTTCCGGTGAACCTCAACATCACAGCTTGGACTTAATATCCTCAGAGCAGTATACAATCAATGGTAATTATCAGGTTCAGGATAGCAAGGTCCTAAATAACTAGGCTTAGCCACTAGGCTTAACCCACGATACTAGCCTGCAAAATGAGAATTTCCCAGAAATTCTCAGCAATAAATTTCTCAAAAATTGCCATAAATCCTTTGAAATCACCATTTTTGTGTCATAATAAATATCATTGTAATAAGTGCAATCCTTCTTTCATTAAAATTCTAAACAAAATACCCAAAATCTAACAATGCATTCAAACTAAAATAAAAACTTATTCCAATAAGTCCACTGTGTCCCGAGACCACTCCCGTTAAAAAATTTAGCTAACAGGTCCTGCGATTTCTAGTATTATTTGTAACAACGGTATATAAAATATCATAGTGGTTTCTGAGGAAAAAAAAGGAAAACTTTACGTGATAATATTAAAAAGATGTTGTAATAACATATTTGTTGTGAGTGCACAGCTGTAGCTGTAGCTGCACACCTGTAACAATGTCAAGATTACATTATCAATCCGCGCTGCGTCAGAATTTCCACACTGACCAAATTTACAAGATCTGTTAAAAAATATTAAGTAATACAAACCCCCATTAAATTTTCGGGAATGGTCTTGGACAAACTGTATAGTATTACCAAGTTAGTATTGTGTATTAGTACCAAGCAATTAATAATATTAGTACATGCAATAAAATATCAGGGGATAACATAAAATAAAATTAAGGAATAACTGTGAAACTAATATTTCGTATATCATTGTTGCAAAATGAAAAATGTTTTACGGTTAACTTTAGCCAATCTGTGCCTGAAATTTGTATTTTTAATTAACTAAAAATGTCCATAAGTACCATCATATTTTTCATTAAAAATAACTGTATATAATACATATAAAAAAATTTTTTGGACTTTGCTTCTAATTGCTGACTTTAAAATGTGTCTTATTAGCAAAAGTATGCCAGAATTGGTTTTGATATATACTAGCATTTTTTTTAAAATGTAGAATATTTTTAATAAAAAGCCTGTATAAAGTTACACATATTATTATCCCTCTTAAAAATATGTAGATATAATAATAAATTTTACATTGAAAAATATTATAAGTATTGGTTTTTTTCTGTAAAGGCACGAATTATCTTTGATTGACACTTGAATATTAAGTATGTATATATTTTTTTTAAATATTGAAAACATTTAACTAAGATATGTTAACGTAACCCTTCAAAGTTTCATCTTTTTTTTCAAAAATGTTATGTTTGTAATAAAGAAACAATAAAATGATAATAAATATTTATGTATAATAAAGCGATGATTTTCTATGGTCTATTATTTTCTACTGAATAAACAGTATAGATGAGGTAGGTTTATAATACCTATGTGAAACAAGCAGAGCCAAATAACAAAAATATAACATACTTATAGAAAAATAAATAATTAAATATAGGATATATAAATATATAGTAATAAGTCATCTACTACTCAATTAAAATCGCTAAATAACATATACATTCTGATAAACATCATAATTGAAACCTGAGAACATTTGTTTTCAATAATTTTCAATTAGTCTAAATTAAATGAGTTAAATTTAATTCAACTCATTTTCAAATACGTTATTGAAAATAAAATTATTACAAGGTAATTTATTTATTTATTTTATTGGCATATTAATGATTTATTTGTTAGACTTAAAACCTATTACTAAATTATACTGATTTATTTAGTAGATTTGAAAGGTACATGATTTATTCGACAAATAGTAAAATAAAATATTTGATTACTTCTTACATGGTAAGGTTTGTTTCACACAATGTTAAAACTGTGGTTCAAATATTTTACCATAGGTTTTTTCAAGATATTAAACTAAAAACCTATATTGAAGTAACACCTCTTTGGTTAAAGCACATCAAATTAATCAATATAATCGCTATATTTTTTATTTAATCCATTTTTCTAAAGTAATTTTCTATTTATTGTTTTTTGCTTAGATATTTGCTAATGGATCATCCTGGATTTTCAAAAAAATATCTATTTATTGATTTTAATCATTACAAGATACCTGGTAGATTTTAAGCTCCTAGATACTATTCTTTTTTACACAAAATTTGCTAGAATGAGATCTTCCAATTATTCTTTTAACTAAACAATGTAATAAGGCCAATGTTAGAAACGATTAGTCGGTATTCAGTTCTCGGTTGGCTGTTGTTTCTCTCCACAATGGTAGGCATGGTGGGCACAAAGTATGAAAGGTGTTGGGCTCACCTGGATTGGCGCCGTGCGAAGCTGTTGTTCACGCACAATGTCGCGCATCTTACGTGGGTACACCTCCTGCCCAAAAATAAAACGAAAAGGCCGGCGATAACGAAAAACGCATGCATAGCAAATTAAAATTAAATAATCACAAAATTAATTATCGCTCCATACAGAAGCGTTAAAAAAAAGCATCACAGAATTGAACGTAAGATTGGAAATGACTTGATTTCCCGACTAATTTATATAGTCACCTCACCAATTAAGAAAAAAAATAGACTACGATTTCCTATTAAAATCTGTGAGATCTACTCATAGGTCAAACAGAAAAAAAGTGTGTCCTCAAAATTAAGATATTCTTGCAATAGCACTCAAATCACCTTAATCAGCAAATGGTTTCAATCGTGGCTAAGTAGTCAGGATATGTTCACATGACAAGGGTTCTACTTAATAAGTGCTGACTAAATCATATCAGCGTGAGCCAACAGTTTCACAGTTACATCCCGATTAGATTTTAATTGGTCTATAGGAGTATGTTCATTGGAGTAAGTTTGTAGGAGTAAGTTTGTAGGAGTAAGCATGTTGGAGTAAGTTTGTAGGAGTAAGTATGTAGGCGTAAGTTTATATGAGTATGTTTGTAGGAGTAAGTATATAAGCGTAAGTTTGTAGGAGTAAAGCAACTTGACGAAAAACACTGGAAACAGTTAGACCACACCGCAATTATTTAAATAGTTATTGAAACAAAATTTTAAATGTCATTCCTTTCACTTACCTTCAGGAGGCTTAATTGCTCTCTATAGGAGTGAATCTACAAAGTTAGTAAAGTAACCTCACCAAAAATATATGAATGAAGACTTACCTGAAATTGGCTTTGTTTCTTTGCTTCCTTGCCGTGTTTCTCTTTTCCCGCATCTTTATCTTTATCCTTCTCTTTGTCCTTCTCTCCCTTCTTTTTCCCTTGATCCTTCTTTGTCTCTTTTTCTTTTTCTTTTTCCTTTTCTTTGTTCTTCTTTTCTTTTTCCTTCTTTTGCTTCTTTTCCTTGGGGGGTGGTTTGGGCTTCGGTGGGCTGCCATTGCAGCATGCGCTTTCTGATATAAACGTTAAATTTTAACGTTCTAATTTTTTTTTAATAAATCAAAGACAAATTTTACAAATAAATTAAGTCTTAAGTGATGTTTGAAAATGTCAATTGAAGCCAAATATGTGTTGATTCATTATGTCTATGAATACATCATTGATTCATCGAGATGACCGTACAGTAAGTGATTACCTAAATATACGCTGTTGTAGGCACCAAGCATATTCATTATTATTTATATAAAGAGTTTAACTTAGCAACTGAGTATTACATTCTACAGCTTATCCGGCATAAATCTTTATGTTATGTTAGGACAGACTCAGGTATTTTCGGTTGTATTACGCGGAGTAAAAGAAGTTTTTAAATGTATTCGAAAACCGTACTTGAACTTTTTTCATCTCATTCACAAAATATCGAGTGTATTGAATGAAACTTGTAAATATTTCTAGCAAATTGAATGTTTTATCCTAACGGCACCATTGGAATAACAGATGTAATCTACTGTATTAATTGAATACATATTATATGCACAGAAAAAAAACAATTGAATCCTATTCGTACTATTAATATGTGTATGATTACTGCCATTATAGAATTTTTGGAAATAAAAAAAAACTCAAAAGGTACACAAGAGACTGTAAATATAAGTGAGAGGTCCGTTGATGATTTCCACAGGTGTTTCAACTTGAAGCTTTGATCATCAATGCAAGTGTGAAATATGAATTCAGTGGCCAACCTACCTTGGAGAAGGAAACAGAAGACATAGAGCAAAAACAATATGCTCATGCCATAAAGGTAGGTGAAGAAGCCTTCGTAGTAGTAGAGAGGCAGATTGTGGGTGATGACATCGCTGATGACGTAAGCAATGCAGATGACTACTAAAAGCTTGGCGTAGATGAAGCTCATGATGATGAAAAGTGATGTTCTGCAAAACAAAGAAAAAAGAAGGTCAAATGTGCGCCTCATTAGCATAGCTGATGTTCATTCCGATATGATGTTCGGCAATTTTAAATAAAGCAATAAAAATTTTAATTATTTATAAGTACAACATAATTCTTTAACTAATAAATAGGTAATTCAAACTTATTTAAACGCTGGAAAAATATTTACAAATTAAATGTATCGAAAAGCAAAGAGGAATTTAGAGGACACTATTTAAAAAAAATCCATGCGTCGCGATGTGAAGTCAAGGGACTAGAGAAAAGAGGTAAATAAATACAAGTGGCCAAAGAAATAACCAAATAAAAATTATTTCAAACAAAAGGTAACTTTTGACCACAACCTGTTTTTTTTTAGTGAACCTGAGATCGAAAGTTAGAATGAGCTCAGTGTATTTTTTATTCTGAAACAATTAATTTGTTTATGTAAATTGCATAATTAACTACTTTCAATTATTGATTCTTTAATGGCCCCAATACGGTCGAAGTAGTCGATTCAAAGAAGCAAAATAGTTTTAATATGCCATTAAAATTAAACTATACGTAGTGTTACAATATTGAAATTAAAATGTTGGCTATTATTCAACTTTTACAATATGTACGTAACCTGTACATTTATGCAACAACAGCAAACTTAGTCTATCTAGGAACGAGCAGTAGCCTAGTTAGGTATTTGTAACTGTAAAATAATAGAATGAATAAATAAATGCTTATCTACGGTTGCATTTTTTTTTAACAGCAAGCTTTGATTGTAAAAAGCAAACATATAGATTGTAATATATTTTGTTTATACAGGGTTTTAATAACCATATAGAGCAATAATTTTAATATAGTTTAGTACTCAGCGGTTAGGTACGTCTGCAAAGTATACTTACTTGCCTAATGTACTATTTAATTTTTTTTTTTAACAAATAAATATATTATTCTACCGCTAAAATGGCAAGCGCGGAGCTGCCATATTTCTATAATACATCCATGATATTTCATTATAACAAGCAGGTATTGCAAACTTCATCGAATAAATTTTACGGTTTTAAATCTTATAAACCGTTAATTTGTTCATTTTACATAATTCATAAAAAAACAGATCAGGTGTGAACATTGTTCATGCAAATAGGAGTTCCGTTCCTGTCTTAACAATCCTACAATGTACTTTAGTAGATACTAAAGAAAGTACCTAATTACTATTAGTCAGGTCCTTCGCTACATCTTCTATATCTATATATATATATATACAATTATATAAATAATACGCACACAAATCATGTGCTTTATATATTACACTTTTACATTTCCATTATTTTTATTTTTTTCATCAACTTCATACATAAATCACTCATAAAATCATCTCATTTCACCACCATCCTTCATCGTTATCACAAATCCATTTTTTATATATTTTGTTAAAATATCATCCTTTCCTTATTTCATCTAATTAGATGGTTACATAATATTTGGCAATATTTTACACTAAAGAGTTAAAAATGCATTTATATAAAACTCAGCCCTGGGTTTAAGCCGACATCCTGCGCTCTCTAGTACAGGACCTCTTTAGGGCCTTTATAAATATTATGCTATCCAGCACTTTATCTTATAATTAAAAACTTTTCAAAATTTTTGAATATTGTCAAAGATTGTGTCATTTATATCTTTTCAGGCGATTTGCCGCTATTAAAAAACAATCATCAAATATAAGTTATATATATATATATATATATATATATATATATATATATATATATTATATAAATGACTGTTTCTTTGTCCTTTATGCATTCCTAAACCGTCAGTCGGTGTGCGATGGTTTGGGAAGTTATCGTGAGCACACCCGATTAGGTTTGTGAATTAAAAAAAACGTGAAATTCAACCATCAAGGGGGTAATGGGGGTTTGTATTTTGTATGGAACTTTTATAACCGTCAGTTTTAGAATCTCAAAAATTGGCATATAGCTTCTTTATATAACATAGACATCGAATGAGAAGGTTTTATTTAAATATTCAACCAATTGTGGGGGTTATGGGGGGGTGAACATTTTTATAAAAAAATATATACTTAGGTCTGGAGACTTGAAATTTTACAAATAGCTCCTTTACATAATATAGGCACGCACCAACAGTGGATTTTGCGAAATTCTACCATTAAGGGGGGGTAATGGGGGTTAGAAATTTGTATGGAACTTACAAACTGTCAGGTCTAGGAATTCGAAAAATGGCACGTAGCTTCTTTACATAACGTAGACATCAAATGAGAAACGAAACATCAAATTTAGACCCGTGGATGGCCCGAAGGGCCTAGAGATGGGGAGCGTAGAGACCCATCCCGAGTGCCGCACGCACGAGTTTTCGGTCGTCGAAGGCGCCGACATTACCGATTGCAGGGCCTAGAGATGGGGAGCGACCCATCCCGAGTGCCGCAGGCACGAGTTGTCGGGCGTCGAAGTCGGGGGTCGTTTTTTAACTCTATCTTTATTAGTATATTAGGCTACCCTAGTTTAATGAATTAATACTTTAATTTGTATTGTCTTTTGGGTAACCGCAATAAATAAATTTATTCACACTTTATATTCAATTTATAGTAGTTATAATTTGGCACTGCATGTTTCTATTTGCGCACTTCTTCAATTGGCCACTAATAAATAATGCGTCTCAACCAACAGCCATGAAGTTTGAAGACGATCGCGCTCTGCTGATGATGAGCGCCACGTCGCCATCGCATGTCAAGTTTTATTCTTGAGTACGATCTATCTTTATTGTCCGACGGCTTCCGATGTGATCTAAACTATTATAGTAGCGCGCGATTACGAGAGATCCTCGTAATCTCGTCATAATGTACCACCCTATTACTAATGTTCATAATCGACTATGAAAGTAGTTATGTTAGTAGTTGGCTGATTTCTATAATCGAGTAATGACTACTAATTAGTAATACTAATCTGATGCGGCGCAACAGGATGTTCGTTTGTTCTCTTCTACTAGTCTCTGTCTTTTTTGGTCTTCGTTCGTTCGACAGACGACGCGAATTTGATGCTAATTAGTATTTACTAATGACTTTTAGTATTACTTTTAGTTTAAATGTTGTTAGTTTAAAGTATGTTTGTACATATGTGCTTTAATAAAACACTAAGTTAAATAAATAAATGCCTAGATATTTCGTTTCAATTTTTTTTTTATTTAGCTTGACAGCAACGATACATTGGGGATCGAGAGGTGCGAACGAGAGATCCACGCCTCAGTGCCTCAGCCTCTCGTACAGTCGACATAATCGAGATATCTCGAGAGATCTTCATAATCCCATGATACCATTGTATGTTTTTTGTCGTAATTTATTCAGACCTAAAAAAATAACCCACTGTTTTCTCTATGGCCATCTAAAACGCACATCGAATGGGATAAAAGTGCCGTAAGCACAAGGGAAGATACGAAATGAAGCAACCGATCACAAGTTGCCGTTAATGACCCAACTGTACGACGTCAAGATTTGGTTAAATACTTTACTACAACTAAAAAATGTATAGAAGCAGTTGATATTGTATGATAGCTATAGGATCTCATAGCTATTATAGTTTTTCTGTAAAGCTATACATTGAAACTTAACAATTTTCCCGGTTTTAGGCCATATTTTTGTTTATTAGTGTTATATTACAAATACATATCTTTTATACGAAAGAGTATAAGACGGGGGAGGGGGGCTGCTGATAGAAACACTAAAAGTAATACAGAAAAAAAAAATAGTTGAAAATAAAGCCGTTAATAGTAAAACGTAAATGATAAAAAGTGTAAAATAATTTTAATGGAATTACTATACAATTAGTAATATATTTTTTTTTACATTTAAACTATAACGCATTATTTCCTATGATTTACTGAAACAAAACGATGTTCACTCTGTGTTGAGTAACCATCAAACTTATTGAGGATTCATTAAATTATCTTAAAATATTTCCTCTGCACATAATAATTAAGTAATACTGTATTTAAGTGCATATTGTGTTTCTTAGGTATTTCAAATTAATATATTTGAAGAAGACTAGATTACCATTACGTCGAAAACCGAGGTTTAAGTAAATGAATATCTATATTCACGGATACTTGTATTACAAACTACGAGTAGTAGGGACAAACGCGTGCGCGTGCGCGTGCGTATGCTTTCCCGCCACATAATTGTTTACAGATAGTATGTTTTTTGATAAGCACAAAAAAAATTTTCGTGAAATAAATAAAAAGTCTATGGCGTAGGTTATCGATTCCCGCGCATACCTTTTAGTTGGCTTCGGCTGGACGTTCTTGAGTTCCATCTCTTTGTTGGCCGAGTTGTGCTTCTCGGCTATGGCGATGTCGCTGCCCGTCTGCCGGTGCTGCTGGCCCACGGGCAGGGTGGCCATGTTGTCCGCGGACTCCACCTCCACGCAGGCCACCGAGGACATCTTCACCTCCGCTTCGGCGGCGGCGTGACGGTCCTTGCCCATTCCCCGGCTTTCTAAATACTATTTCGATGTGCGCGATTCGATTCGGATAAAGCAATGCTAACCCGGTTATATTCGTTGTAGCGTTCGGCGTCCCATGTTTCCAACAGGACCGGGAATAAACGCCCCTACAAAATGGTGGAGCGCCTCCGCGTCGCTCGGCGTGCGCGCGACCCGAACCTCCCTCTGACTTTAGCACGACCCGCGGGCTGTCTGCGAAAACGCCCTCTGCCGCGGCAAATGGCCAGAGAAGGGCTCGCAGTTTCCACTGCGATTTTTAAAGATGTCGGCGTCCTCTCGCGGAGGAGATCGCGGCCGCGGAGGAGGGTAGCGCTCGGTCGTCTCCCGGAGAGTCGCTCGACGGAGCGGGAGGGGTGAGGGCTGAGGGGTTGGAGGACAACGAATCCGGATCACGCGAAGACAGTGCAGTGCGAATAACACAAATAAATAATAGATTTAAATGTGTCAATAAACCTTCCTAAACCTACTTACGAAAATCTAAATAAAATACATTATTATAATGAATATTAGATATATTAGGCAATAATTATAAATTATAATGACTGCGTATTTAATTTAAGCATACGATTAAAACATAGTCATATTACCAATAACTCATTTCTTGCACCCTCAAACTCCCACTCCCACAACCTTTTATAGACCCACCCTTGCTTTTGTGTTGTCTTGTATACGATATATAGAATGAAGAAAGTCCAACCTAGTCGTGAACTTTTGGCATGTACTTTGAGAGCAATCTCAGGTTTAAAAAACAAATTGAATAAATACAAAACAAAACAATATTAAAAATATTAAGTAACTTCTTGTGAATACAAAATAAATTAATATACCACGTGCGCTGATATGTAAGTGATAGACTAAGGTAGTTAATTAGTTTATATATATGTCACATATTTATTATTTTTATAATTTTGTTAAAATGTTATCCTTTTCTTATTTCATCTAACCAGGTGGTTATATAACAATATTTTACACTAAAGAGGACAGCTGAAAGTTAAACATGCATTTTTAAACCGACATCCTACGCTCTCAAGTACAGGACCTCCTTAGTACCTTTATAAATATTTTGCTAACAACAGTGTAATAAAAAACAGATTTTTAATCCTATTGGGCGAACAGACGAATATATCAATCTCTGCAGAAATGGAATTTAATAATTCGACTGCTCTCCCAACTGGACTATACTTGTATACGCCGGTACCGACATGCTAACCGCTTAAAAAAAGAATCATCACATATAAGTTGTATATGAATATATGTACATATAAAATATAGCCATTATTATTACCTTAGAAAGTTAGAACACTTAATACAATTTAACATAAAGTTAAAATGAATAAAACTTGAGATGACAGTAAGTTTGGTTTTGATTTTGAAAGGGAAATAAATCAAAACTAAAAATGTCACGATTTTAGTACGATTCCGTTAATGCATATTTTTTCTAAATATTTTCGAATTGGTGACGCGCCGCCCCTGCACAGACGTCGGTACAGCTTCGCGCGGATTCGACGCCCAGCATCGCGACGCCGCAGGTCGATACGGGGCGGCTGCGAACGGCCCGGCAGGGATGCTGCGCCCTGCGCGGAAGACCTCCAACGTTTCGACGCGACCTAGTGACCGCTTCCGGCCTCGCCAGGCGCCGCGGTAAGAAATATAAAACACCAGAAACACACACCATAAATGACGTTTAAAGGCAACACCCTAATAATTGTATATATGCAGCGAAACTAAATTTATAATGGTATTGCATAAGTATGGATAGGTTGGTAGCGCCGAGGGACGCTGTATCGGTCATTGCACTCAGGTTCACGGGGTACGCGCAGGGTCACTCCTACCCACTGTCTCTCAGCTGGTTAAATTAAATGCTGGTTAAGTTAAGTTAAATACACATTTCGTAATCTAAAGTCAAACTAACAAGGGTTGGATGTTAGCTACCTCGAAATAATGAATAACAAAACGGCTTTTTATATGTTAATTATTACAAAGGCCACATATTTAGCTTTATAATGTCATCTATTACAAAATAATAATAATTGACTGTGTTCAAATTTTAACAATATATCTCATTTCAGGAATTTGTTAGTTGCCACAAATGCCTGAAATTTAAATTTAAATTAAAAAAAAGAGATAAAACGCATATAATTTGATGTTATGGCTAAGAATTTAGTTTTATTATAAAGATAAGGGTTTGCCATTATGTTTTAAAAATGATTTCGGGTAAGTGGCCGCCGCGGCTGACTCGAACAAATTCCAGCCGAGAGGCCCAATTTTCAACCACTTTTTGCAGCAAGTTGGGCCGTATGTCAGCAATAACGCGCCGAATATTCTCTTCCAAGGCGTTAATCGTGTCCGGCTTATCTGCGTAGACAAGCGACTTCACATAACCCCACAAAAAATAGTCCAGCGGTGTTAAATCGCACGATCTTGGAGGCCACGCCACGTTGTTCAGGAGTAAGTCTATTCATTATGAAATGGCAAACCAAACTGAGCATAAATCAAGTGACAGCTGTCAAAAACACCAACTACGAAAAAAGTAGTGCCAGATTGAAAACCACGCTTCTAAAAAAAACACCTATATAATAAATAAAAGCGAAAGATAGAAACTTTAATTTAGATATAGAATGTTGTTGAATACTATGTTAGGTTGTAATTATTTTAGGACTAATGTACTTAACTAGTTTTAGTATAAGAAGCTACTATCCCCGTCCTTTGGCCGTCTTATCCGTCCGTTGCAACTTTCAACTCGAAAAGTACAAATGTTGAAGTGATCCAGCGATCTAATTAGATTACCAAAAGTAATCCAACAGACGGAAGGATCCTCTTTTACTTAAAATTAACTTATTTGTCTAATTAAATTACTTTATTCACCTTAATTTACTCAAATTTTACCTTGTTCTACGTTGTTTACTATAATTAATAATGTCCAAAATTTTATTACCTACTTATTTGTATTCGCTAAAATGTTTGTACGGATGACCTAATAATATTTGCACATCTGGTAAATTATTTCTTGGAAATGACCTAATTTGTAAATACATAAAGCACCTTGATCTAAATTAATTATTATCATTACCTATTTGCTAAAATTTTGCATATCGACCTATATTCCATATTTAACTTGACCTACTAAAATTCGCAATTTCCCTACTAAATTTCGCACACGTCAAACACCGTAATTTTACTTACATAGACTCAATTTCAACACATCCTAATTTAATAAATAATAACTGAAATCACAAAATAATTAAAATTCACTTATGACACAATTAAAGTATATCAAACAATTTCCTAAAACACAAAAACATAAATAAATAATAGTCAGTGAAACATATTACACACTTAACTTGACATCATCTTCTGCAACCCGGCTGGATTTTCTAATTTATCATATTAGAACATTCATGTCATCTTGTATATTTCGTTTGTACAATAAAATCCTGTACCTAGAAATACACTTATAAGGAAAGTCCTCCCTTATTCAATATCAGTGTTTCCCAATCTTGTATTTGTGTTTTTAGCTCTCAATGAGGTAAAACAATCCGTGTTTGTATGTATGTATGTATATATTTATATATATATATATTTTTAGAGGGGGAATTTAATTGAAGGCCTCCCAACAACCCCTCACAGCCTTCCCTTATTGACCACCAAACCAAGATCTTAGAGCATTAATTTAAACGGTTGAGTATAAAATATAATATTTATATGTCGAACTATCAAATTTGTCCATTAATATGAAATAAAATGACTCTTTCAATTTTTCATTTTATGTACACTTATGATCTATGATTGACCCTCAGTTGGGAATTATGAAGAATTTTCATAATGTTCCAATCACGATGGCACATGATCAACTGTTTACAATTTGAATCCTTTCAAATTGACAATTCAACTGGTTTTAAGTAGTAGATATTTGGTTTGTGTCTTCAAACAAAAAATATCAAGGCATGCCATTCCAACCAATAGACATTATTTAAACGTTCTCCATATTATTATATGCGTATAATCTCAAAATAATGTTTGATAAAATACAAAGTACGTGATGGCTATGAAACACAATTTGTGTTAATTTGAGATATTATCTCAATCTCCAACGGTTTTGGTAACCATAAAATTAGGTATTCAATTGAGTTTTAGGTATCTTTCCTTAATCATATTAATAATTAAATATAAGTTTATTTGATTTGTGTAAAAAATATTGAGATTAAATCTCATTCAATAATCCACATTTGGTAATACAATTCATATGTACTCCTCATGCGAATTCAAAATTATAAACTAAACAACAAATCAATCAAATGTTCCTTTCAGGATTAACCATATGCAATAAGCATATCTAAATATGTATATATCTCTAACGCGACTTGCTCTGATCAGTATGAAAAACAAAATTCTGTTACCAGAATGAAAGGTTGGAACATATATTTACATATAGTATTATAACAAATAAATATGCGTATATATATGTATAGCATTTATTTTAATTGACTTCAAATTTATTTGTGTTTTATTCTTCGTTCACACAAAATCCAAATAGTTCAACTCAAATTTCAAGTGTCTGATGTAATTTCATTTCGTAGTAACATACAGGGTGTCGTTTCTTTACAATTTATGTGTGTTACAAATTATGCTAATATTCTCAGAATAATATTTACATTCGAATAGAGTGTAACATTTTTTAAATTCCTTTCTTCTCACAACAGAGGAATTAACTTTTTATAAAACCAAAAAAAAACCATTTAAATTCAACATGGAACAAACTCACCGAGTTTTTACAAGGATCCAATAACTTCGATTCAAACAAACTTCACTTTGCACTATTTCCACTATTAATACTATTAGACACTTCACATGATTTTAAATTCCTCAACACTCAAATTTTAGTATACATATATTTTAACTTAACTAACTATTATATTAACTAACTTACTTATAATTAATAATTTCTAAATATTTCCATAACTACATTTAATTCCTATCTAAAATTATAATTTAGCTAAAACAATTCTCTAAGTATTTATAAATTTAGAGATTATATGCTAAACCCTTGAACGAACATCCATTCCATAGATTCCATTTGATTCTTTCCTATCCGAAATTTATTCAATAATTGAATTTGATTTATTTATAACGTCGATTTGTTACTTGTCTCGGTTCATGTGAATTTCAAACCTTTATATTACACGAAAATATCTGTTTTTATCGATCTTTCGCAGTTTGAACTTTACAATTCGATTAAAACGTCTCAATTTATTTAAGGTTCCAATTAGGATTTATCCTCTAAGTCCTAAGTTAATTAAACCAATAAAGTTTAACATTTAATATAACTATATAATATTTTTGTTTGGGTCGTTCTAAATTTTTTCATACTACCTTTGAGTATATTTATTTTTCTAAAATTTTTTTATATAATTTAAGTTTTATGTATCAATTCTGGTTTTTATATACCTTTCTGATTCCGTATCTGAAACTGACTTTAAAATTATATTTTATAATAATTTTGTGTTCGGGATCGAACCTGAGTCCTTCGTTTCTAGTGCAAAAATTTTCATCGAATGTTTGATTTTATTTTCACGGTATATAATTTGTATTCGTTCCCGCTACCCTGTAATTTCAGGAAAACTTTGTAATTAGATTTTAATTTACAATTTTCTTAAAATATCTTAATTTTTATATGTCAAAATTAATTATTTTTAAGATTCCTGGATTCAGTTTCGGAAACTGATTTCAAAAATATATAGTTTTATATTGGTTACATCCGGGTTTGAACTCAAAACTTCACGATCTAAGTGCATGAGTTTATTTATCGCGTCTGATAAGATACAATTGCGTATCGCGTAAGTTCTTTAGAATTACTTTATACGAATATAATTGTAATAAATTATATATTATTTATATATAGTTTTAAATATATATTTTTTTTTAAATAGTATTATTTAAATATATATATATATTTTCTATAATTTAACACACACCGAGTTTACAAGGAGTCTATCGAGTGACTTCGACTTGTAATGTTACACAAAATATTAGTAAAGTAAACTTTAACAAAATTTAATTCCCGGACTTCAAATACTTTTATCGTCACGCGTCCCGGACAAAACTTCCTTCACTTGCGAATTCGACCAAAAACCCCCTGATTTTTCGTCTGTCGTTCAATTTAAAACCTTTGCTCCCCCACTAACTCTAGGCGGGTCCATTTAATCGTTTCTCATCTCTAACCAATAGAATTTTAGCAATTACCATCTGATTTATCGTATAAACAAACCTGGATGTACCCTGCTCAACCCGTTAATTTTAATTAGAAGTCTTAAAAATTAATCGTTTTTTAAACCCGTTAGTTCATAGGGCTAAATGACCAAAGATCAAATCTGTTATGGGTTTTGACATAATTAAGATTCACTTGTTTATACAATTAAGCGGGCTTATGGTAACCAGGTATCGCAAACCATTTTTTACACACTAAATTCATTGTTATTAGACACCCACATCTTGCATCCTTATTCAACTTCCAACGTCTCACTCTTATTCTCTGACAGTTATCGTTTAAACAATTACAGCGTCCTGCCTCCTTGCTCCAGATCTCTATTGGCTACATCACCATGATTGAGTCAAAACCCTCCCATCAAGGCGTGACTTACGTTTCTTGTCTCTCTCTGGACAGTCATTTTTCTACATGCTATTCCTTTCATCCGGCAAAGCTATAAAATAACCATCAAATCGACATAACTCAGTTAATGGTGTACGCCATACTCCTATGGAAAATAACCGGTATCTGCTCCACTAGCGAATACATTTTTGGTCAATTATCTAAGTATCAGTAGTTATAATTCGTATGGAGACTAACGTATCCGTTCTCTTCGGTTACGTTGTGTCGGTTCGCTTCGGTTACTCGTGGTATTTGAATGCTCATCCCTAAGTCTCTGTTTATAAAATCATTAATTCTAATTACTCTCGATCAGCAGTGCACAATCGGTGGTCTTTGTTCCCTGTTCGTATTTAAAATTGAATTAAGTTGAATTATTTTGATATGTTTCGTAAAATGTCTAATAATTTCTAAATTATTTTCCTTCGGAATTTGATCTGATATCCATACACCTTACTACTGTAAAATTTTGACAGTTGCACTTTAACTTCTTCTATCAGAAAACACAGTTTTAGAATAAAAAGAACGGTATTTTGCTTTTATTTTAATCAACTATGACATTTTTGTCTTAATTTCAACTGAAGTTTCCATCCAGCTGCTTCAGCTATCCATTCCCGTTAATTTCGTTTTAATTGGTGTCGATAGAATTTCTGTAATAATATAATTATTTTACATATTTTTTCATTTAACTTTTTATAATTTTTCCTTAATGTAGGTCTTCATCTGACCTCTTTGTGATATCGTTTCCAAAATTTCAAAGAAATCGTAGCTTCCGACTTTTCGTATTGTATTTATCTATTTATACAATATTATGTTATTAAAGTAGTCAAATCGATTTCCTTAATGTAACAGCTCCTGTATTACATTATTTTAAACTTATCTATCTTAATAACATCTTCGTATATATTCTTATTAGGGTAGGATTGAGACCATCACAATGTTTTTGAAAACAACCATAGTCATTTAGAATCACATCGGAGGTTGATTGAATAATGTAAAGATATAACATTAAAATCAACAATTTTTTAGTACTAATTAATGAAACATAGACAGTTCGATAGAGCGCTAAATATATCATATTCGAATTTTAAAAACATGACAGCACGGCTGTTGGAACGTATTATTTATTATTGGTTAGTTAAAACTAATACAAACTCATTTATATGCGCAAATGGAAACATGTAAAAGAATGTTCAGTGCCACATTATAATTATTATTATAAGTATTATGTCCATGTTGTTTCAATACTAGCGCGCGTCAAAATTTACAAAAATAAATAAAATCGTGTTAAAATTTATGATGAATCGAAAGAATCATATGATACAATTAAATATTTTTTTATTTTAATCTCTTCAGACTTTAAAAACAACCCTCTATGGCCATCCAAGCACATCGAATGGGCTAAAAGTGCCACAGGCACAAGTGAAGATAGGAAATGAAGCAACCCATCACAAGTTAGCACCACAGGCGCAAGTCTGGGGGGAAGATACCGTGAGTGACGCCTGTAAGACGTCAGGTTCTGGCCAGATAATTTACTACTACTGAACAATGTATAGAAGCAGTTAAGGGTTTCATCGCTATTCTTGTTTATATTAATGATTATATTATTTTTAGGAGTTACAAATTTAGTCATTTTTTAATTAGATGGAAAATAACTATTTTTGTATGGGCTATTAATAACATTTATATATTGAGCGTCTATGGTAACAGTAAAGGAAGCCCTCGTGCAAGTTACCCTATTGGTATTCCCCCTCCCAATGTTGTTAGGCTGATAGGCATAAAGAAAGGGGGTTCAAATAAAATCGATTGCCATCAAATATTGGGGTGCGATTACTCTTACTCTTAAACTTTGATTCTAAGCAACTATTGAAATGACAAATGTTGAGTCGAAACTTTTGCACTTCCAATTTTAACAACCAACGTAGGTAGTAGGTACTAACTTGTTGTTTTTACGAGTACATACAAGAACCTCCTCTACTATATTGCTGACCAATATAGTTCAGTCTGCATCCTAAACTCCGACTCTGTTAAAAACGAAGATATTGTAATTGTTAGGATAGAGTTGAAAAATCGGGAGTTAAAAAAATGTTTCGCAAATAAGGAAGGATGGATAGCAAAACATTTTTAGAATAAATGCCCTCGTTTAGCTATATATATAAAAAAAAACTTAAAAACAACTCAAGATGTAAGAAATATATTGTTCATATTTATGTAGGAGTATTATTATTATTAATACATATAACATGCCCTTTCATAATTGGGAAAGAACCGACCGATACGGTTTTATTTTTAAAGAAATTAAAACCGTATCTCTTTGCCATGTGCATAGTTATAAAAAAATTCGCTCGTTCGTGTTTTCCAAAACGTAGTACGGAGTGTCAATCACGCTAGACCGCCATTTTATTGTTATGGTTGCGTTTGATTTGTATGTGATGCGATGCGGGCCGCATGGTTAGGTTATGGCCGCTTCTACCAACTTTTGTCATTCTGTCTCTTCCGCTTGGGGAGAAATGCAAACGTAAACTTAATCAAAAATCGGATTAAGGAGCAAAAAATTCGTTAAATTTGATTTTGTTTCTTGAAATTTTTTTTTATAGTTTATAAGTTTTATAAATCGTCTATAAACGAGAATGCTAAAGATAGATAAAAATATGTAAACAGTAAATTAAAGTCAAATATAAAAAAATATGTTCTAAAATTTGTAACGCGAAGGCCATTCGGGTTATACAAACAAAGGGTCAGATATTCAATCTTGCCTAAATGCCTGTCTCAGATCTCAAAGGTCTTTTAAATTTGGCCCTTTTCATGGTTTAATGAACTTTCAATTTGGAAATTTCACTGAGATTGGAGTATTCTTTATAGTATTTGGAGTATTCTATATTGGACATTTTGTATTGCGAGAATTTCATTTAACAGGAGTTATTGGTGAAGTATAAGTTCCACCAGCATCCGTTTAGGCATCGCTTTCAGTACTATTATTCAGTAGGATTATGATCTGAAGCATTGATAGGAATTTATCGGAGGTGAATTATTTAACTTAACAAACACATCTAAAGTGAACTTTGATTATATTATGCATTGGACCCCTTGGTCCAAGAGATCACCCATATGATTACTAAGTTTGAAAATATTGCTAATTAGTACAAATTATGATGACATAGTCCATCCGAATTGATAGGTAGTGTGTACGCGTTTTAATAACTATTATATTAAGTTATTTGTAAGAATGTTAGTGTTTGTGTGTCTCATTTTTTTTTTTTGTAAAAAGGAAACACTTATAATTGGTTAATGTTTCATAAAATTGTTTTTATTATAATTTTTTATAAATAACCAGTATGGGCAATGTTAAAAATAGTTAATAATCGCCATTTTATTAGAAGTTTTTTATTTAGCCTGCAATGTTTGTATATCGTGTATTTAACCAAATCTTGCAAGTTGAATTAGAATTACTCCTTATCTTACGGAGTTGATTTCGATGACAATTTCTTTTTATTTCAGCACATTCACGAAATTTTGTACACGCATTCAAGCACTTAAATAAAAACTTGTTTTTAAAGATGTATTTTTACTATTAATTTTATTATTTAAATTTCACAAATAAATAACAAAACCTCAAGAGCTAAATTGAATAATAATCCTACACATATTATAAGCCTTAGAATCTATATTCAACTTAAAAATTTTACTTTAATTTGTCGATAATTCCATTATCTCACTGACCATCAAGGTGCATAAATGATTGCAGTTTATTATGGATCGATAATTCGTTGTCTCCAATAATTCTCCCTAAATTGGTGACAAAATCCGGTAACGTAGTAGTGGGTGACGTCATAGCTTGAATTGTAAAGTCTTCCATTCTCTTTGATCCCTCCGACCTGTCGACGTGTGAGATTACCCAGTCGAGCGCGAGGTGCGTTGAAAAGCCCGCTACGGCGTGAAATTCATGACGTCAGCATCACCAGCATCACAATAAATAGATCTGGACCTCGTTTAAATAGAAACATGACATTATAGCGAGTATGTCAAGTGTAAATAATGTTACCCTCATCGCGGCAATCGTTTTATTTTAGAGGCTCTCTTCATTTATTTACAGTTAGTTATGTGGAACTTTGAAAGATAGATATTGAAAGACACCTACATAAAATGTATCGACGGTGTAGATGCAAAATATTCTTTATTAATTTTATAAAATATCAGAACTCATAATCAGAACTTATTTTTTTTTATAAATGCAAAATGGACAGTTATCTACATTTTATAGTCTATTCAGTTTTTAATTGATCGACTGTCATTTTATTACAAAAACAAAATTTTTATTATGCTTAAATTGGAACTAAAATCAGGAATGATTAAAGAAAAACAGTTCATAGCTTTATAAAACGGGTATTCTTTTATATCATAAAAGTTAAGAATTTTATGAGCATACAACCGATTTAATAAAAGAAAACCTGTATGTTTCGTATCATACATTCAAACTGACCATACAAATTTTAGTACAAGTACGACAAATTTTCGTGAGGATTATGCAATGTTTCATTCTATTTAATTTGGATAAAGCTTCTTTTAAAATATCCTTGCATTTGTAATACACATTTGTTCGTTATAAAATGACCGCTTGTAGCATAGGAAAACCAAATGACCTTTATTCCATTTTGGAAAAAGGTAGACAAGCACGTTTTGTAAATATAACATTATATTTAGGGTTTACGGCGCACCTGGGGGACTCAATACCGCGATAACCCTGAAATTTCGTTCTTATTATTTTCAGTGCATGGGTGAGTTCACCCTTTCCCAAGCAATGTCGGGGTGAGTTCACCCTTTCCCAAACAATGTTGGGGTGAGTTTACCCTTTCCCAAGCAATGTTGGGGTGAGTTCACCCTTTCCCAAGCAATGTTGGGGCGAGTTCACCCTTTCCCAAGCAATGTTGGGGTGAGTTCACCCTTTCCCAAACAATGTTGGGGTGAGTTCACCCTTTCCCAAGCAATGTCGGGGTGAGTTCACCCTTTCCCAAACAATGTTGGGGTGAGTTTACCCTTTCCCAAGCAATGTTGGGGTGAGTTCACCCTTTCCCAAGCAATGTTGGGGCGAGTTCACCCTTTCCCAAGCAATGTCGGGGTGAGTTCACCCTTTCCCAAACAATGTTGGGGTGAGTTCACCCTTTCCCAAGCAATGTCGGGGTGAGTTCACCCTTTCCCAAACAATGTTGGGGTGAGTTTACCTTTTCCCAAGCAATGTTGGGGTGAGTTCACCCTTTCCCAAGCAATGTTGGGGCGAGTTCACCCTTTCCCAAGCAATGTTGGGGTGAGTTCACCCTTTCCCAAGCAATGTTGGGGCGAGTTCACCCTTTCCCAAGCAATGTTGGGGTGAGTTCACCCATTCCCGAGCAATGTTGGGGCGAGTTAGACCAGGTTGAAAATTTCGCAGATACCGCGAAATTACAACAGCACATTTTTGCGGAATCACACTGCGATATTGCTCCCCATGGCTCCCCATGGCTCTCCGTGTACTCAAGTGAAATTAAAACAACATATTTTTATTGTTATATATTCGAGAGCATACTTTTATCAGGTTTGCATTGAATTTAGTTTCTTTTTCTACATACATAATTGTTTTGTCATTAATAGCTTTTTCTCGATGATAGCACTAATAGCTTTAAAAGAAAACTGGAGCCCAAGAAACATATTTTTAATGGGCTTTTTTATATAACAAATATTATTTTGACAATGATGAAAATTAAAAGCTGTGTTTGAATAATTGAGTTTCGAAGCAACAAATCGATGGCATCAAATTTTACAGAACGCTACTACTACAAAGCTCACGTCAAGTACTAATTGACAATTTAATAATGACAATTTTTTTGTTAAAAAAAAAGGTTAATTATTAGACTATTGTATAAACGTTACCCTTTAGAGTTCTTACGCTGAGAATGGAATAGTCTTTACTGCAGTGTCTTTAAATCTTTCCCTAAGAACCAGTCCGAAACAACCTCATTATACCACCTGCCAACCAGCTATACCACCAAAGGAATACCTAAACAGTATAAATATATAAATAAAAAATAAAATGCATATGTATCGAAAAATAAACCAAGTAGTATACATAATATGTCGTACGCGGCAAAAGTGCTTTATGTCTAAACTGATTTGATAAAAAAAAAAAAACAAAATCTTAATCTTTTCATTATTTAGCGGCGCTATAAAATAAATGCCAAGATCAAAACGCTGGGCGTTGAACAGAGATGGGCGTTGAACGCGTGCCTCATTCCAAATCAACTAAAAATAACGCAATCACTACATCACTCAGTTCTATGGCCACTTGGTCAGAGTGAAAAGACTGCCGAAAAAGAAAGAATTTCGCGGGTTGGATGAATCTTGGCAAAAATTAAAATATTTTCATCACGGAACATCAAGAATAATAACAAATCCTGCGACTATGTACTTTAGCCCGTGTCTAATAGCAACGAATACTCAGCCCTGTTCTACCCGTGACATTTTTTTTTATTTATTTAATTTTTATTGATCTAACAGCATAATTTTGCACTAGCACATAAACCAATTATGGCGCGACGGCGACGGTAGGCAATTGCCAAAATTGCTTTATCGCAGCATCTCAGCTTCCGTACGCTCAGATCCCGGCTAATTTCATGTTGCAAACAACCATCCTTCACAGTTTCGATAGTCTGAACCATATGTATACAGGGTGTCCCAAGACCATTCCCGTTAAAAAAAAACAGCGAATTGGTCCTTCGATTTGTAGTGAAATTTGTTAAGAAACTATATCAAAATTCATAATACTTTCAAAGAAATACAACGTTAAAGTTTCTATTCTAAATCGTGTAAAACAGATATTTTTCAATGGTTCCTCCCTCGAATAACTACGTCACTGGGTCACTGGGCCGCGGTCAGTCAAGATCGAGGTTAATGACCTGCCGCCGCGTTGTTTGAAACGCCCTATTAGGCCGGAGCTAAATGATTGCTGTCAGATGCCACTCGTCGAACAGAGGTCGGTCTAAGAAGGGGTCACTCCTTGCCCCTTCTCTGGGGTAATAAGAGGGATGCTATTGGTCGACAGATAATATTGATTTATCGATTGATAAGATCGATTTACACCAATTTTATTACAAAAATAATAAATTTAGCGATGAAAATTTTTCGCATTTTGTTACATAATTTCTTACTCTTAATAGGGAACTTAAACATCCCCTAAAGTTTGTGGGAATGATCTTGGGCCACCCTGTATAAATGATATGCGTCGGTTGTGAGAGTTCCATTCATTCAAATAAAATGTTGATGAGACGGTATATTGCAAGTTGTAAAAACATTGTAAGTGACCTCTGGGTCTAACTTGAGTCTTATAAAGTGAAATACTTAGATTCACAGAATCATTAAAATATGCAGAATCTTTTTACTGACTAAGATCGAGGTAGTATCCGCACATAAGAAGTGTCATATAAATGTTAACGCTTCATTACAACCATCTTCCCTGACTCTACACAAGCAAATATAGCTTAGTTGAGTAGATCCCAAAATAATTGTGTATGACTATAATTTTAAAAAAAGCCGTCGAAGGCGCTAGGTATAGCGCCTTCAGAAACAGATCATACGAATTTCAGTCGATTTCAAAATTTATCATTTTTAAGTTTAAAATTATTATAACTTAAAAGATTATTCACGGAAAAAACTAAAGTTCGTGATAGACACAGAAAATATCCATTTATAACACCTCTACACGGTTAAAAAAAAACACAAGTGCACTCGAAAACAACTCGTATTTAAAGTAAAAATTTTCAGCGTTGAAATTTAACAGAAAAATACTTTTAATTCGCTAAAGTTATCGTTAGATTTGATATTTTTAAATTAATTTAAATGTATTTAAGTATATTTTAAAAGGGTCATCGCTTATTAATAAACACGAATGAAGTCATAAATCCTACAGCCACATCCGTGAACATAGTTTGCCCTGCGAAATGTTTAATTTTTCTCTTGAAAAATAAACGTCGACCTCAAATTGAATAATATATATAAAAAAATATTCGGTTTTGGCGTAAGAATACAATTTAATGAGATATTAAATTATTTTTGATAAATATAAAGCAATGTTAACAATAATTTACCTATGTTAAGCTTGGAATATAGCGTTTATTGAAAATTAAGAAATATCTCTTACCGAATAAACACCAGTATAGAGTTAATTTTAATGCTTTTATATGTATGGTAAATGAATTATTTAGATTATCGCTTTATCGTAGTAATTCAACGAAGCATTTATAAAAGTGCGGCGTATTTTGCTCATAATTACGCCTGCATTCGATGACATACGGACTAAACACCTCACTAATAAATCATTAAAATATAAAAAAAATCCCATATAGTATAAAATAAATTATACGGTTTTATTAATATTTCATTCTTTTTACATATTGTGAGTTTGACTGTTTATTAACTGAAAATAAAACTTGAGGATTGGTTTTAGGCCCAGCTCAACTATGCCAAATTTTATTTGGTACGAAGACGCTTTAAATCAGAGGTTCCCAAAGTTTTTTGTGTCGTAGATCCCATGTTTTTCGGTTTTGGGTTTTGGTACTTACCTGATGTTGATTTTTTGTAAATTTCTAACTGCTCACGTTCGTATTTATAGAGTGACGAATTGAACAAGTCAGTGCAAGTTCGCGAAGCTCTGAGCTAGGCTTGTAACAAGATGATACTGGTACTGGGATACTGGTATGTGCAGGTTTTTACAAGTTCAAAATGTATTGCGACCACAAAGCGAATTGCCTACATCCTACAACTTACACAATTTTATAAGCATAGGGTGTCCCAAGATCATTCCCGTAAATTTAAGCGGGTGTATATGTTCTCTGTTAGGAGTAAGAAATTATATAAAAAATGCAAAAATATTTGATACCCAAATTAATTATTTTTTAAACTAAATTTGTGTAAAACAATCATAATATTACGGCAGCGTTCGCCAGGCATAATAAACCCGCTGAAAACACGTCGGGCGCCACATCGTGAATGCAACTCAAGGTCGAGCGGACGTAAACTCGTTTTACACAAATATATTAGGTTTTAAATAGAAACTTCAACAATTTTTTTCTCGAATACCGTAATGAATTTTGATATAGTTTCTTAACAAATAACACTAGGAATTGTAGGACCTATTAGCTGTTTTTTTATTGGGATTGACCTTGGGACACCCGTATATAATATTTTTTTAATTCATAGGTACTTTTATAAATAATGTATATGTCTTGATATTATAAGATAGTATAATGTAAGTAAATAGGTACTTTCAGTGTATGTTGAGATCCACTATCGTGGACTCCCATTTTTAATTCATGGACCCCCCAAAATTTTTTTTTTTCGCTGACGTAGACCCCTTGCAGGTTGTCATAGACCCCTGGGGGTCGATATAGACCACTTTGGGAATCACTGCTTTAAATCATTGGATGCTACGATCTCAAATGGTGTTCTGTAATAATAAAAGAGTTCAAGCTGATACATGATATGTGTTATGATAATAAATAGCGTGACGTGTTCATTTACGACGGAATTAGAGATATTTCTAGGTCCAGTTTGAATCTGGGTCGACAAAGTAAAAAACATGGGTAAAGATCCGAGTCTGGTCCGAAGAAAGCCAAAGAGAAATCTTCATCCAGCGCGTTGTGCGAGGAAAGTAAAGCCCAGGTACTCACTTGGCATTCTTGGGCGCGCGGTTCGAGCGCACGGCGAGTCCGGTCGAGTCTACGAGGCACCGGTGCGACGAGAGGCCGTCCCCGTCCTCGTGGTCGCAGGAGGCTGCGCAGGAGTCCGCGACGGCGTCGCCGCACCGCGACATGAGCGGCGTGCAGGCGCTCACCGCACTCACCGCGCTCACCGCGTGCGTCGGCGACGTGTGAGAACCGTAGCCATCCGAGTTCAACTGGGAGAAATAAAACATATATTATGTATTGTTACCTTATACCTTACACAAGTTTTACAGTGAAGTTTTACAGTTTATGCAGTGAATGAATCTAATTGCGACACGTTTAATCTGGTACATTCGGGTGAACTCTGTCTGACTATGCTCAGTGCGCCAAATTCTTGAGCTTAGAAGATCGCGAGCTGATATGTTACTTTTATATAAAATTGTCAATGCTCACATCGACTGCTCTGATCTTCTGGGGCTCATAGATTTGAGGGTTCCATCTGTCACGATTGAGTACGAATTATGCATAGAATTCATATATACGAGTACATCGAGCATGTAAGCTTTACAACAGCATGTTAAGGGACATCGATATATTTAACACTACTTTCCCGGCATTCAAGAGAGTGTCTACTCTAGCCCTTGAATAGTATATTTATATTCATGTAGAATGTAGAATTTATTATATTTTATATTATTATGTGTTTTATAATATATTCTGGCGATTGTCTGGATTCCCCAACCCCTACTTCCTGGTCCCGGCCTCGCTCCCTAATGTGTTTTCTATTCTTTTAAGTTTGGAGGAAAGTGTTATTGGCTTTGTGTTTAGTTTTTTTTTTGTTTATTGTAATTACTATGTAAGTTGTTTCCTGAAATAAATAAATAAATAAGTAAGAAGCAACACGCTTCCAACACGACACGTTGCTCGGGGGAGGAATGGAGGTGATGTCATGCATTGGACCGAGCTATCACGTTAAATAAATAGGCGTGCGGAAACTTTGTTGAATGATATGGGGTGATAATTTTAAAATATAAGATGAAAAACGTAATCTACTATCTTACATAAGTTTTACTTCTGGCGCGCGCATCGTGTAACCACACACACATTTCTTTTTATAATAACCCGTGATATTAAGAAAGCTATAAGCTTTCTTAAATAAATAATAAAGTAAAGTAATATGAAACATAAAAGAAATGTGAAATGCGATCAATTTCTTAGACGAAATCGCCTCTGGGGCTGTCGTTTTCCACGGCACGCTGTCTTCGCCCTCCACCATCAAAGGCCACGTCTAACCCCCACTTGACCCTTTATAGAAATAGCTACAGACCTTGCAAAAATATCAATGAAGCCATTTAAGTTGAGTATCGATTGAGAAAGTTTGGAATTCCAATTGAGGTGCTTATCTGAATATGAATTAAGTAAGTAGGTAGTAAGAATAATATTACTTTATTAATAATAAATTTGAATATTGTATGTAGTTCGACGTTGAAAAACTTTCAAACAAACAGCGTACGTGTTGATATAAATATTATAGACTCCGTGAATATATCTTCAGTATGCAGTATTATATTTTGAATGTGTCACACATGCTGCAGCTATTGATGAGAATGATCGAGCAAGGATGCTGATCGAGAAGCAATCTTAATCATTTCAACTCGGGCTGTAGCGAATACGACCAACCCTCTGGCGAAAGAGTGGTCACGTTGATTCCAGATATCCATATTTAATACAAACGCGATGGTAACCTGGCCTCTCTAGACAGCTCGGCAGAGGCCTTCGGCTCACTAGGCACCCGTGCCTACGGATGTCTGGATTATACGTAGCCCATTATTTAAATTTATTTTATTCGATTATATTTACAGCGCCACAAATAAAGTCTACCTTATTACAGGCACGAATCAGTCGCGTTAGCCTTCATAATTTAATTATAATAAGCTTTTATGTGTTCAAAGACCATTCCCGATAAAAAAAAACATTCAAATATGATTTGTTTTGACCTCATATAGTCCAAAAAATAGTGTGTAATGATCACACTACTGTGCGACCTATCAATGTTTTGTCGCGTTGCAAAAATAATGAAGGTCTTTCTATTGTTCGTGCATGACCAGCTTAAATTATTATTTTAGTTACTTATAATGTTTTTTTAAAACTGTGGTCCATCTTTCACCGCATTTTGGGGTCTTCCAGGCTGCCGTCTCGTCTCGCATAACACGAACAATCATACTCGTCTGTAGTCGATGGTTAGATCAATAAATCAACAAAGCGTCGGCAGTCAATAAGCGCAAAATGGTGAACATGAGCTCTCTTATTGAGAAGTAAAGGTCTGCTTACACAGTCGTAGGCGGGGCCGAATTCAAACGACACAAAGGCAATAAAAGTCTTCTCGTTGCTTTGGCCTACATTCCGTAAAATTAATGTCTTCTCACTTACCACAAGCTGGCTATAAATTCATCAACACCAAAAATCTATAACTACCTTCTGCTTAAAATCATATTTGACAGACCTTTTTCCTCCTAAAAACGCTGGAAAAATATGTGTGATTCATAGGTGACATATATAATATGTTTAAAAATTGTTTTTTAAACATTATACTATACAATTTGAAACATTTGAAAGTGTTTTCGGTACCTATCTCATTAGGACAAATTATTTTTTAATCTTTGTACATATTTTTATCATATTTGTAAACGACTGTACAATTTCTTTAGAAACGAAGATTCAATATTAACACAAGAGGGCATTCATTTCATGATATAAGACGTCAGCGTAAATACAAAAAGCTGTTAGACCTCGTATCAATAAATTCAAAAATACTAGGAACTAAATTTTTACAAAAAACTTCCTAAAAAATATAAAATTAATAAATAATTTAGGGCTATTTAAAAGAACCGTTACAGAATATTTATAAGGGAGAAACCTTTATTCATATTCAGAATTTTAGGCTAGTCACACATTGCCGTATGTGTGAAAAACTCGGGTCTAGAAGTTTTTACTTCTTAATTTATTTTTTTATTTATTTATATATTGACAGTAACTTAACATTAATTTCACATTATGCAAAGTACTACCTAACTAGGCAATACCCGTACTAAAGTAGACTTTCCTAGAAGCATCGTTCTTATAACTATAACCGTCTCCGCAACATACAATTACACTCATTTGAATTGAATTGTATGCAATATACATAATATATAAATAATAATATATACTATACAATTTGTTATAATAAATGTGTTGTTAATAGATAATAAATCGTTGGTTTATCATCATAATTATTTGTATACTGTATGTGTTCTGTGCAGCACTATAAAAATTTCAGTCATCATTTTCGTGAATTTGAATTCCTATGTTAGAACTAGTTATGTTATTTGGATGTATTTAAATCTAACTTTTACTCTTTGTACTTAGTTTTAATCTAGAATTGTTCCACTGTTTCAAACTATTCTCCTAAACTAAAAATATACAGTATGTCATTCCTTACATTGTAAAAACTTGAACTTTCAGTGTAAATATATAGGTCAAACAATTTTATTCTTCCTATTTTTTGTTTATTTAGTTTAGAGTGGACCTATATTTTATATTTGCTGTTAAGTGAGTTTATGTAATTAGTCAAACTTCCGAAACTAAAAATTACTGTTGTTATAGATAAACATTAATAAGCGCATGTATGGAAAAAGTGTCCTAACTCGAAAACTTAACCTGTTATATAATTCGATAAACAAAGTACACAGAGGTATCCACCTTAACTATCGTCCCAACGTGAGAATCCTGGTTGGCCTGTTCCCTGGCATCCTGGGACCGGTTGCTGTCCAGGGCATCCAGCGGCATCATCTCCCCGGGTGTGCCGAGCAAACGCTCCTTCATCTCGTGAATGTACGGACAGCGCTGCATCCTGACGGCACTCCACAACTACAGCTGCTGATAATATCCCTATGAAAAAGAAAAAGATGTTTGAATAAAATTGTAAATCGCTATTGGTAGGCTGATTGGTTTACTTTTTTTGCAACTTTTATATCGTAACAATAACATCATATGATATAAATGATTGTCAGTCATATTAAGTACCTTTCTAGTTATTGCATTACATTTTAGACGTTCTAGTGCACCCGTGCATACCGATGTACCGGAAGTTATGTTAATTAGATGTTCATAGACACGGTGACACACTCGTAAATATTGCTTTACACGATTACAAACAATATAGGTTACTGTGAATACTAAACAGAGTTATTTTTTACTATTGACAGTTTTCGATGTGCTTTTAATCAGTAAGGCAACTGGAATTGCTTTTAACAGTTCATCTCAAACAACACAAGCCATATGATAAATAAATTACAATCAATAATTGCTACACAGTCGTCAAGTAAAATTAACACAAAAAGGGCATTCAGTCAATTCGAGTTGAATAAACATTGTCAGGTTGGTAAGCCCTTGTCGCTGGTGTACAAAGTGGAAGAGGGTGCCGAGACAATGCCACCACATTTCCATCTTTCACCAACAGTTATCTCCGCGTCACAAAGAGACCTGAATGTATCTCCTGCGCACTCTGCCTCGTTTGTTTCGTAAATAGTTGCCGTGTCAGATGTTTCCGAATACAACATACCAAATTGTACGCTTGTCATGCTATTATTTCAGTTTCAAAAGATTGTTTCCAAAACTATGTTTTTGGAATTACGCATATAGTGGGGTATGCTAAAAATAAGAAACAATAATTATTTATTCATTAAATAATAGATATACGCAATCCCACGGTTAAACGATCATTATGTTTAAAGTATTTTGTGCTTGCTCCTTCCTTTCCGTGTTTTATTATCAGTTTGTAGTATAATCCATATTAATTACGAATGTTTAATTATTTTTAAAAGTTTTAATATTTGTTTTCGTGTTACATATGAAAATAAACGAGATGGCCTACTTTTGTTTTCGGGCAGATATAGTAATAGCAAGGCGCAAAACAGTGGCTGGTTAAAATAGAAATAAAATATGTGAATGCAATGTTTTTGTTTAAAAATGTCGAGAAATCCAATTTGAGGTCTAGTGGGTAGGTACCTCTTTTGAAAGAAATACGGGTGAATTATTGTAAAATATAATATTAATTCTAACAACTAAAATAACTACTAACTCCAAGCATAAAATAATCTTACTTATGTTGACTTGTTGGTGATCAAATAGTATGTGTGTATTTTGTTTAGCGTAGAGACAACAATAGGAAATTTATTTGAATTTGTTTGTTTAAAAAATCACTAACGCTCATCATGCTGTAAAATAAACTGGAGGGTTGGTGACTTTAAATGGGCTATGGTTAAAATATGGGAGGTTTAATTTTTCAGTTTTTTTATTTATTTGTTTATATAAACATTCATATTTCTTATTAATCTAGGTATAGCATAACTACATTTAAACAAATCACATTTTCCATAAAGGCTCCTTATTATGTAGTACAGGTTTGCATGGATTTTATCATTTTACCAGGTTAGTGCCTGTCTTAAAGAGATACTAAATTAAAGGGCTCTGCTTTTTTTATAATATATATTATAATATAATAAGACGGGACGTGCTGAAAATCAGCACCCTCCTCTCTCGGAAAGGGGGGCAGTTGAACACACTCCTTTTATTGGAAAATGCGATAAAAGATATGTACATACCATTTAATTTTGTTTTACATTTTTCAATAAAGGAACATTTTCTTTCTTTCAGATATGTACTACTCTCTCCTACTGTTGTACTGTTATATTTCCACGATTAATCTTTTTCTCACGAATCCATCATCCATATTATTTCATACACAGCTCTATATAATGATAAAAAAATATTTATTTTTGTTTGTTATTTTTAGTCAAGTTGTGCTGATATAAGAAATTTGAAAATTTTAATTAAATGATTCAAACCGTTGGTTTTCAAAAGTTGGAACAGCATCATGTAATAAAAAATACCTCGATGTTTTTGAAGCACGAGAAGTTATGTGATAATAAATCGATATTAAATAAACAGTGTCAAAATAATAATTATGTCTGTAATAAAAAACCAACTTGCTATGTATAATCAATGCCCCTGGAAAGAAGCCATTTGGGAGTTAGCCAAGAGGGGTAACAGGCCATTAAGCACGCTCTTTGCATGAAATATTTGATCGCCCAAGTCCAGATGGCAAATGAGTACATTTGCCTGTAGCTTTCCTTCTAGTAAGTAGTATTTATTTTGCAAAACGCAATTTCCGTTCAATACCACTGATAATTGCTTTAAAAAATATTAGCTTCAATCTCGAACTTCGCCCTAGGTTGGTAGCTAGGACCTATGGGCGGCTTAAACACAATACAAAAAAAACTACAACAAACATTAATAACATTAAAAAATAAGATAACATTCATACAAAAAAAGTAACCGAGTAACGTTTGAAAAAATATTTCAGCAAACAAAAAATATCTATAAATAAAATAATCTTCAACATTTTATTATTAAACAAAATTGAGGGCCCTTTGATCGTTCAGCAATTACGAAAACTATTTAATAGCGAAAATATACCTACTTTTAGGTAAGGAAACCCAACCCTCTATAAGGAAACCCAACTTCAATTATGAATGAAATTATATAGTAGGTAGGAAGACCATTTCACTTATTTCTTTTAATTTGGTGCAGCAAACAGTAGGTTGCCTATCACGGTTAAAAAATGAAACTTCTGCCATAGGTATAGTAATTGCGACATTAAGTCCTAGTTAAAAATGATTTACGGCCTTTTGGGTACAGGCAATGTTTTTCATTAATTAGTATTTTAAATTTTGTCTTATATTTGATGTTTTTTTAGACCAAATTTTATTTGGACGATTTTAATAGAAATATAACAAAATAAAAATTAATAAGTGAAAATCGGTTAAGTTGTTTAGGACCTTATATATTATTTAATGATCTTAACTAACTTTACTTAAATATATAAATACGATGCACGATGTGCTGAGTCCTCGGCACATTTAATTAACAATTCATCGCAATCGATATATTTTAAGAGAAAAAACAAATAAAGGGTTATTTATGCATGAAATTCGCAAACGTGAGTTATAATTATAATAAAGGTATAAAATATTATATTGAATGTAAATATTAAGTATTCGTATTCAATATATATTATTATTTTAAAATGATTTATTATAGCACTAATAATATGCTAAACACACAAACATTTCCATGCCACCAATAGAGGCACCACATACTTCATATTACACACCACACCACTACACGCATATTACATTGTTTTATTAATTTGATGTTTTCTACCATATTTATATTTGGTACAATTTTCTGGCCATTTGAATGTAGTACTAGAAAAGTAACTTGTATCGCTGTTTTGTATATTGTTAAATAAATAAAATGTACCTATACTGTATGTTTAGTTTATTTTCTAAACTAAAATGTGTTTACTGAATTATTTTTTAAGTTAGCAACAGCAACCTCACTGTCTAATAAGCTCTATTCTTTAAAAAATGTTGTACACGAGAAGTTCGAAAGTTTAAAGGGATCCGTAATAAGATCTAACGGAAAGAGTCCTATCTGTCGCTACTTTCCAACCGCCAAACTAAATTAGTTATGGCTATTATTGAGGTATGTCTACGACCTGATATTGAATTGTAATGGTTATATATCACTACAGTGGCTTCCGAAACCTGAAAAGTACGTATGTATGTATGTATTTTAATTTGTTTTTCAGATGTGCCCTGTGGATTAGTGTGGATCATTTATTATACAGGAAACAGCATATAAGACGTTCAAATCTCCCAAACTAAGAGCTTTCGTCGGCGACTGTGAGGATTCATGGATTCATTCATCAACATGCAAATCATGACGCGGACCCATAAATGCATTCCTTTCGAGGCGGGTTAAGGCGAATCCTATAAAAGGCGGGGCGCTGGTAAAATTAAAATCCAACCCACCAATGAGCACGTCACGCGTGGGACGTGAAAATACGGCATTATTGTTTGGGAAGGATTAGTTGTATGTAGTTACAATAATAATTTGGTTACGATGAGTCGAAATTTAACAATAGTTAAGAACCTCTTACACTCTAAAATTAAACAGACGGAGACATTTTTACACGAGTGTTCGCGAAGGACTTGTCAAGTCATTAATTGTATACTTACAATGATTTCATTCGTAAAAAATAACTGTTTGAAAAGCATTGCGCTCCATTTTATTTCGCGAGTTAGTTATAGTATGAAAAAAGGAACTATATATAAATAGTAAAATACTATTATGAATCAGGAACATTAATATTACAGTAATTGAAAAAGTGCATTATCATCGCCCTAATAAGCAAATCACATATGTCCATTCCCGCGTAAGATTAGGTACCTAACACGTTGACTGCCACGGCGATTTTCAGAAATCTGGCCTAAAATTACAATTTGATTTAATCACATTATGTTATTAAAAACTCTAAACCGTAATTTTTTGTTCGTTTTTTAATAAATTTTCTGTTCGTGCAAGCCAGCATTGATTTTTTGTTCTTTTCCCAGAAGCCATCTATCGATATTAGCACTGATATTTTGAGTTTAATCGTAGCTGCACAAAAATGGTAAGTAAACACAGGACGAGATAACTCGTTGGCGTCCTAGTAAAGAACGCAATCTACGCGTTCTCTCGTAGTTGGCAGTCAACGTGCTGATTACTGCACGAGACCACGCAGCGACTTATAGATTTTTCGATTTGGACAGATAAATGCAGATATGTTTCAGGTTATATTTCTTTACCAATTTCAAGTCTTATTATATATTATAATTGTATATTCAAATTTAAATTGTATTAGTTACATGAAGTCTAGTTGTTTTAACTGAAATGCAAAATTTAGATTAAAAATATCACATTTATCATTTCTTGTAATTTTAATAGAAATGGGTTTTTAGAATAATAATTGCATTAGCATATGCCGTTAAAGATAAATGAAATAAAACCCAGAATTTAAAAGGTGTGCTTTTCAGTGTTTGGTTATTAAATATTTAACTTAAGTCCATTGAAATTATTTTGGAATGATAATTTTAGGTTGTTTTATCACATAAGTCCCGTAATTTAAAGAAAACTTAGATTTTAGTATAATACGAGTTATGAACGTGTCTAAATAAAATTAAAATTTGCATTTTTCGAATCGCAGGTCTTTCTTTTTATTCGTTTTTTTTATACTCCTGTAAAATTTACTAAAACGGATCGATGCGTGATTTGCTAATTAGGGCGACTAGTTTTATAATTTGCTATTTACATATATTATGTGGTAAAACTCTAAATACTCTATGTATTGTAATTTTAATTATTATACAAATCGTAATTTAAATTTTAGATTAACCACCGATTACATAATTCTTTCGGGCCTTTTGATAAGGTTGCATTCAAACGATACTGCAAGATAAATGTTTTTTAAAGTTAACCGCTACTCGTGTAAGATATTGGTTGTTCTATTAAGATCTGGATCTAACTATGTATTTTCTACAACAGTTGACCCTTAAAACGCCACCCACGCCCGAGCACCTTGTAAACGACGCCCGTAGCGCTGTATTTCAAAGTGTATAACTTTCGAAACTATTGCGGAGGAGTGGTTTTACTATATTCGGACCGAATGGACGCGGCCAATGGCACGATTCAAAAGACACAGTCGACAATCCGCGTTATCATAAATATCGTTTAATCTTACCAGAATTCATGGATCAAAATCACCGGGTTCAACTATATTCGATCAATGTTGGTCGATCTAAGCTTAAAAGCAGAATGATTTTGTATTTAGAATATGAGATTTCTTGTATCTTAATGTTTTCTGTAATCAAAATGACGAAACGATTCGAAAATAACGGTACCTATGTAACTTAGCGAGAAGTTTATATTCATTAATTTGATTAGAAATAAAAAAAGCCGTAGTTATCTTGACAGTATTTCACAATATTCTGAAGTGTTTTGAAGTAAAAACTCCTTCCGTATTTTAATAATGTTTTTCTATAATTATTATAGCTTAATAATACAACCCTCTATGGTGTTACTTTGATTGCAGCCGTGATTATTAAAATCTTATTTAAAATAAAAAATACGTGAAAACCGATTTATAACATATACTCGTACTTATATAATCAGTATTATGGTGGTATTTTGTTATATTCATTTTGTAATATTTTGTAATCGCTAATAATTTTGACACGGTTGCGTGAGCAAACGTGACAGAATTTGCCCTATTTTATTTGGCTTCCTTGTACTTAGTACAGAATTAACGTAACCGTGTATTAGGTTTCATCACTAAATAATCAATGATGAATTAACAAAAATCGAAGAATAACTGAAGAAATGGTCAAATGGGTGTATACTAACCAACCCAATATAAAATACTTTAGTCGATTAACTCACGCAGTGACTATTTACTTTCAGCCATATTGAAATCGGACTCATTAGTAACAAGAATCGTAACTGGGCTTTTTTTGTATTTTAAATGTGATATGGTTTCTCCGCTCTAACGTCACTGTATATTAATTACCTAAGCCTTAATTTTATTGCAAAGAATGAATTTTCTGTATGAAAAATTTGTTTAGGTTTATAGCCAAGTGTAAGGTTTAAAACATCGTTGTTTCCCAACTAGACACTTTATTAATAAAGGTGAGTAAAAAGGACGACAATATTGAACTTGATAAAGAAAACTTTGATGAAAGAATTTAACCTTATAAACAAAGTTTTTCGTTAATGATTAAATAATCAAAAGAATCTCCTAACCATGTATTTTATTAGTAATGTGCATATATGCATTTTTGAGGGGTTCATTAGTTCTCGAAAATCCAGCAGAGATTACACGGTTACATACATCCTTAGTTGCTTAATTTCGATACAGAGGCGATATCTTAATTATTCTGGTGTTAAAATAATAAATATTCAATATTCACGAGCGCGACCTGACCTTGATTTTTGCTGAATTTGCAAGGTTCATTTAAATATTTTGTTACGCTTGCCTCAGCAATGAAAGATTTTAAAAGGCAGCCAAGCTTCGGTTACTACTACGAGAATATGCATACGATTTACGAAGCGTTTTGTGATGATTGCTCATTAGCAATGCGGTGACCTCGCAAATATGTATTGAATTGCATCTCGTTCTCGCTAAGCTACGAGAAAACCGTGATTGGTGTCACCAACGCAAACGTTCACAGACACATGTTAAAACATAGTCGATAACTATTAGCAAATGAAATTCCATAGTAATTGCAATCCGGATGCGTGAGATGCAAGTACTGTAATCGGTTATAATAAGTATGTCCGTCCAATATGGTGCCTAATGAATTATTTGTTTTTAAATTAGAAACGCTGGTTAATGTTACCATTTTTTTTAAATATATTGCCAACCTGCTTTGGTCATAGCATCTGTGGTATCCTAGTTTTAATTTCTATACATTCGTGTATAAGAAGCTACTAACCCGTCTGTCCGTGCACCGGTCGTCTGTCTGTTGCAACTTTCTACTCGAAAAGTACAAATGCTAATAAGTTGTTTTTTTTGTATAGATTGAAAAACTAATGGAAAACTCTTGAAAAACTAATGGAAAAATACATACTTTTCGAGGCTCCTCACTTTCAGACAAAGGAAAAATTGAACTTTTTAAATTCTATATAAGCTTAGATAATTAAATAGAGATAAAACAACATTCATAATTATTTTAAAATTACAAATAAGAGACAATACTACAGCATTTGTATGTATGTTTAGATTTACGCTCTTCTAAAAAGAGATTCCCGGCATAACAGTTTGTTAAAGTCTATTTTTAACATGCTGCGGTTTGTAGGACGCCAGTTGACATACCCTCGTTAATTGTTGAACGTGTATCGTAATTAACTAATTGTTTTGCACAAAGCGGGGCAATTAGAGATGCTTTGTCGTTTGTGCAGCTGGGAAGTGGACGAGAACTGAACACGGGTCGTGTTGTTATTCGTGCATTTCCAATTGTTATTATTTTTATGTTTTTAAAAGATATCTCTTACAAAGGGTCAAGGACATCTTTTACTACGGAATAGAGCAGTGATTCCCAAAGCGGGCGCTACCGCCCCCTGGGGGGCGCTGCAGGAAACCAGGGGGGCGGTGAAAGCATAAAAGAAAAATGAAAATAATTAGAAAAATTATAACACTTATAACACATTTATAATGATATATTAAAAATGAATATACCTGATTGGATTTTGGATCCTTTTTTAAGTGCAAATATAGTTAAAGGAGAATTGATGGAAGTAACTACAAATGATGAATTGAAATTTAAATTCAAAAGTGGCTACCAACAATTCTGGCTGCAAAAGGAGATCCCTAGGGCTTATCCACAAATTTGGGCTGTCATTCAAAAATTGTTGATTGCATTTCCGTCATCATACTTAGTGGAACGTGGATTCAGTGCGGTAACCAATTTATTAACAAAAAAAAATAAACCGATTGCAAATAGTCGATCGCGTTGATTTAAGATTACTGCTGACGAAGATAGAACCGAAAATTGCTAAATTGGTTCATCCTTCACATTAAAATTAAGATACTTTTTGTATCATCCTTATTCTGAATTTAATAAATAGTTTCATAATTTCAAACTTCGATGTTCTTATTTACAACATTCTTTACTATATTTTACGAAAAACGTTCATACAATAATGATATAAAATAATTTAACAGACTTGCATATAATAAGACTGAAGAGGAATTAACGAGTAAAAGACTAATTTTGATAATGATCATTATTTTAATAAATAAATCATCAAACGTTTCGGGAAAAAACCTTCCCATCATCAGTGATGTACTAATTGCGACAACCGCAAGTCAGCATATCGAATTTTACAAACATATTTTACTACAAATATAATATGTCTAAAATTCAATATACTGATTAGAAAATTAGTACACCACTGATGATGGAAAGATTTTTTTCCCGAAAAGTTTTATGATTTATTAAAATAGTGCACTCCATCAAAATTGGGTTCTTACTCGTTAATTCCTCTTCTCACAGATACAATAATATTTATATCCCTTATTAATTGCTATTAAAATAAAAAAAATCCAGAGGGCGCTGGGTAATTTTTTTTATGGAAAGGGGGCGATAGGTCAAATAAGTTTGGGAATCACTGGAATAGAGTATAGACCAATACAAATAATATCGCCGCTGTCCAAATTTAATCACATTTATAGATTTGTGGCCATTTTATGCAAGTTAACGAAACTAGTGTCCGAGAAACCAGAATCAAATTTCACCAGGTTTGAGTGTCATTTGAAGTCAATAGGTATTTATTAAGATATATTTAAGTACCATAAAATCAGTAGGTACCTATGCCACACAAAAAAAGACTAAAGAAATACACAATCAGTATCTCTGTAGGATAATATGACGTAATGTAACTAAACACTACTGTATGAATTCATGATTTATGGTCGCTAAACCAACGTGACCAATGTCTGCAATGGTCAAAAACGGTTAGGAAGCATCTTCAAAAATCTAATTGCAAAAAAAACACTGACAATTATTAATAGATTTGGTAATCTAGTGATCATGGTAGTCGTGCAGATCGAGGCGGAGATCGTGGTAGTGGTTAAGGCGTTGTACTATTGACCCAAAGGTCGCGGGTTCGAATCCGCATATGGTGATACCGTTTTTAACGCTTCATTACCACCATCTCCCCTGACTCTAGGTCGGACAAATTTGGCCTACTTGAGTAGGGCCCAAAATAAATGTATATTATTCAGACTGAATTAAGGACCTCCTCCTTTTTATGAAAACGCTTAAAAACAGATTTCACCTTTAATATTTAAGTATATTATTTGACTAGGTCTTGCGTCAACGACCCTCAAAATAGGAGTAAGTTGGCGCATTCAACTTAACTTAGGAAAATGTTCATATTTACTGAATTAAACAGAAATCAGCTTTCCATATAATAATAAAAATAAATATAATAATAATAAAATAATAATAATAATAAAATAATAAAAAATATAATAATAAAAAAAAATAGCAGTAAAAAATGGCCCGGTGCCCTACAACGAGCATTAAAATAACTGAGAATTAAGAGTAATTAATTGTTAAGTACATATGCGATGACTAGGAGATTCTCGTCTGTGTGGAATTTCCATTTTCAGAGAAATTAAAAAAACAAACATTTTATGTGCATAATAAGTTAAATAGTTTCGGCCCCGTAATATAAATAGAGTTATTAAATCTCAGTTTATAAATGATGAAACAATGTGAATTCTCTACGCAATCGTCTATATTTTGGGTGCGTATTTATTTATATCCGCGTGGGCTTTCAAACCCGCGGCATTCGCGGATGCGAGCGCCGGGCGGGTTTGGCTCGTAATAAAATACTCTTGCTCCAGAAATGATTAGTCGAAATAAATAGCGTCCAAAGCGACTCGGTTTATTTACCTCGACTGGCCAGTAGTAATCTTCGATTGACAGCGGCTCGGCCGATCGATTTTGAAATGCTTAATTTTCTAGCCGTCAGAAATATTCGAAATTGGCTCGCCGTAATCTCAAATTTTGAGAGCGTTAACATACCGAATGAAAAGAATTTTTAGTTCGTAGTTTCCTAGAATATACCCTTTAATATTATTATTTATTTATTACCTTTTTTTAAATTGAATGGCTTTCACCTACTAATGCACACGCATAGAACTCATAATACCTAATAAATAATGAACTCACATTTTAACAAATTAGATTTTTGATCGGATCTAAAATACCGAAGTAAGAAGTAAGTGGATGCAGTTGCATTCATCGAAGGAAAAAATGTCTAAAATCAGCGTTCGTCTGTGAATGTAACGGAAGGATTAAAAATTAAATTAATTAAAATATAAGGTGAAATTGATTTTTAATATATTTCAATTAATAAATATCAGTTCTTAATAATGGAAACATTCGTTGTTCGAAAGTAAACGATGTCAGAAACAATAAAATAAATTATATTAACGAATCTTAACTTTTCCGCAAACGACATTAAACTGTCTTTAAATTTACAATTTCCCTATATTTTCATCAAAACAAATACGAAATAAATTGATTTCCGAGAAATGTTATACTTCCATGCTCCTTTACAAGCAAATACATTATAATAAATGTAACGAGTATCTGGCATCCCGTTTCCAATATTTAATCCGTTTTGTGAACTTTCTTGTCACAAACACAAAATTACACATTTCAACCTAACAACTAACTTGGATTTTATCACGATCGAGAGAATGGAGATTTTGCTTCATATTTCTACTGAGATTCGAAGCAACACAATATCGTAAGATACTTTGTTAAGCTACCTCGAAAATAATAAAATCTTTTATTTAATTTTTTACCCCTGCGAAGTAATAAATTACATACTGGGTTTAAGTGGGCTTCATTTGATACACAGTGTATCAGAATATTCTTCATTTTGATGTCGTTTTTAAACGTACTTTTTAATCGCTAGACTTAACTTAAAGAAATTAAAATGGGTAATAAGAAATTCCCTATCTATGCAAAAAACAATATTCGGTGTCGCCTAATCAACTGCAGAGTAATGAGTGAACAAAAGGAAAACCGCAAACATATCAAATTGAGAACATCTTCCTCTTTTCGAAGTATTTTAACAAACGTAAAAGACCCGAGTTTTATAAAATATGTTTAATAAACTCCGTGACTACTCAAATAATAGACGAATATTACATTTATGAGATTAGGTATTTGAAGACAAAATGATTTAAAGATAGTTTATTCTAGTTTATAACGCATTTTTATTGTTATTGAAAATCGAGCAGAAAAAAATATATCCGCATGAATGCTAAGATAATCGAAGTTAAAATCAACAAGTTAGGTTTCACCGGCGATGTGATTCAACCTGAATCAGGTTGTCGTTGCAGATTTTTTTTTTAAATATGGCAGAAACAAAACAATAAGCAGGCAGTTAAGTAACGTTGAATAATAACTATATACAATTACGTTCGAGGTCAATGTTCAAACGAACGAACATGACTGCCTACTATTTTAATTTTTTGTGTGGTAATTTCACCTGAACGCAATCGAGCCGAGTCAAGGCAGATTACAGTCAAGGCGAGCATCCGGCTTGAATGCAACAAAAAGCGGCCAGCTAGAGATGTCGTATGATTAAGAAAAAGTCGATATTTATCGATATAGTAATATAGCCAGGAAAATTATTCGCCTCCTAAACTACGCGCACGATTGCTCCTATACAAATGCATTCGAATGGTTAGGTGTTTGCGCTAACCTCGGAAACCAATCGATGGATTTAAATGTGGTTTTTATTTTTTTATAGATCAAAGTTCGAGACAGGTTTAGGAACACGTAATTGGTAAATCTATAATCTTCTAAAGGGGCAGCTAGCATATCTAGCATAATATGGCGAAATAGCTAGCACAAGAGATGCTATAATTACACGAACTACGCATCATACTCATTATTGTATTGATGTGAATTGTATAGAATGTGCTAAAAAACCAGCACCCTTTTCTCCCGGACAGGAGGGTATCTGAGCACTCCTTTTATTAGAAAATGCTATTAAACTTATGTACCTACCGTTTAATTTTGTTTTACATTTTTTAATAAAGAAACATTTTCTTTCTTTTGCATATAGGCGATTTTATATGAAAATTTCAAAAATTCTCTTACGGCACAGGCATAATAATATAATAACTTTTCTCACATTTTACCTAAATGTTTACACGCAAACTCTCTCTTAAATCCATACATAACTGTTTTACATAGCAGTTTTATAACACACTGTTTTCATTGATATGTTAAAAAAAATAACCAGAATGTCTAAATATGTTGAAATTCCAATCAATCAGTAAGTTAATTTACTAATTCATTCAAATATAAAGATATTAAATAATAAGTCTGCCTAATATTGTTGATGTTAACTTCCATTAGAAATATACTCGTTTAGTTATACACATTTTTTAGAATTAAAATAAGATGTATGTTATTATAAAGATTATGTTATTTGCGAATATAATATGAATGGTAATTTAAATTTTGAAATATGCTCTCCTTCATTATAATGTTAAATTGCGTAAAATTAGGTTGAGATATCTATAATCGCAATAGACTCCGTTTTGTCTTATACAAGAGATATCGACATCAAAAGCAGAGCTCTGAACGTGATTTAGATAGTATTATGTGTATTCTAAATAAAAGCTCTATTCTGGAGTCGACCTTATGACGCGACGCGCATCACTATCGGGCGGCGGCGCGCCTTCGCGGTGCTGGAAGTGGCTGTCGAGAGCTGCTCTTCATCAGAACCGCGCTGCGGACGAGATGAGAGCTGCAGCATCTGGGCATCAGGGCATCTCGGCATGTCAGCATCCTCGTTTACAATCGCCTCGCCGCTATTAGGTCAGGCATCAGTGCCAAAGCTCGCGATGATTGCTTTATCTAGGTGAAAATAGGTTTGTTGTTTATGAGATTTTAAATGCTGGATACTAGTAAAGCCACACCTTCCTGTACAGGAAAATCCAGATACAACGGCTGGAAATATTCCGAGTGAATATATTTTTAAAAGTTGTATCCGCTCATCCGAATCCATAGTCATACAATTTTTAAAACTGTATTACCACCATCTCACTTGACTAGCACAAGCAAATTATTCTTAGCTGAGTAAGGCTCAACAAATAACATTATCCAGGTCAGCTCTTATAAACGCTAAAAAAAACGTTTTTTATTAATTCATAAGTTTTTAGTGTTTTTTTAAATAGCGCAAGCTGTTAATTTGTAATATTTGTAACCACAAAGACCAAAAAAGAAACAGATAATGCAAAAAGGGGAATATTCGTTTAATTTTATGTGAAATTAAAAAATATTTTGGTATGAAAATTAACTGACATTAACACATTTTTGTTTTGTTCTAAAAAATGAGTTTTTATATTATTATTATTAAAATAAAAAGACTATAGTCCTGTTCTAATTCAGAACCCTAATTCACTTCGATCGTAGGGTAAATCGATTTCTCTTAATTCTCCGTCCATCGCCTAGCTGACTGGTAATCCGGGCTTAATTAAAGTTCATTCGAATTTGATTGTGAATTAAAATATGAAGTGACATCAGATCTTATGTCCCTAAATGTTTTAACATAAATATCTTACGTCTCATGGTTGCGTTGTTTATTTAGGTATTTATTTACAAAAAAGTAAATTAGCTTCATTGAATAAAATAATAAATATATTTTGTATGCATGCATGCATATATCATTATTATTTTGTATTATGCTGAATCAAATATTAGTATTTTCGGTTAATTAAATAAAAATTCCCAAAAAGTTTTCGGTTTCCATGAAAGGCGTTTCTTGTTGACGTTTCCATAGCAACCGTCGACGCTGCGAATTAAGTCGTACTTGTACACAAAAACAATAAAATTTCGCGTTAATGTTTTGCTAGGTTTTACTTATGTGAAAATATTTTGTGTGAATTGTTTTAGGCACCTAGATGTCAATAAATTGAATCACACAAACCTCAAGTCATTGCCAGTTCCGCTGAGCTGTCAGAAAGGTTGTCAGCCAGGCAGGGTTCAAGTGCGCTTTGTTGCTTTCTCCTCCGCCAGTGCACAGCGCGCGAAGTCAACGAACAGTTCACTGAACGCCGACGGTTCGTTCGGGATCGAAACGACTACTAAATTTAATGACAGCGCGCTTTCCCGCCACATCCCTTCCGCTCCAGGGAGGGCGCGCTGCAGCTCGCGACGAAGGGACCTTCCGGAAGTAATGGCCGAGCCGTTCGTTTGTTTACGGGATGCACAAAAGCGTCGGCGGTTCCGCTCATAATCGATAGCGATAGCGACGGGCCGGCGATTTGTATCGAGAAGTCGTCCCTCCGAGCGACGCGTGCTCCCTCGCCTCCGACGCCGACAGCTTTGAGGAGCGGCGGAGGGGCGGAGGACCGCTGCTCGGCGCTCGTCGGCTATTTCCGCGGCGGGCGACGCACAGCGCGACTCGCCTGCTTTAATACGGAGCGATGCGCAATAATTCTCCCCCGTATTAATTATTACTCCGCATGATCGCAATGCAAACATCAAGGCCGGCTATAAAAAAGTGGGGACAAAAGGCGTGAACGGCGTCTTGACACCTGTGGAGCGGGTCGCGTCCTCGAACGGTTTATTGAACCCTGCGCTTACCCCCAACGAAACCAACCCCCGGAACCGCGCATGTGTAAACATGCGCGCACACTCATGATAATAATCTTCAAGATTTTTAAGCCTTTAACAAAATTATTATATTCATCGGGGCGACGAAAGGCGATCAAGGTTACCCATGCAATTGGCCTGTTTGTATTTTGATGGCAAATCAGGTCCGCACCTACTAAGCGGCGTATTTCCGCGCCCCCGCCGCCGCCCAGTGCTTGTGCTTACCTGCGTCGCACGACGAGGGCGTCTCGACGCCACGAGGGGCGCCGCCGCCTTCGCACAGACAAAGGGCCGCCATATTTAAATTGCCGCCCTTCGCCATTTCTTGTAATTCATACCCGATGCATTATTTAAAAGATGGAGGGGTTGCATTGGACTTGCCACGCTCTTTGGTATGAAAATATTAAGAGTAGAATCAATATTTAAGTTTTGACCTGAAATTGGTACTTTTTCCGGTACAAAACAAAAATCGTATTTTTTTTCTTTATCACTTGTTAAATGTAAAATCAACCCTTATAGTAAATTTTTTTTTTTTGTTTTACAAAATTTTGTCCATAATGCGAAATAAGCTTTACTGTGCTCTAATCGACTTAGTTAAATTGACTTTCGCGTTTTTTAAAGATAATTCTAATTATTGCTAGTCAAAACAGCAAATCAACCGAAACATTGAAGTCGGCGCAGAAACAAGCCGTCAACTTCAGTATAAACCTAATTTCGCATGTTGACAGTTAATAAAAAGAATTATTAACCATTTTCAAATATATAAAGGCCTATTTAGATAATACATAAATACATATGTGTGGCAGTTTAGTTATAAAGCGTTTAACTACTGACCCAGCGGTTGACAAATACTGTGTTAAAAAGTGTAGGTATTACCGACGTACATCTTTACCTTTTTTATTACCCACGTACGTCTTTACCGCTTTTATTACCCACGTACGTCTTTACCGCTTTTATTACCCACGTACGTCTTTACCGCTTTTATTACCCACGTACGTCTTTGCTGCTTTTATTACCCACGTACGTCTTTGCCGCTTTTATTACCCACGTACGTCTTTACCGCTTTTATTACCCACGTACGTCTTTACCGCTTTTATTACCCACGTACGTCTTTACCGCTTTTATTACCCACGTACGTCTTTGCCGCTTTTATTACCCACGTACGTCTTTACCGCTTTTATTACCCACGTACGTCTTTGCCCCTTTTATTACCCACATACATCTTTGCCCCTTTTATTACCTAACTACGTCTTTGCCGCTTTTATTACCTACGTACGTCTTTGCCGCTTTTGTCCATCCGCCCCTAAGTCGGTGATATTTGAATTTGTATAATTCTTAGCCTAACGTGAACGCCTAATTTGGTAGGAGAACTCTGTTGTCGAGCAGACAACATTAGACAGGAATTGATTTGCAATTTTGACAGACGCCGCGGTCCGTGTGTGGTGGGCCGTGGGGGCATATATTTGTTTTGTAATTGAGATCGTGTTAGTCTAGTGGTGGTGTTTGACTATATTAACTCAGCGGTCACGGGTTCGAATTCGTACAAAAAAAATATGTTAGGTCTGTGGTTGTGTTGGCCGGGGTTCGGTGTGGAACAGTTTTGATCCGTCGGTGTGATCTTTGGTGTCGTTGTATCGCCTTCAAGAATCATGCTGAGGCGTAATTTATCGATCAGTAAAATTTAATCACAACATTAAAAATAATTAAAAAATAATATGTTTCATTAATCCATTATTATACAAACTCCTAAAACAAAAAACATCAAATTTGAATCAGTGTGTCGGTATAATTTTTAGGCAATGGTGATAATTAATTATAATCTACTTACTAGACGCAAAAAAACACCAAACAGTTTAAGAATTTATTTTACTTCCTCGGATTTTTTTCAAATCACTCCCCCCCCCCCCCCGTTTGCTTATTCACGATTTTCTTAAAAACCTGTGTTATAAAAAGTACCTAAATAGATAAAAAAATATAATAAATCATGTGTAAGTAGGTACTTTTAACAAAAATATAAACCATGATTTGAATTTTATTGCACTCCGTATAATAAACACAAACTTAGTAGTATGACGAATATAGGGTCTTATTCTATACAAGACAAAATAATCCATAAATTGTATGCACCACAAAATATGAGGGGACGAAGACAATGTCAGAGGTACTCAATCTGCTCTGTAATCACTCCCCCCAACTCCTTTGCCCCGATGCCGATATAAATAATATATTTAATATTATTTTTATTAATTTAATTATCATAAAACTAAAATAATATTATAAACATAAATATTAATTATCTATCCCGTTCATGCGTTTCGAATGAGATGCGCGGATTGCCGCTTACGGTATGTAAGAACCAAAAATATCTTTTTTTTTCATTAACCTATGGTTAATGATACAGAGCGGGAACTATTGCACACATAATTTAAGAACTGGACTATATTCTAGCATTTATTTACACTAATTATAAAGGTATAAGTAATAGACAGCCCAAAAACATTTAATGATTACATTGATTTTTAGCATTGATTACGTGAAAAAAAAAACAGTTGTCTTACAGGGCCTTAGTTTTCCATGATTAAAAATGTTAACCAAATTAATGATACTAAGAATGATTGAGAATTTGTATTTATAAATATTTAAGCAAGAACAAACGAGCAAACGAGTAAGTTACTTGCTAGCTGTAAAGCTTTAGATTAGAAATTTGTACCGTTCGAAAGCATCTCTTAGTATCCCTGCTTGAGCTGTAATTCACTGCTCCAGGTTGCTGAGCCCTGACTGTGCCTCATCATTTATCTAAATGCGCTATGGATGCGTATAAATTGGCATCTATATACACAATGGAAAGCTGCCTGCATGAATCAAAACAAAGAGCTGTTGCATGATGGCTGGCACTGGCACTGGCAGCCGGACTTGGTTGGATGGAGAGCATTGACTGACTGACTGTTGCTTCTTTGTTTGAGCATTTTGTGAGCGATAGGCATACAGGACTTCCATAGTAGGTAGAATAGTTATTTTAAGATTGTATCTACATAGGTATGAATCTCTTGTTGATAGATTTATGTACGATTGTTTTTGGTTAGTTACATTTTGTCACTATTGTCACGTACTTAGGTAATTTTTAAGCGATTGTAAACTAAATAAACATGTAACAAAAACAATATTAAACTAATAAAGGTATAAATACTACTATTGCCAAATGGTCATATTCATAAGAGGTATATTGTTTTAATTATTTAGTTAGGTATTATTTAGTATTTAGTACATTTAATTATTTAGTATTTAGTACAGGTAGGTAATACAAACTATGTATCCTGAAAAAAATATCTAGTAATTTGCAACGAGGCATAATTTAATTTAATTACTGTCGTGAACTAAGATAGTATTTAGTTATGTCGTTAAGATAAATATCGTGTAAATTATGAAGGCAGGTACCTAATGTTATTTAAGTAAATAAGCATGGAAAGCATCACTATCAACATATATAAAACATGTAAATAATAACTCTACATAAGTCAATTCACATTAACAATAATCCGATTGTTCATTTGATGTATTTGCGCCTATAACCAAAACAGTATTCCATAAAAGTTTAATATTAATAATAAAAACATTAAGTAGGTACTCACATGGTGCAGTTAAAAAATATGCTAGTTATATTCATTTGTAATTCGGACAGAGAGTTTATGACACAAAAACATTATTTTTTTCTAAACTAGGCACCCGTTAATCACTATAATTTATCCTTAAACAATAAAATAAATAACGATACAAAAGACAAATGTAAAAAAAACACTGTCAACAATTCGTTTTGACATAACTCAACGCATCATGGCTCGAACACACCAGCGAGAGAAATCAGTCCGGTCAGAGAAAGAAAGCTTGAACTTTGTATAGTTGGGTTGTTTGTGTTTGTCTTCCCGCGATCTATCCATCAATGGAATTAATACTTCGCATTCCAATGCCGACGCGTCGCTATCTACCGATGAAACACACAACTAACTGTTAACAGGACGAGGGTGTAGTTGCTTGGAGTAGTGGTGGAGGGCGGTACGGAGGTCCCACTCCCACCCAACGCAGTTCAGCGTTGCGAGTATGAAGAACCAGAGGCTGGGCGCTAGGCTAGGGTTGCCATACGTCCCGATACATCGGGACATGTCACCGATTTAGAGCCTCGGTCCCAGTTGTCTCGTTTGACCCGCCATATGTCCCGGTAAACGAATAATCATGGTTTTATATTATTACTAAAATTATTCGAATAATTCGTGCGATCACGTTAGCTGGCGGTGGAAGGAAGTGTGGGGTGTGGGGGAGCTGATGGTAATTTACGATCTCACTCAAAAACTAGGTTGTTAACCGTCTCTGTTGCCGGTCATTGAACGTATTCTGAAAATGTGGGAACCATTGAAAGATTTCCTTTTTTCACAAACCAGATTGCGGCGCTATGGGGGGGCGGTGGCCTCCCCCTCCTCCTATAACTCCCCTATATTTCCTCCTATAATGATATCAGTCCCGGTCGGAGCCAAACCATTTATGGCAACCCTACGCTAGGCTAACCACACAATTTAGGTAGGTAGATTTCATTACGAAAGCTACCTATTGCAATGGGTACCATCTCATGACTCCCGGGAAATTTCGACATAGAACCCAAAACCACCCTTAGTTTAAAAATGTATAAATCTATCTATATATCACTTTCTTGTGGACGCGATAACTGCCGTAATTTTACGCAAACATTTTCAAATTGATACATAAAATTACTGAATGACATTTAAATTTAAGGGCAAAAATCGGAAGGGGGGGGGGGGGTGTTCGAAAAGTGAAATTTTGCTATAACTTTCTTAGTATATAAGATAAATTCATTTAAAGTTTATTTTTTTTCTTTAAAAAGTACCTAAAACTTATCTAAGTAATCTTTTTTGATAGCACCAACCATTGGTCCTAGGGGTAGAAAAAAATGGTTTTTCAACATTCAAAAAATCATACCTCCCTTAATAGGTACAAAATCGAATCAGTTCAAAATGTTAATTGTCGGCCTATAATTCCCCTACAATTTTTGATATGAGCAACCCTTACGGCATAGTATAAAGAGGAATACAGTAAATTCAGTATACGCACTCTCGTTGTACAAGGGATACGGTGGGTTGAGGTGTGCGAGCTGCCGCTCAGGGAGTGGATCGTGCGGTAGCGCGTGAAGAATATGATACAAGTTCGTAGATACAATTGGAGCTCACCTATCCCCTACTTTGATCCTGTGAATCTACCTCCGCCTTCCGGTGTGCTGAAAGGGATTTTGGCTATTCTGCATACGTCCACCCCATATACGTCCGTTGCTTTAGCTCCGTTTATAACAGAACCGGTTCAAAAAAATAAAATAAAGGTAGCTCTTTTCCGACTCCACTCCTTGACATTGGATCTGAATACGCATCACACTACTGCAGGCATCTATAAAAACTATCAACATCAATAAGTTTGTTTGTTTTGATTGAGTGGTATGTCTGTGTATCTGCATGTATGTAAGTAACTACATGATAAACTCGAGAACCACATGAGTGAGGCGTAGGTGCTGTAGGTACTATTGTGCTCTTCAATAATTGTGCACTATTCATCTGAATAAATGCACTCATCCATCTAATGATTACATGTTTTTGACACATAAGTTGGCATTTTAAACCGCAAATAAACGCACAATCTGATAACAACTGAAATAGATCATGAACGGAGAATTGACTTTTCTTACATATGCCAAAATTGCTACTCTATCCTTTATGAAATATACAAAATAAATTTGGTAATAAACTAAACGACTATATTATTAAATTTTCAACCTAAAAAGATTAGTGCACTTGTGGGTATCAAATTTTATGAGAGAGGAAACAGAGGTAAATAGTTTAAGGTTAAGGGAGGTTTAGGTAGTTTGTAATTTTACAAATTTAGTTTGTGGGCTGGGAGAGGGTGGCCGGGTTACAGGGGAAATTGGAGGACAGCTGGAGGATTTACAAACTCCTAAATGGGTTTAAGAATTCTTTACGGTGCCAACCCTACTGCCCGGTCTTCCTTTTACCATTATATGTAATCATGGAGTGATGCTGCTCGAGCAGTTTTAGTAGTAAATTCAAGGAACGAACTTATGTTTTCTGGTAAGCCCAAGGTCTTCAACGAGTTGGTGTAGGGTTTTGCTAGGAAGCTGCTCCATTTTCGACCATATAAAATGACACTTTGAAACAATTTTTCTTGATCATTGAAATAAGGTTATTATATTTATTTGACCCGAAATATTGGTCTTCGGGAATGTTATCTTTCAATAAGATTGTTAACTACACTATCAAAACTACCTTCAGTGATATGGAGCTGAGTAAAATAATTGGGGTGAAATGAAGTAGGGCACAGAGACAGGCCATTCCGCGCTCTGTATAGCGATTTGATTATCTACCCTTTCAGTGGAACTTTAAAACCACTAACTAAACTTTAAACTTTTAATGTATTTTTAATCAAATATTTTGTTTATTGGTTTTCCTATAGTTGCTAAAACCAGTATGTAATTATTATTTTTTTAAATCACTAAACTAAAAGACACTATCCATTTTTTGTCAATATTAACATTATTCCAATATTAATAAAATAATCCAAACATGATTTTCTTGACTTTGCAGGATGTTGGATTACAACCAGTGCTCAGTTTTTTAAAAATACATCTTTCACCTAACCTCGATTCCAGGATTGTTTATCGGATTATTAAATACGTATAAACAATTAGTCGCTGAAAAGATATAATAAAAATGTCCCGGTCAATAGCCACGTACAAATTGATAGCTTTCTGCATAATAACAACAAAAAGGACAAAATAAAAAAATGTATTATTTCAGTTGTTTTTAATGTATATTATTGGTATTCTTCAAACATCAAATTCACAAGTCTTGTAAGTTTAATCTAACTATGAAGCTAATCATTTAGAGCGATTGAATATAATTCAATTAATTAAAAAATCTTTGTAATTAAATTTATGACAGGAAACATATAACATTGAAACATATGTTAGCTGTAGAAATTATTTTTTTTCTTATTTAAACTTTCAAACAACATTTACACGTTGTGTATAGGGTACATATTTCTTAATTTTGTTGAATTAGATAATATATTAATTGAGGGTGGGAACCATTTGTTAAATTTAGTTTATATTCAAATTGACAATATTTTATCAATATGAATATTTTAGTACATCAAAAATAAGCGCTCAGTCATCACATCAAAATGGACAGTGATTGGTAAATTCAAAAAAACGTTATAACAAAATAATTCATTACTAGATCAATCAAAATGTATTTCATTGAAAAGAAATTTCAATAGTCATAATTTGTATTTAAATTCATCAAAAAATGAGTGAATACTTTTGAAGAATTAAGTGTAACCATGAGTCTATAAATCATAAATGGTGTAAGCTGAATTTGTCGCCGGGGTGCAGCAAGAGAGACAAATATGATACACATTTTTTGTTAAACAGTCGAGGTGCACACGTCCTCTGAAACGGAGTTCTCGATTATTGTACTTAAACTATTTAAATGGCTTATTGTATAGTACAATTGTGTGGAAACGAGTGACATCCCTCTGTAAGGCAATAACTTGTGGTCTAAGCGATTCAGAGAAATAAATGCACTGCCCGTGTTTATCATCACACCTCACCCCTGACTATGGGTATCACAGGTTTTTAATGAAAACCTGCGATGCGATGGTTTAGGTTGAGGTTTTTAATGCATTGCTTACTCAAGGAAGATTTCTAACTTCAAGGTTAGCACGCTTTTTAAACTAAGAAAATTGATGAATCGCCTTAACAAAATTATGTGGCAGAATGACAAATTTGGTTGATAAATTTATCAGTTTCAAATATAAATTGTGTTGTAAATGTCACTACAAAGGTACAGTTTCACTCTATAGACGATATAGAGTGATTTAGGTGTCGAAATAAATAATTTAACATTTTTGAATGCTGTTCTTATCACTCCCTTTTTATAGTGGGCACGCACTGATCCAGTAATTAGCATAGCATCTGTCTTTACGATACCTAGGCTTGAAACTGCTCGAAAAACCTCCATTTATACCTGCAGAGAATGCTAAAAAATGCATCTTAGCATAAAAATACTCCACTATTGGCTTCTTGGAATGTAAAAAGTTAAATTCTCTTGGTGGTGGTCGGGTTCCAATAAACGGAGTTTCCTTTTGTTCATAATTTGTCATTCTGCATATTTTTGGTAAGCTAATCCATTGCTATCATAAATAAATAGTTTCTTTGGTATTTAGAGAATTAATAGCAGAGCTGAACATTAAACGGAAGAGCATTAATTCTATAAATTTAACATTAATTCTAATATCTAATTAGCCGATAACTATAAAGGTCATTCAATAAACATCAATAAATACTATCAAATAAAACTTTAACATATATTTCTACATGGTTTAAGATGCTACAAAACATTAAATAAATTAACATTTACTTTTATTTGTGTATTTTAATATTTTCAAAACTGAGCATTATTATCAAACACCACAAAAAGCGCCTTAATTAATTAATTTTATATGTCAATAACTTATTATAATATGGCAATTCAGTAATTAACAATAAATTAAGATGAATAAACAATGTATTGAGATGGATAAAAAAAAAACACTATTTTCGGTCTCATAAAGTATATTTATGTGTTTAGTATTAATAAAACACTTATTTAGAAAGCAATAATAGTGTTTTAGTGTTTTACCTCAATTACATATAATGTTTACATATAATTCATATTCAATATAACTGATGAAATGCACAAAAATAAAAAATATTAGGTAATATTCACAATAAATATATAAAACAAAAAAACTATATACATGATAATACTATATTTATAAATACTTCCTAAAACACTCAAGCAGTACGATTAATATAATCCTATTTTAAAATTCGTAATTTAGTATGATAATTTATTATTAAATAAATAATACAAAAAATAGAGAAATATGGCTTAAATTTTTGTTGGACAGATTCATATTAAACTATTAATAAATTACTATGGCTGTAGATGTCTTTGGTATCAAACTTATAAAATTAGAAATTTATTTGTTCATTTGAAAAAAATAATATCTAAGAAAGCTACCAAAGCTACACAATCAAAAATAGAGTATCGATTGCTTGTGAGCTCAATAAAAATATCTAATACTACTCCATGCTGTTATCTTTATTTTGTTCCCGAATAAACCTAAAACCCATAAAATATTTTTTACCTGTTTCCGAATAAATATTTACAATAAAAATAGACTTGGCAAAATGCTTAATACTAAGAGTATTATTATAATCAAAATCACATCAATTATTTCACAGACTGAATAAATTCCAATAAAGTCATAAAGCTATCAAAACATCAGTCTCATAATATATTATACAAACTGTAAAAATAGAAATCAAAATAAATGTACTGGAATGACCACTGCAATAGGTTAGTAATAATATTTTTTTCTAATATTTGATAAATGGCCTTATAAAATTAAATGATGCACACATTTTAATATATACAGAAAACTATTCTAAATTTTAAAGGCTATAATTTTTTGCACAATTATAAAAAAAAAAATAATTTGATAGTCACTTAGACTTGTGATGAAAGTGTGAAAGCCGCCACAGCAAATTGGGTTGGCTATGACCATTTTTTTACATACAGTTTGGAATAGTGTTTATAAACAAAAATTAATTTGTATTTAAGAAAAACTAAAATTAAATAAAAGACAATAAATTAGAATAATTTTTCACAACTGATATTTTTAGTATAAATAATAAAGAATCTGTAAACTAATTACAATTATTAGAAACTAACTAAACTTAGAATCAACTTTTATGATTGTGTTTAGTAGAAATACCATACCAAAAATGGGTCAATTGAAAAACCGGAAAAAACTAGGAATTGAAACTCAGACGTCATGTCTATTGTGGACAGAAGGTTAAATCATTACACTATAAACCGGTATGATTTTTTATGAAAAAGTATATATATATATATATATTATGTTTCAATGCTTTTTGGTATTTAAGTCCAACCTGAATCGGGAGATAATATCATGCCCCACCAGATGGAGGTAGATCAATGATAAAGGCTTAACTTGCTGTCTGCAAAATAAATACATGTGATTCGAGATTCAATTCCTAGTGCGCTAGTATTTTATTTTTCATCAATTGAGAGCAATTGACCAATTTTCAAATTCAAATTTCAGTAATTCATATATGAGTACGTATATTTTTTGTGTTTTAATAAATGGGTTATGCTCAACTTCCTTACTCGTTTAACAAACAAAGTTCTGATTTCAAGATATTTAATAAAATAACAGAATAAGATAAAACTGGATTAGGAGTTTTGGGGAAGAACACTGTACCTGGAAAAATACAAAAACAATACAACCTAAAAAATAAAATAAAATAAAAATATATGCATATTCACCAGACAGACACTTTCTCCAAAATATAATGACAAAATAAGTAGTACTTTATCAATCAAAATTTTGGTCTAATAGCAAAAGGGAAACTAATATAGGCAATATAAAAACTCCCTAACTATTTCAAAACCATTTGTTTTAGAAAAAATAGTATTTTAAAAAACAAATTTCATATAGGTACTACGTATTGCAGAAAACGTTTAATTTCTAATGTCAATTGGTAAAGTTGGCTTTTAGAATGGATAATAAAAGGTTACAAAAATTACAGTGGTACATATCGTTGATAAAATTATCTAGGCGACAGTTTTGTGAATTAGATTATGTTATCATCCCTTCCTTTGAATGTTAATTCTTAAAATACTGTTGAATAAATGTTAATATATTTGTTTATGTGACGTCTCTACTTTAAATCAAAGGTTCCCCAAAGTGGTCCTCACGGATCCCCGGGGGTCCGCGAGGACTGCCAGGGGGTTTCTGACAGGAAGAAAAAAATGATTTCACTATCCAAAAAAACCTATCACAGTGTGGAAATCCTGGAGGAGGGGGTCCACGAAGGTTAAAAAATACTGGGCTAGGGGTCCACAGGGAAAATAAGTTTGGGAAACATTGTTTTAAATAGAAACAAAATGTAATAATGCCTACTATAAAATTATGAGGCCAAAAATTGGTAAATAGCATCCTAAATAAAAATAAATTATTAATTGTGAAAGTGTTTGTTTATTTTGTGGATTTTCAGTCAAGATTTAAATAAACTGCAAGTTATTTTGTTTTTCCTACTTATCTTTTGTAAAATTACATAATTTAGGCCTTAGGTACGTAGTCTATCTAAAATTTCAAAAATACATTTGAAGAAATGGAAACACTAAGCAAATTGTAATTCATTTCAAATCTTGAATCACAGTCAAAATCATTTAAAACTAAAGATAAATGGCCAAGAAGAGAAGCAAAATTCTGACATTACAAAAGTACAACTTTGGATTACAGGTGACATTTGACGGTCAAAGTTTTAGATGAACTGATAGAAAGATAGCGCCGTGGAAAAATTAACATTATTCGCTGTGTTATGAGTCCAAATATTGAGAAAATGTAATGATAAATCATCTGCTTGCTATGAAGGAAGAGAAAAGGCATAACACACGGGGTAACAAAAGATAAGACACAAATCGATTTTACGAGAATCCTTTTGTACTAAACACTAAAGTGGATCAGAAACAAAAACTACAATAAATAAACAAAAACAAATCCTAAAAATTAAACTGATTTGAATAAAAGGAATTTCATAACAAGTACTTAAAATGACAACTTTATAAGAATTGCAAAAATCGCAAAGAACTAACAAAAAAATTCATAAAACTTGTGATTGCCAATTTTGAAGGAAAGGAACGTATACAATATATATTTTATAAGAATTTTAGATATCCTAAATTTCAAAATTAATATAAATAAATGATTCTCTTGTCTATCAACATTATTAGCACACACATTTGTAAATTGCGATAAAGTGTAATTTAGGAACTAGAATAATGTATTATTTTTAGATACTACAAACTATCATAATTTCTCACTCATTGTTACAAACTAGCTATGAGCCATGATAAATATTCAAAAAATCTTTTTGTTGACATTTGGTGTTTTAGTTACTTTCACATAATCTAAGTCCTCATACACTACTTAATCATAATAAATTACAGACAAATACTAATAACCTATATCTAAATTATTCATAATTTACAAAATGAAGGTATTTAAAATTTTTGTCAAATTTGAATAAAAAATATAATATGTAACTCATAAACAGTAAACAAATAAACAGTATAAGAAAAATACTGATACTAAAAGAAGAGATTTCTTTTGATGTATCAATTTTTTTCTGTTTTGAAAGGAAAATATTTCATATAAATTAAAATTCAAAAAATATTTATAAAACATACGTGCCTGATATATAACAGATGGCAGAAAGTGATTAGCTTATTTGATATAGCGATATTTTTTTTCTAAATTAAATAAAAATGATTTTCAAAAAAAAAATTTTACACTTTTTTATGTTATTCCATTAAGAACTATACAGGCTATTTTTAAATTTAGGGCACTCCTTTTAGGATCAGTAAAAAGTATTGGAAAAATGTTTCTCAATTGTGGTAGTCTAGTGGCGTTGGGCTATTGACCCAAAGGCCTCCAGGCTGTAGATGGTCATATCATTTTTAACGCTTCATTACAACCTTCTTCCCTGACTCTAGCATAGGCACATTTAGGCTAGTTGAGTAGGGCCCAAAATAATTTTATATGACCTAGGTCATAAAAATTCCCTTCAAAAAAAAAAAATTATGAGAACGATTTCAAAGAAATATAGAAATCGTTTTAATGTTTGAGAACGCGGTTGAACGTGATGCAAGCTCGGTCAGTGACCTCCGAGCGAGTGGCTCGTGAAGGACTTTGAAGAAAAATTAAGTGTTTCAATAATATAATTATTTTAGTACAATTTTTTTTTTTTTCATGAGATTAGTTTAGTTATCAATATAGATCAACCTCCTAAAAGGAGTGCCCTAAATTTAAAAACCCTGTATATAGTTTGATTTAAATGGCGACCTCCAGGATTAATGAAAATTTAAGTTTTTTTATAGTCATTTTCATCAATGAAGTACATTTCCATTTCTCCGGACATGTCAACAAGCAGAATACTCGTATCTGGGGGCACTGAAAACCCATCTATTATTCATGAATCGCCTTTACGTCTATTAAAAGTTAAAGTGTCCGTTGAAAGGGTAATTGACCCCCCTTTTGAAGATGCTGTGGCAAATCGATAACTGTCTCAGGCGATCACTACAAAACCCTGAAAAGTGTTTCTTTGATACTTAAATTGGATGAAGTAAATCATATGACATCCAAAAATACTTTGAAAATTATGTAAACTTATTTTAAATGCAAGGAAGACGTTTTATGACTATAAATTACAGAATAGGATTATAATATTTATGTAATCTTACCTTAATTATTGTGCAAAAAAAAGACTACATATTTTAATAATAAAATATGTCCGAAGAAACCAAAAAAACAGTGATTTACTTTAACATTTAAGATTTCAAGAAGAGGAAAATTCTGCTCTCTAATGAATACAAATAATTTGAGCAATATCAATCTACACTATAAAAATATGACTTTAGGATCTGTTTTTATTAGGTACTAGGATCTAGATGCATAATAAATAGGGAGATAGAGAAGATTTTGTGTGGATCTTAGAGGTGACGGACAATGAAATGAAATCCTAATAATAATTAGCAATAGAACAAAGCATTTTATTGCTAAAAACTTAACATTAACAATAAACGAATTAAAGCCCAATAAATTGCTTCAAAGGTCTTAATCACATGTAATTTTTTAAGATATTGTATTAGTTGAGTGATTTTTTAAATAAAATATTTCATGGATCAAAGAAAATAATGATAGATAGACAGTCCCCTCAGAACTGCATAAAACCGTTCTTAAAATAGAATAAAAAATGTAAAACATGTTCCCGGTGACCTGCTTTATTCTCTTCTAGATACTCTTGGATGTTAATTTAGCCACAGAATTGAGATATCTCAAAAAAAGGACTGGCATGAGTAATCTTGCCACTTTTAACGAGGCCTATAATACTTCAGACCAAAAATGTAAAAGGCGACTTTATATACATAGCTTTTGTAATATAGTATAGTAGTAAAAAAAATTGTGTAAAGGTGCTAATTTGATTTGATTTGTCCGAAAATCATAAATAAATGTAGGAATGAAAACTCAAAAAACCCTACAACATTGACCTTAGCTTGCAGTCAATCACAAGAATCGTTCAATATCTCCTTCTTAATTGCTACATATAAGTGGGTTTCATTTTATATGCTCTTTTCCATATTTCACACAAGCATACAGTCGAGTGAAATCTGTAAAAAATAGCCAAGGGCATTGAAACGTGTGTTATAATAGTCCAAGCCCACAGGCCATAGAAGTGCAACTGAATAGGATGTGATTCTGCTCTGCTCTTTTCCAGCGTATTGATGGCCCACATGGCGAGGTTCGTCACGAGCAGGAATGTAACAATTTCTCTGCCCGGTTTCCGTCTGAACTGATCGGGCGTTGATACGGACCGTTTACTCGCATCCAAGATGAACATAGTTTGAAACGTTGTCTGAATCAGCGAGGACAGCGCAGTGATTAGAACAAGTATTGTGTTCTTCTCGATTGTGAAATGACCACCGATTATGGTGAACGTACTGTAGATGAACATTCCAGTCTGAGCGCCGACAAGGAGAATATTGTCCAGCTCTAGATTGCGATTTCCTTCGTAGCGAAGTTTCCTCACCTGAACCATGCCTAAGAGTGTAGCGAGGGTTGTCATAGCATAGAGGGTTAGTTCACAAATATTCACCTCAATCACTGCTAAATTTACAAATTCATGTTTTGATATAAGAACAAAGAATAGTATCAAAGAAATAATGGTTAGGACTAGAATTAGAATTCCAAAGAACAAGCCTTTGTGGGCTCGCGCACAATCCACTGAATAGTGATGCGGAGACTTTTTATAAGTAAGGCCTTCGGCCAGCTTTGCTTTGGTTATGGCCGCTGCAAGTGTTTTTGACGGATACTTGGAAATATTCTTCCACATAACATAGAGGATTGCAGCGCAAATAAGTGAGTATTCTATGGTGCAGGGAAATAAGAACGGCGAGGCGTCTTGTACAAGTGAGCCCATGATATTAGTACGTCGGCATTCGAAGATGTGGTGAGGCCCTTTAAGACCTCTCGGTGCTCGAAGATGGGCAGCTGCTGGATGAGAAGATGGCACTGGTGTGCCCAGCTCTACAAACGCATTCTTGAATGCTGAAATATAAAACAGGTAGTTTTAGAGGCTTTTAATCATTACCATAATATCATGAAGAGTAAATGAATACCTGTAATAATAAATTTAAATACCTTTTATTATGCAAATGTTTTACAAATTTGCAATATTTGCAATATTTATTGCAATAACAACTTTTAGACAGGGCTTGTATTAAATCGATAAGGTGTGGAGTAAGGAGGAAGAGGCGACCATCGGCCATATTAAAAATAAAGATATCACATTTTTCCAAAGCACTATTGCGAATATAGATTTTATGTATTACGTCCTCTAGTATTGTAGGTGTTCAATTTATTTTTTAATAAATAGTTTTTTTATTATTATTTTTTAATTAACCATAGTTGTAAATCCTTAATTATTTAAATTATAGGGTAAATATAAGGTAATTATTTAAAAAAAATAAAAAACATAATATGGTTAAAGGTATAAACATAATATTCTGAATTAAAATGAAACATCATATTTTATTATATCATGTATATTGTAAAATATATAAATAAAGTCTGTGAATTTTCTGAGAGAAATAAAAATTTTATTCGGTTATTTTATTTCATTAGTGTCTAATAAAAGATTACAATGTTTAGATAACTTTTTTTTTCTTGTAATTTTGTTGTTCATAATTATTATAATAGTGGTAATGAAAATTTAATAAGAATTGTGAAAAATTCTTAGATGAATTCTTACCGTGAGGGTCGGATATAAATATTTTCTGAAAGTTAACATATGGGGGACACAGACTGGGGTAAATTCGCCACTCTATGAATAAATCTTTCTTACTTTCTATGACTAATGGCTGCAAAGGAGAGACCCAAGTGATAACCCAGCTCTCATTCATCGTTTATGGTACGAACAGAACTCTATAACACCACCTTCACAGCACGTGTGAACCATGCCTAAAAAATGCATTCTTTATGTTCGTATAATTATAAAGATTTTAGGTCCAGGCCATTATACGCGGAATAAAGACGCGAAGTACAAAGCTTTAAGTCTGACAAGACAACAAAGGCCGCTTCTAAAGGCAAAGACTTCGATTATAGGCAGTGACCGCTCTGAATAAGATGAATGTCATTAATCTTAAGAACGGAATTCCGAACTTCTGCCTTCCACCTCCTACTGTATGGCTGTTGAGTTCATTCTATAGATCCATATATATGTACTCCTCTACAGAATAATTTAGCATTATTATAGTAATATTGTTTTTTTTGCATGGTTTAAGAAGTCTCTTTTTGTTTATTGAAACAATAATTTAACGAAACACGACATTGGTAAACGACGTCGGCGTATGGCCTATCTAGAAAACGCATTAAGTACTTATTTTTATAGTGATATTTCGAAGAATAACTTTGACTGGATAGGTGAACATAGTAGGTACGTAACAAGTTGCAGAAAATGAACGGTTTGTGATTGTTAGAGCATATTGATCATTGATAGGTTAGGTTAGTTTAGTTTAATTACGATTTCGTTCCTATTTCCTGCTATAAACAACAATTTTATTTTGTAAATGTTAAAACGAATATAAAGCTAAACAATTATGTACTTAGCCGATACCATATTTTGTATAATAAACACTTTGAATTTGTATTTGAATTTATTGTGTCGTTTTATCCTCAACTCTTTCGGTAAACAGGAGGGCCAATTGTGGACCGCGCCGCCGGTCGCTTTATGATGCTAATTCGACCTCGTATACTCACTCCTAAACAAATGACGAGCAGGGAGGCAAATTTCATTAACTAGCAGGCAAATCTGTGCCTTTGGGAAATTAGGATGAGGGACGCGAACAGGCGGACAGGAAATTATAAATTAACCCAATACGTGTTGTCGGCAGTGGCAGCACTTTGTTAATTATAAAACACCGAAAAGGTATCAACTATCAGTTTCACCCAGTTTCTTCTATCCATCTCTGTTCGGCCCGGACCTTGCGAATATTATCCAATCGCCATTTGGTTGTAGCAGAATTGATTTTGAATTGATACGCCAATTCAAACGTGAAAGACATCAAATTTAAAAAATCGCAAAAGGTTGCGAGAATCCGAAACAAAAAAATCTCAACCCGTTATAAAACGAATCTCACGTGGAAAAACAAAGACGCCAATTATAAAAACATATGAATTGTATGTCGCGTATGAAAAAAATATACCCATTGCCCATTATTACCCATCAGGAACTAAGGGAACTCACGGGAAGTTCATGTTGTACGCACGTGTCGAACTTTCCCCTGAATACGGGATGTAATAATCCATAAAATTTATATATTTTTAACTATTAAAAGAGGGTTAGGTTAGGTAAAAATACAATTATTATAATGAACGAACGGTGGCGTGCCCTGAATTTGTATAGTAGGCAAGCCCTATTGCGGGGTGGGGTAGGAGAGACGGTGGGAGCACCGTTTTCGGCGGTTTTTGTTGTCATTTAAATGATTTTGTTCAAAATTTAAACAATAAAATATTAGATTAAACTGCTAATTATTAAATTTGCGGTTTTTTGTTAAAAATCTAGACAAGCCTGGCTTTTTGGCTTTTAAGAAGTTACTGCCGCTGTGAACGAAGTCTACAAATAAAATGTTTAGTTTTTAGAATATTTTCAGTACTTGTCCTTCTGTCCGTTGGTCATACTCTAAACTCGAAAACTGAAAATGAAGAAAGTTGAGTTTTTTTAATCTATAACAACGCTCTCAAGAAAAGCTCACAGCCGTAAAGATTTTGCCCATAGATAACCGGGGTTCCAAAATAACATATGGATGGTTGTCATGTGGTTTTAATTGGCACTTGGCTTCCTTCTACAGGAATCTTACAGGACACGACGAGACCTTATTATCTGTCTTTCGGTCCATCTCTATTTCACTCTTTCTGTAACTTCTGAACTGTTAGCTTAGTAGGAAGTTTTAATTTTCCTGAGTGACCAAAGTAAAAGAATAAGAACGACCAAAGGAACTTACCCATTCGATGTGAGATGCCAAGAGTCCTATTTTCGGGATCATAGAACGTGAGGATTTCGTGTTTAGTCTCCTGCACGAGAACGTTCAGCCACACTGATAGGTTTGTCCCCACCATATGCATCAGGCCAAACCTCGCCACAATCTTGTGCTTATACACCTTCATCTGTGTGGTCATTCAAATCAGAATTTCAAATTAACTCCATTTTACTAACACAACTATTTTTGTATTAGTATGACAAGGAACATGCATGATGGTTCAGAGTAGGAAATCCATGCAGACTATCGATATTATTTGACAGCAATGCAAGGAATTACTTATATCCATGACCTTTATTGGCAAATTATTTTTTTTTATACAAAAAAGCAGTAGAACCACTGAAAGCCAGGCCAAAAACCAACAGACCAGAGTGATTATTGTGATTAAATTAGTTAAAATGCGGAAACTGACCTCATTGTTAAGGAATATGAAGTACATTTGAATGAAGATGAATGCCATCCTCGTGGCGGGGGTGAGGGCCAGCAATACGTTGTGGCAGTTGGTGTCTCTCTCCAGCTCCCAGTACTGGCCGAACTCCAGGCCGGAGTAGATCATCGAACCGATGCCGAAGGCTGAAACGACAGGGCGCTCGTATACATCAATAAATAACTCAACCTTCACCGATTTATTTAAACAGGCGTGGTGGTCAACTTTGTAGTCGACCAGCGAATTTGTGTATGAGTACGTAGACTTCCGTACCACATCCACCAACATGGCCTGTTTGAACTTCCTCGTTGCGAGACGAACATACGGAATTAAATTACAACAATTAGCAATTTCTGATTAATTCACTTTGTATTTTATTTATTTTATTTTATTAGGGAAACCAGCGGCCAGCGGGTGTGAGATGTGCGTAGCTAATTGAAGAGTGACAATAGAAAGATTAATGTGTAATTTAATTACTTTAAATTGTGTTTTATTGCAATTATTTTGTTATTATTTAACACGAATAAAATTATTCAATAGTGAATTACGTTTAAAAATATATTGCAAGTTGTTAAATAATGTTAGAAAACGAGTTACAGCAGTAAAAGGTTATAAACGCCACAATACAGATACGCTGCGCTAAAGTAGCCATAGAGTGAACGCGAGCACAAATGATTTTCAGCCCCGAAAAAAAGGGAAAGAATGAAAAGAAAAGGTGAAAAATCGACAGGCGGCTGTTTCACGCGAGCGAAATAAATTGGCAGTCGTTGGGCGCGATTCGCGGCGTTTTTCAACGGGACCTCCATTTTCCGTAGCCTTGTTTCCCGTGACCAACCAAACGGAAAAGCACAAAGAGTCAAAGAAAATGGCCCGTTTCCGTGGTGACGACGTATGGCACGCGTCAAAAAACATAAATGTAGGTAAAACTATATTAAATATTTCGATCATTTTTGTATATTATCCTGTCTTCATAGTCTACAGAACTAGAATCATAGATAGGGTGTCAGTATAATTAAGAACCTGTATCGCTTTAATCTCAATAACTACAAAATAAATATTTTTATTGGGGCATTAAAAATATTAATTTTTGGCAGCGTCGTATAGCCGCTTAACAGTTTCCAAAAATAATCATTTTCAAACGACGTTCTAATAACTCTTCAGAAGATAGATGTACATTTTTCAAACTTTCACCAATCACTTGTACCTATTTGAAATTTGAAATTATATATTTCTTTATTATAACCGTATGAATTGTTCTTAATTTTCTCTCACTGGAAGTTGAAAGTATGTATATTAGTCCAAAAATCTATTGTACTAACCTCAAAGTAAAGTTATGTAATGGCGACTATCGCCATACGAATTCCAGCTCGAATTTCAATTAAACTCTCGAGCGCATAGCTTATCAGTCGCTATTTAAAGAATTGGTTGGGAGGAAATCTAAATGGGAATCCAGCGAAAAATCATTCTCGTTTTCTCGATATAAATCGCTCTTGTATTTCTGTCGATTTTGACTCGGTCTTTATAACAGGTTAGAAAACGTTCCAACTTATCGATAATTACATAAAAATAATGCAGTAACAATAATTAGAGCACATGGCAGCGTCGCACAATTGATACCTACAAGCAACGCCACATCGCACTCAATCTTGCATTTCAACTTTCCTAATGCCGATTAGTATTGCAAGAAAGAATAAGGTTACTTCAAGGTCGTGCGAAAGAGACAGATAGACATCCAACCTCATCTTATCCTTTCACTCGTATTAACAAACATCCATAATAAAGGGTGAAAATGGCAACGCTGTTCTATAAATAGATTTCAGCAGAGCCAAGGTCTCCCGTTTTGCAACCAAAATAAGCGATTTTTATAAATTACGATTTCCAGTTAGTCACGGGATTCCATTTGAAGCAGTCGGCGTCAGTAAAAATACGTACGACTCGTAATATATGTATCCATTTTTTTTTGTATCAAATTAAATAAAAAAAATAGAAAATTTAATTAGTGACTTCATATTGTCATTCGACAAATATATTATACGGTCGTATCCAAGTAATTCGATGTGAAATACAGTGATCAAACAAGAAAATAGTGAGATTATAATTACAAAAATACAGTGACCTAATATTGTCGCGAATGACAAGCATTAACGTTAATTATCGCGCCCGTGCAAAGTATACGCGACTGTTATATTTTAAATTAGATAAATATTGGATGGCGTAAAAAAAAAAGATCAAATAAATACACCACAGAAGCGAGAAAAAAATCAACTATAGCATTTGGAGCAGAACACTTCGAATTTTTATTTCAACTGCGAAATAAACCGAAGACCCATATACTCCTATAATCCTAAAGGGACGGCGACAACGCGAGATCGTCTGGACAACACTGGAAGCTTGTCGAAAATCCTGGATCCTTACCAAGGTTCCATCCCATTAGAAGGAACTGGACTACAACAGCGTATCAAGATCGGCATTCTACCAAAGATTTCATCAAGATCGTTAAGGAGTGACCTGTTTAGTTAAGTAGTGAATTGAAACGTACGTATTACTTTATACGTCTAATCATTAATCATGAAAGGCCTATAATAATTGGCCTCAATTTATAAAATAATTTATAAGGGTTAATTTAAGTATTTGAAAATAAGAAAATAAGTTCATTCCGACTACAAGTCGTAAGGTAATAAGGTATAAATATAATAAAAAGAATTATACTATAAATTATTATATGCACAAGAGATACTAAAATACAAGAATAATAAGTATAAGATTATCAATTGCATATTTCTTTCTATAAATTGATATCGTAGTATTTTTAGTAGAATTTGAGTTTGATCTGGCTTGGTGGCTTTATATAATTGTAGTAGTTTTGAATCCAAAGAGCTACAGGCAATTTTAGTAGATTCAATCACAGCAATTGTCTATTTTTAAGATAGTCCATGATATCATCGCTACGGGCACTTTTTGGATATCCTGGAACCAAAAAAAATGGACTCTGTGCGAATTGATCTGGTTTGGATTGCTGTAGCTGAACCAGAGGCTGGTAGTTAGAAAAATAAACATTTCATAACTTCATAATTGTATGGTTATTCTGAATATTAGATAGAGTCTTTAATACTACTCCCAATGGTTCATTCCTCGTGTATATGTTAATTATAAGAATTGTTTAATTCCATGTCTATACTGTTAAACATATTCTTATTCAATAAATGGAAATTTATGACTTAACACAAAAACAAAACTTTCTTTTATTTTTTTGAGTATTTTACTATGTAAACATAGTTGGGAGGGCCTAACCATCATATCTCAAGACGAAAACATAGTTGTTTATGATTTTTTTTTTACACGTTACAATATCATTCTATAGAATGATCTCTCATGAATAAAAAATACAATATAGTACTAAAATAATTTCAGATAAATTTTATTTATACGGAAAACTTGTATAAATTGATCTTGACCTATTATTACTACTATTATTATACATATATTATTTAGGCTGAGATATAATGTTAATAAAATCATTAAGTGAAACCATTTTATTCAATAATTTATTTCGACTATTTTATTTTTTTAAACCTCAAAGCGAGTAAAAAAAGTGTCCATATTTTCTAACACAACATCCAAAGTAATATTTATTAGATGTAGATACGCGATAGCACTACGCATAGAGCTGAAAATGAATAAAAAACTAGGGCACTTTTCTTTGAATATTTTCCTAGGCAAGTGTTCTCGTGTCCTTTTTCTTTTATAGCCTTATTTATTGCTTTGGGGTTAATCGTAATTGCTCTTTGTTATTTTCAGCTCTGTAGGCATTGTGTAAGATTTAAATGCCAAACAGAAAATTACAGGCGAAGAGAAATAAACCTTCAAAATATCAAAACAAAAGATTTTTGGATAAAATACGAAACACGTTTCTACTTTATTATTATTACCAATAATATATAGGGTGATGATTTTAGAGGCGTGGTTTTCAAGAAGAGATAAAACGCATATAATTTGATGTTATGGCTAAGAATTTAGTTTTATTATAAAGATAAGGGTTTGCCATTATGTTTTAAAAATGATTTCGGGTAAGTGGCCGCCGCGGCTGACTCGAACAAATTCCAGCCGAGAGGCCCAATTTTCAACCACTTTTTGCAGCAAGTTGGGCCGTATGTCAGCAATAACGCGCCGAATATTCTCTTCCAAGGCGTTAATCGTGTCCGGCTTATCTGCGTAGACAAGCGACTTCACATAACCCCACAAAAAATAGTCCAGCGGTGTTAAATCGCAAGATCTTGGAGGCCACGCCACAGGCCCACGACGCGATTTTTACTTTATTTTAGAGTGATTTTTTCTAAATTTGCACTATTTGCAAACGTTTTTCAGGAGTAAGTCTATTCATTATGAAATGGCAAACCAAACTGAGCATAAATCAAGTGACAGCTGTCAAAAACACCAACTACGAAAAAAGCAGTGCCAGATTGAAAACCACGCCTCTAAAAAAGCGCTATATAAAAAAGTTCCGGGTTAAAGTGTTTATAAGAGTTTTTTTTAATAAAAAAAAAAGATTTTATAGTTTTTCGAACATATTGAGGATACATTTAACATAATATACAACATAATATAATACAATATAATACAACATAATCGTTGAAACCTGGTTAATCGGGTAACAATGAATAACATGTTACATATTCATATTGTGTGTAGCTGACTTCATATGTTGCGTATTGTGGGTAGTTGAGACATGTTATATACATAACTAGGCTGCGCAAATAAATAAATAAATATATTAACAATTCAAATATGTATAATTTAGGTCAGCCCTTTGTTTCGCGGCGTTTCTCGGTTATGGGTCGCTTCGATCCCCATCTGTATACCTACGAGTCTCGAAGTCGTAGTGTTACTGGGGCACACGCATTATCCTTACGGAATTTTATCTAACATATGTTTTTTTTTTGCATTATAGACTTATTCCATTTTAAAATATTATCCGCTGTATAAGAGGACCAGAATAATGGTTTTTAAATGGAATTGAATCTTGTGTAGCCCCGACCTTAGAATAGATAATAAGGTTACTTCTAGATGCGACCGGCCTTCGATGTCGGCCCATTCGCCATTTCGAACAAAGAAAGCGGCCGAAATACGCCATTTTGGAATTGCAAGGGTTGCGCGCTAATTTTCATAGAAGAGAAAATATGCCATCTCCGAGAACACAATTTATTGAATAATGCCAGCCCTGCCCGAGCCTCGTCTGCGCTAGGAAGCCTGTATAGGTCAATAAGATGGCGGAAAATGTGTAAAGTTCAAAGGCGCGTTCCTTCCATAACTAAGTTATTATAATATTCTCCCTGCCCCAGGTATTTTCTAGGTTGACGGCTGTGCGTTTTCAGTCAGCCATGTTTTTCATCAAGTTTACTTGTTTCAGAAGTATCGAAATTTATTTTACACATCAACTCATCAGTAAAAAATAACGGTAGAGTGACAAACTTATAGTAAAGTATTTTTTTATTACTTATATTTATTTTGTATGAATTTTGATTAGTTAAATCATAGGTAAACCTGATTTTAAAAAGTACTACCATATAATAAGTTATACACTATTATTATAAATATAGTTCCATGGAGTTTTCTAAACAAGAAACTATTTACTTAATTTCCTTTTATTTATTATTAATTTCCTTCTACATATCCCTAACCTAAATCTTAAGTAAATAAGTCTGAAAATAACACTATTTAGACACTATTTTAAATCTAAAGAGTTCTACGTTAGGCTGGCCTGAAAGTCAAAATGACACTCACCAACGGCACCCATCCTCAGATAGAAACTACCATAGTTGTGCTGCTTGGTCGATCCCGTGGCGATGGCAAATCCCAGCGACATTCGCTTGGCGAAACTGTGCGTGTGCTCGGGCCTCAGGGTGTCCGTCGCGGTCGACAGTTCAGTGTCCGTGTGCTTATGAGACCTGGATGTTGCCATTGAATCTCGGGAAGACGATTCGCCCGAATCGGTGCTCGTCGACGATCGCTTCGTGTCTGATTGACCTTTCGATTCTGCCAACAAGGAAATACGACAATAAGTAATGTTGGTTCATCGGCGATGATCGACAATCGACTCGACTGAGGCATCTCTTTCATTCGCTGCTGACGGTCTTAATGAGAAAGAAGGAGATGCCCGTAGTCGATTACAGTCAGACTCACCCCGGAATACCAGTCTATCCATTGGATGGCTGAAATATTCGGGAGGACAAATGGAAATAACATATTATATGAAAAACTTGGTTCTTGGTTGGTATGGCGTTGATCCCACAGCCACAGTCTGGTGACCAACGACAGCGCAGCTTTCGCCATGCAGGAAGTACAACGGTCTACTCAGTGCTCAGGGACAGTCATCTTATACGCCGCCCGGCACCAGGGCAAGGAATCCCCGCCGCAGAGAACGGGCATGATGTTTATTTATTTATTTATTTATATAAGAAATGCTCACAGCTATAGGTACATAATGACAGTTACATAGAATAGATAGATAACAACCTTAGCCGACTACAGGCATCTCCAATTTAACATATACTTTTAACAGAACGAACTAGGATCTAATTTATAGTGATAACATTGTATGAGTGTTATAATCTGTGAATATAATAGGGTGTGGAATGTAAGAGTGTATGTGTATGTATGTGTATATACTATCACCAGCATCCCCATTATATACCATTACCATTGTGCTCCCGACTACGCCATCTGAACACAACAGAACACGTCAGCTTTAGTTGTTATCAGGTTATTTAGTTGTTGTATCAAAACACGATCTAAGTTCATTCTTGTACTTCGGACCTACGGGAGTTTTGTGTGGGGTCACGAGTAAGAGATACAGATCGTTTCTTTACATGCAAATTATACCAAAATCCATCGAGCTGCTTCGTTCACTTTAATTTAGATAATACTCATAATAAGGGTATGTACTACATTAGCTGTAAATAAAAAAATAAGGGTAAATAAAAAATAAAATTCTGCACCGACTTAACGTTTTGGTGGGTCAGTTCTCGTATTGTTTATTAACAGATCAGAGATTTGTTTGTTTCATTGTTTTTTGGCGGTAAGTTCGACCTCCATTTGCTAGCTTCAAAAGTTAGGATAGATCATCGATAGAATAAAGTATCTAATTGTCCCTGCATACTTCAACTGCAGCTTAGTCTCTGGAGATAAACCCAGGAGTAATGAAGATGTTTTTTTTCTGCGTTTTTTCGCTAGGGTTGTGATCTGTTACAGATGTTTGTAGTAAGGTAAAGATCTACACAATAGTGTAATATATACGTTTGGCGGTTGATTATATTTATCTACCATTTTAATTAATTTTATCTGAAGGATGGACAACGTTTTCGACGTGGAGTGTAGCACGTTTGGCGTTTAATTAAACTCTCTTCGACGCGATCAAAAATAACAAAGAGCGGGAATACACGTGCGACGGCAGCTGGCCTTCGCTTCGGGACAGGACACAATGGACTTTACACGTGATCGATTGTTTTCAAATTTGATGGAAAACCTTTGGCTAATTAAAATATTTTTAATATAAAAGAATGTCTGCTTTCGATCACGGCATATTAACCGCGTTGGGTCAAAAATGTATTATTAAAGAGTACAAGACCCCATAACCAAAACCGGTCAAAACGTAATGTTGCATAAATAATTAAAAAAAAAATATTGAATATCCGATGAATTTCGGAAGATTGGGTTATAACAGACTTGTTATACAAATTGGCAAACCTATTTTTATGAACAAAATATATTAGCTAAACAAAAATATTCCGTGAAAGTTATTCACTATTTTATGAGATATTTATGAGTGACATCATGATGAATTTTGATATGTCGTCTTAACAAGCATGTTGGAAAACGCAGGGATAATTAGGTAGATTTTTTTTTCGGAAATGATTTTGGGACAGCCTGTATATTATTGGGATGTTATCTAAAATCAAAATTTTAAATAAAACACGAAAAAAAAGCTTAAAATAATAATAGGTTCAGGTAACTTTTTAAAATTTTCAATTTATTAGGCCATATTTTACATTTTTGGGGATATATTTTTTTAATCTGTCAAGATTATAAAAGGACAGTCTTTTTTGTAGGTGTTGGAACTGTCTGTTTAGTGTCACTCTGCGCTAATGGAGCTTTGAAGCATTTTGGGCATGTCAGCGAAAGATTTAAGCAGTACAGCTCGAGACTCCGATCAGCTACGATTGATTAGATCTGAGCATTTTAATTGCTATGTAAAGCCTTTTTTTGCCAATAAAATGCACACGCTTTTCGGCATTGAAGGTTATTTTTCTGTACTTATATGCTTTTTATAAATACTATTTATTCTGTTTTAGGAAATGTTTTTTTTTAAGTTTATTTATTTTGCGCTGAAATGTTTCTGCCTGGCCAAATACCACTCATTTGTGGCGCCAATCCGAAATTATATTGAGCTTTTAGTTCGGGTTTCGTTTGAATCAATCTTTATGTAGATCTTTATTAGAAACATTGTAGTTTTATTAAATATAGGGAGCTAAGCATGTTACGTCTAAGTATTTTTATGTATATTTATATATATTTTCTTTATGACGAGCGTCTAATTAAGAAAGAGAGCATCAGTGCCAGTCGTTTGCCGGTTAAATGTATTTCGAAAGAATTTATTCTTAATTACAGTCGGGGAATTCGTTTTTACCTTAGTTTATTATTATTTTATACATAAACGTTATTGAACGAATTTGAGAATGTTTATATCCTGCGGTTGCACCCGAATCGATATTATAGAAGTATTTTAGCATAATAAGATTTATAGAATGTTTTGAAATGAATCCACCTCAATATTAACCCTCATATTGTTCAGCGTAAACGGTCAATGAACTAACTGTGAGTACTGATCTGAAAATGGTACGTGGAGCGTAATCCTGACAAAGCCCGCTAAATCCGCAACAGAGGGAGGATTTATTACCAGTATCCTGAAGCCACGCCGCTGAAAGAGGGTTAGAAAGTTGAACAATAAACTCGCCGCTGAAATAAGCAAGAAAATACGCAAATTCATGAATCTTCGGCTGCATGTGGCCCATAAGTTTCACGTATCTAACTCAATCTTACGGGGTATGTAGGTCACCGGATGTATGGAGAAGTTATTATAATATATTGTGAACATAATATTAAAGAAAGAGATAGTGCGTGAACTATGTACAGTCAAAGTCACTCGGAGCTTTACCCCGAGCATTTAAGTTGAAAGGAAACGCGTAAAAAAAGTGATAGTATATTGTAATATCTATGAGAACATCACGGTGTCTCATGACTACAGATATATGGTATAGTTTTTTCAATTTTTTACCATATTATAAATTCTTAAACAAAAAGACGCAAAACCATGCTTATTTTCCCACTTATGGGTCACCGACACCATGTCGCACTTATACGGACGTGCGCTGAGCGAATGATATGATAGTTCTCGGCAGGCACGTGTCCAGGGGGAGCTGGTAGGGGGAGACGAGGGGTGACTTCCCAAATACTATGACAAAAGAAATGACACTACTGGCTGGCTTCAGCAACTTGTTAGCGAGATTTAAAATTTGACGACCTCTTCCCAAATAAAATCTCAAGTTTATTTGGGAAGTTAACTTAAGGGGGTGTTTGTGTTCCCTATTACGAGAAGATATTCCCAAAATTATTATTTTTATTTAAGCGCTGATACCTTTGACAAGTTACATTCTTGTTATTTTCATATGCACAAACATATGCAAACAGTTTTAGTTATAATTGCAATAGAATACGTATTCATACTTATAAATATGTATTTTCATGCTGAGTTTATTGCCTATTGAGCTGTTATTCCCGAAACACAATTAGGGACCTGTTCGTTATTGCCTTAGGGATAATTTGGGCGCTAGCCTGGCTGGCGATAAGCCCTGCAGTCATGAAACTGATGTCCAACCGCATTTACTGCATGTCTGGGTTGCAACCGCTCCGATTACTAACAAACATTAATCCAGTATATTTATTATTTATTCGAAGAAAATTAATAGCGCAGTATCCCTGCATACTAATAAATATGATTATGAATAATTTAATGTGCACGTTTTCAAATTATTTATTGTTGTAATAATATTTCAAATTACATTTTTTTTAATTATTCGCATTTTAAAAGGCTGAATAATTGTCAAACTCAAAAATAAAAGCTTTTTCGGAAGAAAAGTTCTTCTCTTCGAGCAGATCGCTCTCTACTTTTGTCTGCGAAACTTTCTCGAGAAAAAGTCGGCGATGAGTAAAAAATCCACTTCAGATAGGAAATTCCGAAAAGTTTCAATTGAAATTATAGACTGCTCTTAGTCCGATATCATAGAGTAGGGGGGGGGGGAGAGGTAGCGTGAGTAGTAATAAAAAAAATAAGCATTTAAGCCGCTATTGCATATCTTGGTAACATAGGGGCAGTTTTTGTGTCACGTAAGTTGAGTAAGCTTTAAAATACCAAAAATATTTTATTGAGATTTTAGGTACTTTAATATATTTGGTAAATTAGTTATAAAGAAATAGCTAAAATACTCGAAAAAAAATCCCCATTTCCAATAGACTGTTTTAAAGCTAAAATTTTAACGTGGTTAGTAGGTATTGAGAAATGCCAAAGTTAATGTGTTAGTTACGCTAAGTGATCGTAGATCAAATTTGTACTATACACCATGTCGTTTAAATAAATACTTTACTCCTAAAGTAACCTAGGTAAGTAAGTAAGTAAGTAGGTGGTGCTCTAGCTCCCTAGAGCATTTTTATTGACTACGAGCTACAAATACATTAAGGCTTTGTGGCGTATGCTCACCAGCACCACCCTCACTCAGTGATTCTTTAAAATATACCTACTTAAGAGCCAGTATATCGTGAAGTGACCTTGAAATTCGGCCTTTGCAAATGGCGTCGGCCACGTGCATTTCGAGCATCCGTCGACAACATCAAAGAATAAACATTTAACAGATTTTTATTTATATTAAAAATACAAAGCAATTTAAAAAAAAACGAAGTTTAAGGTTTTCTGTAGAATTTTATTGCGGACATTTCTATGTATAAATTAGGCTTAAGTCACATATGTAGTTTGGTTTATGAGAATTTTAAAAATTAAAACTTACTAATTTCAATATTTTTTTATGTAAACATAGGATTATTTATTTAAAAAACCAGCTTAAAGGTTTTCTAGAAATATGTTTAGTTAATCTAATTATATTTTTTATATATGCCTGGTATGTAAGGCTATCTTGGCAGTAGACCTCAAAAACATGCTAAAATGCAATTGGAGTGCGTTATGGGCTCTTAAAACATTAGACAATTTAACGTAATATGTGAGAAAATCATTTAGTTATTTCACAGTATTTTGTGAAGTAACTTGTTACGGATATAATCCCATTTTTGTGGATGCATAGCCAAGCCAAATAACAAAACATGACACGGCGTTACAACTAAAATGTTACAACTGCTCGTAACGCGTTGTGTTAAATGCACGTATTTTATTCAATATTATAAAAGAAATTACACTGATGACATATACATAAAATGAAAATAATATCGCGCGGCTGGTGTTTGATGGTGTTGGATGGAAGCTTACTTCTTCAAATGAACAGAGCAGTCAATCTGACCATTATTGGGTCGACATGTTAAAGGCATATACACCAACTCGTGGTCTATTGAGCCTCAGGCTTTGGATTCTATAGAATTTGACAGCAGGGATGGTATGACCTAAAGTTTAAGTACTTTAGAAATGAGTTTTGAATACGCTGAAATCCCTATAATATTGTACGCGCAGGCCACAACTACTACTATTATGGAACTTTTTACAGTTTTCATATACAGGGTGTCCCAAGACCATTCCCGTTAAAAAAAACAGCAAATTCGTCCTTCGATTTCTAGCGTTATTTGTTAAGAAACTATATTAAAATTCATAATACTTTCAAAGAAATACAACGTTAAAGTTTCTATTCTAAATTATGTAAAACAGATATTTTTCAATGGCTCCTCCCTCGGATAACTACGCCACTGGGTCACTGGGCCGCGGTCAGTCAAGATCGAGGGTAATGACCTGCCGCGTTGTTCGAAACGCCCTATTAGGGCGGAGCTAAATGATTGCTGTCAGATGCCACTCGTCGAACAGAGGTCGGTCGAAGAAGAAGGGGACCCTTCTCTGGGATTGTAAGAAGGATGCTATTGGTCGACAGATAATATTGATTTATCGATTTACACCATTTTTATTACAAAAATAATAAATTTGGTGAACAAAATTTTTCGCATTTTGTTACATAATTTCTTACTCTCTTAATAGGGAACTTAAACACCCCCTAAAGTTTGTGGGATTGGTCTTGGGATAAAATATATATGTAGGGAGTACAGTCAGAAGTGTGTACCAATCTATGGTTACATGGACAGACGAAATGTCTTCCTATGCGTATTGGCAATCGCAAATCTCGACTCATCCTAATCCACTTTTGGAACGAAGCGCTTATTAAATTGCCTTCAGCCGTCAGCCGGCACGTCATATCCGTTAGCAGGGATCGCCCTGGGGGTGGGGAGACGAGGTGTCGCCTCGTCTGCCGGAGGAAATGTTATCGCTGGCCTGAATGTAATATGTAGATTCGCATCTGATCGAAGGCGGAAATCAACCGCTAGGCACCAGATGCCAAGGTGGGTCGTTATTGATGCAAACCTATAGCCTATATTGGCTTTTAAAGACATTTACAACCTGTACGAAAATATGTCTTTGGAAAGACGTTATACTAATGATTTTTCACTGTATCGTGTTATGTTATCGGGTTTTAGTTAAATTAAGTCAATTTGGTTTGTAAATAATATGAGTTACGTTAACATAATTATTAAGTATTTTGTTATATTTTATGCATGTTTAAATAAATTGTTTTTAGTTAAAATTAAGAAACCGGTAGATAAAACAGTGTATTAGCTGTAATTGTTGCACAAATGCTCGTTGCATGTATTTTAGAGTAAATAAAAGGTTAACATGATTAATGTTTTAGGCAAAGGAAAATTAGAATTTTGAAAAAAATCGAAAAAAAAACCAAAAGTTTATTCCACATAGGCGGAACAATCGTCAAAGCCGCCTGCAGAGAATAGGACGGTAGGCTCGTAATAACCCGAAGGGCCTAGAGTTGTGCACCAAATGCACCCTTAAAACCGCCCACAGGGCCTACCTACCAACCAGAGGCGAAGCTCGGGGTTGAACAGCTAGTTATTCAATAATATATTATTAACGTTTATGTTTAATAATTAAAATGGAGTTTTTTTTATGATTTTTATTTATCGTCGTTTATCGGCGTTATAAGTTTACTTTCCAAAATGTTTCCATTTATTATAAGTAAATTTATGATAAGATGATATAAATATATACGAGTATATACTCTTATAGTAATGTTTTCTGTTCAAAACAACAAAATTTAAAACGCAGCATATCTCAGCATTTCTTGCGTGCATATAAAACTTTCAACAACAGAGGGAACCCACTCCGAACTGATGACTGCTGAAGATTGCTGACTGACAGAAATGACTAAGATGACATGAATATACCGCTTTCCACATTGCCGGATGGTGTAAGCTTTGTCTCTTGACAAAAAGATTACAATAATTGTTAATTATTATTTGCATCACTATTTTAATCTTTAAATGCCAATAATCACCGATCTCACGGTGTAATAAAAACAGCTATACAGCATTTAAACGTGAAGCCACTCCAAGTGACGTCATAGCACATCTCAGAATTAAGAATAGGACATTTATTCAGCCTAACAAGAATGAAATAAGTGAACGCCTTTCTGTTTTACAGCGCTTAGCCCTGTCGGCCATTCGGGCATTTCTCTCTCTTTCTCTCTCCTTTCACGCTGCAATCGAGATTTCTCGCTTTCGCTTATGTTCCACCGGTGTTCAAACTTTGAGGGCAAAGTGAGTACACTTATTTAGGTAGTAATAATTAGTTTGTATGATTTTAGAGGCGTGGTTTTCAAGAAGAGATAAAACGCATATAATTTGATGATATGGCTAAGAATTTAGTTTTATTATAAAGATAAGGGTTTTAAAAATGATTTCGGGTAAGTGGCCGCCGCGGCTGACTCGAACAAATTCCAGCCGAGAGGCCCAATTTTCAACCACTTTTTGCAGCAAGTTGGGCCGTATGTCAGCAATAACGCGCCGAATATTCTCTTCCAAGGCGTTAATCGTGTCCGGCTTATCTGCGTAGACAAGCGACTTCACATAACCCCACAAAAAATAGTCCAGCGGTGTTAAATCGCACGATCTTGGAGGCCACGCCACAGGCCCACGACGCGATTTTTACTTTATTTTAGAGTGATTTTTTCTAAATTTGCACTATTTGCAAACGTTGTTCAGGAGTAAGTCTATTCATTATTAAATGGCATACCAAACTGAGCATAAATCAAGTGACAGCCGTCAAAAACACCAACTACGAAAAAAGTAGTGCCAGATTGAAAACCACACCTCTAAAAAAAACGCCCTATATATATAAATAGTGGTGTGTTTTTGGTAATAGTTAAAAATCATGAAAATGTCTAATACATGTAAAGTCATGTTACAACATAATGAAATATTTGAGATTTCCTAAAAATGACAGCTAAAGTGTGCAAAGAAGATACCAACCTTATAACAACAAGAATATATGTTTTATTAATTCTAATGTCTTTTTTTGCGTAGCCCTTTTAAAATAATTTTCACTATCAACTTCGTGAAAATTGAAAGTTGATAAATTTCCAGTGGAAATAAGTATTATGCGCGCGCTTGTGGTGGCATATATTTCGGCGGTTAAAAGTGGTTTCCTAATGGTTAGCTTAGATGGTTAATGGTAAGGCGCACAGTAAATGCCTGCGGTTTTCAGTCGCAGACAAATATTTGCGATTTTTATAGGAATTCTAAGGTGCAAACGGTGTTTCAAATTTTATATGATATACAAAAACCTAACCTCACCCTTCAGTTTATTTGAATATTTATCATTATTTATATTATTGATTTATCGACAGTATTCCTTAAAATGATTAAATATTACACTTGTTATGAGATAAATAGTTCAAAAGACAAATATTTTATAAAAATCAAATTATTACTCACTGGTGATGGCCATGGAGACGGCCCTGGATTTATCTCGGAGAAGAGCGGCGTACATATACAGCAAAAACACCATACTGCCGATGTACAGGTACAGATAAAAGCCCTGAAAAAAAAACGGTATTGTAATACCATTACATTAAATATAGACAGATATAAAAAAATAAATAAATAAATAAATAAACTCACCACTGATAGAAAACAGTTACAACCCGTTAATTTAACCCACATTATGGCAATAACTTAAATGTACAAGAGGGGTGTGTTTTTTTTTTGTAGGATTACATAAAAGCTAGAAAAAGAAATGCTTACATTGTTTAAATATTTTTAATTAAACTAATGTCTTTTTTTAATTAAGTCAGACATACCTTTGTTTTATATAAAATAAGTAATGGATAGTTAGGGGACAGGCAGATTAAACTAAAGGAATAAGTATATTGTGTTCTTTATTTTCATAAATAAAATTTTGAGAATTACTCTTATTTATTATTTGTATTTAAAAGTCCATCAACAAACGTTGTAATGGTTTAAATATAAATGGAAACATTAGTTTAGGTTTAGGGAGTTATCGTACGCCGACGAGGAATAATAAATGGGAGATGTAACGTTTTCGTTGAAGTTCGTCTATAAATACGGGAATGGAAACGGGAGCGAGTAGCGATGGGACGAAAAGCAATATAGAATCAATATTAAGTCGGGAATCTTCTTAGCGCTTATCTCTCGAGACAAAAGGAATTTCTCGGGATATTATTTTGGACGAGAAAGTACCGTGCGTATGCTGCTGACGCAAACTTGTGTAGAAATAAATATATATAGTCAATATTTAAGAGATATTAAATATATAAATTCGTAATCGAGCCAACGAAAATATTAACAGAGATTCAAAATGAATTATTTATTAAGCTTAAAAGACGAGAAGTATTTAATTGGAGCAATATGGCTGAGGTAAGAAACGAGGAACACAAAATAAAGATGCAATCACATTAAAATTGAAGAATTGAGTGACGGTACTTACTTCATAAAACGAAGGCGGAATGTAAGTGGAGATGACTTCTGCCATGGGAAAGGCCACGCCCATCACGACCAGCAGCTTGCCGTAAAGGGCAGATAGGGTGGTCGCCAGGGCATCACCTCTGCGAAAAAACGCTATACTAAGATTGGAAGAAAAGGGGCCGACCTATTTATACATTTATTTATGTTTTTAATGAAAAATCACACGGTATGATATAATCTGATTTAATTTGGAATAAAATAACCCGTACAGAAATATATTTTTAACAATATAACACAATAAAAACTAATTAGAATATTTAAAAGCAAGTAAGACGAAAGATAAATGTATGAAATGAAGTGAGGACTGTGTGTAATTTAAATGAACATATTAGTATTAGAAAATACGAGTACATGAGCTGTCACTTTAGCTCGAACTATGCATATAAAGCGACTATGCATAAGGCCGCGGCGCTTGTTATTAGAAGTATTGACGTAAAATGTATATTATAAGAAAATAATATACCATATACATATGCAGTAAATAGAAAAATATATATATTTTTGCAATCACGAGGCATTTTATTTAATATTCATTGCAATTTTATATAAAAAATATAATTAGATTAACTAAACATATTTCTAGAAAACCTTTAAGCTGGTTTTTTAAATAAATAATCCTATGTTTACATAAAAAAACATTGAAATTGTTAGGTTTTATTTTTTAAAATTCTCATAAACCAAACTACATATGTGACCTAAGCCTAATTTATACATAAAAATGTCCGCAATAAAATTCTAAAGAAAACCTTAAACTTGGATTTTTTTAAATTGCCCTATATTTTTAATACAAATAAAAAAACTGTTAAATGTTTATTCTTTGATGTTGTCGACGAATGCTCGAAGTGCACGTGGCCCACACCATTTCCAAAGGCCGAATTTCAAGGTTACTTCACGATATACTGGCTCTTAAGGTACAGATAACATAGTAAAAAATATATAAGTGAGGGTTATTTACCAGTGCTACCAAATTCCCTGGTTTCGGCACCAGATGCCTTTTGAATGAATCCACAAAATACTTTTACTAGATTAAATTTCTTGCCTATAGATACAGGAGTCATTAAACGGTAGTGTGCGCTTATTCCCTACCAGCGCGCCACCTGTTGGTCAATTTACTAACACTAGAGGTCGCCCAGTGGTCGAAATTCGACCGTAATTCTTTTAATTGAGCATTTTATCTAAGCATTATTGACATTCTTATACCTCTATAATACGGTGAATTTACCTCTATAACCATTCAATATATATTTTTTATGTTTTGTGCTTACGTCAGGTTTTACACATACACCATTAGCGTGTGCTGTTTGCTTTAATTTCCTCCAATACCTATCTAATTTAAAATTTAATATTAGTAACAGTTGAGAAAAAAAAAACACAATTACAGTTTGTATTTCTATTTATTGAATGATACAAATATTTTGATACAATTAATTCATTGACATTTTTAATTTTTTCGTGTAATTATTATTATTTTTTCGTGTATCGTGTTCGTGTTATAAACGCTAATAAAAATGAGACTTGACATTCATAGAAGTATAAGATACATTGCTTTTAATTACAATTGTTTTTCAAACATTAATTCTCGGTAAGGTACAAAATTCGAAAACAATTTGGAAAATATCTGTTATAAAGCTTATTTAATTTTTTTCATGCAATAATTTTCGAGTAATTTGATAAATATGAAAGATAGAAAAAATGAGGTTTAGCTTGGCTAAGTAATATTTAAAAAGCACGCCTATTTTGACATTACATTGTTATTTTTTTTTGCCCTATTGACAAGGTATAATTAAAAATCGATAAATAATAAAAAGTAAATGAATGCCTCGGCCATTTAATGCACAAATGCAACCAAATAAATTTCGCATTTGTATTGGTGAATGTAATTCTTTTGCCTCATTTAAACATTTGCGCCATTCATTAAGGCGCCACCAGTCCCTAAAACGTGTTTTGTAACGTATTTTGGTGCATTTTGTTGAAGTTATTCCCAACAAATGGCTAAAACTAAAAATACCACAATATTCTACATATATTAATTTAGTCCTTTGCTTAAAAAAAACGAAATACACCTTATTATAGTAATGAAAATAAATAAATAAGAAAGTGTTGTTTTTTTCTTGCAACGATTTTCTTTTAAGTTGTGTAAGTGACGCGAACCTAATGTTTCTTTCTAAAGATAGACAATATAATAATCTAGGACATTACTTAAAAAAAAACATTTTTTTCAAATGATAATAATTATTTAAATACAGAAAACATATTTCTTCGATTCCAAATGTAACGAATTCGCGGTCGGCGAGTATATCCGTCTCTTTTCTACACGTCAATGTTCGAATAAAGCCTTCTCTTTCAAATCTCAAGGACAAATGCGTCCCGGGGCGCCAAACATTTGAAGCAATGCGCGAGCATGGCACGCTTTAACAAAAGAAGTGTGTATAATTCCATTGTATATTCTAACATCCTCAAATGATTTTGGACCATATACATGTAATAAAAGCAATCGTAATGATTTTGACGTGTATGACATGCGTGTAATGATTTTGCCGCCTCCACGCCCTCTCTTCTTCCATTTTTTTCGGGAATCTTTCCACACATAATGCAAAAGAATTTCAATATACTTATATTCAAAAGTAAAATATAACAAAATAAGAAATCAATACAGAGGGGCCAAAAATAGTTATTATTTAAAAAGGATCAATGAATGCAATGGAAGTGGAAAAAAAACTTTGGTCAGAAATGGGTAAATCGAAAAATAATGTCGATGATGTAATAATCCAATACACGGGTAGTAATAACACGGACATAGAGATCGTCGAAAATTTCGTAAGCGAAACGACAAAAATTAAAAAAATATGTTACATTCAGATTGAAAAAAATAATGACATTGACTTTGATTGTAACATGTCAATGTTTTACCAAAAAGCAAATAAAGAAAGTATTATTAAAATCACAGATAGTCTTCATTCACGAAAATCTGCGGGATTTGACTCAATAAGAATGTGCGATTTAAAAATTATTAAAAATGAAATATCTATCGATATCGCTAAATTTATAAACATGTCCGTATACGAAGGTAACGTTCCAAACGAAAAGATATCAATTGTCCGACCTATATATAAAAACGGTAATCATAAAAATTATGGAAACTACAGACAAGTCGATAGGCTGCATACTGAAGCATGGTTAATTTATTTCTGGGCGCTCTTGAATTAGATGCAGTTAGTTGCATCAGGAGAAATATTGATTTGCCACCCAGTATCGCCATTTGGAAGAAGTAATGGATACGCTAAAGGGTCCAATGATGAATCCAAAACAGAGATATTTTTAATGGAACCATTAACTTTTGAAAACGCAACCACATTTCGTTCAAAAGGTGGCTCGCCATCAACTGTATTAAATATTACTGCTACATCTGTTTGAACTGCATCATTATAACGGCGTAGATCTAAATCACGATTTTAATGAGCATACAAATTTCCTTTTTTGATTTTCAACTCTCTAACAATGATCTTTCATAGCAATGAATGATCGAACGAAAGGATTAATGCGTTCTAATTCAAGAGAGATTTCGCGCATTAAATTGTTATTGCATGCTTGATTAGAATGTTCACGTAATCTATAATCGATAGCATAGTTCAACATCATAAAAATATAATTGCGCATAACATAAAAGCATAGCATCTTATTAAAGGTTCATGTGAAGTAAGTCCATCATACAATGATTTAAAGTATTCATTATGACTTAAGGCCGGTAATAATGTTTTTCCTTTATGACAACATGAAGTAAGTGGAGTCCTTTCGCCTAAAGTGACTTCAGATTCGAAATGTTTTGCATTGCAAAATCTGCATTGTAAATGCATTAATCCACAATCAAAAGTATTCAGTGCACATTTAAACGTATCCCTTAAAACAATTTCATCATTTTGTTTGTTATTATTTTGACTTTCGTGCAAATATATATATTCCTTCTTCGTTGTCTCTCATTCTGAGCTCGACATAGAACGAGCATAATTAATGGATGTAGTAGAAACTACTGAGATTAAAAAATGTAACTTGTAAAATGAAACTACTGAAACTACAATTAGACAGGGTTTAATTTAAATAAGAAAATCTGCTCAAAAATTCACAGCTCGAAACTCATTCAATTAATCTGTCAGTTAGTATGAACGTTTTATTTTATTAAATTTAATGTATTTATAACACATACTATGAATAATTGTAACTTTTCGCACTCCTTCTCCATATGAACTTTAACTATGCCAAATCTCACACTCCTCCGTCCGAGCAATATGCTCAAAAAGGAGTTCCGATGCTTTCCCATATGTTTTCCCTTCACGTATTAATATATAGATAACAAGTTAGTTGCCATCACACAATTAGCAAGGTCAAATTAAACATTACGGAAATTATACAATTAGACATGGGCCTTGGATTTAAAATGTACTGAAATTATTAAGACTTGAAGACGGAATAAAAAGTATAATAATCTTTGTTGATTTATTTCATTAGGTTATGTTTATAGTGTATAAGAGAATGCCAGAAATAGAAGAATTTTGAAATAAGGAGTAAATATTTACCTATTATGATTAGAATTAATGTCGTAAAATGCAAACGTTGATAACGCTATACTCACGCGCTGATGACGTTGATATTCTGCAGCGCACCTCCCCTAGATGCCCTCCGGATTGGAGGTAGCGGTGGCACGCCAACAGAGTGCAGTCCCACGTGGGAATGGTAGAGCACTGGCGGCAGAGAGAGCGAAGGCGGACTCGGCAATCTAATAGACAACAGAAGAAAAGATGTGATTTTGCAGCGTAAAAAGGCTGACGGAGAAAGAAGAACTAATCTTCGAAGTACACAGTTTTTTTTTATTTCTTGTGCATGTTTTGTAACCAAAGGTTTTTCAGTTCAATCGATGATCTTTTTTCATAAATCGACTGTCGGGACGATTACTGGATATAGGAAACAAGTCTTGCACAACAAAAATCGAAAAAACTAAATAAACTTATTTTCGAATGTTTTTCAATTTGCTAGAGGTAATAAATGTGTTATACCCACAATTATCGGGCTACCGCTAGACTTACCGACTTTCAGGACTTAAATTCAGTATGGCAAGGCTTAGATAATTTATATAACAAATGTTATAATCTGCCAAATTTCAAATATGCAAAAATAAGTTTAATGAGTTTTCTTTTATAACGATTTTCGAATGTCTGCCAGACTCATTTCACAACTCCGTAAATCGGCGAGACTTCTTTCCGGGATTTACTATGATGTTAACTAGCATAACGAGTTTCGTTTATGCGAAAATAAGTTCGGGACATCCACAGAAAGACCCACTTTCCAATTCCTTCAATTAGCTAGACTGCTTTTTGAAGAGTTAGTGTATTAGTAGTCCTTGCAAAAATAATTAGCATGAATTTGAACTTTAACTTTGAAGATGGAATCGATTAGCCACTATTCGCCTGTCTGTAAAACATCATTAAATCAAACTTAAATCATCATTAAAATCTAACAATTTGCAGAGAGAACGCACCCTGGCGGGACCGGTTATCAGCCGGGTGCTAATATTCAAGTAATATGGAGTATTCGCGAGAAATTGATCGTTCTCTCGAGGTGGCATTTATTTGCCAATTCCATCTGCTCAATTCAGTCCTCGTCGGGCGCTCTAATACGATTATTTGTTCGCAAATAAACCGAACCCAGGTCGGAGCTTTTCTTTTCAATGCTACTTTCAGCCCAGCAGGGCTAGTCGGGACCGCGAGCGAGAGGTTCATGTATCCATATTGTATATTTATGATGGTATTTGTGCCAAACGCTCGGCGATTCTAACCAACACCACCAAAGGGTTTGTGACTAGAGCCACATTCGGCATTCATTCGGTTGATAACGAAATAAAAACAAGAATTACTATAACACCTGTAGCTAACATTTAATATTAACTGAAGTAGTAAATGATTAACCAAACGTTAATTAGTAAATTATGTAACGGACCTAACGCCTTATAATGATATCCTACAGGCGTCCCCCCCCAGACCACTTACGCCTGTCTGTGGTTTCAACTTTTGTACTTATGTGTTGAGTAATAAAAATAAAAAAAAACAGGACGGGGATAGTAGCTGCTCATATATAGAAGGTAAAATGGACTACTTTTGAAATAACTAATAAAAAATATATTTTTCTTTGATCAGATTTGGTTAGTATCCATAATGAACAAATAAAATCCCTGGCAATATTAAATGAGTGCCGTGCGGAGAGTTTATCGCTTGGTAGCTCGCGTAATGTTTGATATAAGTTCGTACAATTGGAGTTTGCCTATTCCCTACTTTGATCCCGTAAAATCTACCTCCGCCTCCGGAGTACCGAAAGGGATTTTTTTCATATCGTTTGTTGTCCGGGAACTCCGTAAAAACGGAGAAGTTTTTTGTTTAATGTTGATGCCCAGCTTTGTGTTAGGTTTAGTCCATAAACCATTTTTTACAACTGATTTTTTACAAAGGACCTAACTTCTTCCTCTATTTCATCCTGTTCCGCATACTCTGGTCTTTATGGCCGGCATTCGAAAGTGAAACGATATTTCCAAAGACCATAAAACAGTTACGACGCCTTTAATAGTTTGTTTCTAAATTAGGAGTAAGCGCTAAAAGATTTGAACAGATTACCTTGTCCTTATCGTGTACCTAATATATAAAATAAATACTACTTTTAGATGAAAAAGTTTTTACTTTATCTTTATCTTTTACGTAAAATGAACTTGTAGGGTATACTTCAAATTTATTTAATTGATAAACAGGTTTCCCCATAACAATTTTCAATAAATCTTCACTGCACAAACAAAGAACCAATATCTTCAAATATTTTGCCTTTTGGTTTCATTTTCAACTTAATTAAAATGAAGCGAGGGTTCGACTTTCACTATGGACAGCGTTTTCAACGAAGACCTTTTATCGACGGTTCTTGTGCTGAATTATTAACAAACAAAAATGTTCGAAAAATCATATTTTTACAGCTCATGTTTTTCAACTTTTCAAATATTTTGTAAGAATATTTATTCCATTTTTCCTCTGAGGCATACAATTTGGTCGCAAGCGAATTGTCAACAATTCTTTTTGACGATTTTTGTCCTTAATAAAAGGAGTACATCAGTTTCGAGATGATGTAAGTAAATTTTTGAGTAATAAAGAAACGTTGGCGCAAGGTGGAGGACGAATTTTACCATCCAACCCATTTCCTAGGCACAAACGTCCATTAGAAATGCCGATTTCTATCTAGGCCGATATGATAAGTGTAGGTATTTTCCCAGATGACAAAAGATGTTAAATTAGACAGAAGTAAAGAAAAAAATCTTGTAAAAATATTCTTTATTCTTTATTTTAGAGAGAGCCAAAAATAGCAAAGATTAAATTTTATAAAGTCAATTTGCCGGCTGTTCCTAATGAGGCGCGACGTGAAAAGAGGCGCCGACAGACGAACAAAGAGTTTGGAGTAATTGAAGCGAAATTACTCGCCAGCTTAGAGCATTCCCCTTTAATATTCCGAAACGCAGGCGACGAAGATAAGTGTTTTGGTTTCAGCCATTTTTAGGTTATTTGTGGCAGACAATGGTGCTATCAGCGCTAGTTTCGAAAGTTCAGCGAAAGACATTAAAAATTGTCATAATCACATTAGATAATAACTATATATACGATGTACTAGTAAATGAAAGAAACATTAGGTAGCTACTACTTTACAAATATTGGAAAAGCATTGAAAGAAATTTACGGTATTGGTAGCCATATTCCAACCAAAAATTAAAGCCGCTAGAAAAGGAGTTGCTACCGGTAACTTTAAACATCTTGGAGAAAATTTTATAGTCATCAAGTAGTGCATATCTACATACTAACACATAAAGCATAAAGCTACAGATAGGATTAGTCCCACGTCTGGAAATATTCCATCTCCCTAAAAATTTTCATAGATTGATCCGTCGTTGCGAGGCTGGACAGGTGCAAGAGATTTATATCGATAACAAAATACTTTTTTTTAATTTTCAAGTGACTATTAAACTCCTGGTTGCAACCGCAAGACATTTTTTTTGCTAAACTAGCAAACGTTTGGTTAAAATAACCAAGTGTCTTTCTGGTTTTACTGGTGTTTTAACAAGGTTCTGGTTATCGTAGCCAGAAACGCTTTAACAATAATGTATGTGTACAACTAACCAAATTCGTTTCGTATATTATTTAACAGAAACCACGCTGTATCAACAAAAAAACGACTTACCGATCGGTTTTGTTAAATTTCTTTCAGTTTACTGGGTGTCGGGGATATCAGGCAATTTGAATCCCAGCTATCTATTTTTAAGTGTTATTCCTTACTTCAAAAAGAATATTTAAAGTTAATATAATATAACTGCGGCTTACTACGATCACTATTCGGTGTGAGCTGATCGCACGACTTTTATAATACTTATTCAAGTTAAATAACAAGTAAATAAGCCACGTTATCTTGAGGTACGTACGTTCATAAAAGTTATAGCTTTGATGTGTTTTTTATTTAATTTTGTAAAACTGTAAATATTCCTAACAAATATTTCTCCGGATCTTTTTTTCTTATGCCCCTGACGAAATTACTTCAAATGTCAAAGACTACGTTACCGGTATATATAAAAAAAATATTTAGGTAATAAGATTAAAATCGGATTAATTACATTAAATAAGTGAGCATTAAAAAAAATGGTCAACGGTAGAGAGGAAGGAGGGATGAGTGTGCATTTTCCAGGGGTCCATCCAATAAGAAAATTCCTTTCAACCCTCCGGGAATATGCGCAGACACCTTATTCAGATCTCGTACGTTAATTTGATCGCAATCTATTATCCTTATTATCGAACTCAATAAATTGAAGTCTCACCGAATGGGCGAATCGATGTGCACGCGGTGAGTGGAGCAGGAGGGCTGCGGTGGTCGTTGCAGGTATTGGGGCTGAGCCCGCTGGGGGCTGCTGTGCCTGCTCAGGGTCTCCTCTGGCGAGACGAGGATGGCGCTCGGGGTGGCGGGGCTCGGGAGCTGCGCGGCGCCGCGCGAACTGCCGCTGAGGTTGTTAGGCGGAATGGAGTAGCAACTGGAATAATGCAAAAGGTATTAAGGAGTTGTTGTGAGCATTTAAAGGGCTCTGAAATAATCAAGTTGGTAAATATTACTACAGTACGAATTTTGCACAGAATTCATATACAACAGCATGATGAACACCATTAATAGATTCAACACTACCTTCCCAGAATTCAATAGAATGTCTACACCAGCTCTTACCCTAGAGTAGTATACGTACTCTTATATGTATAATCTATAATTTTTAAAAAGAAATATGCTGTATTTCGTACTCTGGTAATTATGCAAATTCTCTAACCCCTCCTGCTTCCTAATCCCAACCTTTGGAGGAAATTCTCATTGGCTTCATGTTTTGATTGTTTTTTATTGTAGTTTAATTAATTGTATTAGCTGATGTTTACTAAAGTAATTAAATAAGAATTGAATACGAGGAACTAGTTCTAACCAGCATTCTATTCGAAAAGTAAAAAAAGTTTTGGGTAAAGGTACTTTAGTTTTCTAGCATGGCAGAGCCCATTGGCTGGATTTTTTATTGGGAATGGTCTCGAAAAACCTGCATCTACTTACCTAAATAATTTAAAGGCTAGGAAAATACACAATATTTATAGATCATTATAGTATCTATAATTTATTTTGTAGTATTTTATATAAATCAATATTAATATATAAAAAATAAATATGCACCGTCAATTTCATGTTATAATTTAATATTATTCTATGATAAACTAAAAGATAAGTATTTTTGACACAACAAAATTGTAAGTTGCTCGGCTCGTATGTTTATGCTTTAAAACACTATGATACTTTAGAAAAATCTATCTTAGGACGGTCATTGCCTAGTTAGGTAAAAGTATGCATATATTTAAAATTATTAAGTCAATAAAATAAATAAATAATATGTTATATTTTATAATATAACAATAATTATGCTATTATGATATGAGAACATACTTACTTTTCAGCATCATAATATTTATTTATTTTATTTATCTTTATTGGAGAAACCAACAATTTTACACAGTACACACAACAAAAAATAGATTTGATTGATCGATAAAAAACTATGTAAAACTAAAAATAGGTTTCTACTAACAAAAAGTATTAAAGTTAATAACAAAAATAACAAAACCATTTTATATCTATATATACATATCTACTTACACAAATTTAGAACGGCTAATTTACCCTATTATTTTTACACAATAGATCATTGCTGAACACTTTAAATTGCGACTTATTCAACTTATTTATATAACAGAAATAAAATTTATGTATAGCCACTAAAGTGGGAAAACTAAAAAGCCTTAGGTTTATAACGGCGACGCTATAAATATGGAAAAGGCCAAAAGAGGTCGCTCTTTGGATCAACTTTAACGCGGAGGTTTCTTTCGGGAACTCAGGCTACACTTTTTAATCAACGGGAGGGAATTCGAGAAAACGCGGTGCGATCCAGCGGGAGGGACCCAGCATGCCCGAGGCCAAAAAACAAAGAGCCAACAATGAAAATGGTTTTGCTTATTTATGCTATTTTTATCTTTCCTTTTTAACGAAACGCTTATAATTATATTTTTCCCACGGGTGCCAAAATAGCCCTTTAATATCGAGTAAGTATTTTCTTTTTTTTATTTTATCTTGATGGTTTTTTGATTAGCAAGTCAATTAGGATTAAGAATCAATTATTAAGCAAGTCAATTTTGGTTAAGAATTTGAAGATAGGTCATAAGACAGAAAATAGTTAGTCTTAAATTCTACATTTTATACATCGACATTGTTTACCTAAATATTATACGTCATTAGACTGTAATTAGTATTATATTTTTATTATTTCGAAATGTGTAAATTAACTTCATTACCATGGAGGGGATTCATTATCTTGTTAACTTGCCGGGTCAGAAAAACACGTGACATTTGTATGGAAGCAACATTTTATCGAAATCCGTGGAATCGATTTTGAGGTAAAGTGGAATAAATATTAGATGATAAAACAATTGGCAAAAACTGAAAATATTTTTGTGCTGTGGTACAAAATAAATATTTTGTTTTAGAAGCGACACCCTTTAAAAAAAAAACATAAATCGCGGTCATTTCAATAAAAGTAACAGTGAATTAGGAGTGATCGGTGAGGTTTCCGCAAGTTGCAAAAGCGTGATTAAAATTATCCTCACACCCTGAAGTGCTTGAAAAAAAACACTCAATCGCTTGAATAACATCGTTGTTCACAATATTTTTAAATTTTAAAAATTCTTTCATAAGGTACTAAAGTAACCAGTATACATAAAAAATAGCTTTAAAATCCTTTAATTTGATTTGAGGGTTATTCTTATAAAAAATATCGCGCTGTCTCTCCGACTACACCATAAGGAACTTTTCTATTTTCCTGGCGGTAACTCACCAGCGGAAGTGTCGACAAAAAAAGCGATTCACTGCGACTATACTTTGAGCTGAGATGTTTCTTGTAGCGTAAATATTTAATTCACGAATAAAATGGGCAAATAAACCTACTAAAGACCAAATAAATGGATATTGATGAGTATTATGGTCAATGTAATTCTTATATCTTGAAAAAAACAATAAAACAAAAAAAAGGTCAAAAAAAGGGCTCACGCAACCAGGGTTCCGCCCCAGAACTTTATAGAAAAGCAATCGATCGACCGAATTTAAGTATGTATATTTTAAAGAATCACTGAGTCACGGGGCTGGCGAGCATACGCCACAAAGCCTTAATGTATTTGTAGCTCGTAGTCAATAAAAATGCTCTAGCTCCTAAAGTATTTATTTATTTCTATTATTTATTTATTTCTATTTATTTATTGCTATTTCTTTATAACTAATTTACCAAATATATTCAAAATTTTATTTTTGGAAATTATAAAAGTAAACATTGCGAACGATATTTTTTTTATGAGAAGGCCTAATTTACACCATAAAAATAAAAATATTCCGCAATAACTAATCTATAACTGTCGAAATATGTGCTCGTTACGAAGATCTAACATTATGCCAAATTGAAAATTCCTTCGCTACGTCGTTTTCGAGATAAACAAAAAAGAGTGCGATCTTGTAAGAGTTTCGATTGTTCCCTTTGAGGTACGGAAACCTAAAAAGTAAACAATCCGCAAAAAAGTGTGACGATTTAAATAATCAGCGTCATAATTAAATAATTATTTATATTTTTTTTAATTATATTTGCAAATTACACGGTAAATATATCCCGTTAATAAAGTGAGAAACTGAACAGGAAAAACTTTCTCTTAAATAAAATCAACGTTTATTTTTTGATTTTCCGACACAACTGATAAACTCAGCACTGGCGTTGCGACCAGTGAAAATACGCGCGCCTTGCTTTTTTTGTGACAGCTCGAACTTACTGAGTACGAGCATTGATTGTCACCAAATTTCATCAAAATATTAAATAAATATTTATTTAGTAAGGCGGGTATAAAATTTTGCCAAACATTAAAGAAAGATACCCTGATTAAATATATTACTGAATGTTTTTTATTATTACTTTAATAAAGTAAATATCATTATATTACCGTTCCGTAAATGAATCAAATCGCAAAGATTTCTAGCGGTAATGCTTATAAAAATTCTTGTAACAATTAATATAAAAAAAATAATGTTTGTTTTGAACCGCACTTTCGGCTAAATCGTTCTAAGATATTATGTAGATTTATTTACCTAACGGTAATTGATTGTATAACCGACGTAAGTGAATTTCAAAACTGATGCATAATTTATTAGGATAACAAAAAAGGAAATTATGTTAATAATACCTATATCGTTCACCTGATTCATAAATAGTTCTGTAGCAGTATGAATATATGCGTACATAGCTAATAACTTACTTGCGATGCTCTAAAAAAAAAAGAAATGTGTACCTGAGTAGGTACATGCACAGACATAGTTTGGTATATGACTAGCGTTGTCTGAGCGAGAACGATCCTTTGTCCGTAAAGGCTTAGTACATATACTGCAATGAGCCGCCCCAGGCAAACTAAATTGTTGGCAGTCAAGTCGAGAATCTTGCCTGTCTGAAGTATCTTGAAGAGCCTTATTAACATAAACTTAACACAGAGCCTAGTTATTTGTTGATATTTTCAATTAAGCAAAAAGAGTTTTTGCGAACATACCTTTTACCTAATTAAAAAATCAATAAGTTCAGCAGTAATCTTGATCTGCTAATTGTTGGGAATATCACTAAGTTTATCCCGCAACGGCTGGTGCAATCAATATGTACTGATGGCGACCACGGTAATAGCAGAAACGTAAAAAACAAGATCAAATCTAGAAAATTAAAAACAAAAATTTAAAATGTGCATCCAGTACCTATTATATTAAGGCGAATTAAATCCAAGACAACCCTAAAAAGAGAGTTGGATGATTTATAATGGTGTATGCTATAAATTCTCATAAACAAATAAGCTAAATGATTTATTTATCCTAACAAACACTTTTAGGTAAGGAAACCCCCATAATTTGAACTATATGCCTAGCATGGATGCTGAATAACGTAACAATGCGATGAATGTGGTAAGGCATACATAAGGTAATGAAACGTGACTGCCAGCGTAGTCAAGGGGGAAAACTAAAAGCAAGGAGGTAACAGCTACCTGCTCCTGCCGGAAGGCGTATTGCCACACCCTATTATAACTCAGACATTGGGTGAGCTGCAACGCATTGGGTTTTGCCAATTATAACACGACAAATCGCATTATAATACAATTTGCAAATTTCCTTCCTGTGTATAAAGTAAGATCCGATCTTCAGATAAGCACGCTTTGTAGCAGAACTAACCAACTAAGTGTGTACGAGTTAATAATATTTTTAGTGGACTTGATCCTTCATAAGCTGTGATAATATCAGTGGCAATTCAAAGAGTGGCAATTCAATCAGTGGATTTGAAAGATAACTCGCATTGCATTTCTTTAAATAGAGCATAAGATCCTCATTCGTCAATATACTGAGCTAAATAAAAACGATTATAAAATAAGTAACTCGTTAACAGTATTTTTTTTTAAATTCAATCACATTGGAGTTAAACTTCCCTTTACCAGGATTTTTATACACCGCTCCTATTGTTTTTTTTTTTTAATAAAGGAATAAATACCTTATTAAATACAATTAGTAATCGATGTTTTTGGGAAATTGTAACATTACCCCGTTTATTCACATAAAAACAACTGCTTTGTATTATACCAATTAAGTATAACCGCCTTTTTAATTTGGCTATAAACGGTCTTCATTGTTAGATACTCGTAAAAGTTTGATATCATAATTTCATTTACAGACGATGAAAGTATGAAGGTGGTCTTCACAATTCAATCTGCATTAACAGTGTTATATTAAAAAGTCGAAAAACTAGTGTTGTGATAATTTGGACATGAGACGGCCGGCACGTGCAAGACCTCTAGCCGTCCCACAGCCAAATTAAATGATTAAATCAGGATAAACATAGGAAGACTTCAATCACGGATTCGACCTTTGCGATGTCCTGTATGTGAGATGGTATTTGCAGTAATGACAGCATGTTGAATACCTATGTACCTAAAGTTTTATTTATTTTGTTGTTTATACTAAATACTAATTTAGAAGTATTATTTATTGGTGTCAATAATATCGAGTTTATTCACAATGATTTAGGTTAGTAATTTTATTTCCTATTACCTCGTAGGATATCAAGTATTAAAAAAAAATGTACCGGATGTATTTCTATTTTCTTTTACTTTTTTTTAATAACAAGCTAAGGAGCATGTTATTTATTTATTTAATTAAAGAAGACAATTTAAAACATAAGGGCAAAGTCATACCTGCTCCTCACGATCTGATTGTAATGGTTTTTTTATTTTTTTTTTTAAGAAGGAAAATAAATAAAAAAAAAACAGTCATCTTAAAATCGCAAAAAGTTTCGTAATACATAGTTTCGCTAAACAAAAAAGAAATACCAATTTTTTTACTTTTTAATCGGTAATTAATGTGTAAATTTAGTAGTATTCATTTTAAAGTTTTTATTAAACAAAATAAGGTATCGGCAACATAATGTTAATTTCACCTAAACTAATTATTAAAATAAAATACAAATAATCATTAATAAATTATAAAAGAATTTAGAAAATCGAATACCTACGTACCGATAACGAGTACCTACGGCCGTTTAGCTTATCTGTTAGCTTATTAACCTGTTATATTATTTCACCATTCAACATACGCCTGGTTGCTTAATTGTAAGATCTAAAAAATAGAAAACTCTTTGTTAATTGATGACATTGAATTAAATTTGTACCTTTCATGCTGACGTATGCATTAGAACGTTTTTTAAAAATAAGAGAATGAGAAAATAACTATACATTATTAGTTGCCAACATATATTTATTTAATCATATCGCCAAAATAACCCATTGGGAGTCCAAATAATGTGAGATTTTAAAGATCCATATTTTAGTACGGTTATTGTGCCATTTTAGCTTTTGAGGTATGAAGAATAATTATTTATTTTATTATTTAGCGTATGATTAAATTTGATTTCCATTAAAATGGACGTTTGGAAAGTAGAAATATTTTTAAAAGCTATTATTTCAAATAAGTACATATTATTTTCCGAGATTTTTAGTTCGGTCGAACGCCTAGAAAAATTGCCAAAATTCTTTCATGCTAACTTCAAATTTAATTTTAGCTTTTAAGAAAAGCTTTTATTGCATACAAAGTAACATGTTGTGTTAAGTGTAGAGGTAATATGTGCAACCATGTGCCATTAATAACTAACTCTCCATAACGTCATCTACCGCCCTCTGTTGTGGCAGTATTTGAACGCAAACATTACCAACTTTATTCAAGTGTTGCACCCTCCTTCTCTTGTGATAATGCAATCATGGACCTACGAGTATCCCTTTTCATAAAAGTTACTTGGAAATACTTCGAATTGAGTTAGACGCTCAATATAAATGGACGTGAGATAATATTATACAATAGATACTACATATAGTAATATTAAGACACAGCGTAAACAATGTGATTAAAATAATGTTTTTGTTATTCGTGCATTAACTTACTAATCATTAGTTCACTCTACTCTTGAATATTACTCAGTATGAAATCATACACAGTGTCTTAATTATTAGTTTGAAATAATTCTGATTTAGGGGCAGCCCAAAGAAAGGTAATTAGAAATTAAATTTTGTCTGAAATAAATTCCTAACTAGCCGAACCATATTACCTCGGCCGGGAAGATCGTCGAATAGCTAATTTGAAACATCTTTTTACGAAGAGTGGTTCATCTTTTTCTTCCTAGATCTATTCGCAAATGAAATTCGTAGTACATTTAGTAAGTCAAGAAGCGATTATCATGAAAATTATTATGATAGCGGTCCTATAAAGTATAATTCATAGATACTTTATGACTTAACTATTAATTTAAAAAACGACAGGTCATAAAACGTCTTTTATCTCATCTTTTTTCCCTTCGAGTCTGACCAATTTCCTGTAATAATGTGGCAAGATATAAGAAGATATTTTAGCATTATAAAGAGACGAAATAAAAAAGTACGCGCCGTCGCCTAAAGTGATCTTGGCATTGCATGAAACTAGCAAATAACCAATTGAAAAAAGCCAAATGAGGCACGCGGAGTAAATGGTGTGATTCTTCAGACGGCACAAGTATATGTTCCTGAATGCATACAATGGAGTCGTCTCGACAGCGGGAGCTGACGAGCGTCACTGAGTCAAAAAGCACACCTACTTGAGACTCGCTAATGCAGGCTTGTTGCCTTCCATACACACAGCGAATGATCTTCGTTGCTTTTTTAATCAAAGAGATGGTGTACCGACTGGATGCACCATAACTTAATTTCTATGTTTATTGGTAATTTTGTGGTCGTATCGTAACGTAACTCACCCATGAGATTATCAATATTTCAAGTTGAGTTAATGATGGCGCCAGAATAGAGTAATTTAGGTAGGTATTTTCGCATGCGATATTGCTGATTTCCATAACCTCTGGCATTGAAATAAAAAAACCTATACGTTTTTTGTGAATATACCGATGTAAATTATAGAAAACAAAATATAAACAGTCAAAAATATGAGAATGAAGAGATGTGCGAAAATATTAAATGTAGGTACCATCCTATTCCCCGTAAAAAAACTGAAGCTAATTAGAAAGAAAAATAAATACTATAATAATATATATAATAATATAAAATCTATATATACCTATATAAAACAAAGTCGGATTAGTTACACCATTTATAACTCAAGAACGGCTGGACTGATTTTTATGATCTTTGATTTGTTGGATTTGTCTCCGCTCTGAATAGCAGAATAACTATTAAAACGTCGGAAAAATCACGAAAATTTTATAAAGAAAATTCATTTTCTCATACATTTTGTATGGAACAGCTTTGTATTATGTGAAATTCTATTTCCAAACTGTAAGTTGCCTTCAAAGATGTTTACTTTGTGATCACATTTATCATTTTGTGCGCATCGATAATTGCTTCATTATGTAATTTATTTAGATTTTTGTATATTTATTGAACTTAATTCATTTTGAGTGTTCTTAATAAGAATATTGAATTTAATTCAGCTAATAAGTTAACATAACATTTATTGAACGAAAACCTTGTTTTTGAGAGGGAAAATTTTGTTTTCATTTCGACGCAATATTTTTGAAAGTTTTTTTTGTAACACTTTTTATATATTATTTTGTATAAATGTTTTATGATCAACTTACGCTAACGAGTAGGTATTGATTTTATTGAATCTATTTATTTATTCTATATTTCAAAGTTTCGAATTACAACTAACATAGACGACATAGATTGTATGTACAGTGTGTTTTAAACAATAATTAAAATTACAATTTGTGAAATACCTATGTGAAAAAAAAGTAGTTTCACAGTGAAAACAAAGATAATAAATTGGAAGGAAGAGGAAAGTAACGATTAGTAGTAGAGTTTATTTGCACTATAGGTCTAAGTGTTCAATGTTCTTTAGGCCGTTAAGTCACTGAGTTAGGAAGAGTATCACAAAAATCACACATATACATTATTACTTTCTCAGGAAATTCTTAAAAAGTAGAAAATATTACCCAAAGTCAAAGTTGAGGATTACATGAAGATATAGGAACGAACTTATTAGCATTAGTCTTAAATCAAAAGCATGTTCACGACATATTTACACTGTACGATATTTATTTTATCAACCAGTTGCCAATAAATCGCATACTGTAAAAAGTTAGTTTTTTTTTTAAATACATCGGTGTTATTATCACTTTCCTGTTTTTGCCATCTTAGGAAATGTAGCAGCCAGGCTGGTATCTGTGGCCAACTGTGGCAACAAATCATTTTTATCTCGCGTTTGCGGCCTACGAGTGTCTAACGAGCAAAGTTCAGAAGTGAATTGGGAGAAATTTGGCTCCGGGCCAATGGCGAAATTGTAAAAAAATGGAAGACACTTCCTATAAATTATGGCGAATTGCGAGGGAATTTATCCGATTGATAGAACTTTTCTTCTCGGTTTAAATTTGATTTCGTATCTAGATATATTTACTTACAATCAATGTAAATATGACGACGGTTTCTAAAAAAATGCAAAACTTACAATATGCAATATAAAATTTATAGTAAATATGCAATATACTAACCTAATCAGGAATATAATGGGTTTAAAAGATATTTTAAACGTGAAATGGTGGCGTATTTTAGAGAATCTAAAATATGTCAAAATTTGACTGGCACGGACGTTTATTGGTAAAATTAGTTGAAATATTTTGATTTTGAATAAATACATAAATAAATAAAATTTGTTATTTATAGAGAGTAACAGATTGCCAAAAAATAACCAAGTGAAGGAATTAGTAGTAGCCCAGTTGTTTGACTATTGACCTAGCGGTCGCGAGTTCGAATGCGCATATTACAGTCAGTCATGCTATTTTTACTGCTAAATTCCAATCTTCTACTCTCCCCTTTCCCATCCTCATTATTACTCCTGAATCTAGCACAAGAAAGTCTAGCTTAGTTGAATAGGTTTCCAAAATAATTGTATATGACCTAGGCCATACCAAATTCTTTCGAAAAAGAAATGGTTAAAACTAAAATTAAATAGTTTTAAATATACGGGTGTTGTAAGCATACGGGTTGGGTGTTTTATATGGAAGTTATATTATAAGCATTATACTTATATAAAAGCTGGGTTGCCATCCTATGACCGTTTAACTGAATTTCACACAAACTTTAGCCGAATTTATTGTGAATACTAAATATTGCATTTTTCGGCGGGATTGTTCACCAGTCAATCCTAAGATAGCGACTTCATCGCACTTTATGTATCATTTTGATACTCAGCTGAAGATATAGGTATTATTCTTAATTGATTGCATCATCTTAAAACACCAGAATTAAAAAAGAATGCTAAAAAAGTACTATTTTTGAAAATGGTAAATAAATAAGACCCAGAGAACGCAGAACAAACAAGGCGGTAATAAAATATATTTTTTAAATCGGTTGAAGGTACCGAGATAACGGTTCTCGACTGCAATGCATTGACAGTTCGTGCCTAAAATCAATAAAATTATTATAATTAATGAGTGCTTGGCCGCTAGTTGTTGACATTTTGAATGCTCATCCGGTTATAAGCATGCCAATGCTTCAAAATTTTTGGAGCTACTTTTTATATTTTTTAACCGACTTCAAAAGGTACATATAAATAGTTAGATACTGAAGTTACATAATATGGTATGTTTTAATAAATCTAGTATCCAATAGTATTCTTTTTTATGGATCAGGTGGATTTTTTATACATTAAACTAAATAATCAATTATAATCATTAAACTAATAATAGGTAGTAACTAAATATGTAAATTAAATAGATTCTGAAGTAATTGCGTATAACATAGTACATTGAATGAGTTGATATCAACATTTTTAGGGTTCCAGATACAAATGGCAAAAAAAAGGCAAAACCTATCAAAATATGCCTGTAACATGTTTAGTCGGAATTGGTCGAATTTGGTGTATAAATAAAATTTTGAGTACCAAAATATATTTGGGCGACTTATGCATGTGGTACTTGTAGTGGATCGCTTCGCTCCACAACTTTCGGATCACAGGGCTTCCTTTTTCGATCTTTTACACATATCCTCTCAAGTTTCAAATTAAATATACGCGAACTATTGACAGATGAAATAAAGTAACAGTAACTTACCCTTGGAAGGTTATTCCGTTCACCTTTCGATATATTGCACTTCCAGATAATTTATACGGACTGGACTTCGACATGGTTTTTATTTATTTATTTAAATAATAATGTAAGCGTCACAGTTTTGCAAATATCACATTTAAAATATTTCGAATTAATTCTCACCACCCGCATCGAACTTGAAATTAATTACTGATATATTACCGTGTTGATAAATTTGATACGATTTTTACGCAAAGTCTGCTCATAAGGGATATTTCCGACCTCAATAAAGTGAAATATTTAATATTTAATTAAAAAACCGACCAAAATAAATGTGTGCAGGACAAAGAATTACACTGGCTGGGCTTTATGTAACAGGTTGTTGCATAACAAGATCTGAAAAGTCGAGCACCGATGAGCCGCCCCTTACCCTAACTAGGCAATAGAGCACCTACCCTTAGAACTCGAAGCTGAACAAGACACTTTAGAAGAAGATTAACCGCAGAGTTAACTCGAAGATTAAGGAAGAGAGAGAAAATAAAAAATATACTATTAGCAACGCGCAGAAGACCCAAAGGTTCCACAAAAGAGCGGAAAATGTCCCATCAACCCACAAAACGCCCGTGAAGTCCCACTAGAGGCACAGGACGGGTGGAGCTGTCACTATTAAAAAGCTTTTAGCCGAAGCCGTCATTTCTGTAATTGGCAAAGGAACAGAAGATCCCTTGCTATCCTCAGGAAAGCAGGTCTAAAACGGCTGCTCCATCTAAATAAAAAAAGAAGGAAATCCAAGATAAGGGAATATAATAATCCAAACCACATAGTTGTCTTCTTATGATTTACGATAAAACGCAGTCCATAGACAAACAGTAACTTTAGACATGCTTATTAATATAACTGAAGCGATATTTATGTTACGCTTTTATTGCCATCATTTCGTATTTCAGTATCAAAGTAGAATCGCTAAAAATAGAAAGCACTGAATCATTGAAATGTGGGTGGGTGAATGTCCGCTGCGCCTTTTTCCTGACGCTGTCAGTTGAGTGAATTGACGAAACGATATTATTCATTCTTTCTTCATACAGTGCACGAGAACTTTCTCGCTAAGTGATTTCAGCAAAAACCGCGTTTTACCAAGCTAAGAAGGGACAGAACACACGTGTAAAACTGTGTATAAAAAAAAACGTTTTTGCGAATCACAAGGCGGGAACAATGTGGTGGATTAATTCCATATATGATGCATGTAAATATTCCAAAGTTGTTCTTGCTGAATATGCAGACGCGTCGTCCTCGCGGAGAATGCCTATGCTGAGGGCGTTCTTCGGTAACTATTGGTAACCTCTTACGATTCCTAATACACCATTCAAAAGTTACTCTTCTTGAATTGTCCAAAGCTAAAGTGGCATGACTGCTCTCCGTCGAATTTCTGAAACATGCTGTAGTACCGATGATTTTATTTTTTTACCGAATGGTCGTTATTGAGGCAAAAAAAAAGAGAACCATTTTGTACTGACTGTTATAATGAATATCGACCCGGTGAATGAGGCCCTGATGGAAAACCCACTCGTGAAATCTACCAATCCATGTATCATTTTAATAATGCCTTCGAGCCTTCCGCACACCTTAATTTGGTTTTTCGTAATGGCGCCTCAGACGCGCGAAATCTCATCCCTGCGGCATGAGTTGCTTCAACGTTTCATCGCAATCGGATTAAATGTTTAGGAATTCGTTTTAAAAGTGGAAAAAGTCATTTTTGGGACCTACACGGAAGCCTTTTTTTAATACGGAATACTATACAGCATCTGCCCACCTAGAAGGTCCATTCTGAATATTGGTAAAGACTTTAAAATCGCATAAGTAGTTTCGGAGATTACCTCCAACATTCAAATTTCACCTCTTAATAATATTAATATAGATTATTATTTTTCGAAAAACATACGATCGCATTGTAAATACGATATTATAATATGATAAAATATATTCTTACGATATTAACGACACGTACGCGCAACAATACGTGCTAAGTTATTCATTATTATTCTAAGAAATCAAATAACTATTTAAGTATTTTCAAAATATTATTCTCAATACTGGCAATCATACGTGTTATTATTAGGAAGCATTTATAAAATAATTTGGAAACAAAATAGATTCTTTGTAATAAACTTTAAAATGTAGGTAGAAAATACTTTTGTATGTATAATAATATAGTTTCGTTTAAATAATGGCCTTTTTGGGTAATAAATTAATGGTTAATAAATAGTTGATTTGGTGATAAGTGAAAAAACTTAGTTTTGTAAATAATTTAAATAATTGGAAATTATATTTTGAATGACATAAAAAAAGTTAGGTGCGGTCCGAATCAACTGAATTTCGCCTCCCGCACGGGGCCTGTTGGCTGTGTTTCATCTGTTCGTGTTTTAACTATTTTGTTGCCGTATTTGTTTTTACAATGTTTTACGAAATATACCGACAATTAGGCTTGGCATACCTACTTTATTTTCACCTTACACCACCTTTATTTCATATTACAATATTATGTTATAAAATATTGTGGATATTTTACAAAAAAAAAAACAGTCAGGTATGGTTTGGGTCTGGCATATTAGCATTTCTGCATCAGATGCATGCACGTGTACAACGCGATAACCTTTTATTGTGCTAAATTGTTTTGTTAAAATACAAAAAGGAAATAGGTTTCTACATGAGAAGTAGGAAATAGATAATAAATAACCACTAAAAATTAAAAATGAAATCGTGGTAATGACCACTTAAAATAACAATATATTATTTGGTTTTTTATTTTTTAAAAATGTATCATATTTGGCGTACAAAAATATGTATTATATGTCGTATATTTCATATAAAAATAATTGTTTATGGAGTTTTTTTAGATACTTTTACGGCTTAGTAGACAAGACCAAAAATGACTATGATTGTGGTTCAAAATTATGATATTTTAAAAACACTTTATAACAAATCGTCAAGTTTTCCGTTCCCACCACGTTCAGACGCGTTCACCCTTATCGGTAAGCGATACTAAGCTCGTAACTGTACGGCAGTGATTTACGGTGCATCACATTATTTTGGCTACTTCAATTTGTACTTAGTTAGGTTAGGTTCTGCGATCGATAACCAGAGTCCGGGAGATAGAACGCGGGAATGCCGCGCGGGCGGCGGGGGAATCGCGTTGACTGAGGACCATCAGAAATCACGGTGCTCCCAGCGTCGCGCTGGATTGGCAAATTATCTCCGGGCATGGTCGGCAAACTCCATTAGCTCGGGAGGAAATGAGTCCTTCCGCATCACCCGTGCACACTCCAACGAGATATGGCCTCCGTAGTCCATGGACACAAGTGATGCTAAAACTAATATTCATTAAAACAAAAAAAAAATATAGATAATTTTTCTTTTTTTCGATTTTCATCTCGAGTGCCACAGTCGTGTGTCATCTAAAAAACTAACGTCTGAAAATAGTGACTTAACTGGGTAAGTTAAAAGTTCTCCCTCTACAGCAAGGGCCGTCAGTTCATAAGTCCTAAAGGCATTCCCTACAATGAAATAAGTAGTTCAATATTTTATGACAAATATTCTTTTTTTAAAAAAAGGATTGCTATGCCCTAGGTCATAGACAAATATGGATGTACGGTCGTACATAGATTAGGGGAAGCGGATTGTAGATTTTGATGGATTAGAAGGTTCATAGCTGAGAGTAAATAATAATCAACAAGAAAACAAAAGGCCAACCATTGCGGCGCTGATGGCCGTCTGTGGTTGGCCTGCCTTAGCTTATTTTTCTCACTGCTTCCTTAAGGGTTTGAGATGGTTTCACGAGCTCGGTGAATGTTACGAGATGTCACGGATTGCAGGAATAGTTCGCTGCGGAAAAGGCGTTGTTTTGCAAGCGCGATCACAGATTGCAGAGGCGTGGGCATACCCTCTTGCATTTCTTTTTCAACTGACACTTACCGACAGTGTGAACAAAAACTGGGGAAATTGGAGAATGGTGATTTTGCAATAAATAATAAACATTTATAGAATAAATATTAATATTGAATATTGAATTAAATAGTTTAATTTATAGGGTGACGTCGGAACAATGAAAATATTAAGTATTTTTAAACGCATTCTACTGCGATAATTTTGTAAATAAATATTTGAAAGAATGTTGTCACATCACTAGGCTGTGTCATGAAATTGAAACACACGAAAGGTGTTTTTTATCTATTTCGATAATCTAGATTCTAGAACATTCCTTTTACATATTATATACACCTATATAAATTTATTAAAATTGCATGTAATAAACATTTATATTAAAGAATTTTGGGCTCTTGGTGAGTAACCCCAGGTTGCGTATATGTTAAAAGTTATGGTTTTTTATTTGTTTGGACATCTGTATAAAATAAAAAAGTGTTAAAAAAATAATAATCAAAGCTACCTTAGTACGGGCGTTACCTAGATAGATAGCGCTATACAGTATACGTATTGACGAATGCAATTATTATTTTGAATAAATATAAATGTTTTACTGTTTAAAATAAAACATTAGTTTCAATTAGTATTTCAATAAAATCAAAACAGATTAAAAAAATGTCCTTTCTTATACTTGTGGCAGATCATTTTTTCATTGTAATTTGTGTTACATACCCGTCGGAATTTTGTATACAAAATGGTAGCACAAAACTATCGCGTTTTCAGCCAAGCGATGTTAAAATAAAACAGTTTGAGATACAGTGCATGTCTAATAAAACTCATCTCACCCCAGATTTGAGATAACAGATCATGTTCATGTTCATTATCAGATCATGATAATGAGATGGACATTATGTTTCTAGAACAAGATAGCACCAGAGATTTATGGTCAGTTTAATAGTGGCAGATTGTGTGCTCTTCATAGAGCCTTTCACCAGGTATCGGAGTATTTTAATCATGCTATGTAAATGTATTTATTTTCCGATTTGCGGTAAATGCATTAAAAAACGAAGTAAAGACGAATAATTAGTAGAGTTTGTTCTCGTTTTATATTTTTATTGATTTAAATTCTTTACGACGTTCAATACAAACACGTGGCAAAAAAACGAATCACCTAGCATGTTAATGCCTAATGAATGTTTTCTTAAACAACCGATTTTGATGAATGAGGCCTCATCTAAAAGAATATTTATTATTCTTTAATATCATATTAAATTAAATTTGAATTTATTAAAATTAAATTCTTCCCGAAGAGGTAAATTTTTACGCATCATTGACGTAGTTCAATTCAAAGATAAACTTTTAAAATGTGTTGATTTTTAATTCACCTTCGGCAAAAATATCCAGAAACTTCCAGGAAATTATGGCCACTTTCCGGAAAAGGCTGCTCAAGCAGTTTACCGTACAGTCGATATATGCACGCGATTTTCTCCGAATTTACATTACAGATATATTTTATTTTTTTCCTTAATTTATATAAAAAAAAACATGACACCTCACTCATCAAATTTGGATCATGTTTTTAAAATCTATTCTTTTAGAAATGCGCTAGGTGATTCGATTTTCTTGTCTTAAGAGTGTATTTTAAGCAATGGCAAAATTAGATAAATGTGTCTTTTAACTTTCATTATATTTCGTTCGTTAAATTGTAACAAATTAAAATATAATCAATTCAAAGTTAAAATAAGAGTTTATATAAGTTTAAGATAAAACAGAGAAATCGTCCACATAACATAAAAAGAACGAATGCGCTGCAAGGCTTACGACGAATGAGTAAAATACATACCCGTAGCCTAATCAACTTTTGGTCGCTTGTTGTGCAGGTGATGCAGAATTTGAGGGGAGAGGTGAGGTCAAGGGTGAACTCTGCTTGTATGAAATTCGATGGCGCATAAGTGTAGGGCCAATAAAAAATCATCAAACTCCAAATTGAAAATCCGAACCTATTACTCTAGCTATATAAATATTTGAATAGGTTTGGCGGCGCTAAACCACAGCCTGATTAGAAATCGACCGTGTCGCTGTTTTTAGTTAGATTTCATGAGGAAAGCTACCTACTTATCGCAATGGGTACCGTGTCGTGACTTCCGGAAAATGTCGACATATCTTCGCGATACTTATCCCTTAGAACCCAAAACCACCCTCAGTTTAAAAGTGTCTATCTATCTATATCACTATCTTGTGGATACGATAACTGCCGTAATTTTACACCAATCACCTCCAAATTGATACATAAAATTTAAAGACACAAAATCTCGGTCAAGATCGTTGGATCGTTGGAGGAAAAGTGAAATTTTGCTATAACTTTCTTAGTATAGAAGATATCGCATTCATTTAAATGTATTCAGCAAACTTGTTTGATAGCACCAACCATCGGTTTTAGGGTGGGAAAAGTTGGTTTTACAAAGTTCAAAAAATTATACCTCTCTTAATACTCACAGGATACTCTTAATATCCCTACAATTTTTGTTTAAAACACTTTTTGATATGAGCAACCCTTACGTATAGAGAGGGATTCGGTATGCGCACTCTCGCTGCGCAACGGTACGGCGGATTGAGGTGCGCGAGCTGCCGCGCGGGAAGTGGATCGCGCAATGTGTGATACAAGTTTGTACAACTCATCTCTCCCGCCCTATCCGGTGAAATCTACCTCCTTTCGGTGTGCCGAAAGGGATTTTTTTCTCTAGAGTTCTAGAATCGGTTGTTGTGGACTGTAACCGAGAGAAAAGTTCTGAATTTGGGTCCAAGTAGTCGCACCACAAATGCGTCGTGAACCGGCGACAGAAGAGAGGAGATACTTCCCGAGAGAAAGAGAGCCCAAGATAAAAGGATATATGGATAGGTTAACCAAACATCGGAATACCAAATGACCTATTTTCAATATAGGAGTTGCAATAGTAGTTGTGATAAGAAAGTATGTCATTCCTCTAAACGAGGCATTTGAATTCGGTGTGTTACTTATTTATTTTTTATTGCGCTATTACTCGTATTTAGTCAGTAAGATCAGTTTATTTTGATGAGTGATTTAAAATCGGCACTGAGCATTCGGTTGAGCACTTTCGATTAGGCACGAGCTGTTTTATGAGATCATCTCTAACGGGTCGTCATCCTGTGGGAAGCGCAGCGTTCGCCTTTGTACAGTCGGAGGCATACGGAGATTTACCCTGAGCATATAAAGTTAAACTGAAATGCGTTTTCGAGGAATCAATCGTTTTATTCGGTTAAATAAATAAAAAAAATACTATTTATAATTTTTACGCCGAATAATAAATAAATCTACTGGACGTATGGTAACCCTATCCAAACCGGAGTGTGTGCAGAGAAGAGAAGCCTGGCCCATAGAGGCCGTGCGCGCGCAGCGTTACCCTGTTTGGGGGTGGGCAGGAGGGGTGGTTGTGACTCTGACCGCGGCAAGTGATGTTACGCCAAGGCTGCCTCCACGATAGAGTAAAAGAAAATGAAAGGGAAAAGCCGAGGTCAATGAACCCCGCGGAACTCGCGGCGCTGAAACGTTTTCCGCCCTCGAGCGGCGATGCTTCATTTCTATTGTTACATTACATCACAGCATCAATGCTTTCATACCTTATAGTAAATAAATAAAACATTCAGAATTTATTTTTTTTTAAAAAATAAATAAAATAATAAGTCTAGAAAAAAAATGACAAATTAATAAGGTCCTATAAACTCAATAAGAATTAAAGTAATTTATTTAATAATTTAGGTAGATAAAGTACAAAACAGCGATTAAATCATTTTAACTTTGCATTTACGTAAATAAACAGCTAGTATCGTTAAATCCAAAAGTAACAAGATTCCTTATGAATGGCAATGCGCGTGTAAAGTCCTAAAGTAGTGTATGCGAGTTGAGGGATGCATTTGCGCATGTGTATGTGAATTTAGCTATGAATGAAAAAGGGATAAGAGAGTTTGTGTGCGTGTGAGAAATTATCATAGTAATTGATGTCATGTATTTTTTCTGTCCGAATTGCTAAAATTGACATATGTTTTGATAATTCTGGTCAACGTTGCATTCTGAACATGTTTAGTATGACATAATATGTCGGGTGCCTCTTTGCTACCCTCAGATATATAATTGCTGCCAAAAATATGAACTATCAAGTTGATTACTAGCAAGGGTAATAGGTACGACGTGCGAGTAATTTAACGTCTATTGTCAAGAGACTTCATGTGAACCATTATATTATATGATTTAAAACGAATTTTAGACACTTGGACTCCATGAGTATAAAAAAACAAGGATTCGATCTTTCAGATTGGACCGTAGTTTCGACGTAGAAACTGCAAAAATGTTCGAATATTTATAAATCTAAGATGAAACTTTACAACCTTTTTAATAGTCATTTTGCCAGTATCGTTCATCCTCCATATTTTGCATATAATGTGTTGGATTTAAAATATTAAGGCTACTTAAAGTTATGAACGAAGGTTCTCCCAATTTCGTTACAGAGCCCAGGAAAAGCACTTTCTGTAAACGAGCGTACCATACTTCTACTTAAAAAGACTGTGTGCATAGGCTCTTGTTAAATAAATAAATCTGATTATATTTATGATAAATGATTTTGGATAGGCGGTTAAAGGGTCAATGCCAATTTATACCAATATTTGTAGAGTCGAGTAACGATAAACTGACCGTTACTCGATTATATTTTTTTTTAGAATAGTCTCCAATACACTGTTATGGAATTTGGATATCATTAGTGAGAACCTGACCCTATAACTTAATTAGGGTTTCGTCGCAAAAAACCGTCGGACGAGGCCACTAGAATCATCACTATGAAATACCCTGAACTAAATATAATTAAGTAATGGTTAACAAAGAAATAATATTAGATAGTTTGTAAAAAATTTTGAAAAATCTCTGTTCGTAAAACTCCTACTCCTAAAACCACTATAAATAAAATAGAAGTAAGAAGTATCTTCACAGAAATGTTGATTTGAACTACAGAAGTAAACGAAAGTATTTTTAGATTAAAACGTAGGTATTAAAATCACTCATTTCGGTTGACCTTACCTAAAATATGTTGGATGCCAGTTTCTTCGGACGTAAACAGTTTTTAAGTTTTATTTCTTAAAATGTTTACGTCCGAAACATCACATATAAAGAAAATTAATAAATAATAATAATAGAAAGGCAGATGAATAGGTTATTTTAACTTCACTCGAGGGGCGTTATTTATCGACAGCGGCACTCACTAGTGCTGTGAAAGATATACAGTATTTCAACGTTATAAGGTAAGGTTAAAAGCCATACAACGAAGCAGGTCCTATAAATAGTTTAATATTCATTCTCCCTCTTTCGATGGAAGAGAGGAGACACCATCAATCACGCTCTCGTCGCCCAGCCACTTCCTGGCAGAGCTGGCTCCGAGCATAGCAGGGCGCCGCGCCGCGGAGCGAGACAAAGCGTGGATCTTCCTGCAATTATGACGTCATCGGCGTGGCGTATTCACGTTTCAGCGTAGTCACGTCAGGCTAGGGTCCGCCTTAGCAGACACATAGAGGATAGGTACCTATAGCGGTTCTTGATAACGTCATTTTGTTACTACGCGCAGGGCGGGACCTAGGAACCCAGAAACTATAAATTTGGTAATTATCGCAAAGTGCAGAAGTATCCACCTAAGGTAGGATTTAAAAGCAATTATCTAAGTAAGAGATCCAAATAAAGAGACGCTATTTCGGACGCGAGACTAGAAAATATTTGCCGAGAAATCAACAGATACATCGGATAATGTCCACCTGATGATAGATCAGCCCCTAAACCGCGAGTCGGGAAACCGTTAAATTTTAGGCGCTAAAATGCTTCTTACGAGATAAAAAAAACGCATTGAACAGCATAGCATAGAATTATAAATATTACAAGAATAAAAAAACCTTGAAATGCACAACCTTTCCAAATCGGACAAACTTCTCCCCTAGAAAGTGCGTTCCTGCCGTCTTTAATGAATATGTCAGCCGCGCCACGGCAAAACCCAAAACCGGAAGAGGGTTCGGTTCAGAGTATGAAATCAACAGCCCGCAATGCCACAAGCATTGTTGCGTGTTACTATATTGGCAGCCATATTTTCGCTCAAGCCACAGGTCGCTCATATCCGTTTATATTCGTCAAATAATTTAAACTAGATAAGTTTATAAGTTATTTAAGAATTATTTATTTATCTGCGGTGCCGACGTTCTGGCGGGTCAGAAAATAAATCTGTATTTTTTCTAATATGCCCAAGCATCGATACGCCGCGTAAGAGTAGAACTTATCATGCATTTTTACAGCATAAAATAAAATCTAAAAGAATATTCATAAAAATATAAACAGAACGTTAAATTAATTTAGATATTAAATCGGTTACAAATAGTGTAAAATTTGCATAGTAATCATAAACTTGAAGTCCTTATGTGCTTTACCTTCCAATGCTTATTCAGTCATTTTACGGTAAAGCCATGTTCCTTTTAACACGAAAGTACTAGAACCATACATAGTACCTACACGTTTTGTACCTAATTTTACAGCAAATTGAAAGACTCTAGACGTAACTTAACACTAATAAGCAAACCACAGGCAACCGTCTAAGGAGATTACAACAAGAAGGCCTTACATACACCTACCTACACACGTAGGCACGTCAATTTATATCGTTAACTACATTTCCAAGCAAACCAAGTCAATCCCCTATCCATCCTATACAGCTCATAGGAGACAGTTTCGTCAAGACAACAATTATTTTGATAGTAAAAAAGAAACATCATTGAAACATCCAAGTAAAATATGTAATGTTACTAGTTTCGTTTATCTTATAATTTAAATATTATAATATCAAACGCTTTGGTGCTGATGAATAATATAGCTTCCAATTAATGGAATTTACGTATCAGTCAAATCTTGCAATTTCTTATTTGGAATGGCTCAAATGTAAGGCTTATTTTTGCAAACTGGATTAGCGCCGATAACATGGTAATTTTATTTTTATTTTAATTTTAATTCTCTTTGTAAATGGTTTTATTTCAAATCACCATTAAAATATTATTATTAATCACCATTAAAATTCTTGGGTTTTACTTATCTATGTGGTATGCAGTTATCTTTGCTTGTTAGTGGTAAACTGTTACTATAAATGTATATTACCATACTTCAAAATAATATATATTAAAACAAAATATATATATATATATATTTCTGTATTTAGAGTGCTAATGCGAGTGTAATTTAATTTAATTTTAATCTTTATCTCTGTACTTTTGCGAAAACCTGTCATCAGTTCATTTTACAAACAATTCTATGTACTTACCATTTTTTCATATTATACTGTTGGTTTTCCGAATAAAGGATAAATAAATAAATATGTATGTGAAAAATCAAATCATTTGTAGGTTTCAAGGTGGAAATTGAATAAAATAGAATAAAAGAATTTATTGTTAAATACGGCTTAACAGATGACAATAATAAGTAAATAGTTTACCATAATAATAATCAAACGAAGATAGTACGTGTGTGTGTACTGTATCTATGAGAACCACCGCTTTCGTATCTCCGTATAAGCGTAAATTAAGTTAGTATTTATATATTATACATACTCTATCGAATCGTCTTTCAAGGTAAAGTTTCATTTACCCTCGACTGTACTAAAGAGTTCTTGATATCGTAGGTTATATATTTAAATCTAGCATGGCGTTTTATAAAATTGTTTTATCTACCGCTCACTTGTCCTCCTTAGTATGAAATATTGTCAAATATTATGCACCTAACCTACTAAGATGAAAATATAAGCTCCGATAGTAGCTAAAGCAAAATGATTGTTTAACTATTTGCAGAAAAGTTTAAAAACATCAAACACTGACCCATGAAGCGCATTTCAGTTGCGAATTGCCTTGGAAAGTTCCTTTTCTTCAGAATAAGTTTTATCTTGAAAAAATGGTCATTTCCACCAATATAAAAGGTGAAGCAAGTTAGAAACTTAATTCGGACCAGGCGAGTTCATTCGCTAGTCTTATAAAAATCTGAAAATCTAAATTCAGAACGTTTTCCGGTTATTAGTGGCCCCAATTGAGAATTTAATTTAATTATTTTGAAACTATTGTATCGATTAAAACACCCAAAGACCTGCTTGCTTTCCTTTGGAATATCTCTAGTCATTGAGACATTGGGTGTTTGGATCTCATACTGATGAGAAGTATTCAAAGGCTGGACGAACCAGCGTATTGTATGCCGAGCCGCAAGTGTCTGTAACCTACAAAATTCCATAATCCATGTACCTACATCACCAACATCGAGTTTCCCAGTGGACATTAGATGACAGGGTTATTCCGAGATGAACTGTGGTAGAGGATTTAGATAGTTATTTACTAGCTAATTCATAATTATGGATGGAACCCATTCGCCTAATGCCATTTCGATCAACCCATGTTTGACAAGCATAGATAGGTGCGGATTGTTTTGCTATATTTCAGTTTGATTTTTCCTAATTATTATACTGCCATCCATTAAAAAAAAATTGCACGAGTGATATACCACAGGCGTGGCGGTAGGATCATTTACGAATATAAGAAATAAGATGGGTCCGGGAATACTACCTTGAGGTACTTCGGATGGCATGAAAACTGTGGGGATCATTAAAGACCGATTGTGGACACATTTTGATAAACTACGAAACATTTTGAACATGTTTTTTTTACCCATGCTCTTCAAATAACCCTGAAAACGCGTAGATTACGAAACGATTAACGTAGGAGTTACAGTAAACAGAGTAGAAATATATATACATTTCTATATAGAAGGATATTTTTTTTTTGTACTGTGAAGTCTAATAGAAAATATGTTTTCAAAAGAATGTTTATTCCTATTAATTATAATTACATTTTTACAATAATTATTGACAATACTTATTTAATCTAAATAGTAAGAACGAGAAGGAAGCTAGGTAATCATTATAATATTATATTTACGTTTTAGTAATGATAGTAAGTTTGCAAATGTCTCACCAGTGCGGGGGTTCCTTGCCTTCGTCCAAGGCTGATGGCGTGGCTAGAGTGTCCGTGTCTGCAGAATCAATTTCCAAGGGAATGTTTCCAGAAAGGATCCTCGAGGCATGGGCCACTGAAGACGTGGTGCCCGTGCCCCGCTCTATCGTCGTCACTTCCTCTATGTCAGAGTCTATTCCCTGGGCAAAGTCCATATAAAATGAATCTCTCGAATCGCTGGAGCCCCGACGTAGCTTCAGGGAGAGATCTGGTGAACTGTCATCCATCGTTCGCTTTATGGTAAGCCAACAATTTAATTTTAAGTCATGATTTACTCATCCACGAGTCACTTCGCTAATTTCCACTACTTCATTCTAACCCATAGAATATTTTTCAAGTAAATCTTATTAGAAACCTATCAAGTGTCATCCTAATGTTTTATATCTGCGGGCCGGGCTGGAACGGAATCATGTTTGATGTTTTTATTATTACCCGCGTTGCTTGCGGCCACTATTTCAAACAACACATACAATAAACCCGATCCATTGACCGCTTTCTAAAGCCACTACTTGCGTTCCAATAAGTCCTTAGTTTCCTCCATTACAATAAATCTCGCCATTTACTCAATGTGTAATATTTCATAATTCATTCAAATAATAACAAATACCTACTTACGAATAATTTTGTAGGTAATGCAGAACAACTGATCACATGGACTTATAAAAGGCATTTAATAATTGTTTTAAAATAGGAGCAAGAATCTTCAACATTTCATTCAAAATTTAGTTTTTATTTCCGCGTTTTCATTTGTTTCCTCTACACAGTTACGCCAATTGATAACAATTATTCCAAAATTAAATAAAAGCATAATAATATAATAGATAACTAACAAATATTTAAACACAAAAATTAATCTCATCCATTCTTAGAATTTTCACATACCTACAATGTTATATTTAAAAAATTACATTTCACAACACGGCAAAGCACGCACTTCACGTCTCTCCCTCTCTCCCGCTGAACGCGCTACACGCCACCCATGTCCGACCGCCCGACCAACCCGTCCTGCTTGCACCTACACGCGTACGTATACCTACGCATGTCGGGCCAGCAGCTGTTTTATCGTACGGCGCAGCGCGGTTGCCAGTTTGCCAGATCGCCTATTGCTATTCCATGTTCGACACCGCGCCCTCTGTCCGCAAGTTTGATAGGTACTTCGGTGGCGGCCTGACATACAATACAACCCGCGGCTCGCGCTTTATGTCTATCAGGCTTATGGCGCCCCCTTTTAAAAGTATTTCCAAACTACCCTTATTTCAAACAGCGCCATCTGTCTGCCAGTATTTGCGTGACTATGGAAATTAAACAATAAAAATTGGTCATTAACCTAGGTTATTACGTTTAAAAATATTGTATGCATAAAAAATATAAGTCTAATTCATTAACGAAGATTTCAGCATGAAATTAATGAAAATAAACAAGAATGGCTGTGACACTATGTAGCTATCATTTAATATCAACTGCTTCTACACATTGTTTAGCAAGAATGACTATGACACTATGTAGCTATCATTTAAATCAACTGCTTCTACACATCGTTTAAAACACTTTAAAATCAATGATAGTAGTAAATTATTCAAGCAGAACCAGACAGCTTACAGTTTGGCCCAACAGCGCAGAATAAAAATAATACCTAACAGGTACAGTATAACAGGTGTCATTAAAGGCATCTTCCCCCCCAGACTACTCGCTCTTGCGGTATGGTACCAAATTGTAATGGTTTGCTTCATTTCCTATATCCACTTGTGCCTGCTAGACTTTTAGCCCATTCGATGTGCATTTTAGATGGCCACAGAGGCGACGATGGGTTATTTTTTAGGTCTGAATAGATATAAATAAAAAAAACATACAATGGTATTACTTCAAATTCAATGTCGCTTTCGCGACATTTATTTCATATATTTTAAGTATGCAGGTTACATGTTCTGGAAGAGCCTGCCGACTCGTCTACCAGATACTCGTATAGACATTATATCTAGCAACATGTTACTTAATTATTATTACTTACAACATTACTACTTATAACATTCTTTCAATTCATCAAAGCTTTATCACCATTTTAGTTTTTTTTTATTTTGTAAATTTTGACACATGGAAGACGGACATAAAATTTCAACTAATTAATAATAATAACTTTAAAATATTTATAATGTAGCACTGAACGTTCTTTTATGTTTCTATTTGCGTTTATATTATTTTATACTGGCCAGCAATAAATAAAACGTTCCAACAGCCACGCTGTCGAATGTTTGAAATTCGAATATGATCGCATCCTAATGATGAGCGCTATGCCAGTTTCACTCTAAAAATTTGATGACTTTAATGTTAAATAACTATTTTATCCGACCAGCTTTCGATGTGATCTAAACTTGTTATATACTGATATTTGTTATATAATGAAAAATTCATAAACTGATATTTGTTATATAATGCTCTAGCTCGTGTAAAATTTAATACTGTAAATACATTATCTTTAGTATTCCATTTTCCATTTTAGTAGTAGTAGTTCTAGTATTACATTGTATGAATACAGCTTTCAGTGCATTATCATTGTATGAATACAGCTTTCAGTGCATTATTTCCAAAAAAAATTAAAAATACATAATGACAAAAAAAAATATTCTTTTGTTCATAACAGGGAATTAATTATCATTGTAGTATTGAACTTGAGTTCTTAAAATCAGTTTTTAAGGAACAGTGAAATTGTTTTAGTTGATATAATATTATACCAGATGTGCCATTCTGGGAGCGGGAAAAGAGAAATGAAACAACCGTTTAAAGTATAATTCATGACTTTTATAAACAAAATATATCTATAAATAATTAGTAGGTACACATGAAAAAAAAATTGAATCTTTAATGCATAGTATTATTTAATTAATTTAATGAGTACTTATTTTCCACTCTATCCAATTAATGTTAAATTAGAACCTCTATAAAGAATTAGACAACTTAGCCTCACTTATCTTATATGTATTTACAAAAAAAAGAAACAGCACATACCATGAAAATGACATAAATTTGCACTTTTATCGGAGCTACGCTCCCATGGATCGACTCCAATAGCGAAATGTTTGTGATGTCAGATGTCAATGGTTTCACCATCCATTTTAGAATGTATAAGTTTTAATCGGATCTATATGAAAAATACTAGGTCGTGATTTTAGAATTCGAAATAATATAAAAGTTATGTTTAAAAATATTTTCTCTATGGGAAATCTCATGTTAAATCTTTTCGCGCGCTTATTTTTCGAATTCTAGAAAAAGAATCATTCATTTGAAGTTTGCATTTCTCCCTTCCAATATGCTGCTAGGATAGGTTTCACCTTTTCGACTGCGGTTACCTAGTAAATACATATGATTTGCGAATTTGAAAAATAAATGGACTAATTTGAGTTTTCAAAAAATTATAAAAAAACGTTAGTTTTAAATGTAGTTCGAGGCACTTTCTGGTAAACTAAAAAACTAAACTAAAATAAAGTGGAATTCAAAACTTCAAGTTCTTAGAGTATTTAATATATATTATACAATGATTATGAAAGCAGCTCCTCAAACAAATGGATAATTTGAAAGGAATGAATTAGTAACAGATTAAATTATAAATGGAAGAGTATAGGAATAAAAAATACATACTTTAAATTCCTTTATCGCTAAAAGTTTGCAATATAATCATATTTGAAAGTTCCTTACAAATAAGGTTTTTATCCTTTTTGTCTTGACTAAATCGCAATGTAGCTAAAATTATGTAAATAAGTTTGGTTAAACTTGCATTATTTTCCATATAGATGGTTATGTTTATTCTCTTCATCAAAAGAACTACATGAAAATTACTAGCTTAGGTAAGGTCTATTTTTTTATTTATTTATATTATTTACTAAAGAATACAATATAAAATATTAAGGTTAAAGCTTTGCCTAAATAGGACAGGTTGGGAGAGGAAAATTAAAGAATTGACAGGGAAGACGTAAGAATATCTCTATCTAAAGTGTTTAATATTTTCTTATTTTGGAAAAAATCTAGGTTGTAAAGTTTAGACAAAGTTAAATATTAGCATGTGCTATCATTTCCTAAGCAAGTACTAAATATTACTGCATGATGGCAAGTATAAACTATCACATCTTAAATGTAGTAGGGACGAGTAATGTAACACTTTTCGTATATGTATAATATGTCATATCAAATAATTATTGCTTTCAAGCTATATGCTTAAACGGCCGATTCAGAAATCATACGCATAATTTAACCTAAAATTTAGCAATATAAAATGGGCACTGACGTGATAAGATAAGAGATTAAATAAATGAATACTTAAAAAAAACATGTGTTCAAAAGATAATTGATATGGAAATGTAGAGTAATAGCGTTTTTCAGCAGTGCATTGTTAAGTCATTATTTTTTTTAGGAAATTTAAAAGTAAAATATAAAGCAGCTGTGAAATATCTCAATACAGGCAGGCAAATTGACATTTCTGAAGTAAATTATTTAATAAAAAACAGCTGTGATTTTACGTTTAGTGACTGTTATTACCTAGAAACTATAAAAATAACCATATTCTTTTATAATTAAAATATATAACATAAACATTTAAATTCAGAATAGTTTACATATTATATGAAATAAAATGTACAAAAAAGAATAAAGTAATTACTTAATAATAGTTTTTTAATGTTAAAATCTGTATTTCTTTATGTAAAAAACTAAACCGTTTTGTTATGAATTATTTTATTTTCAAAGCCATTTTATTCCTTACATTTGAACTGTAACTGTATGTATCGGGAAAATACACGTGGTCAGGTAGCACAATCACACACTATGGACACTTTGGTGTGAATCAACATTTTTTATGAAGCGACCGTACCATGCTCACGTTATTGTTTCAACAAATTGAGGTAAACTGAACAAGACTATGTAATCTTCATTAGATTTGGCTACAAATAAAAATCGATTATGCCTTGTTGATTGTGTTTAAAAGGTTGCATTCGATGACATTCGATTAAATAATTTTTTCAAATTTTGATAAATTAAAATAAAAGTTCCTTCCCGCACGAGACATAAATCTTTAAAAATAGGCATGTTTCAAGAACGTAAGAACACAAAAATTAAACAACACATTCTATGCGATTGCGTCACAGATTAAAATCAAGGAACAGCTTCCTAAAAATAAATTAAAAAATAACAATTACAGGCAAAAAGTGCAAATTGATAACCGGGAAAACAGTCTGCACTTGCAGCGAATTGGACCAAAAGCAACTAATAACTTAACATCACCACTGACTGACTGGCAATCAAATTTAATGCAAGTGTCGTCGCGGCAACGATCATTTACGTGACCAAAATGAACATCCTTCGATAAATATTAAAATAAGCCTTTTATTTAATACAAATTACAATCATTTTAAATGTCAAGAAAATAAACATGAAAAAGTATAAAATAAAGAATATGAATTATTTACATTTAACATATAGATCAATAATTATAATTAATAATGAGTACCTACTATAAATCACTTAAGGAATTTCCTGCTAAGAATAAACCTATTAACTAATTCATATTTACTTTTTTTACATATATTATAATTATATACTGCACGTTTAACCTACACAAGATTTCCAAGCAAGTCCCCCACATGCCATTGAAATGATGAAATATACGATCAGGATGATAACTACGGACAAGATAACATACAGTTTGATATTTTTCCAAAACAAAGAGCGCTGTAGATTCCTCGATGTGCTTCTGAATGACACCGACTGAAAAAAATATTAAATTTCAAAAACTAATCATCAATTAAAATATTATTATTGTATATTGAAATGTCAAACACAATAATATTATGTTCTTCAATAATATTATGTTATGTATGTCATACGAATAACTGCAATGAGATTTTTGTTGAATTATTGTTTACTTTTTTTAAATAATAAAATAGAAGTGTGGTACCATGTGCGACGGTAGACAGTAAGCTGCCGTGGAAATCACAGCATAATGGAATAGGAAGAGATTAAGTCTGTGCGGTCTCAAGTGGATGCGATAACTGCAAACCTGCTACCAAAAGTCATAGATTTCGAAATTGTCCGATCGAAAAGCAATACCTTTTGCCAGTGCAGCCAATCCAGGCGCGAAAGAGACCGGTAGTCAGTAATAAGAGGCCCAAGCGGGCCTCTTATTACCGGTGTATGCACATGACAAATATATTGTTTTTCATTTCGAGCATGACAGAGTTGACATGCAAACTCAAATATTGACAACGGTGCTCTTTCATATTTGAACATAAAATAATACAATCTCTTTTACATTTTCTATATAATTTTGTAATTGGGCCAAGTAATGAGTTCTTGAAGACATATCTAAACCTTATTGAGGATCTGCAATGAGAGGATGGGTCTCATTACAAAATTAACATGGATAGCACAAAAAATATAAAATATTGTAGTTAGTTGTATTTGTGAGTATGCATTTGGTTAATTTGGGTCTGGTGGGTTTAAAATTAGTATTATAATACACATTAAAGTAGGATAGGCACTTAATTGTAAGGAAGGCATATGAACTCCATTTAGTGTAATATATTGAGTAAATACAAATGCTGTTAAAAAGGACCCTTTTTATTAATATGATAGTCAGGGTTTTATTTATTATGGCATTAATTAATTGAATATTACTTACATTGTTTGTAAGATTTTCGGTTTTATTAACTAATAGTTCAAGTTTCTCTCCGCGTGCAGCCATATTATCTGGAAATTTTTAAAAAAATATAAAATTAATTACACAAAATTAGGAAAAATATATCATAGTATCATAGTGTACATAAAGACAAAAATATCCATAAAATAACTTTTTTTTAATTGAAAAATAAATCTTAGCAAGTAACTGTTAACATTAAAGGAAGATGGATTCATTTTAATAACTAATACTTTTAACTAGAGCCGTGTATTTTTGCTTATTTTATGAAGCTAGAAAATTTCCTTGTAGTAAGCATTAAAAAGGTAGCATGAAAGAGCAGACAAGTAGTTATTTTCAATTTTTAGTAAGTTTTTAATCGGCGTTCGGCCACAGTCTGGCAGACGTTCTAAGAGCGCTTCTCTTTTTATGACACCGAAACATGCTAATTTCAATTTTAATAATTACTCAGGCCTAAATCTACAAAAATAGAAGAAGATTCATGCTACAGTAACCCTATGTACCGAAAAAGATAAAACTAAAAAAAATGCCAGCCATTCACGGGGCCCTTGACAAAGGAAGGATTATGTAATATTATATTAGGCCATTGGCTGTAATTTCATTTCTTTTCAAATTTCTTTTATCTTATCGAATTAGAATATTAGTAAGAAATACAATAATAAAAAAATGTATTTGTAGCATGTAGCATCTCAGTTTGGTTTTGGCGGGCATTGGGACTGTTTGAGTAAAAGGGTGCGAGTGAAATGAAACTGTTTTTGACGGATTTGGCGATAAATAATTCGAGTTATATTTACGTAAGGTATGTTAATATAATATTAAATATAAGCAACAAAATTTTTCATAATTTTAAACCTACTAAATAGTAGGTTTAAAATTATAAGAAGTAATTATTAAATTTGTTCGCATGCGTTAATTGCAATTTCGTGGGATATTCCGTTCGCTAAACGACTTTTGCAGAAAGCCGGCATTTCTGTGTCCATGGGTTTTTCGGTTAGAGCGGAACGTGTTTAAAACGCTGTCGGGCTAGATTCTTTCAAGATTCAATTTAATTTTATAAAGGTTTATAGTAACTCAAGTTTCTGTAAAAACTGTTTCTGTTTTATTCGACTTACCAATATTTTTCACCATTATATGTTTTAACTCATCCAATTCTCCATGAACTCGTGAAATTGAATCTATTTCACGTGACTCACTATAATATTTCATTTCCGTTGAAAGTACTCGTGAGAATTCGCTGTTCATCGCATATGCTATGGCTGTAGCAGCCATCTCACCAAATGTAGCCGTGAAGCGTCTCTTGATTTCATTTAGAAACAAGAAAGCTCGGGATCTCTCGAATTGCTGAAAATAATACAAACAATTAGAAAAACGGGAAAACAAAGCGGTTGAATGTCTAAGTTAAATCAAACAAAATACGTCTATGGGGAAACTTATAAAAATAGGTAATAATAAAAAGAGTGACTCACATCGTCCGTTATACAAAAATATACAATGCGGTTATCACAAATGTAATGAAATAAATAGCTGCCGTGCGAGTATGTCAACTTGTCATCATGAGGAGGTATTTTGGACAAAATTTGTTCAGTAACTTCTGCAAAGTTTCCTGCGCAAGAAGCGTATTTAGCCAATATAATTGTACCTCTCGATACGACACTATACAAAATAGGCATTTTGTATGTTCTGAAACAAAACAAAGACGCAGATTGAAATCAACTATCATATCAATGACATTAAAAAGTTGCGAAATTACTAACCGTAAACCGTAGCCGTGAAAAATAAACAATAGTGCATGCAGCACTCTAAATCATTTATGTAAATAAATTTCAGTTTCGTTAAAACAAATAAATTTGCTCAAGCCTTGATTCGATAGCAAGAATTATCTATTTAGCAAATAAACAGTTGACACTAACTATGAATAATGACAAAGAAGAAAGACGATCTCAGCGTCTCGAACGTTTACGCGAAATGGCCATAAACACCTGACAGACGTCAGAGGAGAAAATATGTCTGTTTTGAATCTCGGCCTTTGGCCATGTTAAACTTGGTTACTTGGTAACTGCAGCTAATTATCCAAATCAAAATTATCCAAAGTTAAAAATATTTTTATAATATATTTTACATAAATTTTATGAAAATTACACTTTAAAATGCCCTAGTTATTTAAATAGAAGCAGTAACCTATCCTATTTAGCATGTAAATTTTCAAAAAATAATAATGATTGTGGCTAAGGGTAATATATGAGATGAGTTTTTAGAGGCTCACATAATATTATTACTAATATGAGTCCCTTAAAAAATAGGAATTCAAAAATTGAGTAAAATTAGTAGCGCATAACGTTCTTAACAATAAGTGATCATGTCAATAATTATATTGAATCACATTGACTATATCCGAAAAATTGCAATAATCGCCCATATCTCCGGAACCCTATATTGAAGACGATTTGCAAGGGTGCGTTTCAACGAACCGGATATGACAAGGCTGTATAATATTTTTTTTTGACACGCTTGCATACATAATAAAGGATCGATCTTATTGCCGTCAGAAAATATCTATCGGATATAATATGAATAGATTTCGTGTCAACGAAAAAAGTCCTAGTAAACGTTATTATAGAAATTAAATTATTTAAACATAAAAGATTCAAGTACTTTAAATTAGTCAGTTCTATTAATATGCCCACCCAAGTGAGGATATGATTGAAACGATTATAAAGATTAATTAGGAGGAACATAAACGATGTTCTTTGAGACGACGTTTGAAAATTGGGAGACTCTTTTAATTCCACCGTATGGTTCATTCTATAATCTACATTACAACAGATTTATTTGGCGGGAAAAAAATCGAAATACTTAACCCCTCAATATATAACCCCTCAATATAGGCATTTTTTCTCGTGGATTCGTCATTGGTACAAACGAATAAATTAAATGCTTCAGACCGCAAAAAACTGATGAGAATAAAAAATATTTTTTTTTTCAGAAAAAATGATAGACAAATTTTCAAGCAAAATAAAAAAATATTGGAAATTATCATTTTTTTCTACGGTTCGCTAACGTTGTGAATGAATAAGCTTCAAACCGCGAAGAATTCTGATGAAAATAATAATATATTATTTTTTTTTAGGAACTTGCATGTAAAAACCCTTGCCTTTTTTGAAAATTAGTTTTATAATTTATTTATTTATTGAAAAGAATTATAAACAGCGAAATAGAATATGATTACAATTAATATTATTCCTAACATATGGCCAACAAGTATAATTCCCCGTTTAACAGATTATTATCGTGTATTTATAATAACCCATATTTTGTACGTAAAAACCTATAAATTATTATAATATTATTAATCCAGCCTATTCCCACTCTTTGTTAGGTTGTTTGTGGTGTTTTGTTTTGGCTTGAAAGTTGAACCTGTCACTGTCACAACGCAGCCTACTCACATTTCCGTCAGTTCGCACACCAGTAGAGCGGTCAACTCGTTTGTAAATTGTAACAATTCCTTTCAGGTTGTTGAGCTTGCTGAGTAGATTGATATGCTGTTGTTGCGAATTTATTGCCCTATTTATTATCATATCTGTTACGACGAACTGTTGAAAGTGCACGATATGTTAATACTTGGAAGTTGCTTTGAACCTGTTGATTTTGTATAAACAATATGTTTGAGCTCGTGCCTTTTGATGTTTTTATTTAACTTAATAAAATTATTTACTTCTAATATTAAAATGACTGTTAAAACGATTTTTATTTTGAGTGTCATCGTCGTATTTATTGCTGTGTTATGGACACGATTGTGGACTTTTGGACTAGTAACTATTGCAACAATCGTAACTATAGCTCTGGGAATTTCCGCCGCTATCAAAGCTCATTTATTTTTGTCTCCACCTCATCAAACATCTTCTGAGTTAATAGATAAAGTAGAAAAAGAGTTATTGGAAATGAGAGAAAAGATTATGGTTTGTAGCATAATACTCTGCCTATATCTGCAGTTATCTATTATAAATAAAATTTCCCATATACTTTGTTTTTACAGCTTGATTCTGACTTAAATTTTCGTCAGTTATCCAAAGATCAACAACACTTGCCCATTGTTTTCGGACGAACTGTTGACAGTTTATTTCAACAACTTCTGGATTTGATTTTAAGAGATTTTGTTTTGATCTGGTTAAAGGATTATGCTCTCAAAGCAGAAAGATCAATAGAAGCCTTTAAAGAGGACATTTGGGGCGCAATTCAGGATTTGCACGACAGACTTTCTCGAATTGATACTGATCGTTTGTTGGCTTGTGACATGGTTACTAAAGTGACATTACATTTTGAAAAGATTCGAATAGCCAGGGGTCGAGCGTAAGTTTTGAATTTCCTATTATTCATTTTCTTATAGAAATCATTCAAATCATTTTCTGTATTCATTTTCATATTTCCTTAATAAATCAATAGGTCACCAATCAATACCTGTTTTTATCAAAATTGGTTTCTATTTAGATCTGTAAGCAGCAATAACTACCTTACACAAAATTTAAATAAAAATGGGAAAATGTAAAAAAAAACATATTACCTATTTACTTTGATTTTAATCATTTGTACGGTAGTTTATTTTGAAACTGGGGCAATTGTCTCATTCTGTTGCTTTGTAAAGATGACACATGTATAAAAAACAATGACAGTATTAGTGTTATTACAGCTTAAAGACCTGAAAACAGCGGACAATATGGCTTTACAGATAAAAGTCACCTGTCTACATCAGCAACTTTCTTTTAAAACTATATGGTCCGCTGTTTTCAGGTCAATCAATGAGCTGTAGCGACACTATTACTGTCATTGTTTCTTATACATTTGTCACGTTTACAAAGCAACAGAGTTTAAGGTGTGACCAACTTAAAGTTTGGTTTCAGATTCGGCCATCTTTGGTCCAAAATACGAAGCCAAAGTTTCGGTTTCGGTCAAATGACGGCTAAAACTTCGGCTTCTGCCAAAACTGCAGTTGTTTGTCCGTTGCACCGTCTTCGCTAACACTTCAGGTCGCAAGCTTGCGGGTGACCATAGAAGCAATTTTGAGAATGCGAGAATGCTGAAAAGCTTTTGTTTTTATCTTATAATATAAGGCTATTTAATTTTGATTATTAACTACAAATACTAACTTTTTCATTTCAATAAATATTTTTTATAATTTTGCTAATTAACCCCCTAAATCCATAAGAGCCTCAGTTTGTATTTGAAAGCTTCTGTAAAGACTATAATGTAGAATAAAAACAAAATATTTATTTTAATTAGTTATAAATTATACTTAATTACCTTAGTATTAGTTTTAGGCCCTTAAAGTTTTAAATTTGATTTTAAAACGTGTCACATTTTATAATAAACGATACATAATTATTATATATGGATTGAATTCTCTAAGAAAAAAATATTTCCTCAATTTCCTCCTCAGTTTTGGTTAGAGCCGAAACTGGAACAAAATCATAATTTCGGTTTCGGCTTAAAAAATCAGTTTCGGTCAGACACTAGTTTAAGGGTATCTAAAGACATATCGGCATAACTTTTCAAATGCTACCGGTTAAAGAAAATGGTTCTTAGGATGTTAACAGGTCTTTTGAATGTTCACCTGATATTTTTAATGCATGGAATTGAATTCGAATAGTTTATAAAATTCTCTAAAATATTTTGTAATTCTATAAACTTTATGAATATGATATTTTTGAATAGTGTTAAATGTTAAAAATGAATTATGGCATATCCCAAAAAAAATAATTTATTCAATATTTAAACCTAAACACACTAACACTAGTACTAATAACTTTACACAGTATTTGGATGTAATATCAACGTTTTGATAAATTCACACACTTTCACATGACCAACGAGTACTATTGCGTAAATCGCAGTGAAGGATCGACTTTCAAGTTTGACATCGATTTATAAACATAGTACCTTTGATAGCTTTCTTTCTTACTCATGCAGTCAGGATAGCTATTTAAAATGCTACTATTAAAATGATACTACCATCCAGAATGATACTACTATCACCAAATGATACATCCAGAAATTTTCTCTATCATAGGGAATTGAATTAAATTACAGCTCAGGTGCCGATGACGTCAATGTGGTGTCATTGACACCGGGCAAGTTATAATGGAAAGTTATCTTTCTTACTACTAATGACACAATCACCTGTTGGTACACAATTTTTATTTGTTTTTTGTGTAGATTGAGGGTTTTTTTGTTATTTCTTGAAATTTGTGTTTTCAGTGCTGAAAGTCGGCGAATGCCAGTTTTTGAACTTTATCCCCATTTGCTGTCCAGCGAAGCTGAGTTGATCTACTTACGTCAAATAAGTGAACTGTTAATAATGTTTTTGCTACCAAGGGGATATTCTTTAGCACCGGCGGCTCATCTTCTAAAAGAGGTTGTCACATGCAAAAGTAAGTATCAATTTTGTATTTTTTTACCTGTAAATGTTTAGCAATAAAAACAACATTTTATTAATTGGTATTTGAATTTGTACGACAGCAGCTGTCTAGATGATTCATATTTTATTATACTCTATTTACACAGAATAAAAAAAATATGGATATGGATGAGTATTTTGTATTTACAAAATACATATATGTGTATTAAAATTCTTATTATTTTCTGACTTCATTTTAAACAGTGTATGTCGACCGGGAATGCCAGGATAATGTTCTGGATGATGTGCGGAATGTAGAAATGAAGACATTGTAGAACATGTAACCCGGATATCACCGTCGGTATTTATTCCATTTACATGAATCCCATCTCGGAAACCATTTCAATGACAACGTTGCAAATATTAGAAACTAAATAACAAATGTAAAACAAGTGTAAAATGTAAAACGGCTGGCCGGCGCGGATCGGTGATTACTTCGAAAAATGCGAACCTGGCGCATGTATGCTCCATTCGGCTGAACTCGGTAATGCTCGGAATTCTTCGCTAATCATGACGACCGCCGTCGAGTCTCGGGTCGAGCCGTTTCATTGTGTGTGCCACCACTGATGACGTGTCGGTGTGCACCCACGCCGCTACAAGTCCTCTATTTGGTTTTAAATCACAAACAACTCAATGGTTTCAGTAATGCAACAAACCTTTAATTGTCTATCCGTCTATCTATCACCAGCTTCTTTGTAAGCTATATTTCGTACGAAAGCCTATAATAAGTGATTTGACCTAAAATAAATTAAAATTCGAATATCATATTAATCGCGACCATTGCCGAACCAAAGGCAGCAATCATTATTCACAGAACCTCTACCAAATCCTATGCTTATTTATTTTAGTAAGCTAGTAGAAATTGCTCTTTGAAGTATTTAGCTAATGATTGCATTTTTTTTTAAACAACCCATTTCAGTTTTGCTACCTGCAATAAACATGATCACCGAACCTGATTACTTAAATCAAAAGATACTCACATACCTTGAAGCACAAAAGGCTGCAGCTGCCATGAACATTCGAACGCATGAATATGCCAGAAGTTTTGAAGACTTTGTGAAATTGATTCAGAGTATCAATGAAATCGAAACTTTGAAGAAAATTAGGTTTGTAATAGTTTTGTTTAAGAACAACACATTTAAAGAGCCCAAAAGCAAATATAAGATCTGATCGAAACTAACTAACCCTACCCTATAGAAAGAACTACTTTTCCACTTTCTGAAACATTTTTGTAACCTACCTACAGGTTCTTTTTTTTTAATATTTTTAATAAAGTGTGCATAATTTTACCTGATGTTACATAATTTCCGATGAGCCTCAAATATTTAAGTACAACATTCATTCCTAGCAGTGATATAATCACAGACGATTGAACTACGTAGCTCGGCATAAGCCAAATCCAGTACATCCAATTTCAGGTATTAGTGATAATATACCGACAGAAATACATAGACGCAATCACTATCTGACACCGGGTGGAGAGGCGGAGCTTAGTTTTCGATTGAGGGCAATGTTATGATTTTGTCATATCGCTGTAGTTCGCTTACACAGCTTCTATGCCATTAACTATTTATATGGATATAATGAATATACTTTTATAGCAAACTAGCTGTTCAACCCCGTGCTTTGTCCCGGGTTGGCAGCTAGGCCCTGTGGGCGGGCGCCTTCATTGCACGACAACTCATGCCTGCTGCACTTGGGATGCCTTTGGGTTATTATGTGCCTACTGTCTTAATCTATGAAAGCGGCTTTGACGATTATACTGAATACGCTTTAAATTTTTCTTAAATTTTCCAGGCAACTTTTCTGATGTTTCTTTGCCTAAAAACCATCAAACCATTACGAGCATTATATACAGGGTTGATTTTAATTAAGGGCACTCCTTTTAGGAGATTGATCTATATCGATAACTAAACTGGCTCACAAAAAAAAAATATAATTTCGAATATTAAAAGTATGTAATTATTTATTTAAAAAACTTTGTTTTTCTTCGAAGTGCTTCGCAAATTTTGTGCTTGGGGGTCACTGACCATTCTCACATCATGCGTTCAACTGCCCTCTCGGACATTAAAATGCTTTCTATTTAATTTTGTAGTCGTTTTTCTCCTCTGAATCTGTCCCCCGCTGAACCCCCCTGATGAGTAATTGAACCTCTGTTTCGTCGCCTGAGATCCGCAAGGTCCAGGCCTTTGGGTTTCATTTTCTCTGACATTCTGGAATTTTCTGCTACTTGATCTTTACGAGCTATTATTGCGGGGCATTCATTTGCTTTTGGGCAAAAAAACACCTTCCTCGCAGGAATATTGACACTGCTGTGCTGACTCCGGTTCTCGGTAATAGGCTGTTTGTTTTTAGTGCATCAAGCAGGACACTACATTCTGCAATACTGCGATTGTCAAATAGGAAATCCGCAATAGGTGGTATTTTTCTCAATTTAATTTTTGCAGTTTTATTTTTAATATTCACCAGAATTGCTTCCCGTTCGTTTTTCTACATTCCCCATGTTTTCTACTTGAAGGATGACTTAAGGGCCACTTTGTTAAATTTCGAGTTAAAACCAAAATCAGTATTTATCTACTCAAACAAGGTAATGCTAGTCAAGTTAGTATGAGGTAATGCTGCCCAGTCCAATAGTCCTTGTAAATTCTCTGCGATCGAAGTTCATAACAGCAGCTAAGGGTTCTTTCGAGTATTACCCTTTGTCTTACCGGTGAAAATCTTCACGCACAAATAACTTTTGTTGGGTTCGGCTTATCTTTGAACACCCACACCGTTGACTGTTGTTTAGTTTCGGGGTCATATGCATAGATCCAAAATTCATCACCTTTGTAGATATTATAAATAACTTTTGACGCACCATGATTGTATTTTTTTAACATTTTTTTGCACCAATCGACACAAGCCTGTTTTTGATCAATTCTCAAGTGGGGAATCCAACGCAAACAATTTTTTTTTACAGCTAAATGTCTGTGTACCCTTACGTATGCTCGTCATACCCAGGGACGCCTCTATCTCGCGATATGTAACATGACGATCTTGCATTAGTTCTCCCGCACAGCATCAATATTTTGTGGTAAAACAACCGATTTAGGGTAACTTTCTTTAAATTGGTCCGTGAGCACAGACTGCCCACTATTAAACTCACTGAACTCACAATGGTTTTCGATGGTGCTTTATCTCCAAAAGTTGAAGTGAGTTGATCGATGCACTGTTTTTTAATTAGCCCACTCCGAAAATCATAATAAATCATAGTATGAAAATTTTCCTCATATAGGGCTCGTAATTTGTATAAGAAAATACATTCAAATAAAGTATTAGTGAAAATACACAAATACTTTATTTAAAACAAAATCATTTATTTTTTATATTTTTCACGTTTTTATGTCTTATAATTAGGTAATTTGTATGTACACGCCATAGGTCGTTTTTTTTTATATAAAATACAATGTGAATATGATTTAAGTATCGTCGTTTTCTACATCTATAAAATGAATAAATAACACACACACAAATGTCAGCAAAGATAGACAGCACTCTATAAAGTACTTCGGACTTGGTTATATAATTTATCTTATTGATAATTAATTGAAAAACTAACAAAAATAAATCATGCAAAATAAAACACTAATGCGCTATATATTGAACCTCAAATCCCATGTATATCATGGACATCGTATTAAACCATTAAATCATACGCTAGCTATGTATTGGTTTAATACACTGTTGTTATTTTTGCTGAATAATAATAAAAAATATGATTGAATCATCCATTGTTAGAGTAATGGGCCATTACCATCACATATCTTTTTCAAAATGAGTGTATTGAGTGAGTTGAAAATGCTTTATTTATATTTTAGGTACAATATTGTGAGCGAGATAATGCAAGCTACCACCTTACAAAATATGAAACGTGCCACAGGAATAGACATAGATGGTCTCGAGAAGATGGGAGCGAGTGGGGTGCAAGGGGGAGTGAGCAGGCAACAAATTGTTGCTGCAAGGAAGCTCAAACGATACATATCTCAACTGACCTATGCTAAGACACAGTGCGAAGGTGCTCTCTTGCGGCTGGGATGGGACGGCGGTTTCCCATCCCACGACTCCGATACCGGTAGAGTGTTACCACTTGCCGATTTACTCGAGAGTGTGACCGGTCGACGACATCTCTCACTCTTTTTAGAGACACTTTGCTCCCAAGGGCTGGTTGGATTTTGGGTTGCCGTTGAAGAATTAAGATCTAGCCACAGGAGCAACTGGCATCAACTCGGTGCTGAGATATTCTACACGTATATAAGGTCGCCTAGTGCAGAGATCAAAGTTGATAAGGTTGGTTATATATTTAATAAAAATAAAGTAAGTTGTGTAACAATGTTTTGCTAACAATATTAATAAGGTTAGTCTAAAATATATATTTGGGATTTTTGTTAAACATATCAAAAATGTTTAGGTAAACCTTCCTAAATAATAGTTTAGGAAGGTTATAACTACTGAATAACTTGATAAAAATTCAGTGGTACAAACCTCATTAAAATCTGTTTACTAGTTCTCAGAATTTTTACACTGTAGATCTCAGAGTCGAAGAGAGGTTAGAGCAGTGGTGTGCCCAGAATTTGTATAGTAGTAGGCAAGCCCTATCACAGGGGGGAGGGGTAAGGGGGCGATGGGAGCTCCCCCTAACCGCCATAGGCGATGGTCAAAAAATAATCTTACTTAAACAATGTAGATGACATCTTCTTCAGAACGTCGGGCGAGACCAACAGCTCTAGTCACAAACGCTCTCGCGACTCGCTCGCCTGTCGCTCGCTGTCAGTTTGACGTTTGTACAATGGATATTGCATTAGACAAACGTCAAACTGACAGCGAGCGACCGGCAAGCGAGTCGCGAGAGCGTTTGTGACTAGAGCTGCTGAGCCCACGGAAGGCATGCTATTCTATTATTAGACATTCTTTATAATAACATGCCGGCAACTACGAGTGTTGTCTGAATAGTTTCCAATCTAACAAAGATACAAGATCTTCAAATTTATTTTTATTTTTCTACATAGTCTCCTTGTAAGTCTATACACTTCTCCCAGCGATGCTCCCATCTCTTCAACCCTTTCCAAATAGTACTCGGCGTCTTTCTCTGCAAAATAGTTGTTTACGAAGGTGATGACTTCCTCATTTGACGAAAATCACTGTTTTCCGAGCGCAACTTTTACTTAAGAAACAAAAAAAAAAATTGCTTAGGGCTAGACTTGATGGCTAGGGAGTTCAAACCGTAATTTGTGGGTTTTCATCATGGCAATAGCTGAGGTGTGAGAATGTGTTTTTTTTTCCTGCAAATGTGGCCGTTTTTCCGCTATTTCTGCCTTCAGCTTGTCAAGTGATGCGTAATATGCTCCTGTAATGGTTTTTTCTTTTTGAAGATATTGATTAAGATAGCTCAATGACTATCCTATAAAACAATCGCTATTACTTTCCTAGGCGAAGGAACAACCTTTGCCTTTTTTGGAGCTGATACCGCCTTTGCAGTCCACTGTTTTGACTATATTTTTGTTTCTGGAGTGTAATATTCCAAATCGAAACGTCTACCTTTTTTTATAAATTATTTTATAACTTCGTCGATAATTTGGCAATTCGAACTTGTCCCTGCATATTTCTTAAACATTTATATATTCTTTTTGATGCTGAAAATGCTCATTCTGCAGAGGACCTTATTACTGGTACAGTTTCTACTTTGGATCATAGAGAGTGTCTAGCTGCATGGCGCCCTCCCTGTACAAAAATTGTGTAAAATAAGTGTATGTTTTGTGGTTTTTTTTGTTAAAAAATCTAAGCTAGCTTGGCTTTACACCTTCGATGGAAGTACCGCTACCGGGTCAGAGTGGGAAGACTGACTTGTTTTAGTCGTGTCTTATTTCAAAAGCCTGCGATTGGTATTCTGTTTGACTACATGCAAGTTTTCATAGTTTAAGTTCATTTAGGATTTCTTATATAACCATTTTACAGCTTCATTGCAAAATGGTAGTCTACTAATTACATACGGCATGCAGTTCTAGTTGTTAGGCTCAGTGGTTGCGGCTTCGAATCCGCACATTATAGTAATACCTTTTGCAACGCTCCACCGCCACTATCTCTCCTGACTAGCACAAGCAAGTATATTTTACAGACTCATAATTTCTTCTTTAACTGAATAAATGATTATTACTCACAATTTTTATGTATGGATTATCTCATGCCATTAAAAACTTTATTGTAGGAAACAAGGAAGCGAATGGAAGCATTTTTGCTCGGCGATAAGGGACCCGAAGTCTTCTATGAAGTGCAGAAAAGTGTAGTGAATACCTTACAAGACAAATACTATCCCACATTTGTTCTTAGCAAACACTATAAAACGCTTCTTAAGGCATTGGCTACAGAAGATGCTAGCAATGGTTGGTTGTGCTATTATTTTTCCTTTTCTCTCTTCTGTTTACGAGGGTGACTGTTCTAGCCCACCCATGCAAGCGTTGTTTATAGATTGCTTTCATGTCGACTTTACATTTAACGACGAGATTTAACATTTGTACGTATAATTTATTACTATGCAATAAAAGATTATTATAAAAGATTTACATAAGATTTAGCTCCATAAGCCCGCTTTAGTGAAATGTTATTTAATTAAATCTGGTTTTCTTTTTAAAACTATGTCCTAATTTCTGTTATTGTTGTATTAAACTTTGTTTGTTGTTATTAAACATGGATGATCATGTATCCATAAAAAATAAATAAATAAATATTATGTATCGTTATTATTACGGTCGTTGATACCACACCACTATACTAACTTCAAAATATTATTATACCTAAATTAAAATGTCATTCCTATATCTTGTGTTTATGGAATAAAATCATTTATATACACGCAACTTCGCGGCCATTCAATGAAGTTATCTAAATCTCTTTGTTCCACTAATCCTAGGAAGAATTTTATCTCCAATAGAGTTGTGGATAATTGGAATCGGCTACCACAGGAAGTGATGGAAGCTATAAGTGTAACCAGTGTATAAAGAACCGCCTTGATAAATTTCTTGAATCTAGGTAAATCACTAGTAACTGTGAATGAGATATGAGCACATCAGCTAAATAGCTGCTTGCTCAACAAACAATAATAATTATAATATTTGATTATGATTCTTAGTACTCAAATTGTAGTGAAACAGTCGGCCAGAAAGAAATCACAAAAACATCATTTGTGTGGGTTGTTTGTGACAGTTACAACATGAAAGCAATCTAAAAACAAGCTTCTAAACCACTTATCGGTATAAATCTTAGATGATAACTGATAAATTTTATTATCTACTAGTCATAAAATATTTTTTAAAAAGAAATTTCCTTTCCAACCAAGTGGTTGTGCCAATGCTTGGAACAGTTTTCCAACCAATGTGATTAAATGAATTTAAGAAATGACAGATGACTATTCATATTAGTAACCAACAAGCTTCTTGAAACTTCTGTATTTCTGTCTGTCTCCATCCAATGTGCTTCTAGATTGATTTTTTTTTACCTACAGAAAAGGTACCGTCTTTGTGGGGCGTAAAGGTGCCTTTTCATTTAATTTCTTAAATAGAAAATGTAGTTAGCGATAGCTCCGATGACAAATTTCGTTTCGGATTTTATAGGTCAGAACACGGATTACATTGTGTTTCAAACAGCGTTATATGTTGCAAAATATTTATGAGATATTTTTATGAGTATTTTGTACAGTAGTAACAAAATATTATAATATTATGAATTTTTAAATAGTGCTGTGGTTCTTCTTCATTCGTATGGCTTGTGTTTTCGGGGAGGCATTATTGGGTGCAGTTCCGACTGCCTTATTGTTGTTTTTTTCATTTCACAAGTCTAACTGGATGAGTTTTATTTGTGTATGTCTCGTTACTTAACTCACTCGACAGTGTTGACAAAAGCGTCGTTGAATATTCTCGACTGTGAAAAATGACCTAACCGGATTTAGCCCACTGGGGATTAGAACCCGAGACCTCTGGATTTAGAAGCAGGCGCTTATACCACTGCGCCACCAGGCCATCATTAGGAGACCATTGTTTAGAGGTTTCACGGAATTAAAAGTCACAATTAATTATGATAAAGAAAAAAAATAATAGTGGCCACTTATTCACCCCAATATTACAATAAATCACTGGATCTGTCCCGTTTCTACGATGCAAATTGACTTATATTAAGCTCTGCTAGAAGTAAACCTAAATAAACCGAAATAAGTGGTCCCTTGCGGTGTGCTGGTAATATTTTAAATACATATAGTAATTAATTTTCTGTCAAATATTTCTTCATTTGTTTTGCTTTGGATTAAAATTTTCCCATTGTATTTCATTGTTTTTGTAACTTTATTATTATTATTATTTTATTGCTTTATTATCTTTATTTGATAATTATTATTCTAATAAATTTGTATTTGTATTTCTTTTATATTTTTTGAAATTGAAACACTTTTGTTTCTTGAATAAACTAACATATACACTTCCAGAACCGAATCAAAGACCTAATCTCCACGAAACTGACTGCTGTGTCAATTAACTGCCCAATTCAATAACTTTTACCTAGAACTTGTATTTTTTCAACTTTCAAGTATTGAAAATTAGAGTTAAAAAAATGGGCTTAGAACTGTATAAAGTATGAATTTTTAAATTGATTTTAAAATTTTCCGGATTGTGCTTATCCGGCTTTTAATACGGACATAGACTTTCTATGATTTGACAAAAAAGAAATTTTTCAATTTTTTTTGGAACTTTTTTTGGACATTGGAACTCGAAAAGAAGTATAAATAGTCCTAAATATAATATTTAGGACAAATCAATTGTGCCAATTTTAAACATAAATCATGAGTGTACCTAGAGAGCAGACCCATACACAGTGAAAAACTGCCTTAGCCCTGTTTTTTTTTAAAGTGTAATACGCAAATTTTCTACGCAGAGCAAACTGCGATGGTTCGTTCGCCAATGGAAGAAAGGCAATTATCGGGTGATTCAGTTTCCTCCTCTGACAGTGCAGTTGGGGCTCTACACGTCGGTGAACACTCCACATATGCAAGGCGTAAATTGGATCAGTTGCAAGAGCGACTAAACAATAAGACTCAGGTTTGCAATTATGTAGTCAGGATACATGTACAGAACTTAAAATGTTTAAATCAAATTTAGACGAGTTACTGATTGTTACAATGATGGTTAAATATTTTGCTGATTTTCTCTATATTTTATTATATATTAACAACGCCTTCATTAGAGAAGGTTAATAAACATGGGCAAATATAAATAAATTAAGACTTGTTAGCTAATGCTTGGTTCACTGGGTCGAAAAACCCTATTGTGTTTGAATACTCATTGTTTAATTGTTTAAACGATGAAAGATCTCGGAGTCACTTATGGCACTATAGCCTAAGGGCTGACAGCAAATATCTCACATGATTTTATAACACATAGAGTTACTTTAGTTATGTTTTGACGTGTTTCTGGACTACGATTATGGTATTTAAAGGTTATTTTTTTTATTTGCAATTAATTTGTAAAATAAACAATCATTTGTTAGTGTTGCCAGACAACACTACTGTTACTTCTTGTTAAAATAGTGCCAGACTGGTTTCATACTAAAAAAATAATAAATCACAAATGGTGGCGTACTTTGAAGTGATTGTGGCAAATAATCTAGAGAATCCAATTTTAGAAACCAGAAGAATTAAAATTGTGAAAATCTTCAAAAATTGAATAAAATATACTGTTTTCCATACTAAAAAAACATAAATATTATATAAACTAAGTAAACTAAAGTAACTCTATATGTTATAAAATCATGTGAAATTTTTGCTGCCAACTCTCTGTCTATTAAGTTTACATTCCATCTGCATATAGACTCCGCTAGCACCAAGAGCTAATAAGCTGCTTGAATTTGTTCTACGGAATAACGGTATTTTTCGAACCTGTAATGTACCACTGCTGTATGTGTCTCGGGTCCGTAGCACCATTTGAGAGTAACATTTTTGTATAGTACCCATACGAAAGAACTTTCGCTCAAAAGAAAGAATACAGATTAGATTTATTAATGTAACCAACAAGCGGCCGGCACCTACTGCACTGATGTTTCCTGCCTTCTTAACTAGACTCCGTCTGTACCAAAGAAGGCAGTAACTGTCGATTTTTATTAATTTAAATTATTGACAGCATTTCATACTCAATTATTACTCCTGCTTTCAGATAACACTTGCTTTAAGATTATAATGAACTTTAGCAATAATGTCTTGGATATATCAATATAATTAAGTGTTTAATATTTATTGCTAAATTTCAGGCACTTGCAGCTCTAAAGGCATCTTTGAAACCCGAATCGAAAGCGTTGACCTTATTGGCCCTGGAGGTTGATAGGCTGGCAGGAGAAAGACACAAATTGGAGGCTCATCTTGCCAGAACTGATACTTGGGCAGAACATTTGGGCAAATGGAGAGCTACAGTTAATAGTGCAGAGGTACTCACTCAATTTGGATTATACCATATTATTTGTCCCATGAGTAAGTAATAATAATTATATGCAATTGTTTGGCTCCAAAAGTAGTAAAATATACCAAAATGGGCAGTCGATAAAACTGACTAAGGGAAAGTTATGTTTTTACTCATATTCACCGTTTAGAATATATAATAAAATTCTCTACGTTGCTACAAATTCTACATGTTGTTAACCTAATATTTGGTGTAAAATAACAACAAATAATAATTTAAAAATATGTCAAAACATTTTAAATATGTACTCATTCAGATGAATACAAATGCCAGCCAGTGAAAGTTAAAAAAAAAATAGTTTACTTTTAACCGTTTAAAAATTGCTAATAATTAATAATAGTGAAAAAAACTCTTGTTTTATCAAAATTGTAATTATGATGTCATATTTTTACCCCTGTATATAATTGCTATGTAGCGACGCTAATCGTGCTACAAAAGGTTTAAAGTTTTGCGTGTGGCACTAGCACACGGGGGAGGAGGATTGCAATACCACAGGCCGGCACCTGGGTGTATTGCCTAAAGGAAGAGGAGGGCAATACCTCAGGCCGGCACCTGGGTGTATCGCCTAAAGGAAGGGAATTCATCTTGTCAGCCAACAGGAATCATCATGGCTGCACATAAATGATTTGTTGACCAAAAAGATGATCAGTGCAAGACTACTTTATATTTAATTCATGAAGCCTGCACATCATAAAATTAAATATAAAATAAATAATTATTAAATTGTCTACTAGGTATACTTACCGGGACTGGAGAGGCCTGTACAACCCACAGTCCACTGCTTCTAATTTGTAAATTTATTTTGTTATATTTTATTGTGTTTAGAGAACACATATATTTATTCGTATTTCTAGTTATGCAAAATGGTATTACATTCACCGAGGCCATTAAGCAAATGTAATCTCAAAATACATAAACTGGAAATCGATATTCAGCAAAAGACATTTTGTTTATAAGCTACCGTCATACAGATTGACGAAAGAGAGGGAGTCGAATGTGTAGGAAACATTCTAAATGGAACCTGGAGAGAAATCATTCAAACTGCATAATCATCAGGGAATTCTGAAACATAGAAAACATAATTATGTGCAAGTTATAATAAGTCTAACCTAAGATTGCAGGGGGATACGCACAAAACTCAATCCGGGCGAAATAGGAAATACATTGGTACCAACAAATTCAATCTTATCGGAACGGCGAAAATTGTAAAGCGGAGGGCACCAATCTCAATCAAATCGGAAAGAAGTCGGAGACACTTTTGTAACACACTGAGGCGAGCACACTTCGATCCGATGTACCTGCGGCATCGAGGGGGGCCTGGAGAAGCGCACACACGGGTCCAGAACGGGGTACAACCAACGGGGGGTCCACTCCACTGATCCAGAGAGAGTCCAGGTCCAGAGGGCGTACGTCAACTCACACTGCGGCCGCGTGCTCTTTTGTCGAAACTGAGGTAACGGGGGAAAAAGGAATGCGGGCCGAATGCAGAAAGAATCACCGCGTTCGGTAAACGTACCACCAGTAAGTCGTCAAGTGAATGACCTGGCGATATGCCCACGTACTAATCGAAGATTCATTTGTTCGGCGCCACATGAGGGCAGGTAACGAAGCGACAATATCGAACACACGGCGCGACGGAGACAGCGCGGACAACCGTCCGGGACGAACCCCGAAGAGGCAATGAACTGAAGAGGGAGAGCGACGATTGTTTTTATAACTTCGGCGAGGCGAAGGCGCGAGGGGGGGCGACCGCGGCGACCCAGCGATGCGGCGGTGGCCGGACGAGGCGGCGTTGGAGGGGGAATTTAATGTTAATTATTGTTGCGAAATAATCGTTATTTATTTGAATTAAATTTAGTAGCCAATAAAATCAGTTTAATAATAATTTTGATATTATATAAGGCGACCATTTTTGTTCTGGGAGAGGATTAATAAATCAAGTACCAGCACTGTGAGACGTTACGCTGCAGGGTTCCGTATCCCTGGCAGTTTATTATATTCAGTATTGAACGCGCGTATTACAATTAAATTATTGAGTAATGTACAGTAGTATATTATGTAAATAAATATTTAGCTTCGGAAGTGAATTGTGTTTCCTTTGGCATCCATCTTCGGACCTCGGATCATTACACCTCCTGGACCTCCTTGGTGGCGACATCAGTAGGACCACAACGCTAAAGCTATTAGGAAAATTTATCCTGCACATTTTTGACAAATATTCATGTTTTGTGGTCCTCTGGAGGTAATAATTAACTCAATTTTTAAGAAAATTTTAGTGATTTCTTAGGCTACGGGTTCGATATATGTATACTTCGTGTTTTTAAACCTTATTTTTTGTGAAATTAAAGTGAAGCTTCAAGAAAAATGTTTAAGAGAGGTACAGGTTTTGATAACGACCGATGAAGAGAGCAGGGTTGGGGGTCTGTATTTGATACTATGAGCTATGTAGAGTTATTGTGACAGGCTTTTTGCATCGATTTAGAATGTCTTAGATATGTCCGCAGGAACTGATTACTTGATCGAATTACACATACGCACCTATACATAGAAAATGTAAAAAAGACAGTACTCAAATGCACAGTACAATACAAGTATAGACTGTGTTTTAATGTGAAAAAAAGAACTTTGCTTAGTTCTGTGTATATATGCTGTCATTATGCATGAAATGAAAAACAATATATTGTCAATGACTGACCTGGACTTCCGTATTGGTCTCTTTCGTTCCTGGTCTGGCAAAAAAGCAATACTGGTATTACTTTTAGATCAGACATTTGCACGACCTCTGAGCATATCTAAACCTTTCTAAATCAATGGATTTTTGGGAATTTGTATAAAGGCTGCTTGACACCTATCTGATACGATTCTTGTTTTTTTTTACCCCTAAAAGTATAGTAAATATTCATACTTTAAAAATAAAATATGTAACATTTGAAACTAAATTATTTGGTGCTGAATAAACGTTGTTCTCTTTGGTTAATCCATTTGCATATTTTCAGGTGGCGGACGAGTCATCCCCTCCTCAGTTCGTGATAGTAGTGCACATGGCTGAGCAATGTGATGAAAATGATTCGGATTCGGAAAACATCTCTACTGGCTGGGTTTTACTAAGAACTTTGACGCATTTCCAGGTAACCAAGAATTTATGATTTTATGACTTGCAATTTAACATTGTCTTCTATTGGAGCACAAGACCTCCCTCTGCATTACTTCCCCAACTGTCACAACCATGCGCTTACTGCTTCACATCTTGTCCTGGAAAAATATGACTAGAGGCGAATCAGCAACTTTATTTCTTATCACGTTTTAACAGCTGTTTCTAACTTTCAGATATGTGCCCCTTAATTTGTTGGGAGACCTATCCTTCTTGCATTCTTGTGGGTTACATTCGAGGACTTTCCATGATATGCATCGTCTCAGGGTGTGCCTTTAACAGTGGTCTGCTAGCATTTGACCTTTTACCCTTGAAGTTCACTTCTCAAAAGTGACATGAATCAGCTTTTACACATTCTAAATCAAGCAGCTGCTTTTACAATAAGACCTAAGAGAAAATGCACCAGTGGATTCAGCCCTATTTAGCATCCGGAAAATCTTCATATAGAAAAACGAATTTGAGAAAGTGAAGGGCGTTTTGAATGTTGCCATTGTGAACTGCTGTTGCTGAGAAATTCAGGATTCATGCTTGTTACCCATAGTATAGTCATCCATAAAGACTAAATTATGGTTACGGCCACGTATATTATTAATAACGTAATCCAGGACCAGGTAGTCTGTACATGGAAAGTACTTGTTAGTAACAACTATAATACTATTTGCAATTTTTTTTCAGGAATTGCACAGGAAACTACGGCCGATGTGTTCTGATGTGAAGAACTTAGAATTACCTTCGCACACATTTAAGTTTCTGTTTGGAAAAAGTGATAGAAACTCCCTCGAAAGAGCAAAGAGTCAGATACAAAAGTATTTAGAGGTTAGTATATACTTGTAGTTTAGTTATCCGTCACAATTTCTTTTTTTTTTACAATACAATTACTATTTATTTTTTAATCATTTTGAAATACTAAAAATTCATAAATTTAAATGTTTTATAGAAATGATTATATATTCAGAATAATTATTTTGAGTACTCATGCCCGGCAATACTAATTTCCTGGAACCCTATGGACCACTAAATTACACCGTAATATTTTACTGTTCACCATGCATGCCCCTGAAAAGAGTCTCAATAGAGTTGAGTTACCTGCCCAATCGAAAGTCACCATCCCCAAATATCACCGTTTCTAATCAAATTACGTATAATGACTTCAGCCATCAAGGAAAATGGCTGCAAAGTATTATTTTGTGCAGTCAAGGTAGGGGGGGGGGGGTTGGGAGAGGGTGTCTAGGCGAAATTTCTCCGCCACCTTAAAGATCTGTTGCTGACCAGAAACCGGAAAAAAGTAGATTGGTCAGTAGGGTGAACATGGTTGGTTCTCCGGTCTCCCCGTGTCCACAGCAAACTAAATAAGTAACTATATACAGGTTGTATTTATATTTACTGATGTCTTGGGGTTGATCTATATCAACAATCAGATATTAATCAGTAAAAAATATTGGAAAAATGTTTCCTAATTAAGAGAAAAATAAATTGGAAATTTAAAAAAATCATTTGAATGTTTGAGAAAGCTGTTGAACGCATGTTTTGCATTTTGCTGTTTTTTTTAAAAGACTTAATTATGTTGCAATAAGTGCTGGTCAGTCATGGTTCATGGTCGATTTTCTAGGGTCTATAGCGATAATGTCATTTTTGACAAGTAATCAGTATAATCAGTTTTTTTTTCAGTTTGTGCTTGAAGACGATAGATTAAATCAAAGTGAAGCACTGTATTCATTCTTGAGCCCGAGCCCGGAGCATCTCAAACATACTACACCCTTACCAAAGAAGTCCAGGTTTTCTTTCTCCACTTTATTCAAAAGGTTATACATATTTTATTTGAAATTTTCGTTTCTCTATTTTATATTCCACATCAATTTTTTACAAAATTTACGTAATATAGCAAATTATCTGTATTTTTATCTGTATTAACTGTTAAAAAGTATATATATTTATATCATATAACACAATAAGAATAATAATGAAAAGTTATAATAAATTATTATTCCTTGCTGAAATAAAATGTTTACCTAACTTCTAAATAAGAAACATGGATCACTGTATATAATCTTGCTGATTACTTTTCTTGTAGCAATGATACAACACTCAGATGTTCATCTGACAAATCCGAGTCTTTGATACATGATTCGGGTGAAGATGAACAAATTTCATTATACCTGGATGGGGAAAGTTGCGAAACAACAGTTAGAAGTACGATGGGAACTACCAAGGCAATACTCGGTCTGCAATCAAGCGGCAATGAAGATGGGAAGGATGCCATTGCTGAACCACTTTATGCGCTTATGGGCGAAGCTTTCGACATGAGAGGTGTATTTAAATGGCTGAGAAAAACATTGATTACATTCGTGCAGATCACTTATGGCAGAACAATTAACAGGTTAACAACTTTATAAGTTTGTTTTTAGCTTTGTTTTGAAAGACATGAGTTTACTGAACGCTAATTGTTATAGGCCATTATGTATTTTTTGCCATAGAGTGTTGGCTTACACAAGTTTGCTCTACTGCAGGTTGAAGGTCTGTTCTAAAATACATTGATTCCACCAGTCACCTGTCTGTCATTCCCAGCCAAAAAGGAAGCTTAGAAAGTATGGGCTGGGATCATCGGAAGGACGTTGACCACATTATCTCGGAGACAACGGAGATAATTATTTTAAATTCCTTCAAAATTACTAACTAGAATTACTTGTTGGAGTGCCAGCCTTCGAGGGTGACCGACGTATTATCTTCCAAAATGATGGATGTCCAGGACATTATTGTCTAGTTAAAGAATTTTTGAACATTACTTTCAAGTTCATTAAGCAGGGCCTACTGGCACTTAGGCCCTGCAAACAGCTTTAACAGCGCCTTTGGTGTGCAACGTATTCTTCAATTTATTTCTTAATAGTTTAGAATATTTAAAAAATGGTGCTTATTTATGGATAAAAAAGCACAAATTTATTTGATAAAATAACTAAAATTATATAACATCATATTTAAGAAGTCACAGACGACAAATTGGTAAAAAGTGACCAAATTGCAATTTTTTTAAATATCTTTCAGAATACGCTTCATCTCCCCTGACTCTAGTACAGACACATTTGAGCTATTTGAGTAGGGCCCAAAATAATTGTATATGACCTGGGTCATAGGAATAATTTAAAATATATATATATATCTCATTAACCTCACTTTAATACCATACGAATGTCCCCTATACGCCTGTTACGTTTGAATGTTGATTTATTGAACAGCTTCAATAATAATAATAATGCCGTTTAGTGCTTAAAGAATATATTAAAATATATTTGATGTTATTGTTTACATAATTTCGTAAAGCGCACATTTTCGCATAGAGTCCTAAAGTTATAGTCTATGTTTTAGGCAAATACGTGATACAATATCGTGGATATTTTCGGAGCAAATGCTCCATTACTACATCAGTGTAATAATGAAATCCTGGTGGCCTGGTGGGGTACTTTTAAAACAACCACCAGACAGGACACAACAGGATAAAGGTTTGTGGCCGTATGACTTATTTAGAAGTCAAACCCTTTTGGTAGACTCTTAGTAGTGAAATTTGAAAATTGTATCATAATAATAAAACAAATTATTGTTTTTTTAGATGAAACTCGAGTGCTCGCAAGGCGGTCATTCATTGAGAATATACCAGATGTTTTGACTAATTTAGTTGGAGCTCAATCTGCACATAGAGGAGCACAAAAGATATTTGATACTCTGCAAAACCACACGATCAACAAACAACTTTTCTATGTAGGTATATTTTTTTTACTTCAAATAATCCGTTTTTGCTTTCTCGGTTTATACACAGGTTCATTTAAAAACACTACTGTCCTTTCAGAAGGTTGATCCATACATATTAACTACCAAACATTATTCAGCAAAAAATATTTCTCCATTAGGTTACGAAACCGAGAGTTGGGAAACCGATGCGCTTACTCGATCTGTCCCATACGTGTACAAACTATAACTGGATCGCGTTAAGTTCATTTGGGCGGTTCGTCGCTGATAGGAATTGATTTAGAAATGCACAATTTATTTTTCAAAACTAAATATATTTTATGTTTTTCTTTAGTTGTTGATTTAGATCAACCTTCTAAAAGGACAGTAATGATTTTGAATACAATCTGTATGTATCTTCTAAATTTTCATAATGAGCTTAAACAGTTTTAACCAAATTTTTATTTATTTTATATGCACTAGCAGCTTCAAGCTGATGTGTATTTCCTGTATTGAGTATACTTAATAGTGTTTTTAGTTTTTATTATTTTTGTTTTTTAAGTACTTACCTCACTTTCTGAGGTAGTTCATTCCAAGAGTCCACCACTCGGTTGGACAAGAAATGCTTTCTTGGGTTTGAATTACAATTATTCTTGTTTAGCTTCAAAGAGTGTCCACGGATGTGTGATCTGTAATCAGTAAAACTTCATTGATAATTTTATTTAATGCATGATTAAGTATTATTTGCTATGTAAAATTACTTTTGGTAAAAAATATATAAAAATATCACCAACTTTAAAATTTCTAAGCAAAACAGCGAAATTTTCATATTTTTTTTATCACTTAATACGTGTTAAGTTTAGTCGTAGAAATTGATAATAATAAGCAGATTGTTTTGTCTTTGGTTTTAGTCTGTAAGCGCATTAATTGACATTTGGTTGACTTTCTATTTTTAAAATTATAATATTTCAATTTATTTTTCAGGATCTTTTCGATCTTTTGCTGATGGAAGCGTTTCCAGAATTAAAGCAGCACATTTAGTCATTTCCGTTTTATTCAACATTTATTTTCATCTCCAAACCAAAGACTTTCTATAAGCTGTACCTAACAAGTATTTATAAAAGTGTAACATTCGATAAAATTTTACTTTTCTAACACCTTTACGAATTTCTCATGGGCCTAGTATTATTTTTTTACTTACAATTATATCAAAATGATTAACTATTTTTATTGCGTGAACAATACAGGTGTATTTATAAGTCGAATAAATTAGCTACCTTTAAAAAACAAACAAAAAAATAATAAGGAGTCTATTTACCTTCACTTTTAAATTAGATTTTAATTTGCCAATGACGCTACCAACTTCATGTATTATATGCACAGTAAATTATACCAATTGATATTTTATTTTTGATAAGATATGTAATTATTGTTAAATTTGGTATAGCTGCTCAGCGTAACAAACAACGCCTGTTATACACATTATTGGTTATTACCCCCTTTAGGTATAGTTTGACACTTTGGCTTGCACCTAATCTTTTAGTTTGGCAAACATTCTGAACATTCTTAAATCCATACTTTTTTTTAAAGAGTGCTTTTTTTTCGAATATTGGGAAATTTCTTATTATTGTATAAGTAATTTATTATAAAATTCTTTATTTTTTTAGCATCTGAAAATGTTTGTTATGATATCTGGAAGAGTTTGCAATAGCTCTAAACTTTTTTAATAAATATTTTAAAATCTTTGAATATTACCATAAGTTGTAACACTGTTTGCATAACATATAAAATATTTTATAATTATTCAAATTTACATTGTGTCCAAATTATAATATATATATATATATATATAGAAAAAAAAATAATTTAAAAATAAATATAAATTGAGTGATGATCTAAACAGAAATACATGAATAAATAGGAAAGAGAAGTAAATAGGTACCTACAGTAGTATATTATGGTCGCTTAAATGTGTATTCATGAATACCAGGTAGACATTTCTAAACATAAATGTTATAAACCTTTACTTTTTATTGATAATCATTAGATGACAAATATGAATGTGTAGTTTCAAAACTGACCAGGTCAAGACACACATCACTTTTTAATAAACATATTTTATAGCAACGATCTTTTAAAACATATAGATATGGCAACTGAGGATGAAAAACATCTCACGCCCAAGTATGCCACTTTGCGCCGAGTACACTCCTCGCGTATCATACGAGTACTCTCTTGCTTGCATATGTCATCGTGATAAGTCTCTACCTAGCATGCCAGAGTGTTGCGGCGCGCGGAACTGCGGGAGGATTCTACCGGTGTGAAAACACAAGGACGATTTGTATGACATGCAGTATGTTTTAAAATATCATTGTTTAATAGTAATTCTTTGAGGTTACATCAATAAAACAAAGAAAACTTATTTAACATACTTAGTATTTCAATATTGTTAACAATACAGAAATAATACAGCTTGTAGAGATTTTTATAAAAGGACTAAAAAAACGCTACTTCAAAAAGTCATTAAGTAAAAAACTAGTGACATTGAAAAAAATATTTGCTTTCAAAAGAATGCAATTATCTCAGAACTGCTTTTCTAACAATGTCTTTTAAACGGCCATTTTACCTTGGACATGGTCGTTTACTGCGATAGTACTTTGTTCGTAACACAAGAACCACAAATTGCAACTTTGCAAATCCATAGACTGACAGAACATTAACAGTGTAACTACTCGTATTCTTCTTTTACCTATAGTCTATTTCTTCTATGTGTCATATATTTTTAAGGATCTATTTCTGTGATCTATAATAGTCAAAGAGCTAATTTTACTTTGTTTTGTTTGTATAGAAAAAATAATTTTAGTTTTAAATCTATTTGAATAAACAAAAAGGTATTTGATTGCAGATTTTGATGTCTACATTTTAATATCACTGTTAAATTGACGCACTAATTATTTTTTTTATTTACAATGTTCACCATTATTACTTCGGATTGTTTGTTGTTCGTTTCAAATGAATGAAAGGTATAACTGAAATAGGAAAAAAAATAATGATTTATATTAAAGTACTTCAATAGTTGTTCGAGTAAAAATTTTTTGTAGTAGCATGGATAGGAAATACTAATTAGTCATCGAAAATTTATTTATATCGTTGTCACAGTGAGGCATTAGTCTATTTGGGGTGTCATTTATCCAAAAAGCTAGTTTTCTAAAAATCGCATTACATCTCCTGAACCAATGGGAATTTTTAAATAGTTTCTGCATGAGTTTATCAGTCTATTTTCTGAAGTTAAGACATTAAATTTCAATTATTTTGGAAAAATGTTTGAACTTAGTGCGCTTTGAAACAATCTTCGCGTAGAAAACTTGACTGTTGTTATAAATATGGTTTTGTTAGTGACTTTACTCTTATTATTTGCTTTTTCAAATTGTTAGCAAATAATAATGTTACCAACCCAACCTCTAATATAATGAGCGTCACTACACATTTCTTGGATTTTCATGAGTTCAGATTTCCAGTGGTTCAGTTTAGAGTAAGTTTGAATTATAGAGACTACACTGTATAATGTTTTATTGAATTAATAATATTATATTAGTTAATTGTTAATATATCATTAGATTTACCTGAATGTGAAGAAATAATTCATATATAAATATCATTAATACATATACAAAATATATTGATGTTTTGTAAAATAGGTAATACAAATTCTATACTTTATGGAAAACATGTGTTTACTGTTTTACAAGTAATATATTATTTTTTGATACTGATACAGTTAAACAGTGTGTATAGTCTTTCTTTTTGATATTGATACCATTACTAAATTTCCAATCTAGATTGATCGAGGTGATGTGAAATTAGCGTGCTTTTTGCAAATGGCACACGCCGTTCATGTTTAAACAACGAAAACCCGTTTTTTCTTATGGACGTAAAATGTTTTTGCCGGTACCATAAGAGTCTTAGTAAAATTATTATTTTGTTTATATGCAGTCATTGTAAAAAAAAATATACAAAAATATTAATTTGGTGTTTTCCAACAGATTTTGACTCCTTGTGTAGGTAGATCCAACAATATTTGGCCAGACAGACATATCAAACTTTCAGGTGGTAATGGTGGTCGTCAACAAATCTGCCCTGCCTATCTCCCACATGTTGCGCCTGATCAAGATACTTAAGTATTTTTTCCTTTTAGCTCTGTAAAGCTAAAAATGGGTGTTACAAAAGCAGATTTTCTTCTAGATAAAACACTAATAATGTCCAACACGTTGATACATACTGCACAATTGAAATTATTATTATAACACTTCTTTAAATGGAAATTACATAGTTTAAAGTATGAAATGTTTACACAATTATTTTTTTTTTCTTGCCAGTATATAGTTGTATTTTTTGTGGAGTATTGTGACAGAGTTTACGAGAATTTTTTTTGTCACATTTTAAAAAGAAATATTTTTTAATTTTATTCAATAATCATATTTTAATGTTATATTTTGGGACAATCAAGTGCAATAGGACCCATAATTAGATTGAAAACTCAATAAGACGTTTATGCAAGAATGGAGTTTACGAGAAAACTTCCTTTTTAAAGTAAACTAGGTTAGTAAATGACATTCTACAGTAATCTAAAGTAGTAGTCCTGAAGAGTTTTAAATTTAAAATTGGGTCATATTGCACTTGATTTTCCCAAAATAGATCATCTTCCATTCTCACTAATAAAAATTGTGTTGATAGACCAAGTATCCTTGCGGGTATACTTTTTTTATATACAAGCTATTCAACTCAGGCTTCATTCGGGGTTGGCATCTTGGCTTTGCTGACTGGATTAACACAGTTTTCAACTCCAGGTAACACATGACATTGACACTCGAGATGAGTCGCTTCGCTTTCCATTTCTAATGTGCATCACTTGGCACAAATTAAAAGAAACATGCAATGCATTTTTAAAGTAACAATATTTTAACGCAAATTCAATGTTATTATAGTCTTTATAGCCAATATATAAGAATAACCCGGCTAGAATTAAAAATAACTTGATCATAATAGGATTGGGCCGCTTGTTAACAAATGGTTTTTAGCAACACACTTAAAAATTAATTTAACATTCTCAACATAAATACATAACATCTAATAATGGCTTAATTGGGAGTTAAATATTTCAAAAATTTAAATCTCGAAAACCCTCTGGAATATTTGCAGACTTAAATTATTCCTAGATCAACCTAACATATTATAACATTATACACACTGCCATGACCTCCAAAAAATATTAAAATGTAATATTAATATTAAAACACATGGTACGTCCCTGGATGCTGGCGGTCCACTGTGTAAAATGCATTGTGTCTGTCCCTCGGCATTCTATCGATGTTTAAGTAACAATGATATGTTGAAAGAATACTCATTTATTTCTTATAATAATGTTAATTAAATGTATATTTATAACATTGATCTAAGCGACAAATTTTGAGTATTTTACTTGTAAGAAGTTTTATATATTTGGCGCTTGGACCATCTTTAAATAACAATGTAATTTTGTCAGTGTTTTCTTATGACTAACCCTCCATTAACCGCACCTAGAATCTCTCAAGCAATATTTTCCTCCGTATTTAAATTAGTGGAAATCAAGATTTGCTAAAAGTATTTATGCTCCAAGTGAGACATCTCTCAGTGGAAGCAATTTTTGGTGCGCGTGCTACGTCGGGTTAAACTGTTCAAATAGTTATTGTAAACGGCTAAATTTGTATGCCTTCATCTTTAAAAGTTTGAACTTATATTAAGTAAATTGCATTTAGCATTGATTGTTGTGATGGACAAAATATATAACAATTTCTATCAATGTGTCGTTTGTGTCATTTCAGACTCCTTACTTTTCTCATAGAAGTTTTTTTGCAAATAAAACCAAATTACAAACAAATTTAGCTGTTGAAGCCAAAATAATTTAAACTTTCCACCATTTAACATCCATGTGACAATATTTAATTTTTACTTCCTTCCTATCCTGAAAAACAAAGATTCTCTCTTTTGTCATTTACCAAATAAATGCAAAAGTGTTGTGTGCGAAATAAAAAAAATTCAGTGAGATCAGTAACTCGAATCATCAAGACCACGGAAGCTTAAGATAAGAATCCCTCCTTCATCCTTCCATCTTCCTTCATTCCTTGCATCTGCAGAAAATCGTGAGCCTGTACTATCTTAAATTTCCCTATTAATAACCTTTTATTCAGGTTACAAATTCATATGTTAATTGATGAGAATTTTGGTTACTTAATCAGTTACTTAATACCGTAAATCTCTGAATTCCTTTGTTCATTTATTACCAGAGGGATGGTATGATACTTTCACTCGCAATACATAACCTTTTTCTTCTACACATTCTTGTTTACATATGCTCTTTTCCCATCATTATACAGTGAAGGCATGAGAACATCAACGTATTACCTGACGTTACAATATTAATATGAAAAAAAAAAATGGAACAATGAGAAGTTATTTAGTAATATGAAACAAGTTACAACAATTTTTACAAAAATCTTGACTGCGAAAGCTATTAAGATACACTTCATTCAGGAGTTGTATAATGAAGGCGGAAGGAAATCTTGAATTATTTGAAGACAAACATGGTTGGTGATTGTACTGTTTAGTTCTAACAGAGGAAGTTTGGTGTAGTCCCTTTGGACTTTAAGAAAGATGAAACTGCGTAGCGTTTCGAATGTAGTAAAGCATGCACTGTGCAGAGTCTTAAATCGCCGCTGATGCATATTTTCCAGAAGAGGTTTCTAAGATACCTTTGTCTCCGTAGGTATGGATATTATCCTAAAATCAGCATTTGTATTAGGGATATTAGGCTTTAATACACTCGAGTTTAGGTGACAAGTCCATACATTCTATTTTTTTTAACTTATTTGTGGATTTATTGACAATCCCATAGTACTCAGGGAGATTTGTTTCTATTTTCCGGACCGTTTGACCAGATTGCAAAAGCGCACGCTATTTAGGCAATTAGCGTGTCGTACCGACATACGAGTAGTCTGATTGGGAGAGCAGTCAAATTATTGAACTCCATTGCTGCGGAGATTGATATATTCATCCGGCCAATAAGATTAAACATTTACTTTCTATTACATCTTTACTTACAATTACGTGAATTATTTACTTGTTATTGTTCCCTTAGGAGCATTAATTTTAATCATAGATAGTTACTTTTTTTTTCTTAATAGTGTGGTGATTAGTCTTTGTGTTTTATTAGTTGGCATGACTTGACGCACAGTCGTGTGTCACATCATGCGCTGTTATGATGCTTAATTCCATGTATTGATTTCATGAGCGACATTGGTGTAGAAATCGGTGATGTTAAACTACTAATCGATTTTGTAATCTGATTTCATTTCTTATATCAAAATCAAATGGTGATCCTGGAAACAAATATTATGATTTGAAGTTGCCCGACCAGTGGACGGTTTCCTTTAAAACTGTTAAAAACATTCCCACCCATCAGTCCTTATTTCTCAAATTATCTGGCAACCCCAGTCATACGGTTTAAATTTAATCATCCATTCGACGATGTTTCAACGTTTGTTTGTTCAGCTTCGACACCAACGATCTTTTAAAACGTATAGATACGGCATGTCATACAAAACGTACTTGTGAAAACGCGACACCGACGATTCCCCCGCCGTGCAACGGGCCGCAACATGCATATCTCGCATGCATGCATGGCTCGCATTCATACGTATGATACGCAAAGTAGCGTACTTGGCGTGGTGCATTTTCCACCCTCAGTTGCCGCAGTTATCTATGTTTTAAAAAATTGTTGTTACACCAACGAAAGTGGCGCTATAAAAGTGTTAACCAGTTCAAGAATCGCCTTTATAAATTTCTCGAATCTGGAGAAATCACCAGTAGCAGAAAGAGATATGAACATATCTGTCCTTGTTCAGCGAATAATAATATCTATATTTAGTTTTGTAATACAAAAAAATAGCAAAAATAACAAAAAACAAAACAAATAACAAATAACAAAAAAATAGCAAAACGCTTCTTTCTACTCATTTCTTTATAAAAAAGAGATCTTAAAATTTTATAGAAGATCTGACAGTTATCACGCAGGGCAGGCAGTAAGCTCGAGATTGTGAAAGTCACACCGAGATGGCGGTGGCTACTGGTACCACGTTCGTGTTTTGCTTAAAGGGCGAAACACCAAAAGGTTTTGTTGAGGAGAGTTAAAAAACTAAAGAAAGTTGTGGAATTTGGTACCTACTATTTAAAATATTTTATGATTATCTGGGTAGTTATATAAATATGTTTATATAAAAAAAAACACCCAATCAATTGGCTCTTTATTATGGCATGAAAAAGGAAAACAGAAAAGTGAAAATAAACTACTAGCACATTTCCATTTATTCTGATGGTTATTCCTCCTTTTATCAAAATTTTAACCACTTTCGCTTCTATAAAACAACAAATAAATAAATCAAACTGATGTTAATCTACTTTCTAACATGCCAACATATAATTTAACGTGATTCGCTACATACAATCGAATTTTCTCAGGAAAATGTCAATACTATAACACTAGTTATAAAAACTGGGAAAAAATGTAAATGGGGCTAGCTACTAACCTGGCAGAGACCCTTTTACGCTTATGTACTCCTGATAGATGATATTGTCAAGAAACGCACGTAATTCAACTATAAAAGTAAATAAAACCGATATTGTTATCATCATTATTATTAAATAAATATAATTTTAACTAAAGTTTTACAATTTTCATGTGTTTTTGGGGATATCACTTTTTTTTGTTGTACAAATCATAATAACAGCACGCCCAATGACGGGGAAGACTGTATGTTAAGCTCGTCTCCTGGTGCGGGATTTATAATTATGCAACATTTCCAGTAAACTCTTCGCGGAGAATAATGCAATTTTTTCAGCATTGTATGAAACAATAATAACATGTATCTCTTCGAGTCGCTCTTTGGAGAGGATAATTTTTTTATCATAATCAGACTGTCGGTGTCTAAATCTGCTCAGCTCAGACAAAAAAGTCGGGTTTAGGTTTTGGTTGCATGTGAACGATCATATGAACATAAAGGATTTATTTCGAAATCAGACACTTTAAGTAATTTAATTTATATGTATAGAAAAAACTAAATTATATTATAATTTGTAATATAAATACCCATATACCCCTATGCTCCTGATTCTGTGCTGTGTGTGTATTCAGGTAAGGCTACATTTTATTAAATAAATTAGACTACTAATTTGTCACAATATCGACATAAGCGCAAAATGATTAACTGATGCTTCATGTACTCCTGGTAGATGATATTAAAAAAAATACATTTAATTAAGTTTAGAATCACTTATCACTCTTCGCATCGCGTTTCTTATCGCGTTTCTATCGCTGTGTTGTATTTCTGGTAGCGTTGTTGATAATATCATTATCAGGAGTGCATAAAACGAAAACGGGCCTGTGCCGGGTTGGCAGTTATACCCTTCTCCGCTTCATGTTCTCCTGATAGATGATATTAAAAAAAAATACATTTTTGAAATCACTTATCTCTTCGCATCGCGTTCTTTATCGCGTTTCTATCGCTTTATGTGCTCAGGAGGTGACGTTGTTTGTAATATCATCTATCAGGAGTACATACAACAAAAAAGGGCATGTGCCGGGTTTGCAGCTATACCATTCTCCGCTTCATGTTCTCCTGATAGATGATATTAAAAAAAAATACATTTTTGAAATCACTTATCTCTTCGCATCGCGTTCCTTATCGCGTTTCTATCGCTTTATGTGCTCAGGAGGTGGCGTTGTTTGTAATATCATCTATCAGGAGTACATACAACAAAAAAGTGCATGTGCCGGGTTTGCAGCTATACCCTTATCCGCTTCATGTTCTCCTGATAGATGATAAAAAATATTTAATTATTAATTTTAAAATCGCGTATCTCTTCGTGTCGCGTTTCTATCGCCTTATGCGCTCCTGGTAGCTAGTTCTAAACGATAGCATTAAAAAATGTTGTTTTTTCGCTTTATATAAACTTTGTATTATTTATTTCAGGAAACAACGGGTATTACAAACATAAAGTTACAATAAAAACAATCAAAACATAAGCTAATGATAGTTTCCTTCGAACTTAATAAAATAGAACGTGGTTGGGATTGGGAAGTAGAAGGGGTTGCGGATTTTTTTATTTATAAACAGAATGTTATTTTAAAACTACTATATTACTACTTTTTAAATTACTATATTATTATAACTAAAATATTTTATTACAGTCGAAATTATTAAAATATTTAGTTTGTCAAAATACCTACTAAGTAAATACATTCAAAATAATATTTTGTTTATTATTGGTCATAATCCTCGTCAGCATAAAATGGCTTGTTCGTCTGTCGTTATCAGTATACGCCATGGAAACTCCATTGGAATGACTGTATCATTACATATTATCACTCCATTTAATGAAAATCTTTTTCACGTTTTATGAACTTTACTTGATAATATAAAGGTTATCTTGAATTTGATTCCTAGTCATCGGGGATTTCAGGTAATGATATTGCTGACTGCGCCACGAAAGCCGCTATTTCTTATGGAATCTCATCTCACCCTCACCTCATCTTCCCAACTTCGAGTCCTCTATGTTTCAAAATTGGTCTCAAACTTTGTTTTTAATATTTTAATTTATAATTAGTTCGTCGTCGGATGTAGAAGATGAATAATCGTCATCGGAAAATAGCGCTGCGATTGCTGCGAAATTCATCTTCATCGCGTCGCGTTCGGTCACGGAGATATTTGCCTGACAGTTGACGGCTCATTTAACAGGTTAAAGTCATTTTTAACTTTTTGCTGATTTAACATTGACAACTGGTCAAACAACGCATTTTTATTAGATTTGACGTTGACAATTGATTTAACTATAACTTTAACATTGACGTTGGTTGAAACAACTGGCTGTAAAAGTTTCTTTCTATGTCGGGCATTCAACCTTATTCCTACTCAACCTTATTCCTACTCCTTATTCCTATTCAAATGTCTGTACCATTTTTGAGTGCCTAACTTCTACAAGATGGTGATTCCATTATTTTCAGGGGAAACTGGAAATTTGGAAAATTAAGATGAGAAATATGGGTAAATAAAAGAACTTTAACATTTAAAATACATATTAATTTATTATGTTTGATCCGAGGGATCCAAATTTGGGCACTGATGGAGGCAGATCAGCAACCCCAATGCAAATGAATTCTTTACAGATATCAACAATAACACTGTCAGCGGGATTACGTTTCATTCTGCCCCCAGATATCCGAATACAGAAGGGATATCTACAGGCCGACAAAGAGACATTCAAACTATACCATATGTAAATCCTTTCAATATCACAGAGTTAAAATATTTAAAACATCTTTCGGGTCTCTCGAAACGTAATGATGACAGCTGTGTCGGTAGTGATCAATTTACAATTTTTACAAAATATTTTCTTAAATACCTTATTATAATATTAAAAGTTAACTTTAACTGAATCGATGCACATAATATTTACATGGTTTGAAAGTTGAAATCAATCAGACATTGTTTTTGAAAACAGGAGGTATTTATTTTAATAATTTACTCAAATTGCTTATAAAACTGACAAGTAGTGGAGATCTCAATTCTGAGCATAGTTCACATGAGCCAATCCATTTTAACTGATAATTTATTGTTTTACAAAAAAGTGTATGTTTCAATACATAATTTATAGCTGATTTAAAATTCAGATTTATTTGAACTCTTTTGAGCAATGAAAAATTTTAAGGAAGTATCTCGATATAGAATTTAAAAAATCGCATTCACATATATAGTAGGTATATGTACGTATTATGTGCGCCTGTGAATGTCTTTAATTGGTCAATGTGTATTTTTAGTCATTTTTGTTTTTAAATATGTAAGTAATGATTGCTGATTTTCCAAATAAAGTAAAATAAATATTTAAGAATTACAACGCTGTTAATTAATCAAAACAATGCCTTTGTTGGGTAGTCAAAATCAATTTTTCATTTTTCATTAAAACAAATCGATAAAACAATCTTTTATGTCTATGTGTTTAATTGTTTCATCGATTTGGCGCATTGAATGACTGAACCGGCGTTACATAATATATTTTAAAAGATCTCAATGTAGAAAATTAGTATTAACTTACCAATGTCATACATATAAATTTCAACAACCTCTGGACCTAAGATTTGGACAAATTAATTCTTCTTGTTACACAGGGAAGACAAACTATATATTTATTTCTATAGAAAATATTCCGCTTCTCAAGCTCAACTGCTAAACCATACAATTGCTTCTCGACAATGGTATAAAAAACACATTTCTTTTATACGGGCCATGACTATACCAAAAATATTATTCCTGGGTCATATCTCTAAACTAATTACCTTTTTTCTGTCAATTCTAAGGTAATTTCTAATTTATTTCCCTTGTTGGGCAATAATGGTTTTTTTTTGTGATTTCTAGCTGCTATGACCTGTGACAATTGTAAAAAAAATACAGGACATAAAACTTGATTAAACCTTGATTTATCTTATTCTTATCCTTTTTTTATTTTCTCTTATTAGTTTGTGCCGCCCCGTTAAGAAAATGTATTTCATCGAAGTCTTAAAACTCACACCCTTGACAAAAAATCAAAGACAAAAGGTACAAGTTGTGTGTTTGTTGAATCTATTATATAGGATTTAAAATATTTAATAGTATTTGACCTATATAAAAGTCAAATCAATTATAAAAAAAATTGAGCTTGGAAATAGTAGAAGATATAATGTTTTATGATAGCAATTATTTAAAAGAAAAATAAAGGAACTTAAGTTTGGAAACAGTGGAATATAATGTTTTTTTTATGATTTACTATAAAATATAATGATTCGTGTGAGAAATTAAAAAACTAAGACTTGTACAAACTTCTTATGTATCTATCCTCTCAAACCATTGTTGTGAACAAACAATATGGCGGTTGTACTTAGGAAACGAAACATCCCCATATAAAATTAAATTATTTCAGAAAGCCTAAGATGGAGATTGTTAACTATTTTTTTTACTAGGAATGACATATATACCCATACCCATATATATTAAACTATTAATTAATACAATATTGATTAATTAGTTACATATTGAATCAACAATTTATATTTAAAAATATACTTATTCGACTGTATATTTAATGAAAACCTGAGCGAGTAATCATCAAATATTAGTTCGTTTGTGTTATACAAAAATATGTTATAGACAATAATTATAATTATCATAGGTTGAATGCAGCAGCAGTCCAATCCATATTTATTTTAAATTCCTTAAACCCTAGCATGAAAAAGTGCAACACCAGCATAGGTCTAAATATATCATATATTTTAATATTTAATGTCCATACAGGTCAACATTAATAATAATGCTAAAAAATAATACTTGTAAAGGTTGGATTTCAGGGCTAAAACAATGAAAAACCTTTTTGCACAAAAGTCCCTATTGCCCTTTTACCTAGTGTCTTAAAACTGAACTAGAGGCAATCCAAAATAGGGTAAATAGATCAGATAGTCGCACAGAAGTTATTTTAGAATTATTGTCAGCCAAAGTGTGAACCTGAGGTGTTCTGTAAGTCGATTTGCAAATTTCAAATCGAATAAAAAAAAAAAAGCCATTATCTGTATACCAGAAATATCACAAGAGGTAGTTTCAAAATATTGTTTTAAATAATAAATAACAGAATATCAAATAGTAATAAGTACCATCAACAATAAACAATAGTGAGTTTTGCTGTATGGATGTGAAACATGTTAAGTACGGAGGCAACTTTCAAGTGTTTCTCAATAAGAGTCTCCAGGGAATAACATAATTCTAAAAGAAGGAAAACCTTCGCCAAAAAGCGGCCATAAACACTTCAACCTCCAAATAAGCAGAAGTGAAATTGTACGGTTATAATATGATATACGGGTGCTGGATTTCTACCCATAAGGTACAGTGGCCGAAAAACGTTTTTAAGATGGACCATTGTCTCAGAGGCAAAAGCTCTAGGAAAGTTGTGGAAACAAACAAACAAGTTAGTTGAAGAAATTGTAATGGAGATGTCTTGTAGACGACCTAAACTCCACGTAGAAACTACAGGAATGTGAAAAAAGATTCTTTTATTTAAAATATGTGAAGATTAGCAGCCATACGTATAATCAACTAAACTGACAGCACAAATACATTTTAGTACGGTTAGTCATCACGACTGCTACTATGCGTAAGAACTTAAAAACATTAAAATTTAACATATATTACAAGCTATATATCGGAAACTATAAGGGAGCAAGATGTAAGTGAACTGTAATTAGATTGACCACTGAAATATACTTTTAATGTTTGTTCAAAATAAATCATTGAAATGTTCATATATATCGGATGTTTTCAATAAAATTAATTACTTATATTTTTATGGAAACGGTTGACCTAAACTAGGACCTAGTTCAAAGTTGAAAGCATGATAACTAATGACATCCTGCCTTATTTCTATACCCAGTCACCATAATACATTAGTATAAGTAATATTTAGGTTGATGAATTTGCATTACAAGGTGCAAATCTTCAGTAACCCATATTTTATAACAAAGCCTAGATGGCCACTTTCCTACAAAACTATTACGACAGTTCGAGGTTTCTACTCAATCAAGCTGGTGAAATAATTGTGGTTATTTTTTAAAAAAATCAATGACCCAATAATAAAAATAGGAAAAAGTAGGTATGTGGTTTTGCACCCAAACTAAACAAATAAATTATTGTAAAAATTGAATTTTATGTTATATGTTAATACTTACCTATATACTTTCATTGCTATGTACTAAACTGTGTAACTGTGTTCACTGATAAGTGAAAACATTTACATTATTTTTAATAAAACTCCCAGCGATGCTATTAAAGACTATGTAAATTTAAATTCCTCAGTCTTGGCTGGAAGCTAACTTTGGCAAAATATTTAATCTCTGTCTAATTGATACATAAAATGTTATGAAAATGTATAGAATATTTTTAACATTATTTTCTATCAGGGTATAAATATAAATTAGCCAAAGTAAACTAACCTAAAACCATTTTAAATGGTATTGCAGCAGTAAAATATTTATACTAGTAATGTTTGAATGATGTTAAATAATTTGATTAGATAATACTAATCGAGTGCATACCTACATTAGAATAATTATCAATGGTTAGTATAGACAGATGGATTGAGTCAAAATTAAAGTTTTTTATTTTGGGCAGGGTCTAATGATATTAGACAAATGCTGTATTTTAAAATATAGCTCTCAAAATTACTTTCCTTATTACAAATACCTATTTTATAATTTAAAATCCTTCAATAACTCCTATGAGACTCCTATAAGCATCACAAAGTGTGCAGTTGAAATTAAAAAAATAGAAAATAATATTCCAATTTACAGAAATGGTCTGGCGGTTATGGACAATTTTTTTAAATAAAAAAATATACTATTTCCATCATATTTTACAATTTTTTGGCTTGTCTAAATGATACGCAAATCACGAAATGTAACAAATACTTGACATACAATTAATTTAGATACATCCTATGTAAAATATATTGTATGTATGTCAGTTATTATAATAATTTTATAAATTACATATTGCAACATATCATTTTGGAGTCGCTATTAAGTGCAGTTTCGACTGCCTTATTGTTATTTTACACTGAATAAAATGCATTTTCAGCGACATTCATAAAGATTAGGTAAGTAAAAAATATATATTTATATATAAATACATTTAAAAGAATTATGACAAAATGTCTCTTTTTTGCTTATTTTTCAATAAATTCATTATTTGAAATAATTGTTTTATTTTGAATATAGCTAGCTAGTCTAGCTAGGTTAGTATTATATCTACAATGTATTTATAATAAATAAATTATAAAATGGCCATAGCCACATAGCATAGACCGTAAAAGTCAAATTATTTTAAAGTAAAATGAGATTCATTTATCTTTGACGTAACCTAAAACTTTCCCAGTTAAGGTTATCAAAACTTCATTAAAATCCTCTTTCTGAAGATTTAATATTCCATCTGACATTTAGATAACATCACACACTTATTTATATGAGCTTAAAAGCTTATGGTGATATGTATGAAAAAAATATGACATATCGACAACAGAACAGTTTCAATAAATGCAACATTATTCTAAAAAAATACTCATTATTTTCAGCACATTATTACCCCTACAATATTACCTAATATTATATCTTAAAGTGTAAAAATTATCCATATTGTCAATGGGTTAATTTTGCTATAGATTGAATATTTTATACTAATTAAAATAAAACAATGAAAAACAAAATAGCCTCTGAACACTTGATTGACTGTAATGTGGACAGGGGGGGGGGGGGTTGTTATTATTATCATAAGGATGGAGTTGTTTAAACTTGAGAATACTGAATTGTGATATGAATAATTACATCCTTAGTAAAATCATAATCAATAATGAACTTTTTTTTGCTGTATATTCAAAGGCATCGAACTTTATACATAAACTGGTTTCCTAAAACGGTAAAATAAAAATGGATGGCACAAAAAAATAAATAAAATGCCTTGATTTGTAATGGAATTGTGCATTCCTTAAACAAATTTCTATTATATTAATTTTCTAAAGCGAGGATTTTATAAGGTGTAAGTTTTAGTCAGTATTTTGGTAACTTATTATGAAGATGTATTGCAAACAAGTTATGGGTGGAAATGAAGGGGCAGGGATGGGACTATTTAAATGGCAATCGGGACATAAATCATTCTCATACTGTTTAGCAATACTATGAACGCACCTTCATCATTACCTGATTTCGATTAAAATACTCGTAAAGAAAAGAAGACTTTTTTAAAATGCTTTACCACTTAATTATTAAGCAGTTTTTTTCTTTTGCATTTTGTCATAAAAAAAAATCATGTAACTGGTACCACCAAGATTTTATGAGTTAAAAAACAAAATGATACCTTTTATGCAATGTTATTATTTAAGTATTGGTACACACATGAATAGTAAAAGTTCTTATTAATGTAAAAATGATACAGTAAAGATAACAGATGATGATATATGGTTTATGAAATAAATACATTTTAGAGGGTTGGGGTACAAGTAAAGTATCCAGTGGTGGCCCTAGGGAGCCAAGTGGCAAAGGGCGACAAAATGCCAAATGTGAATAATTATATAGCGGTAGGAACTTTATTTATGTTAAAGAAGAGTGTAATAATAAAAGCAACTTGAAATCATTTAGATTCAATAAGTGCTAATTTTTTGCAATAAAAGTTGTGTTTTGAAAAAGTTGCTAATTATTACTTTTTAACATATACTGAAATTATGTGATGTGAAAGTGATGACCAAAGGGTGCCAAAAGACAATCTCGATCTATCCTGATCAAAGCTAGGGCCGGCGCTGATTAAGTACTTGTATGGGTGGGAGGCAAAGAATCTTAGTAATTATGAAAATATATGATATTGTGCAAAATGTCAAAATAATAAAATTCCGTAGTATAGTTACAAGTGATCGAAATTAAAAAGTATTCCGGGGACATTGTCTAGTACATATTTTAATTTACTTACATAATATTTTTTGGCATTATGTTGCAAATATAATTATAAAAGTTAATTCAGAAAGAATTATTCATTTTTATTTAAAAGTCCTCATTCATCAAATATTGTGAATAATCTTACAATAATATTTTTGGCTTTGGCTTTCGTTAAAACCGATGAAATGTTTATAAATATCTAGATTAACATATTTTAATTAGTAAAAAAAAACTTTAAATTTATTTCTACATGCAGAATTGAGCACTTTGAATTATTTTCATTTAAATAAATCCATTCGAGCTGAAGCTAAGTTTCCATTTTTGTAAAATTTTGAACTATGGAGACATTACGAACATCAAATGGTTGAGACATCATAGTCATAAATCATGTGTTCATCACTAAACAAATCCAAGAAAACCTGATGATTAAAAAAATACCTATAAGAAGGAGGTATTAAAGTTTATATTTCTTATAGATAATTTAGTCAAATAACTATTACATTTATTGGATAAGTAAAAAAACAATAAGGTTTAAATGTATTCATATTGGTGAATTTTCGTATATACCATTACCGCACCGCTTATTTTGTAAAAGGGATTAAAAAAAGGTCCACATTTGATGGAAACTTATCTTTAACATGGTATATGTTTTTTTGATATAGAATTATTATTATTATTACTGGGTGCCCCTATTGTTTGTTTTAACCACAGATTACACATATAAGACAATATCAGTGAGACATGCCAGTATATATTATCCACCAGTTGAATGAAACTTGAAGCAATCAGTCTATTTGAACAATAATTGCCTCAAATCATGAAGTGCTCACATCACAGAACAAAGAAATATGCAAAAGCGGCAAAGTTAGTTTGCTCCTGAGACCTCAAGACTGCTCTTTCAGTAACTGCCTTGCTTCTCTTACTTCCATATATGTATGCGCCACCCCGCCTCCTGTTTACCCTCTCTTGCTAACATTGTAGAGGCCCCTCTAAGCTCCCGAAGAGGTTTCGTTACTATAGTTGTAATGGGCGACAAGAAATTATATATGTACTTCTGTGATCTGTGACTCACATGGTGGGTGTAACCTCTGGGGCATTCCCTTAATAAAAAGTTCCGACTGTTCCAACTCCAACTTTCATCAATAAAATTTAATTACCTATTCCACAATACCCGACATAATAATATGTAACTATTTTGAGTCGTTTCGTTTCCCTGTCAGCCAAGTTAACATTATTGTATTTGGAGCAATGCTAAAATTGTGTTTTATATAATTCAGCATATTTGCTCATTCAGCATAATTGCACCGCCGAGACAATTGGTTGATACCATGTGGATCCTTTTTTTGGAATTTAGCCAATTGGATGAAGTGCAATAGAATCAAAGCCATCATCGTGGTGGGAAAGTCGCGAGGATGTGTGCGAGTCAGGGGTAGCAGCACAATGTGACGGTGGAGTGTGCGAACCGCTCGATGTCTGGACCGGTGGAATTAGGCTCGCTCCCTCCGCTGAGTAGACATTTGTTACGCGATCCTGCAAAAACAATACATTTTCAAATATAATTCCAAAAGGCATATTTGAAACTTATACTTCACTTAATACATTAAAATCACGAATACTGATGTGATTGGCTAAAAAAAAAATGTTTTAATCTAAAATGTACTCTGGTTACTTTTATTGATGTAATCCGGTTTACATATGTCGCAAGTGGAGCTGTTTTCCTAGACACATATTTCCTTTGCATGATTCTGCTAAGTTCATAAGTGTGCATATTCAATAATTTAATTTTAATTAACTAATGTTAAACTTTTTGGTTGGTTGGCATTTTATATTTATAATCTTTTTTTAGTACAGTTACTGTGTTTCTTTATGTGTTATGTGTGTTCTCTGAACACTCATTTCAGACATGATGGAGTCACATCAGGAAATACCAACTCAGGATGGTGGCTGCATAGGGCTGCAACTTATACATAATTTTAATTCGTTTTTGGTTCATTACACAAGTATCTGGGTTACGAGTTGCACTTTTATCAGTAACTATATTTTATATATTACCAGCTGTTCAACCCTAACTAACTGTTGGCAGTTAGGACCTGCGGGCAGTTTTGAGCACTCGGAATGAGTCACTTCGCTATGTATCTCTAGGCTTTTCGGCCATTACGTGCTTATCATCCTAGCCTATACAGGCGGCTATGACAGTTATTCCGGTGTTGCAGAATACATTTTCATTTTTTTCCGAATTTTCTAATTTTCTGGGCAACATCTCTAGTTTTTCTTTACCTTAAAACCATCTTCAAAGTATTACGAATATGTATTTAAAAAAAAAGTAGCCAAATCGGCCAAGTAGTTTCTGAGTTCTAATGCTTTAGACGCATTAGAACTCAAAAACATTCAATTATATATATATATATATAGATAACAGAATATACTATAACAAAATATTATATTAAAGTATACATTTTATTTTACTTCTTGCCAATCATGTGAGGATATATTAATTCTTTCTTAATGGATATGGGAGAAACATTTTTTGACCCTGTAACCTGACCCGAAAATACCAGAAGCAGAATTTTTGAAATACCTGGGTGCGGTCATATTTGAAGATCTGAAATCGGTTGTTCCTCCTGCGGTCTGGCTCGCTGATAGAGACATGCGGCTCAATGGGTCCAGAGCCAGGGGTTGTCAAACCGCCGCTATAGTTGGGGTTGGGGAATGAAATGACACAGTTGCCGAGACCTGCATTGTCACGGACGCGATACTCATCTTTTTGCATGTGACGACGACGTTTGCAATACAAATCTAAGAAAGTTGAATATAAAAATGTTATAATTTTTAAATATAAAAAGGATAACTGCCTTTAAAGTTTTTGGTGTCCTATTTGCAAGGTTTGATGTAAGGGCCTATAATCAATTTGGGGAAATTTATCACAGAAGGAAGGGAATTAGTAAATTAGCATTGTCAACAGGTTTCCTTAGGACTCACCTAAAAAAACACAATACAAACTTGGAAAGAGTGTGAAAAATATGAAAAGGTTTTTTATAAATATTCCTAGCAAGTAAAAAAAATACCACGTTCTTTAAAATAAGTCATTGAAAGAAAATATACTTTATCAAAAAATTTAAAAAATATTCAAAATTTTTCAATATTGTCAAAGATTGTGTCATTTATCTTTTCAGGCGATTTGCCGCTATTAAAAAACAATCATCAAATATAATTTATATATATATATCTGTTAGTTGTCTGTTGTTGTCTGTTATCTGCAATATTGTTATTATAAGTTGCCATAGCAACCACCAATCTTAGCTATTTAAGTTTTCAATCTCATATTTAAAATTAGTTTAATTGACTCCACCCCACAAATAATGCCATTGGGCATTTTTTTCCTTTAAACATAAAAGGTTTTTCATAACTGGATTATTTAGGTGTACAATTTTATTAATATTTTAGGTGTCTCTTAGTGAAAATATTTTAATGTGCATTAAAAGCCCAAAAGCTCAATTTTAATTAAGCGTGATCGCTTTTATTAAATTTTATTAAAAAAAAATAAATAAAAAAAACTCACATTTTTAAATACATTTTTATTATTGTTTTCACCACAAGTAAGTTTTTTTTTATTTTCGAAACTATAGGCCGAACCCCTCCCCCACCATTGACTTATGTTATTTCTCAAATAAGTGGTTCAGAATAATAAGAGTATACTTACAAAAGCCAGTAGCAACACCGACGATTATGACAAATTTAATAATGACGATAGCAAAGTAGAAGGAATACATGTACGCAGGATGATTGTTGACCACGGTGTGCGTGGCTGTGTCATTGAAGTGGGTATATTTATCTTCTGAATCATTGTCCATGTCATATTCATCTGGATATGTTTCAGAGCCTGGTCTTGTCATTGGTACCCACTTTTTGGGAACTGTAATAGAATTATGAAACAAAAAATGTGAACAATTGAGTATTATTGATTACAAAAATCAAATCAGGGTAATGCTCAAGAACCTAATTTCCTGCTTTTGTTTATATTTTATCAATATGAAGCTTTATCAATATTTATTTTTTGAAAGTCTGGGGGAAGTCAGATTAGAGCTGGGTATTATGCGTTCTTTACATATAACAAGTGTAACTGTTATTGCTCTTTAACCCGACACGTAGCGCTGACGAGCCAGTTCCTTAGGTCATAGGTTATTTATTTAATTAATTTTTAATACAGCTAATTTTGGGGCGTGTTCTTTTCCATCGCTACAAATTTTTCTATAAAATTTTTACATGATTAAAAGAAAAATATTATATTGCTATAAAAAAACCAAATAGTAATTTGAAATATAATAATTTGAGATGGTGGCACAATGGTATGAAAGCCTGCTTCTGTCTCAGACGTCCCGGGTTCAAACCCAACCAGCCCACCTTTTCTTGTTGATAACATTCAATGGTGCTGTTCTCAGCACCTTAAACTGAGTTTAAGTAAAATTAAAACAATAGCAAGGTACTGCACTTTACAGAGGTTCAGTTGGAATTTAAGGTGCAACTGTGCTGCCATTTAAGTAACCAAATATGAACTATTAGGCATAAGGCAATAAACAGATTATTTATAAGCAATCTCTCCAGTCTTACATTAGTAGCACTTAAAAAAAAAATGACTCAAATAAAAATAATTTACCTTGGCATTGTTAGAAAAAAAAAAATGATGGGTTTTTGACTTAAGAATTGTTTAATTAATCTGTAGAAGTTTTATCACAATCTAGAATATTTATATTAAATACATTTAAAAAAAAACTACATTGTATTTATAATATACCTGTACTACATGGAATGGCGTCATGTACATCTGGACAGTTGCAGGTGTAATTATCACCCCTGAACAGGCACAAATGTGAGCATCCACCATTGTTCTCTTTGCACGGGTTCCAACCCTTCTGTTTTTCTGCTGAAACTGCCTTGATTTCCATCACAACATCAAGGTCTATCCTGATTGCTGTCACCTCTTTGCCAGTACTTTTGTTGGCCCTCATTATGGACTTCTTATACCAATCAGTCCAATATATATGATCTTCAAACTGGAAAAAATATATCAATACAAATTAGTTAAAGCACCTACATAGTTGTTATGGAGTATGGTATCACCCTAATTTAATGGAGGCAGAGAACCTGTTGACGGAGAAGACCACCAGAATATTGTTTACTAGAGCATTTGAGTCACTTTTAAGAGGTCTACCCAGAGGTCAGTAAACCTAGATATTCAAGTCTTTTAGGAAGCAATAATGTTTTTTTAACTGAAGTCACATCCTTCTACCTCCAAAACCTACATTTTAAATGCAGGTTTACTTACATTTTTAATATTGTGTTCTTACACACATGATTAGAATTAGGAGTGAGCCGTTTAAACCAAGTTTCTGGCTGTCTCTGTCTCATCATTTGACTTGATCGTTGAATTTGACCTTATATTGCATTATTAATTTTATCAGTGTTGGTTGGTGCCAATCAACACGTGGTCGCAAGATCAATGCCGCAGCTATCATTGTTCAGTTGGCCAAATGTACAATTATTAGCCATAATGAAAGTCGAAACGACTTGAGAGCATAAAATACAAGATAAAAAGTGATAAACATTTATTTCACATTTTAGAACACCTACACATGACTTCAGACATATTTATGATTATTATTTATATTTAAATGTGGTATTAGATATCAAAAACAATAATAATAATGTAAAATATTTAGGATCAAGCATCAGTGATATTGTTGGGTTTGGCGGGATTTTTTGGAAAGAAATTAATTAAATCCAATTTATATTGAATTTCCTAAATATTTGCTTGATTTTGGTAGGATACCAATTGCTACCAGTGTGTGAAAGTTAAGGCTTGGGAGATCCAGATCTTTTCGTAATGCTTCACAATCTGATAAATATTTCGGATAAGCTTTGAAAAGAATATTATATGCAAAAAGACTCATCAAGATTATTTTTTTGCATTGCATTTTCATTTTGTTTTTTATTTAATAAAATAATTTTGTTCTGATCTGAGTAATACAGACTGATTTAATAAATTCTATTTCAGCTGATATGGATATATTCTACTGCTATTGTAATACTGGAATATAACAATCGGATGACTACATAATAGATGTCGTATTTTGTATATGTTGGTTATTGCAGTATTTGTGGCAATTGTTTTGTTTCTCTCTCGAGTTGTCTCGATTCTATAGTTTTGTCTCTTGCGCAACTAATCGCTCGACACCCGCTGCTCGACTTGGATTATTTTGGAAGTAAATAATATGAATCAAATCAGTTAAGTCGTGTGTGCTTGAAATTGACACAATACAATATGATTTTTTTACAATATTACCAATCATTAGATAAGGTTACGTCCTAGTAATAAAAATGAAGATATACTTACATTCTTAGGGTTTATATAAAGAGTTAAAAAGGTTATGTAGACTATTATTTACAAAAATGGTTAGTTCTCTTTATTTTTTTTTGTTTTTTTCCATTCAGTTGCACTTTTCATAATTAAAAAGATTGATATTAAAAGCTATCTTCGTAGTAACATTACACAAGATTAAGATGGTAGTTGGCTTAGCTACTATTACAATGGAACGTAATTTGTGTGAAGAACTGAGTATTGACAGCAAATTGACTCAGTTCAAATATGTATTTCTCGTGAAATCTCAATTTAGCATTTTCTTTGCTTTTACAATACATAGAAAACAGAAAACAATCAATTGTTTAACTTACAAATCAAATTAAGGAATGTTCTTACGGCATCAGAGAAAAACCGCATGCAATATATTGTTCTAAGTTAATACTATGATTAATAATTTATTAATAATAATACTATGATTATGTTAATAACAATACTATGATTATTAAAATCGAAAGTAGATGTTATTTTTCAAGCTAATATGTGAGTGTACCTGTGTTAAACCGAAAGGATGATTAGCCACTGGAACCAACTGAACCCGGTTTTCCCCATGAAGGTCTGATGTCTCGATGCGATCTTTTAAAGCATCTGCCCAGTAAAGTCGTTTCGCTTTGTAGTCGATGACCAACCCGTTGGGGAAACCTAAGTTGTCACTGATGATGCTCTTTCGGGAGGAACCGTCCAGCATAGATCGCTCAATTTGTGGTGTTTCACCCCAATCCGTCCAATACAAGTAACTGTAAATATAGAATATATGTATAAGATGTCAGTATGAGTGAACTTGTATAAAATGAAAAAATAAAACAAGTGAAACTGCACTGAAACTGAAGTGAAACTGTGAGTGACATTATTCAGAATTTTAAAGATTCGAGTGACATATTCGAGGTTAGGTAATAAGGGTGTGGGTGTGCTGAAAGATAACCTAATTAAGTGGACAATATAAATATGTCTAAACTGGTTGTGCTACGAAGTGTTTAGAGATTGGATCAAACCATGCTTTAGAAGCATTTGATTTTTTAATTTTTATCGTTTAATATATTAATCCATGACGCTCCGATGCCGGTCCTTACCGCATTATGAGTACGACATAAAATGTTATGGGAAAGTTGCTATCAGCCCGTGTGTTGCACAAGCTTGAATGACAATGGGGAAGTCTCATTTTGCACAAGTCTTTTTTATTTTACATAATTCGTCTGATATCTTGATAAATAATAAAGATATTCAACTTTTAATGTCTTAGCAATATACATAAAAAAAAAAAAAATTTTTTATGAAATGAACTCACCCTTTCCTCGGAAACAATGTCAATGATCTTGGATCACCGAGATTTTCACTCACAAGTACTTTTCTGCATGTACCATCAAGTCGAGCAACTTCGATAACCTTTATTTTGACAAAAAAAAATATTTATTATATTTACTGGTGCCACTGATTCCATAGTAAAAAATACTGATTTTAATTACTGAAACCCTCTAAAATACTGACCATTTACTGACCAAATCACTAAAATACTGACCCTTGGTCGCTCAATTTAACTTCGAAATATGTATATTAGTTGCTGTTAGTTAAGCAACTATGTATGTTAGTAATATATATTGAGAATGTTTGTGGATAATAAAATTACTTATGAGTTTGGCCTCCAGCTTCCCCATAGCCAAACTGCAATGACTTTATTATTACAAATGAACTTAACTTATTACAATATTGATTTATTTTTCTTATCGTCAACATATTTTTGGATCGTTTCTGCCACTTTTATTTACTTTAAAAAGTCTTCAATAGTCTGAATTAAGGGTCAGACTAGAGCATGAACAATATACCTTTCATTTTACAATCACTGGTGACGTGGAGCAAATAGTGTAAAATTTTATTTTACATGGCCTCTGATCCTCTGACTAATAATACTGACCATATTCCACTTCTGTATTAAAACAATACATAAAAATAAAGTGACAAATTAGTAGAAATATAAAAAAACTGTAAAAATCAACAACCTTCTTTTCATTTTCAGTCCAATAGATATTATTCGCTATCCAGTCCACTGCAAGACCATGCGGTGTCTCCAAATTTTCAGAAATGATAGTCTTGGGTTCAATAGGATTTATCATATTAATAGTCCTGAAATAAATATATTAAAAACATTTAAGGGAAATTAAATTAATTATTTGTTGAAATATAGAAAAATAGGCAAATGCTTAAATAATTTTATTCATTCATAGAGGCTTAGGGGATCCAGTAATGAGTCATTACTTTTTCACACTGATATAGAATTGAAAAACGGGTCAGTGAACATCCAAATCAGGAAAAATTTAAGGTCAAACACTTAATTATCTTTATGAATTCTTTCATTGCAGTGTGGACGAAATCAGGAGATTTCAGCATACATTCATATGGCATCAGTCCAGGTTAGGTAATATGGTGAACCTGGAGGCAGTGAGTGGTACCTGCAGCTCCAACAGATGAGGAATTAAGTAATCTTTTTCGTGTGCACAAGCACATAAATGGCCGGTGTGTTAAGGCGGTTCACAGGATAAAGGAGGTTTAAAAGTGTACGTAGTATATTGTGAATTAAAGGCCATTATTTTTGGATTCCTATTTCCTTTATCTGACTTCTAGTAAGCTTTGATGTTTAAAGTTGTTAATAGTATGCAACAACAATGTTACAATTATCTTCTTTTGCCGATAAAAAAATGATCAAATAGCTTATTTGTGTTTGGGGTTGTTTGAGTCAGATATATTTCTTTATCACTCAACCTTATATTATACCCTGCCTAATACCACACATGTCCATTTTAATCTGCCTGCATTTTTATCTAGCTATGGAATAATACGGCTGGTGACGCAGTAACATAGCCAAAGCCATAGCGGTATGTTGCACTCTTTTTCTCAACGGACTCACTGTGATAATTTTTCAAAAACATGAAATTTCATAATATCAAGGAGAGAAAACTACAGTAAGTTATTGAAGAAGACTGATTGTAGTAAAAAGTACATTCTTGTTCTCATTCTTTTATCTTGTCACTAAATAATTATTTTTAAAAATTAAAAAAAACCAACAGACCATTAGCATTATATCTAAAATGGTTCAGTCGGAAGCATATTTAAGATGTAATAATTATGTTTTAAAACAAAATATGTACCTAATTGTGTTATTCTCCACATCGGTGTAAAATATTAACTTTTTTTCATAGTGAAAATCCATTCCGATTGCTTTTCCGATATTCTTCGTGGGTAGATTGACATCCCAAAGCTCAGGAGTGTCGAGCGAAATGCGAGCGAGGCTGTTTTTTGTAGCGAAGAGAAGGAAATTGTTGGGGTGGTATTGACAAATCTGTCGATTCTTAAATGGCGAAATACCGGAGGTGTTCTTAAAATGTACGCCAGTTGGGCAGGCGCATGTGAAGCCCTTCGGGGTCCTCAAGCACAGATGAGAGCAGCCACCATTATTCTTGCCGCATGCATTTTCAGCTGTGTTATCAGCCTGAAAAGATAAAAATATGTAGGTAGGTACATGACATTTCAAAGGTTTATCTTTTAAAAAATATAGAAGCTTTGAATATTGGCATGTCACAAAAAATTGAAGTGGAGTGTCACTGATGACTTTTCAGGGGCCTCATCTACTCGTATCTGTCTTGCGTATACTCTCAAACCGTTTTGTCTCATCTAATGGCTTGTAACAACAGAAACACTAATAAATAATAATTGGTATAATAAAAAACAGGGCTATTGTATTTTAAAAAACTTTCTCCATTATTGTACTCGTATTCAGTCAGTAAGATATTACGTTTAAAGATTTAGTAAAATATAAGGAAGAATAGAGAGTTTTCGAGGCTTTTAACATTTAGACAAAGTAGAACTTATCTTTTTAATTATATATAAGCATAGATAATTATGAGATAAAACGATATGCATTATATTTTTTTTCTATATTTACAAATAAGAGTAAATATATTTACAACACTACAGCGTTTGTATGGAGAAGTGACCGGATTGAGTCCTTTTAAATATTGCCATTGCCAATCTAATTAGGTCACATATGCAAAAGTGCTGATTTGAGTAAAGTTAAAAAACTATTTAGTTTTTTTGTGAATCACTAAAAAAACTACATTTTTTTTTTAACTTTACTCACTCTAATAGCATTTTTTTGTATGGAGCATAATAATATTAATTTATGGTATAATTGGCATTAAAAATAGATTTATGTTTTTAATAGAAAGTGACATTTAAAAGTACTTTTTTTAAAATTAATAATTTGCCACATAGATCTGTTTGTATCGTAAGTTTGGTTTTAAAAAAAAAAACACAGGTTTTTTTTTATCAAAAATAAACCTGTCATAGTTATTTCACACATTTAATTAACAATTTTAGGACCAAAAAAAAAACATCTTAATAACTCCGTTCCTATAGCAGGTAGCACGTAAGATGTTTTTTTTCTAGATAGAGTAGAGGTTGGTCTGTAAAAATAGCTTGGCTTCTGTAAAAATATTTATTTTACCAAATGGCAAATAGGACCAATTATATGTGATTTGTACTCTGAAAGTGGGTCTTTTTATGGTCACAGCTTTCTGGCTGTAATTTTTGATACCCAATTTCAGACCATAAACAATTATGTTCAGTTTTGCTTGCCAAAGCGTATTTTGAATATACTACAAATACTATGTCTTTGAATGCGTAACTACTAGCTTAGATCATTACGATCTGATAAATCGGTAAAGTGCTACTGAAATTTCAATTTATTGACAGTGCTACTGAAATTTATAAAAATATTAGGTAGAGAAGGAATGTCAAATTTCTAGCATGTCTGGGAATTTTGGTTTTTCTTTAATATCATTTTTTTTTCAAATTACGGTCTTAAAAGTTAGTTTAAAATTATTATTCAAAAGCAAGCTAAGTAGAAATATGACAGTATTTATTTACGTAACGACACAAATAGTATAAAATGTATTTACATTGGTTTCTACCTGCACAGATCGAATATCCATGAGTCCTTCGAGTTTGTCCTTTATGATGGTGTTGTCACTTCCGTTCCTCTTGTCTGCTCTGTGGACGGCCTGGGTCTTCCAATCGGTCCAGTATACATGGCTTCCGACAACTACTAGGCCGTAGGGGTATGGTACTTCCGATAGTATCGTGACTCTGTCTTTGCCGCTGAGATCTGAAGATTCGATGACCAAGCGCTTTGCGTCATTCCAATACAATCTTCCTGCTGGCCGATCAATGGCGAGACCATTGGGCCATATGAGATTTTCGTTTATGATGACTCTCCTGAAAGAAGTAGTGACAAATAACAATATCTGACCAAGATATGACCATATCTAAGAATATTAGTATACACTTTACATCCATTCTGTTAAATTTGCATTTTAAAAAACATTTTATCAGTGAGTATAACCAGTAATACAATTCTATATCTTAAAGTGCAATTTTTGACTGATATCTAAATATTGATATTATGACAATGCAATAAAAATAACACATTTAAGTTAGCAAAAAGCGAATCTAAAAAGACCATAGTCTTTTTAGATTCGGTTTAACCACCACAGAATTGGTTCAAATCTAATAGTAACATTTAATAATATTAGTCTAATTTTAAATTATTTCCAACCCATTTGGTCGAGAAAGTTAATTTCAAATTGGAAAAATATTTTTTAGATGTCAACAATGTGTAGGAAAAAGCGTTTAATGAATGTTATTACCAACCTATTTTTTCCATCCATATCAGCCCGTTCAATTTTAGCCTCTGCACCCCAATCTGACCAGTACATTAAGCCATGGTGGTAATGTAAAGTTATAGCTCTTGGAGAATCTATACAAAAAAATATAAAAATATTAATGTTCAACTTCTGTTTTATAACTGTGAAGTGACAAGGACCAACTGGTATTTATCTCACCTACAAATTTATTACTACCAGCAACACTGGATGAGTATGTTAGTTTGTTTATACGCTGACTAAAGACTAACCTAACTTACCTAACCTATTAAAGACTAACCTAACTTAAAAAAATATTATTTCGTTCATTTCACTTTTATTTATATTTATAAAAATATTTAAAAACCAACCTAAGCCGGTCCATATGAGTAGTTTTCTGTTACTGCCATCTAATTCTGCTACTTCAATGCTGTTTCTTCCGCTGTCCGTCCAGTACAGCTGTAAATGTTTAAATTAGAGTAAAAATAAGAAACTCCCTATTTTTGTAATGAATTCACTCATTTACAAGATTTGACAGATGTTAATAGGTTTTTTACACATTAAATACCGTTTGAAAGTAATCATAATTTTATTTACGTGGTAGTTTGTAAACATTTTTGATGACGTCTGGATGTGTCCAGTTTTACTTTTTCATCGACGATTATGAACAAGCGTTGTCCATAATTGACTAAGTTTTAAGCAGCTTTCTAAATAGTTGAATAAAACTTGGTTGAAAATCTTTAATTTTTACTTGATATATATTGATGAGAGTTATGTTTCCTCCATTTTAAATAAATTTACATATGTTTGAATAAAAACTAGTTGGTGAATAATTTTAATTCAGGTTTTATACCTTTCTTCCCGTGGAATCAATAACAATCCCATCGGATGTATGGAGGGCGTGGTCTATGATTTTTGTAACTTTTTTGCCATCAGGTGTAGACTTTCTTATCAAATCTTCATGGGTATCTGTCCAATAAATTTCACCTAAAATTCGGACAAAAAAACATTAAAAATACAAATAAAGTACAAATATATGAAATTGTATTAGAAGTAATGAGAAATATTATTAAAGCATAACATTCATGAAGCTATGAACGGTTTGCTTAGAAGGAGGCGGCTTTATGCCTCGATCCACAGGTAAGGCTTTTTTTTATTTGACCTTACTTGATTATTATGATATAAATCAAATGAAATAACCCAATTCAAGTTGGTACCCCCCCAGACACAAGTAGTCTGGGGGAATATGCCGTTGACAACGTCTGTAAGGCCTAGCTGTAAGACGTCAGGTTCTGGTTAAATAATTTACTACTACTAAACGATGTATAGGAGCAGTTGATATTATATGATAGCTACAGGTTGTCATAGCCATTCTTATTTTATTAACAAATTTACATTTATACAAATATTAAATAAAATAATAGGGAGGGGATTTAATTGTAAGAGAACAAAAAAAAAATAGCTATTGAGCGTTCAGCGTTTACTCAGTTTATACTAGATTATTTTTTTATTAATTATCAAAGTACCTGTTTTTCTGTCGACATCGACAGCTAATGCACTTTTCAACTGTGGTAGAGGTAAAACAACATCAATAATATAAGGGACGTCCAAGGATATTTGTCTAATATCCACTCGATGCGCAAATATCAAGTAGTTGATAGGCCCTGAAGCACATGTCTTTTTGTTATCCTGGTAACAAAAAATAACTTCTTAAAAAGAGCCTGGCAGCATATGGATATAAGTTTATAATTTTTTGCTTGTATGTTATGAATTAAATGTGTACATGGGGAAACCTGTTAAATAAATAAATAAAAACAATACCTACCTGTTAACGAATCTTAGATTACAAATAATCAATTTAGGAAATTAAACTTTAATTAAGTTGTATTACAGAAACAGCCTTAATGCAATTTTAACTATTTATAATATTGTCAGTGAAGATAACTAAAAGTAAGATGGGGATAGAAAGCAGAAAACGGAAGAGATTGAGAAATATGTAAAATTATATTTCTTTTAGAGAAGGATTTGAATATATGTATAGATATTCGGCCCTAGCTTTATATTAGGCTATAGTTGGTTTCACAAGTAGGCAGCATGGACCGTAAATAACTTTGAGAAGAATGTAGTAAGCTAAGGTATGGTAAGCAGAGAATCAGTCTGAGATTGAAGAGAAAAATATTTTAAACATTTATGGTCAAAAAATGTACACTCAATAATATAAAAATAACAAACAACATAATTGTGGTGCCATATATGTACATAATAAAAATATTAATAATTATGTAACACATAGTTCCTAAACTGGGCTTCTTGACCTCAGGTGATATTGTGTGAGCTTAAAGCTGGGGACAGTCAACAGATAGATCGACTACCAAGACAATAAGAATAATTGTAAGTTACAAAATGAAAGTCTTAGGCCTGTTGTGTCTTAAGAGCGTGGCTGACATGAAAATCACTGACTGAGGTCAGGCCCATCGTGAAAATATAGAAAAGACATTTGTGGTATGGGAATAGTTAAGGGATTTGTAATCCTTAGATTTTATTAACAATTATATAATATATATTATTCATGTAATACATTATGTACGATATATGTTTTTGTATTTCCGGTCAACAATTTGCTCATAAATCAATAAATCAAGGATTGACTTTACTTACGATATTTAAAAAAAATTGAGAACAGAATTTGATCCAAACCTTATCATGCCACTTGGAAGAGCTTTAACTACGACCAGAACATACTCGCAATAAAATATAAATGAGTGATAATTCACCTCGAGTTTGATTCCAACAGGACAAGCACAAGAAAAGCCTTCTGGTTTCAAAAGGCAAAGATGAGAACATCCGCCGTTATTTCTTCCGCAGCGGTTGATGGCAGCCTTTCGGTCTTTGTGGAAGACTCTTACATCCATCAGACCCGAAATGGAGGAGCTGAGGATTCGCCGGTTCTTGCCTGTGATCTTGTTGGCCGCTTGTATTGAAAGTGATTCCCAGTCCGTCCAAAAAACTTCATCGCCATAAAGATCCAGGCCAAATGGGTGTGGTAGATCAGTTCCTAATAAAAAAAATTGAGAAAGTAAAACAACTTGAAATTGCTCTCAATGCACTCCCTCGCTTGAATGTTGGTATCTGTTTATATATATGCACAATATCCGGACTGTTTCAGACAACCTATACTTAATATTTCAAAAGACTTGTAGTATTAGTAAATGAAAATACAAACCAAGTGACTATTATTTGCCTAAAGAGCAGCCGCAAGGGCCAGCTGCGACACCAATAATATATTATAGAAGCTGTTCAAACCTCAGGTTTCACTGTGGGTGGCGTTTAACATCTCGTTTGGAGCCTCAAACTAATTTATTGTTTTTTTTTTAATTTCAAACGATATTAACAGTTGAACATGAACTGAACAACATGATTAAGGCAGTGACCTATCAGGTCTCCTTCCGTAATTGAATCTCTTGCCTAAAACTTAAACCATCTAAGAGGCTGTCATTTTCCTGTGTTGACATATGAGTTCCTTTAACCAAATCTGACCATTAATGGTCACCCAATCGCCCCCAAAAGCTATGATGTCCCTTTTAAATTTCGTAGCAACAATCTGACCTTCAAATGAATAGACCTCAACACCATCTTTTCCGAATTGTCTAATTTCAGCCCTTACTATTTACATTATTAATATTCAAAAGGTTGAATTTGTTGCGCATTAGCGTTCTGAAATTAACAATTATTTTTCAGAATTTGCAGCAACTTTTTATAAGCAAAATATATGTACTTATTACCTATCAGAACAACGCGGTCAGATCCATCCAGCTTGGAGTGTTCAATCTTCCGGGTTCCTCCATCAGACCAATAGAGTCGCCCGCGTTGTATGTCCAGCGCTAGTCCATTCGGCCATGTTAAGTCTCCTGTGACGATACGCTTGCGTGACGAACCATCCATCGATGCTCTTTCAATACATGGAGATGTACCCCAATCAGACCAATACATCAAGCCGCCTATGAGTGTAAAAATTGAAACAAAATTATGCATATGTAAAATGTTAAATCAAAAAAACTAAGGGAGATATTATACACAAAGTCATGATAGTAAAACTGTAAAATGCAGCTGTAAAACTTTGAGAACCATATTAAAATAATAAATAATAATGAAAACACGTTTTTCGAATATTATTGACATTATTGAATTGAATTGACTATTTTTCAAGGTAAAGGACATCTGATGCTCTTTACATATTTTTTTGATGAATTATAAGAAAAACCTGTTTTGCTAACAATCTGCTCAAATTATAATTCATCCCAAATTAATAGCGTGTAGGTAAGGTTATTAGTAAAAATACCTATTGGATCAACCACAATATCTCTAGGTTTATCAATGTCCTCCCATGCCAATAGAGTCCTCATGGTACCATCCATGTTAGAAGTTTCGATCCGATTGGTACCAGCGTCCGTCCAATACAGCTTATTGGTAATCCAATCAAAGGCCAAACCAGCAGGAGATACTGAAAATTGTAAAATTTGAATCAGGGTGGGACTAATTAGAAATCTATGAGCAATTATGTGAAAAATTGAAGGTGCTCGAGATGGAGGTGATTTTTTTCAATTGAGATTTATGACACTTAACTACGTGGTCGATAAAGTTCAAATTGAGTGTACTGTAGCATCTAACTAAACTCATCTAGGCAGACCAAGGCCAAGGATTCATATGGATGAAATGGAAAATGAAGGGTTAAATGATGGATTGGCTGGATAATCATCTCACCTTATAATTAACTTTGCTGGTAATTATTACACCAAACTTAGTAAGACAAATAGAGAATCTTTTAACAAAATAATTGTCTGCATTTATGACGAATTTTGTCATTTCTTTGAGATGAAATTTATATAACTAATTTTAAGTATTTTATGTAGTCTGTGGCTTCCAATAAACTACTTAATATATTGAGCATATTACTTAATTAGACCCTGAAACTAACAAACAATAGCTAAGCAGCCCTCATTTAGCCAACATGGACTCATATTATGCACTTGACTCAAAATGACAATCAAGATGAAATTTTAAAATTGCTTAGGATTTATTAAAATAGTCACTGAACAAGTAATTTAGAAAAATGGGAAACTTACTTAAATTAGTGTTAATAATGACACTTTGATGACTGCCATTTAGATACGCTCTGTTAATAGTATCTCTTTCGACGTCCGTCCAAAATATTGAATTTGTTGTTTGATCCCAGGCCAAAGCTACTGCAGACTTTATTCCGTCGACTGGAATGACCTGTGGGGAAAAGATATGAAGACATTGAAAGTACATATATACAGGTGTCCCAAGGTTCCACACATTAAAAAAAACAGCTAATAGGTCCTACGATTCCTAGTGTTATTTGTTAAGAAACTATATCAAAATTCATTATGGTATTCGAGAAAGAAAATGTTGAAGTAAAATGTAAAATAGATATTTTTCAATGGCTCCGCCCTCCGATAAGTACGTCACTGGGTCACTAGGCCGCGGTCGTTCAAAATCGAGGTTAATGCCCTGCCGCATTGTTCGAAACGCCCTATTAGGGTGGAGCTAAATGATCGGTGTCTGATGTTACTGGTCGAAACAGAGGGCGGTCTAAGAAGGGGTAAATCCTTACTCCTTCTCTGCGGTTTTAAGAGGGATGCTATTGGTCGACAGATAATATTGATTTATAAGATCGATTTACACCAATTTTATTACAAACATAATAAATTTGGTGATGAAAATTTTTCGCATTTTGTTACATAATTTCTTACTCTTAATAGGGAACTTAAACACCCCCTAAAGTTTGTAGGATTGACCTTGGGACACCCTGTACACATAAAGTTTTTATCCAACTGTACCACTAAAAAGAAAAGTAATTCTAGGCAGCCTTCGATAATCAATTATATGTATCTACGAAACTTATTCTATTAGTATCTGCTTAGATTTATTGGCTACCGGGAACTGCAGCTCGAGGTTCGATGTCAATCCAATCAATCTAATGAAGGCAAAATGAGAATATTTCTTATCTCCTTATTGTGCTGTATTTGGTTTATAGCCAATTCTCGATAGTATAAGTAATAATAAATAAGCAATGAATTTCATTACCGACAAATCTGAATGAGTGCAGTTCTTACCATATCTACATTGATATTATTTTTCTTTGAACTGAGTTGTTTAATTCTGATGTCCTTCTTTCTCGCAAATAAGAGTATTTTCTCAGGTGTGTTGTCACACTTTCGGCTGCAATAAAAAAGAATGAGATAAGTAACCTTCCAAAAATGTTGACAGAAGTGGCAAAGTGAAGTTCAAAGCGTTTTTTACGCTGATATTATTCGTTTTAAGTTGCTTAAATTTAATTTTTAGGTCTTAAAAATATAGGTAACTTAAGTTTACTAAAATATGGATATAATAAAATCTAGATTAAAAATATTCAATACATTTATTAACATTAAAGGTTCCTCATATTAAGAATTACTATTGATCACGCACATTGCAATACCTATTCCCTAAACTATTTAATGAGTTGGAAGATGATATCAAAAATGTAAAAACCAAGAATCTAAAGAAATATACTTTTATTAATATTATATAATAGCGATTCTATAATATGTTAAATATATCATATAATGTATTTAAACACACAATTGATTTCGAATGCAGATGTTAAATACACATTTTTTAATTTAGTTAAATCTAAATTTATTATTATTATTTTTCATTTAATTGGTGCATGAGTTGACCACTATTGGTTAGTGTAACTTAACTGTATTATAAATATAAATTTGGATATACACAACACAAATTATACTAAAAGAAAGGATTATTTTGGGATTGCTTTTAGTGCTCACAGTTTAAGTTTTAATTAAATTCCTAGTAGCTAAAAGTGAATAGTCATAAGGTGTAACTCTGTAATGTGTAATTCTGTTTAAATTTGTATCGTGCATTAGTATTGTTTGTATTAGTGTTAGTTTATATGGATGGCACCTTCCATTTTGAATTGTCATAAAGAAAAGATACCTACGAAAAAGGCACCAGCCTTCGTTGCTTATCTACGTTGTGCATAATCCCACAACAATGAAACAACTTACTAGACTACCACTATCTCATAATTACAAGACAATTATTGTGAATTTATCAGAAGATCATTGAAAACATTATGGTGCTGTCAAATTGTAAATTAAACAGATCCTTGGTTAATAAAGAAAACTAAATAGAGAAATCTATTTAGAAAACTTCATTATTTTTATTTAATAAATCTTCACATACCCATCAGGATTTAGGTTTAGGCCTACGGGACAGCGACAGGAGTACATTGAACTGTTTGGCAGGCAAAGATGAGAGCATCCACCATTATTCAAGCCACAGCGATTGGTGTATGCTGGTTGCCTTTGCGGATGGTAACTGAAAAAGATAATTTTAATTATTATATGGTTAATCAGTGTGATTGACGATCATTACCATTTATTAGAATTTTCTATTTATTGATTATAAGATTCTGAAATAATCCCGAGAATAGGGAAGGATAAATTAAATTTGGCATTACCGTTTTCTGGACATTGGGGACCATTGGCACTCGGCAGATTAAAGAGGTTTGTCCCTCTGTCGTTTGGGGGCGACAACCAGTGGAGTTTTATTATTTATTAGAAAAAAATAAAGTATTTGCTTATTTAAAAAAAAGAAATACCTATGAATATCCATTGGGAAAATGAGTCCACCGTGAACGGTCTGGAAGCCAACTCCAGTCTTTTTATTTACCGTTGATATGGTTTTCGTATGCCAGTCAGTCCAATATATTGCATCTTCAAACAGAGTTATTGCAAAGGGGTGTGGAAGACCCTTGGTTGCAACCTGAAAAAAAAAAATTAATAAATACTCCTATAAACCAGCTATAAGCGTGTAATAACTTCATTAATAGTGTCATTATTTCATTTTGTCTAAAATGTAAGCACAATTATTACATCGAGGACAATTGTATTAAAAAAATGAATTGCATAGAAGCATTAAACTTTGGAAAACAAAGTTCTTGATTTGGAAGCGAGCAAATATTACTTTAATATGGAATAGAGAACACTTTTATAACTACAGATTATGATAATAGGGATAATGAATGAGATTTGCAGTGGCAGTAGTAAACACTATAATTATTATTACTAGTATTATTTATACACACACATACATATCAGATTTTTTTTATAAATGGGTTCAAACCTTTTATTTAAGATAAAAAACTTTCATAAAAACTTACACAAACAATTAGTAAAATCGTTTTTAAAACCAGTTCATAGCCTTTCAATTAGACAATGGCAGATTAATAGCGAAACAGGCTTTTGTTTATATTTATTGTCATATCAGTTTGAAGGTACTGATTTTAACCCCTGATATGTCTAATTTGTCTAATGTTTAAATGGGTTATTTCAACTAAATTTACATTTTGTCTTATAGCAGACTTAGACAGCTTATAATGCCCTCTCTTGATTCACCATTTATTAAATCTTGGCTTTTCTTATTGACTGAGTCAAGTCAACCTACCTTTTGTCGACTGCTTCCATCGAAGTTGGAACACTCGATGACGTGATGTTTTGCATCTGCCCAGTATAGCTTCGTGTCAGTGTAGTCAATAGTCAATCCGTTGGGCCAAAAAATTGATTCGATTATAATACTTTTTCGATTTGAACCATCCATATCAGCTCTTTCAATTTTTGGGTTCGGACCTACATAAAAAAAAAGGGTTTAATATTATTTATTCATGTATATGTCACAAATTATTAATTTAACAAAGCATTTAAATACTCATACATACCCCAATCAGTCCAGAAGACCAAAGCATCTCCTGGATGCACAGCAATCGCTCTGGGTTTGTCCAAATCACTGGCAGCAATGACAGCCCTTAGTTTTCCATCTAATGTTGATACTTCCACTCTCCTTGTTCCGGAATCCGTCCAGAAGAGCAGGTTATGAATCCAATCCACGGAAACACCACCGGGTGAATCTAGACCCCATTTGATGACATCTGCCATTTGCATGAGGACGAATAAGAAAATATTTAGAGATTAAAAAAGTTCTTACTAAAATTTTTCAAATTAATTTGTGAATATCATAAGGAATATATCTTAAATGAGCGTCTGTCACTCAGCTACGCCAGTAATAATTTCAGTCCACGAACCTTGAAACTTGATTTTATCCTACTAACCAACCCTGAGTGATGAGTAGCCTAGATTGTAATATTAATCAGTGCAATACTCAATAGATCAAAACTCAACAAAGTGAAAAACAGACAGCATTTCAATTATTGTGTGGGTTATGCTTTCAGAGAGATGCTATTGTGTGATGTTCCGGCTGCCTTATTATCTTCATGATGCATAATAATTCATTACAGGCAGACATTATCTCGCAAGCCTTTTTCAGATTTAAAAACACAGTGGAAAAATCGTCACTGAGAATAAACAACGGCGAAAAATAACATGGCCAAGTTGTGCCAACTGAAAACCCCATGAGATACGAGTCAAAAGCAGGCGTTCATGCCTCTGTGCCACCAGGTTGTAGTGATAGGAATGGAGGACAATGCTTGGACTCAAATTTTGAATTGAAATACAACATTCTCTTTCTTACCCTAAGGATCTTACCTCTGATATCGGTCCCATTCAGGTTTGCAACTCTTATTACATCGAGTGTCACTTCTGACCAAAATATCAATTGTTTTGTGTAATGGTAGTCTAATGCTACCGCATTGTGGAGACCTTTTACGATAGATGTGTACTTTTCATCACTGAGGGAAACCTGCAATGTGAAAGTGGCATTAGACAAGCTACAATATTATGAATTAGAATGGGTAGCAAAATAATGGATGATAAAAGGTACCTATTAAGTTTGTTGTCAAACATTTATTTATATTTACAAAAGATCTTTATATTTATTTGTCCCCAACCCATTATTTTTTAGCATCATATAACAATTTCTGACTCAATAATAATAGGCTGAATGAGATTCTAGCAATAAGGTCGCCACTAGACATTTAAAAAAAAATATATGTACCTACTTTTTATAGTTTCATCAATTAATTTTAGGAAAAACTATTTTACCCAAATCTCAACCAATTATTATAATTATATATATTGTGTTTGTAAATTCTACATCAATGTTTTCAGGACCAAAAGATTTATCTAATAGTATCGTTTAGCTAATATTATTTTTTAATATTTAAATACACACATTTTTCGGGGGGGGGGGGGGAGATGTAGTGAAGTAGCTACATTATGAATAAATATGTATGTCCTTCAATTGTGAAATCCGGGTGTAATTTATTGTAAGGGTAGGTTTTACATTGTGACAAACATTTAGCTAATCTTATTTTGTTGTTAATATTTAAATATACCTATTTTTTCACTGGGGTAGATATAGTTAAGTAGCTACATTAAAAATAAGTATATACCTGTCTTATGTCAGCTCTGTTAGAAAAGATCAATGTGGGTGCATCTCCAACGGCTTTGCAAGTCCTCAAATCAGGCCTGAGGATATAGCCAGTCATGCAACCACATGTGAAACTACCCATTGTGTTGCTGCAGGTTTGAGAGCAGACCGGATCCTGGGCATACATACACTCGTCGATGTCATGACAACTGTGGAATACAATTTCATTTAATCGATAGATTAGATTTGACTTTATCCAAAATGACTAAGCTTGCAAGTTAATAGCAATGTACTCGTGAGAGAAGAGTTACTAAAAAATTCAAGTACACTTCTGCATAATTTGCAGTTTTCCACTTCATCATCAATATTTGAGTACTAACCAAACATAATTGCTAAGTTAAACTGGAAAAACAAATGACCATGATTTGGGCGATAGAATGAATTTAATAAAAAGAATAATATGTTATGAACTTAAAATAATATAAAAAGGTGTAAAAATTGATTACTTTAATGTGACAACTAAAAACCATTAAATACAAGGATTCAAATATTAAATAATCTCTTTAAAATAACTTACCTGAACCCATCATCGCCTAACTTATAACCCGGATTGCAAGTACAATTCTCCTTTTTATCTGGGGTAATTACACAAAGCTGTTCACATTTGGATCCGGCTTCGCAATCTTTTTTTACTGGACAGTTTTCTTCATCGTCGCCCTTCGGACAATCCCTTTGGCCGTCGCACACATGCTTCCGGTTGACACAGCTTCTTAAAGCGGAGCTCGTTGAATTGGTGTGTGGTTGGCACATATACTGACCTTCCTCACATGTTACATCACAATTAGCTTCATCTTCACTTTTGGAGCAGTCGGCAACGCCATCACAAACCCATGTCCTCTGGAATTTACAATTATTTCATGTTTTGTATTTTAAAAAATGTATTACTACATCAAAGCACTAAATATTTTACGTACGTAAATGTTAAGAGCTTAAAAAATTATTTATTTTACATACATTTTATAAAAACTTAATCAAGACATAAATATATTTTATCTTATTGACTAAATAGAAGAATCAAGTTTTTTAAAATACATTGATTCTATTTTTTAAGATTATCCTATAAAGTCAAAGTCACAGGCCCTTTTTACAAGCCGTTAAATAATTTAAGGTCACGCACAAGACAGAGAAGAGTCTTTTGCATTCAAGTACCAACATATATATTTTTTTAAATCAATATCAACTGGTAATTATTTCGTATTTTTGTGTTATTTAAATATATAGAAAATTTATTCTATCAACCTATTCTGATATTAAAAAGAATGTTTCAAATATTAAACCCGCTTTTTGTTGTTAGTGTTATAAATACAAACTCTAATCATTTTGTATTAATACAAAAATGAAATAATACATATTCCATTAAATTTTAGTTGATGATATGATGTGATGATTTAAATTTAACCAAAACTTGAATAAAATAAATATGTCTAAAAGTGACGATATTGTAGTCTATTTTGAGTCTACTTATCAAAGGAGTAAACGGTGTGCACAATACCTAACTTAACAAGAAGCCGGTTTCATTTCAATCAATGATTATTAATCATAGTGATGATATTGCTAAAAACATTACAAACCAGGATGCATTTCCCATCATTGCAAGAATGTTCATCTGGAGAACAAGTGCGAGTATTTTCCGGTCCACAGTTGTCTTCGTCTTCACGACCGACACAATCATGTTCCTTGTCGCAGCGCCATCTCTGCGGAATACACTTTCCATCGTTGCATCTGCCCAAATAAAAATATTACTTACAATAATCATTTCAAAACTTTTCCATGTATGTAGTAATAAAGTTTTTAATAATTTTGTAATGAAGTAAAATAATAAAAAAAGTAAATCTCATAGTCGACTACTAAATCGTTAGAGATTATTTTCGTTGCGCATCTTGTATTAGAGGAGCCAAGATTTTCAGTCTCTGATTATAAACAAACACATAATATACTGTTTGATATGTACACACAAACTAGCTTGACGTTGCTGTTTAACAAATTATTTACAAATTTCCTCAGTCTGGTCTAATCCTTCGGCTCTTCCCAGTTTCCCCTACATCCCGCAATGTCAATAGGAAGATTATATCTGTGTAAAATCCTTAATCTAGTCCCATATGTCTCCCCATTTAGTCCCCTCGTCGACTCTTTTCTGATAGGCCTGACCTCGGTTAGTGATTTCCATGCTAATTAGGATGTGCATAACCAGACAAACTTTTACCATCCTTCTATCCAAATCCTTACACATGTGTATGTATCTAATTCCACCTAAAACCCCATCTGTATGACTATTATGTCTGTTGGCATCTTTATGCAATGTAATGATATCTGTGAGATGCGAGGTATGTAACAGATATTAAGTAGCGTGATTGGTGTGGTACTTTTTTAGCAATAGGTTATAGTTTAAAAAATCGTTGCATACTATTGATAAGTACCTAGCTATGTCAGGGTGTAAGCCATTGAAGCAAAATTATGGCAGTCTTACTTGAATTCTCCCGTGTTACAACTTCCCGGTAGTGCAGGGCAGCCATCTTCATCACTCCAGTCTTCGCAGTCATTGTCGCCATCACACCGAAAATCTTTCCTTACACACTTATCGTTCATACAAGTGAATTCATTTTCACCACAGTTGGGTACTGGAACAGCTGGAAAAATAAAAATATATATTATTCAAAGACTATAACATGTATATGCACTTTAATTCAATTTGTGAAATTCAAAAGGTGTCTTCCAACCTTGAACTAGAGGAATAGGCATTGATTAAATTATATATTAAAGTACTAGTTGTTAACTCCGGGCTTTGCCCCGGGTTTCTGCTAGGCCCTGCAGACGGCTCGGTAGGCGCCTTCGGCACAGGATGACTCGTACCTGTGGTTATGCCTGTCGCTTCGCGATTCATCCCGACTTTAATGGCACCTTCGGATAATGTGTTTGAATGGAAGGTGTTAACTAACAAATTCATTACTTCGAGATAAAAAACCTTAAAGTTTCAAATATTGTATTAAGAATTGATCTTGAATAAATATATAATTAATTTAAAACGAAAACAAAAAAAAAAAGCTTAAAAAATAACTAATCATTTTTTGTTTTCAAATTTCTAGTTTATTTATTATTGTAATTAGATGTATTTAACTAAATTGCTTTTATGATATTATCATCTAAATTAGTCTATTTTTAAAACTTTTAATTTATTGAGAAAAGAAACTGTTAACACCTTTTTCTGTAATAATTTATTTTCCATAAGGCACTTTAAGGTAATGCAAGAATGGTAATAAACTTTATTGAAAAATTTAATAAAATATCAAAATCATTACATAAATGTATTTATTGTTGCTGAAGTTTTACAATTATGAAAAAAAAGTTATATTGCATTGCATTAACACCATCACAGACGACGGATCTCACAAAAGTTAAGATAATCGCCTTTCAATATCATAAAAAAATGTAGACCTCTGGAATTACGTAAGCCCTCCCCCTTCCTCTGAACCACGCTCAGAGGTTAGTTTTTCGATAATAATGAAGGGAATACTTAATTCCTAGGTTCATTTTTTGTTATTTATGTAGCTTGTACGAGAAATATAAATTATGTGCCTATTTTATACGAAATTTTTATGTATTATTCTAATAACAAATAATAAGATTAAAAAAAAATGAAGGAAAAGGAAAGAAAAAACTTTTTGATATCTTACGGCAGTCCGTTTCGTCAGAACCATCCGGGCAGTCGGTGTCCTTGTCACATTTCCACATGGCCGCTATGCACCTTCCGTCTAAACATTGGAATTCGTTTTCTGCACATCTAAAAACAATAAAAATACACAATTCTAACTTTCATACAAATCAAGACTACTGAGGTCTCAATTTTTTCTTCTTCTAGAAAATAAATTCTAGAGTCAGGGAAGAAGGTAATGAAGCATTAAAAATGACCATGTGCCGATGACATTGTTTTTTTTCGGTTTTTCTAAATCATAGCAGCGTTTAGAGTGATTATTATTTTATTAACATTATTTTACTTTTCAAGTTTATTTTTTTTTTTAGTATTTTATTTTTTTAAACAAATTGTTTTATAATATAGGTAATTCTATTATCAAGAGCTAACTCTTTAGTAAGAAATATTACGGTAGGAGTGTAGTAGTAGATTTGTTTATGTATGTAGATAACTATATTATTTATAGTCATGAAGCTGTGAGCGAAAGTTGTTGGTTCATGATTATAGTATTTTAAGAAGGAACTCGCCTCTGACAAAATACAAATCCATTGCTTTGCTTAAGTGACCACCGGCGGGGGTCGCCGTCACCCCAGACCTCGCCAGGCCTCACCCACCAGATCGACTTGCGATATTTTTAAGGCCTTTGTTCTAATAGACATTCATTTTTTTAAAAGAAACAGTTTTTATTTGGTTACTTTGTAGTAAAAATTTTTTCGTCGCTATTGAACGTTTTGATCAAAAAAAAAATGGTATCTTATCATCATTCATTTTACTTTTTACAAGATCCCAATTCGCAATGACAGACCCCCCCAAACCCTTCTTCATGTCAGGTAGCTAGTTACGTCAACGATAATGATGGTAACCCCCCCCCCCCCCCTCTTTGACACGGGCGTTTTATCTATTCCTACAGTAGGGAGAAGTTTTTCGACATTGTCAATATGTGTTTTAGCGCCCTTACCTTGAGGTTTTTGTGTATCCGCCACCGATTGCTTTGATATGTATTGCAATCATATAGGAATATACAGTGAGTGTATAGTAATTATAAATATTCTTAGCCTATTGGCCGCCATTTGTATTATTTTGAGTAGGTAAAGTTTGTATTTGTGAGTTTCGCTTGGCTTTTTCAAGTTGTAGGTATTTAGTTAGATTATTTCGTATGAAAATGAATTAATGAAGGATGTGACAACTCTCAATCTAAAAAAAAAACGATAAATTGTCACGATAAACTACTTGTAAATTACTTGTCGAACTTAATTATTTCTATAACCCAATATATTCGATTGGTTGGACAAACCATCCAGCTTGATCCAACCGTCCGATAAATTGTAAACGTGTGGATAGTTTTCCTCTTTTCTATATATTTTTTTATAGATATCAGAGAATGGTAACATCTAAAAAAACCTTTTTTCTACGTTTCAAAGAATAGGAGGTATAATGAAGACGTTATCTCTGCTAATTCGCGTGCTTGAATATGACAAACCGATTGTGTCTGCAGGCTTTCCTCCAATTTGTTGGACACAATAAATCGTGGTCGTAATGAGATCTTCTATAGGTACCCTATTTTACTATAATAGCAGAATTATATTTTGGAACTATGCGTCCATACCATACCATACAGGGCAAAGACGTCGATAGTTTCTTAACCAGCCTATGCTAATATTTCCCCGAGTGCAAAATGTATATGTTAGGATTTGTATCTATCTATCTTAAAACAAAACTCAAATATCTATAGAATAAACCGCAATTAGTCGGAAGTCGGATGACACTCTAATAATAATAAGTTATGTTGGTAAGATGCGCAGGGAGGGGGTTAGGAGGCGGCAGGAACTATGCGAAATTCATGACAGTTCCTATACCTACTCAAAAAATGCAAACGACACCCGGGGACGTTCGGCGAGGCAAATTAGCAGGAATAGAAATGGCGGGAAGAGCCACCGAAGCCACCGCCCAACGAAGGCTTTCAAAGTTTAATCACAACGTTGCCATGGCAACTGCGAAGGCGGGCCGGGCCGCCCAGCCTCCGAACGGAGTATTGATTATCATGTCCTCCCGCCCTCTCGCCCTCTCGCCCACTCTCCCGCCGACGCAGCTCTGCGTCTCTCGCTCGCTCCTCGGCAGATTTGCTTCGCTTCACGAATAACAGGTACTTTAGTCTCACTGAAGAGCAAAATAAAATGTTTCTCGGAAATCCATCACTTTGACAATTGCTTCACAATAACACATCCTGACTGATTTTAATTTTAAGTATTTAATTATCTTTTTAGGGTTCCGTGCCGTAAGCGGAACAATTTATATTGGTATCGCTAGTCTATCTGCCTGACAAGTAGGTACAGGCCTCTGACACCTGATTAAAAGATTAAATTCACGAAAATAATTTTGTTACGCAGATGTCTCAGGGTACCTTCACGTGTGACAGGAATAAACGAGTTGCTAGATATCCCACGTCGTAAAACCAATTACGGGCAAAATTAGCCCATTCATAGAATGCGCTCAAGCTTTCATACTCAAATTTGAAGTATTCCGAAATCGATATATTTAATGTTTAATATTTTAAGTTTTTACATCTGTTGGCTTTCTATATTTTTTATTGTTTTAATTGACAGTCAATACAATAGTCGTAATAATAAAGTTTTTTATCAATACGAGCGTTACCTCAGTAAACGCATTTTAAAAAAGTCGAGTGATTCATTTTTTTGTCACCCACATGTACTCGTATATGTTAAAATCATAATAACTCACTATCATAAATATACGGAAATACATTATATGAAACGCAAATCATTGTAATTACTCTATTGCAAAAAGTAGCACTAAAAACTAAAAAGATATTTTACACATAAACCGTAACATAAAATGAATTAATCGACACCGACTGGTAAATTGACTAATTAATTATAAAGCAACAGAATTTAGTTTTTATTCCCCATTTTGTTTTTAGATTTGAATTATTTTTTATTATATTATATATTATTTATTCTTGGATATATATGTTTAATACTAGCTGTTCAACCTCGGGCTTCGCCCCGGGTTGGCAGCTAGGCCCTGCAGGCGGCACCTTCAGCGTGCGACAACTCGTGCCTGCGGTTGTCGCAGTGCGGACAAACACCGTGATACGATTTATATATATATATATATATATATATATATATATACATATATATATATATATATATATATATATATATATATAGATAGGTAGACTGTATACGCATTATATCTTTACATTAAGTTGTACCCCACTTTGTTTTGCACTCAGTTTTTTCTATGTAGGTATTTTTTTTTTATTAGTCGCACTAAATGATATAAAACTATAGCATATCAATTCAATTGCAGAGCCTGATCCTATAGGTTGATCAGTCATTATAAATCATGATTTTCAGTCATTTTAAACCCATTACCATCAGTGTATGTAAAAAGCGTTATTTTCTGTCACTAATAACCATTATTTTCCGTCAATATAAAACATTATTTTTCAAACTATGGAAGCACTGCTGAAATAGATTTGCTAATTTGTCATTAAATCTCGCATTAAAACGACTTTAAGCCCCCAAACAAATAGTTTTCCTAGCAAATGACACCGCGGCCGTCATCATTTTATGGCATCATTAGAATGATAAAATTCAAACGGAGGGGAGGAAATCATTTTTAATACGCCACAATGCATGGTAATGAAATATTACGGAGCTGTCCTCCCTCGCTTTACACACTAACTGTATGTAATGTGATTTATTTCTATGATGTCGAAAGGAGCACGCGCCAAAAAGGATGCTACCCATAATTTCATATTATGACAATTGACAATGTGTGGCCAGATGTGTGAAAGTGACCAGAAAAACATTAGGTTGAAAAAAAATTATTATCGCGATCACAAATCATTGACCACTATAACTTTTAAAACACTCTTCTGAGATAGGCGGCCACAAGAAGTTTATAAAAATAATTTAATTAGGGAATGTTGATGTACACGATACCATTTTAAAGCCTAAATATATTCCTTAAAATAAAATAAAAGCAATATTGCGTCTCTGCCTATTGTGAACAACCATTTTATTATGTTTTGGTTGTGCATTTTAGATAGGTTTAGTTTCAAGAAAATTGAGATGTCTTTACCCAAAAGTGGCATTAATTTTTGGCAGTATCGTATCACCTACCTCGTGAAGTATATCAAAGGTTTAGTGCTTATAAATCGCGCATAATTAATATACAATTGTATAATGTGATAATTGCTTTACAGAGCTTTTTTTGAGCTTTTTTTAAGAAATTCAAAAGGTAACCAGTACCTTTTGAATTTCTTAAATGTAGAGCTATATATTAGAAAAAAAAAGAAAACATTTTTGTGAAAACAGATCTATTTTAGAGATACTGTTTTTATTAGAAAATTTAGTATTTTAAATTATTTTTTTAGGTCAACGTATTTCATATGAACTCGGTCGCAACACGGCATAAATAAATTATGAATATCTCGTTTGTATTGTTTCACGTCCGTCATTTGTATTCTGAAAATACCCAACATATAGTCACTTTAGTATTAATATGCAATCTAATTTCAAGCATGAATGGAGTCTGATTAGTGCCTTCGTCCCATTTGTTGCTAGGCAACACACCCCCCCTAACCCTTCCCCCTGATTCCTGCCACGCCTACGTCACTTTCCTGTTAGTGTATAATTCCAGTGGGTAGATTCTTTTCCTCTCGCGTTGACCATTCACTAACACCAGGTACATAAATATATTAAGATACTTCGGGTGGGCGATACGAGGGTCGCTTCCATAAGTATTGCAAGTTTCTTGTCTGACCCATGTGATCTACTGGTTGGGAAACACCGACCAATCTAGGTCGATTTCTTAAAGTTTACTGCCAGACAGGTAGAACAAAAAATAATAAATAATAATTAGAACGTGATTTACATAACCCTCTGGTTATATAAAAACTTCAGTCACTAAAGCTCTTCGACTAAATTCCGCGTACAAACAATAAATTTATCAATTGATATTAAATTTTAATGTTTTCACTCATACATGTAATAATAAAATAAATAAATAAAAAATAACCCCTATCGTTACCGGTATCGAATAACTGACTAAAACATTTATAGACAAACGCTTATGATTGCTATTTTAGCTTATAATCTACTGGTAGGTAGTAATAAAATCGATGCAGGTTCAGGCTCAGGATAGGTTGGGTGCACTCAGTGGCGGTATAGAAGCCGAAAAGCCGGGCTTGCCTAGATTTTTGAACAAAGGTTAGGGTAGACTCTCACCGCGCTTCCACGATATGGCTTGTCTACTGTACACATTCTAGGCACGTCACTGGGTGCACTGTGTGGTGCAGGTGTTCATAAAGCGCATATCTTTTGATCTGTTATTGGTGGATACAGGGAAAGTTTTGAAAGGTGGCAATATAATATATGTGCATCCCCTAACCTAATCACACGTTTAAGCCTCTAACCACCTAACTTTTTAAATTTTGGCATTGCATATCGCAAAAAAAACTATTACAAATCTTTTAGGTATATTTGTAGACACATTTCATTGTAATAGAGTGCATGCACTTGACTGATCCTACGTTGAGTCAAATTCACCCCCTGTTCCTTAGTTTGGTAGCACCATTAAACTGAATGTTGGGGGGAGGTTCACTTCCCTTCTTGTTGAGCCATTAAAGCTTGGCATTATCGATTGACAGTGGTCATGGTTCGCTTTGAGGGGTGACTTTGGCCTGACAGCCCGCGCTGTGCCTATGCTTGTGACGCCCTGCAGTAGGTTCAGTTGGCTCGCCGTAACCACTAAAAATATAGTCAATGGTTGTACGAACCAATCCATTTTTCTTATTTTTTATAGTATATCAATTTTACCTAGTTTTGCTTTCATTGTTTATAAGAGGAGAGGCCTGCTGCGGGTTTCTCCGGCGAAAGAAATATACTATTTAAACGGAAAAACAACTTATTGTTTGGTAACTCATTTTATTTTTAGTTTGTGATTGCTACAACCTTTTTTATGCCGTTTTATGCGTCGTTGGATTAGAGCTGTTTTTGGAAGATTATTTTGTCTAATTTTAAAAAAATACTAGTTTAAGAAAAAGTTACAATCCAAAGAGTCAAACGAGGTTCTTTTTAGGAATTCTAAAAACATTATACTGTTTAACGGTGGGTTAAACACCCTAATAACTAGACTACCACGATCTGTATTGATAAATAATCAATTATTCAGTGTTTATTTTTATCAACCAGTATATCAATCTAAAATCATTTTAAAAATTAATATCAATGTGCTTAATGTATGAAAAAAGATTCAAAATATTCCAGGGAGATTTTAAAACTGGGTAAATTCGCAAAGTAGTATGAGTGCTCTTGCAGTCTTCTAGCATCACTCTGCATGACTCTGCGGTCATATATTTAGCCCTAGTTATCGGGGAGGTGCCAAGTCTATGGGTTTGAGTTCCTATGTTTGTCTAATTAGTTAGCACATCTAGTAGTCGACTGTGTGATATTTTTCGGTAAAATCAATAAACAATATTAGACTACTCACCCACTCCTGGTACAGTTGTACTCGTCGGAATTATCCTTACAGTCATTGTCTCCGTCGCAGAGCCAAGTCTTCTGGACGCAGAGTCCGTTGGCGCACTCGAATTGGTCGCTGGTGCAGTTGGCATGGCCACCTGGGAAACAATAATCCCCAACTTCATAATCGCTAGTAATGAAATTCATAACCATCATTATTGTTTAAATACTATTAATCCACGTTTTATGTATTTATAGTAGGTATTTGCATTATAAATTACTTATTTATTTTAGAAAAACAGAAATGTAGGTAATATTGATTAAACGATTTAGGACAATTTTCGTATGTAAATCAATGTCATTGAACAGGCATTAGGCCTGTTGAGGAGAAGTTATATTAAAAAAATATCTATTTAAAATGTGAATTAAACTTTCTCCTTAATATTTAAACATAAATAATATTCGTACTCTTTATAATAGCTTTATTTGTTCAGTCGATAAAGTTATGAGCGGCCATTTGGACGTTGCGTTATTTTTTATAACATTAAATTACCGTTAATTCTTTTATTACAATAAAATATTTACGCTTATTTTATTTGTTATTTTTTATGTTATACAAGTGTGTAGCGTGTGTTAACAGAATTAAAAGAAAATGCTACTCAATTCTCGATTTGAACAACTTTCGAAACACTTCATTATTTTGTTTCTTTTATAGTTTAACAATAGTATGAAAATATCTTCCGTAAGTATCAAATTCCTCCGCAACGGGTTAAAACCATGGATGGATTATATGGTTAAAATTGACTCCATTCATAAAGCGCATTAGCATAAAATGTTTACGTTCCCAGCATGTTGAGTGGCCCGTTATGCGTGCCTGGCCATCGTCTCGACAACCACTTCAAATCCTCATGCTTCACAAAAACACACACATGCTATATTGTCAACGAGCTTAAAACGAATTAAGCTTGATCCAAATAAACGCATGAATTCGCTAGCTTACCAACGTTCGAGGGCGTAGAAAATAAATGGTAACGATATTTGACAAGACTTCTTAGTAGCGTTTGTAGCGTCCACAGCCTCAGCCCTTCGGACCTCCTCGACAGCTATATACAAAGTGTTATATACGAATATAAAATAATTCTAATAATTGAACTGAAATAAAGTAATATATTTTGAAAGTCAGAATATTACTCACTTACAACCTCGTGCCTTTTGGGATATTATCATAATGCACTTCCACATGTGATTTTTTTTTAAATAAAATTCCTCGTAGACACATTTAACTGCTCAATGTGTACCTACCTAACCTACTCATTGAATATTTTTATCTTTAATTCATAAATGTCCCGATAGATTCCCGAATACAATAAAATGAAATGAAAATATGATGCTTAACACCGAGATTTTGGATATCAAGTTAACTGCATCTTTAAATTCTTAAAATTTTGTAAGTGAGGAAAAATACTTTTATTTTTGCTCCAATTATGTTTGTTACAATGAAAATTATATACTATCTTTTTGCGCACGACAATCCACGTTTATTAATTAAAAATACTTGAAAATATAATTTTCTGGGGTTGCTTTATCTTCAGGTAGCGATGAAGTGCTTTGTTCCTCAAATCTCGGTTTAATAAATTTTATATTGAATTACCGCACGGTAAAAATAGCGTGGTGTTCAGATTAGTAGTTGAATACATTCGAAATAAAAGACTCGCAATTGGAGGTGGAAGTATCGCAGGCACGAGAGGCCGGTATATAATGAACTGCAGAGCTTACCGCAGTGAGTTTCATCCGAATAGTCACCGCAGTCATCATCGCCATCGCAAAGCCAATCCTTCGAAATGCACTCCAAGGTGTGGGGACATCGGAGTTTGTTGTCCTTTTCGTCACAGACCTGTTCCGATTTGACGGCTCTGCCCTCCACTTCCTCACAATGAGCCTCGTCTTCTCCCCCCGCGCAGTCGGCGTCGCCGTCGCACCGGTTCGCCATCGGAATACAAAGACAGCTGCTGAGACATTCGAACTCGCCTCTCGGGCACGGGTCTCCACAAGGGTGTCCAGAGTCATAGTCACCTTCCTCCTCCTCGATATACGGTTCCATGGGGTGGAAGTCACCCCTGGCGCCAGGTCCTACGGAGTGAACTCGATCTCCTGAACGGTCGATGACTCTTCCGTGCACTATAGTATCTCTGTTTGGATTCAAACCGTCCATCCTTTGACCTGGGTTTATTCCGGGATTCAATCGCGATCTGCCCGGTGGGCCTGCGTATTCCCCTCTTCCTGCGTATCCGCCGGAGTCTTTTCCGCGTCCTGGTCCTACGGCCGATCCATAAGCGCCGCCGTAGGACCCTCTGCCGTAGCTCCCTCCGCTTCGAACATAAGGAGCATCCCTGTCATAGTCATGGGGAAGGCGTTGGTCGGTGGGTATCGTCGGCAAGGGTTTCTTCAGTGGAGGAGGCGGTACCGAAGATTTGTACGCGCCGGTGTTCGATACTGGCTGCGCTGGCCTTAGTGACCCAGAGCCATACATGATCCTAGCCGCGCCCCTCTGCACGTGGAGCGGCGTGCCACTCGTCTCATGGTTGGGACTCTCGGTGAACGTCCAATGTTGTGCGGACACTGGAACAACAGAAAGAAAAGAAATGCTATTATCTTGTAGCGAATCTTCGTTGGATTTTATTGTAGCTTCGCATAGTCATATATAATTATTTTAGGGCTTACTATCAAACGTTAAAAAATATTTGAATATAATGTGAACGCGCGACGGCCTAACAATATCGTCTGATAGTCATATCCTATAAAAACCCAGTCCAGTATAAACTGTGCTCCACCCACCAGAATATAGACAAAGTTTATAAATATTTGTTACTTTAATTTCTTTCTAATATTCCAATGTATGTAAGTTTTTTTAAAAATGCATAAAAGGCATTTTCTTATTTTAATATTTTAATTAAGTTTTTTGAAATTAAATATTGAACTCTTAAAACATTTAATAATGTAATAATTAATTTAATAATATTGTTCAGTTTTTGTTAATGTTTATTTAATTGTTTATACTACGTCGGTTTGAATGACTTCCTTTGAATATTCTCTAATTTATTTTAGAAAATTTATATTTGTATATTTTACAGATTTTTGACACAATAAATAATAATATGCTTGTATCGCACGATGAGAGTGTTTCGTTACGTTTTTGGTATTTTTGCTAGGATTTTGTTTTAGGTAGGAATGTAAGACAGAGATCATTGAGTTAGGAAACAGTCGGTTTGATAAATAGGCTTTAGATATTTGTTATCATAATTGTTCAGAATAAATACATTTAAATTAGAGCAGTCAAATCAAATCTTTCGTTATTGTGTAACTGGCGTTTTCGGCATTATTTGAAAAAGTTCAAAATGGTAAATATGTTCTAAATGACGTATCCTATCAGCTCCTAAAAGGTTTGCATCGACCTAGCGAACAACCTGTATATTGTGAGTAGGTACTTGCTTTTTGATGTACTAGCTAGTCCTTGCGGGTGGTTTTCACGGCGCCTCCGGAGCGCGACGACTGGTGCCTATAGCACTCGATTTACGACACATATTTAGGTCCTTCAGGTCATCCATGCGCCTAAATTTGGTTTTTCTTACAACGTCTGACAACTCGTGCCCGCAGCACTCGAGAGATCTGAAAATAGTGGCGTTGACCTAGAAATTCTGAGAGCTTTTCAAAATGCCTGAAAAATACCTTCGTAGCCTATTCCTATTTCACCCTTTTAGGAGTTGATTTTTTTTTAAGGAGCCCTATGTCCTTTCCCGGGGTCAAGCTATCTTCATTTTCAAAATTTCTTCAAAAACAGCTCAGCTTTTCGCATTTCTTATATTAGTATAGAGTATTGATGAAGAAATAAATAGAATTAAGTTAGCTATTTAATAAATAATTTAGTAAAAAATCTTATATTTTCTTTAGCTTATGTTTGTGTATATATCCAATATATTATAAAATAAGCTAGTATCCAAATCTTACATTTTTATAGCGTAGAATGTCTAATATATTATTATAACATAACAAGGAAGCATATACCTACTATAAATATAATATTAATTTTAAGTGTTAAATTTAAGGTTTTATAATGTAAATTGATAACTATGCAGAGTCTGTTCATATTAAAACTCATGAGAAACGGAAAGCCTTAGCGTTTTTCTACAACCTAAATTGTATAATTGCATCTAATACAAGATGTTCTCGTGCCACTTAGAGCGAAATTTATTTTATTTGCCGGGCTGTAATTCTATAGGTAACTATAGGTAATGCCCATAGTCCGTGCATCTCACTGTTGTAGCACCTACAGTAAAGTCACAGATTGCACAGATTACAACAATACAGGGGTGGATCCAGCGCCCTCAGACTTTTGGAGGGGGTCACATTTAGACACAACGGGGATTCTGGAGGGCGAGATAGAAAATCACCCCACGACAACCAAAGAAAGAAAGCATTTGAAAAAAAAATCCCCTTCAGCACGCCTAAAGGCGGAGGTAGATTTCACCGGATCAAAGTAGGGGATAGGCGAACTCCAATTATACGAACTTGTATCAAACTCAGCGCGTCTCGACCCGTGCGCAGTGAGAGTGTGCAAACCGAATCCCATTTTATACTGTGCCGTAAGGGTTGCTCATATCAAAAATTGTTTCAAACAAAAATTGTAGGGAAATTATAGGCTTACAATTAACATTTTGAACTGATTTTATCCTGTGCCTGTTTTTCCAATTTTTCCCACCCCTAGGACCAATGGTTGGTGCTTTCAAAAAAGTTTACTTTGATAAGTTTTAGGGTTTTATCTGAATAATAATATAAAATTTAAATGAATTTGAATAGCAAAATCTATTTTTTTCGAAAAAAGCTCCAACTTATCTGATTTTGCACATTTACGAACCTGTCTAAGATTTTGTGCCCTTAAATTGAATCTATCATTTGAATGTGATTGGTGTAAAATTACGGCAGTTATCATGTCTACAAGAAAGTGATATAGATAGATAGATAGATATAAACTTTTACACTGAGGGTGGTTTTGGGTTTTAGAGGATGAGTTCCTTCGTCTTCGTCCATAAAAATGCATCGTCATCAAAACTGAACCAGCATGTCAAATTTCAACTCCGTAGGATAAGAGGAAGTGGGTGTAATTCAGCTTGCAAGATTTGACCTAAACAACTAACAAATATAGTTAAATAGAAGCTCGTAAAAAATATTGTGAATTTTGTAATAAGTATTCTGGTATTTTTTTACTAATCAAATAGTTTCATTTTGATATATAAATCAAACGTTGTTGTGTTTTACTGTTTTTAATTTATCCTTTTTTTCCAGAATTCTTACTTTTCTTAATTTTAAATACACAATAAATGTAATTGAATAACACATTTTTATTTTATTGAAATTTTACTAAAAACACACTCTAATTAATTTAAATGCAAATGTTGATTAAAAGAGGACCAAAAGATAAAAAATTATAAAATACAATAAATATTTGAAAAGGACGTTTTTGATGATATTTTTTAGAAAATCGCGCCGCGCAATTATTTACCCATTCTAGCCTCGAATCTGTCGTTTGTCACAAAAGACGCAGTTTTTATTTATATATATATTTTTTTATCTTTTTAACAAATTGTATTTAAATTGCATTTGTAATTTTATTTTTAGTTTAAAACAGTATGTGGATGTTTTTGTTAGTTATTTATTTTACAATACTTTGTTTAACATCTGATTAATAAACGCCCCAAACAAAAATTATAGGGGTAAAATATTCATAATATAAATTATGAATGTCCAGAATATGTAAAAGTACTAATTAATTACTCTGTTATTGATTAAAACGCTTTTTTAAGGACATCGGGTCTTTAAACGATATTTTCAGGTTAATCTCATTAAATATATTCTGTTTAAAGCGGATCTCATCTCGGACAGCTGATTTCCAGTAAAGACACACATCTCGAGGCCGCCCCGCGCCCTCTGCCCTCCCCTCGCCTCTCGCCCCTCCCGGACGCGACAATGGACGGTATGAATGAAAGGCTGCCGAGTGCGCGGCCGCCCAGCGCAGAAGCGCGTACGAATCGATCGGCTCGCCAGTGCGGCGACGCGACGCTCACCGGCCGGGGCGGGGGCGGGGGCGGGGGCGCCGAGACGCGGGGGCGGGGGCGCTGAAACGCGGCGGCGGGGGGCGCTGAGCCGCGGTTTTCTCACATATTTTCAAAGATCTAACGCGTTGACAAAAGACGCCTATTTTGATTGTTTACACATGAACATTTTATCCTTAAGAGAAATATAAATATATATATACACAAATAATACATACGTTCATATATTTAATACAATAGCCATACTTAAACAATTTTATATAAAAACTCAATTATTATAACACACATAATTTTTATATATTTATGACGATTATTAAATCTTTGATTATTAAATTATACAATTTTGGTGCTAAAAAGCTAAAATATTTTTGAACAAAAGTAGTCTTCATTTTAGGTACCTACCCTTTTTGTAGGATCTAGTTAATCTTTCATCTATACCTTCTTTAATATTTTGTTTGCGTTTGTCGTAATATAAAATCTTTTTATAAATATAACATTGGGTAGGAGACAACATAGCATAACCATAGGTCTTAGCTAAGCTAGTTACTTAACGGGCTAAGTGGGTGAAGGTGGGTGAAGGTGGGGGAAGGGGGGTGAATCGGAAAAACTACATAAAATATTAATGTTTATAATTACAATACAAATTGGAAAGGTCTTGTTATCGGTCTATGAAGTACCAATGTCAACGAGAGCATGCAAATAATCGGTGGTTTTTTTAACGTGGATTTTTCAAATGTTTCGACGCGAAACAATACTTAATATTTAATAGACAAAATGTCTTCCTTAGAACAGACGAAAGCCTCGTCAGGTAAAATATTTTACATTGCCTACAATTACAATTACAAAAATCTACAATTACTTAATATTAAAAAATATTTAGACCTAGGATAATCATTTTCATTTTTTCTTTTTTATGTGTTATTTACTTTAAACATTGAGTAGATTAAAATAGTTAGTTTTTTTTATAGGAAAACATACTTTTACATTCAAAGACCAAATATACTAAATAATATAGTATATTACTTATTATATTTTATGTACACTTGATTTATTTTTACACTAAATAAAATTATGTAATAATAACATTTAATAGAGCTATTTAGCTATTTAGAAAAAAATAATATTACTTTTACTTTCTAACATTACTGAAGATACGTTTTCTTAGTCGGTAATGCACCAACATTAATGCAATATAGTATACGCGCTTCTGTCGCTATTGCAGAACAGATTTTCCTAGCTCAGTACTCTTTGCCTGGCAACTAGCGGGCTCACACACGCAAAAAGTCCTACACTAAAGGAAGGTAGATTACTCAAATTATTATGGTAAAATGTATGTATGACATGTAAAATTGTAAACTACTTAAATTGTAAACTGTTTTAATAGATATAATGAAATTAATATATTTTAAGGCATATACTCAGAAAATAATAAATAAATATTATTATTCTATTATACTAAGTACTGTAATATTGTTTTTATAACATTTTCTGGAATTAATTAAATAGAAAAATAAAGTTAAAGATGAGACACTGCTCACTTGCGTTTGCAGATTTAATGTGAATGCGCTAATGGCTATTATGTATTATTATACGCTAAATCCCTTATTAGATTGGAAATAATATTGCTTTTGGGTTTTTGAATATATTTTCTTTTTTAATATCGTTCTTACACGTATTCGCTTACAAGGAATCTACGTCAGTGACTATACATTCAACTGTTTTAAATCAAAGTTTCAGTTTTCTATTCTAGGATATGAAAGGATAACACTTTTTTACCTATATTTTTGAGAACAATTCATAGAGATGTGACAGTATCGGGATATATGTTTTTTTTTAATAAGATCTTCTCGTTCTTTCAGCAGGCCAGTTATCAGCGCTGTGGAGCAATTTGGTTAACAAGAATGCCAGAATTTCAGTGAGGCGACTGATTTTTAAAGATTTACGTAATAAATTTATTTTATTTCAAATGTTTTTCTGAAACCTAACTGGATTTCGTTATGTTATACCTAAGAACTAGCATTTTTAATGAATAAAGTAAAAAGTACAAAATTGACCAACTAAATTAAGTTAGCTACAATATTAACTCCGACGAAATATGGAGCTTCATTGTAAGGGGCGAAGTACTTAGTTGTGGGTATAAAACACGAATTATTGTTATTATTGTCAAACTTATTAACTGGACTGAGCTACCAAAAAATGTGAAGTAAAAATCAATCTAGAAGGGGAGGGGGGGGGGCTGGGCCGCCCACCAATATAGGGTAAAGATCACAAAATAGGAAAATACATGCCTTGCTGTGAACTGTTTATAAACAATAAGGGAATATTTAACGAAAATCTCCATCTATCTTACTTCTCTAGCTTGATAAGTAATATAGAAATCTAATAATCAAACTTTCAATTTTAAATTAGTTAAAATTATTTAAAATCATAAAACGTTATTGTACTGACCTATCCTGTACAACCAACAACATAGTAATGCACATTAAATTTAGTTACAAATTACAATGGCTGATAGTTAACTAATTTACACCAGTTATAAATATTCACAATTATATATTTAGTATGTTTTTACATGAAATACAACAAATTGCATTATGTTAAAATAATAAAAATTGTTTATTATTACTGGGGACCAGGAATATGATAATTGTCCTAGCATTTAGGTTTTATTTTCTAAATTGCTCATGGTCACAGATGGCACTGGTGATATTATGAGTTATTAGCTATGTGTAGTTTAGTTAGGGGAGGCTGACGGAAATTCGGACGCGGGGTGAAACCTGACGACCATTTTGACAAATTCCCGGCGGGTTGCGGGGACCCGCAGTGTCCACACCACACCAGAGTCCATGGTTAAATATGACGGGAGTTTTCGCATTACATATTGCAACACCTTGAAACAATGGGCCTCCCGCCCATCTGAATTGCATCTTAATATAATCAACTAACGATTCTGCAGTTTTAATACCTCGGTTCTTGTAATCAGTCAAATAAAATATTTATGTATGAGTACTAAATACAGTCTTTTCGCGGCTTTTTCTTTTAGAGAAATTTAACTTTTTAATTCTATAAAAGGTAAAATCTATAATACCTAGATAAATAGGAGTAAAAACGATATCCAGTTCCAGTATTTTTTTTAATAACTAAAATAAAAGAGCGTTTATATAGAGAAATAAAAAGTGTAATCTATATTTTGCTAATATTATGACATTCTTTGAAACCGAATATTATGACTATAATTGTTTGGCCTTTACAATATATTTTGTGAACTTTATTATACTAACTTCATATTGATTTATGGTAGTTTTTGTTAGCGAAATCTAAAAAGAAACAAATAATCTGCATTGGGGTATTATCCTTTGGCGGACGGAAGTGCGTAGGCTTGCAATGTCGTGACGATGAGCGCCTTGGTTACCAGGGGTGGTGAAAGGAGGGAGGGGGCGCGCGTGGGTCTTCGTTAGGGGTGTGGTCGCCCTTTTTTGGCAACCACGATGGTCTCTTCTGCATTTTCTGCCAACCCTGAACGACCTAAAGTTGCTAACGTATGTAAGTACTGTAACGATATATGTATATCAGTCTAAGCTGAATATGTGGTTTTGTTACACCGATTCGCTTTGCAGAAATTTAGATATTTAGATAAGGACAAATAAGGTTATTCTTGTAAAATGTTAGCCAATACGCCTCAATATTTGAGAAGGTTATTACTTGGTTTTTTTTTTTTTTAATTTAAATATAGTTTAATATATTTTTTTGAGAAAAATGTAATCACCGATGGGTTTCATCACCGCGCGAAGGACGCATTTGAGAGCAGCAAAAGAGATGACCGTTTCCGCACCTCCCTGGTTCGAGAGGTACTGATGAGCCAAGCGGCGTTGACAAGGAGGCGCGGCGACCGACTCGTTCACTTGAGTTACTTGAGTCACCTAATCGTAGTTTTGAGAATCATTGATGATAATTCAAAGCCAAAGTTGGGCATATTTTATATAGTTTGTTGGCTCCAAAATAAATACTTTTATTACTGCCTCTGAATAAGAATTTTTAAAGATAATATTTAGTATCTCGCTTCTTGGGTTTTGAGTAAAGCATGTAGCTTGCGAAAGATATGATGACCTGATCTTGAGATAAGAAACTTAAAATAGTTTAAAAAATTTGCGTTTTGGAATTTAAATTAGATGAAACGCATAATATTGTCTTTCGCTTTTGTTTTGGCTTTAGATTCAAATTGTAACAAGACATGGCGCAAATTATAATTTTAGTACGTAGTTTCTTAGTTTTGTTAACACAAAAACTATACGCCACGCCAAATAAGAATTGCCCTATAAAGGTTGAAATTAAATAGTTTGAGAAACGACATTTATTTTTTAAAGAATATTTTGAACCTTTTTGCGAACTTTGTGTTTTTGTAGTTTCGGTTATATATTGTTTGAATATTTATTTATTTACGAAGAGTTACTAATAAGAAATGGAATTTCGATAACAGAATATGTTACAGGAATACCGTCCATGAAATAATTAAATATTAATTTGAATGAATATTAATCGCACGTAATTTAGAGTTTTAACTAGAATAAATTAGAATAACTGGGATAATTTTGAATAATAAATTTTATAGGTTAAATGGATAATGAGTACACTTGAATACATTCGAATACTTGCATGCTAGGATGTTGTAGTTTAGTCGAGTACATACTGATATTATTAAATGCTTCTTGGATATTTTGGGATATTTTTTTTATATCTTGGGATTTTACTTTAGGTCCTATATTAAATGGTTACTTTGATTTTTTTTTGGAATAATTGAATAGTACGAACATCATATGTATATTGATAAAAAATTAATTTGAATGCTGTTAGAAACCCTAAGTTAGTACAAATATTGAAACAAAGAATACCCTAACATGCTGGCATTTGAATCTTTGAATTATTTGTATCTGTTTTGGATATAATTTTTATTTATTATAACACTTGTTCATTCATATACAACCGTCTGCCATTAAGTATAAGATGAACTTTCGTTATTTTGTCAATATAAGAATATCGCGCCCATTTCAATAAACATATTTTATTTGATAGTTGCTGTTGGTCAAAAGGTAATTTAATGGTTCTTCATCAACGAAGAATAAGATAGAAAATCATAATTAAGCTTACTTTGGCGTGGTCGATCTGTGCGTAGTTGAAGATTGGTTTAGATTTAGAAATAGGAAAGTTTAGGTTATAATTTTCGTTTAGATTGTACAATTTTAGAATCTACGTAAAGCATAGATTGTATTCGAAATTATTGTAGAAGCGCCTGCGTATATTTTCAAGGGCAAAAATAACAAAATAATTTGATAAGCTAAAATGTAAACGAGAGAGAAGGAGAGAGAAAGAGCTGTTATCTAAAAGCTTCTTCCTCTCGTAAATTATGATAACAATGGAAATCAAAAACATTCTTTAAAACCATATTTGATATTTATTTATTTTATTTTATTATTAGAAACATTTCTTTTTGAATGAAGTGTTGGATATAAAGGTGTTTTTTTTAGAGGCGTGGTTTTCAATTTGGCACTACTTTTTTCGTAGTTGGTGTTTTTGACAGCTGTCACTTGATTTATGCTCAGTTTAGTTTGCCATTTCATAATGAATAGACTTACTCCTGAACAACGTTTACAAATAGTGCGAATTTAGAAAAAATCACTCTAAATTTTTTTTATATCACTCTAAAATAAAGTAAAAATCGCGTCGTGGGCCTGTGGCGTGGCCTCCAAGATCGTGCGATTTAACACCGCTGGACTATTTTTTGTGGGGTTATGTGAAGTCGCTTGTCTACGCAGATAAGCCGGACACGATTAACGCCTTGGAAGAGAATATTCGGCGCGTTATTGCTGACATACGGCCGACCCAACTTGCTGCAAAAAGTGGTTGAAAATTGGGCCTCTCGGCTGGAATTTGTTCGAGTCAGCCGCGGCGGCCACTTACCCGAAATCATTTTTAAAACATAATGGCCAACCCTTTTCTTTATAATAAAACTAAATTCTTAGCCATAACATCAAATTATATGCGTTTTATCTCTTCTTGAAAACCATGCCTCTAAAAAAACCCTTTATAACATAGAAGTAGTTATTAAGTTTTCAACACCTGTGTTAGCTGTGCCGGAACATTAGAAAGTAAGTTCCAGCTGGTCCTGGTAGATTTGTGACGCTATTACCAGAAATCAAGACACTGCCAATTGCGCAAATTTCACCCGTTTGGAAGTCACGTTCCCAAATATAGGTACCTACTATGTTAAATAGTTTCCTACATTTTATCATTTTTCACATTTAAATCTCGTCTTAAATATTTATTTTTTTTAACTATATTATGTAATCTGCGCCCGTTGGACTGTGTGTTGGGTTGACTGGATGACTTTTGCCTGTGAGTAGAGCAGGCAATCTTATATTGCCCTCCTATTTGTTTTTCGTGGGAACTAGAGCAATTTATTTATGTACTACACACACATCATTTTTTTTTTTATTTCTGCTAAATTTAGAGTTGATTTCCGTTGAGTATAAGTGTTAAGGCACGCTGCCTTGATAAAAAGAAACAAATTTCTACGGCTTAATTCGACATTTCACTGTTGCACTAGTTTTTTTTACGAGGCTTTTTGCTTACACGGGGCTTATTTTTGCAAAAATATACTTGTTTCATTATTCAAATATTTATAAAAAAATAAAATCAATTTCCCGGCACACATAGTTTTTTTTGATTTTAGGTACACCAAATTTTAACAACGTTGTAAATTGGACACTAAGATAGTTATAAATAAGTGTATAAAAATAAGTAAGTGTATAAGTGTGAAATTTCCCTTTTCCCTTTCCTCTCCCTCCCCTTCTCCTCATCTCATTAATCTTGCATTTCTTAGGTTAAGCACTAATTGTATACTCACTCGGTGGAAATATTTAATTGGTTTTATGTTATACTTATAAGTTGGTACCATTGTATTTATTCTTTTTATTTATTTGATTTTTTTATATGATTGTATATGTACTAACTGTTTATAATTTTTCTCGTGTGACTGTTTATTTCCTTAATAAAGATAAATAAATAAACATTATTCGCCATATACGTTGGCCACCACCACCACCAGGATCGTCAGAAGATTCTCCTCCCCACCCCCACATATTCGACGCTCCGGGCTAAGGGCAATATTTGAGGTTAGGTCACTTACATCATTGGAGTCGAAAGCATCTGATTTCATGCAAATAGTTGTGAATAGCGAACGCAACTAACCATTGGCAACCGATTCGCTGAGGAGGCCAACGACGCCCGCCGTGATGACGAGGCAGCTCCTCATCAAGGCCGTCCCGCTCACCCTCGACCTGGTCCGAGCCCTGTCGGCGGCCGCCCATCTCCTCTTCCTCGATGTCGCCGACGCGTGCATCGTGACTTCACAGCCGGTTAAATGATCACATCGCGATTATCGTACGACATTAACGACGCTTCACTCACCAGCGTTTCAAAACACTTTATTTTTTAAATGTCGATGAGAACCTTCAACATTAATAAAAAAGAAAATAAACAATTGATATTGGAAGCGCTACGATCGTATCTAATATGTATGTAATTAGTTTTTTACTTATTAAACGTCTAAAAGGGGATAGGAATAGAAACACGGGTAAAACTTAATGAAGATTTGAAAACCATGTTTTTTTTTTGTAGTACGATATATTAATATCCGATTGCACATTGTCTACGATAGAAATGACAGATATTTTTAGCGCGTTAGTGATTCTGCTTGATTTTGAGTTTAATCAGTTCTCAACGAGGTATTTTAATCACCCACCGAAATTTAAAGTAAATATGTTTTCCTTTCAATGGTTTCTTTTTCGAATGATATTATATTATATAAATATTGCAAAATAGTGAAAACAGATTTTCCCTTCATGCAAAATTTTGAAATGGATCGATGTTTGCGAGAGCACATGCGTCGGTGCGCCAAATATACTTTGTCAGTATTTTACCAAAAATAAAAGAAAACTCAGATAAAATACAATATTCCGTTCAGAATATTCATATGTATTAGCTTTATGTAAAGCTAATACATAAAGAAAATGTAATTAATATTTTGGTTGTGTTATTATTGAGTCAAGCCGTAGCGCTTCCATACCTTGTCCATTCAATATTGTAGTGACAATCACATCACAGCTGCAGTCACTACAATGTAATTATTTCACAGTTGATTTGGCGAAAAGGTTTATTGAGAATACTATCTCGCTCTTCGCACGACAACCACGTTTTCGTATGGCGTTAAATCGAGCTGGCATTTCGCCGCGCCGAGAGATCACCGATCAACCAGCGGCGAGCCCAGCTCTTCGACTGAAGTGACTGGCTGCTGGCTGCGTGCGCCGAACGCCACCAGGGTGGGTAGATGGAGACCATGCCGCCGTTGTCGAACACCGATTCGTGATGTAATTTATGCGATACTTTTAGGTCATACGATGTTTCCTGACTAAATAATAAAAATGTTAATTTTTCAGTAGTATAAGTACTACAATATTACGTAGGTTCAGTACTTACTAATATTTAATTTAATTTAAACATAATTTAAGCCAACAGCCAGCAACAACACCCGCTATCCAACAAGTTAATAGTAAAATAATCAGAATTCCGAATATATTATGAAACTAGCTGTTTATTGTGTTATTGTGCCCTCTGCGCACGATTACTCGTACCTGCGGCACTTGAGATGAGTCACTTTTGAACTAATCTTTAGGCCCTTCGTGCCATCCGCCCGACTAAATTAGGTTTTTCGTAACGGTGCTTTGGCGCATCTACTAAAATAATAATTCATTTTTGACAGAGTTGTTTTCACTTTCAGTGAACTAAATATAAAGCGACCTGACTATAAATTTAAATATTGTTTATTTTCAAAGTAGGTGATTTGCTTATAAGCAGTGAATTACGCCACATAAACATGGCCGTTCACTACTTCTAAATACCTTCTTTATAAGGTAGGAAATTTATGAAAATCAAACCAATATTGTAAAATTGGATGTAAAGTGGTTAGACTGATCACACTTTAACATGAACACTGATGTTTCAGTTTTCATGGACAATGTCCTAACCAAGGGTCAAAAGTAAACATAAGTAGGTACTAAAGTAAATATCTCGAGACTCATACGATAAATTGCTTTCATAAATAAGAATCAAATTATCTTATTACCTATATAATGATAAACATATATTTAATACATACATATTATTTTATCCCGTTTTATCAAACTAAGATAATATTTTCTAACGTGCAAACTTAAGTGCCTGTTATCTCTCATAAATTTGATCCTTTAAATATATATCGGTTCAATATTAGTAAATTGCATACCCACGAACCAAAAAAAAATCTACTGAATGAGTATTTTTTGGGGTAGCATTCTAACGCAACGATACGATACGCTTCTTTTCTGGTCCTGAAAAAAATCGGACAATGTAACAAGGTCGTTGTCTTATTTTTTTCCCATGTGCCTACTTGTACCGCTGCTTCCAGCCAGCTGAGATCATCAGAAGCCAAAGAAACTCACGTTTTCGTTTTTTTTTATTTCCTTGTCGTTTCAAGGTTTCCCGTACCACTCGTAAAATAACGTAACTACATTCCAAAACTGGCGTACCGAGAACTAAAAAAATAAATAAATAATATTCGTTGTTATTATGCCGCGATAGTCGTACGTTGAAATATAAATGATTATCGTACCATAATAATAAGAAAAACCTACCCCTAGTAGCGGTACAAGACAGACGCTAGCGGGGGCGGCTATCCGCGCCGGCGAGCGTAGGAGGATTGCCAATGTATGGAATAGGGTGAGCAATACATACAGCGAGTGGCGAACCGTTGTGTGCGTACCTCCGCCATTCTTCCTGTGGAAGGATCGTTCATAGAAATATCGGTGGATCGCTAAGAATAGGTTATTTATTTATATAATATGGAATCAATTTCCTCCCATCTAATTTAGATAAGTAGGTACCCATGACAATAAAAAAAAAAATACTTTCGCCTCCGGTCGAAAGCCAGGTTCTGCAGTTATACTATTTTTATATAGTATTGCGCCTGTGTGTAGAAATATCAGTCGCCTTGCTTGGCTCTCTTTGGCGTGACATGTGCAGTTGCGCGTTTGCACGCGTGCACAGAACAGACGAAATATGCGTGCAAATATTTGCAAATAGCCTCGCACACAGCATTTGTGCATCTTTGCAAACATTTACACACATGCTGGAACCGGCCTAATTACCAACAAACCACGTTGTGCGGTGCTCTTTTAAAGCGAGATTCAATTCGATTCAGTTCAAGAGAGAATCAACAAATTATCATGGTGATACCATAAAATATTAAACATAATGATTTCGGGTTTCATTGCCAATTACACACCTCACAACTGGCTTTAATGTGTTCAATGAGGTTGTTTAAAAAAGAATGGAATTATAGCACAGAATTCCTATTACTTATGTGTATTGTACGAGTATGTACCATTTTTTCAATTATACTGTTGGTTTTCCGAATAAACGATAAATAAATAAATATTTTGTATCACATACATTCAGCATGTCATACAAATCTAAAGAAATACTTCTGAACCTGCTGTGCTGCATCCGGTCAATAGAAGGTATTATATATATCATATTCTTGGACACAAGGATGCTCGCCTTGCGACTGAACGCGGTGGTTTCGGAAAGGACGCGAGGTATGTGCATGTGACAGGTACGTGGGCTTATTGTAGCTGCTTAATGGAATCATCTAAAACATTGAGGACTTCGGGTGCAATATAAGTGACATGCCTCCGTCCAAAAGTTGTACACCTACGAGTTAGAATGAAATTAAATGACTTGAAAATCTTGCCATTCGCATTTGTTGGGTTCTAAATAGGAAATTTTCTTGGCCTGCGATTAATAACCTTTAATGTTCATTTAGGAACAAGAACCCCATACAAATATACCATAACTTAGTACTGATTGGCAAGGCAAGGCAGGGTAAGGACACGGTGTAATATACACGTTTTAATATAGATTTATCAAGAATAGCACAATCATAAGACAAGTGAAATTAGCAATTCCAAGTTTTATTATTTGATGAACTTTTATTTTTTATATTTTCTTTGTCATAGGATCTCCCTACGATTTTTAGGTGTGGGGGTGATTCACCATTTGGTTTGCGGCATGTTTAGTGACGCTCGTGACCTCAGAGTAGTTTGGCCTTAAACCGCTAGAGGGCGCTAGAATTTTATTATTAGATATTGTTCAATTGATACACTTACCTACCGTGTAGTTTGGATGTAAGCCGCTAGAGAGCGCTAGTATTTTTATTTCTAGGTTTTCGATTGATACACTTAACATGTAGACTACAATAGAGTGCATAAATTTGCATCAAACAACTGATTTCCCTGTGACATGATCATTTTTTTTGTTTATTATCGTCCAATCATTGTTACCAAAGTATTATTTATGTTGAATTTTTATTTTGAAGAATCCAATAAGTAATGAGTAAGTTATCTGGTACGGTATGTCACAAACATTATCTTGTTACTTTATCGCCTTTATTCAGTATTGTCCTTAAATGGTGTAAGCCAAAGAGAATGTGCATGTATTTGTACACGATATCACAATCCATACAAAAGTTTGACGGCCCGGTAACACTCCATGCAAGAGTTTGATAATCTGATCACACAAAGTCGGCTTCACAATCAAATGCCCATATACATAAGCCAACGACACAAGCGCATATAACATCCTAGATCCCAAACAGCCATTGAAATTCTATCGGAAGGTAGAATCTATTGGAAGGAATAAGCCTTTGGAAGGAAGATGCCATTGGAAGTCGAAAAATTAAACAAAGTTTAAGTTAAAAAATTACGCCTTTGTTATTTCTGTCAAATATCTTTTGATTTATGTTTTATAAATAACATTGGACACAGTTGAAGCATTAAGTCTTTGTTTACCAATAAATATAAATAATTTTATGTTCATATCAATATGATTTATATAAATCAGTCCATTTGGAAGATTCCTCCCTAATTATATCCCTGCAAATAATTATTTACATAGCATAGAAATCCACGCTTGCCGAACATACATACATCAACAGTTGTTTATAACAATTAGCTTATACACACTTTATATTTAATAATACACTGATAACTATGATAATATTAATAAGAGATAAAACATTATTTACAAAATGAAACAAACATCTCATACTTACTATATAAATATACAACTATCTAATCACATACAATCATCATACATTCATTTAGTTTTTGGCATCTTTAAATCCAAATTAACTTTGGTGATAAAACATGTGGCATGCATTTTATTCGTGGTCCTGAACCAACTCATTAGTTTCTAATAAAAACATACTAGCAGTTATTTCTCCAAGAGAGCCACCACTGTTTGTTGCAAATAATATTTTTGGTATCAGCTGAAGCATATCTTCTCCGCCTTCTTCTCTTAGACTGATCGACTTTTTTTTTCGTGAAGTGTATATTATAAGGGTCTTCAGCAAGTTCAGGATACAGTTGAACGTCATGTACGTATTCACCTTCATAATTGCTGGCATAGCCCAGTTTTTGGATTTCATCCATTTCTGAAGCAGACCAGTCGATACTACCAGTGAAGCCATTCCTGACAGTCTCCTTTTCCCTGTGCCATGCTTTTCTGATAGCCGAAAGCTTTGCATGATGCAAAAGTCTTTGCTTTTCTTTCTCAGGTGTAGTGCCATACCGCAAATTGATGATTGCATTCAGCCCGTGTATTTTTACATCCAAGTAATTATTGCCACTTCCGTTTTCCTTAGGTATTTCATGGAATGTGGTGTTAACTTGTCCCTGCATCCTTTTCAATTGTAACTTATCTTCAGTGGCTCTCCATGTTTCTTCTTTCACAAAATAGAATGCATCTTGTTGAGCACTGTGCACAACAAAGGTAAATGGTAAAAGATAAGATCTGTTGAAAACTGATGTATACACATCTTTGTATATGGCGTTGGCTGCTGGTACACTCGATACAATTGCTCTGCCACGAGAATTCCGAGTAACTAATATTCCACGTCCAAATGGAGGATCTGACGCAGAACCAATTTTCTTGGGTAACAAATTCATTGCGTCGGTTTTTAGAGCTGACCTAGGAGGAGTTGAAAGATTTTCGGCATCCGTGATTTTCCGTTTCAGCACATGCGATAGGAATCCTGACTTTGCAGTCGTGCTGGGAGACAATAGCATTGTTGATGGCAGGTTTTGTGACAGTGACTCTTTTGGAATATTCCAGATGTTGTGGGGATTTGAAATGGATGGTGCCAATGGACCACCAGGAAGTTCATTTGGATATAACTGTGGTGCCAAATTTTTGAGATTATATCCAAGTAACTTAAGCCATGTTAAATGATCTGAAATAATAAGAGAATTTTATCACTATTTAAAATTGATCATGGAATATCTAGTTGTATGGTTATTGGTTAAATACTTAAGACCCAGTAAAATTTCTGTAAGGTACAAAATAATATAGATATGTATTCATAAATGAGGTTTAAATTAAGGATGATTTATAATTTGAGATAACTTTTAGTGTTATACAAGGTAGAATTATATTAATGATTTTTGAACAGATTAAATCAGTCTACGTGTAAGTTTATCTTCAGATCTCTTATATGAGATATGACTGCCTCACTCTGGATAAAGTGTTCTAATAATTGAAATTAATTAATTATTATTATTAATAATAAATTATTATTTTATTTTAATAAAATAATTGCTATGACCTAGGTCATATACAATTATTTTGGGCCCTACTCAACTAGGCCAAATATGCCTAGAGTCAGGGGAGATGGTGGTAATGAACCGTTAAAAATGGTATGACCATGTGCGGAATCGAACCCGCGACCTTTGGGCCAATAGTCGAACGCCTTAACCAATAGACTACCACGATCTCAAGTTTGATAGGTTGTTTTAGTATTCATAGTAATAAATCTTAAATATGCATGATTTATTACCTAAGCTTGCGCCGCTGCTATCAACAACCTTCTTCGTTTTTTTAGTATTAATATTGTAATAGTAGGTGTTAATTTACTTATAATTAAATTCTAACAATATATATTATATCATAATCTGCAATTATCAGGAGTTTAATATTTCAAATTATATTGATATCAGTCTTTTTATTTATACCTATTCTTTAAATACCATAAGAATATTTATTATATATTTCATCTATAAATATTCAAATGTATTTTTATTACAATAATTTTATTAGTTTTATTTTTGAATTCAGAAATTGAAATACAGACAGCATCTAGATAAAAAGGTAGAAAACATAAGAGTAGTGCCCAGACGCATATTAGTAATATTAATTACATTTAATATATGATCTGCACTGCACTGTAACTTTATGTATTTTGGTACACAAAATAAATATTAAAATAAAAACTAATAATCCATCAGCCTGAGGTTGTTACCCAATAAAAGCCAAATTGATGACAGACAGAAATTCTTAATGATTATTAAAAGTTTAGTCTTACCTGTTGGTTTGGAATGAGTTTGTCTCACATTGATGGGATCATTTCCATTAAAACGATACAAGTGAAGGTGAGTGGGGGTCGCAATACGCTCTATTATATTTTCCCAAAGTGGGGACATCCATTGTCCAATCAAAGGGTCGTAAACTTTTCCATTCGGCATGTGTACTAGGGAAGTAACTTGATCAAGTAGTCCACCACAAAAGTCAACGGGCAGATATAGGTACGGGTTGGAATCGTAAACTATGTGCCCATATGGAGATCTCATTATTTCTCGTATACCTTCGCCATATTGGTTGAAGACCATCACCGGTGTTCCACATTGATCCGTAGCAACATAATATTTATGTCTGAATACCTTAAAAAATATTTATTGATTATGATATGTTTCCTATTTTTTTTATAAAACAAATGTAACTAATATCAAAGATAGTCGAACCTAGTTAAATAACATAGGATGAAATTATTTGTTTATAATTAAATAGCTATACCTCAGCTACAACAAACAGCAATATATAAATCCTACTAAAATTTTTCAAAAATGAGCTTGATTTGTAAACATGCAAATATAACAAATATTTATTATTTATGAAATAATTTATTTACCTATAAAAAAAAAACATTTTTGTACACATCATTAAATAATTTATCATTTACAATTTATGAGTATTTCAAAAAATTTCACTCATAAAATATAATACTCATGAAATCTATCTATCTATAAAATCGAACTTACTTGTGCATAAATCAGATGGCCTCTGTCATCATAGACCAATGTCATGAGTTTTCCATCACGAGGTGAATATATTTCTGTAACCTCATTCAAGCGATCACGATTGGTATAGAAGAACTGGGTTACATTGCCAAAGTTATCTTTCCTTGTAACCAATCTGTAAAAAATATATCAAGATAAAATGGAATACCTATTTTAGATACACCTTATACAAACAAAACAAAATGATGTCACTATTTACCTATCAAGATGATCATAGTAGTAACGGACATCAAACCTTCCTCGTTTGGTAGCTCGAACTAATAGACCTTTAGCATTGTATTGGAATCGTTCTTCTCGCGCATTCTGTGATACTAAACCGCGACTATCATAGCGATATTGGCCTTCTCCAAATTTAATAATTCTATCCATAGCATTATATTCCATTGGAATTGTGTTCCCTCTGTAAGTAAGAGACAGCATATTTCCATTGTCATCATATCGGAATCCCCAAGGTTCTTGTGCTTCTACTCCTGTTAATTGTCCATCACAGTCCCACGTATAGTTCTTTATATTAGTATAAGCATTAACTCCTACATTCCGTGTATACGTACGAGTTTGTGATATACGTCCTTGACTGTCATGAGTAAATTCCATGCGAAATACCTCCATACGATGAATTGTTACAGTGATTTGTTTTTCCAGAAAACGATCATCTATGTTTCTGGAGAAAATGGCTGTTCCATCATATACAGATGTCTCATTCAGTTTTTGTTTTGTAATTTTGAATTGGCCAATTTGTTCAAGAGCCCCGGTTTTTAAATTGTATGCAAGATTTCTATTTAAAAGGCTTTGGCCTCCGACTCTACCTTGGACTGTTACAACTCTATAATTTCCATCGTACTCATAAATAAATTTTGCATTACTTAATCCAGTTTTAGCACCATAATCTATCCTTTCTTCCATAAGAAGACCTCCAACATACTGGAAATCCCAGCGATAGTCCACATCTCTTTCTGTATGTAAAACATCACTTGGCATACCAGTTACTTCTGAGTAATTAATTTCTGTATGACCATCTCCATGTACAATTTCTGATAATTGTCCTGAGTTGTGATATCGATAAATAATTCGGGCCCCGTCTCCTGGAAATACGGTTTGTAAAAGTTGGCCAGAATGAGTGTAGTGTTGAAGATAAGATCGAGGTGATCCAGGAGGAGTATATGTAATTCTTAAAAACCCGAGAGATGGTTGCACACTTAAAGAATGTTTAGTACCTGATGGTAAAGTAATATGTCGTAAACCTCCATCGTTATCATATGTAAATGAAAATCTGCGTTGACTGGCCAAGGTTATTTTAGAAATCATGTTCCAATCATTGTATGATATCATTTTAGTACCATCTTGAGGGGTACTAATTTCTGATAACAATCCATGGCGATCATAACTGTATCTCTCTTCAGATATTCCCCATTTCCAACCATTGATCCTATTAAATCTGTCATAAGAAATATTCAGCGGTGCAGCTCCATTGAAGGGTGTGAAAGATAATGGAAGTCCTGCTGGATCATATGATATTGTAAAAAGCGGTTGTCGGTCACAATTATAGAATGTTTCCTTGCTTGTAAACTGATCAAACTCAATCATAAGGACTCTTGAATCATTTACCCATATTTCCCTGTTGAGTGTCTGCTGGGGATTTCGTACATCGCCGACGAGACTGTATAAAGAGTACATGTTGTTGACTAATCCTTCTCCGTAAGTTGCAGATTGGTGTGACCACATATGGAGCATCTCTGCTTCAATAGGCAGTGCTGCCTCAAGAAGGGGATGTTTAGCAATTGCTGTACTTTCTAAATTTCCACCACAAGGAGTTGTTATTTGCAATGTATTATTTGGATGAATTACAGCTCTAGTCTGTTGCTTCTGATCACTTACAGTTAGCTGTTTCAAAGATTGACCTTGAAGGTGAAAATCAAGTACTTTAGGTTTCTTATCTACTGATAAAGCATTTGGATATTTTGCAATTTTTACAGCTAATCCGTGTGATTCTGCCAAACCAGATTCAATATTCATTTTTTCTCCAGTGGGAAGAATGAGTCTTGATACTCTACCCAGATCATCATACTGATAAATAAACGTTTCTCCACCCTGAAAAAAATGATTTATATATATGATACATGTCATTAAGAAAAAAAAACAACACTAGTTAAAAGAAAAGTATATTGATGTAATGTAAGAAAAAAAACTTACTCCCGATCTACTGTTTAGTAAACCAGTATTTGTGTCATATTCCAATTCTATCTCGATTTTTCCTTTTTCTGTAAGTTTTGTCAAAAAACCGATGCCGGACACTTTCAGTTCTGATTTATGATCTTGGGTATTTTCAATTGAGCTAACAAGATTACTGTAGTCTCTAAGGAATTGAATCTTGTTTCCAGATGCATCGGTTACAGTAGATAACTTTCCAAAACTTGTGTTTTTGGAATATAGGAAAGAGTATCTTGTTTTAGCTGATGTTAAATCTTTGGTAGCAATATGTTGGCCATATCGATTGAATACATAAATTTCAGAAGTTGGAGGGTAAGGTATATGAAATTCACCACTTTCATCGTGACTCGGAAGGTAATGCTTTAGAGCCAGAATATGTAAAGAACCTGTAATGCAAGAAATTTTATATCAATACATAACGAAATAGTTCAATTAAGATGTTAAAATAATTAGGAATAGGAATGTATTTATCATTTACCTTGATCAGCCACGTTTAAAACACCATCTGGTGAAACGGTTAAAGCAGAGATTGCTTGAAATTTGGCGTTTGATGACAATAGTGTCTCGGCATTACTGGTAGCTTCGTCATTATACGAACTTCTACATTGACAAGCTGTATTTTCTTGGTCAGCGTTTATATGGTGCTGAGGGTTAACTGTGGTGGAAGCACTGGAATTACAATCACAGTTACCATCTTTTGAAGATTCCAAAATTTTTCCAGCGAAATGCGATACTCTACCAGCAGTATCTACTGACTTAATAAGATTGACTCTTTTGGAATCCGATTCAGCGATGTATAACTCTCCACTTGGTGCAAAAGCTAGAGCAATTATTGTTCCTAAAATACTTTCTTGGCTTTTGTTTTCTTGAATCAAAGTGGTGTTTTTGTCTTTATCAGTGTTGACGATTTCTGGTTCATTGTTGCGACAATGTGATGGTTGGCCAGCTACAACCTTGATCTTCATATCAACTGTGAGTTTAAGAACAAGTCGGTCATCAATAAAGTGTAAGGAACCATCAAGCGGTGATAGAGCTATGCCAGTTGGCCATTGCAGTTGTGCTTGATCCGCTGGAATAGCCCCACGACATCCTGTCGGTATCCAGTGGTTATGATGACCATGATGACCTACCAAAGTGTGAATAAAGCCTCGAGGATCAACTGCTCTGATATTAGTACCATCTGCAATATACATAGTTTTATCTGCCGCTATGGCTAGGCCCTTAGGATGCGACAATTTTGCTTTAATAGCTGGACCTTCATCACCACAATTACCATCATCTCCAGGCACACACCTTTCTCCATTACCAACAACTGGCTCAATATTTAATGAAGGCTCTCTTATTGGTTCCAAAGATAACAAGCGTAATACTTGATGCTTTTCCGGATCAGAAATGTATAGATGACCATCAGCGGGTGATACACATAAGTAGTACTGATATGCAACTTGGGTAGTACTGAAAAACCACACATAATGTTAATACCTTAAAAGTAATAATATATTGCACTTTATGGGGTACAATAAAAACAATTTATAATATTATATTATTTACCTTAACTGTAGAACAGTATGTACAGTTCCTTCTGGTGTTATTCTCCTAACAAGATTGAAATCTCCAACATAAAGACTGCCATCAGGTCCAGAAGTAAGAGCTACGGGAGTTAATAATTTTGAATCTTTGGCTCTTCCATTACAAAAGTCAGGACAAAGCAGTGATCTCTGTAAACCAGTTCCCATTACAACTTGAACAGTGCGAGGGTATTGTTTCAGATGAAGAGTTGAACCATCACCTTTCTGCAAAATACCTTCATGGAAATTATAATGATGGTGTATGTCCAGTCCCCATCCTCCAATATCAGATATATCCACATCGAACCCTTGGAGAGTAGCAGTTTGTGTTTCCCATACAGGTTCACTGCACATACGGTGCTGATAGCCGATCGAGATCTTTGCTTGAGCTATACCATATACCTTCTGCTTATACACATTACGTTTGTTCCATGCAAATGTATGTGTTATATCGGGGTCTGCTTCATATGTTTTGGTGTGTAAGGACCCTTCAATTTCAACTCGAACATGTACATGTGTTAAACTTTCCGGTATTATCTTGTGAGTTAATCTCATGTAAATAATGCTCAAGTAACCAGCAGCTTGTGATGACTGATACATGAGATGTAAATCGGATCCAGGTATTGGTATTGATTCTTGAACAATCTGAATTGGAAAAATAAGTAGATAGATTAATATACATAATAAAGAGTGGAATTAAAACATCAACATTTATAATTTCTCAGAATTTTACTTGTGTTTCAGTAAAGATTAAGCTCTGTCCTGGCATTGAGCCGGTAGCATGCGGGGCCCATGAAGCGGTGATTTCTGGACTTAACTTCTCATGGTCATGTTCAGCGCAAGGTATAGGCATTCCTGATGAGCTACTATCTCCCCATGACATCAAAAGCTGTGAAATGCCAGGGAAAGCCGCAAACGGATCTTTTGAGACGGGTCTGAAAGTTACAACCCAAATAGGACTTTTATTTAAAAAAGATCTTTAAGCTATTATATAAGCAAGAAATATAAATAAGCGGCTGTTGAAATGGATCAAATAACAGTTAAAAATTATTGTGTGTATACCTTAATATTGCAGTTGCCTCGCTATCATCGCTTAGTTGCATTTGCACCGGCGGTAAAACCACAATTTGATTCCATGGCACAAAAACTGTCCGAGTAAGAGGTTTAAATGGAGAACGTTGAAACTGAAGAGTAACAGCACCACCTCCATTCACCAAAACGTCGAACCTATAAGAATTTAAATTCTTTATCAATGGTAGATATTTGACAAAAATGGTAGCTAGAGAAGTACCATAATATGTGCTAAAAGCGTATTTGCTATGAAAATCATTGATTGAGGTCAGGTCCTTTTCAAAAGAAGTGGATAAATCCTGACATTTCGGAGATAATCACACTTTTTATTCTCAGGGTAGAGGTAGATATAATAGGTAGTAGGTCAATCAAGAAACTATTCACTGTTGTGAACTAAGGCTAAGAAACTTAACAAAAAAGTGTACCAGTTCTCACCATGGATAGATGCATTAAAAGTTTCCTAAAAATGTGTGATCATTTTCAAACCATCTGGATATTAATTAGTCTATCACATATGGAATGTAGTAATCCATAAACTAAATTTTAAGTTTAAAACATGATGCTTAGAACTAATAGGAGAGACTTGAGAAGAACTGAAGAATTTAAGATCTTCCAAATGGGTTTGACAAATATTTACGGTAAAATATTTTGAAGCAATTTTCATTGATGCTTTAAATGTATTTGATTGATTTGATCTTCGAGGATATTTAATCAAATGGTTAACTACTATTAAGGCTGTTTTCAGAAACGTGTAAATGTGTTTTCGGGCGTTAACTATCTTGAATTATACTTACAAAAGCATAATTCAGCAATTCATTCATATTACAAAAAAATGCAAGCTGTAGTTGCAATGATGTGAGCTCTTTCGAGTGTGAGGATAATCTTATTATTTTTTGAGTACATTTTTTGTTAATTGATAGTATAATTAAACATACAAATTGACATTAGTGTTCAATTGCCAAGATAGTTAACGCCTGGTGTATTTTACAGTGAATGTCAAGATGCAATATGATGGGGTAAAGGGCCGTTGAAAAGTCAATTTTCTGTTCATTTATATCCATTTTCATGATAATAATGGAGATTAAGAGAGAGGTTCTAGTAATTTTTAATTTTTGACCGAGTAATAAAGTTTTTTTGTGATGGAGAGGCCATTTTGGCGACTGAGAAAGTCACAGCTTCACAAGGAGCATTGTTGGGGACCTGAAAATGGAATATTGATCATAAAGATTACTTTTGCAGTGGATAGATAGACAGAATGGAACATTTCAGATTATCCAGAAGTCTGAATCTATTTATTATTCTGATGGTGAATAGCAGTGATGGACGCTTGAAGTTGAATTTGATGAGTTAGTTGGTATTGCCAGTTGCAACCATGATATTAGGTCATAGGTCACCAGTGAATTCAACTTGGATAGCAATGGATTGCTGGGATCGTATCTTAAGAAAGACAATAAAAAATTGCGATACGAAATTTAGCGCCACTGTTAAACGATTTTCTATGTTTTGCAAGTTTGAAATTTGAAGGGCATTGATTTTTAATAGGTAATCAGAAAAATCCAAGGAGATGGGGATGTGGTGTTTTTCATCGAAAGTTAACTTTCTTTCGAGAAATTTGAAAGAGGTAAAGGAGAGATAGGATAGATCTTCAGCAATTGATAAAAATCCTTCTCCTTCCTCTGTAATACTGGAAAAGCTGGTCGTTGCAATTGAAAAAAAACGTCACTTCAAACTCCCCAAAGCCATCCACCTCAGTTCTATGGCTTGAGTTATCTGAATTCATTAAGTAGTTCATTAAGTTTCATAGAAATATAAAAAAATATTGAAACTTACCATCCTCCTTGCCTGGTTAGCGTGAATCCAAATCTCGTATCACGATCAACAGATACACGAATACCCACAATTCCAAGACCTTGTGGCGATACAACTTGACCTCGCATTACAGATACACGGCTATAAAAAAGCAATGTTTGTTATACAAATATTATTTTTAAATTTGTACATTTTACTCATATTGAACATTGTATTCTAATATCATAAATTACTTGTAACATCTCACTGAAATGCCGATTTAAAAAGCTCGGTTCTGTCCAGTGCCCAGCATGCTGACAAATTATATGTTCTCATAAGAGCATGCGATGCAATAGGACATCGATCTCAATTGAATAAATTATTAAATGATAATAAATTTCTGATATAAGTACAACATAATAATATATTGGTCATCATAGATGTAACTGTTGTGTGTGGTATGGATTACATTGATATTCTCTATAATCAGGTTAGCTTTGAAGACTTTAATTTAAATAAGTTACACATAGCGTCTTTGAAAAATTCATTTTATGTACCTAATTATTTTGATTTGCTAAAAGGTATGGTGGATGGCATTGGCTTTGTAAAGGAATAATGACTTTCATGTTAAAAAAATAGTTGGTGAGGCCTACTAGTAGTGCAACAATCGCCAACATTTGTTTGACCAGCTGACATTTGCCAGACATTAGTCAAATAATTTTTATTATTTTGAAATATTATATTTAGTATTAGTAGGAAATGCTGTGTTAAGAGTCATGTATTTCAAATTTATCTTCATTTCAAAAAAATGCAAAAACAAGTTAAAAATAAAAACAATTATGCTTTTATAATAATGTTTTAATTAGGAATATCCGTTATTCTTTTGATATGTTATATTTTTATAGTCATATTATAAACTTGATAACAATCAATTATACTTTATTTTTAGAATAGAAGTAATTGTGCGGGTAACATATACGCCATATTTAACATCAATGTCTTACAAATAACTCGCTAAATGATTACATGTGTGAAATATATTTTTAATATGAGGTGACACCAAAAGGTGTGAGAGAAATACGAAATTTGTCTTACTAAAAAAATACTAGAATAATAAAGAATAACTATGGTATCACAAATAGGTAATTATTACACATTGAAAATGATTTGAAATTTTAAGGGACTATGGATGTCAAGTACACTAAATTAATCATAAGTGCATATAAGTCAAAATACATACAAAAATATAACTATTATTTAATAGTAAACATTTTACTGCCTAGCTGGACATCAATTTGAGTTAAATCAAAAAATATACTTTACTATGTTTAGAACAAAGCAGTAAAAATATTAAATTTTGCCAATTTGTTTTTATTTAACACAACAAAGTTCAAGTTATTTGTTTATTTTAATTTGTTTGTCGCTGGAAAAGGTTTTGTATGGACCAAAGGTTTCGGAAACATACGGAAATTGGATTAGGTAACAAATATGTAACAATTAAGACGCAGACAATGAGGACAATAGGAATTAACAAATATAACATTTTGGACTCTTCACAAAAAAAATGACCAAGTCTCTTTTCTAAGTAAAATATAGTGTGTATAGTGGTAATATAGTGTGGTTGAATGCCATATAGAATATATTATATGCCCCAATTGGTGTTGTGAAAATTATGTTAAATTGTGTATAGTGAACTATGAAATATAAGCACATCCATAAGATGAATTAAAAATTGGAAATATCCAAGTTTTTAATGCAAAATTAAATAAATACTTCATGACAGTGCAATTTATACTGAATGGAGTAGCTTGGTCAAGCATTAGTGTTGTGGTTTGAAATATAATTATAGATATCAAATTTAAAAAATATATTAAAATAATTGGTTTAAAATCCATGTACTTGTATAATGTTTCACCAAACGTTCCCCATGACAGCAATGAGACTGATGATAGTTTAGATACAAACGTAAAAGTGTGTTACAAACAGTTAGACTGCACGATAACAAGATACTAAAGCATTACATACACAAACTTTAACATACACATACAAAATGAATGAAAACAAGGGTACACTAACATATAGGGGAGAAAAAAAAGTATAAAAAGCGCCAGGGTTTGTGAGCTATCGTCGGCAGATGTATGTTTGTGAATGCGATAGGGTAAAATAACCCTCATTCGTCTATAGCAGCGATTGTGGACATAATCTGCCGACGACTGAGGAATCATTCTACGACACGAATAACAATAGTGATACAAAAGGAAAATGACTTGAGAATCATTAGTTCAACACATACAGACACAGGGTATAGCAAATAAAGGATATGTGGATAGAACAGAGATAGATATTGAACATTTAAAGGGTCAGAGGTTGGTCTGGCTCGACTTACCACGGTGTAAAGGAATTCCAGAACTCGCTAGGAGTGGCGGACACACGGCGGCACAGGGACACAGAAAGACAGGACAAGATTACTACACAAATAACCTACGACTCACACATAGCGACGCGACTGAACGCAGCGCTCTCACATCACTCTTTTCTAAATTTTCGTTGCGGTTATATTGTTATAAAAGCAAATTACTCCAAGCGTACTTAGTGTCGTGAGCGCAAACAAAATATGTCGATAGATTTTTCTGCAGGTTAAGCAGAGCACATCCCCAAAGGCTTCACTTAAAATTGTCTTGTTTCTATGGGCAAAACCAAACTTACACAAGCTTATATTTTTTTAAATAAAATTACTATTGCACACACGCACACTCCTGACGCTTATGTGAAGAATACGGAAAATCGTCATACGATCATTATAATTGGTATAGTGTTTTTTAATAACGAGTAAATTAATATAAATGCATCAGAGGTACCATGATAGACACAGGAAAAACTAATCTGTCTGTATTAAGTTTATGTTTAAAATGAATTGTGTTCAAATTCCAATAACGTGATAAGTGAGCGGTAAATTTAGGATTAATTAATTTAGTACCACTGAGCTTCGATTATCATTCTGCAGTCTCTCTATTGAAATCAATTGTTTGGCTTGAATGAAAAAAAAAACGCAAGAGGTCAACGAACAAGTCACCGACAGTTACATGTAATATATATTGTCATGCGAAAGAACACACTGAAACACATTAATTGTGAATAAAGCAACACATCATTACTTAGATATTTCACACAGTGTGTATTAGTTAGTATTTTTTAGATAACCAATGCTCTCTTATTGTTATAAAATCAAACGTCAAGCAATTGTGTTAAGTGCTTATACTTAATAGTCCAATATTATGTGCAGATACACCAATTTTCTCACACTTCCTAATAACATAATGTGGTGCTCGTTAAATATACACTAAATATTGTGTCTACCATGATACCGATTTATGATGTTATCCTGAGTTTTTAGGATAAAAACCAATAAAAGGCTAATTGAAAAATAAATATAACAAATACATAGATACAAAAAAAAAAATATATATGGAAACAATAATATTTTACTGGGCACATCTCGTTATTGTGTGAAAACAACAAATTAGGGGACTGACATCATAAGGTTAGACGCACACAAAGGACAACATTAGACAATACACAACACATCAGGTTTGGCGTGTGAAAATAAATTTTAAAATCAGAACAAAAAATATCAAAGTATTTTTAATATTATAATGTAACTCATAAACTAATAAAAATTAAATTGTGTAATGATTTATGTAGGTAAAAAATATAACTAAAATAATATGTGAATTACGCCAAACCCGAAGAGAGGAAAGAGTTTAGGAATGTATTCATTAGGAAAGGTCCAGTTATAATTTTTATCCATGGGCTTACAATCGGAATTACTTTGGAACCTACGACTACCGTTAATTTTCAGCTAATAAGCAATATTTAATTATTTCATACTTATCAACAGTTAAAGTCAAATTCCAATGGTTTTTAATAACAGGAGTGAAAATACTTATTTTCAATTAAACTGTATTTAAATAAGCATAATAATGTTGACGGGTGATATGAGTTTTGAACAAACCAAAATTGTTTATTGAACTTACCTTTCTGAGTACTCGTCCATATGTGCGTAGGATTGAACAGAGTTCTCCTCAATGAGGAATTTAACTCTTTGGTAGAAAGAAGCGGTCACAGACGGAGGCTGTTTCCTCAAGAGGACTTCGACGGGGTCATTGGAAGCCAGGCACATGATGTGGTCGGTGCAAGCCTGCCTCCAACAACATTCAGAGTCCGAGCAGTCCGTCATACCATCTAATAATTTTCACAATGGTAGTGAAAATAAAAAAAATAAATATGCTGCTAGTAGTGAATTGTACAAAAATATTTTCTTGTTTAAAAATTGTTTATTTCAAAGTGGTGTGTAATTAATTTTATAACATTGCATTCCAGGGTTAGTGATATGTGTAATCCTTTACCAGCCTACTAAATATACAATAAATTATTAATATATTTATTCCTTTAGAGCAAATCATAGTTCGACGGCATTAGATAGAAAATTATACAACTGTTTGTCACTTACTTTCCAAAACCTAGAAACTTTACGGGTACATTTAATAATCAGTATAAATATATTTTTTCTGTATAACTGTGTACCTTTTTACAATATTGTTTTATTTTTAAGTTGAACCATTTATGTAACTTTAATTGTCAATGTTACTTTTTTTATATTCACTTTTGCTAATACTTTTATAATAATTATGTATTTTTTCCTATGTACTACATTATTTAATGTTTCGATTAAATAAATCTTGTATCTCATAATGCATCTTTAAAAAATAAGAAAAATATTGACACATTGTTAAAACATTGAAGATTTTAGTGATTGGTGCTAAACAAATGAAGTTAAAGATGAATGTTGAATTACCGTGATCATTGTCCACATTATCATTGCATTCAGTTTCTAGCGAAATGGAACAATCCGACCCAGCCCAGCCGTCAACACAGACACATTGATATTCTCCATTTTCCACACTGCATTGACCATGACGCGAGCAGCTATTCTCACAGCCCGCTGTATCAAAGCAAAATAAGATGTTTCATATACACAGATATATACATATAAGGGATTGTAGTTGCATACTTCCAAGGATCGAGCAAGGAGGAGGGATGTGAGATCGTAACGTAGGTGTCATGTAGTATAATTATTTAAACATTAATACGTTTAAGAAGACTGACTTTTCCATGTACAGTTTGTTATTTTAATGAATGTTTCCAATTGTGCGGGACTTATTATTATTAATAGAAATAAGGTACGAGCTCGTACCAAACATTGCGCAAGCTACCGCGCAATCAACTCCCCGGGCGGCAGTTTGCTCACCTCAACACGCCCCGCCGCCCAATACTTACCCTTGCGCAGTGAAAGTGCGTATGCTGAATCCCTCTTTATACTGTGCCAGAAGAGTTGCACATATCAAAAATTGTTTCAAATAAAAGTTGTAGGGAAATTAAAGGGTTACAATTAACATTTTGAACGTATTTGATCCTGTGCCTTTTAAGGAATGTATGACTTTTCCCCACCCCTAGTACCAATGGTTGGTGCTATATTAAAATTACTTAGATAAGTTTTAGGCCCTTATCTAAGGAATAATATAAAATTTAAATGAATTCGATATTTTGTATACTAAGAAAGTTATAGTAAAATTTCACTTTTTTGAAAACCCCCCCAATCCCGCCCTTCTGGTCTGATATTACCCATTAACGAACTTGACCCCGATTTTGTGCTCTTAAATTTTATGTATCAATTTGAAAGTCATTAGTGTAGAATTACGGCAGTTATGGTGTCCACAAGAAAGTGATTAGGTAGATAGATAGATAAATATATAAACTTTAAACTGAGGGTGGTTTTGGGTTCTATGAGATGTGAAATGTGAAGATATGTTGAAATTTTCCAAAAGTGATGACATGGTAATAGGTAGCTTTCCTAAAGAAATCTACCTAAGGTGGACTATTTTGCAAATTATGTTGAAACCTATGGTGTGATAATTGGCAACGGCCAAATCGGTTTTGCTTATTTGATTATGAATGATGAAGTCTGTAATTTTGTAATATATAAATGCCGTTACTTACGCAGTGTGCAATGTTTTCCGTTCCATCCTTGTGAGCAGACGCATGTTCCGTTCTTACACTGGCCGTGCTCAGAGCAGCGTAGATCGCAAGGAAGAGCATCACAGTAAGGGCCAGTCCAGCCGGGTTCACATTTGCACTTTCCAGAATCGCACACTCCGTGAGCGCCACAATCCAGACTGCACAGGACTGAAAAATCAATGTAAGATATGTTAATCAAATTGAAAACAATAAGGAAGAAACGTGATTAAATTAGGTTAATTGCTTCTTTGGTCAAGGCTAAGCACGAACTAGAGTCGCAAAACGCGATCAATATTTCGTTTCGCTATGATTAAAAGTATTTACACCAGCGCTTAATTAAAATTGAAAAATTTGGGGATGAATTATTTTCACAATTTTACATAATTTGTTACTCGTAATAGGGAACACAAACACCTCTTAAGTCTCCGGGACACCCTGTATAGTAATTTTAGATAGCTCAACCTCATACAAATAATAGGTGCCTAAAAAATGCAGGTGGTAATAACGATGCCCTGATGACTTATGCTTGCGGTACTTGCATTTATGTAATGCCCAAAATGTCAGTGGTAAATAAAATACCTAGTTTGGTTTCACACAATGACTCCGATAGCAATCACAAAAGTTTTTTTAATATTAATTTATTCTTTTAATTCATTCTTTTTCTTCATAAGATCTTACCGAGCCACTGGCTTATGAGCTATTTGACGATGACCACCAAATTCCACTTGGAATTAAATATTTCTGAAATGACCTCGGGGCTGATTTTCCAATGCAGAAAGTTAATAAATTTGAAAGTAATGTTAGCAGGAGGAATGTCTTGCTATTCTATATTATCACTTTACCGGTTTTGCAGTGCTATTTTGATAGATAAAAGTGCAAATGGAATTAAAAAATGTATGTGACTACTTTTTTATTTTTTGTTTAACATTTTTATTTAAATAGAGATTAGGTATCAGTGTTTCTCAAATATGAACAAAATATACATTGCCAAATAACAGTTTGAGATTAATTTTTCAATAAAAATGACAGCTACATTTAGTAATTCAATGATTTTTATTATTATATTATATACCTTGGGAGCAATCTTCTCCAGCATAATGTCTATCGCAGACACATTTTCCGGTTTCCAAGTCATATGTTCCGTGTTGTGAGCAAGCAGGTAGGCAACGCTGAACTCGCATATCCCTCTGGTTGCAGACGTCTCCCCTCCAACCAGCGCGGCATTGACAACGGCCTTCTATGCAAGTACCATGTTCGCTGCAGGTAGGGTCATTACAGTCTCCTGTCAGAACAAACATTCCAGCAATCACCATTGGTTGCCTAATTAATAACTCTTACAATGAGTACTGTCTTTACTTTATGGAGACTGATCTGACATGACTGATATGAGACTGACTTTGCAAAATGAAATACATGATATATGATAAATATATGATAAGTTATCAGTTTTGGGACCATTTCAAAATCACTAATAAATACTAAAGAAAAAATATAATAGGAATATTGTAGCCTAACAGGTCGGTTGGCAGTTTAGTCAGTGCTCAACACCAGTTTACCTTTAAGATGAAAGAATAAAAAGATGTTAAAATTGCTAGACATACATGACATGAAATGAAGAAGTAGACAATGGATTGGATTCGAGGGTAGATAATAATTTATTTAAGGACAATGATACAGCGGCAACAGTGTCCTGGATTGCTTGCACTGCAGCACCATAACATCTTACTGCATCTGCAATGACCTGTTCTAAGGCTGTTCAGATTGCACCAGTTTTTTTATCTAGAATCTCGTAGTGATACTCTTTGGTAGATAACAAACGAATGATTCATGGCGGATTTCTTCAAAGCCTCCATTGAAGAAACAACTACCTAATCGAAATAAAAGCAGGGCTACCCATAAAAATCTTCCTAATGCTATCTAATTTCTTACTAATGCTAGGTAATGGTAGGTTTTACTAATATGCAAAATAATAAAGTTTTGTAAAAGTCTTAAGTAATATGAAATATATTACGTTCATCACAGCGTTCTCCTTTCCATCCCATCTGGCATTGACAAGATCCAGAAATACATTGGCCGTGTTTTGAACAATCAGCTGGAATGCAATCGTTGATGGGAACGTCACACTCGGGGCCTTTCCATCCATCGTTACAGTGACAAACACCACCGCCGTATTGACCATGAGCCGAACACAGAACTGGACAAACACCTGAAAAAGGAAAATATATAGCATCATCTGAGGTTTTTCTTTTGAAAAAGTATAACACATAAGGATTGGCTACATACTGAAATTGACATGATAACCTTAAATTTATGATGACACCCATAAAATTGACAGTCAACGGCTGTTGGTAACTCCTGCTGTTAAGAAAATGGTATTGCCATCTATAAATTAAGATAAAGAGGGAGGTTTTCTTTATATTAGATTTCTGAGCAGCCAGAACGGTTATTATGAATTTATCTAGTGGTAAGGAGGGGCTTTGGTGATAGTTTAGCTGATTATGAGGAGAACATTGTAATGTAGACAGGGATACCTCCATTGTCCGAGTGCTACTTTTCAACCAGACAATATGTATCTGGTTGTGCATTATATGAGGTAATAAACAGACAATGATCTTTTAAACCATGCCAAATGAATCGTCCCTGTTAAAACCCGACACAGGTAAATTACCCCCGGCGCGGCGTTTCGCGCGCCGCAACACTCCGCCATGCTGGATTAGAGACTTAACGCGAGGAGTGTACTCGATGCAAAGTGGCGTACTTGGTTTTGCATTTTTCACTTTCAGTTGCGGTATCTATATGTTTTAAAAGATCGTTGTAAACAGAGGATAATTGTCGGATTGTTTGGACAGGATTGGTTTGGCGTGAAGAGCATTTAAGTACCTATTTAACATTTCTGAAGGGTAGTTTACAATCAACTTTTATATCGAAGGGACAAAGAACACACCCATCCATTCCATTCGAGTTTGGACTGACGTACAGCATTGATGGAACTTTAGGGTGCAGCCAAAATGATTTTTTGCAAAGTAGCATGCGAGGGAAAGACCATTGCCAAACGAATTTGATATCTTAAATACAAGTAGGTAGGTGTATAGTTCAATACCATTAATATAAAATCTTACTTTTAGAACAATCCACTCCTTGAAATCCATCAACACAATCACACTTCCCCAGGTAACAGGATCCACGACCAGAGCAATCATCAGGACACGAGTTTGTTACACCTTCCGCCTCAGAAACAATCAATTCAACTTTGTGGGGACGCAGTTCGTCATTATAGACAGACAGAAACCACCTTCCAGTATCAAGGTATTGCAATAAGCTTACATTGACTGTCATTTCATTAGTGGATCTTTTTGATAGAATATGGCTGAAAGATGAATTGTCTACACTGGAATCATCGATCGGAAAATTGATTCTAACTGCAGGAAAATATATGATTTCATTGTGGATTTCATCCGATAAGATTTTGCTCGTTCCATCATACTTCTGTGAAATATCATTCAAAACTTCACCAGTGTCCGTTTCAGTATTTCTACGTTTCCTCAGTCGATTATCAACTCTTCCGCCTCGTACGAATTCTACAAAGTCGTATTGAGTCACGCTTGGAGCGACGTTTCTCCTGCCGTAAACAGCAAAGTTGGCTCCCCACGGAAGGGTGAAATTCAATCGCACATACGCTGGTTGTTTGTTACGGAACTCCGAACTCCAGAACTGGTACGGTGGAATTACAGCGCTGTGGGAAACGTCGAATTCGCGAAGTTCCAGAGTTGGCGGCCACGGAGGCGGAGCCGCTTGTTGGGCCTGTTGAGGTATTGCGCCCGTTTCTCGTAGGTCATCTACAGGAGTAGTTGATCCTGATTCTGTTGATGTAGCGGGAGAATCTGAAAATATATTTTTTAACTGATTGAAAACAATATATTTACATCAAAAGCAATTGATTAAGACATGACAGATTCAATCTTCTCACAAATATCGAATAAAGTGCAATATTTGATACTATTTACTTATTACATTAGCATACTAACCAAATTGAAATATGTAGTTAATTACGCCATTATCTTCAAAGATCGTTGATTATCTTATTTCTTGAATCGCAATGACACATCATTCTCTCACGCTAAAAGGCAATGTCTCTTTCATAATAGGCTATTTGTCCAACAGGATCGCTCCATTAATATGACGTCGTGGTAATGTCTACCCACTTCTCTGCTCTGTGAATCTACTTTGGAAAAGCTTAGGCAAGATGGACTCATTATCTAAAGCTTTATCATCTGCAGTGGATTGGATGATAACATTTTATTCACATCTTTAAAGGTTTTTCAATGCGATTAAAGTATAAGGAACATAAAGAAGGCTAGTGTTAAATAGATACAAAGCGGAAAAAAAAATACCTTCAGTTGGTAATCGGGTCGATAGCAAATCCCTGGATAGTTGGTCATGTGTAACTGCCTTAACATCTTGAACCAGGATACAATTAGAAGAGTCCATATTTGGCTTCATTGACGAGAGTGCTGAAATTTAAGTAAAAAACTGATTGCTATCCCTAATATTTTACAACCTTAAAAAGAAAATCCCTCTTCAGATTTTTTAAAAGACAGCTTTAAAATTTTATAACAGAGATTCACCCATATTCACTATATTATTATTATTGACTATATTGACTATACATTCAAAGAGTTCGTACCTACCATATTGTGTAACGAAAGAGACAGTTGCTAATATGCAAGCATTTAGAACCCTATCCCGCCCCCTTATCACAACTATTTTTTTAAAACTTTAAAATCTTTTTTTACATTTGCGAGAGTCATCTTCATACAATGCAAATGAAGCCTCAAGACCACATATCAACAAAGCTTTTGAAATTGAGCTTTTCGAACAATCAACGAAATTCGGTCAAAAATCAACCTCTCAAAAATCTCTCTCAGTGATCCGGGAATTATTATACACATAGATAAATGCCTTCCACTCTCATATTTAATTATCAATTAAATAAGAGTTGCGATTTCAATTAATGCAAGACAATGTTTTTTTATTTGTAATTATCCCTACAACAGATCGCTGTCGGGACGTGGCTTAACTGAATGATCAATTTTTACTTTTGGTTTTAACTGTTTTACTTTTACGCATAACAAACTACAGGTACATATTTACATACATAATAACCTAAATTCCCCCTTGCATATACACACATACTATAATATTATGTAAGAAGATACACGCATACTCTGATCCCGCAGATATCATATTATTTAGACAGGGTCTTTCCAACCATCACTTATTGACCGGCAGAGAGCGTTGAATTTTCAATAGAAACGTATTTTCTTTGTGATCTCAGTCCCCTAGGGATGTAATATCCGAAGATAAGGGTTGAAAAATTTCGGAGGTGAATGGTTCATCTAGGGTACATAGGTACAATCAAGTGCAAAATAACCAATCAATGTTTTGGCCAATATTTGACAGCTGTTCGACCAGCTCACCTTCGACGCAGTGGGTGCGGATTTAGACGACGACACCTGCTAAGGGATATTGAGTAAAACATTGAGTGGTTATTTTTCACTTGACTGTATATAATAACTAACTGTTTAAATGCCTCGTGTCTATATAGCTACCGCGACTATTATTTCTATTACAAGACGGCACACTAAACAGTGGTTGCTTCACTCCTCACCATCTATCATATCTTCGGGCCCCGCAATCAAAAATTATCATTGCATCCAAAAGATGCATGATAGGCCTCGGTTCCACCTTGTCTTGCGCTGGTAGCTTTGTTCCATAATATGTTTAGGCCTTCAGGCCAAATAACTGCCTCTGCGTCAGAACGTGCCCTAGTGGCCTTTCTGTTAAATACAAATGATATAAATGGATGTAGAATAAAAAACTTACTGGCGAAGTAGGCCAGCATCGCCGCGAGAACAACCGATATGAATATCATGGCGATCGAGAAGCACTTCCAGGAACAACGGTGCTGGCATCGCTTGTCAATGTGGAATCTCGAGGGCGAGTACGGCGAGTAGGACTGCGCGTGACCCGACTGCGAGGGTCGCAGCGGGAAGACGGGCATCACCAGGGGAGAGTTGGCGCCCAGCTGGCAATGACTGCTGCCGCCAGGGACTCCTCCGCTGCCCATCGTGCCCATGTTCTGTGGGAGCTGACTCTGCATTTGCGCGGCTGCCAACCTGGAACGGACAAAAATGGAGGATATTGGTAAAATATATTTCACAGAATATTAGAAACCAATATAGTGGCTCTGGTAACCAAAAACTGTGATTTTGTATAACTCCACTTCTTCCCCTCTTCTGTCTACATACAATTATATAGTTATTGTATTGTGTATTGTTAGTGAAACTCTTAAAAATTACAGACTACTTAATACAGTATTAAGTAGGTACACATATTTTGTTATCTTTAATCTACATACTTATTATTACTTTACATTTTTAATAAAAAAAAATAATTATACTAGAGTATTTTTTTTTGTTTTTCACAGTTACGGATTTTTTCTTATTTGTAAATCTCTGAAGCAGCTGATTATCTAAAGATCTTATAATTGAGGTTGGAATTCTTTTATTTTTACAAGCTTTTATTTAGCTTGCATTTTGTAGGTATGTAGGGTTTAGGTCAAATTTTGCAAGCAGAATTAGAAACACTTTCTCGTATCTTAAAATTTAAAATTAAAATTAAAAGTTAAAATTTGAAGAAAAATGTTGGTTCAGTTTCGATGACAATGCATTTTTATGGTAAGCATGACCTGATTCTACACCCAGGAATGGTTTCAGACGAAGGAATCCTCAACGGTCAACAGCACAGATACGAAATTTGTATACGCATTCAAGGACTTTTTTACTATTAGTTTATTTAAAGATTTTCAAGTGATAAAGTATAGGAGTAAAACTCCTATACTTTATCACTTGAAAATCTTTGTGCTTAAACAAATGCAAAATTAAAAATAGCAGAGCCATCTGTTTTCACATAATTTCTTCGTAACAACCTTTGATCTAAATACGTTCATAAAGGTGTGGAAGGGCATGACAGAAAATCCGATAATAAGGAACTCAGGGAAGTTTGTATTAGCTTACAGCTCATAAGCTATTGGGTATATCAATAAGAATATACCACGTGATAGCCAAAAGATTAAGTATTATGACCGTGGCACGCCCCCATTTCGGGTTTGTTTTAACCCATCCTATATGGATGTTATGTTATGTATGTTAGTGGATGTGGGGGGTTTGCCCCCCGTGTACCGCGTCCTTTCCAGAACTATTGTACTTTTAAATCCACTTATAGTTCGCCCTCTAGTCCCGTACTGTAGATGAAGTTAAGTATCTTTTTGTGTGCGATGATTCTAATCTCTTTTGGCTTAAGGAGATGGTTGCCTAGAAGCTGGTACCTTTTGTATATAAGGGACCCACATTTCCCTCAGTAGGTGTAAAGGGGTTTCTGGGCTCTCTTGGCAAAGTCTGCACCTGTCGTCGGTCGATAGGTTTAATTTGTGCAGATGTTAATTCAGCTTGCAGTGGCCTGTTAAGGTTAAGATCCTTAGTTGGTTTTGGCTTAACTTTAATAGTTCCGAGAGTCTTTTTTGCGAGAATCCTACTATGAGTTCTTTGGCTTGCTTTTGTCCGGGCAGTTCTTGCCAGTATTTTTGGCTTTGCTTCCAAGGCCAAATTTTTAGCAGCCGACTGGTGGTGCTTTTAGCTATGCCGCAGGCCGGTTCTGTGCCTATCATAGTCATGCTAGCCCCTTTCTTGACCAGTTCGTCTGCTTTCTCGTTGCCATCAATGCCTGAGTGGCCTGGTACCCACATAAGTGTGAGCCTGTTGTGTGTAGCAAGGGTATTTAGTATTTGTACACAGTTTAGCACTAGCTTTGACTTGATAGCATTTGAGTTGATGGCCTTCCGAGCTGCTTGGCTGACTGAAAGTATGTAAATGATTTTATTCTTGTAGGATCGTTCGATGCTTTCATGCGCAGTTTCAATGATGGCATATAGCTCCGCCTGGAATATGATGGAGTGCAATCCCAGGTTGATCGATTTCTCGAGTCTGGGTATCGCCCCACATATGCCTGATCCTATATTTTTCCGTTCTTGGAGCCATCGGTATTCCATAAATTGCTTCTTTTTCGAAGTTAGGGTCCTTCATTGTCACATTTGGTTCTTTATCTATATGGATACTTGCGCTCAGTATATTTTTTGACTCATATAAGTTACGACGCTCGTTTTGATTTCAATCAACAGCTTCTGATGTAAAAAATAAACAGCAATGAGAAATTAGGTTGAAATTGTATTAAGTTAAAGTTAAATATTAATAAAAGCCAAACCAAAGTCGGATTAAACTGGTCAAGAAGCTCGAAAAAAAAATTATGCAGTTAGAAAAATTGTCTCGCCAGCAATCTAGCGGGGCCAGTCTGCAGCTGACTCGCCGATCGCTTGTGTAAAAATGTCAAACTAACTCCACAGAGTTTAACCCTGAATATCCATGCCGAAAGTCGCAGCGCCGCGCGTCAGCAATGCCACTAGTAGGTATATCTACATAGCACCAGCCTTATTGTTTATTTGATAACTTTTTTCCTTCCCAATAAAAATGTTTCTTAGCGTTGGTGACCATTGCATCACGTCATTTCTGTCATAGCAGACCCGCTACTTAAGCGCTAAGCTGACCAATCTCATCGCGTCGAGTTCGATGGTCGACAGATGATGCCAATCAAGGCAATCAAATTTAATTTGTCGGCCATGGCGGACGTAAATGCCATATCTAGCCAGAGTAAACAATATAAAGCTTGTCTCTAGCACCAACATCAACACAAATTGATTAGACTAACGCCTTACATTTTGGACATAACTACCAGAAAAAATATAATTCGATTGCAACATTGTTGAACCTACTTTCAATTTGTGGCCCAAGTAGGCCAATAATGAATACTCAATACACGAAACGAATAACTGCCATGGTAGTCACCTTAGATTAATGTCAATAGCTTCACGAATTCATAAAATACAGAAGACCTAATAGGTAGGTTTCTCCCTCGAAGTCAGGTAAAACTTTGATTTACAATTATAAAAAGTATTTATCCGAAAAATCTGATAAGTTATTAACTTTTACGATTAATATTAATAATTAATAAATTATTAATTAATTTAGTGTTATAGCTCTTATTTGTAGATATAGCATATTGCTCTTATTTGTAGCTTATTTGAATAGTTAATAGCTTATCTGTATAGTTAATAGCATAATTTGTATACATGTTTAGTTTCTAACTTAGTTTTTATGTTTATATTAACAGTAGAAATATCTAATTAGTCTTACAGATACTTTTTAAGAATGTAAACTTGTCATTAATACCAATTGTTTGTAAGACTGTTGATTTCTCTAATAAAGAATAAATAAATAAATAAACATAGTAGAAGGAAAATAATACCTATATAGAATTAAAAAATTTAGGAGATTCGAAAAGTCTGTATTTTACCAGAAATTTCTTAAAAACTTTAGACATAAATTTGTTATTAGCTAAATACAAGAATCGAGAACATAAAATTACAGTGGCAATTTTCAAGATTTTCAAGAATGATAACATCATTGAGAGGTTCTCTTTTTAAAAGACCTTAGATAAAATAGAATGATTTACGGCCACGCGCAAGACAGATAAGAGCACTTTCAGAAAGAGGAGAGAATTCTTTAAGACTAAACCCATACTTCTATTTAGTCCATTTGACATATCTAACCAATCCCTGTATTTTGAAAGAAATTATTCTGTAGTATCCTATTATTATTATTTTAGTTTTCATTACGCAGAGTTAGCAACTATTGTAATGTAATGATTATATATATTAATAAATATATATGTATATTTTTATGTATTCGTATTACATGTACGTGTATGTATATCAATGTTAATTTTCGTAGTTTTATTTTGTACTTACAAAAAAGCTCAGCGCAATTGCATTTAATCAATCTATTAAATAACTATTAAAATTAGCCTACCTTAGTACGGGCAATGTCCACTTAAGTTAGATTATGTTATTCATTATCTAAGAAATATGTAAAAACAAAAATCAATAAATAAATAAATAGTCTATAATGGTTAAGGGTTTGCAACCAAATTTTCATTTTTAATATTAATTAATTTAATTTTTTTTTAGTAAAAATATGTAATTATTACAAAATACATGTTTTACTGTAAATAAAAAACAAAACATAAATTGAATATCTATATAACGCGATGTTACCAGTATAATTGCATAATCAACGAAGATTATCATCTCCAATATAAAAAAATCATAACTTCAAAATTGTTGAGAATCGACCTTACTATTTTTTTATTTTTTTACTCCGTTATTATTGACTATTTAATTGACATTTGGTTAGTTAAATTGGGCTAGTTAAATTCGAATTAATTAATAAACTTAATTAATACAATTAATTTTGAATTACATCAAAATGAATGTTGTAATAATATCTGGCATTTATTACCATGAAATTAAGTAAACATGGTTTCTGGCAGCACTGTTTTTCATCTCGTGCATGTGTCGCCTGTCAAGAGTCAGTCTTTTGTTGCCGAGTCGACAGTGTCTGTTAAATTTCATTCACAAATTAGCTTTTATCTCAGTTAGTGTGACTGTTTATTTCTGGTACCTATTCGTAGCATTTTTATTGGCATTTTAGTTTATCGGCCTCATGCATAGTCGTGTTAAAGTGTTTTTAATATTTTAAATAATATTATGACCACCCAGTAATATGTGTTGTCAATTTTTTTTTATTTATATCGAATATTTATTTACCTATATATTTAATTGTTTATTCATTTGTTTATTTATTTGTTATTTTTTTAATTGTTTCATTTATTCATTTTATTTTTTCATTTATTAAGTGTTATTGAGTAGACACTTAAATTTTATTCATGTGTTTTGCGCTGGTCTCTTGTATGCTCATTGTAACACTTCATATATAACCTTCCTTAGAACAGGTAACTCATACCTAGTTAGGAAGACTATAGACTTGAACTCATCGGCCAACATGTTTTCTCAATAAAAAAAAACCCTAAAGAAAATAACGTTTAAAATAATCAAGTTTAGATTAACCTCTCTGAATAACACTCTTAAAAACACCCTTACACGGAACACACCCTCGCAAAGGCACACATCTACTCCTAACCCGAAATTCTTTGAAATCTTTTCAGAATTATTGTATGAGTTATTAAATAAGACGACGTATTACTAAAATCAAAAAAATATATTGAATGACTTCGTATAGGCCTACGTAGTGGCAACGTTAAACCTAAAATACAATAAAATAAAATAAAATAAATAACGGTTAAATCTAAAATATTGCAGTTATTTAAACAGATTATGCAAACTACTACTAATTACTGAGAGTAATTTTATTTTTTAATTGAAAACTATCCGGCACTTCATTACCTACGTACTCGTACTTGATAGCTTTACTCAATTCAAGACAAGTTAATTCAAAAAATGAAACGCGTACAACTTGTAAAACGTGAAATGTAAAAATAGTACGTGATTGGTTTGAGGGTCCGATGCTTTTCGTGAAATGGCTTGTAGCCGGCTATATTTATTGGTATAAGAATATTATATATAACATCAACTAAAGTTGAAAACGGTTTTAGGAATTAATTCCTGTTATTATCCATGGAGTTATATTAATCATACGCGATTTATTATTTTACGCGAACTTTTTACTTTACATATGCAAAATTATCTGTAATGATATTAAAATATATTGCCTGTAAAATATATTTCAAAATAGCGCATAAACAAAATAATGCAATATTGTAGCATTCGGAATTATAGTGAATTATTATTCACGCATGCCAAATTTCAACTTTCTTCAGTATCTTAAATATGTTTGTCTATAACCACACAAAGTTAAGGTTTTAACAATTTAAAATTAATTTATACGATTTAAAAACGAAATAAAACATAAATAGCTACAAAGCGCATTTAGCGCGATGGTAAAATCACCTGGGTACTTATTTCATGGAAATAAGCTGTGCGCTGCAAGCTAGTTTGTGATCATAAACTCATTATTTTATGTCAATAATTTAATAAAAAGGGAGTAAATTATAATTCCAAAGATAAAAAAAATCCTATCAAACGTGGAGTGATGACCGAGAACGGATTGAAAGAGGTCATCCGAAATTCTAAGTTCGAGCCCGTGTCGTCTTTTGACCTGCTATTTCTCCATGGACAAAACGATTCTTGGAAATGACACCAGATGGCACAACTTGTACTGCGAACAGCTACGCTACTCTTGGGCCATTTCAAATCACAAAAGCATCGTTTATTCAGCACAGCACGTGTACCCTAAACAGATTACAAAATAAATTTTCTTCAATTGCGCGTGGTTATACTCAATTTGTTTTTTTTTTGTTTGGAAGTACTTAACCTGTTTTCTTTTGAACATGCACAGTTTGTTATAATAATAGGATAAGATCAAATAACATTATTTAGGAGTAGATCGTAGATGTAGGTCGGGCTTATCGAGATGCAAAATTAAAAAAATGCAAAAATAATTCATACCCAAATTTATTAATTTTTTCAAAGCGCTCGTGTAAATTCCCTTTTTGCTCGCAGGAGCTCGGTCAAGGTCGGCAATGACCTGGCGCGGCGCGGCCTCGTTAGCGACCTAACTTATGACAAGAGCGCTTTCATATTATCACGTAAGGTTTACAAATTTTTTACTCGGAAACCATGAATTTTGACATGAGCTCAAAACAAATCATGTTTGAAATCGCAGGGCCAATAAACTGGATTTACTATCGGAAACGATCTTGGGACACGGTATGTATTTTTTTATTTATTTAATAGATAACCTTTGGAGTATTCCTTAATAATAAAAACACTTAAACATTTTGAAGTTTGTAGTTTTGTAGTTTAAGCTTTGTTTATCCACTTTAAAGCACATTTGAACTGCGAACTCGCTCGTAAAATGAAATGACTATTTTATGAGATGATGATATTACATGAGATTGTGGTGAGCTAGTGGTTGAGGCGATTTACTCTTAACTCTTACTGCTCTGGTCACTGCACTGGTTCGAATCCGTGCATAAAAGTCATACAATTTTAAATGTTTCATTACTACCATTATTCTGACTCTAGCGCAAGAAATTCTATTTTAGTTGAGTAGAGCCCAGAATAATTGTAATAATTTTAGCGCCGAAATCAGTTATTTCATTTTTTCTATCACGGCCTAATAAAGAAAAATATTCTTGATCTACGCTAATTTACATAATTGTCTTTTTTTGTTAAAGCTTTTTACTAATTAACATCAGTCCACCGAGTGCAAACGAATGAATTGTTTTTACAACGAACTGGATTCGAATTTTCTTAGCATCCATACAAACACATTACTAAACAAAACTTTATCTCTGGCGTACCTACATATAAAATAAATGTATTATGACAACTTTAAGTTTAAAATCTGTTTTGATGATATTTGGAATAAAAAATATCGTTAAATGGTGAAAAAATACATTTACAAATACATTTAAAACATTTTAATTTACCTATGCGAATTTCTTGTTTGTAAGGCATTCGAAAACGTGTTAAAACTCTGGATCTAAATTATATTTTGACCAAATATAGATTTTCAATGATCGGTTGATACAATACTCGGGGTAAAATAATTGAATAATATTGAAATATCTAAATTTTATAAGTCTGTATTTTTTACTAAAACAAGTTGCAAGAATATCGTGTACCAAAGAAATAGCTGTCTTTGTCTGAAGTAAAAATGTCTAGATTACGTGCCCCAGAATCTGATAAGCATATAATGTTGTACTATTACGGCCGTGATGTAAGGCCAAAGTTTTAGGTGTTCGCCGCGAAGAATGTGTTTTCCAGAAGAGAGCCGCAAGATCGCATAATAACGGCCTCCTATATTTCCCCGTTTATTGTTTCAAAGTCTTCCACTGACATTTACGACGGCGCTCACCGGGGAAATTTAACGGCGCCATCTTGTTTTTTGATATTTTCTATCGCCCTCTACAATACAATAACAGCCATCGTGTCACGGGCTGCGGGATTATACAACTATTTCGCAGCTACGACGCACCGTTTATTGATAAAATATAATAAACGATACCCATTTGACCTGTCAGTTCATACTTCTTAATAATTTGTTGGCCAACGTTTTCGCATTTACAAAATAATGGCTGCTGACTAAAACAATTAAATCAATAATTGTCATTACCATTTGCATAAAAACAAATTTTACAGGGGACAAAAGAAAACCGTAATAATTAATAAATACTAGGCAAGCGTCTGCGTAAGTGCATAAATTCGGTTTTAAAAACGTCTAAAATATACTATTCAAGATTTATTTATTTTTTACAATTGCACCTACCTCCTATCTGCTGTAATAACAAAAAAGCTCCGTTTTGGCAGTAAAAAATGGCACAATAAAAAGCTGTTTACGAATACTGAAGGAATATTTATTATAAAAAGCAAAAAAAAAAACAAACCTAAAATTTCAACTAAAGAGTTTTTTTTGTATCATTTGTTGACCGATCAGTAATAAAAAAAACCCAAAATGATTTAAACCCATAATTTAGTTTATGCTTCATGCTAAAATATATTATGTTTTTTATTTATTTTTACTGCGTGAAAGCGCTATCTTCGACGGGCATGAGAGCTTCCTGTTTCAATTGTAATACGACGCATAGATGGCGCTGTTGGTCCCGAAACTCGAGAAATATCGATTAAGTTTACCATGGATGTTATAAAGTTGACAAACTTAGTTTCCGTTTTGTAACGATTCTGTTAATAAAATAATATTTTTTATTTATTTATCATATTAAATTAATATTAAAATAAAAAAAAAAACTAAACAATTTGATGCATATACATTACGTACCAAAGAATATTTTTATTTTGAATTTAATTGAATTTCTCATTACAATTTTTAATATTTCAAATTGAATTTTTAGAAATGTCGGTCAACCTAATTCTTACTAAAATACTAGGGCGCCGCTTTGCTTCGCTGCGGCATACATTGGAGCGGAGTTTAGTATATAAATGTATTTCTCCATAGGGATTACCATTTAATTTTTATAATTCTTTGCGCAATCAAATGTATATGTTTTTTGGTATCTATGCACAGAAGACATTGTCGTGGTCATTTTAAAAAAATAATTATCAAAATCGGTCTTGTAGTTCTAGAGCCTTAGTCCGTGAACAGAGTGACATTTGAGTCACCACATGGAGCTTCGCTCGCTACGCTCCAATAAGTCTAACTGCGTCCAAATTAATATTGTTTAAAGTAAATAAAGTGAAACTGCGGAAAATATATATAAATTTTAATTATTTAAAGCTTGTAAGTATTCTTTTCCACCTATCGGTTCTTAATGTATATTTTTTTATTGTTATTCATTAGAATAACAATAAAAAAATGTAAATGGCTTTTATATTAATAAAAGCTGTTATATTGTCCTATATTAAGGTGAAACCGGTTATTCTATTAGGTTGAGTAATATTAAAAATACCGAATGCAATAAAATTTTTCTCGTTATTTCAATTTTCATCGCAAGGAACCTATTATTATTAGTATGTATTAATACCGACTAATATGTTTAAAAAGAAAGAGAAATTAACGGTTTGGGGAGCCCACGCAAATTTTAGCAACTTATTATTTATAAATCATGAAATCACGAAATGGGGTTCTGTATCTTTAGGCAAGAGGTAACCGAGGAACATAACAGCAGAAACAAACTAGTCAGTCATATTTCATCCACCACTATTATAATGGAAGTACACCCAACGAGGTGGTGGTCGAAGCTGAGGGCGCAATAAAGCAAGCCTGCCGGCAAAATAATCGCTGATAAGCTATAAATAAAAGAATAAATAATGTCGGCGCCGTCCGTTGGCCGTGTAGAGCGATAATCATTTAGCATTACTCATTGTAGCTTTCCCGCGGGTTATTTGAGTGCAACTTTGATGTCAGAATGAAATAGTAGCAGCTATTTGCGCGAAAAGATCGTATCTGGGCGGCCATTACACGACGTTTCGCCGGCCACCTCATTACTGGCATTTCCACCACTGGCCCAACTATAAATATTGTGCGTCGGCTATTTTTGTGCGAAGACATTACACTTCCAGGGGTTTGTTAATGAATGCAAATGCGCCGGTGCAGCTATTTCGGAGCTCAGTAAATCATGCGAGTGCGGCTCGCAGCGCAACTAGCGAGCGCGGTTCAAGTGCGTTCCTAATGTGCGCGAGAGAGCTATTTATATGGCGTTTATTTAAAAAACTTACTTCTTGCGATTCATACCGCCGGAATAGGGTGGTCTATGAACTCTCCATGGAGAGGAATACTTCGCTGCACGCGAACAGAACATCTATACATATATTTCAATTAACTTGGCTAATTTCTTTTGGTCATTTTTAACAAATGAGTTATAATTGTTCATTCACTGTCATTAACACTAGAAAAATATATCATAGAAGTCAATATGTATAATCTAAATTATCGAATGCATTTACATACATACTACTGTTTTATTTACAACAGTATATAAGTAATTTACTAGTAGATATAAGAATACTTTCAGTTACTGCATAGGAAGGATGTATGGAGATATTATACAAATATTACCTTTGTATCGATATGAGATTTATTTAATTATTTTAAATATTTATCAAAATTTTCAAGATGGTTCTAGATTATTTAATGTTGCAAAATAGCGAATATTAACCGTTACTATTTCATCCGATATTAAAATAAATTATACTGCGATAAACAAGCAACTGTTTATTCTTGGTCGATTTATTTTAAGCTACCAATTTTAGAGTTTTTAATTATGATAATTCTAAAGCCAATCCTAATAACATATTTATTTGTTTTCTAATTGTCATTTGATATAAAAAAATGAGAATTAATTAATTTTATGAATTTCTAGAATTATATTTTTTATAAAACTAACAGTATTTTAGTATTCGATTGTAGAAGTGTATATATTGGTATATAATAGAAAAAATAGATACCTGTGAACATTTAATGCGAGTATACTTAGAGCTAAACGCAATTATTTTAAAAAAACTTTGTATATCTTTAAACGGCAATCATATATACATATCTTTTTAAAAAATAAAAAGATAAAGAGTATGATTATGCTGTTTTTGTTATTGGCCCAACAATTTAGCTACAAAATGACGATTCAAAATCGAAAACCGTATTTCGTAGCTTTATCAGATACCTAATTGAACACAGAAATGTAAATTTAAATAGTAAATCATCAATATTTACATAATATAATACTTGTGTTTGTTGACAAACATGACAAACATCATTTCGAAAGAGTATTATTTAATTTCAGAAATATTTTATAACTAAATGCACGTATATCGTAAAGGAATTGAAATTATGTTTTTAAATTTAATTTGAATGTAAACTTATTCACTGAATAGGCCAAAAAACGTGGGAGATAAGTGATTGTGTACAATATAACTAGGAGTAACGTTCGATTTAATGTTAAGCAGCTGCGCAACTGACTCTTAACTAACGTGTAATCTGACAGCATGTTGCGATTGAGATTGGCCAGATTTCGGCTCGTTTCGATGCGTATTTTTAACAGCGCTATGCAAATGATTATTTACCATAAAATAATGGACGCTTCATCTTCAAATTTCAAATTTAAATGCATTGGGTTGACGTGAAATTGATTTGAATTTTGAAATGATCACAGGTTATATTGTACCTATATATTTTTGTACATAACAAAATCGACAAAAAAGACTATTATTGTTCAATTTATGTCGGTTATGTATGGGACCTTTTTATCTGATTTGATGTAATCGTTTTAGATTTTTAGAAATTTCAATAAACGGAACAGATAACGTATTGATAATAAAAAATATTATCTAAAAATCTGGAAAATCTTTATGTAAAATGTATAGTTTTAGCTTTTAGCTCCCGGTTTTTACAGGTTTCATCAGAATACTTTATTTTAGGTATTCTGTATTGGATATGAAATATTTAAAAGCTCATGAAAAACAGACACGACGCGAGGCAGGATTTAAACCTTCTACCTATTAATGGTTAAGTATATATATCACGTACTCAAACGCCGCTGATTGATTATTCCAACTTAAAAATAATATGGATATAATACCATTAATCTACTCATTCGTATTTAGAAAGCTATTCGAACTAAACAATTTTTTAAATATGCACTAAAGATTTATACGTAGATTAAAGTCCTTGGCCTTCATAGGTGAGAAATTAACGATAGTTATTGAAAGTTTTGAAAATTTCTTCACTCGACCAATTTGAATTCTGGTAACAAAGAATCATCCCACGACATCGACAAGGACAGAAAGAAAATTTATTTTTTTATTTTGGTATGGCAGCCGTTAATCACATTTCTGACAAATTTTAAATATTAAAAAAAAAAAAAATGGAACAAATAACATAAAATACGTGCATGTTGGTTGCTATACTTAAAGAGTTTCTTAAAAAGTTTTTTTTTCACTAAAATATTTTACTATTGTAATGATAGTATTTATTAAATGTATTGTTGTGATGTAAAAGACGATACGATTTCCCTTTTTTATTGACAAAAAGTCAACTAGATACCTTATAATAACATAATAATATCATAATACCTAAACATATCGCAAAGGTACTTTTTTTAAGCAGCAGACCAATGAATATAATATAAACCGACCTAATTTTGTATTATTATATTTATGGTGTTTTATTTTAATGTTTATGACATTCATACACATTAAAAGTATACATATAAAAAAGGCCTATAAAAAGTTTTCTTGCAGCTATAAAAATAAATAACGAGAAATGTGGATTAGACATACATATAAGAAACATTAAAAATTTTAGTTATAAAACAATGAGGAAAAAAGAAAATAATAAATTACACTGAAGTCAATATAAATGTAAGTATATGTACGACTTTATTAGTTTTTATTAGTTATTAAGTAATTGAAACAGTTCCAATATTCAGTACCTATACTATGTTAATAAATTTGTTTGTGTTGAAAGAATTGCAATCAGTTTTAAATGGGTATTTTTTATTGCAGGGTCAAATTACATAAATAAATAATGTTTAAGATATTGTGAATTATTCTTTGAATGTCCACAGAAAGCTTAGGGCAATGTAGTAAACGGATCTGTAAATAAGTTAACATTGAAATACGATTACTAAAGAAAATGTTCAGACAAGACTTTACATTTGTAGTCTATATGCATCAAATGAGTGTCATTTTGGTTCATGAGTTACTTTTAATAGAAACTATCACGTATTTTGTAGTATTATTAGATGATCCTTGAATCCTTGTAAATAAATAAATACATTTTTTCAAGAGAGCAGAAAAGCTTCAGCTAAATAACATGATTGATAAATATATTCAGCGCCGCAGGGCAATCGATAAAACTCATTTCTGTGGAAAAAATCGTCCCCGAGTCTGTCATAAATTCAAATTTTAATATCGAATGGATGGTAAATATAAGCATGTATATAGGCGGGGATGGGGCAAGTTGGGGCAGATCGGAGGGCGGAAAATAACGGAAGCAATTTGCGATCGGGCCGCAGGCTGTCGCTCGAGGGAGATAGAGAGGCCTACCTCGGGTCGGTGGCGAAGGGCTCGGCGTAGATGTTCCTCACTGGAACCCTCCTCGGCAAGGGAGGTGGGACTGGACTGAATCCCTCCATCATGTCGTCGCAGTCGCCGTAAGACGGCTTGTGCATCGACTTCATCGTCATCTTCAGAAGAATTCTTATAAAACACTAATAACACTCTGAGATCATGTCTTCCACTTTATATGTTATAGTATATTTTATGTCCTAAGGATTTAACGTCGACTTAACACCTATTTGGTACGTGGAATGGATATATTTACTATTTAAAAGGAACGGAATTTAAATTATAATAATTACGAATAGTTTTGTTCATTTATTAACCACTTTTTAATTCAAGGTAACGTCAACACTCTCTCGAACACTTCGCACATACTCGGAGATCAGTTATCACCCCTCGAGTCAACGTTTTACGCGCGGGTCGTACATGGCGCTCGGGCTATCGCTCGGCGAGCGCGTCGGCAGGGCGCGCTCGTGCTCGCGGCTCGACGGTCCGTCGTGCAGTGCGCGTTGCGCGGCGCGACGCAAACGTGCTGGCTGCTCGGCCCGCGGCGACGGTGTGGCGCGCGGCGCGCCGGCGTTCGACCGGCGCCCCGCGCGCCGGCGCACCCCGCGAGCGCCCCCGCCGCTCCCCGCCCGCCCCCGAAGCTCTTTTATTAAGAAGGGCGAGGGCGCTTTTTAATCTTTCCCTGTTTATGCGAGCAACAGTTATCTCTGCGAGCGGCCGATTTCTCTCTCTCGCCAATTTCTCGCCGAAGGGGTTGAAGCGGATCCGGGATGAGCGGATCTACCCTTTCATTTAGACTGTTCGCTCCATAAAACGCAACCGTTGTTTAAATACCAATAAAACAACCGTCAACACAAAAAATAATGATTTTATTTTATGTGTACCTATGTACTACAAAACTGTACTTTCTAATACTACATTTATATGGCTAGAAATACCAGAATCGTAACTAAAGTAAAACATTTCTTCTATGTTTCCGTATACTTAATTGTATAGGATATTTATAACACTCCAAAAATGTATTCGGTCTGTAATCTAAAAATTTTTACTAGGTGCTTATTTCTTCCAATCGATACGAATTTGAGGTTCCGGACCTTTGAGGTGCGGTAACTTTGGCAAGTTTTATTAAATTGAAATTAAAGCACACACTCACTACTAGCACACTACAAAGTTACTTTACGTGGTATATTAAAAGTTGCGACAAGTGAGCCGCGGCGAAAGCCAATTCGTGGAAGGATATAAAAAAATAAAACTGAGCTGTAATAATAAAAACTAAGAAATAATAGGTACAATAAAATTCGTATTATTAGCAAATAATAAAAAAAAACATAATAAAATATAAATCATACTACTCTATTAAATAATTAATAACTGCTACTAATAAATACTATAATTAATAATTAATATACTACTCATTAATTACTATATTAATAATTAATATCATCAATTTTTATACATACTTTAACGTTTATCATTTATAAGGACTTACTAGTCCTAAATACTCACAATAGATAATTAATATATCACAAAAAAAATGTAAATTAATATATCACAATATCACAATTACAGGTTTATACAATATAGTATTTTTTTTTCTAATTTTTTTTATATATAATATTATAAATATAGCGTATAGAGTATAATAATAAACACGGACGCATAAGGTTCTTACTCGATAAATAACAGATACTTTAATAAAGTCGTTCTTGAACTCAAACCCTTGTAACTTGTAGACTTAGTATAGTGTTTCGTATTTGAATGCGGCTAATTGTATTAATAAAGTAATAAGGAAAGGTTAAACAGTGTCAGTAGTTATGGACAAATTATTTTTTTTTTACGATGAGCTTAAATTACAGCGATTCTTAATACAAGTTACGATTAAAAAATAGAAAAACTAAATAAGGCCATTTATAGCTAACTCCTTGGTGTCGAAAATAAAAGTAATTTAGATGCCAGCAAAAAAAAGGGATATTAGGAATTAGGGACAATTAAGGAAAAGTAGGAAAAGTTTATGTGCGTATTGGTGCGTATAGGTAGGTGATGACGGCTTTATAAAATTAGAGTATTTGTGAGTGAACGTGCTTGAATTAAAAATGAAATAGGGAAAATGAATGAATCCACCACAAAGAATGTATAAAGGTTTAATAAATGTAGGTGTATAGTATTCAAAAACATTAATAATTAATATTTAGGTGTAATAGGTACTTACGGTTTAGGTATTTATTATCGTATAATCTTCTTATTTAGAATAACATGAAATCAATTGTCATTTCGAGTTGAAAGAGTATGTACGAGTATGATTGATAGGTTCGCTGCGTGCATCTGTTATGTAGAAATGAGTCGCCGAGGCGTGCTTAGCGCGTCGAAGCGCCACGCGCCGCGCGCGGCGCGCGTTCGCACCGCGCTCAAAGCAGCGTGCGAACCGCGACATGTCAGCGTCATTTCATTCATTCTGCTTTGATCGCATTTGTACGATGCTTATTGGATGGATTAGTACAGAAGAAGTGGTTTGTTCGCTAACGCACAATCGATTACATGTGATTTATTATAATTTTGTCGGTAAATTATTAGAATGCTATTAGAATTACAGCCAGCGATACAAGATCAAAAGTAACAATGCCTGCAGCACATCGGGATACATATTTGTGGCTACAATCAATATATTTTTCTAAATAGTTTTTAAAGCAATTGCAATGCCTTATGTCATTTAGTTACGATTATTTTTAACCGTGCACAACAAAACTATTTATGCCACGCTAAATAGATATAAAAACGACACGATTCTATACAGGTTTGGTACCATTTTGAAACCGCAACCACTCGCATTATATTTTATCAAAAATAATATGTCTGTAAAAGAATTTATTTTAAGTAATTTTACAAACAATATTTTTAAACAGTAACACATTATTTTCTCAGTAAGAGCATGAAATAATGTGAACTTAAAATTACCATATTACGTTAGGAAATTATGTCTTCAAAATAGTAGCAGTATAGCATGCCTCGATACATACATATAAATGTGTATATTTTTATAAAATATCTAATTATATTTATAAACTATTTTATCTAATCCATATATACGAATAAAGGAATATTGTGGTTATATATTAATTGGAAATACACAAAATCTCGACAATAAATATATAATTAATAAAAACGCTCTTCAATTTGTTACAATTGGTTTCACTATAATCTAAAAATCAATGATCCGGGATTATTTTATTCATTATTTTTTTTATTTTTTATTATCATGATTTTGGAAAAATAAAATCAGAATTACTTAAAATACCACCTATTGAGTTGTTACTTACCATTGCAAGAGTACTTACGCAGTATAAAGATAATTTATTTTACATAAAGATAGATAAATAGTTCTGAGAATTTCGTTTGTGTCTTTATAAGTAAGTGGTTTCGTATGCAGGCGCAGTGTCGTTTATTTCCTCAAAGCCCATCAGCTCTTCCGCAACATTTACCGATAATGTGTTCATGTGTTCATGTGTTCATCAATACACAGCAGATTTGGTGGAAATGGTGTCGTTATGAACGGCAGCTAAATGACATCAAAAGATTGACATGGCTCAAGAAGGGTAAAAATAATTTAAAAATCCTCTTTAATAAAGTTTATCCTAAATTTGTCTTTGATTCCATTTGCTTACCAGATTTTATTTTTCTGCCGGCGTCCGTCTGTCCGTTGCAATTTTCAACTCGAAAAGTACAATTGCGAAAGAGGTGATTTTTTGTGTATAGGTTGATACTCTCGAAAAACAACCGTTTAGATCACATCGAAAGCTGGTCGGATAATATAGATATTTAATATTAAAGTCAACGATTTTTTTATACTGAAGAATAAAACTGGGCATTTTCGATAGGCCGCACGGCTGTTGGAATGTTTTCCTTATCACTGTATGAGCACAAATAAAAATATGTAAAATAATGTTTGTGCCACGTTATAATTTGAAATATAATTTCCGTGTTTATTAATTTACTGTGGTTACACAATATAGGTAATGACGTAAAAAAGAATAAAATATATTAAACGAATTTAAATAAGATACTTCCCAAATTATTGCAATATTTTTTATACATATATCTTATAACTAATCTAATATATGAATATCATGATTCTATACGTCAAAGTTCGGATAGAGGTTTAGCGACTGTGACAGATCTCGCAAACAGCTTACAATCTATCTATCTATATGGAGTTCCTTTCGCCTAGTTTTCGTGATTTTTGCGCGTATTTACAACTCTGATAAATGACGCTCTTACAAATAAGCCCTGCGGTGGCTTGCGGGGGGATTATATAAATCCGCGACAAGCTTCGACTTCTTCCGTATTAAAGCACGAAAAGCACGCGGCTGGCTACACAGGCAGGTAAGCCCACATCTGACGGAAAGGCTCAAAAGGTGCTTTTAAAATTTACCACCACGAGCGCAATCGGAGCCATTAACTCTCCGCGGCATCAGAAGATCCAGTCAATGCGAGGGCACAATGTGACCGAACCATCTTTTATTTATTTATTTTGATTATCCACAAAAATATGTTAGTAAATAACAATTTATAGATTTGCGGTAACTCTGGAGTTTGTGACTCTCTATTTGTAGATGTAAAAGATAAATAATACTATAGTTTTATCTCCTAAATAATTTTTATGTAATTATTAAGTAAATTATTTATTTTATCTAAAACTTAAGAGTCTCAAAAGGTCTGTATTTTTCTGTACATTTTATCAAAAGTTTAGACGTAAATTCAAGAATCGAAAAAATAAAACTACAGAAGTATAGCTTATTTTATAGAGATGCAAATTCAAGTCATTTTTTAAACATAACTTGTCTCTCTTTTTTTCTACAGAGTGTTAATGCGTTAGATGAGATAGAACGATTTAAAAGCAAGCGCAAGTTAGAGAAGAGTACTACCGGATAGATCTGTATCCATATTACCTCACTGTGACCAATCGCACTGCGCCTCTGGATCGAACCACCCCACTAGGCACTGCCTGTCAGGGTGTAACAGGAGTTAAAAAAAATTAGAAATAGGTCATTATATTCCATTTATTAATTTTTAAACAATTAGCAACAAAAATAGTTATAATATAAATTGAAGGATATCGTCAGAAAAAAGGAATTGCATAATTATGATTCTTATACGTCCAATTTGAAATTATTTTTATTACTTGCAATAAGTGTGTCATTTTATTTTTTTTATCGTTTTGATGTCGTAAGTAATGACAAGTGTAAGATAGCAAAATATAAAAAAATAAATTTATTATTTAAAATATATTTATGGTCTATTGATTTAATCGATGTCGAATCTTAATTTTGCAAATTGTACCGGAATACTTGAAGTTGACTCCATCAAAGTCTCAGTAAGTTACTTTAAGTGTGAGGTAGCTAAAAATTATAAATTTAATACTAAAAAACTAAAAAAATATAATATAAATAACCTTCTTAATGTCAATAAACAATAATAAAAAAAATGATCTTCCGAAGCCGTACCGCTGAGACCTGATATATGCGTTTTTTTCCCGATATTATATTGATATATGGGTTTTATAGTGCGTTAATTTCTAGCCCGTGTGCAGTAAATATATCTAAATAGAGTGGCAAAGTGTTACTCCCCAGGTTAAGAATAATGATTACGAAATATATACATAAATTCTCTACTAAAAAAATGCGTAACTAGCGTAATTTTGGTTACAATTGAATGAACGCTGTTATCACAAACACTCAAAGACGCCGCGAGTAAATTGTGATCTTTGACCGGAATGGTTTCAAGACATAAAATAAACATGTGCATGCGTTCAATAAACGTATGTAACTTTAAGGCATTCGCCTCTTAACAACATATAAAGCATTCTTATTAACAAACAAAGGCGGGGTTTTCAGTTTCTAATATAATTACTATTACTGAAAAGAAATTGCTGAAACTCCTTCTTAAATTTAATTATAATCCGAATTCATTACGAGTGGGTATTTAAAATAACTTTAGAAGCAATGTATGTCCGACATTAGGCAATGCATTTCTGCAAATATGATTAAAATATTGACGATAGGATTTTTTGTTGTTTCTTTGAGTTTTTGTAATTTTAACACTTACCTAAAATGTAGTTTATTTTTAACAGTTAGGCGCCAAACAGATGTACAACTGCGTGACAGCAACTACTGATTCTAATGAAATGGAATATACAAAAACATTATAACGGTACATTGTTTTTTAACCATAACATATAACATAAAAAATAAAAAAAACTGTGTCTGGTTACACCGCAAGCGTTAGTAATAAGACTTTTCTAAGGAATTTGATTTTTGTCAATTTTTGTATGTATTTCAATATTATTACCACATACTGGCATCAACTGTGATGTAACTATGGTAAATTATTTGTATATGAAGAAAACAAAAGTGACAGATAACCAAAAATCAACGTGACATCTGGGTAACTTAACATTCCCTTCGAGTTTAACCGAATGAGCGCGTCGTATGTCCATCCATTCACTGCCTAGGAAAAAATGTGTAAGGTGTGACGCACAAAAAAGTTTACTATAGGTATCTCCATAGTATTTGAACGCACGTCACTTGAAAGCTTTCAATGGACTTCGTGCAGCATTTTAATTATATCCCGATAAGGCAGATTAATTGAAATTTATTGTGTAAAAATTACATGTGGGCTATTGTTTTATGCGTGACTCGGGGCACTTAGACTGTGTTCGAGTTCTTGTAGTTCGGGCGAAGCGCCGCGCGATTTCAACTTGTGCCCGCGTCATTACCCTGTGAGCCTAGTCTGAACTGCCAATCGACTCGAATGTGTATTCACCCGCTTCCGACGCCGCGATGAAGGAAAAGAGATGGTGCCCACCGTTCGATTGGCAGCCAGACTAACCTGCTGTATTATAAAAACGACACGTTTCGGGTGCAAAGAACGTCGAGGAAACAACCTCAGAAAAGCATCATAGGAAGTTGACCTTATTAAATTGATGATACCAAATGCACGATTTTGTCAATTTCAGTGTTACACTGTTATTGCATTTATCAATAGAAAATTTGCCAAAGCAACCGGTAAATGTATGACCGACTGAGAAAGTGTCGGCGCAGGCGCCGGTTTGCCCAAATGATCGGTCAAAATAGAGAATTTCCAACCAAGTTTAATTAGTCCTTTACTGTTGCATCAACTAGTGTTCAAAATTTTTAGTCAAATTTTTCTACATTTAACGCTGGATCTAATATTGATTTTGTTGTGCTACTCCAGCCGAATATATCATACAAGGACAGAATCAATAATAAATAAAAGAGCACAATAAATAGTTTTTATTTATAGATCATCCATTAAAAATAGTATAAATTTAAATATAATCAAAAGTTTTTCTAATCTAATCTAATTTATATGTATGTTCATCCCAGAGTAAATGGTTATCTATAATCAAACCTAAAGCTGTTATGTTTTTCGATGCTCAAATACAGACGCAACTACATTGAGGTGTTCCGTTTCTGCAGCTGCAAAACTAGAATATACTCGTATTTTAATACATGTGAACTAGTTTTAACGAAATGTAAAAATTAATAAAAAAAAAGTCATTTTAACTAGGGGAAATCAGTAATAACGAAGAGCTTTTGCTATAACTAGTTTTGCCTAGTGAAAACTAATTTTCACATTTATTAAAATTACTGATTTGTATTCTAGTTTTGACTAAGGAAAACTAGTTGTACTTAACTAGTGATGCAACAGTGCCGGCTGCCAATCGTAACGCTCTCATTGGTACACAGACGCTTTTACAACGAACAGAAATCTTGCGCAGTTTGCTCAGGTTTTGGCGATACATGCTATACGCCCCCATGGCATACTTGATTTATAGGATCTGAGGGGTTGGCATTCCATTAAAAATCATCAATGTTTTTTTTTGGCTCGATAACCTAAAAAGTAAATGGAAGAGTAAACGGCACATTAAACACCCATCCTACTTTATTTTTTGCCAACCATAGGAAAATACATCGAAATTGATAACTCGTGAAATTACTCTGTTAGGGCGGTAGGGCGGGGGATTATTTCGGTGACATCCAAGTCGGCATGGCATGCGGTAGAATAAATTGAACGCATACAAATTGTATTGAAAGGGGCGGAGAACATGACACGATCTGGAATATTGCCTTCGGCCCGCGCGCAATTGAATCTTTTTAGAAGCGTAACAAAATGTCGCCGTCGCCTGCCTGCCGGACTGAAAGCAGTGCGACTTTAATTAACAATACAATGAGACTTCTCATTGTGTGCAAGAGTCATTTTCCTGGGGCAGATAGTGCAAGCCTGGTAGCCGTCGTCAAAGCTTCTACCTTTATTTCTGGTGCCCTTTGCCAATGACAATTATTGCAAAGAGCTCCTGCATCTAAAACACCATTGAACTTTGAAGGACCAATGTACCTACAGATCCTCGGTAGTCATACTTTTTTAGGGTTCCGTATCGTTCTTTTTCAGTTATATCTCTGTCTTCCTGACTTATAGTTGAATGTGGTGTAAATTGATATTTTTATATTTGTTAACTTAATTATAAGATATTAATTAACTGTGATTTTTAAAAGGACTTTAAACATATTTTTATTATTTTTTAAAACAGTGGAGTGTGGTGAGCCTATATTTTCGAAGGTGGCGATACAAAATATATCGTATTAGTTCATTATTATTCAACGTTAAATATAGCAACCATTACTGTGATCCTAATAACCTTAATGCCGAAAAGTGTGTGGTTGTAAGTTTCACTAGAAATACAAATGTAGTTCCTCATACCTACAATATTAATAACATCGATTACATTGATCGTATTCTGTAAAAATTCTGTATCCGCTCAGGATACAGAATTTTTGTCATAAAAATTTAAATTGCCGGTATTATTTGAAATTTTTTGACTATGTTCAATGTGAAAGCTTTGTAAAAGTTTTAGCGGAGATTTCATAAAGATGCAAATTGAACTAAGTTTTTAAAATAAGCTGAGTCTGTTTATCATGACAACAGAGTGTATCTGTTTTTACAAGCCGTTAGACGATACAGAATGATTTAAAAGCACGCCGTCGAATGAAATAGCATGCACTCTAAATTATTATATTTACAAGACCAATCACATTATTTTCGCGTTTTTTTTATACAATTTTTTACACGTAATAGGGAGCATAACACATTTTAAAGTCATCGGGAATGGTCATTCTGTTATCGGGAATGGTCCGAATAAAATGTTAGCAGAATTGTGTGGACTTCTAAAAAAAAAGTCGACAATCATATTTACGACTTTTAATTTATAGTAGTATTTACTTAATTTAACCCCAATTATCGACACAAAGGAAGTGTGAAACGTGCAAATAGGACACAAGCTCTGACCCCATTTAGAACCCTTTACCTAAACCGTCCAAAATACAAGGCGCTTAACCAATGGAGCGCTGCGTGATATGCTCTGATCGCGTAAGACGCATAAATCCATCAGTTCATCGCACCGCGACATATAAGAGATTAAACGAAATGGAAAAATGGTTTAGGCGCACTCAAAGATATATGTTAGAATGTATTATAAGTTCTAAACTAGTAAACACGATTAATTTACATTTAAACGCACGTGATATGATAACACAAAATGATCATATTTGCAAAGTTTGACCGTTTTTTGTAATCAACGTAGCCGGAAGAAGAAACTAGAGATTAAACCAAAATGTAATGCTCTTTAGACAGCTGCTTATGCGGTTCGAAACGTGGATGTAACGAAAAATTCTAAGGGTCTCACTATAAATGTTAACACATCATAAATACACACAGAAATACATCATAAATACATTTTTAAATCATCATTTAAAAAATGGTCCAAACGATTTGTATCGTTACGAACATTATGTTTCTCCTAAGACACGATTTCTATTATTTTCTAGGAAATAAAAACAAATAGGTAAACCAAATTTAATATGTTTGAATATTTATTCGGTAAATGTGTTGTATTTTCAACCGAATGTTAGATAATTTAAACAGAAATAAAATTAAATACATAATGTAAAAAATTGACCTTATGAATTCCAATGAAAGTATTCAAATTGCATTTATTATTTTATAATTGTGTGTATAAAAGTACCTTTTTATCTATCGATCAACTCAAAAATCAACTTTCTTGCGTTTATAGTAATATTTTTAGGATATTATAAAAAAAAGTTTTGTTTCTACAGAATTTTAAGAGAATGTCAAAAGCTGGAAATATGCGTTACGGTGAGTTCGGCCGCAAATGAGATCATTCCATACAAAAAACGTGACGAAGTATGACGAATTGAGCAACACGAGGAATGCCTGCAATGCCATTGAAGTTTAATGGAATTTTGTAGCTAAAGGGTATGGGTTCTACCATTTATTTTTTAGGATCCACTCGCCCACTTTATACCTAAGTTTATCTTATATATAAATAAACGTGAAATATATTTGCATTGGTGTCTCGTATCCTGGTTTATAGTATTTACGATTTCAAATTATTCAACGTTCTAACGAGCTAATTTATAGAAAGTTGCGTTTGATTTGATTCCTTTCAGGTTGAACGATATATCATTTAAAGTTTAAATAAAAACTCGGATACTAACGTCTTTTAAAGAAAAAAAAAGCCTCCATAATAGCTTATTTGTGTTCGATTTCTAGACGAAATATTGCCAGTGCAAGGATACCTTTAACGCGTTATTTCCTCTAATAAATATTTTTTTATTTATTTACAAATAATTTAAATTTAATAACATCATTCGTCTGATCATTTGAGTGTCCCTATATGTATAAATATAATTTCTTTTAAGATGATTGCTCTGACCTAGGACAATCAATTTGAGTTAGAGATGGCGGCGATAAAGCGTTCAAAGTTGTATGACTAACCGCACGCTTTAAAAAGTGTTTGTTTATTTGTTATATTTATATAAAGAAATATTATTCAACAACGGAGTCAAGGAGAGTGAAGTGTGGGGGGCACTCCTACTTGACTGGGGGGGGGGGGGGGGTATAAACACTCGTATAAATCGGTAAGATTCGACAAATTCTCTTTAAATGTATATGATAAAATGAAATTTATTATTCATAAATAACATTAATTTATTAACTTTACATCGTGGATTTCGAAGCTAGTCTGTTTTATTTTAAAGTTGTTTATTTTTGAGGTTATTTTGCTGAAAAACGCTGCCCGTAATGTCATTACAGACAGGAAGACCGCCCAATTAAAACTGCCGTTACTACAATCTAAATGGTTGATCCATATATCATACATGTCAGATTGAAGATAGCGCATGTTAATTTATAGTTTTACTAATTTGACGGCCGCTTTCTTGCCTATGACACAGTCCAAGTAAATTAAGCATAGAGTTGATAATTTACCTCAGTATGCTAGTCTGTTTATCCGGGTAAACACATTTGTTTATTTATAAATGAGAGCGTATTATGTTTAAAACAATATTTATCTTTGATTAAATCGATAAATGTTGTTCACGATTTATGGCATACTGGTGGAATAAACGCAAAATTTATGTTCATTTTTAATTACTTCTTTTTGTAGATGACGACGATGCTATCTGTAACCAAACTAGCGTAAACGGAGTTCAAAAATCGAGGGTTTGGCCAACAAATGAATTGGGAATGGTAAACTCAATTTGTTTTCCTTAAAAATCTTTGTTTTACCATGTTTGACGGGAAAGGAAGTAAAGGGATTTTACGTAATCCTACTACTGTTAAAATCTTAGTAATATTATAGAATTTTAAGAAAAGATTATTATACAAAAAAAAAAAAATATGGTAATTTTGAACGAGTTGAATATTGCATGAGGGAACATGTATTCGTATACTCATACTTACCATAAGTAAAAATAAAATATCATTGGGTTCAAAAGTAATATATTATAGGTAAAACCATAACGGTCTGAAGGTGTGTACTATGGTGTTTCTGAAACAGGGGGTCTCGGGTCCGAATCCCAGTGCGTCAAATCCAGTTTAGTGACATGAGAATATGTGACAGCGCTTTATTTTATTATATCACGGTCACTTGACATGTTAGTTATTACATAACACACACAAACACCTTTTCAATTACAGACTTTCAAAATGTTATTTCCTATAATAGATATGGATTCGCATCTTGGAGATGAAGTCAGTCAGAATTACGGTTCACGTCAAGCAATACGATAAATAAAACAATAAAAATTGGATAGTTTTTGGAGATGAAAACTTCTAGCTAATACCAATGTTTTTTATATCGTAGAATAATTAGGTCTTCTCTTTCCATCTAAAAATAGAGAAATAGAATTGTAATATAGTAGATACAATGTTTAGTGCCTGTTTCACTTTGGTGGTATTGATGAGACGTTACTAATTGCGACCGAGAACACGCTCCTTGAACGATAGTAATGAATTTGTGGCTCTAGTCACAAACCCACTCGCGAATCGCTCGCTGGCTCTTTGGTGGTGTTGGTTAGAATCGCCGGGCGTTTGGCACCAATACCATCATAAATATACAATATGGATACGTGAACCTCTCGCTCGCGGTCCCGACTAGCCCTGCTGGTTGGTCGGGGTCGGGGCCGGAGCCCGGGGCCCTCCGAGACATATTTGTCGGGCCCCCTTCGCTTCGCTTTGATTACACGCTTCGGCGGGCCGACCCGCGCGAAAGTTTTCTCTCATGAGCCGAGAAAATAATGCTCGGAAGTCATCTTTCAATAAACGCACGCAAACACGCACAGCGGCCATATTGTAAAGTGTGTGGGATGTCACAAAAGCCGAAGGTAATTTGTATTACAAATAAAGAATATTATTAGGTAGTATTTGGTATACGAACTACTCCGTTTTATTATTTTTCTTAAATTTACCTTAAATAACGGCTTTTAAATACAGAAATGTTATATCATATTCGAATTTCAAAAATATAGCTGTTGAAACGTATTATTTATTACTGGCCAGTAAAAAATAATACAAACTCATCTATGTGCGCAAATAGAACACGTAAAAGAATGTTCAGCGCTACATTATAACTATTATAAATTGAAATATTATATTTGCGGTTGACAGAATGTCATGATACCATTGCATGTTTTTTTATTTTAATCCATTAAGACCCAAAAAATAACCCTATGACCATCTAAAACGTATATTAAATGGGCTGAAAGTATTGCAGGTACCACTGGAGATAGGAAATGAAGCAACCAGCAACACGTAATCTGGGGGAAGATGCCATTAATGACGCCTCTAGGGCCTAGCTGTAAGATATCAGGTTCTGGGTTAAAAAATGACTTCTACTAAACAATGTACAGAAGCAGTTGATATTAAATGATAGCTACAGGGTGTTATAGCCTTTTATGTTTTAGAATATCTTTTTTGATTAACGGCCTCTCTGTACATTTATAAGCCGAGTGCAGATGTGCGAGGAGTTATTAACAGGAAACCATCGTCTATTAACTTAACTCCCTGTTCAATATGTGCAAAGTTATGTTTTGTTACTGTCAACTCACTACACTATTTTTCATGTCCGGGCATCCATTGTGAACTTTATCTTTTTTTTTCTCATTTCAAATAATATTGTCACTATTCAACTCATACATTCTATCCGTCTATAAATTCAGCTCTCAAGATTTGATTATAAAACATTCTTTGATCAATATGACACATACATGACAGTGTCACATAAACGATTTGATAGCGTGTCACGTTCTAAACTGACACGTGACAAGTACGATTAACCTAACCCAACCATTTTCATGGCCTTAATTTGAGCGTGGCCTTATTTTCATCCTAAATAGGTGAACTCATAGCGACCACTATCCAATTATAACGTGAACCTCATGTGTATATTGACAATTATATATATATGCACAATATTCATTTACCCAAATAAAAAACAAGTATTTAGTGTAGCACACTTTTCTTTCTATAATCTTTTAAAGAAATAAAATACGACTTTTGAGATTTTGTAGATATACAATATATTTTTACATTTAGCCGTAACAATTATTTTTTTATTTCGAAAAAACAATTATAAACTTTGTGCAACTCGCAAGCAATTTTCGCGGCGATTGGTTATTTCTAAAAAACAACTTAAAGTGTGAACGTTTCTAATATTTCTAAAGTCGTTATTAAAAATACAAAGTACCTAGCGATTACTTTATATTTTGCATTTTTACATACGTGCAGACAACCTATATAAAAAAAGAAAAATTTCCTAAGGAATTAATTACACATAATTCTCATTTTAGGACTCAGGATTCAGTCTAACTCCTCCGTTTGTAAGAAATCAATGCAATAGAATTCTAATTCTGCTTATCCCGACTCCACAGGAGGATATATTTTTTTAACGTAAAAAACATTTAGAAATACCAAGCCGCGTAGATCCTATTATTTCGTAAAAATATTATTACAATTATGTTAAATTAATATGTATATAATTTATTATACATTACGGTGTAATAAGTAGAAATAAATTATAGTAAGTTAACAGCTACAAGGTTTCTAAATGTTGAAAATGTGTTTCTATGACTGATCATATGAATTATTTGTTACAAGATATAAATAAACGAATTTTATGGGATAACTACATATCCTTGCGTATTTTTTTTTCAAGGTCGTATTTATAAAACCATAATATTGCCATGTTATAATCAAGGCCGGAGTCCGGCCCGCTGTATTTATTTCAGTTTTCATACATACTCATATAAGTATAAAAGAATCAATATTAATTATTTTAATTTAACGCTACACCCTCAAAGGCGGTGCCTGGTCCTAAGACCCTGTGGAGGCGTCCTTCGCCTGAATATAATCTCCTTTGATCTTCGCTCCGCCTCTTCCTCCGCTGATGCTTGAGGTCGCACTGTGGTAGTTGTACCATCTTACTGTACTGAGCTACGGTTACTATTGACCTAATATTGAACTATTGTCTCGATCAGCTTAAATTAGCCAGCTGAGTGTTGGAACACAATCAATTTTGTAGTACCTGTTCAAAATCAGTACTAAACTGACCTAACCTAACCTACTTATATCTTATTACAGAATATTAGATGTTGATCGGTCGAAACATATGCATATATGTTCACAAAACGACTAATACGCGCAGGAAATGGATGATTCTACCCCGATGTAGAAAGTTCGTTTTCACAAATTATTTGTTTTCAATTTTTAAATAGTTATATTTCATTTAAAAATGTACTAATTTCTACTAAAAATTAAAATACTATTTTGTTTCAAATGTGTAGTATGTTTTTTTTATTATTTTGGGAGTCGTCTGCATACGCAAACAAAAAATATATATTGCTTAAAAAAATACAGTTTGTGCTATATTTTAGTAGTAAATTGAATATTTTTTTAATTTTACAGGTTTGATTTTTCTACAACCAATGTAAGGGATTCTTTTTAGTTGTTTGATTTACGTATTTTGTTTAAATTGGTTTTTCATACAAATCTGTACTTCGTTTTAGTTCATTTTTGTTTTTTCGATTTGTACCTATGTACTTCTTTATGTGTTTCTATTTTGTAATAAGTTGTATTTTTTATTGTACTTATATATTTTTAGGCTCTGTAAGGTTTCTGGCAGTAAATAATGTTTTTTATATATTTTTTTCCAAATATTTTGTAAGCTACGGAAACCCGCTGAACAAAAGAGAAATTATCGCTAAATATAAATTAATAATGCGATCGCATTATTTCCTCTGTCCTAGGTTTTATTCAAATCTTATTACATGAGTATTGATAATATTTTAAAAAAGTATATTTATCATTGTATCTAAGCCCAGACGACCGCTAATCTCGCTTGAAAACGCAATTAAAAGTAAAGGCTCGCGAAGCCAAAAGAGACTGCAAAGTCCAAAGTTGGAACCTTCATTAATCCTCGAGTGACTGAGTCAACTTTGCCTGAGATGTTTTACTGTGATCTCGCTGCTACATAAAAATATTCTTAATTAAGGCTATAAATTTTGAATGTTTCTAGACGTTTTAAGCGGAATTAATCTTTCAATGTTCCCTCATCGCCACTTGGCTAGCCCATAAGCCCGGGCCATGGAATTCAAAAGAAAGGCTTACTTTAAACATTACTTTCGAAATGGTATTTACTTTTTGAAATATTCACGGTGGCCAGACATTTTTCAAATGGGATTTTTTTAACACTTTAACATTTTAACATTTTAGTTTTAAATAATCTTTATAGGACTTACAATATAACAACTCATATTATTATTCAAGGAAATGAATGTGCGCCGAAAAATGTATATATAAAATAAAAATATTTGCAGGAAAGAAACCGCTCAAGCATGGATACACTATACATAATATAAAAGATCCTAATTATTCCTTGAATTACCTTCAATTTAATAAAAATGATAATAAACTTTCCCTTTTTCACAAATAGCATGATTCTTGGAAAGATTTTGGAAATTTTATACAGATCCAAATATAGGTAGGTATAAAAATATATTTAAATTAAAAAAATAATAATAATTTAACATCGTTTAATACGTAAACAACCTTGTATATATATTTGATTTATAGTTCTTCTATTTTACTGGTCACATTAAAAGCCGGATAAAAAATATATATGTGATACTTTCGGAGACAAGAAGGTATAACTTATTTTGGTTGCTACATTATTTTAATTTAATGCTCATAATATAAAAATACTCTCTCTTTTTTTTTATAAAAATATTGCATTTTAAAAAAAGAACTATTTTTTTGATAATCTATGGTTTAACTAAAAATATAGAATTTGTCCACAGGTAAGCGTCCTGTCCAGAACTGTCGATTATTTGATTTATTTTATTTTTTTTTTATTATGTAGAACTTTTCTTCACTAAACAATCTTACTTATTTTGGCATGTAAGTTTTAAATAATAAAATATTGTAGGCATTAGATGACACTTGACCCTTAAGCCAGTAGATGATGATATTTTAAATACCGCATGAACTATGGAACAGTGCCTACGATTAAACGTAACAAAAGTGACATATCTCTCTAACGCAGTAAGTTGCGGTCTGCGTGATTGCGAGGACAAAACATGCACCGTTCCCGCTTGTCCACACCTCATCCCTCATCCATCGCTTGCTTGAAATGCGAAAACAATTTTCTAGCTTCACGAGTGGGATGAATGAGCCTGTAAGACTATAAATAAATATTTTCTCGAAAGATTAACAAACGAATGATTCATCGATATTGGAAAGTGGAATATGCAAAGAGAATGCCGCTAAAATCACATACTGGGTAAATTCATACACACACATTGAACGGGATCATTAAACCAGAATCAATTTCGCACACGTCCCGACTTAGGAGTAAGCTTTCTGGGGGGATGTTTCCTTTAAAAGTAATCGTTTGTTTAAATTATTGGCGAAGGGAGAAATCCCGATCGACGCACGCAATAATTGCGTGGCCTGAATACATTTACAAGTCATTTGTTTCGCTCCGTGAAACAAAGCCATTGTCCTCTTTTATTGCTTCCCGGCGCCTGGGAAGCTTCGTTGTTTTTAATTAAAGTAAAGCAAGCTGAAAATTTCTTTTTAACGCTTCTCGTGGAAGCCTTCAGCCGTCAGCCTTCAGCGTGGACTGATTGTCACCGCTTCGTGAGCAAAATGAAGTTTGCTCTCATGTTATTACGCGGTTACATTGTGAAGGCGACAGATTACGTACAAGTGACTGATGGCGCGGTTCCATCGACAGATTGCCGGTAAATAAAGCTTACTATTAAATCAGAGAACCTTTGTAAATACAAAATATTTTATGAGTGCTATCATAAATCGTTTTCTAAATAATTAATCAAAAATAATAATTATGCAATTACTTAAGCTTAAAATATACAACACATTATTAAATAACTGAACGCAGACGATTGGCTGAATTTAAGATGAGCTTACTGATATTAAAATATCAGTTTTACTACACATTATTAAACCGTTTAATTACGGTGTTCACAATATTTTATCCAGTAGACTCTTTTGATGTTTCTGTGTTGAATGGTTCAAGAGTTGTGCCTGAGCCTATCTTCTGTTTGAGCTGAATATATCTATCTACCAGACAGATATCCAAGTTTACTTATTTATTTATTCATTATGGTACAATTAAACTTACAAATTGCTACTTATATTTAAAAGAAATCTGTTTCTACTTAGTTACATTAAAACAATTTTATACGAAAGAAAAATAAAAACTTAACTTAATCTAAACGCAATTTTTGTTTTGTTATTTATCTCTCGAAATAACCATAAAATTCTTGGCTATCTGATTCCGAAACTAATGTCTAGACGTCAATAATTGGGACATTCTGTCAATATTAAGGGAGACAAATTGGTATTTATTTTACGGAACGATCACCGTTTAGATGATCAGCGTTATATTCTTTTGAATCGAAAAGTTTAGTTCGGTACGTGGTAAGAATTCATCCGAGAAGGTACTTACGCAGAAGTATTCACTTGGGGTTAAATTAGGATACACAGATAAATAAATTAGAGCACGCGATAGACGAAAAATCCTCTAAATTAAAAATAAACAAAATATAATTGAAACGATAAACAACGAAAGAATGAAAGAGACGACCTCATTGAGAACAAGAATTTATTTATTTATTTTTATCGTCATTTATATGCACTCTTATATATATATATATATATATAACACTCTTATATATATATTTACTCTTATATATAACAGTAAAACAGTAGTAACATAATAAATATATTACTTGTACGTACATTATTGTAATTTGTGCATCACCCTAATAGCACAATGCGTTGTTCCAAGGACACGCCAATCATTTATATATGTAGTTTAGGATTTTGGCGCAATCTACGAGACTTCTTAATAAACCTATAAATATATAATAATATAAATAAAGTAAATAACCTATAGATAAATTTATAAAAATAAATATAAATATACATAAATACTACATAATTGTATAATTGAGTTGTAAAGTTATTTGACTTATATTTGATGATTGTTTTTTAAAAGCGGCAAATCGTCTGAAAAGATAAATGACATAATCTTTGACAATATTGAAATATTTTGAATATTTTTTTAATTTTTTGATAAAGTGCTGGATAGCATAATCTTTATAAAGGTTCTAAAGAGGTCCTGTACTTGAGAGCGCAGGATGTCGGTTTAAACCAAGCGCTGAGTTTTATAAAAATGCATTTTTAACTCTCACCTGTCCTCTTTAGTGTAAAATATTGTCAAATATTATGTAACCATCTAATTAGATGAAATAAGGAAAGGATGATATTTTAAACAAAAATAATGGATTTGTGATAACGATGAAGGATGGTGGTGAAATGAGATGATTTTATGAGTGATTTATGTATGAAGTTGATGAAAATAAAAATAATGGAAATGTAAAAGTGTAAAATTAAAGCACATGATTTGTGTGCGTATTATTCATATAATTGTATAATAGCATATATACACATGTTTTATTATTTAAATACAATAGAAACACTAAACTATTTCATACAAGAACGCCTCTTATATAATTTACGTCTGTTTAAATCGCAATTCACAATTGTTAACTCCCTTTTCCAGTAACCATTTAGTAATTTACCAGACCTAATATTTAAGATGAGTTATTTCCTTGAATATTAAATTATTTTGGCCAAAAGTAGTCTTCTGTTTAGGTACACTAGACATACTTACCCTTTTTGGAGGATCTAGTTATTCTTTTATTGTTAGGAAATAATTAAGGAATTAACCTATAAGGCCTATCAAGGATTACTTGATATTCGATCGATTCGTGTTGTGTGTTCAGACGTTTCTGTATACGAATTATTGATGCTCAATTGCACACCGTTGCAATAAGCTTATTCGGTGGTAATTTTATTGAGTATTTAAAAGGTTTCAATTACCAACTAATACTACGTTGTAAAATATACGGTTTTGTCGTAATTCACCCGGTGAGTGGTTAATTTCGTAATGGCATCGACTGTTGGGACTCGTTCCGCCTGAGCGGCAGAAGGAGACCGAGGAGTGAAGGTACGTCGCGTCGGAAGACGAGGTGCGGTGGCAGTGGTGGGGGGGGGAAGGGGGGGGGAGCAGATATCCGCTGCAATCCGAGCGAGTCGCGATAGTAATTTTATTGATCACCGGAGGGGCTTTAATTAAGTTTCTTTGAACGGTCTTCTGTTTACTTTCCCGCCGAGCCGCGCCGCGCCGACGACTAATTCTATTTGACTTGGTCAACACGCATTTCAATGTAGTTACGGTTGTCGTAGCGCCTCGCTACGGGTCGTAGAAATGTAGCGTTGTCTTCATAAGTCGAGCCATTATCGCTATTCCGACAAAACGTCGTAAACAATATTTTGGTAAATAATGTTGGTTGGCCAAAGTTGAAGAGTATGCCATTTTTTTTACGATCCGCTGCATTATCGTAAGCGTGTCTGCAAAAATACCTACAAATAATATATCAAGTTTATTTTCTTATTCACAAATACCTCTAATTGTCAATAAAATAGTTATATCGTGTATACACGTATTTACTGTTACAAGAAAGTATAAAAATACTGCATTTATTAAATTTCTCATAAATAGAATTGAATTTTAAAAATCTACTTTTACTATGTTGAAAACATTACGATTATGATTGTTTTATGATTAAATTTCCAATGCTTATCAAATGCTAACCATAGAAAAAAAAGGTCTAAATGAATCGAAATTAATGTTAATCCTTTGGCTTCGCCTTAAATTATACACAGATATATACTTTATACAAAATATATACTTTTGGAAAAAAATATATACAGTTTTGAAGAGTTTTAATTAATCTCTTTTAAGTTTCTCTTTTTAGTTTTAATTATATTTATATAAATTTTGTTTTTTTGTATTTCCTATGTATACATTATTAGATCTCTTTAAATATTTATTTCTCTGGTTTGTTAAATTAAATTTGTTTTATTTTGTTTCTTGAAAATCTTTTTGTGTAATTTTATTTTATTGTATTCATTGTCAATTTTTTTTTCTATCTACATTGTTGTATGTTAAAAGTTATGTCATTCCTATGTACATTTTTGTATAAATTGGAAAATAAATCTTATCTTATCTTATCTTAAACAATGAAATTATTGTGGAAACACTATTTGTTGTTAGGTATAAGATTGCTTGGAAATGTCGATATAAATAAATGTGTGTGAGCGTTCGCCGTCCGCTCAGCGGATGAATTAGTTTTGACCAGAGAACTTAAATTCGCGCTCCTTTTGCGAGGCGCCAAACTTTAAAAGCTGGATCAGTTTTAATCCTTCTTCGCCATCGGAACATTTAGTTTTGCATTCGTAATGGCAAAAGCGACAAAGAGAGCCGGATATATAAAGAATCGAATACGCGAGAGTGTGCCTTACGTGCCTAAGTAAGAGAGTATATTTTCCATTGCCTCGTCTTGCATGTTCAGCTCCTCTATCTGTCCTGTGAGAATTTCCAGTGGCGTGCTCGTACCGTGGCCGGAAGTAAACTAAATGGTTTCCCACTTATCCATTCTCCTCCCCTCCTCTCCTCTCCTCTCTCTTTCCTACAAACATACGAGTATGTACGCCAGGTGCCACGTACTTGCTGACCCATCGAGATTGAGAATAGTCTAATTTACACATTCTTTTTAAATAAAAGTTGATATGACGTTAGTCATATACTTAACTAAGCTAAATTTGCTTGTGCTGGAGTCAAGGGAGATAGTGGTAAGAAACGTTAAAAATTGCTTCAATAGTGAAGCAATGTCATAACTATTTCTTGTCTATGTGGTACTAGTATATATTTATTCAATTTATATTATTGTTGTGTATATTCATTTATATTTAGGAGAAATATTTATAACCATATACCTATTATGCAGGTAGTAAGAGCTACTCCGATAAATATTTGATACATATTCTTAGCCAGTTGCCGCCATACTATAAATGATCAATTACTGTTTGTAATATATGTACTTAAGGTGACATACTTATTATGTCTTTATTATATTATGCAAATTACTATATTTTTTTGTGAATAAAAAATATAAGCAAATACATTTTTATTTCAAGCTGAAGAAAAGTATAAAATCGATATCAATAATTACAGACCGTGAGGAGATTTAGGGCCGAAATTTCAGTCCTTGCTTAAAGTCGTACTTAGTTAAGCATGATTTAAATTGAAATGTGTTACTGTTAATTTTAGTTACATTTTAGGTTTGATTTTGTTAGAAATATATTTTCGCACTCGTGATTAGTATGCTACTCGCCGAGTTCTAAGTTTTTTAAGTCTTTGCTAAATTCGACTTAACGCTAAAACTCACTTGAAATACGATGTTTATCGGTTAAGTCTAACTTAAAATTTAGGTTAGTCTTAAGTAGGACACGGTAGTTCCGCCTTTAGTAGTAATAGTACCTACCGGAAAACTGACGAGACGTTTTTTATTCGGCCATCTTATTTTAATATTGATCTACTTTCATCGAAAAAATGAAAGGTATGTTTTGGATTTTAACAATAATATACCTTAAAAAAAAATAAGAAATCTAGGAAAAGCAAAAGACTAATACAACTCTTCGAAATAATAATAAATTAATATTTTAATATGTTAGTCAAAAATGTAAATACAATTTTTTGTATATCAATAGTGTCGTATCTAGCGATACTCTGTCGCTTACCATATTAGTCTTGCTGAGGCTTTTACGGTAAGCTAGGCGCCACACCTAAATAGGTAGGTTAGGTAGTGGCATAGAGTATATACTATAGCTACAGGCGACTCGGTGACGTTTATGCTATTCCTGTCCCCCTCCTAACCCTCTCTGCCAGTTCGAACACTTCCTTCTCCAACCTTATCGAATTTAATACAGATAAGTGGGAAGGTGTACGTAAGCATATAAAAGTGTGCAGCGTCGGCGAAGTAACCGTTTTTGAGTGCCCCAGAAAGGAAAGAATAAACCAGGACGGCTGCGACCAAAATGTGCTGAGACTCGGTTAAAGTTTGATTAGATTCTATCAAGTATCTACCAAATAAGCTGGTTAGCAGAAATTCTGTATAAACTGTGGAATTTGCTGTAATGACAACATTTGTAATATTTTCCACTTCAAGATTTAATACATATATATCATTACGTTTGTTAGATTGAACATACATATTATTTTGTTCAATAAAAACTGATAAGCTGAAATTAACCATATGCAGTGGGTTGATTTAAATAGAGGCCTAAGCTTTATATATTAAGATAAAAAAATACTTTTACTATTTGATAATTTAGATGGAATAAAGTTAATATTTTATTATATGTATGTACTATGTAGTTAAAAAATAATTTTAAATAGATGCAATATTTTATTTTTTTAATAATTTGTTTAATATATATGATCCAACTACAATCCTTTGTAACAGTATTATCACAGTTATAAAGTAAACAATTCAAATAGGAAAATATATAATTACATTTGCACCATTAAAAAAAATCTTTGATTTTGGTCATTTATTTAACCCGTATAATAAAATATATAATATATATTATTTGGCATCCTTACGAATCTTTGATTTAAACACAAGTACCTTAGTAATATTTCGTAAAACAACTAAAATATGAATAGAAAACCAAAGCAAAATGTAGTTTTTTTTTAAACACATTGTAAAAAAGCAATTGCGTCATCAACCCAATTCATTTCGTAGCGACTTTTCAGAAATTTAATCTATCAGATGATCAGATGATCAATAAAGGTCGCTTATGGTGGCCATGAACTAAACTGAACCGACAACATTTTCAAGTGCAGAAATACTTATATTATACTTTTATTGCCAATCTGGTGAACGGAATAAATACATAAATACTACAAACGCAATATTAGCGAACTGGCTTTATTATTATTTATTTTGCATTTATTATTATTTATTTATAAGCACAAAATAAATATATTGATTCTACTTACAAAATGTATAATGTTTCGGGAGTACAAATTTCGGCTTGGCAGATTTTAAGTAAACATAATATTTAAATAATAGATTTATTATTTTGTACGCTGGTTGTTGATACGTTTTGTTTAAAATTTGCAAATCGCAATAGTCCACTAACGGGCTATTTCGACCAAAGCCAGGTACGTTTTGCGTATATGTTGCATCCGGGCAGACGGGCGCCGTTTGTCGTTTAATGTCGCGAGCCGCTGCAAGATGCCATTTTGGGAGTGGACCCGACCATTTACCTACTACGACCAAGGGAAGATAAGTGCGGGGATTGCGTCGAATGGCTGATAGAATTGCGTCTATAGTGTACCGGCGCCACGCACAATAGCATAAGTAAGATGAGAGCTTTATCCGGAACGAGATGTGCGTACAAAGAAACGATATTGACTGTGATTGCTTTACATGTTATTTTTTTTACATTTTACTATAACTTATATATCAAGGGAAATATTTTTTAAAAACATGGTATACAACTAGGATCCATGGATCAGTTGAACCTTAGACGGGAATAGGCGACATTAATGAGTGCACTACTTTGAGTAACAGGTTGACAGAATTGATTACTAGTGAATTTGACAAAAGAGAATTGATCTCTTATGAACATACCCATGAATTGAGGGGCTCTTTTTTTTGAAGGAGGTAAAAAGATTTACACAGCAATAGGTATCTCTAAACTAGTGCGGCTGTGACTGTGTATCAGAATGCTCTAAAATATTTGTGCTCATACGACCAGTTGAATTTTTGCTGTTTGCATGCTACATTACTCGCAAAATGTTTTTTCAACAGTTAAAAAAAACAAAAACAACAGTGTTTATTAAGACAGACATCTAATTGTTTTTTTTATATTTTTATTATTTTATTATTAAAAAATAGGACATAATACATTAAATGGGTTCTGGCAAAAACATGGTTTTTGCCAGAACCCATTTTAAAAAAACATTTTAACATATCTTATTCACTCAAATTAGTGAAAATAATGTTTTCTTTATGTTTTTCCAATGCGAATCGAAGGGCGTATCTGTGTCATATATTAGCTGGTGCGCTTATGGTTTACAGCAGTTGCTGTAACATAAAATCAAATTACGCAGATGTTAGAGACTGCACCCCGCAGCCGGCAGGAAGCGATTCGCCGGGCCAATGAGTCGAATTGATACATCCTCATTTGAGAAGAGTTCCAACTTGTTCGGCTGCAGAGCGGGTGGAAGTCTGCCAACGCCGAGTCGTGCTCTACCTGCTAAATGTCCAGTGACGTGGTAAATGTGCCACCGCGCCGCGTCGCCTCGATATTAACGGGCCAGTACATTTTGGAGAGGCTCCGCGGGAAATTCGCTCAGAGCGGTCGGGTGCGCTGAGGACCTGAGGACCCAATTTTAATTCGGTTACGAATATGAATAGGCTTAGGCACAATTTAATACAGCTCTCAGTCTGCGGTGGGTAAAGCATACCTGCTTATTTTCACCATCTCGCCTTATTAATTGGCCTCCAAATCAATGACTTGTGACTAAACAATTTGTCGAATAGGTATATTTTATCAATTCCTTAATTTTCCCGAATCTCCGATAATTCCTTATAATTTAATGATTCCTTATAATATTTATTAATAAAATTTAAACCAATTAACTGAATTAAACGAACAAATATTTTGATCGATAATTAGTAATTAGATCGACAGTTTTCATTAATGGTACGAAGTTTGCTTTTCTCGTCTTTTTGCGTTAGGTGCTTGAACAGTTACTGATGGACGTTCGGAGAATTATTGTAGCTTTTGATTACTATTTTTCGGCACCCTAAAAAAAAACATATTAAAGCTTTTATTTAGGGAGGCATATTAATCTCACATGTTTGTACTTTTTGTATAAAACAATATGGAAGTAATACGTTCGTCTCAGGCGATAAATAGGTGTTCTAATATAGTTTTGATAGTCTGTATAAAGTATTCTACGATTATCATATATGTTTTTTGTTTGTTTGTTTTTTTATTTTTTTTAAATAATTGCTATGACCTAGGTCATATACAATTATTTTGGGCCCTACTCAACTAGGCCAAATATGCCTGTACTAGAGTCATGGGAGATGGTGGTAATGAAGCGTTAAAAATGGTATGACCATGTGCGGAATCGAACCCGCGACCCTTGGGCCAATGGCCTTGGGCCAACCTACCTACCTACATATACCTACATATATGATAGTATAAGCGTGTAGTAATACCAATTACATACATGTGTACCTATTATAATTCAAAATTAGATCTTGCACGCCGACATTTTACAGATACCAATCCACACAAACTTATCTTTTTTAAACAGTAAATGGCTTTGATTCGTAAAGTGCGCCAATGCGGTGTCACTGGCAAATGGCGGCCTTAAAAATATTAATAAGTAAGAAATAAAATAAGAATAAATATATTCGTGCAAATCCTAATATTTCATTTGAGTAGGTACAATCCGACGCCACGTTCCTCTGTGCATAAGAACATTTCAGGATAAATTAAAGTCTGAGGGCAGTGAGCAGTAGTTATTCTATAATCCAACATGTCGACGCTGCGCGCTCTGCAAACATACCGATGCTCAGCGGCAAACAAACGGAAAATTCATATCGGAAGGTGTCTCGCTCTCACTGTTTATTCATCTATCTCTCCCTCTCTTTGGAATGAGACAGGAATATTTCACAAAAGTTTGGCCGACAGCAGAATGCAAGCATTTCCTCCCCCGGGTTGTCTTTCATTATTTTAATAGAGTAAACGCGAAAGAATGAAAAATTCAGACTAGAATGTTAAAAAACGTCCACAAGTGTAATTATGCAGAGAATACTGATTATTTCCTGCATGTTGCAATGAAATCATTGTTACAAATATATCTATGCCGGGGCGTTCTAGGGTCCAGGATGAGTAGAAATGATGAACTCAGATGATCATTGAACCGCTAGAGGCCGGCGGTATTATTTTATTTACGTAATTCCCAAAAGGGAATCATCTAAACAATGGCGTCGTACAACAAGAATAAAACTAAATAACAATTGTAAAATAATGGAAATTAACATATAACAATGAACAAAATATAAATTAGTTACGAAAAAGTCGTCGGTGCAAAAATGCGCGCGGTGGCTTGTAAGCCCAATGTTTACGACTGGCCGCCTGCGTCGCTGTCGAATCGCCCGTGCGCCGTTCCAATGCGCGCCTGCGCAGGCGCCGACCAATCAGATGCGTCCGGCGGCCATCGCACTTCGCCGGCCAAAACGACGCTGCCAGCCGCAGTCCAAATATGTAGCGCCGCTACATATCTTTATACTGCGTTCTCTGCACTGTCACGCTATAAAGCAAAATAAGTCACATAAACACATATGCGTTCACGCCCTTACAATTCGTTCAAAAATCCAGGTCTAAAAGAAAAATGACGTGGTTTTGACTTGGCTTAAACTACAGTATTTAGAGAAGCGCGGTGGATTTTACATGCTGATGGGCTGGGTTAGGTTAGGTTGTAAAATTCAGATTACATAAAAAACTGGTACACCTTTCTTTGTTTCACAAATTTAACTGTTTCAATTACTCAAGTTTTTTTATAAAATCGCCCTTATGCATAGTCACATACTGTTTTTCGTTTTTTTATGAATGTGTTTTCACAACTGACGAATACTTAGAATTTATATTTCCTGCTGAAGGAACTTGAAGTTAACCGTACCAAATGGTATATTCGCTAAGTTGTGTACACGCGTATTAGTAAATATCTAAGGACGCTTCCGATGTTGCGGAAGTAAGTGGCTAGCGCCGTAAGGAGGCCACTTTAATTAGAAGGGGCTAGTAGTGTGCGGGGGGAGGGTTGAGACGAGGGGGTGGTGGGTGGGGAGGCCGTTGAAAACGATCACCTACCAGGATGACTGAGTAGCCGTCGCGAGAGGCCGCATTTCATCTTGAATGGGCTTCACGGCCGTAGCCGGTTAGGAATCTACGAGGTGCGGTTAACCAGATGCGGTTTCGAGGTCTTATAAAGCCAGACTCAAACGAATCGCTTGTAAAATCTGACTAAAGTGGTATCTGACTTGTGAGCACCATTGAGCCAAGGAATTACAGACCCGACTGATAAGATAATCCTTGTATGTTGCCGAGGGATCAAATACGCGATTAGTGCAATGAAAACTCTCAAAAGTAACCACTAATCATGCTAAACTGCATGCGCTGTGAGTTTAGTTATTTGATTAGTAGATTGTGCGTATGGCTAGTATATATTATTATAAAATAATATGTTAGGAGCTGAAGAATAGTACATAAATGCTGCGATGACGCTGTTCTTTGTACTCCTCCAATATATAAATAAAAATACATTTTTTGAAGGTCGGGACGGGGTAGAGCATCTGTACCGGGCACTGGCTAGGATAGCAGTGCGCTACGACTTGCGACTCAGAGGTGGAATGACTTTGAGAGATGGTTGTCCGCAGGGCTGGTGATCACTCTGCCAGATAGAGCCTTGGAATACTTTGGTTTAGATTTTTCCCCTCCCATATGAAACGTACTATAATTTGACAACAATAGCATCGTCATCTAACTCTTTAGATTGCTTTGTTATAGATTAAATGCGAATTCTAAATACAATTTTATTGTACCGTCCCTGCTCATATTATTAGAAACACTTCTGAAACAATTCTGAAAATTTAAAACTGCTACTTTTACACTGCTACTGGGAGAATATTGCCATACTTCTATTTTTAAATTATGTATACACTAATCTGTCACAAAATATAAATTTTAATTAATTTGATTATTTCTCAGTTATTCAAATTCTAATGTTAACTTTTCAGAATTTTGAAAGTGTTTCTAATAATATGAGCAGGGACTGTAAGTATACTAAAAAATATTTAAATGGGCGTATACGCTTATTTCAAACCAAAAATATATTTCCCAAAACAATAATTTTATTGGTTAAAAAGAAAAATCTTAAAAATACGCTCAAAAATAATAATACAATTGGTACAACTATAATTTAAAAAAAAATGAGAGCGTGAAATTTCCGAAAACTCTCCATCAGACTATTTAATTAGTTTGCATTTATTTGTAGTAAATTTGATGCAGTATGACGGTCGCAATGGAAGCTAAGATGTTTGGCACCTTAAAAAATATAAAATTGATTTTAACGGAGAAAACCTAGAAAAATTAGTCAAGTGGAAAAGTAAGTTAGCGGATAACAATGGCGTATCAAACAAAGCACGAAGACACGCGATTGACGGCCGAGCGCCCGGGCCAGAGCGGCGCGGTGTTGCGTCGCGAGCCTTCCTCTGATTGCAGGAAGCAATTTACTGCTTAGTGCCACTAATTTTTGATTCCCTTTTGTTTACGGAGATTGCGTATTCCGAATGGCGGCCTGCGAGGGTAAAAACAACATGACTTGGGCACGAACTTGAAGATTGGCATCGACTGGTCCATCCGATAAACACGGAGTACTCGTTTGGACTTGCAAGGTGCGCGATTTGCGCGTCACCTATGGCATTATACGCGTTTCGACGAAACCTGTCTGAAACCGGTTTAACGGGATGTGCCCGTGAAAGTCATTTGAGATGGGCAATCCGGAGCATATTTAAATAATCTCACCCATGCCAGGCCTCATTTGATAATCAAGACATAAATCCTTACTTTAGTCTCAAAGTAAAAGGTTTATAAAGTAAAACAAATGGCGGATTGGCGATGTTTCGTTCAGTCGCATTTGCCGATTTTTGATTCGGTTCCGTTTGTAAGCGATGTTGCAAATTTATATTTATATTTGTAACTCTAATTGAATTGAATTATAATTTGCAAAACTTTTATTTATTTGTTGTGAAAATAAACACTTAGACAATTTCCGGGTTCATAAATGAGTTGCAAATTTAGTACATAGACAATATTTTAAACTTTTGCAATTAATGCTATTTGACTGGCCTAACTCGACTCCACCTTTTGACGCCTTTGTCAAAAAGTCAATATTGCACTGATCAAGTAAGAAATTGAAACCATTAAAAATGGAAATAATTATGAGAATTATAATTTCCAATTTAAATTTTTAAATTTTCCACTTTGTTAAATGTGATTCTCAGAATCAGTATTACAAGTATTATGGAGATGCACAGTAGGTGATTCATAATTTATGTTTAAAGCTGTTTTTCACAGCCCGATAAACTCGAAGATAGGTTTGGGCTGGCATATAATATTTGTATTTTACTATATGAAAAAATGTCGTTCTTAAATAATATATATTACATATAGATGCATGTATATATATGGTATATATTATATCGCCTAGAAGACACTGGTCCAATAGGATTCATGGGGTCAAGCTCCTGATGAAGGGACGATTGAAACTCAAAGTCAATGAACGTTTATAATCTTCCGCTTATAATCTTGATTGCATAATGCGCACAAGCCTGTTATATTTATTCTAATCCCTTAAAACCTAATACTGAGGTATAGATTACTTATTTGGGATTTTAATTTTAATTCTAAAAAAAGTTATCACATAAAAGAGATACGAAATCAGCATTTATATAATATTCAAATTAACGACCTACAAAAATATGTACCTATTTATCAACAGTGAATAATATTACACAATATTAATAATAATATTAAGTATAACGTATTATTCTAGTCTAATTCTAGTAAATTTCAAACGTCAAGCGTTTTCCTTTGCTTTCTAGATGAAAGTAAGGTAAGTTCCGGTAATAATAATAAAGAATGAAAAATATTGTTACAGGAGTTTCGCAACCTTAAGTGGAGGAAACCAACAAGCAAGAAGAATGAAGATTATATTGCATTCGGTGTAATATCGTCAGTGAACGCCGCCGCGCCGTCGCGCCGTCGCGCCGTCGACAAATGCTTCCATCTCGAGTGGACCCGCCCGCCCGCGCACCCCGTCATTATTAGATTCTAGCAGTGGAAATATTTGCGTCTTGTTTTTGATCCTGGAGGCGTGCGTGTTTTTCTAGAATATTTCCAGCGCAAGGCGAATACCTCCGGCTGTTATTAAGCCGCATACAAAGGTAATATTGGAGGCGCAGCCATACAAGGCTGGATGTCATGACCCCACCCCTACCGCCTCGCCACCCCCAAGGAGAGAGCGTTCGCATCTGTCAGCTGTGTTCGTTCATCCTAGAGTACCTACGCACTAACCGCTGATGTATTTCAGGGAATCAAATCGTTGTAGATTAATGCGAAAAATGCACGATAAATATACCCAATAGCTTTATTTCGTAAGGACAACTTTGGAAAATAAATTATACAAAATGTATTTAAAAACATTACTGTCTTTACAGGCGCTTGATCTATACAAATAATCAAATATTATTCGACAAAATACGCCGTATTTGTGATAAAAAAAAAAACAGCTTATTCGCCCTGTGATTTCAAACATGATTTGTTTTGATCTCATATAAAAATTCATCATGGTTTCAGAGTAAAAAAAATAAACTTTACGTGATAGTGATAATATGAAATCGCTCTTGTTATAAGTTCAATCGATAGCGACGCAGCGCCGCATCGGGTCATTGGCGGGCGGGCCTTACCGAGCGCCTGTGAGCAAAAAAGGAATTTGAGCGCTTTGTTAAAATTAATAAATTTGGGCACGAAATATTTTCCATTTTTTTATTCAATTTCTTAGACTTACTTGGGAACATAAACATCCCCTTAAGTCTTCGGGAATGGTCTTGGAACACTCTGCATTATTTATCATAATATACTTAAGCTAAACTCCTAGGGTCGTATTGCCTGATATACATCGGTATATAATAAGTTGATCTCACATACAACACTTGAACTAGTTTTATCACATTCGCTGCATTTAAATTTTCTAATCAATGATGAACAGCGTGAATATTATATAATATTCCTAATATCTTGTATACATATATATTTATATATTTGATGATTGTTTTTTAAAAGCGGCAAATCGCCTGAAAAGATAAATGACACAATCTTTGACAATATTGAAATTTTTTTTGAATCATTTTTTAATTTTTTGATAAAGTGCTGGATAGCATAAGATTTATAAAGGTTCTAAAGAGGTCCTGTACTTGAGAGCGCAGGATGTCGGTTTAAACCCAGCGCTGAGTTTTATAAAAATGCATTTTTAACTCTCACCTGTCCTCTTTAGTGTAAAATATTGTCAAATATTATGTAACCATCTAACTAAATGAAATAAGGAAAGGATGATAGTTTAACAAAAAATATAAAAATAATGGATATTTAATATTTTTACAGATTGAAAATTTTCAAACAAATTATATAGCCAGAATGTTCAAAGAAAAATTACTATTGAACGCACAGATAGTTGCATCGCTTGAGGTAATGCACGCTGGTCTAAATACAGGCCTGTATTTTATGAAAGCTTTCCACTCTCACCTATCTAGCTTATTATTTGGTTTTTGGAGTAGGATAAGTTGCAGGTTCGTATGTTAACATTAAAAGTAGCAGTTAAGTGCAAAATAACCACACTATGTTTATTACTTTACTGCCTCTGCGGCCGGGCAATAGCATTAAACATATGTAGCGGCAAAAATATGCCAAGGAGTATTAACCAAAACAAGGAGTGGTTATTTTGCACTGAATCGCAGGAAATCAAAATTTCGTTAGCATAAGTTTGAGCACACACGGAGGTACAAAAATAATAATCACATTTTAGCGCGTTTCGTCCGAAGCCCCGGTTCAATTCTCGCAGTGCCTCTCCGACTATTTTGATAGGCTGTCGCGGCAATCGTGACGCGCGAACGCATTACGCCGCAACGCGTTCCGCCGATCGCATGTTATGGCCGAGATGAAAAAGCAATTTGTTCAAAATACGGCCTGTTTAACACGGCCTTCCGCGGTCTGACAAATGAATATCGGCCGGAATGACAGGCCGACAGTTGCTAGGCGGAATCCAATTCGAAAGATTCCCTCTCCCCCCGCCCCTCCTTAAACCCCTTCCCTTCGCACGTACCCTCCAGCCCCTACGCCGCCCTCTCATCCCGGCTTGGTATCAGCCGCAAAACCAATCAAAAGCACGGGAAAGTTTTCACATTAAGAGCGCCGCCGCGGTAATATTTTATTTCACTTTATATCCAATAACTTGTTCACACTTAGATAACTTTCGAGGGGAGGTAGATAACGCTAAACCTTTCCTAATACTTAATATACCCAACACTCCCTTGTATTAAATTTGACAGACTAATATAATAAATGCTGTTACCTATTATAAGAATGACTTGTAAAATAACGTTTTATTTATAATCCCAATATTTTATCACTATTATTGATCATGCTTTGCGACAACTATCCCAGTTACGGTCTAAAGTAATTAAGGGAACGTCATACCGACCAATGAATATTAATCAATAAATATGAATTTTTATGCTAGGCAATGAAATAATTGCACGATGCCAGTTCTATTATTTTTTTTATTCTATTGTTTTTAATTATTCTAATAAAAACAGTATTGTAATTTCCTGATAAGAAACATTTATTAATCTAGTATATAAAACGACTTATTGATTTTTGATATTTTTTTAAATAACACATGTTTTTATGATAGCATTTTTTAAAAGTATTTTTTTTTCTTTTGAATTATCATCATAATTACCAATGAAGTAATTGGTAATGAAGTATTGATAATAAAAGTAAATAAAATGGTAAAAGTGAGGGTGAGTATGTCTGAATGGATTATGTATGTGTGTGTTCAAATCAGAGTATTTAATACTACGTTTTATTTTAGCATATAAAGCAAAAAACTATACTCCTATATTTTATCTGGAAGAAAGTATCACCGCTTCCTTGCAGAACTTTTAAGGAAAAAAATATATTTATTATGGAAAGTAATCGCAATGTTGTATTTCTTTGTAAAGTATTTTTTTTGTTTTTGTTTCGACAAAAGTATTTTATTTTAAATAATATTTTATTTTTTTATAAGCTTTTATTTAGTTTGCAATGTTTGTTAGTCAGTTTAGGTCAAATTTTGCAAGTTGAATTAAAACCACTTCCTCTTATCCGAAGTTGAAATTTGACAGGTTGAATCAGTTCCGATGACAGTGCATTTTTATGGCTAGCATTAACTGATTCTAAACCCAGGGTTGACTCCAGACAAAGGAACTCTCTTTAACGGTCAACAGTACAGACACGAAATTTTGTATAGCATTCAAGCTCATAAATTCTTGAATGCGTAAAAAAACGTTTTTTACTACGTTTTTTTTTAATACTGGCCAGTCATATTCTCTTTTTTTTTGTATTAAACTTGAGTTTTAATTCCATTACCAATAATAATAATATGTTAAATCCAATAATAATTAGTAAGCTGAGGCCCTATATTTTGTTGCTTCGTAAAAAAAAAGTAATGTTTTTTTTAAAAAAAATGTAGTCTAAAAAAAGAAAATGTTTTTATTTTTTTAGTGATATTAGTTATATTATTATTCATAAATTTATATTTTTAGTTATATTATTTTTAGTGACTGACACTTTTTCAAAATTTGTTTATGAAGTTAAAAAAAAAAATGAGGTTTCTTTTACAATGGGGTGCCAAAACCAAATGCAACTTCAGCATTATTTATACGACCTGCGAGTGTATTGTGGCTTGGTCTCAACATCGAATTTAGAAAAACTGTCGTAAAACTGTGTAAAATGAAATACCGGTTTAATTCAATTGGCGAAAATTAAAAAAAAACTGTTATAAAAATGATTTAGGTTAAGTTCGGTACGCACTAGTTTTATTTATTTGTACAAGAAATGCTTACAGCTATACATAATGACAGTTAGATAGAAATACATTAGTTAACAACTTAAGCCGGCTACAGACATCTCCAATTTAACATATACGTTTAACAAACGAACTAGGATCTAATTTATAAGTGATAATAGTGTGAGTGTTGTAAATATTTTCAATACTAATTTCTTCACTTTTCTCTAACGCGAAACACATGAAATTACGCTCTTAGATGATATTTTCACTGACGTGCTATTCTGCAATAGTCTGCTAGCATATATGGTATTGTGAAAGGTTCATCTAAATGACATGTAGATTCATTAAAACTTTATTACATTATGTAAATATCGATAAGCGTTTTAGTATTTGTAATTGTTTCACTGATGACTAATTTGATGTTTGACTAATTTTGGGGCAATAATGGCGCTCAAATTAACAATAATTTTGGAAGGTATATTGCAAATGCCTGTTTCATTTATGAATAATTTATTTATGCCATTATTTAATGGTAAACGGTTTAAGGTACTTAACTTGTTTGGTTGTTTTATTTGATGGCATTTGTCCACAAAATGGATTTAATTACATCGCGTAACTAAAAACCTACAAAAAACGCTTATTCATTGTAAGCAGATTTTCATTTGTTATTTACTATAGTAATATCATGTAATTCCAATTATTGATTCTGTAACGGCGCAGATGAGAGGTTAAGGGCGGCAATATATATGATAAAGTATCTAAGAAAGGCACTACTTATTTAGGTTGTCAGTTTATTAAAGCACACTTGTTACACATAGAAGGATAAATAAATAAATAACTCCGTAATATCGTTCTGAAGATGAATAGTGGACTACGGATGACTGACTGCAGATGGTCAGGTGTTGAAGACCGACTGTCGGTAGTTTCGTCTAAGCGCTGGTATCAGACTGCTTAGGTGAGAACCGCAATCAGTTATAATTTCCCACGCTGATGTTGACAAAGTTCCTGGCGTCAGCCAAGAAGATTGGCGAGAAGAAGTCGGCTGGCTTTAAAGTATTCATCGAAATGAGAATACATCGAAAAATAATTATTGGAAAATTGGCGTATGAGATATGCTGTCAGCTTAATTATATTTCGTTATATATATATTATATACTTAATTATATAAACTGTCGTGGGAAACTATCGCCAATAATGATTCTGAGACATTAACGTTTACTAAAACGAAGTTTAAATTTAACGTGAGAGATTGCGCATCGTAGGCGGTCGCTATAACCCTTATGAAAGAGAGTGCTATCGGTAAAGAAAAGGAAAATATTAAGTTTTTGTTTGATGCACATATTATGATTTATTATAATCAACGATTGATATCACTGTACCTAACATTCATCAAATCAGTATCTTTTCCATTTACCTAAATAAAAGTTTTACGTACCTTACAAGGCCCTGGTAAAAACGGTTTATCACTGAGATCTATTTGTACGGGATAGATTATAATAGCAGGCAACGTGCCTATCAAACAACTCGGTTCCTACCAAACAACGCGGCATCTTTCAGGACTAAAAATATTAAAAGAAAAAAAAAGTCAAACGTATTAAAATTATATTCCAATTTAGTTAGGTATTCTATTTGTAGGGTTCATAGTCTTTGGTACGTTTTTTTGATAAGTTTGCGATTTTGAAAACCCATGAGTAACCCTGCTAAACAGGAAAATGCACATATTTAAGGTCTAAGGTTACACCTGGATCCTAATCCTGGCCATTCTTGCACATCTAAAATAGATCGTTTTGAGTCATTTTTAACAACCATCCCAGAGGCCATAACCACCATAAAACTCAACTCAAAACATAAACTAAGCCCTGCGGGCGCCCATAGATACGACGTGGACCGTCTGGAACCGAGGGCGCTGGTTGCTAGGTTACACATCTCGGGCGCCGAAGGCGGCACTTAGCGTGACTCCTGCGTTTCCACGACCTTTGACCTGTATGAAGTTAACTTTGATATCTTAATAATTATGAACCTGCGAGTAAAACAGGTTACACCACACCCGATCGTATATCTTATTTTCTGTTTACCAATTATCAAACTAAATTATTAGTATAGCGTCCATAAAAAAATAAATAAGAAGGTACACGGCAGAGATGTCAAGCGAATTGACACATCCTATGCACCGGTAGTAGACCACTTGCCTAGCGCCAAAGGCTTTTTCCAATCACGAGCAATACGGTGTGCGGAACCCTCCATAAATAACAAACTACTACAAGTATAGTATTTAATGGGAATATTATCACAGTCGAACGTCAAAGAAAATGGAAAAACAGGAAAAGTAACAACGCATAAAACTGCATAAAAACGACCATTCGTGGAATCAAGAGCGCGTTTTAATCTATCCACGTCTACCCGCACTGGCAGAAATGTGTCGACCGGTGTATTGTTGTCGTTCCTTTTTCGCGTCGCCAGCCAACGGCCTCGCCTCGCCCACGCCCGCGGCGTTCGCTTTACTCGCCCCTCCGGCGGCAGCGATGGCAACACTGCATCTTTCAGTTCGGAAAAGAGCACTCGACGTAAGTGGGTGGCGGTCGGTCGGGAGGCTGCGAGTTAATCGTCGTCCTCAAACAAAGGGGGTGGCTGGAGAGACTGTGCCCACGACTAACCTACTACATAATTATTCTCGTTTTATATTCACCTTTGTTCTTTGCTGGGCAGGTTGCTGACATGTCATAATAGCCATCATCATCATCACGTAGGCATATTGATTGATCTCCTAAGATCCCGGTATCGCCTAAAATATTTCCATTTTACTCGTATTATGTTAAGAGAATTTTAATAATACTTTTTATGGATTTGATAGCCTTTTCTATAGAAAAAACTAAAATGATAGTTATTGTTTTATTTGTTTTTTCATTGATTTGAACATTTTGAACACATTTGGAATCATTATAATTTCCCGCAGAATAAACTTCATATAATCTACCATTTTGAATAAATTTAAAGTTAAAACATCTTATATTCTTTTTTTGACATTTTAATTTCCTAATCCTGTTATATATTTTCTGCTTTCTGTTCTACCAAGATCAGGAATTCGTACTAAAATAATACAAATTATTTAATTTATTTCTTCCTTTCAAAATTTAATTTATCTATTAGTTTTAACTGACGATAATTGATTAATTATAACCTAAAGTTAGTTACTGCATTCAAGAATAGATAGATAGATATATAAACTTTAAAACTGAGGATGGTGAGGATGATGTTAATTTTCTTATGTCAAGTGTTCAGTTAGCTTAGCAGCATATTCACCATATGGCTGTAAATGTTATATTAGGTTGAATTTTAAAAGGGATTTTTTTCTTTTGAAATAAATTAAAGTGTTTTGCTTAAGCATGGATAAGACGTGAGTTAGGTTTGTTTTCTTCGTCTGATACGGCTAAGTACAATCTGCATGTGTCTCTATTGCTAATGCTGGCGGGCAATTTTGCCAGTTTAAAAAATCAACGGTTTTGAGTTTAAAACAATGCAGGTTTCTGTCAAGTAATTTTTATACCCACGCCAGTTCTCCATAGTATTGACATTAAAATATACTTTAAATTCCACCCGACATTCTAGATGCATGTACGCACTGGTACATATGTGGCAATAACGCCTACCCCTCTCTCGTGTAGACAGGGGTTTATCATTTGGATAAAGATCGCCCCGTTTTTTGGGATATTTCTCGCTTGGGCGGCGAACGTGAATCGTTGCCATTTCAAAGAGGAACTGCGGTCTATTTGCTTAGAAATATCGCGCAAGGGAGATTATGGGAGATCATGATACAGAAAAGATACTCACTGCAAATAGAATGGAGTTACATTCGGAGGTTTTGTGTACAGGAAAAACAAATCTTTTACGATAATATATTTTACTTCTTTTGGAAGAATCATAACATAATTTGGTTGAACTTGAACTTTATTGGACGAAAATGACGTAAAAATTAAAAATAATTTTGATATAATAACCGATGGTATATCTGCGCCACTCAATTTTCTATCTGTATGATAAATTATAACTCTTATGACCAACTGCAAAAAATATACAGGCATCTGACAGACAGATATACAACATACATTCCTGTTTTAACCATTTTGGTTCAGAACGTTTAACATTTTACCATTTAACAAAGATTTTTCATAGGAAATAATTAACTTTAACAATCTGAGGGTCAAGAGATTACGATGACATTATAGCCATTAATTGATTAACGAATATAGTGGAGAGCAACACTCTTGAGCCAGGGCCTTTGTGAGTGTGCCTTCCATCGAACGGACGTGATCATCCTCTGTCAGCGGACCGTGACTGAATGGCGACAAATCGCATTCCACATCTCTTGAGCACGAGCATTAAGCACCCCAGACAGTTTCGCTTTCAAATAAATAACGTTTTTTCTTTTACTCACTATTATCATATAATCTAAGGAATTACCTTTTGTTTTAAAGCACATTAATTTAATAGATCTTATCAACACTAAACATGCAGTCGGTTTAGGTTATATTATTTATTAAAAAACTAACATATTAATTATATTAAATTTCAGGTATTTGTAAGTTTTTTTTAATTATCAAAATTTATATCATCTTTTTATGTTGTAGAATTTTTTATTCAATAAATAATGTAGTTTTTTTTAAATCAAAACATATTTTTATATTCAGGAACCTATGTGTTAGAGTAAGCGTAAACACGTGCATAATTTAATTTAATATGTAATTGTATCTAACAGATTCACTCGCGAATGCTTTTTGCTTCGTTTATAACTTGCATCTTTCGAGCAGCCCTTTTTCCATAAACAAAAGTATGTGTTCGATATATGATCGATTATTATTGATACACTTTTAATGTGTTCATTTGTGCAGTGCAGAGCTAACACACGGGGGTGGTTTGATGAATCGCCGACAGGTGGCGCGTGGGTGGGGGTGGGGGTTGGGTGCATACAGTATAGATTGATAGGCGAGTCCCGCGTCCATTTTGGCTAGCAGAGGCGCCATTGTTTTGATGGCTGATACGCCGGAAATTGAATCCTGCCGAATATCCCGAGCGCGTACTGCCTACCAACAACGGCTCCACCACAAAAGACCCAGGCGATAGGACACTTGTGACGTCACGATTCACTGGCGTAATTCATTAAGGGTTAAACGCGGTTGAGCATGATGCTGCTTCATCCATTCATATATATTTTATTAGGTTTCTTCGTTGAAACTGTACGTGTAATTAGCAAGTTAATTATGCGGCTACTACAGTTACTAGGTGGATGATAAAAATAAGAAAATATGTACGCAAATTCGCATCGATGACGAAAAAGCCAAATTTAAAATGTGTAAACTATTATGGAGATAGAACAAAGGTATGTCTAATAAATAAATTGTTCAATAAAAATCCTGATAACATATTTTAAAATACTTAATAAAAAAAAAATGGTGTAACAAGAAGAATTAAAATAGTTTGATTTAATATAAGTATATGTACGGTCGAGAGCAAATGAAGCTTTACCGTGAAAGGCGATTCGACAGATTGTGTAGGTATATGTAAATAAATATCAACCTCATCTACGCTCATATAGAGATGCGAAAGCGGTGGTTCTCACACACGTACTAAGAAATTATATAAAAAAATCCGAAAATAATTCATGCTCAAAGTAATTCGCGTTCAATGACGTGGTCATCGTAGGGGTTATTGATATCTTGTGATTTTCTGTGTATTTTAAAACAAATGCATTTTTCACATATGCACACATTGCTTCTTGGGCTCGCACCCAATGAATCTAGATATTATAGATTTATAATTGGAATTTACACTAAAAATATACAATTAAGTAAGAATATTTCAGATCCTCTTTCACTAATGCTTATTGAAAACTGACATTTAAAATCTTAAGAAATTCATTCGCAGTAAATTGAATTTACTTTGAAAAGAATCCCTCACTTTTGTATCCTCGCGAATATTGGCAACTTATGTTAACAAATCGCCGCCTATAAACGAAAACCTCGTTCGAAAAAACTTTGTCCGTGTAAGGGTATGTCTATACTATCGGGTATTCATATAAACTCTGGATTTTCAAGTAAACGAGTCAGCTCGCAAGGCTTGCAGATTGGTCAAATCATAAAATATATAATTTCGTTTTTAAATTTTAAGTAAAATAAAAAAATATATACTTAGTGGTTACAGTTTAAAGGTTCTCTTCATAATATTTATAAATGAAATGAATTTATGAGTTGAATTTATGTTTATCATTAATTTGGATATACTAAATTTTATTATGTCTCAATATTAAAATTATCTTTATTATTTAAATCAGCACGCTAAAACAATGCTTGGATTAAATCATCCTAAATTCTTAAATGCGTTTGCAAAAAGCAGATAATTTGATTTGGTAATATTGTTGACTAGCCGCCGAGACCTTTATTTCTGCCCAACCAATAAATACCCATCATTTATTCCTAAAGAAACATATACATTCTTCTGTTATTTGGTAATAATATTAATTATATGATTCAAAAATGACATTAGATCTTACAAAATAGTTGGATCAAAAACAAAGACTGCCGTAGGTTAACTGTTTGCTCATATTTAACATAGAAAGCATATGAATATAAGAGATCAGAAGAAACATTCAATGAAGCCAGTTTCCGAAATAAGATGTCGTTATCCGTTGGTCCGAAAGCCTTTTTTAAACATCCGCGTATAACGAGAGTGTATTTCTGAGAGTGTATATAAAGTGATGTGAATGTAGGTTTTAGAAAGGCATAATTTTACTATGTATATCAGCTAGGTACTTATTTATTTACTATAACCATAACACTTTTGAAATAATTTATATTACCGGTTTTTATAAATTTTGTGATTTCTGTGTATATGTGTTAAAAAGAGAATAAAACCTTTTTTCTGTAAATTATTCTAGGTTTGGATAACCATGCGCTGGGATGGTATGTAACTTCTTAATTTAGCCGAATGCAGTGATATTATGTAAAGTGATATTATGTGCAGTGATGTTATGTTACTTAGTACATTTTAAATTGTTTGTTAAATAATACAATAATAAATCGTTTAATATTAGGATATTAGGCATTGAGGATAGTGCAATCCTTGCACCTTATAAAAAATAATATTAAGTGTTTATCAAATTTAAAACGAGTGTCTTTGACCATCAACCGGTTAGAAACTCACGTGAAAACCGACCCATGGTAATTGCTCGTCGCTATGGTAACCGCATCTGTTTTCGCTGAAATGCGTTTCTTAAAACCTTCACAGCGATAACGGAGTGAGAGACGAAACCGTCTACCCGACCTTCGGCGAACAAGTTGGATGTTATTCTACCATTAAGGCTATTAGGTATATCTAAAGACCGGTTCTAATACCATACCCTACTGTAACTGCTTGATAAACATCAAAAATCACAAATTTAGGTGGTTTGGTAATTGAATTCGATGTTTGATAAAATTAATTATGCACAGGCGTATATCGTCCATGTCCACATCCTAAGCTAGACACCTTGTTCGGATATACTTCGCCCCTGTTTAAGGGACAGATGACCTGCGCCGACAAAAGAGGAACACCCCGGGCTAAGGTTGAATGGTTCCCTTGAAAAATATCCTACTTAATGCCGTCAAGAGCGACTCAAAGGCGGTATTATGCCGCTCGGATGGTAAATCCGTGAAATAACATCTGTCAGCGACATCGCAAGAAGCGCGGCGTCGCTTTTGTTAATCAATTATTATTATTTTATGCAGCTTCATATTTATTTACATAGCAACCGAGATGCAATCTGTGCATTTCGGTGACATGTTAATCACCCGATAACTTCGCCCCCCGTCGACATTCAAACATTATGTGGGGTAGATTTATTGAACTGATAATAAACGCCCGTCAATGTGATTTCGCAATGCGCCTGATACGATTTCGTCACAAATCAACAAAAGAAAATTATACGGTTTGCCTGATCTGAACGTTTAACTTGTAATTTTCAGCGGTCATCCGTCTGTCAGGGGAGTATCCGAATAAAAATAATAAATAAAAATATACATACAGCATAAAAAGTAATAAAACATATTAAGAGCACGAAATAATAGCTGAAATAATCTTAAAAACTATCTACATAGGGTACATAACTACATATATCAATCTATGTTTTGATTAAAACTTTTTTATTAAAAAAAAGTCTAATTAAAAAACTGAAAAATACATAGAAGTATAAAACTGAGGAACTGAATCACAGAACTCATGTCTACAACCGAATTTGGTAAGATTTGAGAATCTCCTCATTTTCTTTTGAAGTTGGTTAAAAAGGACTCACAAAATGGCTTAGCTAGTACTTGGATGGCCCGAAGGATATATAAATTAAGAGTGAAGATAAGATAAGATAGGATTTATTTTCCAATATATACAAAAATGTACATATGATTGACATAATAACTTTTAACATACAACAATGTAGATAGAAAAAATACACGATGAATATAATAAAATAAAATTGCTCAAATAGATATTCTAGAAAGAAAATAAAACAAATTTAATTTAACAAATCAAAGAAATAAATATTTAAAGAGATCTTATAAAGTACCTAGACAGGAGATACAAGAAACAAAATTTACATAAATATAATTAAAACTGAAAAGAGAATACTATTAATTAAAACTCTTCAAAAGTGTATATATTTTTTTTCTAAAGTAATTTCTTTATCTCTTTTTTATAAATGCTAAATTTAGAAATAAGTTTTAATTTCTCTGGTAATCTGTTATAGAAATGAGCGGCTAGATTGGTTTTTTTTAATCTAACTGACTTGGGGATGACCGTTTGTACATAATTGCTCTTGTGCGAGTGTCATGATCATGAATCTGGCTATGTGTTACTGCTTTGTCCTTGTTGACGTAAAACGACACATACTTTTATATACTCGTATTTAAATGTTCATTAGGGGAAAGCTGTGCACAATATTGAAGGTCACTAGGATTTGGTAAATTATTAGAAAAATAACTCTAATAAAGTCTACGCAAAGCCTAAACATCGGTTCTTGACGGAAGTTAGACGCTCGGGGTTTTCTCTGAAAAAATCTCCATAAGATGAAATGGTAGTTCCCCTATACGCACGTACGACAGAATCAAAGCGAGATGGAAAGATCGGTGTCGTCGCGGCGCGGCGCGCAATAATACACCGCGTCGCGCCCGCGTCGATATCGGAAGCCATTCAAAGTCCGTTGCCATGGCGATCATTCCGCCCCGAAATTTGTGATCCATTCAAGAGCGATCCTCTTTGTCGGTTGCAATAAATCAGGCCAACTCTATGCGTCGCGTCGGCCGCTTCTACATATTCGCGTCTCCCTCGCTCAGCTGTGATTTTTGTTTGCCGACGCGACGGGGCGAGTGGGGGGACCTTTTGCGTTTACTTACCCCATTATCTGCGTTTGTGGCGAAGCCATAGCGCGGTGGGTTGTACTCGTACGCTGTGAAGATTCGTCTACTATAGTTCGAAGGTTATTATGCGATTCTATTACTATAGTTTGAATAAAGTAGCCGCTATTTGTTTGGGGTATTGAGATGGATATTATAGATGCATCGTTGTCAGGTTATGTTCATGACCTGACCGTCATAAAAATCAAGTTAAAATATAATAAGATAGAAAGTAATTTTGCAAATATTAAGGCAATACCCATAATAATAAAGGATTAAGGTACTCTAGAAATTAACGTTGGAAATAAATTTTAGTAACAAGCAGATATTTATAGAGCATTTGTTGTCTAACAATACACTTCGGCATTTAAATGTCTGATTGTAGTATGACTTCAAAAAAATTAGAGTTAAAATAAAAATAATGTAGGGAATTTTAGTACACCTACTTAACTTTGTCTGGCCTTAAACGGAAGCCTTTAAATTTTGAATGATCAACTCATCTCAGCTAAGAAATAGTATTTAATGTTTGGCAAAAAACTAACTTCATTATACCACCTGCCAACTAGCTATAACACCGGATGTGTAACTTTATGTTAAGATACAACTTGATAATGTTATTTTTAATAATTGACTATTTTGTAAATTGTGTATACGCAAAATGTATCAAAAAAATACTCTATAGTGTACAACTTTAAACATCGTGTTAAATGTAAGTCGTGTTAGAAAAATATACTATATATTGCATAATCCTATAAAATGTTCCACAAATCACGTGGCGTAATCTGTAATTGCATTGGATCCCGTATAAATTGAGCGCCCCCCCACCCCCCCTGGTTCCCGTCACGTCGCGCCGTTCGCCCCGAAATGGATTAGTTTTAATGTCGTTTGCGATTTGATAACAAGACTCCTCCCGGGATGAACGCGTCACTTTGATGAATCAAAAACGTAATTTTTTCGTCGACTTTCGAAAACAATGTTATCAATTTCAGCGACAATCTCATGAGCTTAGGATCTTACATTTCTATTAAGTTACATAGGGGTGATTTAAAAAAAAGTGGGGGAAAAGTTTAGGATATTATTTACATTATATTGTGTATAGCTTCCACACCAACGCATATTTACCTAAATATGTTATGTTGACTTAGTAGTTATATATATATATATATATATTATATATGGCTATAGGTCAGCCGAGTGTTTCAAAGAAAATTATTGCGTATTCGTGGACGCGTAAAAAATATATAATAAACCTATTATGATAGTACGAATAGCATCAATATATACATCTATACATATAAATGAAATTAAAGTGTTTGTCTAGCCTAAACAAGCATTTGTTTTTGTTTGTCCAGGATAATCTCCGAAATGGGGCTGAATAGATTATAATGAGGTTTATATTATCAGATAGAAAACTTTTCATAGATTAATCGAGGTTACTTCTTATTACTACTGGAAATATTCAGGGTTCCTGTGTAGAAATGGAAATATTGTAGAAATTACGGCCTCATTACATGCTGAATACGTTAGATGAATTTGAACTGCCCCGCGGACGGCTTTGATGAACGTCAAAGCCGCCTGGCACGTAATGGCCCGCAGGGCCTCAGACGGAGAGCGAAGCGACTCGTCCGAGTGCCACAGGCACGAGTCGCCGCGCGCCCAAGGCACCGTCGAAGCCACCCGTGGGGCTTAGTGTTTTCTTTATTATGAAATTAAAACATAAATATCGGTTGGTAGTAAATAAACATTTTTTAAACTTGGAGAGTTCACGAGAACGCTATAAAAATGACTAGGAGGCCAATCCATTATCTATCCCTAATATGTTTTTATCCACTCGGTCGAACTACAGAAAATTGTATTTCATTCATAAAATATTTTAGTTAATTAGAGCGAAGCTCTCATAAGGCGACTCCAATTAGAACTTTGTCACGGGCTAACTTGGTCATTCCTTGACCGATTTGAAAAATTTTTGATTTTGAGAGAATCTACATGAAAAAGTGAAGGTCGTGACGGAGCTTGATTTTAAATATTGTCAAAAATAAAATTTTTGGGGTCAAAAGAAAATTGTCTATGGGAATATCCATTATAAAAAAGTCACGCGCTTTTTTGAAAATTTTTTATTCGAAAATAATTAATCGAATTTTATTTTAAATTATTTAATTTGATATTAATTTAATACAATTTAACAATAATAAATCGTTTTTAACAATAAATAAAAATACAAAAAATAATTAGGTAAGTTTCACGCATAAAAATAGTAAAAAAAAACAAAATTCGCTCGAAGGTCACGTCACTTTTTTTCTTAGCGATTTATTCTAATTTCGATTTAATTTTCTAAATTAAGCATTAATTTTGAATAATTTATCAAGATTTTTATTTTTAAAAACCATCTCTATGGTCGTAGTTATAAAGAGAAAATAGCATTCATCCAAATTATAAAGTAGTTAACTTGTGATGAGCGTACATGTCTTTTACTATGGCTTAATCTGCTTATGTTTTTTTAACATCTAGAATAAGAGCAATGCCTCCCATAAGAAGGCGACAATTCGGTCGCAGGACAAATGACGCTTTACGGCAGCAGTTATCAAGGGCTAAGTTGTCGATATTGGAAACATAGAATTTGCACTAGGGTTATCTTATGTTGCCTTCTCAAGGGTTAGGAGTCTTGAAGGATTATTTATTTCTCCATCGTTCCCCCTTGAAAGACTACTCAAAATCAATGATAAGAAAGGATTACCTTCCAAACGTCGAGAACTGCAACGCTTGATTTCATTGTCTTAACTTTAAACATTTCTTTAAAATAAATTCATTTGTCTTATATTTAAATAATTGTTAAATGAATTTCTCTTTTTGTATATAAAAGATTTCAAGAACCTCATTTTAGAAAATTATCCATTCGTTGAAAAGTTATGTTTTCAATTTCCCGATGAAATTCTCTTGTACATTAGTATTGAAGATATTTTAAGTACCTCATTTTAGAAAATTATCAAAATCTATCCCGTCGTTAAAAAGTTATGCTGTTGATTTCCGGATGAATTTTTTTTGTGCATTTGTATCAAAGAGATTTCAAATACCTCATTATAGAAAATTATCAAAATCTATCCCGTCGTTAAAAAGTTATTCTCACAGACTAAATTTTATTTAGAAAATTTTAGTAAATCGCTTCGCTCTAATATGTGCTGCAGCGAAGCAAAATGCGAGCGACTGCGGCGACCTAGTTTTATATGATTTTACAAGTACGTATATAGTTACACAAAACTATTTTGCAAAGTTATATGGGGGAAATACATATTAAAAAGATTTTCTTATGTGTATATTAAGATTTTGTTTTTATACTTTATTAAGAGCATAATTTTAATAGCCAAGTCAAAAGTAATCACTTTAACGATTATTACTAATAAAATCATCTCATGATTAAATCGATTAAGGAGAAAATATATGCAGGTATATTTTATGTACCTATTAGTCGCTCAACTCACCGATTTATCTGTACATCAAGACTCTATTTAATATTCTTTTTAATTCAACTATAGTGCTTACAACTAAATAGATAATAAAGTTAATCTCATATTAGACTATTATTAGTTAATCATAATTAAAAAATACTAGATCATAATATCATTGAGATAAAACAGCTCATCTGCGCGACGATTAATGAAAGTACAACAAGCAAAGCAAACCCAACGTCGTGCAACACTGCCTCTGCCCGCCGCGTAATAGACGGTCCGGTCCATCCAGCATCCTCATGCATGCGCCTCAAATGTGTGGAAAAGAGGGAGACAGCGAAAGGTGCTCTCGAGGAAGGCAAACAATGGACATTGATCCATTTAGTGGGCTGGAGTGTGCTCGAGTATTGTTCGAAGGAAAGTATCGCGTTTCTTGTAAATATTACCCGGCTCTTCGTTCGGTCGCCGAGTCCGCTGGCGGCCCTTGACAATGCTGCAAACTCCCTCCGTCTATCAATTTAATTTCATTTACAATTAGAGATGTTTTTTATGCCTTCTTAGTTTTAAAACATAAATTGCAATTACCCATATCATAATTTTTCAGAGACAATATAATTGTAATACATAATAATAATTGATTTATGTTTGTAATATCCGCGTTAAAATAGTCTCGTGCGTTGTAAGTATTAAAAAAAAAACTTAAAAAATAAAGAATTAAGGGGGTCATACTTTCCGTGCAGGTAAATTTCATTTTAAAAACAAATTGTTAATAATAAATTTTTCATCAACTGTACATAGTAAACACGCATTCAACAGAAATTTCATATATACATTTATGTATAAATTTCCTTTAAAAAATAGAGTATAAAAGTAATAACCAGCATCCAAAATTAACATTACTTTAATAAAGAGATTGCGAGTTTTTGTGTTAATAAAAGTGTCTATTAGTTGATGTGCACAAGTGTCTATTAGTTGTGTGTACAAGTTTATGTGAAAATACAAAAAAGATAGAAAAATTAAAAGTATTAGTGTAAGTGTGTGTAATTAGGCTCAGCGCGATTACATTTGATTCATCTATTAAATAATTATTAAAATTAGCATACCTCAGGACGGTCTATGTCCAGTTAGGTATGGTTCAAAAAAAATGAACTTATTTCTATTAGGAATATTAATATCAACCTCACTAGATCTGGTATGTTAATGATTAGTAATAGAATTGCGATGGTAATTTATTGTAAAACACTTGTAACATACAGAAGATGGCAGTGTGGATGTAATGCACCCATGTAAGTTGGGACATTCTACTCTATTGTAGAGAATATCACGCAGGAGTTACAATGCGTTGATGTCCAAGCGATTGCTTTATTCGATTCTAGTCAAAACACAAACCCAATAATCACTATGGATTAGCTTTATCTAAATTTCCGTTGTCCGATTTCACCGTCTTTACTAAGAATATAATTCTAAGATTTGAGTGATTAGATTAGAATTTTAAATTTATTAAGTAACACTATAAAAGTGTGGAGTTTATTGGTAGGACGCAAACGGGTCAACCTCTTTATCCACCGTTTATTAATCTTCAATTATTGTAATAAACAATTATACTAACTTTAAGAATATTTTACTGATAGCTATAGAATAGAAATTAATTCATCAGTAAAGTCACGTTTGCCCTAAATTAACCTAAAATAACCAATTCTATTAAGGTCTGCATAGTTATTTAATCTTCTTTATTTTTTAAAAACAAGGAGCTAAGGGGCAGTAGGTAGTGTCAGCAATCGAATCTCTCTGATTTATATCCAGATGCATATGGTAATAACATACAATTTACAATAAAATTGTAATGTAGGAAAAAATGAACAAACATGTCTGTTCCCAAAAAAGTTTCTTTTTTTTAAATTTACCATTATAATTAAATCCAATTAGTAAGTTTTTATCTAGTTTCGTTCCGAGAGTGTCACAGCGCCCATCGTTAGGACGTTTTAATTGGGGGTTAGATAAGGTTTTAATACACCAGAACTTCAGGTTAGTAAGCACCTATTCATATAATAATAATCGTCTAACAAATTGAATTGAATTAAATGTCGATAATTTAACATAAGATGAATATCCATATTTAGTGAAGTCATGTTTATTCACGCGTTGAAAGGCGTCGCGAAGTAAAAGTCAACAATACGGCCTTCGTAGGATGTTACAAATGACGCATGTTTACAGAATTCTGCGGCATTTGACTAAATCAGTATCACCGCTCTGCAGGGAACAGAGCAGTCGGCAAAACGATGTTTTTTTCCTACCTTCCTCGAATACGAACACCCAAGAGTCGAAGGGAGCGATCGGCGTGTGTATATGTTTTGACAAAAGTTAAGTTCATTTCTTCGCGCGCGGCAAAGAAAGACTGCCATAAATAACCCATAGCTAGAGTACCGCCGTTTATCATCAAACGTCGAGCGAACAATCGATTACAAATTTAATGGATTCTTATCAATGGCGATGGTCGGTATCTTCGATTGTCAGGTAAACTTTTGACGGCAGCTGCTGGAAAAAATGACGCTGCTTAAATACCTAAGGATCTGTAGGCACGTGATCAGTTAGTTATAACCCGAATTAATATTAATATCATTAACCTGCTTTCAATTTTGGACATATTGTTGACTTTTACATAAGAACGTATGAATTTTACTTTTTAAAATAAAAAACACCTGTTCTTCCTAATTACACCATCTTTAAGGTCTATGTTTAATATCGACAATTATACACATTGTATATACTTATGTATTTATCAGATATACACTTTTTCCTTTTTTTAAACGTGAAACATCTTAGCCTGAAAAAAATCTTATTCCCAAACCTCCCTTCCCATCCACTTTTCCTTCCCATATCTTACCGTATTTATTTTTATTGGTTGCATACATTAATTACTCTATTAAGTCTATTCAGTTAACGTGTATTTTTTTTTAAATACTTTATTTCTTAAAAAAAAAACTCCACATTTTCCCAGTTTCCCAGTGCCTCTTCTGTGAACTTTTAATTTACCATATAATTACTTATGTTATGTTTGACCCTAATTCTTAAATAATATTAAGGTTATTAAATAGTGTGCATAAATATTAAATTCAATGTTAAAGTTTTCACCAAATTATATTTGATGATAGTTTTTAAATAACGACGAATAACCTGATTAATGGCATAATTTTTGACTATATTAAAAAATACTAAAGAGGTCCTAGTGCCTTTCTATATGGTTTTATATCCTTGCAGCTATATAGTATATTAATGAAATCTACACAACTTTTACTTATTATTCTATTATACTATTATTTCTATTATTGATCTATATTTATAAATAGGCTTCGAGGCTATTAGTGGGAAATAGTTCTACATACATATGGCATTTTATAGGTTAAAGTAAATGTTTGATATCAGTATTATTTTTCCCAAAAAATTGTCTAATCTTATCTGAATAATAATTCTAACTGACGTCTGTTGACCCGGGCAATTGGGAGTTAAAGAAAGCCGGTTTAAAATTAACGGTCTTAAAATATATACATATTAATAAATTTTCTTGTATTTCTTTTCTCAATTAATTATAATCAAGAAAACACATTTATGGCCACAATGATTTTTAAAATAGTTCTATCGTTGACAGCTGCTGCCGATGAAGGCACATCCGGCGATTTGGACCCCACGAATATAAGGGGCCCTATGACCTCAGGCTCAATCAACTATCATCCAGCCTAAATCGGCGCTCATAAAATCGGCGCGCTTTACGCAGAATACAATTCCTTTTATGACCGCCAACAATAATTGTTCGCCGAAGTCACAAAAACGGCCTCGTGCCATAAGAGTTTTAATTGCTTTTTTTATCTGATCTTGTTAACTTTGTCCAGACGACACTATAGTATATACGAAATCCGCGTCTGTTGAGTTTTGAAACAAAATTAAATGGGTGTTATCGCATTTCGCAGAGGCATTTTATCTTACTTCATTCGCGTTCTGTGCGAAACTTGAAATTTTGTAATTAAATTCAACAAATTCTTCGGCTCCCATTTAATTCTGCTCTTACTTTCAAGATGATGATATACCGCTGACCATAAAACAGGAGAAGAGAAAAATCTGCTTTCAAATGAAGGATTGAAATTATTTTTGATACAAACCTTTGAAATATGTAACGCATACAAAAAAATATATGTTTAAATATGAATACATACATAAATATATACATTATGTATAAATAATATAGTTTTAACGTCGATTATTCGAAGTTATTATTTAATTATAACGAAGGTATTAAATAAACCATGCTAACCTTGAGATTAAATAATAATTGCGTAATTTAACGGAGATATGAAAATACTGTTATAAATTACATAAACTAAGATTTTTGTTAGATTCGAATATGAAATTGTATGTGCAATTTGATAAAACTGACGGATGTTAGCGGTTTCAAAATACTATCTTAAAATAGTAAGTTTTATGGCTGCCTTCAAAGTAATAGTTTTATAAATAGTATGTATCATTCTAATGGTAAGTACATAACATATTTTATTGCATTTCGGAAGGACATTTCTGAAGTATTTAAATCAGTAAGAATCATAGAATTCTTTTTAACTATGCAGCGTTTTAAAATAAAAATAGTTTATTACCCACAAAATACTAATAATTTATTCGTGGTTATAGTAAATAATTCATTTAATATTTTGTATAAAATATATGTTTTTTTTATAGAATCTGGCCAGTCCTCATGAGCTAATAATATTTATTTAAGATAGTTTTATCTTATAATCTCGCAATAAAGATTCACAAATTTAAATAGTATCGAGTTTCGTGCTACAATGAAAGATATCCTTTAAATCATGGTAATCGATATCTTTTTCTCGGGAAGATCGAATTTCAGTTTCACAAAAACCAATACGGGTAAAATTTTTTGAGTGCCATCTTCACATTGTGCATTGTCAGTATAGAAGGGTCTTTTATAAACATGGACAACGTATGCCTTGTCTGCAGCCGGTAAGGGTTGCCAAGATATTCCTTTGATAGGCCGGCGCGGCGTGGTTTTGTGTTTACCGAATAATTAAATTCCATTGCGAATTTCTAATGTAACATAAATATTTTAAAGTACTTCTTCGTTGGTATTAATGAAATAAAAAAAAATCAAACCGAGTAAGAAAGGGCTTTTAAATGGTTATAATGCGAATAGGTATCTAGTCGTTTGTGTTTCAAACGCATTCCACCTTTGTTCACATTGCGGTATGAGCCGCGGGCGCCCTACCCCTGTGCGGAGCGCACCATTGTCACAAATTAGGGCTGCCCCTAGAGATATATAATATTTATACAGAAATGCTATCGTGCATTTGTTATCGTACATAATTTATATAGGACAATAAAACATTTCAAAATAGACAATTATAAAATACACGTAGCTATCTACCAGGTAAATATTACAAGGGCGTTTAAAAAAAAATATAAAGATTAAAAATATATTTTCGTACAACTAGCTTTTACGTGAGTTTAAGGGTATACCACTTAATTATATGAAGAAATATAGAGATGCATGTAATGACCCATAAATAAAATACTTTATTATAAAAGCCTCATTGTAAAATAGGCTGACTTATTGTAAGGATCATTTCTTACAATTGACTAAATCAACAATAGCTTAATTTTGTATAAATATTTAATACATAAAAATAAATCAAGGGTAAATAATTAGTGTATATACAGGATAAACATGTACCTACAAAAAAATATTTATTATAATTGAATATTTAAAATTATAAAAATATTTCATAATTTTAAAAATAATAGCTAACGAATAAAATAATATAATATCTCGACTGGTATTCCCAATTATACACAGTATAAATACATATAAGCGTGTAACACTTTATTTGTTAGTGTGTGTTTGTTTGTTTGTTAGTGATATAAGAGACAAAAATAATATCCCTTTTAAGAAAAAGATTATGTAGATTTTTATGTATAAGCATAGATTATGTAGCTACATATATTAAAAAAATAATTAAAATAAACAACCGCTTAGTGTATAAGTTGATAAATTTGTTCAAATGGTCTTTAAACTAACAAGTACCGCAGTAAAATATTGCAACGAAGTACCTAATTATGTTGATTTTTATTTACCAATTGCGGTGTTTTAATTGATTTATTGGAATACCGTCACAAAGTTCGAGTCAGCAATCTAGAAATAAGAGCCATATTTCAGAGTGAATAAATGTTTTTCACATTACATAAATAGAATAAAATAAAATTGTAAAACTTCCTACAGTATTATTCTCTTATTTTTTTACCGTTTTATAATTTATTATTATTTTTGATGTATGTACTCGTAGATGTAGCGGTCCATGTAGTGCTTCCTTGAAGTAGGTATTTTAAATGATTTCTTCATATATTTGACAATGTCCCTCAACAAGGTAAAAAAATAATACCAACATTCGTTATGAAATGATATAAATAACTCTTGAAATAATAAGAATATATTTTCAATGGACATTCTCAAAATGGTTCATCGTATTTATTTCAAAATATGCTGGCAATTCGGACATAGATTGGACCAGCTTTTATATTAAACCAAGTTAAGTCATATAAATATTTGAATAAAAGTAACTAACAACCATTGAACTACATACATCTATGTCCTACATTAGGTTCAAATGCTATGATAATCAGGCATGTTAAATTGATAATAAATATAATATATAGTCATTGTATTAATCTACGCTAAAATAGCTTATTTTCGACCCTGATTCGGCGGCCCGTAAAGAGGAGTTTGCAGGCCCTGGGGTTTCCGCGGAGACTCCGGTCGTGCCCTACGCAGCCGGGTCGGAGGGTACTCGTTGCCGAGGGGATAATATTTTTAAAGGAAGAGCAAGTGGCCCTCTTCACATCACCTCGAGCCTCGCAGACGATGGATGCTCTTAATTTATCTCCGCGCGAAAACAATAGAAAGAAGCTGCTTTTTCACGGCCTCGTGAACCGCGAGCTACCGGCAGGATTAACCCGAGTCGACTTAAAAAGCATTTAATTTAATTTTCAAATAACAGTTGCCATAAATCAAATATTGCACGTTGGATTGAAACTCCCGTCATAAAAAAATCGTCATTTGTGTATAGTTTTCACACATTCAGTTTTATGCATATATCCGTCCAGGAAAAACTTGCGTCTTACTTCAGAGCAAGTTCAAATCAAAGATAACAAATAGCAGATTATATTGCGCCGGAATATAATCTGCTATTTTTTTTTCATTAGTTTCATTAGTCCATTAAACCTTTCCATCTTTGCGGTTTTTCGCGTAAACGGCATGATCGACAATTAATAAATATTATATTTTCACATACTGCTCATAGAAGAGTCATCTTAAATACAGTCTTCAGGAGCGAGTTCGACACATCCTTCCAAAGTGAAATATATTGACAACTGGCCTGTTATTTCATTTCTCAGCTTTGGTCCATGACGGTGGGTAGTTTTTCGACCATGACTTTAATAGTCTTGGCAATATTACTTATTTAATACACACTACTGCATATTATAATACAAATTGTGGGAGATTTACTAATTATTTTCGTGTCTACATTAATGTTTTATGTGTGATATTTCATTAAAAATAAACCGTAAAAATGTTTAGTTTCTTAAAAGATTTCTGTTATAATTAGTTATCATCATGGCGAGTTTAACTTTCAAACCTCTCAAAGTATTAAAAATTACTGGTAAATTATTATTAATGGTTTTTCTATTACTTGTTTTTTACATAGTGATTATAATTTAGCTACGTTTTGAATTGTTTTAAATATTATTTTTATTCTATCGTATTAATTGGCAGATTGGTAAATTTGATTCAAAAAGGCAGCCATAGAGGATAAATATCGATGTACAAAGTAATTAATGAAATTGACCATTGTGGTACAACACTTTAGGTACGTTTAATCATTCCATGTGCTATCTAAACGATAAGTATCTATATATGACGCATGTATTTTTCTTCAAAATTCTCTTAGTAACTTCTATTATTCTTGTAGATCGACTAAGAAAAAGATAAAACAACAATATAACACAGTCTGAATGTGAATTTGCATTTGTGAACAAAAATATGTAAATTTTTTCGTTTAATGCTCGCTTAATAATTTTATTTATAAAAAAAATAAATAAATAGATGAATTAGACAATTCGTGTCTATATTTTTTCTATCTATCGATGACTCAGGCAATATGCCATCGTAATTAATTATCCTAATGCATCCACTCTTGCATTCATTTCCGTATCAAATTAAAGTGTTCCAATAAATTCGACGGGCCCTGTTGCCATGGAGTTACAGTCCCCCAGTCCCGGGCAGAGGGGGTTAGGCGCTCTGCTTATCCCGAAAAAGGGAATGCAGATGTAAGGCGATTTACAAATTTAATAACCAAGCCGGTGACCCCACTTTGTGTTAAATTTATACGAATGCCGAAATAAATTCGGTGCGGCAAGCCCTCGTTAGAATAAGAATTGCAATGGGGTGAGAGGACCGACCTGCTTTCGAAGCATTGAAAACGTACGATAATTATTTAGGCGTTTTCGCATAATTGTCAGCGCAACATCTGTAAGTACATTTAACGAAACTATTATTGATTTATTTGAGTATAATTTTAATATACTTGAGGTTCAACTGGCCTGTGCTGGCCCCCAGGCTACTTACGGCACTCGGGATGTTTCGCGCAGATTTCCATCTCGTGACCCTTCAGACCAAGATATATACAGATGCACCAAAACTGTTATTAATGACAATAAACAATGATTATCGATATTTGTTAAGCTGCTTTTGAGCAATTCAAACAACAAATCAAAATCATAAGGCGGTGATAGCATTTGGTCAGTTTCTTTTGGTACAATTTTGGGTATTGTTATCTTAAAACGTATATAAACGTTTTTTTAAAGCCCTCAACAAAATGTTCTAAAATATCAACTAAACAATATTACTCTAAATAAATAAATAAATATTTCTCATTGCCCTCTCAAATAACTATTCTAACGTTTTTCTTTTGTGTAAGTTCTACAACTTTAAATTTTAATTTGTATTCCTACACATAAAAGTAACACAAAATTGAAGTTAGTATTGACTGTAAACCTAACTTCATCCTAACCCATATATTGATATGGGTTAGGATGAAGTTAGGTTTATACGTTGAAGGGGTTTTTGGGGTCCGTCCATTTAACGAGTGCTCATAGACGATGTAAATTATAAGCGCCTTGATATTCATAAAACTAGTTTAAATACCGGGGACTATGACACTCTCTAATGCACTTAAGATACTTTCTAGAAGCTTCATTACATTTAAACTCTCTACTACGCCTGGTAGAAAACAAAGGTATTATATGCCATCGTTTATTCTCAAAACCAACAAATACACTTCTTAAAACTAATAACTCCTATTGTCAAAACTATGTACCAGCTGCTAATTGTCTATACAGCTAGAAAACAGCTCGATATTATAATAGTATGAATCCAGGTGAGGCACACTATACCAATTAGGATTACACGGCATTTCCTGATTCTAATTAAACGGAAAGCCATAAAACGTGCCGCGAAATGATTGATACCATTCTATTGTACGGATAGATCGTGTGTGGCGAATGGTGTGATTCGATCCTCCCCCGTCGCCAATGAGCGGGCAAAAAGCTCCGTTCGACCGGTGAACTGGTGTCCTTATTGTGATGCAGATTCTGATGGAGAGCGCCCAAAATATATTTCTTTGTTATATCAAATGCGTGGAAACGGTACCGTAATTGGGGAAATATAAAATTAGGTATATTTCATTCGATTTGTATGGAATGTATGAATATTAGCGCATTTCGCAGATGTTTTCAAATGAATTATAATTGCATGCTATTTTAGGTGTATTTATTTATTTATCAATTAATATATAAATACCTATTAATGCAAATGTATAAAAAAATATAATTATATGGTATCGTTTTTGTATTAATTCTTTTTCTCATATTTTCTTAAATTAAATATCCGTTTATCCGTTTGTCTGTTCCATCTTTTAACTCGAAAAGTACAAATGCGAAAGAGTTAAATTTATTGTGTAGATTAATGCTTTTGAAAAACAGTCTTAGCCGTTTGGATCGCATCGGAGGCTGGTCGAATAATATAGATATATAACAAAGGTAAAGGTAAAGGTAAAGGTAAAGGTATAATGTAAAGGTGTTTTGTAAAAAATAATAATAAAGTTTAAAAAAAAAAAAAAAAAAACATTAAAGTCAACATTTTTTTAATACTACTTTAAATGAAATATTTACAATTCGATAGAGTTCAAATATTATATAGGTACGAATTTCAAAAATATGACAGCACGACTTTTGGAATGTATTATTTATTACCAGGATAGTTAAAAATAATACAATCTCATCTATGTGCTCAAATAAAAACTTGTAAAAGAATGTTCAGTGCCACATTATAATAATTATTAAATTGAAATATTATATCCGTGTTGTTTCATTACCTGTCAAAATTTAAAAAAAAACTAAAATGGTGTTAAAATTTATGATTAATTGAAGGAATGTTTTTTTATTTATTTTAATCTACTTAGACCTAAAAAATAACCCACGGTCGCACATTAAATGGGTTAAAAGTGCAGCAGGCACAAATGGAGATAGGAAAAGAAACAACCCATCATAAGTCTGTATCACAAGCGCGAGTAATCTAGGTTGAAGATGCATTTTATGACGTCTGTAGGGCCTAGCTATAAGACGTCAGTTTCTGATTCCAGTCGTGGTGGGTGGTTTCTGGTTATTAATACTAAACAATGCATCGAAGCAGTTGATTTTATACGATAGCTAAAGAGTGTCAAATCCATTCTTGTTTTTTAATGTTTATAATGAAATACAAATATATTTATTAATATGATGTATTTTTTTATAGCAACTATTTTCGGCCTCCTATGCTATTATTAAGCTAAGATTATATACTACGAGTAATTTCTATTCTACGAATAATAATATCTATATTTTATCTGATTCCTGGATAAAAGAATTATAATTTGACGTAATAAAACATAGAAATACATTACAATTAGGTTTTGTGTGATATACAATGGTTGTTATTAACATAAAAAAAACACATAGTATGAAAGTTAAAATAGCGAGCAACTAAACTTACAAGCTTGCAATACTTGCAACACTTGCAACCTCTTTGCAATACTTGCAACAATGAAGAAGCTTATGTTTTAGCATTTTGTTGATAGCATTTTCATACAGTTTAATTTGTGTTACTTTAAGAGTCAATTGCAGACTGTTTTGGCCCACAATTATCGGATAAACTATCTTAAGCCCAATCTGGTAAATTCTTATGAAGCTAAATGATTAGGTGTCTATATCCAATGATTAGATGTCTTTAGGATGAAATGTCGAAAACAAAAAAACGATAACATAACAACATAAAAAAGAAAAAAAAATCAAGGACAATAAAGCTTCAAGTAGAAGCCTCAGTCAGCAAGAATAGAAAGTATATGAATGCATAATGTTGCGCGTTAATAAATGGGCAAGGTGATGCGAGCAAATCATGACTGCAAAACCTTAAATTGAAGTGAAATAAAACGATGGTGCTGGGTCAGCACTGAAACAGCGAGAGCAGCTCATTAAGGATTATTTCGCTTGAAATTTCGTTAGGTAAAATTTCGCGAACACTGTCAGAGGGGATTTGAGAAAGTTATTTTCGGTTGAGAATTTGAGACACCATTCTTCCTAAGTCGACCTAACAACTTTTCAAGTTTTATTGCGCGGCTTGTAAAAATAATCAGCGTCGCGTTTCCCCAGAGATTTTAATTAGAACATCTGGGAATGCTTTGGTAGGAAAAGACGCTGGAAAATCAGATAAAAGTACCTATACCTATTATATTTATCAAATGAGTTTCCCTTTGGCAGTCATTTTGTAAGCTTATAAATTTATAAACAATGTTAAAATTTGGAAATGTAGCTACAATTTTCAGTTTTCAAATATAGTCAAAAGTTATATCATTCACTTTGTTAGGCAATCTGCAGTCATATAAAACATATATTTATATATAAGACTATAATTTGGATAGGTAGTTAACTATTTTGTCAATAATTATATCATTCATTTTGTTGGGCGATTTGCAGTTATTAAAAAACTCTCAATAATAACAATTAAATCATTATCAAATTCATTTTTTTGTGGTATAATAATTTTCAATGGTATTTATCTTTCATATAAGTATTTCATAGATTAACGGATTCCACATTTTTTTTTATCTGCAGGCACACCATAGCCGTATCTGATTTAGGAGTTTTGGATTGCCGATATTATCTTAGTTTATAATTTATAACAACGTGTTTACTCACTTTAATCACTTTTTACTAATTTAATAACAACATTTTATTAAATATTTTTTGAGACCGTTAATATAAAAGAAAATCAATAAATGCAATTATTGTTTTGTATACGTGTATAAATGAATAAGTAAAGGTGATGGGAGGCTTTTCGTAGTATGGGTGAGGGGGTGTTTGGAGTTTGAAATGTACTAAAGATTAAATTCAAAGTTTTTATTAAAGTACTATTCATGTAAAGTATTATAAAGTACTTCAAAGTACTATTAAATTCAATGTTTTTATTACGCAAAAATAAAATAGCTGCCACATTACAATGTTTAATATTATCTTATTACCCATATGCAACTCTATTCAATACGTTATAATAAGTAAACCCACGCTAATATTACTGTTAACTTATTTTAAAATATATTTTTTTTATCAATTTGTGAATAATAATAAATATTATCTACATAAAAATATTTATATGTACATATATAAGGTTGCTAAAAAAAATAACCTATTCTATTTATTAATAATATTTTATTGTGTAAGCATTTTTATAGACATGAAGGATCCAGTGCAGATTTATATGAACTTAATTTTACTCATTTGTTAACATATTAAGTGTTCAATTATAATTCAAATGCAACCCTGTTTTTATTCTTAGAAATATTTTGTTTTAATACAATAATGGCGCATATATTAGTAGCATTTAAATCCCTCTGAATATTTATAAAATTAACCAAATCGAAACATCAAAGAAAGCTAATTTATTCGACGTCATTCGTGAGGCTCCGAACACGTCGTGCAACGAATATGAATAAGCAACGACCAATTTGTAGTGACAAATGTATTTGGCCACAATAGCAATACTACACGGGGCGCGGTGCGTGTAAGCGAACTGTGTGATTTATATGGCGGGTTAGATGCATACATTAATTCATAAATTATTCCTTGATGTACTTACTTTCACCCCGCCGGGCAACATTGCCTATTTATCCCATTATAAATAAACACTCTGGAAGCTCCCAGCGCGCTTTATAAAGCACTATTTTTTAATATTGACAATTGGTTAGTGCCGAGCGTTTATTTACACGGCCATAAATAAGCCCGACTGTAGCATACGGGATTTTTTTACACGTAAAATAAATAATCAAATTTGAATTGTGCCCTCCTACAGGTCGGCGTGTGTGCGTGCCGGACAATGCGCGATAATTGCACCAAATGAACGTCACAAGAGGCTCGATTTGAAGCAAATATTGAACGGTCGGCGCTGTGCTGCGGTTGCGGCCACTCGCGGCGAATTCTGTATATTTCGCGTGTTGCCCGGCCTACCTGCCGTATGTGGCGTCCATTTCTGTGTAGCAACCCCCGCGTTTCAGCCATTCAGTGCGGTGGAAATTTGAATTCAGGCCGCCTAATGAAACATTGTTACAGTTTCTGCATTTTTCCCATTCAACCAATTGATATAGCAATGAGATTGAAGGTTTTTGAAATTATACTTCTATAAAGAATTATAAAAACGAATGATTCGGTTTACCTATCTGACGCGACGGATAGTGCCCAAGCACAAGTTATTGTACGAGTCATAAGCTAATGTATAAAATTAAGTCACATGGAAAACTATTATTAGAGAAAAAGTCGAATTTCTTTTTATAAGTAATAAAAAAAGGAATTCTAATGATAAAAGAGAAATTTAAATGGACGCCAATAAGGGCGTGAATGAATTAAGGGGAGCGTTGCGCATTCAAAGGACCGTTAAGTTGGATTAAATTTTATATCTAGCGATGACATTCGCCGTTTTGTATACACCAGTCTTTTTATCCGTCGCTTTTTGGGGGTGCAAGCGAAGAGCACTTTCTCTATTCATATTAAAATGCTGATATTAGCCCTCGAGCGTCAACCGTCCAATGGGGTGGATTAAAGGAGGTAGAATTGTGCGAACCGTCGCGTCGTGCGGATGATGGATGTCATGCGGTTATTCCTTACACATGCAGAGGAATATAAGGAGCGAGGAGCGAGGAGCGAGCGCATGACGTGCGATCAGCCAATATTGTTGCAAACCTGGACGCAGCGGGCGGCGATGACGCGACTCGCGACCAAATCGTAGCCATCAGAAGCGATTCCGTTCGCATGATCGGACGGCTGGCTGCGGGCAGGTACAGTCAAAGTGCAAAATAGCCACACATTATTTTGAGCAATATCCTTTTGTCTGCAGTTGACGCGAGCTCGTTGAACCGGGTATCGACACAAATATTTAGAAGCATAATATTATTTTCGTTCAAAAATTTCAATATTTCCCTAGTCTAAAATTCTCTTTCTAAAAGTCTAAAAAGAAAGAGAAAATACTGAAATCGCTGTGTCTAATAATTAGTTTAGACAAAGTTAATTTTGTAGAATTCATGTCTAATCTATCACGTGTAAGCTAAACCTTTAGGATTGAATTGATTACAATATTTTTATCATATATTAATAATGTGTACCGCAAAGCACAAACAGCATTTATTATTATTCGTTTGTAAAGTCTAATTTATGTCGATGTTAAGGCCAACCATTTTATTACTAATAGCAACAACCCCTTTTTCTTTTTTGCAATTCTCCGTACAAAAATCATTTCGAGAAAATGTCATGAAACAATTCCCCTGTTCATTTGTAGCTCTACAATAATAGTTTCAAGAAATAGAGAGTAAAATCTACTAAAATCCTAACTCTGTAAAATCCTAAATTTGTACTCGTTTACAGATCTTGAAAGCAAATGTAACTATAAGCAGCGTTTGTTGGTGTCTGGTGGGACATGTTAATTGCGTTTTTCCACAGTTGATTATACACATTTTAATTAAATTTTGCGGATTGTTACTTATACACTCTTAATAGGTATATATTTTTTATGAGATCGAAGATTTACAGCCTAAAAATATTTAACGATGATCACCAGTTATTTAAAACCATATTAATTATCTTAGCTCGTTAAAATTTGTCAGCCGACACTTAACCAAAATTAATAAGTGAGTAAACAGAACGCTCTCATTTCGGGAGGAAAGGTAAGAAAATAATATTAAGTAATTATAATCATATTCGAAGGGTTGCTCCAGAGATAAGAGAAGACAGAGATGCTGCGAGGCCGAAAGCCTTCCATTAGATGGAGAGAGTCGCTCCGGGGCTTATCTGGTAATTTCCATTCTAATTTGGTCCGCAGTGGTGCGTTAGATTCCACCTTCTAAACACCGCACTCGCTGTAATGAACACGCGCCTACGCGCCCCCCGCACCGCTCCCCCTTTCATCGCTCTTCGCACGGCTCGCCCCGTCCCGAGTAGGTACATGTTTGATCGTTTTCATCTATTCAGGGAGGCTGGTAGGGCGGCAGTGCGGTAGGGCGGTAGGGTGGTAGGCGAAAGGGCAGCAGGGTTTTGACGAAGGTGATCATTTAAAAATAACCTGTCAGTTCAGGTTATTATCCATTTTTTGTTCATCCATTTTCATATCTGGTATTCTAATTTGTAATCCGAGGACGATATAAACTTTGATGTGATGAACATTACTTTGACAGCGACTTTAAATGGTTTATGTCCAGAGAGAGTGGATAAATTCCAAGATTTAGATATAACTTTCACTACAAAACTTAGTTTTAATCTCCATATTCTTCATAACCTACAAATGTTACAAATATTTTAGGTACTTTTATCATTAAAAAAGCACTGTTACTGTCCGTAAAGTATTTTTATCTTTGACTAGTAATTGATTAGAATACGGTTCTACTATTTAAAATACTTTTCACGCTGTTTATGTTCACTTAAGCAACAAACTACTGATTAGAATCTTTAAGCTTTGAGCGGAAGTCGCTCTCTAATTTCCGAATACTTTTTATTTCGAACATAATCGACTTTTCAGTCTATTTGTGTTTAATTAAAATATTTAGACGATATACTTACTACTTCAATACTTATAATATGGGTAATTCTTTTTAATATCATAAATTCCGCTTGTATTTTCCCATGTAGCTACGAAACGATATTGATTCTTCCAAATGAAGTAAAGATTTTAAATAAATATTTTATATATTGATTTAAAATCGTACAGTAAAATATTTAGATCTGTCTGAACTTGAATCTAGTGCCAATTTTATCCGGGTCAACGTTTAAAATTCTCTCGTTTAAATAAAATATATGTACGTACTAGTTTTTTTTAAACATGTATTAAAATTCATCAATATATAGTCATAGCCTATTTCTGACAAAGTCTCAACACGGCAGCCATTTTGTTTTATGGTCACCATCCTAGATTTTCTTATTAGGTTTCATAAATGACCTCGAAATAACATACGAAAAAAAATAACCTCGATGGTATTACATTACTATTATAATATTAGTATTCGATTAAAATTGTAAAATTGAAAATGCTATCACCGTCTTAGTTAGGACACAGACACAGTTGACACAAAATACAAAACACAGTTTTGTTTTGTGTTTTGTGTTTTATAAAATGGCTGGCATCTTCGAGAATTATTTATTATTGCAAAAGAGATTCAAGTACCATGGATTCATCCTGCACTTACAGTCTCATTAGTTTGATTTGATTTGGAAATACGATTCAAGTGCTTTGTACCCTGTTTAGTAATACGTTCTAGCTAGGGAACCAAAAAAGATTCAAGCCACCTGAATTCGTTTAAATATTTCTATACATCACGAATAAATGTTGGTATATTGGCACACCCATTATGCTGCCTTCATATGAATCAATTTCAACTGGACCTTTTTTGAATGATGTAAAAACAGTGATTTTGTTGGTTTGGTAAATATAACTCAATTTTCATGGTATTGTGCATTGGATCTTTTTGCAGAACTAGGTCCTAATGTCAGTTGATTTGTATCCTTAGAAAAATTCTAATAAATTGAAATGTTTATAAAAATGATTTAATTCTGTAGCTCTCTTTATAAAGAACAATTTTAGAAAGCAATATTACTTATTGGTGTAAAAACTTGAAAGTTGGTGATACTAGCCCCTTAATCAATTCCGATTGTGTGATTTGGAGCTTTCAATGAAATCTATAATGCTTTATAATTAAGTTTTCAGATACTCGTTTCCTTCCACCCCCCCCCCCCCCCCCTCCCCCCTTCTCCTCCAGTTAGCCCGCCCACCTAGTCGCGCTTCACTGATCCTGAAACCGCTGATATTTCATAAATAAAAACGATCGCTCGGGCGGCTGGGCGGCTGAAACAGCCGCGTCTAGTCCTCATCGCAGACGTTAATATCGGCGACGGTACAATGGCTTGCTTATTGCTCGACGTTTTTGTCGATTTCATTTAATTCTTGTATCTCGTTCCTCGATTTAATAACGAATAAATTTTGTATTGGGATTTTATCTCATTTGCATATTTTGCAATATTATTTCATTTTGGTATGTAAAATTAAAAAAACTACCACTTACACCTGATATAATATTACAAATTAAATTAGCCAATAAACATTTATACACCAATAATATGAATCCTAATCTACCTATAGCAAATTATAGTAAGTATTTGAGTACATCAGTTTAATATGTAGCTATTTGTATGTATTAATTAATTTATACATATTTTATGTTTAAATATTTTACATTTTGGTGTAAAATACTGTCTTAGATTTTAACGGGTTGCTGTGAAATGTAAACGATTATATGAAAAAAATTGTAAAATATTTTATGTTATAGGACGATGATAGTACAGAAGAGGATATTTTTATAATAAGGAGTATGTAAGTATGTGCCTAGTTAACGGTCATGTAAACTGATTATAATGCACGTTAAATTCATCTATAAACAATATAATTATATGTTAACCTAGCCATATTTTCTGCCTCACCCGCCAACCTAACCTAAACTACTATTTACCAACTAACCACTAAATATTTTTTTTGTATTTCTACTATTTTTTCGTCTTTTAATAATATTAAATATATTTGGACCTAAATAATAGAAATATTTATAATCAATGGATTGGTTTTTACTGTAACAGTTAACTTTATTTTATTATAGGGTATTTAATCATCTATAGATAGAGTGTTACTGTCTCTTAGTATTTGTAAGTTAATAAAATGTAACAAAACAGTTTTAATACAAAGTTGTAGAATTGATAAAAAAAATTTTTTCTCGAGACGTTCAATAGTTATAATTTCAAATTTCCCATGTCAGTGGCGAACCAGACCTACGGACATATTATTAAATCTGAATTAAGACACTTTTTATTATTTTTTTCATTTATAATAATAAATTGATTATTTATTGAGATTTTTATTTGTAGAAAATATTTTATTAAATTTTCCTAAAGGGCTTCTATGATCGGATTTTTAAATTATCTTGCCATTTAATCACGATGCACCTTCGTTAATACAGTTCACTTATCTAGTGTTGTATTTCGAGTAACATATTTCACACCATAGCGTCATCACTTTCAATAGTATTTTCTATAGCTAAAGTATCATCAGCGGAATATTTTTATAGTAAATATAAAATATAAATACAGTGGATAGAAATCAACCAGAAAAAAAAATATTTTCTAGAATTTCAAAAAAATATAGTATTATATGCTTCACGGGTTTGCTATATACGCAATTAGTATTGCAAAAGCGTTGTATATGAATGACATATATAAAACAATTCTAGGCTAGGTAATAGGACGGCTCGCATTCGTTCAATTAAAGTCGTCATTCGTCGTAGCTGGCTGTTAGGGCAGCTACAAATAATGGATGAATTATTCAGAGCGACCGTCAACACACCATTAAGCGGGTCCATTTATTCGCATCGCTTTTTGCGGAGAGGCGTCCCGACGCCGACGCTCGGCGCTTTTTTCTACGCCGAGAGCTCTACGCTTGCTACACCAACCCGCCCGCCCGCCGCCGTAAGGTGATCTTTCAGCGGCTGTCTAAATTCATGTAAAATGGGCTTACATTATCTGCACCCGGAAATCCCTCTTCCGTGGCTGTCTGGTAATGTGCATTTTGCTGATGAGTTTCGTGTTCTTACGCGAGCAATTATCAACTGTAAATTCAGGTAATGTTTTTTCGTGCGGTTCATTTTATTGATTATACTAGTGAAATAAATACCATGAAAATACTGCTATAAAATAAATATTTTTTATTTTACTTTATGATTAATGAAATATACGAAATGTACTACAAACTTCTGTATATCTATCTACAAACTGTATCATGTATTCATTGTTACTGCATTGGCGTCTACTTTTAACTAGTATATAAATGATACGGTCGTATTTGAGGATAATTCCTTAACATAAAAGGAGAAATATAAATTCAATATTTTTTATATTTTTTTTCTGATAAAACATTACACATAATTGAATTTATTGTACAGAAAGTTCTTTGTAAATTTGTTTGTTTTTAGAAATAAAAATGTAGTAAAACTAGTATAATTTTGCACAATTTTTAAACCAGACACTATTTACAAAACTTACAATAGGTGGCATCGAAAGTAAATTATTTAAGTATAATGAAACCGTTTTACTTAAGACAATATTTATTAATGTTTAAAAATAGATTCATTTTGATAAAGTTTTATTTTAAAAGCAGTCCTTGCAAAATGGATTTAAAACAACGCGGAGAAAAAGTCGTGGAGTTTGTTTTTAGCTCTTTCATTTTCAGCGGTTAAAAGATATAGTTTTTATGTTAACACTATCTATAATAAAACGACATTGCGGTTACAAAACGCCGCTTCAGACGTTAGCCGTCATCCTTTTGATATCTCACTCTATTTTATTTTCAACTCATTTTTGTGAGATAACTTAAAATATGTATTTACCAACCTTTTATAAATTATATTTATTCAAATAATTTCGTAAATACGTAATTATTAACGTTTGATTTTTGGTATAATAAAAAAAACAATATTCTTTAACATTCATCGGATACTAATGTTCCTTTTTTAAATATTCTCATATTTTTTATGTATTTATTAAGAAAAACCATACAGCGACGTCCGTAGAGTGAAAGTAAGAAAAACACTGTATTCATAATTGTTACGCGTATAGCAAACGATTGTTCGCAATATCTATTCGTGCGAGCTGTATATATTACATTATTATTACTATAAAGAATATATATAAATATTATACCAATATTTATTACACTTAGCAATAACACTTCTTTATTACCAGAGGAACTAAAACACATTTTCACACTTCGTACTATCAGAACAAATCTTGTGTTCACATTTGATAAGTTTTATTTAATAAGATTATTTCTTATTTTTCATACAAAAATTAATATTGTTTATATTAAACAAACATTCTTTGAAACATTAAAATAACCATTTAAAAATAAAAATAAAAAAAAACGGCACTAATGGATTAATAAACTTACATGCATATTCGTACATGTACGAATAAATATAAGCAATGATGGACCAGCGTTTTCACAAGTATAAAATATATCAGTATTGTAAAACTTATTTTTGCTTTTTAAAATGTATTAAAAATAATAGCAATATTTTTGAAAAAAAAATATTTTTTAAGTACAAATCTATTTTAGTTTGACAAATTGGTAATTGCTTATATCCATGTATGTTTTGTTGAACTTAAAATAAGTTTATAAAACTAATAATTTCTTAAATAGAATACTAGTATAAAATTTAAAATTGTCGAAATTGTCGAAGTTTCTTATTAAATAAAAAGCAAAACATTATTACACTACACTTGTTTCACGTGAACGATGATTAAGTCACGGCCCGCTTTATTTCAATAAGTAAATCGCATTTATAATAAAATTACTTACTAAGAAGAATTTCGCGTGAGTAATTATTTTTTAACCAGTTTTTTTATAAACCCGCTAAAAAAAAGGTTACTTACCAGCATCGCACTATCTTAAAAACAAAATGTAATCTGTTGGAGACAGGAGAGACGGTATTACAGAATATTGCACAGAGACGCCTTTTAATGTTGCTTATTCGTTCTTTCGGTGACCGCGATCCCGCGACCAGCAATATTTATGACGGGCGATATATTCGCCAAATTCGCATAATACTAATATGGCGCAATCCCGATTTGAATAATGCGCGGGAAAAAGGTCTTCCGCCCCTCTCCCGAGTCGACATCAATCCAACGCGACGTCAGCGCGCGCTCGCACAGGAATAAAAGATACGCCCGAAGGACCGGGATAATAATTCCAGGAGATTAGTTTTTACTATGGAAACAAGGAAACGTAAGTACAGCCGAGGAAATGTATTGGTAAGCGGTTTAATGAAGTCTGTATTACGAGTTGGAGAACAATCTACCAGTTTTTTATTTCTTTTTATTATATTCTATTCTTACTAGAATTTTATTCAACCCTTACATAAATCAATTGCATCCTGGTTATATTTAATATATTCATTTGTTTTTTTTAACAATTTTTCTGTTTGAAACGTTTGAAACGTAACTATAAGAAAAATAAAAATTACCCCTATCCCATGCGCCCTAATCTTCCACCTCCGTGTACACTTTTTTGTGTTATTTCTAGTTTTCTAAAATCTTTTTATCAAGGTTCGTTTATATCTATTTACGAGTTTGGGTGTATGCACATGTATTGTTGCTATATTATATTATATTATTTTACCATAAATTCAAATTATGTATAACATTGTAAGTTGGTTTTAAATCAAAAACAATATAATTGTTTCTTCTTCGACCTGAAACTTTTAATAATCTACAACAAATGAACCCTACTTTAGTACGGGCGCTGACTAGTTAGGCAGAGTTTCGAAAATATGTTTGTGTACTTTAAAAACCAATAAATAAATGATTAATAAGCCGACAGTAATATTGTTCCTTTCTTTCAACGAACCAGCCCAGAAAATTGTATCTGTTTAGTTATTTATGCTTACTATGAAACTCAAATTTATTGTTATTTCGAAAATTTTCGTAATGTTTAAAAAAAAGTAACATTTTACATGAGATCGCTGCCGAGGATTAGGTTGATTAAGTGGGTACTGCGTAATTTTCCCAAATGATAAGAAAATATGAAAACTAAAATAAATTACTAGAAAATAGTTTTGATAACCAAAATGTTTTGATTCTTATCTATGACAAATATTTTATCTATCACTGGCTTCCCGGTGACGCTCTTTTCTGTCATGCGCGTGCTTTTAAAATTCATCATTTAAATCTCATCAAACGAAAAAATACTCTATGCCGCTGTTGGTTAATTATGAAAAAAGAATCAATATATGTCTAAAAACTTAGTAGAAAGTTTTATATTTAGTATATAAGATATTAACGTCTATAAGATATTAACGTCTAAATTTTTGTTAAAATGTATGGAAGGCTCTTAAATTTTAGACAAGGTAAAGTAAAAAAAAATACCATAAAAAAGCATTTTAATGCTAGTGCAATAATGATCTTACTGGCGATTTCCATTTGGCTGAATCCTGAATTATGCAATTTATGACCTTAAGAAGGATGTAATACGGAGATGGTGGATTTGACGCGAAATGGAAGTATCGGCGGCCATTGTCTCCAGTTCTTGAAATCTGATGGATTTTGAGCTGCTTCAGCACTCCCCATATCCAAGATTTGCATATTCGAGCGAAAGAAGCCGAAGCTCCATACATTTTCGACTCTGCTTCGAAGAGCTAAATAAACTCGTCAAGAATGTAAATTCTCTAAATGGAATTCTCTTAGCATCGTCCTTCGCGACCTCGCTACCCATTCAACGCGATTATAACGCAAGAATTAACGCGGGTAATGGCGAACAAAACTAATATAGTTTATTTATTATATTAACAAACTCACAGCGATATCATTAACAACCTTTATAGTGGAAGATGCTGTTCAAAAGTAATCCAATCAGTTTCAAAAACAATACGTTTTCAAATAGTCAAGCATTCCCATTTTAATTCCTGAAACACATTTTGAAGCCCTCCTGAAGACTTTGATTTTCGTCCTAATTTTGAAGTTTTTCTAATTATTTTTCGTTGCAGAAATAAACCATATTACGGATTCTGTTTTAAATATATATATATATATATATATATATAATTTTTATGTTAAAATAGGTAAACACCTTTAGTTTAACATATATAAAAGTTTGACAGTACTGACATTTGGTTTCTTTTTAATATTTTAAGGATTGAAATTTTTTGCAAATAAAATATATAGCCAGAATGTTCAAATATTTCAATCCTTAAAATATTAAAAAGAAACCAAATGTCAGTACTGTCAAACTTTTATATATGTTAAACTAAAGGTGTTTACCTATTTTAACATAAAAATCATCTAATTAACGGTATTTAAGCAATACATTTTACTATTTTACTATATCTTAACGATTTGCACGTAATGTGCATATATTTTACAATTTTCTTTTTATTTTTAACCATGACGATTCATTTTCAGATAAACTACGTTGAACGTAAGTTATTCTTGTAAATATCCATTAAACCATTCACTTCTCATTCATTAAACATCATATTCGTTACATTTTCGCTTTTTTTCATAATTATTGTTTCTTTTTTAAATCATTTATTCACTACTTTAATGAAAGTTTGACCATATTGCTTGAAGCACAGATAGGTAGGTGAGAGTGAAAGCTTTCATAAAACACAGGCCTGTGTTTAAACCAGCGTGCATTACCTCAAGCGATGCAACTATCTGTGCTTTCGGTATTAATTTTTCTTTGAACATTCTGGCTATATATTTTATTTGCAAAAAATTTCAATCCTTAAAATATTAAAAAGAAACCAAATGTCAGTACTGTCAAACTTTTATATATGTTAAACTAAAGGTGTTTACCTATTTTAACATAAAAATCTTCTAATTAACGGTATTTAAGCAATACATTTTACTATTTTACTATATATATATATATATATATATATATATATATATATATATATATATATATATATATATATATATATATTGTAAATAGCTAAAATACTTCTATTTACAAGCTTTTATTTAACTTGCAATGTTTGTATTTCGGTTTAGGTTAAATCTTTCAAGCTGAATTAGAACCACTTCCTCTTATCCTACGATGTTGAAATTTAACATGTTGGTTTAGTGCCGATGGTAAAGTATTTTCATGGTTAGCATGACCCGATTCTACACCCAGGAATGGCTCCAGACGAAGGAACTCCTCAACGGTCAACAGCACAGACACGAAATTTTGTACACGCTTGTTTTTAAAAATGTTTTTTACTGTATTCTTTATGTCTATTTCGCTCGGATGTATGTGTTGTAAAATTTCACGCGACATTTATGATTTAAAATGAAATAAAAGAGTGTGGTCCTTTCTTTCTTGTCGGTTAAATAAAACTTATCAGGAATTGAACCACAGACCTCATGTCTAAAGCGAATATGGTGTTATATACCGTACGGTAGGATATAGGATACCGATAGAATAATATTTAGATTTACATTTCAATGCTTCTTATAAAACCGCCGCCGCCGCTGTAAATTTTATTTACTGTTTTAAATTACAAATGTCATTCCTATAGAACTTATACTTGTTTTTGGAAATAAAATATCTTATCTTATATTATAATACCTTATCCTACCTAATATTTTACTAGCTTTTGTTTTTAATTTTGGTTAAACCTCTGGTGTTTCTATATTTTATATTTAAATATAGCTTAAATATTTAGGCAATTTTAAATATATTTTCGTTAATATATAAAATAATAAAGAAGTGAAGCTAAAAGATTAATTATTTATGTAGTTAGATTTATTTTTTGGTTAAAATTAAATTTTATTATTGCTGTATAATTCGATTTACGCTATTTACAAAAGAGGGCCAGGAAATTAGTTTTTTTTTAAAGGTTAACATTCTCTGGTTTATGGAATATAAACAATAGACAAATAATTATTGCAGGAAATTTCGTTGGTTTGAATGTTTGTCCAATCATAACTAAAACGGTGATACACGTAATAAGAAGTTATAGTTTATCCTGGGTATTTTTTTTTAATCCGACCCTTCACACCTCCGCAGTTCATGGCCACATTTTTGGTTCACCATAAACTACTTTATTTGGTCCAAAAATGCTTTCATAGTACTCACCTTGGTAAATATTTTAAACTTCTATTTTTTTTTTTTTCTTTTAAAAGGTATCATTTTGTAAAGTTTATACGTTTTAAAATACGATTTAAATTGTTAATTAATACGATACTCTCGTTACGGAATATTATGTAAATATTGAATAAATTAATTATTTATGTACCTCCTGATAGGGTTGTGATTTTATGATCTTTGTAAAAAGAAGGTATAAATAACAGTTAATTAAAATACGAGTGGGCAGCAAAATAATAGCAAACGTTAGAAGGTTATGCCTCCAAAGTCCGCGAGCAATGAGATGGGAACGATCCGGATGCCAACTTATTTTTTTCTTTTTTATTATTAGTATAACATACTCGAATAGCAGTTAAAAAAGATACTTATGTTTTACGTTGTTTCATGAGGAATTACCACGTTCTATTTTACCGATTTATTCAGATTCTGATTAGATTTAGGTAACTGGTAACTATTTATACAATTTGTTAACAATCAAAAATTAATCAGAAATAATATTGGAAAAAAGTTATTATTGCAATTACGAGAAAAATAATATCAAAATCTAAGTCAATATAAGTTTGGAATCCTGACCTCGCGCCATCGGCAAACACTTAGTAGACCTGTCAAATAACCAATATTACGGGAATCAATTTTAAAGATAAAAAAGTTTTTTTTTCTGAAATTATTATTTTTTTATGATACTGGTTTAGTTCAAAATATAGACCAACCCCCTAGAAGGACAGTACTGATTTTGAATGCAATCTGTTTATTTTAAATCTTTGTTACTTTTATAGAATACGTACAACCTAATTTTACGTAATTTAAAATTTGAATAAATAAAGAAAGAAACACAAAGCACATAATCACATAAACAAAGAAATACTTATACATTTTCGTAGTTAACACTGTGTTCCAAGACTATTCCCAATAAAAACAATCAGCTTATTGGCTCTGCGATTTCAAACATGATTTGTTTTGACCTCATATCAAAATTCATCTTATGAAATCGCTCTTGTCATAAGTTCAGTCGCCAGCGAGGCCGGGCCGTGCTGGGATCGGCCTTGCCGAGCGCCTGCGAGCAAAAGGGGAATTTACAAGAGCGCTTTGATAAAATTAATAAATTTGTAATACTTTTGCATTTTCTTTAATACAATTTTTTAAATTCTCAAACATTCGTAGATCACGAGACTAAGGGTATTCAAATCTCTTGTCCCTAGTCAGTCAACTATATTTTTATTAATATTAAATGAAATATTTTGAAAAACTTGACGTAAGGAAAATACTTCGTCGGTTGGTAACTCCGCCGTCGACGATTACTGTTCCTGACCCCTAGTAAGGCACCTGTGACCGCTCTCACGCACCCCGCTCGCCTCCCGCCCGCGCCCCGGCGTCCCGGGGGCGTGGAATTTATCAAAATTAAAACTCTCGATGGGAATTTATGAATAATAACCCGATACTCCCAACCCTGGATGGTTAACAAGCGCCGCGGTGCGTATTCATTAGGTTGAGGTCTACACAGTTTAATTTGAGGCGAAAATACTTCCAGGCAGCGGATTGCCTTTGAATACTAAATTACCACTGGCTTGAGTTGTAAATGGGTGCACTCCATAACAGACATTGCAGACGGTTAAATTAGGTATTCCTTAAAAGTGACATAACAGAGGATAAATAATGAAGCATGGAGAAGTACCACTGCTTGCCAGAAATAATCATGGAGGTTTATTTTGATAGTGACAGTTTGATCACTCGCGCGACGAATTTCATTTCATTCGCAAGGCCCCCTATACCTGTCTCAATCTCATCTAGAAATACAATTTCGGCGAGGTGCTTGATAAACTACTGTGTAATGTGTAATCCGTTACATAATGTGAAGGTCTACATCTGTTATAAGTACCTAATGCACTCTATTCCGTTGTATTTCTACCAATTTGTCTCTATATGATAAGTTCGCGAGTGTCGAGTGCTTTGTGTGTCTCATAGTGCCATGAGAATAAAATTATGTGAGAAGCTATTCTTAGAATTAAACCGACTAATGGCTCCAAAGGATATTTAAAAAGTCATCATATTTCACGCATACAAAATAAAATATTGAATTAAATTGAATTCATCAACATTTAAAGAGATTAATTTTGGGGTTGTCTTTCGTGGAATAATACGGCTGCTCTTACTAGGTTAATAACCTGCCACAAAAGGTTCTGCTTATATATATTTCTATATAGATATTTATCCTGTTCTTACTAATACATACATTCTGTGAATATTTTTATGAAACGTATTTTAAACTATTCTAACGGCCCCTGGATGTTGGTCCATGGATGTTGGTCGACTAGGGTCGTGAGATAATAATGCAAGCGTTGGTGACGAAAGATTTATTCAAGTTGATGACTCGCACTATTAACTAGTTATAAAGTTTTTTTGGTTGTTTGTTGGTTTATAGTAGAAGAAGATACTTCTACTTTTTCGCCAGCTGTCTAATAACAATAACAAGTATATATATTGATAATAATAGACTCCATTAAAGTATGCCTGAGGAAGGTTCCGACTGCAGGTGCTGCCGATGTAACTAGCACGGCGATAGTTACGGAACTGCACTGAATAAAACTCTGAAGCGGGTTTTTAAACTCGCGCCTAGACGAAGGAGTGGGGTGGGTGCTTGGAGTCGCTTTCGGCGCATGCCAAATCAATGTCGGACATTGCCCCGATGAGTTCGGCTATTTTTAGCGCGTGCTAAGGTGCAATGCCTCCCCTTGCGACAGCATAAGGTGGCAAGTGCGGCCTGCATGAGTTTGGCCGCTGGACTCTCCGTTGCTAAGGGCGAGGCCCACATACTATATTATTATAATTTGCTTTGTGAACGCTGTGACTCTAAAGTTGATTTTTTATTATAGAAATAAAATATGTTTTTAATGATAAAACTGACTGAAAATAAACAAAAATCATTAAACAGCTTGTCCACAGTGATTTGTCAAAAGATTTTTCAGAAATTTTTGGAGGTTGAATTTATTTAATTCAGCAATCTGTATCTGTGTGTTTATGCTGCAACTTAATCAATTTTTGCCCTGATTATCTGAATGTCTTAATCCATGTACCAAGTCTTGTCCCTGTTATATTATAGAAAATTATGTTTGCTCTGTCCTAAGAGATCTGTAGTCGTATTGCGAACTGAATTTGTGTCCTCTTAACCGCTAACATTATAATTATAATATAATATGTTTTGGAATATCAAAGTTAATTGTCAGATTAAAAGGTCAGCTCAACTTTAAATAGTGCAAATAATGCCTGGACAGAGAAGAGGTAGTTAACTATCTACATATCTCTATTTTGTACATCGTTGAAACCGACGTATATTGCCTTCACATATCCTATATCCTATTTTTTTATAATTAGATAATTATATCCTTTAATAAAGAAAATTTATCAAATATTTAAATTTAATGCGCGTGTGTTGGTAAAAGATAGAATGATGGTAACTTCGAAAATAAAGTAATTGTATGGTATACCGATGGCTTCAAAAACGGAGACAATATAGGAACAGGCATATGTAGGGCGATACTCAGACTCGAGAAATCGATCAACCTGGGACTTCACTTCACAATATTCCAAGCAAAGCTATATGCCATCATTAAAACTGCGCACGAAAGCATCGAAAGACCCTATAAAAATAAAAACATATACATAATTTCAGTCAGTCAAGCAGCTCTGAAGGCCATCAACTCTAATGCCATCAAGTCAAAGCTAGTGCTAAAGTGTGTGCAACTACTTAACACCCTTGCAACACATAACAGGGTACACTTATATGGGTACCAGGCCACTCAGGCAACGAAAAAGTAGACGAGCTGGCCAAGAAAGGTGCTAGCATGCCTATGATAGGAAAAAGCACTACCAGCAGACTGCTAAAAATTTGGGCTAGAAACCAAAGCCAAAAACAATGGCAACAAATGCCCGGACAAAAGCAAGCCAAAGACCTCATAGTAGGATTCTCGCAAAAAAGACTCTAAAAAAAAGTTAAGCCGGAACCAACGAAGGATCCTGACCAGAACTTCAACAGGCCACTGCAAGCTGAACGAACACATGCACAAATTTAGACTATCGATCGATGACAGGTGCAAATTCTGCCAAGAAAGCTCAGAAACCCGTATACTGTGTGAATGTGGGCCCCGCATCTACAAAAGATACCAGCTTCTAGGCAACCATCTCCTTAAGCCTGAGGAGATTAGAACCATCGAAACCGAAAAGATACTTAACTTTATTTACAGTACGGGACTATAGGGCGAACTATAAGTGGATTTAAAAGTACAATAGTTCTGCAAAGGACGCGGTACAAGGAGGGGGTAAATAAACCCCCAAATCCACTAACATAACAGATCTTATAACTCCTAAAATATGATAGGAAAATAACACGAGGAGTTATACTGTAAAAGAGAAAAATTTGCAATATAAAGACTAATACTAATACTGTACAGTACTGTAATGTACTAAAGACTAATTTTGACAAAAATCTATGATCTTCTAATGGCGCCCTATCGATTATTGAGGCTACGAATAATGGCAAAATGACCCCTCTCGAAGATTGCATTGAAAGGTGATATCGTCGGCGATCGTTTGCTGGTTCCCAGCGCCTTAAATAAAGCAAGCAAAGTAAAGGATTCAAAGGCAAGTCGCCTCGCGAAGGGGCGTGAGACAATCTCATCGAGTAAACGAAGCCTTTGCATATTCATCGATGAATCACTAAACTGTCTGCTCAAAGATTAACATCGTCTGGTTTTGTTTGGTAGATACCTTCGTTGAATTTAATTGTACGCTATTGCGATATTTTCAATTCAATTAATAAATAATCATTTTCTATTTTAAATTAAATTTGTCAATAAAAAAACTTTTTATTTAAGAAAATATTTCTTAAGAGAATGTTGCCAAAAGTATTACTATTATTTGTAGAAAAAATAAGTTACCTAAAATGCGGTATTTTATATATAATAAAAGTTATATATAAGAGGTAAATTGAATTTTGCAACCACGATTTTAAGGACATTCGCTCGTAGTAACCGCAGGCTTAGTCTAGCTGCCAATCGGCGCTCGATAATCGACCCATCCTTTTCCTTCGTTGCGTCTCGTGGCGTTGCTAGCGGATAAACGTAATGACACATTCGAGTCGATTGTTGATTGGCAGCTCAGACTAGTGGCCCTGACTGGCCAACTCACGAGTAGGTACATCTATGAAAAAATAAAGCACGTATAATATTGTCCCTGCTCTACTAAACAATTTCAATGAGATGACGCTTACCTACTTGCTAAATGGGATATGTGGCTTTTGACTGATTCATTAAAAACAAAGCGTGACTAAAGCAAACTTAAGTAATTGAGTAGCAAACAATTGTAAAAAAAAAACGTAAGTTTTGCATTCAGACCATAGGTTTCTCTATTTCAAAGTTTGACACCTAAATAGGTGTCAAATTTGATAGGATCGTGCCTAGATCATTCGGTGGGTCGCTTCTTTTATTATACAATTTACGCAAACTTTGAGACTTTCAACTGCTGAGTTCAAGATAGCAAACCTGCGTTTTATTCAAAACGGGATCTGCTATGATGAGAAAAATAAACGACCGCGTACGAACTATTACTAGAGATGGACGACTAATCAACCTATACAAGATTACACCGTCAAAAACCAAACACAGTACATCTATCAATTTCTCTTTTTGCGATTAATTATGGAAATGGTCACCTATTTTAATTTTGCCTTTGATATAGATATTATTTTTAGCGTAACATGCTTTTGGTACAAGTTCCAAAAACAAGAATTAATTCAATCATTCGTACGAGGATAATTATAATGATTGTTGTACAAAGTATGACGCAACCGTGTGTCAATGCAATTTAGGCAATAACTTGTAAACAAAGAAAAAACAAAGATTTCGTATGCCTTCTCATTGTTAAGAGGTGCTTTAAAAAACACGCCTCGGCCACAATTCCTGCGGGCTTTCGTGACGACTGGCCCTTAAGTGATTTCTCCGCGTTGGAACTTCGATTGCAATCTACCGCAGGACTTCGACTTTGCAAGTGAAAATTATCGACGCTGTTTCGGTCACCTCCGTACAATTAGTTTCGACATTTGCGAACTTTATCCATTAAGGCGAGCTTACAGTTTTGTTTGCGACGCTTTCTATCACGCATGACTGAATACTCTATATTTATTCACTGAAACTATTTTCATTACGAAGTCGTCGTTTCTTGACATGCTAGCGAACAAAATATATATACGTGTCGAGTGACTAATTTTATAATCGTGTAATCGGTTTTTATAACGTCTTATCGGAAATTCCGTCTTTAGGGGAATGTTCGCGGCCTTAAGTTGGTATTCCGTTCACGTGCATAAAGTTAAGTAGTCGACAATGTTTAAGTTGGATCAAATTTGACCAACTGATTGTAATACGGCGTTGATTCTAAACGGAAAACTCTTGAACATACTGTGGTCATCTCAGTGATTATCTTGCGTAGATAGAACCCCAAGCGGCCGCGATATGTTCAACTTTGTTGAGGTCCATCCACCTCACCTGTCTCAGTTTGTCACACTCATATTGTGTTTGTTGTCTCACTCGGCGCTCCGTCACTTCTTTATAGGTTTTGTGGTTCGTTTCGATACTGGCCAATGCGTTGTAATATTTTTCATATCATTTTTAGTACTCCTGAGTAGAAGTTAGGAAGTCGTTATATCGAACTGTCGCATCGGCGTTAATGTTTTCATGTATTACGTTTTATAGATGCGACATTACACCTTCGAATATGACGCATAGAGAAAGGCAAATTTGGCAGATGTAATTAAAGTCAAATCGCAGTTCAAAATTTATTTTGAATGTTGTCGGATTGTGCGGTGTTTGAGATTATCTGTTTCAAAATGCCAAGTTTTTGTTAAAAAATAAAAACTATTCAGCAAAGATGTTGAAACTAGATAGTTGAGTGCGTTTTACAGAACAAATAGTGTATCATTTCTTAATAGCAAAATAGTACAGTTTTTTCTTTATTCGTATGGCTTGTGTTGTCGGAGAGAGGCTATTGAGCGCAGTTCCGACAGCCTTATTGTTGTTTTCATGATGCCAGGCTGTTCATTTCAGGCAAACAACATCTCGCAAGTCTGCCTGTGTTTGTGTGTCTTGTTACTTAAGTCAGTCAGTCGACAGTGTTGAGAAAAGCGCCGTTGAATATTTTCAACAGCGAAAAATAACCAAGCCGGATTTGACCACCCACTGGGGGGGGGGGGGGGGTTAGAACCCGGGACTTCCGGATTTAGAAGTAGACGCTTGTAGCCCGAATTTATAAAATTAAAACATCAATGAATCCAACTACCGTAGTTCTTATTTTCCAAAATAAAAACATTCAATGCATCAACTGGGGATTGCGACTACAATAATAAAATATTAAACTTAAAATATTTGTTTAGTAAATGTTCTTTTGGTTAATGGAAACATTGGAAAACTTTGGAATGTTACGGCGAAGCTTGAATACAAGGGGCTCGTTATATTAAGACGGTCGTTAGTGAAAAAAGGCGTGGTGGTTACTGGTGATTATTTTAAACTAATGATGAGGAATTGACTAGCAAAGGGGTTATTGTTTCGGATAATGGCTATTTATTTTTAAAAATTAAATGAATAGCAATTTGAAATATGGTATACAATATTCAAATAATAATAAAAAATAGAAAATAACCTTTATGAAACAAAAAAATCTGCCGTGACAAAATATGATTTTCCCATTGAATATGCAAAATGAGATCTTCCCCTCGTAAGAAGGTATACACGAAACGCGTACATTTTTAACCCAAAATACTAGATAATTTCTATTCAAGTAATTTGACATATGCAAAAATAAAATAACACACACATACGACACATTAAAAAAATATATTCCAAAATTAGGATCATACTACTTGTATAATAGTCTATGATAACAACACCATAGCATATATTCTTTTAAACTCAATCAAAAACATTAATTCTCTAGACCTAAATTATAGACGCAAAATACCTATCTTATATTTAAAATTAACTTGCAAGTAATGAATAAAATAAATGTTATAGGTATTAGAATAGTCAGCAATAAACATTCGCACAATTAATATGTGCCTTATAGTTGTAGGGTCTTTATAAGCGTGTCCGTACATACCTACATATATACGCCCACAGTCCTTCGGCCATTAGTCGCATACTCGTGTTTCAGAGTAGATATGTTCCACACTACGTATTCCGTTCGATTAATCACAAACGAAAACATGCACGCGCACTCCAAACTTATCGCCAGCCGATACAAATGCCTACAAGCCCCAGAGCGACAGCGGTTATAATTTTTGCCACGGGAGGAGGCGAACCAGAGGACACTGATTTCTAACACGCGAGCAATATTTCAGCTCACGGTTTCCTTTAGCAAAGATCACCCGGCAACAGAGCAGTAACGAGATAAATTGTAATCTAATATTAATTCAATTATTTGACGGATGTAATATATATGTGAATTTTGCCATTAAAAACAAGAGATATCACGAAATCCCTGATGATATTCGGTAAAATCCGAAAATTGAAAATTTGTTCGTGCTAGTTTTAAAAAACATTTAACCATTTGATTTTTGTAGCATTTTGATATGATTAAGAGTTAATAGCCTAATTTGTATATGTGTTTAGTTTCTAACTTAGTTTTTAGCGTTAATATTAACAGTAGACATCATTGGTTAGTTTTACAGATACTTTTTAAGAATGTAAACTTATCATTAATACCAATTGTTTGTAAGACTGTTGATTTCTCTTAATAAAGAATAAAGAAAACAACTGCTGGTGGAGTTTAGTATACACAGTTTAAAAAAACCCTCAGATTTGCGTAATGATTTATTTATAAAAGTATGCCCATTGATAACCTTTGAAAGGACTTTATATAAAATTGTAACAACTTTTGCTTAACTACTATTATTGTGACATTTGTGTGACGATTGAAATCTACATATCAATTTTAATAATCTGAAATAGCAGATTTAAAGTAAATAGAACAATTTATATGAAAACATGTATCTTAAAAGTGGCATATCGCCTGAAAAGACGAATGACACAATCTTTGAGAATATTGAAAAATCATACTGATAATATATTATCTAAATGTTTTAATAACAATAATAATATATTGCCGGAAAGATAGATTAAAAAAAAGTTAAAAAATAATAAAACCTGCAGTGTCAATTTGCTATTCATAAAGGCACCTTCGCGCCGCGCCGGAACGCTGGTAATTTATTGTAAGCCTCTGTACCACCTGTGTTACTAATAACTAATAATAAAAATAATGATATATATGTATATATAATTGTATATAATATTGCAAGAAAGACTTGCAAAAGCGCGAACAGGCAGTACAGCGTTGTCATCGGAAGGAGAAAGTGGCGCCGTCGCATTAATCACGCCATTCCGGCGCCATTAATTCCGACTCCCGCTCCAAAAAACACATTTTGACATAACGTAAATCTGATAAAGGCACTGCTTTTGACTACTTATCATAATTGTTAGGGCGTACTGCTAGCGAAACAATTTAGGAGCTTTGTTTTTAAAAAAAAAAAATAAACAAGTCTAACTTCTCAATATGAATCGTGATTTTTTTTTCAAACCATGTCAATTTTTACACAAAGACCTTAACTTTAGTCTCTTTTTAGTTGCCGTTTTTAAATGCTCAATAATTTTTATTTTTTTTAATATTGTGACCTTAATCTCATGCATTTGACGCCTCATAATCAGTGACAGTCGAACGCATCAATATCTGGACGTATTAATTATCTTTTCTCTGCAAGTTTCTGCGTGTATTATAGGTATATTATAAAATTATAGGTAAAATAAACATTTAGTGTCGGCCTATTTTTATTCGTGGGGCATCAAGTCATGAAATAAAAATCTTAAGTTAACTTTTGTTTTAACTAATAATTATCAGTCTAACGAGGGACTATTTTTTCTATGGGTTGATATTATATGGTTAAACAAGCATACTCCTAATTTATACTCATTCGCAGATTAATTCAATATTGTGTTGGTTTGGTAGTGCAACCCCGTGGCTCTTGGTTTTTATCCAGATAAAATCCCCGAAAAAGGGTCAAAAATAATAATACAAATATAAAAATAAAAGAATATTACCATATTTTGGGGTTGACTGTGTTAGGTGTTTTAATTATATAGTTTTTTTGTGTTTGTATTGATTTACTTTTCAATTATTAACAATTTATTCGTCAATTAAATTCATACTGCTGATAAATTAAACAAAGACTCCGTCGCTTTACCGCTCGCGGTGTTGACGCTGCCCGGCGACTTTTGAGAGGCTCCAGCCTCTCGCGGTAAACAAACAAGGAAGTTCAGCTCCTAATTTATCATGCTCCTCCATTGGACAAATTGTGAATGACTTTTAGACACTTCAAACTTTAATGGAGAAATTTTGAAGTGTCTTGATAAATTCACTTTGAAATTTAGGAAAGCGAACAACACAAGCCTTCTTAGGTATAATTTCTCATTGTCTGAAAATGGCGGACCTCAAATTTAGGAGTACCTACCTAACTATATTTTTTAGTTTTTTTCTCAAAATTTTAAAGATTATTTTTTTGTTCACGAATTGGAAAAATTGAATATTTATTTATTTTTTGTGATTGGTGTTTGTTTTTACTATCAGTCAAAATAAAGTATTAAGTAAAATAAAAGTATTAGATACAAATTTGGAATGAAGTCAATTTTCGGTTTTTTTCTTGACTGAAGTCGGCTTAAAAGTAGAATTTCAAGCCATATTGTACTCGCCTGTTTGTGTGATTTCTAATTTGACTCATATTATGGAAAATAAAATATTTTTCGAAGCCAAATTAGACATCGGAAAGAACCTATCTATTAGATTATTTTTACTTAATATAACCTATTTGTAATATGAAAATATACATTATAATAGCAAAAAATACCTAATATTAGACACTTTAACGGTAATTCTGGATTGAAATAAAATAAAAATGAACGAATATCGGCCAGGCATATTACTCGGGTAATTGAATTCTTTTTCAGTAATATATATTTTATCCCGCTTTTGGGCTAAAGAATGCAATATGTTTTTGATATTTATTAATACATTGTAGATTCCGTATTGTTCTAAAAAATTTATTTCTATATCCGTAAAAAAACAAAAATACTAGTGATTTTAAATTCATGGGTTTACCAAAAAAAAGATACAAATCTATATAGAACATCCCGTAAGGTTCCTTCCGTAATGACCTTCCTTTGCGTGCTCGTGTGTCCAACGTGATGAAAATGGAGAGAATGCATTCTTAAAAAATGGACGTAAAAAACATTTTACTGCGCTATTAGGGTCGTTTATGCGAAAATATTTTCATCTCAAGTGGAAATGTTGAATGCGTTTTGCATAGCGGATCACCACTAAAAGCGATTATGGTCTCGCAGCGGTAAGGATATTTTGATGACCATCAAATCAGAATAGGTTAAAGGCTTTTACATAATTTGATTATTATACAATGATTTTTGTCTCGTTATTCAAATAATAGGTACGCATTTATTTAGATATACGATAGAACTCTGACTGAATATACGGTATTTATTATATACTTTAGTAAAATGGTTGATTTCGTATTTAGAAATTTATCAAAAACCTTCATTTATTTATTCTATATGGTTAGTTACAGCGATTCTTATTTTAAAAATTAAACAATGGGTATTTAAAACTAACATATTTGGGTCAAATATATAAAAATCTATATAGAAAAAAAAAATCGATACAACGTCTCGAGTAGAGGCGAATCGAAGACTAGAAATTAAAGAAATTATTCCGTTTGCATGGGGGTTTAAACCGTATGACACGGAAAGTAACATTTCCGCCATAGCCATGAGATCCGAGATCCGATTTTCGGTGCGGTAGTATTAAAATGGAACTTATCCAGTGTAAATAAATTTTAGTGGCTTGCTCTTAAAAGGATTTAAGAGCTTTTATTAAAATCTCATAATATTTTTCTTTTTGTTATAGTATCTTATTTATTTGTTGTATCCTTTGATGTTCTGATCTAGTGTTTTGTTGTTAATATTTTACTGTTATGCTATGCGCTTTCACCGAGTTTCACTGGAACTGATATTTATCATTGTAATTTAATTTTTAGTTTTCTGTTCTAAATCGTCTTTTTTATGTACAATCTATATTATTGTCTGCGTGTTCAAAGCGTAAACATAAATATTGCAATTTCATAGTACAATAATGGTAAGATTTGACAGTTAAACGATGCGTTTGCGTTTTAGCCCAAGAGTAGCAATATACAACTTCGATATGTAATTATTTTATTATGAATTTTTATATTTTCCAATAAATGTTATTGCAAATTAGCACGTAGTGAAATGTAGAGGTTTATCGTTATGGGCGAACATAAAAAATGCTAACCATTTCCAGGCAGGCTCGGATGTTACCGAAGGATAATCGCCGCGTGGAGATGTCATATCCGCACATATTTTCCGGAAGAGGACTGAGCGGGATGCAGCGCTACGATGAAAGGGGACAGAAATAATTAAATAAACGAGCGCCCGTAAAGAATGTGCGATAAAAAGGGCATAACGAGGCAGCAGACGGCCGTTATGCACAGGACCTAATGGTCCACTGTTCCACGTTCCACTGGCGAACGCCGCGAGGAACTCTTATAGTTCGGACGTTTTGTGATTTTGCCACTAGAAGTTATTATACTAAAAAATATTTTATGTCATTAAACAAGATAATAGTATCTTTTGGCCATAGATCAAATACATGCATCACATATAAAGTTGCTCTGAATGGGTGGTTGCACTCCTCATTTCAAGGTTCCGGACTCCCCTCCCGAAACCTGTTCTTTCTCAACAGTAATTGCGCTGGAGTCAAGGTTTCCTAAACGCGTACATTTATTATAAGAAATCGATAGAATGCATGAGCGTAGTAACAAAACGAAAAACACGTACGATTAATTGCCCGTGGTTGAACGTCACTTTGTAAATGTACCACTTTTTTAATCTGACTGTTTAATTCGATGGTATCTTTGAAATAATCCTCTAAAAAACTGTTGACCAAAAAACAATAAAAAAATTGGTTGGGCACAAAACGAGTCGATGACATCTAAAATACAAATAGTCGGAAGACCATAGCTGAGGTGGATGAATGCAATCCGTATGAGTGCATGGGGTAACATCTAGCTACAACCAGCGTTCAACAGAAGTACGTGGAAGGAAATGGAAGAGGCCTTCATTCAGGAGTGCTTGGCGACAGGCTGAGGTGAAGCCGTATCATTTAAGTGCATAATTTTAACATAACAGCCTTTAAAAGTGCGGCGAAAAATGTGTTCACAGTGAGCTTTATTTTTATCGCTTGGAGCGCTATAAATTTTAAGAAATTATTTTATGAATTTATGACTGCCTGATAAATAAATATATTCACAGTATTATCCAAGTATCACTGGTACTTTTGGTACACAAACGCGGACGGTTTTACAGTTTTACAGGTGGAGATGATATCCGTCGCGTCTTTATTATCGTTATTATTATTAAAAGCATAACTTTACTATACATGTTTAGTTTTTAACTTAGTTTTTGGTGTTTATATTAACAGTAGAAATCCTTGATTAGTTTTAGAAATACTTATTAAGAATGTAAACTTATCCTTAATACCAATTGTTTGTAAAACTGATGATTGCCAATGTCACATACACGTGTTTTATCTTACATGTAAAATTACAAAAGGCATAGATTTGTTAGAAATGCAAGTTTTAAACAAAAAATTGAATTACCTATAAATGTAAATCTTTATAGCTTTCACTAGACTGTGACTGTGGAGTTCACTAGACTGTTACCAAACAATTGTTTGGACTTTAACCCATAAGTACAAAATAACACTGCGTGTTATTTTGTAATTATGAATTACACACGTGTAATATCGTCCTTACTCCGTATTGCATAATCATATTACCTGCGGGTGGTTTTTTTTCAGAAAGAATCCGATGTATTGAAATAATCCAATTTCTTTACCTGGAAAGAGAGAAATATTTTCTTTAGTTAAGTACATTATTTATGTCAATAGCGTTTTACAGTTTGTAATATTTTATAGTACAAGCCATCGGCGGTGGTATGAAAGCCTGCTTCTGACAGAGAGGTCCCGGGCTTCGAATATTATTATACTGGGACTAACTCGTCGCTTCACTTTTCAACTTAGTAATTAATATTCTACGGAGCGTTTATCAGCTCTGTAGATCGAAATAAGTCGCACAATTCTTTAAAATAATCACTGTCTACCCGCTTTTACAAGCTGTTTATACCATACTCAACAATCCATACTAAATCTGTATGAATTTACACTCTTTAACGCCTTCGTAATATTAAAAACTATATGATTCTACTATCAGTCTACCTGTAAACGAGTAATTTGTTTAGGTACAAGCAGGATTCAAAAAATGGTAAATAGACATTTAACAAGTATTATTATATTCTCAAAATGAAGGTTTAGCACTACCCAACGTGTAATTTGGTCATCTGGTTTAATGGTAGTCACAGAAACGTATATCAGGAGTTAGTTTATTAGACCTCTAGGGCATAGACACTAAACTTGCCGAGAGCAGAGAGTCTCGCTATTGTCTGTGGTATTGTCCAGTTCGTCACGAGATAGACAAAGGAGCCCGCACCGTTGCCAAAGGAATATTCATGCCCTCTCCCTCCTCCTTTTCAATTGTCACATTTTAAATTATTGTAATTGCCATGGTGAATCGTAACAGAGTGACTATGTGACCGAGGAGGGAATCGGACGCCATTTTAACAAGCTTTCATTTTAAATACAGCATTCCTCGTTACTATTTAAGTGATTCTTACTTCTTGCCTACATTGCTTATAGCTACACAGTAAATACAACGAAATTCAAGTTTTATCGTGTCTTTGAACAGTTTGTTCACTGTAGGAGTTTCTAATAATAATTAATAATCTCAAGCCTTATAATTTGATATTTTCTGCATGTTTTTAAAAACATTTTCTATTCTTTTTATCTTTATATCTTTTGAACAAATCCTTATAATTTTACCATTTTCGAATATCTAGCTGTTTGTCTGTTCATCACATATTCTAACTTGAAGTCAGACATATACAAAAATGTAGCTAAATTATCCCATTTGAAAGTAGGGTTACAAATAATTATCTACATACAAACATATTACGTTATAAGTTTTTATTCAAAATAATCTAATTAAAAATAGTTTTATATGTTTGCATTCGCAACTAGCATTTTTGCACTGAGACATATCCGATTGTTGATTAGCGGAATTCAGAATCAATCTTGACAATAAAGATAAAGATCGTTTTTAAATATTAAGTTAAATTGTTTTGAATTTCCTATAACCGCAAATATGACTGAAATTGCAAATCCAAATCGATACTAAATAAGACAAAAGAAAAGAGAATAGCTATGAAATAATTATTTTAAACCTAAAGAGGTCATATTACATTTTTACTTGATTTTTAATGGTATACTAATTAGCTAATTAATTGTATGTAATTTATTTTTTTGTTTATCAATATGTGTGTGGCATTTCTAAATAACTTTCTTGTGTTAGTTACAGATGACTACATAATTAATTTATGATAGACATTGTGCACAAAAGCGTGATAAGTATTTATATGTAATTAGATCCCATATTTGAAAAGCACCGATCGGTGCAGGCGCAGTGAACTGCGGTACCGATATTACAGTATTACAATTTTAACCGCCTCTCTTTTTTTGGATTGTGAAAGACAAATGTGAATACTGTGAATGTATGCGAATGAATGAATACAAAAAATATGTTTTAAATCTTGCCCTAAACGCTATGGCATCAAAGGATTGAGGCAGACTGCGTAAACAGACGGCAAATAAAAAGAACAGTCTTTTGAATGCGTTGAAATTGGTGTGTTTAAGGGCCCGAAAGGACCGAGCGAAAATTACAGTCGAGCTTCCATCGTATGTACGCCAGCCATATGGCGGGGCCTTCTTTTAATTTCGTTTTGCGTTCGCGTGCAACTGTCAGGGAAGCGAGCTTGAATTATTCACAGATCGACGCCTGCGGCGATATAGCCCACATATATTGAGGTATGACCTATATTATTGTGCTGGACTATCGTATGATTATATATTAGGACTTTATATGTTATGTTAATAGATATGGAGTGTGCAGAACTATTGTACTTTGAAATCTCCACCTAGTCCTGTATTTTAAATAAATATTAGTATCGTTTTTGATGTGATAGTTTCAATCTTTTCAAAATTGATAAGATGTTTGCCTAGAAGCTGTAGATGAGGGACCCACATTAACCAAGTAGGTGCATAGGGGTTTCTATGGAAGAATCTGCACCTGTTATTGGTCGATAAGCTACAGATGCTTGTTCAATGTTCCGCTTGCAGTGGCTTGTTAAGGCTCTGGTTAGAATCCTTAAGTCTTTTTTGCGAGAATCCTACTATGAGTTCTTTGGCTTACTTTTGTTCGGGCATTTCTTGCCAGTACTTTGGTTTTGTTTATTAGCCCAGATTTTTAGCAGTATGCTGGTAGTGCTTTTTGCTTTGTCACAAGCCGGTTCTGGGTCTACCATAGGCATGCTAGCACCTTTCTTGGCCTGCTCATCTGCTTTTTCATTGCCATCAATACCAGAGTGGCGTGGTACCCACATAAGTGTGACACTTTAGTATGTTCCTATAAACATATATTTTTATAAATCTTCTTCCTCTTCGTCTTTTTTCACTCCTGCGATACAAAACGAACGCTATAAACACGGCGGTCGCTCGATTGTGACGGCAATACGATGACCTATTCTCCTCGATAGATATATTTTTATATCTTGAATTGCGAAAAACCTTAAATTCAAAAAACAGACAAAATTAGCATAAAAAAAAACATAGTAATCTTTGGACATCATTTTAATTTCATTTCCTTTGGCCTGTGACTATTTTTAAAACCTATTATTATTTAAGAATAATATATGTTAAAAAATATATACCTATCTGTACTTAGAGTGCTAGTGCGAGTGTAATTTAATTTAATTTTAATCTTTACGTGTATATCTTGTTAAACCATCTGTACTTTAGCGAAAACCTGTCATCAGTCAATTTTACACACAATTGTATGTACCTACCATTCTTTTTTTATATATTATACTGTTGGTTTTCCGATTAAACGATATCCACCTTACATAATTATAAATTTAGGATGAAGGAGAGTCTGAGACGCCTTAATTATTAGTTAATATGAACATTTGAAAGAAGAAACAGAACTCTTATTTTGAGATGTTATTTTACCCTTTTTTTTTGTTACAGCTTTGTTTATTATAAAATAGGTATTTAAGCGCTGGAAAAACTTTTTAAAGGCCCCATTCATCCTTTTTAGTTGCGTGATTTGTTTTGAATTATTTACCTAAAATAACGGCTCGCTTTACAAGATAATGCAGCGAGGAACACTAAGGGTCCTTTATCCAATAAATGATTCCTCTTGCATGTAAATTGTGAACGGCTACACATCCTTATTTGAATTCAGCGCTACACAAAGAGATATTCCTTCGAAATAACCCTAACCTTTTTTCCCTCTCCTCGCCGAAGAATATTGCGAGCGTTTATAGGAAAGCGGGGCACTTCAATTGATCATAATAAATTGAATAGCTGCCGATCGGAAAAAAGTTAATGATGGCGTCGAACCCCCTCCCCCTACCCCCCCCCCCCACCCTCCTTCGCTTTAAATAAATAACAAGCATTGAAGTGAAATGCACCAAATGATCCGTACATTGTGTAGTGTAGTGTAGTATCCACTCGGCGTCGGTCGACGCTCGATAGTAATTCAATAAAAAGGCTCTCATGAACATTCGTGGTTCGGTTGCTGGGCCGCAACAAGTGCTGTCTGCTAGCTGGACGTGAATAAAAAAGCACACTGCACACAAGACTGCCAGTTTTATTATCATACGGCTCGCGTCGTCAGCTGCTAAGCACACTGCTTTGTTATTGTCGTCATAATAATGGACCATTCATTACAGGCACACGGCGTGTCTTTTACTTATCCGAGGAAAATGCTCTTGACCTGGCCGGGCTTGAACCCTGGACAACCGTTAGCGTTATAAATTTTATCAGTAAAACTAAATTATATACAGTGTTACAAAAAAAATTATACAGCAAGAATCAACTGCAGAAACGAAAACGTCCGGGACAAGCTGTCTCTACTATTTTTTTGTTTAATTTTGTATTTTTTAATTTCATTGTAATTCATTTTTACATTTAGATATTCAACTATGTAAGCACATGTGTGTGAACACGCATAACAGTCTAGCCAGTAGGATGAACCTACTGGTGAAACGCAGGAGTGCGTTTGCTAGATTCAAGGAGATATTTCTAAAAATAAAGATACCATACAAACCCCGTTCGCTTATCGGAAGCTTTCTGGATGAATCGGAGAGCTTGTTTCGAAACAAAACCAAATAACGATTTAAGTCTACCTTTCATTTGCGATCATATCGAAGTTCTATTTTTGTTTTGGCAATGCATCAAATTTGTATGCGAGCCGGGTCTTACAGCAGCCCGTCAAAAACTTTTATATGATTTGATTGCGTGGGCGTTTAGTTTGAGTGTAAGCCTCGCACGGTACGCAGACAGAATATCAATTTGAAGTTGTATTTCTCGTGCCTAAATTAGAAATTGATTCTTACTATAATTAAAAATATTGTGATTTTAAAGTAGTAGTATCTTTTTTTTGCGTAAATGTTTTATCGATTATAAGGTTGATTTTATAAATTGCTTTTCAAATGTGAGTGAATGGGCCAGGTAGCAATAATAATTTAATGGAATAAAAATATATATTATATATATAATTATATAACGAATTGGAATCAGATATGAAGACTGTGTTATTCTGTGTAAGTGTTGAACAATGAATCCGTGGTCGGTATTAGTGTTAATAATTTTCAAATAATCAAGAAATTAAGATACTATAAAATGATAAATTAGCTCATTCTTTTTGCTTTTAAAATGAGATTTCTGATATTTAAGCACGCATTTAATATAATAACTTTCCTTCAAAGATGACTCAACCAGTTAAGGGACTTTTTTAAGCTAAAATTGAATTCATAAGAATGAAATTTACCCAAAATACAGCTCTAGTAATTCGGAATGCAATTTAGCAAGACGACTCAAGCGTTCCTAATATTTTTAATCATAATGCGTCGCAAGAAAAAAAAAAAACTATTATTCTTATGAGTGAGAGAGTGAAGCGTTCCTATAGCATTCAAAGGGTCAAAATACTGTGTGCTAGAGAAAAAAATCATCAGAAACTTAAACGTGTACCTATATGTTATTTTTTATTATCATAGCAGCTGTATGTTACAGATTTTGAGTTTGTAATCTAAGTAAGTCCACAAAATATCGCGGTTAGGTTAGGTTAGGTTATTTTTTTTATAAAAGTAATTATAAGAAAAAACAAATCTTTATATATTATTTTTTAAAATATTTATTAGAATTTTACTAAAATAATAGGTAGTAATATTTGATTTAACGAAATGTATGAGTATAATATGACCACACAACAAGTTAACCTTAATAGTGCGTTCGAATCGAACATAACGTCGAGCCTTGGACGGAAAGGACATTTTGGTTTTAACAACGTTTATTAGTAGATCGTTGGGCGTTATTGCACCCTTGAAAGGGTTTAATGGTCGCATAGATTATAGAGAGATAGCACACCTCAACCCACGGTACACGTTAAATGGTCCAAACCTAGATTATCAAGGTAAAGCAAACGCTTCGGTCTCTAAATAAACCAGAGAAATATCCTGGAAAGTGATACACGTTGTGCATACAGTTTTGGAAGCATTCAATTTATTGTATATGCTTTGAGACGATTTTGTGTATAACGGTAGGTATAGTTGTCTTTGGTCTTTTGATGTTTATGTATGTAAACACACTTTTCGGTGTTTTAAAAGTTATGATACCTTTGTTGCATAGACCACATTGCCAATAAAATTATACAAACTTTTTACTATTTAACATCCATGTGTCACAATTTTATTATACATCCTTCCTACCTTGTGACCGAGAAAAAATCTCTACTGCCATCTACTCAAAACACTTGAAATTAGGTACTCAGTGTAAAATTCTTTTCTTCGCTTGGCCACAATTTCATAATTTAATTGTGGAGGATTTGGATTGGGTATTTTAAGTCTGGGTGACTCCACTGCTTGCCTCTCCAAGTGTTCGCCATCCTCTTCTGTCCTGACCTCCAGTGGGGTCTAGTAGTGTCGTAATTATCGTCTCCATCTCGACTCCATTCGAGAATCTTCTTCCCCGACGGCCATCATCGTATCTACAAATAATATTTTCATTGGGCAAAGTAATGAGCATATTTTGTGCCCGCCAATTGATGCTAACTGTCAATTTATTTCAATACAAATTTACTTACTGTTGTTAGGATGATAATATGCGGTAGACAAGATTTAAGACTATTATGAGAAATTGAGATAAGGGGTGGTGGGGGTGACAAAAGTTTAGTATTATTTAGTGTCTCCACGCTGTCCCATTTAACAACATAAATATCCGGGAAAGATTATTCGAGAAAAAAGTCCTATTTTGGGTTTCACCAGAACAAAATATTATTAAATGGAGGAGGAAGGGAGGTATTATATTCGAGCGTCGGTCGAAGCATATAAACTGATCCGCGCGCGCTGCGATTGAAAATATACTCATATTATAGGTGTGCTGGATGGGCTAGAAATCTAAAAAGAAAAGATAGACTATTGTGCTTCGTTACAGTTCTGCTATAAATACCTTTAAAATAATACTCTAATAATCAGGGGATACCGATCGGTAATGCAAACGGATTATTTACCGCAATCTTGTTCTTGCTTGTCATCCTGTCCGCGTCACAGAAATCACTCACTAGCCTGTAATTAATTGTGCGTCTTGCTAATCCAACGAAATTCACCCTTATATCATTAACTACCAACTTCTCAGGTTTCAGAGAGGTACAGTTTCAATTTCATCTAAATTGGTTTCATCTTGATTTATAAGAGGATATGTTTCATAAAACTTAGTAACCATTAATAACTGACTAAAATAACAAGAAATAAGTAACTATATAAAAACAAAAGCTTTAATTCGCATTTTTTGGCATCTAAATGACGGCAGTCAAGCAACTTATCGCGAGTGCCGAAGGCACGGATATTTATTTACTATATCTAATATTTTTTGTCTTTAAAGTTTACCAATAGATTTTTTTCCCTAAACTCTAGATAAGACAGCAAGGCGATATTTTGGGGTAATATTAAATCATAGGAAGTCACTTTTACTAATCTAAATTTATGTGAATAAATTTATAATTAAATAATCAAATAAATCACAACAAACACAACATAGTTATTATTAGGTTATAACAAGATGATTATTACTAGGTATTATTAATTTTAAATCTTAAATATATTTTTCAGTATTAATTTTTTAGCGACAAAAAAAACTATAGGACCAAGAATTTAATACTTTTGTACTTTTGCGAAAACCTGTTATCAGTTAATTTTACAAACAACTGTATGTACCATTCGTTCTTCTTAAATTATACTGTTGGTTTTCCGAATAAACGATAAATTAATAAATACCTTGTGTTATAAAAAAAATATACCAATTTTGCTCTCGGAATATATGTGCAGTATCATCTGCATAAAGTTTCTCGCAAGCTTATTACAAATTATGGAAAATTGGTTTCCAATTTAAGCCAATTTTTATGTTTTCGCTGAGCAAATTGACAAATTTAGTAACATGAGTTCCAGAAAACTAGTTTTTAATAAAACAGTATTACTTTGCGAATCCCTGAAAATCAAGAAAGTATTGTTTTTATTAGCAATAAAACTCACGCTGAATTCTAAAACAAATGGTAGCGACTTTTTAAAAAAATGTCGGAAGATTTAATAACTGTTTGCGAGAAGAAACCTAACGCATTATCTATACTACTTACTTTCTTTTCAAAAACCCATATTGCTTACTAATCATTTATTGTTGCATTCTTGAAATGAGGCTAATCTTTCACCTTCAAACTTGACATAGAAATTCTAGAGATGTAATGAGAATACTTACAGATCGATAAAAAATTATGAATGTCAACTAGATTTATCTTAGTTTCATATTGGAAAAATTATACCTTGTTTAGGAAATAGTTCTAATCTAAACAATACTCCTGAAGAGAGGCTGACTTTAATAAATTCGTGAAAAAAATAATAAATTTTATATTCCTAATATTTTTTGTATTCCTGCCAATTGAGTGTTTTGCGTAGGTAGTTTGGGAGCCAAAGGCATTTTTTAATGGCTATCACTATCGAAGTCGAAACTTGTTTGGAGAGTGCTTGTACACTTGTGTGTTTGAGGAGGTATGATTCCTAATGAAGTTATTCCTTTTGGGAACACTGGATGATTTTTCATAATACATTCCTATTCTGTAGAATGACAATGACTACGAATCGTAGAGCCATTTGTCGTGACCACGCCACCGCCGACTGAACGAATGCGTTGACCGCGTCGACCGCGTCGAATCGCGCGAACGGACGGGGGCCGCCCGGGCCTCGCCCGCGCGCGCGACCAATTTGTTCAACTTCGCCACTTTCGTTTCGGTGTCGATCTAAATGAGATGCTTTTGTATGGCGGCGAGTTGACGAACTATCCTGGCCTGGATGTGGCCTGTGGTCGATGTCCATAGACTTGGAAAAGACCAAAGACACGAATACAATTTGAGCATTTACTATATACTATAAATTAAGATTTATTTTGTAAATAAATCTCTCACGCCTACGGCAATAGTGATGGCTCGCATCGCAACTCATCTATAGGCACTTCGGGCCATCTGCGCGCTTAAATTTGATTTTGTATAGGCGCCTCCGGAGCCCGATAACTCGTGCCTGTGACACTCGCGAGAACTGAAAATAGTTGCATTGACCCAGAAATTCCGAGAGTTTTTCAAAATGCCCAAAGGGACCTTCCTAACATGGTACCTAAAAAAAATTTACTCCTATTTATGATGAAACTTTGAAAGATAAAAATAGTTCCATGTGGGTCATCTCCAGAAGATAGACCTATGCTATTGCGGCCTATTGGAGACCTACAATTTTGTACTATATTAAATTGATATATATCTAATGGTTTAGACAGCATAAGCCATGTAAGCGCATTAAAAGCGTCTTTTTACTTTATTACAAAACATTGAGAATTCTCTACCATTTATAAATTTATTATTGATATTTTAAATACATCAATCTTCCGGAATATTTTTTCTAAATAATGGTAAAAACCGCATTAAATTTTCATTGTATAGTTTAAAAAAACTAAGCGAACAAACAAAATAAATGCGGATAGCGACTTTGCTTAATGCTATTTATTTATAGACCGATTGATGATGACCTATTTTAATATTTTCTCAAGCACACACACTTCTAAAATTACCTAATTGCAGGTTCTGGAATTACTGAATTAATTAGGGTTCGTAACAAAGTTGGGGTTGTGTTCTGGACAATTTATGGTTTTATGTGGGTGGGATATAAGTAGGGATATGCTATAAATGGACAGAACGTTTAATAACCGTCGTATAAGTGATTTCAATATGAATTTAAAAATATTTTGTATAGTAATGTGACGTTTTAATTTTGTGATAATTATCAAGCGCGTGTAATATTTCACATGGTAGTATCCAACGTTCACGTATGAGCGGGTTTAATTATGAAAGTTCTCATGAAATACAAAAACGTCATATTCTTAAGTGTGTTCATAAATAATTGAATGGACGATAATGAATGGCCAAGGTAGGCAAGCAGCGTTTGGGATGGCTTAATATCTTCGAAGCGGCTGCTTAGCGATGCTGTTGTAAAATCTTAGAAGCGATGTTGCTCGTGAAGGTTTTATTTTCGACGATAGCTTGAATGTAAATGACATTATTAGTTCTGATTCATTCATTAAACTGATATGTTACTATGATTTACTTTTAGTGCTATTAATTATTTAATTTAAGTTGCGTAAATTAAGAAAAATATTGTTCCAGGCGGATGGGAAATTGGTCGATGTTTATAAACATATGACTCTTTATCTGTGTTTTTTTTAGTTTGTTCGCTAGCGAAGCCGCTCCGCGCCGGGTCATTGAACGGCCTTAGCCAGGCGCGAGCGAACAAACGAAAGAGCGAAATACAAAAAGGAAATTTACGCGAACGCTTTGATAAAGTTAATAAAATTAATGGTATTCTTCCGATAAACTTTTTATTCTCAGGGTAAATATTTTATTTTTGAAAAAAATAAATGGTACTACCGTCCATGCTCATATTATTAGAACACTGTCAACATTCTGAAAATTTAACATTAGAAGTTGAATAACTGAAAAATAATCAAATTAATTACAATTTTATGTTTTGTGACAGATTAGTGTGGATGGATGCATGTGCTTTAAAAATAGAAGTGTGGCAATATTTTCCAAGTAGCAGTGTTAAATTTTCGGAATATTGTCAGTGTTTCTAATAATATGAGCAGGGACTGTAAATTAAATTGTTTGTTCGCAACAAACGCAATTTATTTATTTGTTATAATATTTAGTTTTTATTGATACGTATTTTTTAATGGCGCATTAAAATAACACAATTTTACAAGCACGATGTCATAATGTCGTAGGTGTAATTTTCGTAGCGGAGTTCCTCTTAAGGTGCCCCATCGCACGTCTTTTAAAACGCTGACGGAAGTTTTAAAAACAGTACAAAAACACGCCGACAGCGCCACAATGGCGGCGAAGCGACTCTTTTCATGGCTTCGGCCGACTTTAAATGATAATGTCTATTATTTATGCTGGCACGATGACATTGTGATTTAGTGAAGAGAGAGGGCATATCGACTTTCTTGCTCGCGGTCTTTGTTAAACTAAACTGATGTTGTCCGGTTAGCTATGCGTCATATCGTTAGTGCAGAAGGGGGGGGGCACTGTACATATTATGTATGCATGTGGCTCATTTATGTAAGAAGGACATTTTATGTTTTTATTATTATTTTAATTTGATTTATTTAGAGTGTATTTTTATACAACTTTTATTTATTAAATATATTTTAAATTGAACTCACGAAGAAAGTAAAATATTTTTGCTACCTTCTTCTATACTCGGTTAGAACAGGTTTTTAACCTAGTTAGAAAGGCCATGTTACACCAAAAGTAACAATAAGTGACTGGTATTTGATGATGTATTGGTTTATTTAATTAATTTTGGTATACACAACTATACAAAACAATACAATTAATAAACATCGTCTAAATAAAACTTAAAAACGAGACTAAGATATTAATATTGAAACAATTACTTATGTATATATATTATTGAAAATTATCACAGTTATTTATTACATCTACATTTTTTTTAAAATTGAAATTGGGGCATTCAACGAGGAACAAATAGGTGTACGAAATACATTTAAATCGTGTGTTTTGTGCTTTTTTGGCACATTGAAATTAAAAAAAGACAATGGCCGGGCAGCCGATTTTGTTAAAAAAGAGGTACATATTTAGAAATGAAGAGATTGCAACCGATAAAATGATAACGCAGTTTTATAATGAGAGAATCTAAAAGTGAATGCACGAATTCATATTTTTTGGATTTTTTTTGATGCGGTCAGAGTACCAAGGATTCTATATGGAATTATACGGATCAAATAAAAAGCATTTTTAGCTGCTACGTGATAAAGGAAAAATACTGTACGAACAGCTATAGGGTTTTTTAAAGATTTGGTTACACCTAAAATCAACGTTGATTTTTTTGATGTTTGATCAATATTGAGTTTAAGCTAAGGTTAGAATCGAAAATTATACCCAAATTTATGAAATTATTCACTCTTACCCATAACGCAATACACCATAAACCAATTAACCCCATTTTTAAATACTTATTAAACAAATATTAAAAATAAACGTGATTGTACTCTTATTAATCGGATTGTTTAATAAATTTGTTAAATTTAAGTAGATTATTTATTGTTATGACATATTTATGAGCCATAATTTTAATAAATAAATTGCTAACTTTTAGGAAATAATAAACTTTGACTGTTGATCCAGAGGTCGCGGGATCGAATCCGCACATTACATAATATACTCGTAGTCACTTCAAATCATTTATCCTTTCTTATAACCAATATCTCCCCTGAATCTATTACAAGCAAATTTAGCTTAGTTGAGCAGATAAAAATATTAATATTCCATTACTTTTAAAAAATAAAATTATTAAAAAAAAAGAAACGGAAATTTGTGGCATTGCAATTTTCATAACTGTTATAAGATTTAAATTTATGAAATTGACAAAACACATAGACTGCTTAATTTCTTAATTAGCAGCATTTATGTGTACACTTATTTTTTAAGTTATAATTTATTTCATTCTAAAATATTATTAAAATAACCTATTTGCTATGCAATTCGTTGCTGAGAAACAATTCTCTAATTATTAGCTAATAGTTTGTTTATTATAGAGTATGTTATAATAAAATAATAGTATAATAATAGTGAAGGAATCTGTCAAACCTGCCAAACTGTCAAACTGTGTTTTTTTCCGGTCCGTATTTAGTTCTTTTTTATGTCACTTTTCACATATTTACTCCCACGATAAACCATATTGCCACTGCCTTTACCTAGTGAGTGTTAATTACTGTTATCTAATTATAAAATTGTTGTTATATTGTGTAATTCACTCGTGAAGCCAGCAAAATAGTATTCGAAATCTACCCACCTAAAGATATTGTTTTGACTTATCAGTGTTGCCAGGATTGAAACATCAAATCTCCCTAATAATTACCAAATATAGTAACAGTATCTGTGTTTTTTTTTGTGGAAAATTGTTTTATTAATTTATTTTTGAAAAAATTAAAATATAAATATATACTTATTGAAAAATATATTTTAATAATAATATAATAAAATGTCCAAAGTGACCCGATCGATCCGTCGCGCTAAAAATGAGGGAATCAGCATAATCTCAAAATCTGACTCCAACCTAAATGGAAGCCGACTTCACTCTGAAACTGACAATCGACCAGCGTCACTTAATGATTTAAGTAATGAAATTAATGATATTGAGGAAAATAAAATTAAGTTATATGACCTGAACACCGAGCTACAGCGAAAAGTCAAAGACCTGTTACTTGAAAACAAATGTCTCCAAAGTGATGTCAAAGATCGTGAGGAGTGTCTTAGACTAAATACACAAATAAAATCACTCAAGCAGCAACTGGTATTACTTGATGGAGAATATTTCCAACTACGAGTTAAATTTCAAGATAATGTCCATTTGCTTCAACAGGGTGATAAGGAAATCGAGGAATTATCCATCTCGGAAGGTAAAATCTTACCATTAGAAACAAAAATACTTAGTTTTGAGGATAATCTATATATGATGACTTAAAAGTTTTTTGTCTGAAATATGCCAAAAAAATTTAAAACACCGCTCAGAAGGTGATGAGAAAGAAGCCGTCGCTATCGAAGTTTCTGCACGCGAGGCTAGTAATAATGTCAGTGAGTCCAGTGGAGAAATGACTACTCAAAATGGCAATTTACAGTGTGTGATAGAAAGGCAATTTTTGGAATTTTATTAAAACACTCTTATAAAGGGGAAAATGCGTATATAACAACACCTAAAACATTTTTCTCTTAAAAATCGAAAACATCTGATCCGACCGAAAATAATTAATAAACTTATTCTGTTAACCGCACTTAAGTTGAACGGATGTTTTTCTCTTTGATGAGATAACCGAAGTATAATCAGAGAGACATTAAAATTTCTAAGAGACTTTACGGAGAATCCTCCCGCGCCGACATCCACTTCAAAGTCGTTCATTCTGAGAACCTTTCGCCATATGTTTCCCCGGTTAGGAGGAGAGCCGCGACTGTATGGCATTCAGAGATAAGAGCCTAGTGGAGTCAGGAGATACCTGACTCGCTCCTCTCATTATACAGCCAAGGATTCTCCGTTCATTTAGAATGTGTTCGCTTTATCTCTTCCTGACGCTGGTCCCAAAATTACAATTATTTTAAGCAGTTCTAAATAGGTAAGTAGGTATATACTAAAAGAATATATGATAAGAGGGTATGTTAATTTTAGCTGAATTCATTCCTTTGCTATTTTCTTACTTAAACATAACAATAACTAAACGAATCCTAGTTTTACTAAAAAGGTCTGTATTTAAACCAGATGCGCTCAAAATTTCCAATTTCCAAAATAGTATTCTAGCTACTTAATTTATTTTGAAGGTTGTGTTTTTATCACTGTAAAATACTAAAAAGTTCACTGAGAATATCAATAAGGTAATCTTACGATATTTTTCACGGCGAATGCATTGATAATAAATAATCTAAAATACAGTGTATATATCCTTATACATTATGTTTCTTTTATAGCCTACTGCGATGCAGCTGGACGATCGATTCAAATTGGTAGTCAAAACAGGTTGTTAACCCTTTGTGATGGAAATGGTTTTAAATTCTTTAATTTAAGCCCAACTAAATTGGTTAAAGACAGTATCGTGTGTAGACGATAATTACAGAGATCGACATTTTTTAATTGGATTGTGGGATGATCTCGGCCATTCGGAGGCGAAAATTAATTAAAATTGCTCGAGTGTTTCCGTTTTTAGGCGCTTTCCAGAGCAGTCGAGAAAGAGAGCATTAGTTTAACCTATATATTGTTTCTTACATATAAGGCACGTTGGCATATTAACAAGAATATCTAGAAAATTGTGGGTAATCAACGTTTCGACCAAACTTACAATTCAATTTATTTTACCTTTTATTTAGGTATCTGGCCATAGTGAATTAAAAAACACAACATAAGAGCATTGAAATTAAAACTTTAAAAAAAGGGTCAAAATAAGAATGAATTATATCCGAATCAGATATGTAATGTGCATGTTGATGCATATGTGCTCTTTCACCAAACCATTTTTTACAGTTAACCTTTAAAATTATACTTACTTACTACTAGTTTGCCGTGATTTCTAAAAAATTTTTTTCAAATCTTGCTTCGTGTTTTTCTAACTTACAAATATTCGTAAAAACTCGATTTTTCATAATGTGTGATGAATCATTTCGTTGTTTTAAGCCCTGAGAGCTTTTAGAATCACAAAATTAAATTATTAAAAAAATCATTTATTTTAATATATTAATCTTAGTTTGGGACCTATTTCTTAATTAATTATTATCTTCATTATGGAAGCCCATTCCCATGTTTAGAGTAGGTATTGTTTTTATTTATTATTAAAAATTATTATAAAGAAATATTTTCTTTTAAGTATGAAATACTTCTCATAACACGATGCACAAAATAAACCTGCTTCAAAACAATACTAATATAAAGCTATTTTTTTATATACATGTTGTAGGCTATTGTTGTAACTGTGGCTTGACCATGAATGAGGTGGTTAAGGGTCAAATCTAGCGTGCGACGTGTTTCATATTGGGTAAGTGACAGCACTATTGAACTCTGAGCACAGGAATGTCTTTGTTAAAAAACCAGTGTCTTTTACCAGAAAATTCCTTAGGTAGGTGGGTGGTTTTAGTATATAATGAAATTACGCGTATATTAGTATCTATGCCGTCGCATGTATGTATTTGCCAATTCTAATAATATTCATCTACGTCTAATGGACACGTGTAAAGGCTATTGTTAGATCTCTCAATAGATATTTAACAGTCTCAAGTCTAAAGCATTTGACTATCAGTAATCAGTTATGGGCATTTTTTGAGAACATCATCTGTGTTCTATAAAAAAAAACTGGACTCATCTGACGCGGAGCAATCTCGGCGAGATGCCGTGACGATGTTCTGCTATCGATCTTAAATTATAGGTTTGCGTCCGGACACGTTTAGTCTAGGCATGATTGTAATGCGATCCCGTAATTTATGCCTTTATGTTTTTAACGGGCGAGATATTCAAAGGCAATCTAAGTATTAGCATAGGAATGAGAGAGTAAGCGATGCATCTTGAACGGTTTCTATTAAAAAAGATCTTTGAAACATTCACTGCGGCTGTTAATTCTCTTCTATTACACGAAAACATTATATATTATTCTTAATCAATATATTATATTATATTTTATATTATCATATATTGTTATCATATATTATCATGTAAGTTTATTTAGCATGATTTATAGTTTAAACGCGTAATTATTATTATTTTGGTATAGAAATTTCTAATAATATTATTATTTTAGGTATTATATTGTATGTATTTTATATCAATCCCACCTCCCCACTACGACCACTAACAGGTAAACCAACGTGTAGGTACTTTAGGTGACAGATGATGTACCTAGACCAGTCTTCGTTTAGCTGTTGAAGAAGGGGCCACGGAGCTCCGAAACGTCCAGCATAGGTACTCACCCAATCTCTATCTTCTTCTACTTTTTTCTCCATCTGTTGACTAATAATAATAAGTGTTTAAACAACCGAAAAATCTTTTGAAATATTATATATATATATAATACTTAAAAGTTTTTTTGGTTGTTTAAACACTTGTTAGGGGCCATGGAGCTCCGAAGCGTTCAGCAGAGGTACTCACTCTATATATCTTTTTCTACTTTTTTCCAGTATATATAATATTTTATATTATCATTATATTTAATTAAGAAATTATATAAAAAATAAGGGTAAATTACATTAACCATCAATCCTAAATTATCATTTTATACATAACAGGTAAATTCATAATATCGCTATACCTGTATATTTATTCATTGCATGATTTACTACTAGTAAAATAACATTATTCAATGATTAGCAAAAGAAAATTTTCTTGAGGGTTACAATTTTCCGCTCTGTCGCTCTTTCATCGTTAGAATGCAATTTCCCTTGTTATACTTCCCTTTGTCCTGAAGTAGCGGCCTCATACAGCTTTTTTTTTATAGTTTAACTTTACATCAATATTTTTCAACGTAGCTAGTATCTCATATTTTATATTCATTTTAATTTATGGTAATTATTAGGTAATTAATAATTTCTTTTAATATTTACATAACAGTACTAAATATTTATAAATAATCACCATTAAAAATATTTTTTTTCTGTTAAAAAATATTTTTAGAATAAAAAAGATACACGTATAAAAAAACAAATAACAAGATAATAAAAGACAACATAATTATGTTTTATAATGAATGATGACCGTGAACGTTTAAAATTATTTATAAATAATATGATCGTAGGTAGGCAATTACTGCAATAACTATTAACCATGTTACATATTATTTAAGAACATCAAGTTTTGGACAAAGATATTTTAGTTTTCAGTTTTCCTGTACCAACATTTTTACAAAAATTAAAAATAATTATGCAGAAGAAACCTATAAAAAGACTATGAATATAAACAATAAATATTTTATGTAATATATCACATATTTATTACAATTCAGACTTAGGTTATATATTTTTCTAATATTTATAAAAATATTATTATGTACCGTCTATTTGTTTCATGTTAAAATGTGTGTGTAAAATTTTTCACGGCATTATAAGGCTACTGTTTTTTTATTTTAGAATCATGTACAAGTGCTGTATTTTTACCAAATAAAATAAATTATTTTATTGACCTATAAATAAAACAGTATTTTGGGGGTGCATATGGCTTAAGTGGAATATTGTATTACATGATAGTTTAGTTTTAAAAAAAATGCCAATGTTAATAAATAAATGTTCATAGAAAAGAGGACTTGGACACATTAATATTTAAATAATTTTTAGAGATTTATTTACATATATTCCTTTACTTTCTAAATCTTAGGTTCAGATCTCTTAGTTATCATTTTATACTTTTTGATTTCGCTTCTTACTTATGACACCCTTAAAGCTGATCCGTTCCGTCCGTTATATATATATGAGAAGTCCAGAAAGCTTCATTAAAAAGAAAACCTTTTATTACACCCCTTCGAACATTAATATATCATATTATGATGACACAAATATATGACATTATATCACACAAACGCACACTTGCTCTCAATCCTAAACTTACAAAATGCCATTCAGAATATTAATGTAACTTACGTACTACGAAATAATCTCGAGAAAAGCTTTTTATTATTACAATTGTATTTCTGAAAAAATAAAGTACCTATTTCAATGATTTAAAAATAAATCGTAAAAAGAGATCGTAGTAGTCTAGTGGTTGGCATTTGACTTATGATCCAGGGGTCGCGGATTCGAACCGCGCAGTTTACCATTTTTACCGCTTCATACCACCATCTCCCCTGACTCAGGTACAAGCACGTTCCGCTTAGTTGAGTGGGGCTAAAAAAAAGTTTTAGGAATCCTTGTAAAAAAAATAATATTAATAATAATTAACATGGTTATTATACGTCCTTGCAAAGAATAAATACACATACACATCCACAACTTTAAGCTTTCATTTTTCTACATTTACATCACACACAGACATATATTTCTTTATTTATTGTTTATTTGAAAAACCAACAGAAATAATTCTATGTACCATAAGAAATGGTGAAAGTTGAACTGATCACAGGTTTTCGCTTAAATACAGAAATACATGAAAAGATTAAAATTAAATTACAATATATACTGTAAATATATATTTATCTATATTAAACATCTACAGGCATATTTAATGTTGACATTTGAGGCTGTTTTACATAAGAATATGTTAGTGGAAGTATGTCTGGTAGACACCTTTAATTAGTTAATGTATATTTGCATAAATTTTTATCCTTTATAAGGTAAGAAGGTATCCCTAATAATAAATAAAATAAAATCGGTTGCCTGAACCCTTTTTTTCATATAGGCACAGACATATTTTGTATGAGGCACATTTTGAACGACCTTTTGGCATAAGAAAGCAAAAAAGCGGCTCTCAATTTGAGGTAATGGCGCGGTATTTAGAGTCCGGGAACGTGCCGCTCGCCCGGGCTAAAAAGGTCCGAGTCTGAGCCTGATTCTGAGCAGATAATTGTTTTTATTTTCATCGACGGACCCTCACGAGGCCGCCTCGCTTTTTGTTCGTTCAAAGGCGCGTCCGCTTACACGACTAGCCCACTGTAGCTATCATTTACATATTACAGAGGTCAGTCACATTTTTTCAGGTAAAAGATAGTACTGCGTGCGGTGAAAGGTGAAATTGTAAAATTATTGCCGTCATCACGTCCGTCATCTTACGCCATATTCACCTATGCCAATCAATCAATCAATCAATCGAGACAGAAAACCGTATTTTCTAATGCATCGTAGCAAAATAATCCTTAACCGTAAAAGTGTTGATCGATAGTTGCCGCGGCGTGGGTACGAGTGTTGATTTACGGCCTCGTCCAAATATATTATGTCTAAATTTAGTAACCTCTATTCTATCTCTAAAATAAGATACAAATAAAAAAAAAACATTGCTAAGAACTACTGTATTATTTTATCTACAATCTGCCCATATGCAAAAGTAATTAAACTTTCTAATAATAATAATAATAATGAGATTGATATACAGGATTTCCCAAGACTATTCCCGAATACTTAAGGGGAGTGTTGTGTAATAAAATATTATTAAAAATCAACCCTAAATGTATTATATTTTTTTAATAGTTGATATCAATTCGGTCGGCGCGCGAATTCCGATGCCCCGCCGATTGATAATGGCCTTGACACCGTTACTGCGTACGGCGACAACTGTGCGTTCGCAACAAAGATGATCCTTTTAACATTTTCACCTAAAGTTTACATTTTTTTCTCGGTAATCATGATAGATTTTGATAAAGTTTCTTAATAAATAACACTAGAAATCGCAGGACTAATTAGGTGTTTTTTTTATCGGGAATGGTCTTGGGACACGGTGTATTTAGTTCTAATTTGAGTGAGTTTAAGCATGAAATTTCTAAATGTTTGAGTGTATAAGATAAGATAAGATAAGATAATTTATTTTCCATGAACAAAGTTATTGTACAGGAATGACAATTACATATTTGTACATACCGTTACATTTCAGTTATATAAAAAAAAAAAAAACAACAGAATAAGACAATAGAGAAATTAGAATAAAGAATACAATAATAACAAAAAAAAAAAAAAGTTACAAAAATAATTGAACAGAACTAACTGTTTATTTACCAAATTAAATATATAATATTTTTCTGGAAAAATCGTATGAGGCATTGAATGGACAATAATTTTTAGCGTATTTTTAGTTTCAGTTGAAATTAAAATCTTGGTTTTATTAAGCGGGGCGATAAGACCGATTCTAAGTCCGATGTGTCTGAATTGATATTTTCAATAGGATAGGAGCTAACTCTGTTTAGAGCGACCCTGGTCGGCCGACGCAGTCGTGATTTCGTCCAAGAGCATCTCCTCTCATCCGAGGAGATAGATGCAAGGAACCCATCTCGGCCAGCATTCAGTCACGTACGCACATCACCATCAAATTTGTTCTGATATGTATATTTAATGATGTTATCGGCATTGCGGACGGGCACTCCGACTAACACCGGGAGACGTCGGGATGTTTGATGACAGCGCTCTTGATGTCTCGTGTCTGACGTCGGCGGACGGTATCGCTAAGAATGTAAAAGATCTCGTCGAATTCTTTTATCACGAGGGAATAAACTAAGATATGTTGAAACATTTTCAATTTAATTTGATAGATGGTTTGTGTTGTCGAGGAATCACTAGTTGTTAGTTTCTTGGTGTAAGGCCATTTTACAGGAAGCAAGTCGCAGTTGAATGAGGGTTTGCAATTAGTGTAAACAATCCTCAATAGCGAAATATTATCTGGGCGGATTTGGGTTCAAACCGGGACACTCTTGGTCCGAAGGCTATAATTTTTCGTAAAACCCTTATTTTTACATTTAGGAACCGATAAAATGGTCCTAATAACCTGATAATATAAGAAGTACAAACAATAAAACAACCATATCGATAAATTACGTAATTAATCGTTAAATAGCTCAGTACGTTGCGTCGATCGGGTATCGATTTTTCTAGATGCGATATTTCCATTACAGACGGAGGTTTTACGAAATCAAAGAAAAAAACATATACACACGCATTTAAACATCAATTTAAACTAAAAAATTCATCCTTATCATAGGATTTTAATAATATAAAAAAAAGTTTTTTCATGAGGGAAAGTAAATAAATATATATGAGTATAATAGTAAATATATTTATTGTAATAAGTAACCTAACTATGTCACCTACATGTTTAAAATATTAAAAAAAATTGCTATTAGGGTATATTTTATTTATCTGAGTTTTATCTGATAGGTTGATAGTGATTTGTGTTATAACATTACGGTTTTTAACAGGTTATAAATATTATGTGTTTTTTTTGTCAAAGATCAGTAAGATATATTTTATGTATTCAATTTTAGGTCTTTTAGGGGTTATTTAATTTTATTATAATTATTTAAAATCTTACTGTGCGTGAGTGTGTTTAGATTGTGTTGGCGTGTTTTCAAATAGTTCAAAGTAAAAGTATCAAAGTTTAATTTAAAGTAATTGGTAATTATCTGATTGTTCAATCTTTAGTACTTAGTACCTACTTCGTTATTTTTGCTTTAGTTTTAGATTTACTCAATTTTATGTTTGTATCTTCAGTAAGATACTCTAGTTTTATTAAATGTGTTAGTAGTGCTAATTTCAAAAAGTCGCACTTTTTTATTCAAATTATTATTCGATAAATTAATAGAAACTTTTAATTAACACCAAACTGCGTACTACTACCAAATTCATCTGGTGTTTGGTAGGCATGTACCAAAAGAGATCTGAAACTTACAAACCAGATACAATGTATTAGGTACGTATGTTAGTATTGTGCTTCTATATATACTTCTATATAAGTAGCTACTATCCCCTGTCCTTTCGCCGTCTGTCTATTGCATCTTCCAACTCTTGAAAACATTCGTAGCCGTTTAGATCAAATCAGAAGGTGATAAATAATATTAAAAATAAATAACATTACAGTAAACAAATTATTAGTATTAATTAATGAAACAACGACTCATTTTCATATTCGAATTTCAAAAATATAACAGCACGGCTGTTGGTAACTTTAGGACATATTTTCTATTACTGGGCAATTAGAAACATGTAAAAGAATACCGAGTGCCATATTAAAGAAATATTATTATTCTTATAATGAAATGAATATTATTATTCCGTGTTGTTTCATTACTAGCCGCGCTTTAAAATTTACAAAAAAAAAAAAAATGTGTAAAAATTTATAAAGAATTGAAAAAATCATGTTTTTTTATTAATTTATTCTGGGCTAAAAGTGCTGCAGCCACAAATGGAGTAGGTACTACTACTCTACAATGTAAAGAAGCAGTTTGTTTTTTTTTTTTGGGTATATATATAATATGTACGTATGTATGTATATTTGTACATTTGTATTGTGTTGTGTTTATATTGTATTGGTAAAAACTAACTAGGATTTTACTTTATCTTATATTTTGGTTTTGTATTGACAAATCACATAAAAGAAAAATAATTCAAAACCTTAATTACTTTACTTTGTAATGATATTGAACTTTATCTCGCCAATGGGAGCTCAGCCCAATGGCTCAGCTCAGTCAATGGTATCAGCTTTTTTCTCCCGTCTCGAAATGCTCGAAATTAGAAGGCGTTCCGGTGGGCGCTCCGACTGCATAAGAGCTTCAAAACTAAAGGAAAAAAGACATTTAAATTAAAATCTAGTCGCAGGAGGAAGGAAACCCATTAGTCACTTTTGAATTTATCCTACGCCCTTCCAACTTCTGATACGCCCCAAATGCTCCGGGTTAATAGGACAAGTAATTTATAGTACGTAGATACCTTACAAAATAAAAATAAGTATATAAAAAATTATGCGAACGATAAAACGTTTTAAGAGTTAAATTTCATAACAATTCAACGGCAAAAGAACGGTATTACTTTATTTTTATTTGATGTGAATACCGTATTGGTAATCAGTCAATTGAAAAACTGAAAAATTAACATGATGCAGAATATAACATTATCAGTCTTTCACATAAACACGTTAATATGGCTAAGCGTGACGGTTAAAGGTACCACCTATGGCGTTTTACTTCAGCAGTGAACTAACGAGACTATACATTCGCCCTTAATGCACCAGAAATTTAAGTGGATTGAAATTGAAGTAATTATCAATACGGTAATTACATTAAATAAAAATGAATTATGTAACACCGTTTAAATGCGTAAACGAGTTACCATTTTGTAAGGTGGTGTTAAAAAAAAAATGTTTAAATATGCTGTCTGGTTCTTTCGTTTTGATTTTATTCAGCTGAATTCATTTTTCATTTATTTAATTGACCGATTGTAATTACCTACATTAAATAACGAAAAAAACTAGTATTACCTATTAGTATACAAAGAATATTTGTAAGAGAAGTCGCACTCATGTTTTGCGTTTTTGAATGTAAAATGGTTTTAATAAATTGTTTTCTTTATAAAGAAAAAAAAACAATGATGGCGGTGTCCCTCTTTTCACGAGGGTTCCGTTCTTTTTTATCTACCATATGGTCAGTCCGTTTCGCGGCGGGTTGCCTACTATTAAAACTTTTTTGGCCGTTCCGACAATTTTATCCATTCGGCGATGATGATGCGACGCGAGCGAGGAGCTCGGCTGTCGTCGTCTTCAGCCGCTCGGCACCTGTTGCAGAATCCATCACAATGATGGAGGTCAACCAACGTAACTTGCTTCTTCGGTTACACAATTATAGAATATTATACTATTAATATTATTAGAATATTATTCTTATGCGCCGAAGCTGAGATGTGAAAAAATCAGTATGTGCGGATACACCACACATGTTAGAACAATTGAATATTGAATCGTTAAAAAAACTCACAAAACAAAATAAACCCAAGCAACATATGTTTTTTTTTATGATTTTTAATCGAAAAATGGGATTGAAATTTAAAAAAAACGGAAAAAGGGCTATAACTTCTAAACGACAGAGAATTGGATGACTACATATAGGTTGATTCTGATTGGAAACAATCTTCGCTATCACCTCAATTCGTTTGGACGTTGAGTTTTGGGACATTCTGTATATAAAAAAATCATAACTCCAAAATGGTTGAGAATCAAACAAATATTAACTAAAGTATTTGGTTGCAAATGTCCCTTTTACTTTAAATTGTATGCGCTATTTACTGAACAACCTGTATAAATCGAATATGCCACAACCGTTAGTTACGTAATAATTTTCTGATAGGAAGTAAGTATTGTTACGTTAAGTATTATTGTCACTTAGTAATATGAGTATTTTACGATCTAAATAATATCTTAAGAATCGGTAGCCATGGAGAGAAGTTAACTCTATGTAATTCTAAACAAAAAAAAAAACAATATAACAGGCCATAAAATCTGAGCCCATTGATTGAGGATTTCAACTATAATTATGTACCTTCATTTCTTTTAATTATCCTGACATCTGGCTGCCGATGCCATATATGATTACAATGCAGAATAAAGCCTAGATTCCTTTAGGTTTCCTTATTTAGGATACCATGATAACCAACCTCTTACTTAATTCTTATACCTCGTTCATAATGCAAAAAAGGAAATGATTATACAAATAATGATTCTAATTTTGAATTGATTTTCGGCTTTATAAAAAATATGCTTAGTTACTTATAAAACCATAAACAATGGAAAAACTAAAGGAAATAGACATTCAGGCACTGAAGGAAGTATCTAGACATCAGGGACAGGTATGTCTGTTTTGGTTGCAATTGTTCGAAAATTATTTATACTTTTTTTCCTATAATTTAATTTTCTATAAAATGTTAATAAGAATATTAAAAAAAAACATTTAATTTGTTTATCTTTTGATTCGATGAAAATTATTTGTGTAAACAAATAATTATTTTAAAATATATATTTTTTTAAGAACTGCTATGTTACTAATAGATTGTTATGTTAATTTTATGATAATTATGTCAAAAAATATATTTTTCAAACTTTAAGTAACAGCTATTAAAATGAAAACATATCTACCGTAAAATAGTTATTCAATAGGTAGATGTTTACCTTCCTCGTCATACGTTCAGTCATAGTATAACAAAGTTTCTAAAATGTCTTCTTCATCTTCTAAGTACGTGTATAGGAATACATCCCTGGGAGTTCTATGGTATCAGGACTTTCAACAAAGAAAAGAGAGGAAGGTAGAAAGAGAGGTACAATAAAAATCAATGAAAGAAGCCTATCCTAGAAGCGATTAGAAAATAACAAAAGGTTAGGCGCGTTCTCGCTTCGCTTCAACGATTATCGAGGCAAAACGTCTTGTCCGCCCTCTAGTGGACAAAAAACGCAATCGCACGGAAGGAAACGGCCAAGGAGGTGACGTCCGATCATACTCTTATATAAAATCGATTATTTTTATTGACAGAATTAGTTTCTAGCGATCAAGTTTACTGCTTTTTTTAAACTTGGAAGCTTGCTTTAAGCCAATAGTGACACCAAAACGGTCGAGTTTGAAACGACTAATACTCGAAAATTACTAGACGGAAAGCAATACGGAGGGCAGCGTTCGACAGAGGAAGTTTGATAGCGATAAGCAAACCAGCCGAAATTCCCCCCCCCCCCTCCTCTCGTACGACACAAAATCATGTAAGGGAGGGGGTTTCTTTAATAATCTTACTGAAATTTTCTATCTATAAGTTTTATTACAAAGCAAACATTTACTTATTAACACACATTTTAAAATATATAATAAAAAAAAAGTTTTACACAAACCTGACCAGGCCTATTCCAAGGTATTTTACTAATTCATGAATAATTAGGTAATTAACATAGATAATGATCTCTAATTTCATCCTCACAATTAGGAAACTACCAATATATCTCACGGAATCAAACTATAGGTATTTTGCTTCGTCCTAATTAATCATGCTTTTGATTTTACAATGGACATTAAAATTGTAAGCTATGAAGGAAATAGTGAAAAATGAAACCAATCAAATCTCGGTCAATGATATCAGCGCTACCATTTTATTATTATTAGTAAAAGAAAGTGCATTTAAATTATTAAAAATAAAAATGACTAAAAATACATATAAATTATTTAAATTGATCGTTTTGGAACTCCATGTCATACATCACTCTCCTGTCAAAATAAATAATATATCCAAATAAATATGTAGGTAAGTTGCAACACGATGTATGATTTATTTAAAAAAATATCTCATATATATTTTTTATTTATAATGTTTGGTTCTATTAATTGTAACGTATTATAAACCTATTATACAAAAATAATATACGACAGTACTCATAATGTTATCAAAAAAAGATTTGAGTTGGATTAATTTTTATCGACTATTTATATAAAGACTCTTATCTTACAAATTATAATCGATTCGATTCCCCGCCCTAATTTAGCTGCGTGCTCGACCAGGCGGTTTCACACCACTCAAAGATTACGCTTTATTATGTAACCGGTTAGCGGCTGAGACGAAAAAAATATTGTATACTATGTGTGGATGGAGTACAATAGAAATGGTTTCAATGAAAAGATTCGCCACACGAAAGTCGTAAGCCAGCCGACATAAGCCACTCCTAATGCAACGCCTCATTAGCTCGGTGGTGGCTTATCGCTGGAGGGGCAGGTCAGCAAATTACTAAATTGTACTTGCAAACGTGGTTATCGTAATATTAAAATACATGTTATTAGTTTACAAAGACAGTAATTGGAATAAACAAAATTAGGCATATTTTGTGGTTGCTATAGATTAAACAATAAAATTCAGGAGAAAAACCGTAATTAAGTAAGTGAAAACAGAAAAGATTATGATGATGAAAGGTTAAAAAAAGTGTGTGTTAATGTTCGAGTTTGAACCCGCAATTTCTGAGTTAAAAGTCAAATGCCTGTACAGCTTAGCCAATTACATCGTCTAATCATGTTGCAGCCCTCGATACTGCGCGTTTGAAATTACCTTACAAAATAGCACCATTGTGAGAATGATGGTTTCTGCACTATATGTTAGAACTGGGATACTGGGGGATATTTGCTTTGAAATGTTAGTCGGAGCTTTCCAAATGCTGCCCATGCCTGACAGACCCTTCTATCGATTTCGCTGTTACAGTTTTTTCCCAGTTGTGATCAAGTGTCATAACTAGATATACATTCTACTGGCAGCCGAAAGTTTTCTGTTAGAATTACTTTCCCAATCCATGTATATGGGTTTTATGATAACCTTACATCCCTTTTCCTCCACTTTCTAACATTGTGAAATCCTGGATATTTCTACAAATTAATAAGAGAATATCGTACGGTTGAATGAATGCGATAGAAGATAACATATTAGGTTTCAAAACTAACGGCATCAGTCAGTTTTTTTTCCTCCCGAATCTAGCCATCCTCCGATGGACAGTACCACCGCGCCGCGGTCAGCAGACCGTAAACTGTTTGATATTAAATTTCCTAGGCGGAATGACGGATTAAAGCTTGTCATTACGGGAACGAAACAAACTGCTGAAGGGTCACGTGGGCGCTATGTCATGTTCGCTCTATTGTTAGCTTTTGAAACAAGGCTTTGTGGCGTTGTAGAAATCAATGTGATGCGAGAAATCATATTTTGATTATGATTAATTTCGTAATAATAACTAGTGAATTTAGTACTGGTTTAATTATTTATTTATATATATTAGTGACAAACAACGGGTACAAGACGGATACGTTAATATTACATAAGTACATTATTGAAATAATCTGGTTTATTAGCCCAATAGATGAGTTCGTAATAATTTTAATACATCTTTAGGTTTCCAAAGAGCCATGCTTACATATTTTTTAAATTCGAATATGATATTTGCGCTTCCTATCGAACCTTCAATGTTTTATTTATTAGTACGAACTAAAAATTTCTTGACTTTATCTATATTATTTTCTTAGCCTCCGATGTGATCTAAACGGCTATAATTATTTATCTATAGCAATCAATCTACACACAAAATTTCAAGTCTTTTTGCATTTGTACTTTTCGGGATGGAAAATGCAACATACAAACGAACGGACTGACCTACATTAGAAGAAATTTTGGGGAAAACAACTTGATAGGATAGGATTGTTGACTTTATATTCACAATAGTAAAATATTAGATAGGTTTTATTTAATGATAACTTACGACAATAAAGATTTAGGGTTATGTTTTCGGCCTAAATTCTCGGCGCTTAATTATAAAAAAAACTGTTTTTATATTTGTTTTGCAATTTCAATACCTTATGTATAAAAGATACCTATATTATAAAATGGTCTACCATTTTAAGTAGGAAACAAAAGAAGATCAAGATCAACATTTTTTTTGGTCACCATATTTCATATCAGTCACTCGTTTTTCACATTTCCGTACTAATTGAAAAACGTCAGCTTATAGTCACTTGACTTTACCCCATATATATAAATACAATACTAAATACATTTTCCTTTGGAGAACAATGCTCCGTATAAGGACAATGGGAGGCTGGCGGAATCGGCTTCACGGACGCTCATGTAAAAATTTTGTATAACAATGAGGAGATTACGGCCAAAAGAAGATTATCGTTAACTTCAAGGGCGGGCAGCCCTTTGAATACCTTTCCTTTATAAGTCCGCCTTGCTGGATTACGTGTTCCCACAAGCCCGACCAGTGCAGCGCACGGCTTCGTACTATGAACTCAGGTCTTAGACGTTTCCGCTTAGAACTATGGTGTTGCACCGCCACTCCCAAATGACCACACAACCACAGCTACATAAAATATAATTATTAATACTACATAACGCCAGAAGCAGTTCAATTGTATTTGAAGTAATATCACATAAATAAACATTTAAATCTGTAAGGTTATTCATGTAAAGAGAATGAAATAACTACAGAAATAAAATTCATTTATAATAATAGATGATCTATATTATTAAATTATGTTACATCCAATATTACTTTAATTTTAGTTAATTATAAAAAATACATTATAAAAAAATATATATTTACTCCTAATGATAATAAATACGCTACTTGCAGACATAACCTATGAATAGCATTCATACTTTTATAAATAACGATAAAAGGTTACATTCGATTATTTCGATATCAACTTACAAATGGAAAACAATTTAATAGAATATAAAAGTGCCAGTTTTTTTTTATTATATCCAACGGTGCAATGAATAGCATGGTGGTCTTTTGGAAATATGCAGCAGGATTTAGGTTCTGCCGAAAAATTGCGAAATTGCTTTCGTAGAATTAAATTCGGTATAAAACGATTTGCCGACCGTAAATAACCTGCATTCCCTATGAGATAATGGCCGACTTTAACGCTTGTCATCTGTAAACTTAGCTAGGTATTTTAATAATTATTATTATTTTTAATAATATTTTGTTATATTAAATCCTCCAGTGCAATATCTATAGACAAATGCAATTTATGTTATGATTAATAGTTTATGTTCAATAATTGACTGAAAAGTAATCACGTTTTTTATTGCTGCATATAACGCCTGTTGCGTACTGCATTCCTGTACAAATAAATGTATGGACGTAAACACAAATAAATAAGGTTTGTGAGTTTTTTGAGTGCCTGAGTTAGGTTAGGTTCTGAGTGCGTGAGTGCGTTGATATGCTGAAAGGTTGATTCATGAACTTTAATTGTATTTTCTTGGCAGTCTCTTATCTCAACAATACTTGTAATAAGGTCAGTTACATACAGCTAATCTAATCAAATTTCAGCAATTACATTATCGTCGTTATTCATAGTTTTTCTGTTTTTACCACGGAATGACTAGAAGCGTGTTTCATGTAAATGTTAATATATCAAATTCCCCGAAAATAGCCTAATAAATATTTTATTTATTTAGTCGGCAAAGACCCTATGTGGACTATGGGTATTTTTTTTGTGAATGATGAATATTTTTCGTTATAATTAAGTTGTAAACCGCAAGAAGGATGTAAATTTTTTAGGAAAGGTACGTGTAATGTTTCAAGTATCGCTTTACGGCCGGCCATATGATTATCGAGCAATATAGCTCAAGTATAGCAACGTTTTTAAATAAAATTACGTTAGTTTCATATTATATGTGTATAGTATATTTATATTTTGTATTTATAACTATATGTCATTTTGTGAGAAATCCTTTAAGGTGTATTCGCTCTTATATCGGTATTTTTTCATTAACAATAAAAAAAAAAAAAATTATTATATTTCAATCAAAAATATATTTTGTATTTCATCATAATATCAAAGCATACACAATTTTACACATTGTTTTATTTTTAACACATGACTACAATTGTTTTTTACTTTTGTCAAAGAGTGACTCACAATGTTGCTTCAGGCGAGAATGGGGTTTCACATTAAATACGCATATCACACGACGTAAGTAATGGTATAACTTTAAAAATATTTTTTAATAGACTTATTTTAGGACTAATACAGTTAGGGTTGTTTTTAACAAAAAAAAAGAAGATATATTGCGGTGTTTTCATATACAGCATGAAACCCTAAACACGTTAAGAATCGTTGAAATAAAAATATAACAATTTATATATTGTGTAAAATGAAAAAAATGTGCGTTATATAAGACTAGACAGCAAGGTATTCAACCCCATCAAACACGCCAGGACAGTGCCTGGACACGACACGGGAGGAAATTCGTCGCAGCCGGATGAGGTCTCTTCCGCATCCGGCGGTTAGCAAAACATTTGGCCCTGTTTGCCAGCGACTGACGGATCATGTAGCGACTTTTTTCCTGCCCGGAGTAAACTTCATTATCCGGATGACTCGAGCATCGAATTCGTCCGAAACATCCGCCTCAAGCGACGAACATATTTAGGATGTAGGCCTTAGTGGGTTAAAGGAAAAAGAAGCCTTGGCCGGTCAAACGAGTATTTATCTAACAAGATGTCCGGATTTGATAAAAGCCAAAATAGATTTTTGGACAAAAACGCTTTCGGCCTCTCGTAAGCAAATGAGGGTGACGGTTCTTCTGCTCTTGACTCTACATGCAATTTAAACACAATGAAATATGAGATGAGACGATATGTTATTAATAAAAAAGATTATAATTAATATAATTTATATTCTGTTATCTATAGAAATAAAAATGAAACTTAAATGTTCGTAATAGCTCGACTGAGATTTTAAAAATAAATTAAATGTAGCCCGGAAATTGGAGAAAAACTAAAAGTGTATTTTATTTCTAATCCAAATTTAATTTTTCTGTCGTGTTTAAATTTATAAACGACAATGTCAACGTCAAAAACATCGTTGACACTACATTATCGCGCGCTGAAGGCCTTTTAAATCGTATGCAGGGCCTAAAGATGAGTCTTCGCACAAAGAAATCAAATCAAATCATCGTTAAAACAAAGAAATTAACATTAAAACAAAGAAATTAAAGAAATACTTACCTTTCGCATTTAAAAGTATAGTTTATATTACAAAAAAAATAAAAAAAATAATAGGTATATATTAGGGAAATATTGCAAACCATAAAAAGCTGTTTTTCTATGGTGTACTTGTTTTTCCTTTCATATTTTTTATTTGATAACGTTTTGTAATGAATAAAAACACGTTTTTGTCTGTAATAATGGACAAAGAAAATAAATAATTTAAGTAACTTAAATATCCATAGTTTTGATTCATCAGATAGTCTAGATAGATAGTAGGGTAGATTTAGTAGTCTGAGACAGATATATTTGTTTTATTTAATTTTAAAAGAAATCTCGAGTTTGGAGAATATGGAGACTTAAACGAGGGTTATTGAGGATACTATCAAACAACTATCAAAAACTTCAGAGATTGTTTTAAAACTATAATAATGTACAGTTATATCTGAGTGAAATAATAAGGGGTCTTTCACAATGAAAAAAATATTGCCTTTGTTTTTTTGGTTTACTTTTTCACACACCGGCGTAATAAAACACATTAGAAGCGTACGTGGAGGAGGGCCATCAGTGCCCTTATGGCAAATCCGTGTATCTTTCACCGCCCTGGTCGAAGGGCTAGGCGAGAGCGAACCTTATAACATGCATGTCGCAGAGGAGCCGAGAGCCTTTTCGACTCATGTTTATTTACTCCGGGATGTTATCCTAAAGGGGCTGCACCGATAGCACCGCGGGCCTCGGCCGCCCGCCTGAAATACGACGCTATCAGCGTCTGCCAACGACACGGCTTGGCTTTTATCTGGATGCGGCTCCTTCTAAATCCACCTCCAGACTTGGCTCGTTCGGAATGATCGCTTTGCTTTCATCCTTTATCAGTTGCAACTCGATACGATTTGCCTTCTGTATATATCTTAACGCGATTGCTTGGTCAACTGCAATACAAACCAAATTAGTATATAAGCTAAAGATTTCTATCTATTATTATCTTTACTTAAGTGTGTTAGTGGTGACATAACATTTTAGGTAGATTTCATTAGGAAAGCTACCTCTTGCAATGGTTACATCCCTTAGGACCCAAAACCACCCTCAGTTTTAAAGTTTATATCTACTCGTTTATATCACTTTCTTGTGGACACGATATAACTGCCGTAATTTTACACCAATCACTTTCAAATTGATACATAAAAAATAAGGGCACAAAACCACAGTCAAGTTCGTTAATGGGCAAAATCAGACCCGTGGGGCCGGGAATGGGGGGGGGGGGTTCGGAAAAGTGAAAATTTGCTATAACTTTCTAAGTATATAAGATATCGAATTTATTTAAATTTTATATTTTTCCTCATATAAGGGCCTAAAACTTATACGAGTAAACTTTTTTAATAGTACCAACCATTGGTCCTAGGGGTGGGAAAAGTTGGTTTTTCAAAATTTAAAAAAAACATACCTCCCTTAATAGTCACCGGATCAAATCAGTTGTTAATTGTAGGCCTACAATTTCCCCACAATTTTTGTACAAAAGAGAAAGTTCCTTATTGATTTTGTTCTAGATAAATGTCGACAATCCTAAAAAGAGTAATAATTTATAAGTCAACATCGAAAGATGCCATTGACGACAATATTGTAACGTCAAGCGACGGCAATTTGATAGGAAATGGAAGTAAAAGGGGACGACCTCTCTGTATTTTTTTTTAATTCGGTTCCTTTTTGAAGCCCATTATCGTTATTTAAAAGGCACTTTTATAGCCGATGGCGACATTCGAACGCCCTGGGTGGCGGCGATACAATCTCCGAGCGCATAAAATTAAGGGTTTAGTGAAGTCCTTGGAGATATATTCAGGAGGTACGTATACATAATTGCGAAACATATGTATTTAGTATTGCGAAATGATCATATACGTACAATTGTTTTGGGCTGTAAGAAAGTAAAAAGTAGAAAGTAGTAGGTCTCTACTATTTTCTTTCTTTTTTTTCAGATACTTTCATTTTTTTTATCTAAATAAAAAAGTAGACATCTTAATCATGTTCAAACATCTTAACAACTTTTAAAAAGTAAACATCTTTTTAGATATATATATATATATATATATATAGATGATTTCTATGTTAAAATAGGTAAACACCTTTAGTTTAACATATATAAAAGTTTGACAGTACTGACATTTGGAAAATACGAATGCTTTTTAATATTTTAAGGATTGAAATTTTTTGCAAATAAAATATATAGCCAGAATGTTCAAAGAAAAGTTAATACCGAAAGCACAGATAGTTGCATCGCTTGAGGTAATGCACGCTGGTTTAAATACAGGCCTGTATTTTATGAAAGTCTTTCACTCTCACCTACCTATCTGTGCGATATGCAATACGGTCAAACTTTCATTAAAGTAGTGAATAAATGATTTAAAAATTAAACAATAATTATGAAAAAAAGTGTGAAAATGTAACGAATATGACGTATAATGAATGAGAAGTGAATGGTTTAATGGATATTTACAAGAATAACTTACGTTCAACGTAGTTTATCTGAAAATGAATCGTCATGGTTAAAAATAAAAAGAAAAGTGTAAAATATATGCACATTACGTGCATATCGCACAGATAGGTAGGTGAGAGTGAAAGACTTTCATAAAATACAGGCCTGTATTTAAACCAGCGTGCATTACCTCAAGCGATGCAACTATCTGTGCTTTCGGTATTAATTTTTCTTTGAACATTCTGGCTATATATTTTATTTGCAAAAAATTTCAATCCTTAAAATATTAAAAAGCATTCGTATTTTCCAAATGTCAGTACTGTCAAACTTTTATATATGTTAAACTAAAGGTGTTTACCTATTTTAACATAGAAATCATCTAATTAACGGTATTTAAACAATACATTTTACTATTTTACTATATATATATATATATATAGTTATATCTAAAAAAAATTAAAAGGGATATCTGTGTGACAGCTAAGAAGTAACAATTTTTAAGAAATTAAAAAAGAAATTTTAGTAATTTACAAAATAGCCTTTTCTTAGTACACATACAGGTTGATTCATATCGACTGAATTTGCTCACCACCATGAGATTCCTCATTAAATTTGCATTTTTGTTGTATGTCAGAGTTTGGTATTTTTTAATGTATTTTTAAAGAAATGATGGTAATGATAAAAAAAATAGTTTTTTCACTAAATCTCCTCACGAGATAAATAATGTTAAAACAAAACTCATATATCTCTTAAATTATTTTTTAAATCTAAAAATACCTGATTATATTTTTGTAGCAAATTTATTGAGGAATTTCATGGTAGCAAGCAAATTTGGTCGATATGAATCACACAGTATGTGTAATATAATTATAAAGATGATTGGAATCTTAAATTGGAAATTCGATTAAAAAAAAATGATTTATGTCCAGAACGAATGCCAAGATACCGGTTAACACATAAATCTTAGCAGATATTTGAAGGTGTCACTGCTCGACATTATAAAATGCTTTAAAAAATACGTTTACTACACTATCCAGTTTGTATCGAGGTTATTAGTATTTATTTGATTTGGTTCAAAGGTATGACTCAAATATAGTAAGTATAACAAATCAACCTCATTTTCATACTAAAAATATTGTTTTTCTTAATTGTTACCAGTTAAAAATGCTCCTATATTTAGTATTAACCTTTATATTTGCATAGTTATGTTACTACGCTGCTATGCTTAAAAGTAACCACTAAACATTAGAAAATATAATCGCAGTAACTTTAGCAGCAAACTAAAGCGACTATAGCTTAACGGGTAGGGCTATGAAAATTGATAAATAGAAAGATAAATTGCCAAAGTCAAAATATACAACAATTTTAACGGCGTTTTCCTTAGGTGTAACCTTAGGTAAGGTTTATCATGTTATCCGAAATAAAGTTATTCATTTGATTTGATATGACTTCATTAATTGATATATTAGAATAAGTCCAATAACTTATAAACAAGTCAAATAAACAAACTTACATTTCTCACCATATTTTATATACTTTTATTACGTGATACTTAAAAATTTCTGTGTATTGTTATACTGAATAGTTCGTAACTTAACCAGACAAGATGAAAATTATCCTGAAGACTCCTTATGTAAATTAAAGTAGTCAATTAAAAAGGTATAGAACAAGAAAAATTACTACGTTTTTAACTATATTATTTGTTAACGAAAAACCAAATTTGTATCTTAAATTGTAATTATATTATTATCTTCTAATTTTAGCTCTAACGTAAATAGAAAAATAAATAGATTCTATTTATAATATTTTTTTTGTTTGCTGTTTAATAATTACCAAAAATTTCGAAAATCGGTCGAATATATGCACGTTAAATAAAATAAATGTAATAATAAATGTTATGTAATGTATGTAAGATAGAATGTGGCTTCTTTCGGGTATATTTGTGTGTACTATATCATAACGGTAAAGTTAGTATCTTTTTATATTTCTCTATAAGTGCATTGACGGTTTGACATTCTTAGCTGTAGCACAATATATCACTGCCTTCTTAGTACAGAAGTTGTCTAGTAAAGAGAGTGAGAAATTAATTTCTGAAATAGTTGTTTAGATAACATTTATTAATACTGTAATTTAAGCGACTTTAGCTACTGAGTAAAAAATATTATTTTAGTTACCTAGAATGTTTAAAAAAATAAAAAAAATATGCTTACTTAGATATGTCATACCAATATGTTTATGCCCAATGTATATATATATCACTATAAGATATGTTTCTATACTATATGTAGTATAACACTATTTTATATTGAATATTTATTTATTTATATCGAATATTTATTTACTTATATATTTAATATTTGTTTATTCATTTATTTGTTATTTTTTAATTGTTTCATTTATTCATTTTATTTTTTTATATATTAAGTATTCTTGAGTACACATTTAAATTGTATTCATGTGTGTATGTGTGTGTGGGTGTGTATATCAGTGTGTATATTTGTTTGTGCCTTATTATTTTTTTATATTTTCTCAGGGTTTTGCGCTGGTCTCTGCTATGCACTTTATCACTTCATATATAACCTTCCTTAGAACAGGTAACTATTACCTAGTTAGGAAGGTTATAGACTACACTCATCGGCCAATTTATATTCCATAACAAAAAAAAAAAAAAAAAAGAAGGCAGGGTACAAAATGTAGCAGTGCTAATCGCTCCCGGTGCATTTATAATATCCATTTGTATCTGTGTTTTGTTCTACTACAATTCTATATCTTTGTCAAATTAATGATGTCATAATAAATAAATAAATAAATAAAATAAATATAATTATCGCAATTAGCCATAAAAACCATAGTAATTCTTCTATGTCGAAAGTGTGTGGGTCATTTCATCGACGATCGCAAATAAGCGCACATAAGTCCTGGCCAGGTAGAGACGAAGTTATCTTCGGTGGTTGTCGCTTTAAAGGAATGTAGAAAAATATTTATGGTCCAAATCATGATAGTCCCCCGGCTGACAGCGCCGCCGATATTCGAATTTCCAACCAGTAACGCGGCGTGACAGGCGGGGCGGCCAGGCGATGGAGGTATATTTTTAGGCTGGCGTTTTTTCCCCGAGATGTTTTTTATGTTTGCAAGTATTTTTTGCTCTTAGTGCATATCGATAAGGTTGCGTCGAAGGCGAGCCGGAGGAGAGATTGGGTGACGTTTGATATTCCGTTTTATAAGTTTGGTACTTTTGTAGAACTGGCTTTTTCTTGGGATGAAAAATATTTACTTCTTATTGGTGACATTCCTAGAATCGATGGAGCCTTTTTGCCGTCCATAAAAAACAAACGGAGTAAACAAAGTATTTTTATTATAGTTAATTGAACAAACGAATGATCGACGGTAGGTAAATAAATAACTAACTACAGCATTTTTTTTTAAATTTACATAAAATTACACTATTTCTAAGCAAAAAAAACTATAAAAAAAAATACACCAGCAAAATTGTTTTACAAAATTGCACATCAGTTAAAAATTTAATAAAAACTTCATTATTACTATTTTAATAATATATTTTTTATATGTACCTTTCAAAAAATATATATTCTACTTACAAGTACCTATATATTACAAGAATCTATATTACAAGATTCTACCTTATATTTTTCAAGATTTGTCTCCATAGACTATAAACAATGAAGCTTTATATGATTTTGTTTTTTTTTCTATAAAAAGAATTGCTATTATCTAAGTAATTTACAATTATTTTGGGCCCTACTCAACTGTATCAAATTTGCGTGTGCTAGAGTCAGGGAAGATGATGGGAATGCATCGTTAAAAATGGTATGACCATGTGAGGAATCGATGGGTTATAGTGTTTAGTTTACCACCGTCTCACGATTTCTATTATAATATTATTTTAATTAAATTTTTCGTTTAAGCACCAATTTAGCCTCTATTAAGTTTTCGATGTCATTGGCCATCTGTGTGATAAGTAAGAAAAAAACTAAATTATTTTTTTTTTTCTAAATTAGTCACAGCACACGAAGATGAACGGAGAAATATGCCGCACATTCGGGTGAGGGAGGAAAAAATGGGAAACAGTTAAAAGGGACAAATTACAAAGAGCTCAAGACATTTGACGTCCTTTCAAAACACGCGGCCCCTCACTAATGCAGTCGATGTGTGCGACTGATACAAGCGGTCTATTTTCAAAAATGTCACGAGGCAATAATTGAAAACGTCATCTCGTTGTTTGAGATGTGGACGAAAATACCCCGTCGTAATTTCAAATGTCTTTTGTGTCTGTCAATAACATTATTCTTCATAACTGTCATATATTGTCAACTGTTATATTATAAGTATTGTCTAAAAGACAATCCGTGAATATTTTTTTGGGGTTTTTTTTAAGGTGACATACAAGAATAAATAAGTAACTAGGTCGCCGCAGTCGCTCGCATTTTGCTTCGCTGCAGCACATATTAGAGCGAAGCGATTTACTAAAATTTTCTAAATAAAATTTAGTCTGTGACAATAACTTTTTAACGACGGGATAGATTTTGATAATTTTCTATAATGAGGTATTTGAAATCTCTTTGATACAAATGCACAAAAAAAAATTCATCCGGAAATCAACAGCATAACTTTTTAACGACGGGATAGATTTTGATAATTTTCTAAAATAAGGTACTTAAAATATCTTCAATACTAATGTACAAGAGAATTTCATCGGGAAATTGAAAACATAACTTTTCAACGAATGGATAATTTTCTAAAATGAGGTTCTAGAAATCTTTTATATACATTATAAAATTCGATTAATTATTTTCGAATAAAAAATTTTCAAAAAAGCGCGTGACTTTTTTATAATGGATATTCCCATAGACAATTTTCTTTTGACCCCAAAAATTTTATTTTTGACAATATTTAAAATCAAGCTCCGTCACGACCTTCACTTTTTCATGTAGATTCTCTCAAAATCAAAAATTTTTCAAATCGGTCAAGGAATGACCAAGTTAGCCCGTGACAAAGTTCTAATTGGAGTCGCCTTATGAGAGCTTCGCTCGCTCCGCTCGCTTCGCTCTAATAAAAAGGAGTTGGAACTCTCTAGATGAACAGTCAGATGTCATCCTACTGAAATAAATAGGTACCTTTCCATTAAAACTATTTTTTTATGAGTTCAGTGTAAGGTAGATAAAATAAAAAAAAAACGTAATTTTTTTCATAGCCCTAAAAAGTATGAAATCGTTGAGATCTAAAAGTTACTTCTCTCTCAAAATAAAACAATCTGAATAAAAAATCCTACCCCTAATCAAATATATCTAAAACTAGGTCGCCGCAGTCGCTCGCATTTTGCTTCGCTGCAGCACATATTAGAGCGAAGCGATTTACTAAAATTTTCTAAATAAAATTTAGTCTGTGACAATAACTTTTTACGTCATTTGTCCTGCGACCGAATTGTCGCCTTCTTATGGGAGGCATTGCTCTTATTCTAGATGTTAAAAAAACATAAGCAGATTAAGCCATAGTAAAAGACATGTTCGCTCATCACAAGTTAACTACTTTATAATTTGGATGAATGCTATTTTCTCTTTATAACTACGACCATAGAGATGGTTTTTAAAAATAAAAATCTTGATAAATTATTCAAAATTAATGCTTAATTTAGAAAATTAAATCGAAATTAGAATAAATCGCTAAGAAAAAAAGTGACGTGACCTTCGAGCGAATTTTGTTTTTTTTTACTATTTTTATGCGTGAAACTTACCTAATTATTTTTTGTATTTTTATTTATTGTTAAAAACGATTTATTATTGTTAAATTGTATTAAATTAATATCAAATTAAATAATTTAAAATAAAATTCGATTAATTATTTTCGAATAAAAAATTTTCAAAAAAGCGCGTGACTTTTTTATAATGGATATTCCCATAGACAATTTTCTTTTGACCCCAAAAATGTTATTTTTGACAATATTTAAAATCAAGCTCCGTCACGACCTTCACTTTTTCATGTAGATTCTCTCAAAATCAAAAATTTTTCAAATCGGTCAAGGAATGACCAAGTTAGCCCGTGACAAAGTTCTAATTGGAGTCTCCTTATGAGAGCTTCGCTCGCTACGCTCGCTTCGCTCTAATTACATTAATTGTATTTTTTTCCGATCCATTATTTTTGCGAAGACTGTCATTATAAATACTGACTGTAATTTGAAAATATTATTTTCAAATATTATTTTTAATATTATGCCTACATATATACGTATATACTCGTATATATATTGGCATATCGTGTATCTGACAAATTATGATTCGACATAAATTTTGATTAGCATACTCAAATACGGGAAAACGGCGAATAGAAACGAAATCGTCAAATGAATATTTCGCGAGTGCGCAAACGTTTGCACGCGAGCAAATGATATTTGTTTTATATTAATTATAAACGGGGCCGCGATTGCGGCTGTGGGTTCTGTTCGATATAGCAATTTCACGTCGACATTGTGGCAGAAAGAAATATGAGTCGCTCCCAAAGGACGACAATCTTTCCGCGATCTGCGAGCATTTCACAATTCAGAACGGAGCAATTCTAAATCGCACGAAATACCGTAAAGGGACTTACTATAATTGATATACATTCACGCAAATAATATTTTGAATCTGCTTTAAATTAAAAAATCTACGAGAATAAATAATACCTATAAGATTGCTTTCCTATAATTATTTGTATATTTGTTTGTCCATCGTCTATGCTAATAACACTTTAATGACTATTTATATATCTATGCGATATACTACTATTGATGTGAATATTATTTTTTAAAACATTTTTAGTTATATCACTGAAGCATGTATTTATTGAGGACAATAAAATAATAAACATGAATAATTCGAAGTTGTTTTTAAAGGTTTCAAATTTAGGTGAAACGATTTAAATATCTAGGCTTATTAGCATATTGGTTGTTAAACTGTTATGTTAATTATGCTATATATTTAAATAACTTTAACAGTCAATAATATCAGTTAACTTTATACGCAATCGTATGTACACCTTCTTACTATTGGTACTATTGGTTTTCCAAATAAATTATAAATACAGAAAGGATGTTATCGTGATTACTTTTTTTTTACTAATATAAGTTGGCAAAAACCCTTAAATTGGCAGCTTTAAATGAGCATATTATCTATCTACCTTCTTTTAAAATGTTTAAAATCTTTCTGGAACATCATGTATAGACACATTTTAAGCAATAATCTAAATTTAATATAAAGTTATAATATACACTCGAAGCCTTGTTACCTTTCGTTACATAAGTGATTTTGACCTCCAGGTCTGAACCGAGCAGAAGCAATCTTAGGCGTGGGCAGGGGTCGGGTCTCGCTGGCGCCCGCGCCGTTCTCTTGTTGCATTTTATGCGACAATAACTTTAAGGCGAAATCAATCCTTTGTTCTAGGAATAGCCACTTAAAGTGCATCCGTTGTCGATTCAGTGACTCATGTAGTGCACTGAACTCCGTAAAAAAGTAAGCTATATTTAAGACCAGCAGATATTGCCATATTATGATTATGGCGATTCAATGTATTTACAATTTATTATTTATATTTTACAGTCTTATAATATTAAATAATAACCCTTTTCAAATAGAAATAACCTGGTAGTATTTCTGATAAACATCTACGTTCATACACTTTGATCTGGTAATTTTACCTAAATTGTTAAAACATACGTTTTATATTACAACATTTTCAATTTCAAAACAACTATTAGATTTTGGAGCAATTAATACAATTTTAAATAGCAGCATCTGTTGTAGATATATGGTTTTATGTTTCAATATGGCACAAATATTTGTTTCAATATTTTAATTACCTACCCAAAGAAGATTTTCTTGAAAAATGGCATAGACTGCATTTATTACAGGAAACCAACTCCAATAAACATATATCAATTTCTATTCTAATTCTGTTTCAATATATTTGCAATATGTATTACGAATTAAACTTACGTTTTGAACATGAAACTATTGCTTTCTCAAAATCTTATTTCTTTTGTTTTATATCACTATGTTTACCACAATAATTTATTAATAAGAAACAAACAAAAAATATTTTAGCGCATATTAGCCTAATATTTCATACTCGAACAAATAACAACGTTTTTAAATAGAAAATAGGAAAACATAAAAAAAAACTTTTTCTAATAATAATTTCATGTTTTTAAGTTTTAGGTATGTTAAATAAAAAAATAATAATAAAATATTTAATAGATTATTAAAATGTAAAATCAGTAATTTAATTCAAGAATAAATGAGATAATTGAGATGTTTTTTAATGCATTTTCGGGTTTTTTTTGGTTCGGTTAGTAATTTTAAAGTTATTAAACCTTTGGTTAGTGTCCGAGCACAGACTCAGCTCCGAACACGTTCCCTTAGCTGGGACATGACTGGTTGGCCACTCCGGGAATATGCTCAGTTAAGATTTTGTATGGGCAAAAAACGTACGAAGATTTCGCGCTACGAAATTGTTTATCTTTACTCGATGATATTGCAGTAAAAAATTTTCATTGATTTCAGAATTTTCAATTTTTCTTTTCATTGCGACCTAGTTCCAGATATAAGAAAATCTAAAAAAAAATTTTAAAATGTGGTCTTTTCTAGTAAAAACAGTCCAACAAAAATAGGTCTCTTTTCACGAAATTCAAATGTTTTTCAATTTTTTTCCTAATACGACAAAATGCATACGCAACGCTTTTAAAAATTCGAGAGACATCCAGACCTAGTTTAGGAGTTTTTTTATTTAGTGGTGGTCTTTGCGTAAGTGCTTTAAATTTCGCTTTTCAATGACCTTATTTTGCCCAAAAACGGACGACCGACCCTTAAAAATGCTTTACTAAAGTTAGTATAGGGTCCACCGTTTTTTTTAAATTTGTCTGTCGCCAAGTCATAGTCGCCGCCATGCCTAGCTGCCAAAGTACAAATATTTAAATATAAAATGTCTATTAATAAACGTTTAATTTAAAATATAGGTATTTGTTATTTAATCACAAAACGTATGTATGTAGAATATTTTAATGTTGTTATAAGTAACGTTTATTAGAAAGAGTACACATATATCTGGCGAAGGCAAATAAATATATTCTCGGCCAGTTTCTTATCACTAAAATAACTCATTGCATGCGATTTTTTTAAACGAAATATCTAATTTATCTAATTTTTATCTAATAAAAAATAGTATATGTAGATAAAGATTAAATTTATTTATTTAATTACAATATATAATTTCCTAAAATTCAATAACCCTTCCTCTCAAAAAGGCACCATAAAATGTTTAGGTTTAACGTAATAGTAAATATGTTTTCATAAATAGGATGAATAATTTCTCTATATATTTTCAGGTAGGTTTTGTTAGGTTAATGTGTCGAATTAGCACTAGGCCATCAAGCATATCGAATTCCAGCCAACCTAAAAACATGTAGTTACCTATTTCTATAACACCGATCAATAATTAGACGGTAGACACGTGGGTGTCCAAGCTGCCAACCCGGACTGGACCACGCCCGGGGTTGAACAAGTAGACGGTAGGCACGTGGGTGTCCAAGCTGTCATCCCGGACTGGACCACGCCCGAAGTTGAACAATTCGTAATTAAAAACAGAAGATTAATTATACCGAATTATATTTTTTGAGTTTGAATTGAATTTTTTGAATTATATTTGAGAGTTCCAATAGGAAAATGTTTATTTCACCTGGAACAGAAATCGATTTACCAGCGGCAAAGTTTCTTTTCCCGAGGCACGACCCGTTCGACGCGACCAACACGGGCGGCTGGAGGGCGCGGGGCTAAAAAAACAACGCGGAACCAAAATAATTTTGTGAACACGACGGTGAGCATTCGTTTTGAAAAGGTCCATCCCGGGGGCGTCGTGACAAAGGGTCCTCAGGTAAGAAGGAACGGCCCGTCAGGACGCGCCGGGAGACGGCGACGAAGTCTGGAGCGATCCATGCTCACCAGATCGGCGCCTTCGATAACGCGCTTGACTTCAGACCCACGTGTACTATGTACATATTTGGATGATTGAAAGCGGCGATGTTTTTAGAAAAAATGTTAAGAACATTATTCGGTTTTAAATTCTCCTCTTACGATCTTATCAGCAATTATTGCTTTCGTTCGGTTGCAAGAGATTTTTGCGGATTTTAAGAGCTTTGCTGGTGGATGGATCTCAAGAGGCAAGAAGTTCAGCAGATCTGGAGCCCCCTGGAGAAGGATTTCAGTTTTAGTTATGGGAGTAAGAGTCGTGTAATCAAAGGCGAATGCGGGTGCTTTTCGCCATGAAGACGTCTGTTTTTGTTGTCTTTATTTTACCCAATTTTACCTCCTTATTCCTTAAACGGATAATAAAATTAGAAGTATTCTTTAAAAAAAAAATATTTTTGATAAAAGAATAAAACCGGATTAGCTATGACACCCAGCAACTATCATATATATAATATCAACTGCTTCTATACATTGTTTAGTAGTATTAAATTATTTAACCACAACCTGACGCAGCTAGATCCTACAAGCGTCATTAACGACATCTTACATTTGTGCTTGCGGAACTTTTAGCCCATTCGATATGTGTTTTGGATGGCCATAGAGGTAAGTGGGTTATTTTTTAGGTCTGAATAGATTCACATAAAAAAAAAACATACAACGGTATCATGAAATTGTTTCCACTCATAAATTATAACACAGTGTTTTTTTTTTGTAAATTTTAACGCACGGCTAGTAATGAAACAATACGGATTAATACAATTACAATGTGTCCCATTTTAAAAATTCGAATATGATATTTGGGCTTTATTGTTATATATCTATATTATCCGATACGATCTAAACGGCTATGGTAATTTTTCAAGGGCATCAATCTACAAACAAAAATTTAACTCTTTCGCATTTGTGGTTTTTGAGTTGAAAGTTCTTCTTATACATACATAGAAATGAAAATGATATTTTTTAGGACTTGTAGAGGAATTAGGAAAGGAACATCAAGACACTAATAGTTTCTGGTGAACGTTTTTACTGAGAGATTGAAAATAAAAAAGAAAGATATATTCCTATTCGTGAAATAATTAAAAGTAATAAACAAATGACTTCCTGTATAAGACAAATTGACTGTAACTTTGACGGCTGCTTTGCTGGGTAAATGTTTTTAGTATATTTTCTAGCTTAATTGTTGTATATATTAAAAAAACAAGTCATATCGCCCAGCTCAAATCACTAATATTTTTTCTTTATCATATTATGTTTCCTGTACACTCAATGTACGTACCTAAATCTCATATTTTTTGTATTCAATAACATTCAGTAGACCTAACTACGTATCATATTTTTTAATGACCTAAAATAAATAGAGGATTACTTTGGGACTGCTTTCAGCGCTCATAATTTAAGTTTTTTAATATATTCCTACTTGTTTAGTTATACCAATTTCTAAAAATGAATGAAAATGAATTTGGGAAAAAGAAAATGTAAAAATGAAATGTGGAACTCATAATATGCAGTTCCGTTAAAATGTATGTTGTGTAATTATTTAGGTGATAGTGCTAATAGAAGAGACATACTCGTACATATAAATTTTGTCATAATTCTATTTAGTTATTGAGATATCTGCGGCTAGGCACTAGCCTACGCGGGACATTGCTCAAATTAATAAAAAAAGAAAGAAATTGATATGTACAAATATAATGAAATCCTATCATCTGTACCTAGATATACTAAAGATATAACACACAATAAAATTGGAATTGTCCTTGAAAACCCAAGTAGCCGAAGTTCGTTCGTTGGGGAACTACAAAGACAGTTTCAAGCTGCTTACGTGAGGGATAAAAAAATCGGCACCCTAAGCCTTTGGCTAAATATCAGATCAGAGGCAGCTTGTTCTTAGGGATTTGACGAAGCCAAACGATCGGGAGAGATGTGATTTAGTTCAGAGAGGGATTAGGTGTAAAACCAATAAATTATTTACATAATTGACATGTTTTTGTTATTTTTGTTATTTTTGTTTTTGTTTTTGTTTTTGTTTGTGATATTACCTGCTACTTTAAAAGAAATACCTAGGTCTTCTAAACTGTAGGTACTGGATAGTTATCACACATAAAAGGTAGCAGGCAACTCCGACCCCTAGAATACCATTATGGAATTGATGGATCTGTTCTAAAGAAAGCCAAGTAGGTATTGTAAGGGGAGTTTTGGTCGTTTTCAAATCCAATAGAATTAATGTCGAAACTTAATGGGAGCCACTAGGACTAGGACTTTCTGTATTTTCGACTGATCTAATAGCTTTCAACTTGCTAAGCCAACTCAATCTGGTTGGAAAAGCTGTCCTACTATAATATATCAATTATTTAAGCAGAAAAGTTGATTTCCATTCCTATCTTCTTAGAATCGTACAAAACTGAAATGCACGACGAAAGATTACTCTCTGCTCACGAATTAAAAGTCTTTGACCTGCAACAATACAAGAGCTAGCTACTAAACTACTACTAGTATTTATTTTTTTAGCGAGCTACATAAAACCGTTTATCTTGCACACTGTCACTTTACATATACATTTTAGATAAGGTTAGTTTCTTTTGAATGTGTTAGTGCGATTCCACACACTAACACATTCAACAGAAACTCTATAAATGAAATTAAACATATACCAGCAATTAAATAGTTTTATAACGTGGATGTATGCAATAAGCTGTCAAACAGTATCTTCCAGTTGTTACCATGTAATTTGGTTATTTACATATACCTATTTTGAGATATATTTAAAAGACACACACATAGACACGTCTAAGTTACAAAATAGATTGATTATACTGAATTTGAAAAATCATGATACAACTCGAAAAATGGGCATAATTTTACCAAGATTAAGTAATTTCAATGTTTGAGTAAGTTCGCATAAATAACTCAGTTCATACACTGTTTATTGCATTATAAAAATATTCACACATTTGTCAAATTGACCATGAATGCGTTTTTAAAATCTAAACATATACGAGTATAATTTCCATTATCTGAATTATGAAAACAATAATTCTACATTAAATTATTGTTATTTATGAAATAAATCAATTGAATCTGAATTAAAAAATTAAAACACTTACAAACAAACACCACATTAGTGGGATTTTTTTATTATTTTATTGTTTTCTACTCAAATTTTTGATTTTCAAAATATGTACACATAATTGCATTTTAAAAATGTCAAAACAATATACCAAAACAGAAGTTTTGGAATATTCTTTTTTGATTCTATTTGCTTAATGTTTGATGTTAGTTGTAATCTGTTTTTGAATAATAATCATATATTATTAAGAGAATAAGTAGTTACTGAACGAATACACAAAAAAAAAAAACATACATCCGTCCCTGTCGACAGTGAAACGAATTAGGCTTATATTGTGATATCTGACAATCGGTCGTACTGAGATTAGGGATAATTCATACCCATGTTTTGATTGTCAACATTCTCGTACCTGAGTGATGGCTGGGTGACAATGCACCGGTGCGTGCTCTGCGCGCTCCGGCAAAGCAGATAGCAAAATGTACTTATACTCGTACGTTGAATAATGTTTGTTCCCAGACCATTTCAACGTTTCCTCGGTGTGATTTAGTAACAGCTACACATAAATAGGCGCCTACTTCATATTTCAAGGCATGACATATTGCAAAGATTAACTAATTTACTATTTCGGCATCTAATTTCAATTTCAACAGCTAAAAACAATATTCCAATAATGGTTAATTTTGCATTAAAAAATAATTTGAGTTTCCGATATTTAGTTTAATAAAAACATTATTTAAATAATATTTTTTTTATAATTAAAATAACACAATATCTCATAAATTATGTTAGTTTAGAATGCTAAAAATTATGTTTAATTGTAATTTTAAGTAGTAATTTTGTAAAAAGAATGATATAATATAAAAACTCCTAAAGTTAAAGTTAAGCAGGCAGTATTTATTACATTTGTTTCTACTGAATCCTTTCAATTTAGTTACATGCTGAAATACAGTTTATAAATACACGATGAAATATAGTTTATATAGTTTATGTGAGATTACATAATATGTATGGATTTTTAAAATATATAATTGACTAGATTTTTAATGTTGTTCCTAAAGCGTTTTCCGTAGTATATTGTACCTACTTAATATTTAATATCGCATGATTTGAAAATACTTATAGATTAGATTGTTTTTCTTCAGTGTAATTGAGATATTCATTATTTTTAATTAGGTAGAGAAAAATCAAATTTCCTCGACATGCTAAGTTGAAAAGTATTTATAAAAAAACAAATAATACTTTTTTGTTTATTTTATATAACAAAATGTATCACTCTAATTTTTTGCATTTAGTAGTCGGCCTCTTTAAAGGCCTTAATTCTTTATAAAATTGAATACCTTAAATTTTACTGACATATTATATCTACTTATAAATATGTATAATAATTTAGTGTGTGTACGGAGTTGCATTCCTACTATCCTACAATAGTAAAGATGAATCTTGGAAATATCGAGTAGGTAACAAATAAATAAATATATGGCCGTGTGAGAGAATCATCACTCACTTTTGAAGAAAGGCCGTAACGCACCCACCGTCATATTTATCGAGCCTTACTCATTGTCTTTCTTATCCATCTCAAAAATATTACTCATGATTCATAAGAATCGATATTACAAAAACAAATGACAAATTATTTATATTATTACTATTGTTACCTCGTCTCTTGCTTAAAAAAAAAAAACGAATTTGGTCAATTTATTTCCAACATATAGTTGTATATATACGAGTATATTATATGCTAATTTTCAATGATTTTTTCAACTACTATCGTTTTAAAACATACAAATTGCGTATGCCATTGATTATCAGTCTACTAAGGATACAAAACGCTCGCAATAAGAGAAAGCGATACTGGATTGTCTTTTCCTAATAGCACTTTTGTCATTTCATTAGGGTCACTCATTATGATGTTATTAAAGTATTATTCATATTTATTTATTGTACATAATTAATTTGACAAAAAAAAGTAGAAATGTAGTAGTAGAAATCACAGCTATAAATGAATATTACAAATGCACCGGGAGCGATTAGCACTGCTACATTTTGTGCCCTGCCTTTTTTACTAGACTATGTCTGTACTAAGGAAGGGTTGTATTGTGCTACAACTGAGAATGTCAAACCGTCATGGTTCTTCTTCCGGTTCTTCTTCCGTAATTTATCTAATTACAATAACTAACTTCCAAATATTACTGCTCAGCAAAAGGGGTAGTTACCCTAGGCTATAATTTTTATTTCAGGATTTAATTGTCAAACGATTATTCTGAAGACTTGATTATTAAGATTACCCGAGAAAAGAACACAAGAAGTTGAGCATTAATATTAATCGTACTGTTATCCTGGATTCACTCTGAAGGATCCAAATGTGACGAGCGAACGCACAGATATGATAGATGCGTATTTACCTTAGTTTGAACTTACTCGTGGAGTTTAATCCCCAATGTAAACATCGGCATGCCGGCTGTTCTCAAAATAGATAACGAAGACTAGGTGGAACAACAGATTTTTACCGCCCGTTAAACGTGAGAGGGAATCCGAGATAAACATTACCAAAAAATGAACCTTTTTTCCCGCGGCGCGTTGCGTTGCATCGAGGGATTCAGATTCAATACAAACTCGGTAAAAATGTCGATAGAATACGGGGCACCAAGACTTAAAATCAAATAACCCAAAAATGGTCGAATAAAATGACAGTAGTATACAAGATGTCCCAAGACCATTACCGTTAAAAAAAAACCAGCGAATTGGTCCTTCGATTTCTAGTGTTATTTGTTAAGAAACTATATCAAAATTCATAATACTTTCAAAGAAATACAATGTTAAAGTTTCTATTCTAAATCATGTATAGCAGCTATTTTTAATGGCTCCTCCCTCGGATAACTACGTCACTGGGTTACTGGGCTGCGGTCAGTCAAGATCGAGGTTAACGACCTGCCGCGTTGTTCGAAACGCCCTATTAGGGCGGAGCTAAATGATTACTGTCAGATGCCACTGGTCGAACAGAGGTCCGTCTAAGAAGAAGGGGTAACTCCTTACTTATAAGTCCTTAATAAATTAGGTGATGAAAAATTTTCGCATTTTGTTACATAATTTATTACTCTTACTAGGGAACTTGAACACCCTAAAGTTTGTGGGATTGGTCTTGGGACATCCTGTATATAACACCCTCAGAGGAGTAAACTTCACACCGAAAACACCGAAAAAAACACCGAAAACGAGCAACTTCAGGCGAGAAGTGCACGTCTCCAAACACATTTTACTTGAGCTCTGTAGGTCCGTGCGGGAGATTACTAAGAATCTACTATTTCTCTACTTTTAGTTTTTTTTCTGGACTTTTTTTAGTCCAGGCCAATCTCGTCATATATTTTAAAAAGTTTACTTTGTAAAATTTTGTCTGATGCTGATGCAGAGCGCAGAAGCACTAAATAGTTCCCAACAAGACCCGACCCGTGTCTACCAGCATCCGCAGTGCTCTGTGTCCAACTGGAGTTTATTGACACATTGTGGGCGCGGCATGTGTTGCTTATTAGTTTTGCTTCGGCAGCGCAGCACAGGATAAATAAATAAATACGCGAGAAGTATGGCCGCCGCGTATAGATACAAGTACACGTGTGTATAGACCGCCGCAGTTTAGCCGATGGGAACGAAAATCAGCACTCGAGTTGATTGTAAATAAATGCGTGATTTATGCTACTAAAACAACTTCACCTCTTATCGTCGATCAAAAAACTAACCCAATGCAAAATACTAACTGAAGGAACATTAGTCAATGATTTTTTATGGTAACTATTGATTTAGCGTTTGTAATGTCTTGCTTTCCTGGCCGAAACACAGCCATTAGTCACCGAAGCTGAGACTTGTGTTTGCAGATGTTCAAGATGACATCATCCGTCAGTACCATTAGGCATCAGGTTTTTATTACATTATCTTATTAAATTATTATTATTAACAACTCATCATTCGTTAGATAGTAATACATTAGCGCTAAAACCGGAAGAGTTATACTGGCTTCATGCATTGTGGAATTAATTAATCTGTAAGTTTCCTTTGAAAATTATTCGTCGTAAACCTCTTTCTGAATGCAGCAAGTTCGGAAAGTCCTTTGTCCGTTACACTCACCGAATGAATAATTTATTTGAGGTTAGGTACCTACTTAAGCACAATGTCCAAGCCTCGCAAACGCGTCCTAAGAAGGGGACAAAGGCGGCGCTCGCTTATTGTTTAGTTCCCCTTTAACACTTATTGTTTAGTATATTTAAATGCTAATTGTGAAGAGGACGCTTCATAAATGGTGAATGTTTCTTGTGTACAAATTTTAATACAGTTTATGTCTCTCTATCTAGCTGTGTTCATTGTTTTGTTGCACACTGTATATATGTCTTTCTTCCCCTTTTTACTTATTCAAGGAAAATAATAATCATCGGTATTCAGGTATAGGTCGCTTTAGGTAATTTGGTTTCATTTTTAATCGCAAATAAAAAAAAGGAGTAAAAAGCACACAAAATTATATTATATTGCAAAATATTTAAGTAACGATAAAAATAAAAAAAAGCCCCAAGTACGTAAAAACCAAAAAAAGAACAAAATGCATAGGAATGTCTTTAAAACTGCGTAATCGTACAAAAATATGTTTTTCCTTGAAATATTTCGACTTATAATAACTATGCTTTAACGCTCTTTTTATAATACCCATAAATTAATTATTTCATTAATGTTTTCCGAATATTTTTTATGAAAAAATATGTTAAAAAACAAAAATGTATAAGCAAGAGTTTGTGACAACACACAAATAATATTATCTATGCCTAATTCAAACGTAGTATTCGCATCTAATCAGTTTTATTTTAGAATGAGATGTTATGGTATTATCATTGGAAAAATAAAGACAATATCCATAGATGACGTTTCCTTTGGTCTCTTTTGTGGGGCAGATTGATGCCGGCTGTGCATCGTCGGTCACCCTCTCCACGAAATCTCGTCTTCACCTTTGTCTAAGGGTGTGGGCATGGCGTTATCCATTTTTGCACTCAATAAAATGCATTGTAAGTGACAGTCATAATATGTATACATACGTTGAAAACATTTAGGGTCCCAGGTTAAGGATACAATTTGAGATCAACTAAAACCATATATGTAGATATAAGAGAGTGTTCAGTACCACTGCAACTTCGGATCGCTGACTTTTTACCCTCGCTTAAAAATCTGTTCAGCTGTGGTAATAGTTTGCACAACACCACAATCACAGCTAGACACAAAAAAATATATTTTTTATTCATTTATTTAATAGAATGCTCGAACTTGACTAAATTTTTTAGGTTATAATATTTTAAGAATGCAAAATCGTCTGTCAAAAGAAATCAAATACTTTTTGACAAAACTGAAAAAGATTTAAACCGAATCAAAAATGCACTAAAGTGTTTCAGAACTTAAAACTGCGTAATTTTCTTCGATATGAAATATTGGCTTAATCTCCCTGTCCCTATATAATTAAGTATCATAATCAACGGTCGAAACGAAATTGAAGTCTTACGCATACTTCATGCTTATATGAGGTTTTAATATTATGATATATCGCCAAGTCGGTATGTCCGTACCCTTAGAGCAGCCTCCTTTCTTCACCTCCGCGTCCGCCCAACTCTTTAACACAATGCCGTGCCTCTAAAAATAATAAACACCGCCATCATAGCTTTCAACTGTTCGCTCGCAGTCTAATGCACTGTCGTCGGGAAATTAACTGGCCGCGGTGTGTCATACCTCCCAAACCCAACATACAGAAATAACCAAAGGGAATTAATTATCAACCGCGGAACGCTGAAATTGGTCAGAAATGTGGTATTAATATGAATGGTTTACAGTAATTCCTGAATGAAAAATGTCAAAAATCGGCCAAGTGTAAATACCGAGAGTACTGTGGCAATAACATCATTTCTCATAATTTCGACAACATTCGTATGCAATTAACTTGAGTAAATAAAAAAGAATAATTAAATTTTACATTAAATCATAATAAATACAAATATACACAATTAAAAATATATTTATTATAGGATATTATAAAATCAAATAAAAATAAAAAAAGACAGAATGACACAAATTATTATTATAAAATATTACACAACATTCACATTAACATATAACATTAATAATCTATACATTTTTATAATTTTCTTATGCTATCATAATGTTACTATAAAAAAATTAAATCCGTAATTAGTGTTATCTGCTTGCTACAATTAAGTCTGTAATTATGAAATTCAATACTGTTGAATTTTTCAATAAAATGAAATTAAATTCGGTATTTTATAATTTAAGTATAATGTATACTCATTACATATATTGTTATGCCTTGGAGTTATGTGGGTTTGAGGTCATATATATGGAGACCATGATTATCTTTGACATGGACATTTTAGGTATCTTACTGTTATCTTTACTAGTGTTGCAGGCATAAGTCATAGCGCGCCGAAGGCGCCTACTGAACCGCCTGCATGGCCTAACCTAACCTAACCTGAACCTAACCTAGCTCACAACCCGGGGCAAAATCCAGGGGTGAACAGCTAGTTCATATTATATATATTATATGTTGTTTACACGTAATAAATATGTATATAATATATTTGAATACATCGTAGTATATAATACATAATAATAGCAAAAAGAAAAGAGTGTTTAAAAAGTTTTCTCGGTTTTCTTGTATACTTTTTTTTTTATAATAAACCCTATCACACTTATGTCAGACGTTAATTTAAATTCTTAGAAAGTTAGGCATTGGAGCTAAGTGGTGGAAAATTATCTGTAATTTTCCAAACATTTACTATAGGAAAAGCGGGTTATAAATGAGGTTATAAAGGCGCCCATTCACGATGAGACGCAATTTTCCGCAGTCTCTCCTCTCGTAGCCTTCGTTAAAACATTTCCCGCGAATGCTGTATCCGAAATCTGAGAGCCGTTTTGAAAAGACTCCAAACAAAGGCCGTAATTATGGTGAAATTGTTCCATATTCTACTTCTCTAGACTGATATCGAAGCGCGTCATGCGATCACTCCTTTGGAAATTCCAGTCGCAGGGCCTCACAAGTTTCTGTCGTATAAGCTTTTTTAAAAGATTGTTTTCTTACTTCTTTATCTTCCTCTTCCTCTTCTTTTTCTTCTTCTTTAACTTTTTTAAAACAATGATTTCTTATTTCTTTCTCTATAAACTAAATTATATATGTTGTTGACCCTCCCTTGGCTCCGAGGACCTCGACCACTATCAATGATCTTTTTTGAAGTGATAAGCCAAGTGAACGAAAAATGACATTCACCACACCAATTACGTTGGTCGCGTATCACACGACTCGCAGACGTCATCGCGTGCAATCGCTCGGCGCCCGTTGTTGTGACCAAAAACGTGATACCTTCTAAAAACCTTCTTTTATTTTGAAATCGTGCAATGTATATTATATATGCGATTGGCTTTAACATCACTGCTCACCATTATAAAATAAATAATTAAAAATACATAAATAATACACATTTCGCTATCTCTGACTGAAAGAGATTTTCTTGCGGCAATAAGTAGTGTTTTTTGAGTGTTTTAAGTTTTGTAGTGTTTTTATGCGTATCAAATAAAGTGTTAAAACGTATATTTTTTAGTGAATATAGTGCACACTTAGAGAGTAAAATGATCTTCCACCTTTAGTCAGATAGTTGGCCTCTATTGCAACATGTAATAACAGACTAAAAGCTTGGGGAAAAAATCCTTATCTTCAAAAACATATTTTCGTAACTTAGCATTTTTCCATCCTCTTCAGTTTGATCACTCCTGCGGTGGACCTCTTGAGTCAGAAGCGATCGTTTATACTATGTCCTTATTGCCGTTACATATTATGCAGGATCGACTTCAAAACATAGCTTTTTCTTGGGTTCTGATAATCATTACTGACAGAAGTTGACATGCTACGTAAATGCTGGCAGTGAAATGAACCACGACTAAACACTAACTTATCTTACAAATCGATCTGTGCATTGCATGAACCGTGACAGCGTACGGATAGGTAACCAACGAAATTAATCAAAATGATAATATCGATTGTAAGGACATGTCCAACCCTACCGCAAAAGGAAACGAAAATACGATTCGTAAACATGGCGTAATCAACCCGCTCGGCATATGGTGAGCATTATTTTAAATTGCTCCACATAATTGAGCGGCTCGCTCAGGGCGCGTTTCATTTTTTTTTGTGTAACTCATTCAGCCGTTAATAAAAATGGCTGTCTCCTTTTAAAAATAGATAATATTGACAATTTGTACACTATGGCCCGCGAGACCAAAGCGTGTAACGGCACCCCGTGGATTTTGAAAAATACGATGACGGCGCAACCCTTTTACATGCCGTGTTCGAATAATTCGTTGATTAATATTATAACCTAAAAGTAATATTCACAAATAATCTTGAACTCCAAAAGTAACAAAACAACAGTAGAGTTCAAGCCGTTATTAGTCAAGACATTTTTTTTCACACCTTTTTACATAATTACTAAATAATGTATGTGTTTCAATGGAAGCCTAAACCTAATAATGTGAAGACTATTTTGGTAAGGCTAAATATGTAAAGAAAATTTAGTTTGGACTTAACTGAAATTCAGTAACAAACAGTGTAGAAAAGAAGGAACTTCAAAAACATATACTATGTATGTTGATGATTTTATTTGGACAAATTTATTTAGCACTGAAACAATCTAAGAATACTTAAATATATCATTTATATTAAATTGATTTTATGTAATATTTGTCTAATAGCTTATATATTTCTATTTAGGTCTTTTTATAGGTGCTGGAACAACGAAAATTTTGCAGTCCTTTAATAATTGTAGAATTCAAGTTGTATAATTTTTAAATTTCTTGACAAATACTACATTTGAACAATATAATAATAACTTTGCTATTTTTACATATGCAAAGAACTAAAGGCTATTAAAAAGTGATGTACAGAAGAGGAAGGATGAAATTGAGGATTCGTTAACATTTTTGATAGGATGATGTGATTATGGAAGCTGGGCGTGAGAGGATGTATTTAAAAGAAAGTGTTGTAAATTTACCTATATCCATGCACATAAAAAACACTGGATGTTCTTAAAAGAATTGACTATAAAATATGAGCATTTGAAAAAACATTTATGATAGAATTGCGCAGGAGTCGATTTGTCAAATTTGTTCGGATTTGACGGTCGGATTTCTTTTTTCGTGGTTATAAACTATATAACTAAAACTCTGAAGGAATGATGTTTTACGAGAATGCTGTAAGAAAATTTTTGAGGCCCACGGAGACTTAGCATGTTTTTAATATTTTTTAAAAATAATATCTCACTAGCTTTAGTCGTGTCCGTGTGCATTTCTCCTATTTTTCGTGCACACGCTGGAAGTCAGTATCCATCCGTCCTGGAATTCATTTGAATAATTTTAATATCCCGTACACGGCTCGTCCCGTTGTTGTCAATGTCGGGACGAAAGGGAAGAAAAGATACGACGAGATAAAAAATAAACGCAAACGTCCTCTAAGCTAGGATATGAAGGAGATTGTAAAGGCATGTTTATAGTATCTATCAGGGCGGTAGACGAAATTGTGGCGTAAAATGTATAGTGACCCAAAGTTTATAAACAATTAGGGTCGAAATTTCATGTCCTACTTAAGACTAACCTAAATTTTAAGTTAGACTTAACCGATAAACATCGTATTTCAACTCACTCTTAACGTTAAGTCGAACATAAAAGTCCGCCTTAGCTAAGAATCAAAACAACTACTACTTAAACCATAGCGGCGAGTAGCGAACTAATCACGAGTGCGTAAACATATTCTTAACAAAGTCGAACTTAAATAGTAACTGAAATACACAATTAACTAAGAACGACTTTAAGCAAGGACTGAAATTTCGGCCCATAGTCTCGGCCCTATTTAATTCAGCTAATTTAATTGAGACTACGAGGTAACTATGTGCTAATTCAATGCTGTGTCAGTAGGTACGAACTTAGTAGTAACTAAACCCCCATGATTTAAAATATCTAATTAAAAATCTTTTCTGAAGATATTTCTGTTGATTCTCATAGTTTAGCTAGGACCTGCGACATTTCGAAGAGTACAAAGCTCAATGAGTGCATCAGGACTACTTCGTAAATTCAATAGCATAAGTTCTCCACTATATTCGATATCTTAGATCTGTGGGTAAAACTCACCTAGAAAGGAATGTATCTGAATGATTTATTTATAAGTCCGGCGAATGTTGATCCGTTTACGTACGCAAAGAAACGGCGGAGACAAAATGTTTTTTGCTGTCCCGCGGTGCCGAGTTCGTCTTTCGCCCGAGTCTCGCTTCGTGAACTTAACATAATTATTGCTTAACATGGCCATTCCGAAATATTTATTGACAGCTGTCAACCTTACATGGAACATGCGCAGGCTTCAACTACGTGGTTATATATTATTTGAGAGAAATATGTTTTTTTCTATCACAGACAGAAACGAGGCAGAGTGCAACAAATAAACACATATGTATAATAAAGGACAGAGATAGATATACAAAAACGCACACTGTATATATTTATGCGTAAATGAAACGCGTGTTCTAAATCTAATCTAAAGTCTTGGAAAAACAGAAATATAATTCCGCTATTGGATAATCACGAAAAACAGAAAGAAGGTATTTTAAAAAACACATGACATTATATTTACTTTATCGATTCTTGTATCCAGTCAATAAAATATTTACGTCTAGAGTTTTGATCATTTTTGGGAAAAATACAGATTTTTCGAGATTTTAACCATTACACAAAAATCGATATCCAGTACCTGTTATATCTAAAAAAAAGGCCACAATAACGTTTGTACGCAAATTATATATTTTTTGTTTTAATGATTGATTTGCTATATACTGATCATTTTAATAATGACTAATATATAGGCTCTGAGGGCGGTGTTTGGCGCCCTTGGTGACTTTCATCACCGCCCTTCGGGCCTCGTCGCATTTTAAGGCATAACTGAAACTTTGAATGAACAGACAGATATGCGCTAGAAAATCGAGCTAAATCATGTGGAAAAACTTTGTAACAAAGTTGTACATACAGAGGTCATTGTACAGTCGATTCTTTACTATCAGTTGTAATTACTATTCACTGGACATCTGTATAATAAGTTGGATTGTGTAGACTTTGGATCAAACATCCTACTACGATAGGGTTGAAATAAATGGTTTGGCTCCGACCGGGACTGATATCAATATAGGAGGAAATATAGGGGAGTTATCGGAGGAGGAGGGGGGGGGGGGTACCGCCCTCCCCCCAAGCGCCACAAACTGGTTTGTGAAAAAAGGAAATCTTTCAACGGTTCCCACATTTTCAGAATACGTTCAATGGTCGGGAACAAAGACAGTTAACCGCCTAGTTTTTGAGTGAGATCGTAAATTACCACGAATTACATCAGCTCCCTCACAAAGGTATTTCAGTCTTTCATTCCGTACTGTAAATATGGAAAAATATTTGTAAAATGCAAGTACATCCCTTGACTCCACACTTTCACCGCCAGCCTACGTGATCTAACGTCATCGCATGAATTATTCGCATAATTTTTAGCAATAATATAAAACCATGATTATTCGTTTACCGGGACATATGGTGTGTCAAACGGGACAACCGGGACCGAGGCCCTGAACCGGTGACGTGTCCCGGTGTACCGGGACGAATGGCAACCCTATACTACGAAGCCATCTTCAGTAAAATCTGGACCAACACACCCTCACACAGATTACACACACACAGATACACACAGATTGGATAGAACACAGTAAAGCATAAATCCTGTCTAATTGGAATTAGCTAATACGTCGCGTCGCCTCTGATAGGCTGCATGCAGAACGCGTCGCGATGACAAGGTCTGCGGATGGGGCAATTTTTTGAATCTATAAAGAATACCATCATACAAAGAATACCATCTAAGTAGATACCATGAATGCCGATCTTCAGTATTTTTTTTATCAGGATTCTATGATCATCTCTATCGAAAGCTTTACTATTTCTGGTCCACGAAGGAAGTAATATAACATTATCAACATATAATATGGCCAGTGATCAAAATAAGATTATATTTAGGTTTACCATATGTTAATTTTATTATTATTATTAATTTCCAAAGTTTTTGCTATTAGATTCATTGTGATTGTGAAATAAAGTTATGTTTGTGTTACTCGGTGGGTCGTTTAATTACGAAAGAGTTATCGGCGAGAAAAATAAACTTCATACTTTTTAACAAGACCCAAGATAGTTAACAGGAAAGTTAATGCGATCGGGAACTATTTCCATGGCAGTAAAATTATATTTAATTGAACAGATCAACTGTATGTGAACATCGCGTGGGCGTTTCGAAGACTGGGTTGGACTATAATTCAATATCGCGTTAACATCGAGTTGTTTCGAGATGCGTTCGTGTAATCGATTCATTGAATTTTAATTAATAAGGAAAAATATCTTGCAATAATTTAATATCAACATTTACGACGGTAATCAATCAATTTATGGCTTTTACATAGTATGTTTGATGTAGGTACCTAACATGCTTTGCTTGGTGATACGTGCGGATGTTGTGTAAACATCTCGCAATAAAGTGTTTTTAACCAAAATATGATTTCGAGAAAATTCAAAAATATTGTACTTAAGCTGTGTAAAATTTAACATTAATCTGCATTTTGAGTGGAGAAGTAAATTAAAATTCGCATTTTTTGGTATATCGGACAACATAACTAGAGCGTTATACATCTATCATAAGATGGACGATCTTTTTGTTCTCGTGTATCGCTACTGTATCACAATAGAAATACTACTATATATCTACCCTAAAACGCGCAGTAAATGTGATAATTTTTGCAAGAAAAATGAATAAAATGGTGAATAACCAATCTGTATCACTGAGTGCCTTTTTCGTTCCTCAATGCTAAAAAACATGTATTTTTTTTGCAATCATTTTTAAAATAGTTAACTTTAGACTTAATACAGGTTATATTTTATTAGAGTGAGAACTAAAAATCGATGCGATATTTTAAATTCTTCAATCATAAATGGCAACTTGCAATGTTATATTTCAGATAGTGTCGTTTTAACGCTTTTGCTGTAGATTCATTCGTATACAATATTTTGTTTAACCCATACTACTCGTGTAAATGAATGGAAATAAATTGGAGAATTATTTTATTATTTTTATTAAATGAGATCTAAACTCCAGTCAAAACAGATACACATCTTGGTAAATTGACTGGCTTTCTAGTTAAAGTTAAAATAGGAACCTTGTTAATATTAGTTAATACAGGCATTATAATAATAAGCATATTTTGTAAATTTATCTCTGAAACTTATCTAGCAATTGACGAAAAAAAAAATGTTATATTTATTGATAAACTGTGTATATTTCTACTAAAAAGTTTTCTTTGTATGTATAATTTGGCACCAACTCTCGGTTTGTGAACCAACACACGGCCGTTTTTTCCCTTCACAATAGGTCATTAATTGTCATAAAAGTAAACTTGGGCCAACATAAGGTAAATAAAGTCACAAAGAACTAACAACGTGCCAGAAATGTATATTTTTCGAAAATATATATTCGTTTTTCTCATCCTTGAGTTCAATTAAACAAGATCTTGGAATTACTAACTACCGGTACCTTACATTTTCAATCCGCAGCTCCAAGCCTTGCTTTAATAAACAAGTAAAATCAGGTCACCGAAATTCCCTTATAACTAATAATGTGTACCTCAAAATTCTTAAGTTGATTTGTTGGAATTAACGCCCCTTTTATAAAAAAAAGTAATGAGTTATTATCTTAACCATAAATAAACTAAAAAAAAAAACACTATAATGGGTTAAGATGATTTTTAGACCAAATTTGTCTCTAAATCAATTAACGTTAAAATTCAGTCCCGTTTAAAACATGAATTACCTTTGGCCAAAGATTGCGTATATGCCTTTCAAACAAAGGAATTGTAATCAGAAAATATGTATTTTTTATAAAAGATTTTTATTTTAACAAATGTGTATAAACTAAAATTGTAACATTAAATATATATATATTTTTAATAAAATATTCTACAGTATTATTATGTAACTTACCTGTCGATCGAAAATATAAAATTCTCCGTATGAATAAGTATAGATAAAACCCTAAAGTTACATTAAGTTATAAATATTGCTATATTATTTATGTATACATTCATTTTATTTATACTAGACACTAATTTAATAACACTTAGATTTATTTTTACTAAATACTTTTAAATTATGACTGATATGATCCACTCCTCTTTATTGATTGGCAGTGATACCAACTATCTACTACTGAAAAATTGTTCTTTAAATCTTATCATACCTTAGATAATTTTTCAACTACGAATCGTGGGCACTTAAATACCCTGAACGTGAATACCATGTATTAAAGGGCGATCTAGCCCTCGTAGTTAAAGTCAAATATTTTATTATCTAAAAATAGCCCTCGAATTAGTAGCTGCTCGAATAGATTTCGAGCAGAGCGTCTGGCGTTTAAACATCGCTTTAAAGTTTAGTTGCCATCTTAATGATTTTAAATTGCTCATCATACTTTGCTGCTTGTATTATAAAATAGCAAACGAATAAATAATATACCTACTGCACAAATATTATTTTCGCAAATAATTCTTGCTGATCTAAATTTTAAATAGGAAAATAATTTAAATACTTGTTTGTTGTAAACGTTTTGTTGTAACGTTTATTATGTGCGTAAATGCTTGCATTTCTTCCATTAGGCTGAAGCCAGTTTTAAAGTGATATTCTTATAGTTAATTAAGTTCGAATTAGGAAAAGGCAGTTTAGTTTTAATAATTATCATATACAGACAATGAATAAACGACGTTATTAAAAAAATGTAAAATATAGTACCGAGTATTACAATAATAATTATATTTATTTATATTAACAAGATATTGAGGTTTATGCAGTGTTTACTTGTGTTCACAAATGTAATTTTATTTGTAAAAAAAATGTTTCTGCTGTTGTGCAAATATACCTAACTAATAATATTTCAAACTTAAATATACTCTTAACTCCCGAGAGGGATAGAAAAACCTAGTGAGAAATAGGAAAGTCAAATTGGGGATCAATAACTATTTTTAAACTACCGCAAGGGGCGCATGCGCTGCCATCTAATTGGTTCGCTGAAATAAAAGCAAGCATTAAAGATCGTGAATCCAAAACGTTGGCATCAGACCAAAAACCGACCGCAGGATGTGACCATCGAAAATAGTCGCATACTTGAATGAAATTACGCGCTGGCAGCTAATCATAGCGGGTTCTCTGGTGTTCATCATCAGGCGAACGTCCGGCGCGGCAAACGCACTCTACCTCTCTCCCTCGCTCCAATAACACAGCACCCGGGTTAGGGGCGGGTAGAACATAACAAAAGCAATGTTTTAAAAATATCCAGAAATTGACATAATTTAATGTTAACCTAATAGCGTTAAAAAACCCATATCATAACATGACTCCACCTCCTTCGTCTCTCTTTATATTTTCAGTTTAAACACTAATTGTCTAGTTTATATCCATTCGGTGGAAATATTTAAGTTTCTTAATTTATACCTTTAAGTTGGTTCCATTGTATTTATTGTTTTTATTTGCTTATTACGTTTACCGTATTTATATGTTTTTTTAGTTAACTGTATAAAAAATGTATATATATTCCGAAACGATCAAACGTTAGTGAATTGTTTTTAACACGTCCATGAAGGTATTTTAATTAGTCGAATCATTTTTTTTTATTTAAAAAAACCATACCGTGCAAAGCTAAGACGAAACAAATAAGTAATAAATAAAAATAAATACATCATAATTTATTCCAGAGTACGCGAGGTAATGTACTTCCTACATTTTTTCATGTTCGCACAATATGCAAATAATACTCGTACCTAACATTAATATTAAAACAAAATAAAATATTATTCATATTGAAAAAAAAAAACATTTAGCTGAAGAATAAACCTACAAACAGAACTTCTATTTTTTTTTAAATTACTATTACCTAGGTCATATTTATACAATTATTTTGACCCTATTCAGCCCAGCTAAATATGCTCGATGAAGCATTAAAAATGGTATGACTATAATGGGTCGATTCGAACCAGCGACCGCTGTTAAATGCAGACTACCACGATCTACAAGGAAAGTAGAAAGTTATTATTTAGAATGATGGTTTCAATAAGATTCTTCAGTATTTCCTCCTCGTTGACTTTAGCTGTGACGCTCAGCAAGCTGGCAACTCCGTGATGCACGGTTTCATTCCAACGGGGCAGTCGTGCAGTACAGAACATTCCGTATATTTATTTGTATTATAGGTAATTAGATAATTATATTATTTAAAGGGTTGAACATGTTGATATTAGGTAAATAATAAATGTTATAATTCAAAAACCAATAGAATATCTCTGTCATTAATTGTCTTAAAGTTTGAAAGTACATAACGATTTTGTTTCTGTAGTTATTGCATTCAAGTAGGCTAATATAAAAAACTAAAATAATCGGTAAATATGAAAAGATTCATTAAAATAACATCGGGGTGTAAAAATTCCATGTGTGGTGGCCATTGAGGTATATGTTTGTGTGGTTGGTTCGAACGCATGCGAATTTCGAGTTGTTTATGGACCGCGCCGGGCGCCCCTGGCGACCCGTCCACTTCAGTGCTGAGAGCCACTCGCACCAGTGACTGGCGAACACATGTCGCATTCACACCGAGCTCGCATTGTCAAAAAAACTCCCAGAGATATTTTTCAATTCTAAAAAAATCAGCAATTATTCCTATTAAACTTTAATTTAATAATTTGTACGTGTTTGCTATTTTTTTCTGACTTAATGGTTATGGTTATATCTGTATTAAGCATAAACCAAGGTTGTTCAACATATTTTTTTGTATAAAAAAGGGTTTTTGTTTTATATAAATAAATAATACCTCATATTATTGCTACATTATCAAAGTATGTTCGGGTTAAATTTCAGTTTAAAATACTAACTAGATAGAATGAATTCTGTAATGAAAGGACATTCCTCAAAAATTACAAAATATGAAAACTTCTAAACCGTTGACTTTCGGATTATCCTATAACATAGCGTTCAGGGGCTCAGGGTAGCGAGTGATGTCTACTATCACCAGGTTTCGGGCTGACCACTGCCTCCGGTACATTCTGTATACTAGTAGTTCTATGCTTGGTGTGACGAAATACTGGTAGCACGTGTCCAACCCACCAATACGCCAACCTACTTCAGGCACCATTTGTTCGCGAACAAAGAGTGGGTTTGTCTTGCGCCTGGGAACGCCGAAAAATTAACGTTACTTGACTTACTTGGGCCGTGCTCTAATTACGGCCCGTTGATAGTTTTAAATTAAATGCCCTTCGAGTATAGACATCGTTCAACCCTTCTAACAATTTTCTAATCCAAATTTGACCAATCAAATTTTAGTTTATTTTTCAAATGTCATTCGTGAACACGTTGATAATTTATTTGTACTGGGTCAAATGTGTTAATTCAAGTAGTATTGATATTTTTAAATTCCATCTAAGTATGTAGGTGTCTTGGTAAGTTATTATTCTTAGTTTTAAAACTCGACGGAGTAGCCATCCATTTCAATAGCATCTGTGGTAGTGACTTATTTGCATGTTCACCACTTTGAGCTAAACTTTGAGCACTTTGAGCTTAAAGAGAAAAAAAAAAATTAATTTGCTTTTTAATATAGTCAATATTACTGTAATAAATAGTAATTTGTGTATTAAATAAATGGTAATAATATTTAATTCCAAAAAACATATACACGAGAAGCAAATTGAGAATACTATTTATTTATAAATGAGTTTAGATTGTTTTTTATGTCTGGATAATATAATAATCAAAAGGCACTTAAGTAATAAAAGTAAAGGGTTTTTATCGTATATCAAAATCTAAACAGTATGATATTCTTCATCAGCTATGAATTTTGGTCCTGAATCGATCAGGAAAATAATGTGGGAATGTGTATGCTCGTAAAATGCTCGTAAAATCTTCTTCTTCAGACCCAGCTCCCTCAGCTCTCAACCACATGTGAATAGATAAATGCAACTATCGCCCTCTAGTCTTTCCCTACCCACATTAAGTACATTATGTACTTTAACCTTAGGGTCTTACCAGGTGAGGTAATTTATCATTATTCCAATAAGTAATGATCGACGCAGTCGGCTTTCCGAGCTCAAAAGGTTTTTATTTGTAGATAGAATTAATCACCCGTGTTGTGGTTCTAGCATGCATACTTTTGAAAATGTTACGGGCTCTCATGAGGCCGTTGACTTGGATCAGCGCATCCTAGAAAAGTTCGACAAAATGTCATCGTAAAGCGATGACAACCGAGTCTATGTACTCATTACTCGTATGTGTAATGAAGCGGATAGTACGTTGGTTAAAATTAATATTCTGTTAGGTATTTAGGTCAATCAATAAAAAAACATTTATTTTATGGGTAAAATAATATTTTGTACCAAAACTTTTTATTACAACCATGACATTTAAAAATAATAAAATTAGATTTTAAACTCTATTCTTAACTATTCTGATTTTGATTAAATAATTAAAATTGATCCGAAATAATGTATGTGTATATCTATTATTATAAAGGTTAAAAGTTGTCAGCAAAAAAGCAAACATCTGTTGTGTGTGATTTTTAGGAATACGGTTTTAAGACACTGTTTTTTTTTGTTTTTTATGTATTTTTTGTCATGCAAATTACCAATTATAAACTGTTACTATAATAGAGGTGATTAATCGGTTTTTATTTTTTAATAAACGATGATTAAACCTTTGTTCGGCATACACAAAGGTTTCAATCATTAAAACTCCCGCAGCAGGCCACCACTGACCGCGAACAGGCTAGCGGCAGTGGTTTGTGCGATAACTATACGCTTAAAAAACACGGTAATTATTTTTTAAAAATGTATAAAAGTAAGTTTTGATACACACCTCGTACATAAACTGACCCAAGCGCCACTATCAAGTAGATTTAATCGAGCGGGTCGCATACAATGGTGTCGTCGGCCGTTCAAGGAATTCCACATGACCGATTTGTTTTAGGTCAACGATTTTGATGGGAATTTCTTTAGGCTAGTCTATTTATGTCTGATAAGAATCTGTGTAGAGGGATCTGCGATGAATTTTAAAGCAGCATAATAAAGAACGTTAAATTTGATCCTCGTGAAACTACATTGTGGATCTGTGTTAAAGATTATTTTATGTCCCCGGGGTGTGATGCTCGTACACACTCACAACACTTTATTGCCTCCTAATTTACGTTCCTTTGCGTCGTTTTTATGAGGGGGAGGGTAGCGAGGGGTGGGGGGGACACGCCCCCGCGCCACGCCGTGTCAAGCCGAGACACTTACTAGGTAAACTTTCTTATACAGAATAACCACATTTCAACATACACGCCGACATTTATTGTAAGTGCTGATTGCTGTTTATACTACTTTATGGGCGGCAGAATATTTCTATTCTTCTATTAAGTTTGGGAGATCCGAACACATAGTGAGCCTTACAAAATTTACGACGAGATTCATGTAGTCAAATTTATTAAATGTGGTCGGCTAAGATGGTTGGGACATGTGGAGCGAATGAATGATAAAAAATCAACCTAAAAGTTTGCTTGAAAACGTGCTGGAAAACCTAAACTTGGGGAGTTGTATAACAATTTGCCGAATTGGCGTTCTGAACCAAAAGACAAGACAAAAGTAGGAATATCCTGAAGAAAGCCAATCCTCCCGTCGATGATGGCTGTGGCGGTGCAGTAAAGAGAACTGCAAGTCCACATCTTTTTGTTTCAATTTTAGTATTTCAGGCAAAACGCAGTCCTAGTTGAGTAGGGAATAAATAAATATAAGGCGAGTTTAACAAGCGTATATACACCGTGTCCCAAGATCATTCCGGATAAAAAATCCAGCTAATTGGTCCTGTGATTTCTAGTATTTAGACGTAATATACTTTTAAAAAATCATCATGGTCATCAATAAAAAAATATAAACTTTATGTGAAAATAGTAAAAGAATCATGTAATAATAGTCTTTGTTGTGAGCGTCAAGGCCATTATCGTTCGGCGCCGAATAGGATAAATTTAAAAACATCCTGTATAGTAAGTCTAGGTAAAAAATATTTAAGAGTTGTGTTTCACATTCGCTTCTCGTAGACGTCATTTGCACTGGAATAATATCCAACAAGAAGGTTGCTGATATTTGAGCTTTCTATCGAACTGTCGATGTTTCATTTATTGAAAAAAAAAAGTCTTTCAAGAGTATCAACCTACGCACATAAATTCAACTCTTTCGTCGAATACAAGAATGAAGCTAAGAACTACGAAAAAAAATACTTCTTACAATCCAAAAACAGATTCACCAAAACTTTAATGTCGGCATAGACGGATGGTTTATTCTGAAATACCGGTAGAATACGAGAGACCTGTTCAGTATATTGTATACTATGATGATTGCAGTCCAAAATCATGAAATAATTAAAGCGTACTTTTCGTGCGGAGTATGTATTGCGCGTGCCATAAAGTTTATTCGCTCTCCGCGCGATTAAGTTACGACCCGCGCTCACTAATGACGGCCGTGAAGAATGAACGCGTCAGTTCAGATTTATATTTTACAAACGCGGAGCGCCGAAGGAGCTGTGTCTTGTAGATTAATGGAGCCTGTAATAAAACATGCGATTGACGCACAGACGAAATGATATAAATGAATAATGATTAGAAATATTGTTCCACGCAGAGAACAATATGATAATATGAACTGGGCGTGGGCGGTTGCCCGCGGAGTCACATTGCGCCGGGGTCACTGTTCCTTTCCAACAGATATTGTGTTCCTCAAATCTTAATACACTCATTTCGAATTTATACAGCTAGATTTTGGAATACATACATAATTATTAATATATTATTAAGATATTAGGAACCTTAGATTACTGCCCTTTCTGCTCCGTATACTTCGCATTCTAGTACATTTTTAATGGATACAGATAGTCCATCTTAGGACAGGTGTTCAGTACCTAGTTAGATGGACACGGTGAAGTTTCTGACATGCCACTAAGTGCGAATTTAGATGAGATGTATCTCATTTTCTCTTTGTATGTTTATAGATAAAATGTTTTTTTTAATAATTGTATGGCTGGCTGTAAGTTTTTTCTGTAAAAATAACAATAAATAAATAAAATATAAGAAACCCTTTGTCAGTAGATTTCTTTGAAACAATGCATATTTACCTACTCGCTCATTACCAGTTTATTATTAAAATAATGATCTTCCTAGAACAGAATATTCCTAGTGTGTGAAATCATCAGGTATGTATTTAAAGTGCTCGAATATAAAATTAAAAGTAGCACATTCATTCATAAAATTAAAAGTAGCATGTTCAGTGTAGTAAATATTTGACTATAGTTATTAGACTATATAAGTACCTACTTATTTTTTTTAAAAATACTTATATTTTATAAGTAATTAACCTAGGATTTTTTTTTATTAAAATAATGCATTTTATAGAACATATTAATTAAAATCACTGTTGGTGTAATATATAATTATTGGGTCAGTGTAAGTTTTTACTCTCCGAAGACATTTAATTAAATTAGAATAAAATCTACTATTACATTAAATAATATAATATACAAAATAATATAATAGTATAATGGCCAGCAATTCATTCTACGGTTCAAGGAACACGAGCATGTAAAACGTTTAGGAATAATAAACTATAATTAGTTTTATTTTGGTTCCTTAATTTCTGCATTTATGGCTAGAATTAGGCTAAATCATTCAGATAATGAGGGTCGAGGGTGCGTCGCCGTAGCCCGTGGCGTCAACATTTTAAGCATACTTGGCCGATAAGATATCCAATTAGCATAATACAAGAAAAATATTCTCTACGAGGAATGTATAGAGCGATTTCAAATAGTTCACGAGATGGTCCGTTTAGAATTATGGATTCATAAGAATTTTACGACCGCGTAGATCATGTTAACAAACAGATGTTTCTCAATATTTTCGTGTGGCATTCTTGGCCATAATAAGTTTCGACTTGCCAACTGCTCTTTTTTATTATTTGTTTTTCAAATATTAAGTACAGATTGCAGATGCAATCGCTTAAGGTATACACATACACACACACACACACATCAATATAAATATAGTTATATATTTTTATAAAAAAAACCTTTTTTTCTTATAAACAGTAGCAAGAAAACATTGCATTTCAATAAATCAGTTATGTAGATTAAGTAATAGAAATTCATTAAAGTAATCGAGGCAAACCCAGTACATATGCTGTGTACAAGATTACACAGCATATGTACCATTAAAACAATCGATTTAGATTAATTAGCTTATTATAACCATATTCTAAATCTTACTGTCACCTGTACCTAAGTAGCATTCACTTAAATTGATGGAGAGTGAAATGCCGAGCCTGTTAGGCGTAAGTTTTGTTTCTTATTAACTTTTATGGCTTCACCGATTCCTCTCCCTGGGTCCATTTCTGCATATCCATCATACACCCTATCGTATGTATATACAAAATGTTTTTTAAATTTAGGGTACTCCTTTTAGGATGTTGATCTATATCGACAATCAAACATTAATCAGCAAAAAGTGTAATTCAATTTCGAGAAAAACGACTACAAAATTAAATAGAAATCATTTTAATGTTTGAGAGCGCGTTTGAACGCATGGCTCGAGAACGGTCAGTGCGGCGGCTTTTCGGAGAAAAACAAAGTTTTTTAACAATATAATTACTTAATTTTTTCGTGAGACCGGTTTAGTTATTGATATATATCAACCCCCCTAAAAGGATATCAGTGAATATAAATCCAACCTGGTATCTATGTATATATATATATTTTACAAAGCCATATTGAACCGTGTTCAACAAACACCAGAAAACGATTCCCTACAAGTACAATCCAGAAAAAATCCTTTTTAAAAAATATATGAACACGTAATGCAATTTGGTTTTGTATAATTTAACGTATCTATACACGTATAGCTTCGATAGATTACACGTTAGAAACTAGATATTGTAGATAAGTTAGTGTTTCGCGTTTAAATCAGACTCAATTGCAAAAATAGTTGGCATCACCACGGACGTTGTTCATACCCGGCGCTATCCATAATAAAAAAAAATATATTCGTTTGGCGGGGCTGCGGATTGCACACATAGAAATACACATATTCACACACACACACAACATCATACCCAAATGAATAGATAGAGTAGCTCCCCAGGGCAGGCCAGGGCGGCCATACATATCTCTACATTTCAATGGCACTCGATACGTTATTTGACAAAATATTTCCTTTGGTGTCTGTTCACGTTATCATGAGAGTTACCACATTATTACTGTATAATAAAATTTATTATACTAAAATGTGTTAGTGTTCTGTGCGTGCCTCATTATTATTTTATAGGTAGACAGCTTTGCATCTGATAAATCTATATCTTTAATGGTTGTGCTGTTTTGAGTAAATATTCATCTGAACGGTTTTTGAACTGATTGACTGAACCGGAGGCAACGGCACTAGTAGGCAATCCATTCCACAAATCGACCACTCGGTTGAAGAAAAAGTTCTTTTTTGGGTTAGTTTTGAAAGCACCTTTAGAAAAGTTTAGCTCGTGCTCACCCTAGTTGGGTAGTAGTGTTGAAAGTAAAAATGTCCCTAAGGTCTAAATATGTATGTCAATTCTTCTAATGTATCCCGTTCAAACTCTTAGTCAAAAAATTACACGTTACTTAATAAGATGACGGACTTGTGCGCTTGGTATGAACGCCTTCTTTCGATCTAAATCTTTTGGATTAAAACCCCAATAGGTCAGGTCCCCCCCAATAGGCCAGGTCACACCCCAATTCCGTCAGGTAGTTTTTTTCCCACTGATAGCAGAGTTAAGAACCAAAATCTACACAAACACAAATTTTAGCAAATAATGTTTTAAAAATACACTAAAAAAATGTAATTTTACTTTCGTCGATATGCTATCTAAACTATATTTAGATGGCAAATCGACTAATATCGACATTATTATTAATAAAACCTTTTGTATGTTAGGATTTCATCTTAAAATATGAAATCAATTTAATTCATCTTTTTGTTTCATAATTTTAAATTCGACTGATTTTCGAAGTCAATTTGTCAATGCAAATATAGAAGTATCGTAGATAGAATAGAGCGTATTAAAATTATTTTCGTTAAATATCTACATTTTCGCACATGGTCAAATCCTGCTAATAAAACAGTAGGTATCTCTAAACTAATATAATTTAGGTAATAATTTTTGCATCGGCACAACGCCGTAAAAATATGATAATTTAACACTTTACATATATAATTTTAAAATAAACTTTTTTAATATTTTACAGGGAGAAAAAACAACCTTTGAAATAAAGTATATTTAAATAAATCAATGCAAAATTATATTGAATTTCCGTTGCACTTAAGTAAGTTAAAATATAGTTTATTATTTTTTGACAAATGATCTACTTTACAGTTATTGTCAAGATTAGTGTGATTGTATATATATTACCATCTTTGAGTAGGCATTTATTCATAATATATTATAATAATTATTTAAAAAATCAACAAATATTTTTGCTTCTCTCAGTATAGGTTGAAGATAGTTTACAAAATATCATCAATTTATTAGGAGCGAGGGGAACGATGATATTCCTAAGGAAATGGACGTTCAAAAAAGACGACACGACATCATTACATCTAATTGGCGGATTGTGAAACGAAATCATGTCTGTTATTTCGCTTGTAACGATGTTACACAAGTCCCATATGACTCTTATAGTTTGCCATAATTTCATTTCCTCGAGATTGCGTGTTTTCTTTTACCTACAAACAACAAAGCTAACCAAACGAAATATAGTTTTTAAAAGAGGTTATCTTCTGTAGTAGGTATTTTATTTTTAATTTTGAATGAAATGCAAATGTTTAAATTCATTGTACTTATACCATATGACGTTGAATTAAAAATATGTCAAACATATGTACGATGTCAGATATATTAGAAATGCATAATTTTACGTTTTAAGGAAATCGATCATGTGAATTCAAGCCATGTCATTTTGATATGATTAGGAGTTAATAGCATAATTTGGATACATGTTTAGTTTCTAACTTAGTGTTTATATTAACAGTAGAAATCTCTGATTAGTTTTACAGATACTTTTTAAGTATGTAAACTTATCATTAATACCAATTATTTGTAAGACTGTTGATTTCTCTAATAAAGAATAAATAAATCGATTACACCTACCTACAGAATGTGCACCTACCTAGTCCTAAATTAATAGTTTCTCTGATTAGCGGTGCCTTGAAAGATAATTTAGAGTGGGATCCACCAACATTTATATTGTTCAATCGAATAAATTTTCCAAAAGTGGAAACTTCCGGAGAGATTTCGTGCGCTCGTGCTAAACGTGAAAAATCAGGAAATTGTTAACAGAATTTCGACAGCGGATCGAGGAAACAGGAAATTGAATAGTCAGAATGAATTTACCATTCAGATTTTGAATGACGAATGTATTTCGTGAGGAAAGCGGATATCAACAATGAAAATAAAAAAGTTGGGGAACAGAGTGCGTTATAAAAACCTCTAAGATTAAATTCAAAAACATTTCTTCACTAAAATCATCTTTAATAAACTAAGAAACTGCTACTCTAAACGTAGATTTTTTTTGTTCCTAAAAAAATAATAATAATAAATTATAAATATTAATATTTATTAATTAATTGTATCATAAAAAATGTATTTTCGAAAAGGTGTTGGGCATATGAGGCTCCTCTTACTTCGTTAAAGATGTTATTGGAATTTGAACCTCGAATGAGATTCAAAAAATAAACTATGCTGTACCTTCTTAAAATGTATATGTTTAAAAATTATTTACTTTTTTAAGTTTAACTTAACTTTTAAAAATTTAAGTTAATTTCGCGACTTTAGATAGTTAAACTATATTCTAAGGTTCTCCTTTTGAAGGTTCACACAATAAATTAAATTACCATGACATAAATAACACAATACCTAACCAGGTGAAAACTAAAAAAAAAAATATAATCAATCCTAGTACTACAGGAAAAATATTATGATATGATATGTTGAAATTGAACTTATTTTTAAAAATCAAAATTGAACATTCGGTCAACGTATTTAAAGCCGAAATACAAATAAAGAAATACGATAGAGGGGAGTTTGCGGTCCGCAACTGAAGGGAAATTTTAAATTCGAACGAGTAAGTGGGCGTATCGCAGATTTTTAAAAGCTAACCTTGAAACACATATATCAGATGTCAGCGGCAACAAGGGCGATGTAAGCCCATTGTCGCGTACGATGCCGTTATTGCATTACCGGGTTAGCGAGCAACTCGGGTCGTTTTGACCCCACTACAATTTACTCTAGCTCCAGGGGTTGAAACATTACACAGCGGATGCAACGCTATACAGGGTCCAAACATACAATTCTTGTCCAGTTTTAATGAATGGATTCGAGGCAGTGATTTTAGTACGGCAAAGGACATTTGTGTGGCACAAATGGGTGTGAATATTGTGCGAAAGGAAAGCTTAATGTTTTTGATTTCAATGCAGGGTTGAATTCAATTCTGTATAATAGGATTTTAAAATAAATAAACTGGTAAACTTCCGCGCGCGCCACGAGTGATAAATAGTAAAAAAAAAAAAATTTTCTGCGATAAAAATGACACAATACAAAAGGCCTAATTTACAAATATTTTTATGTAATACGCATTTTATTTATTTATTCTTTATTGAAAAATCCACAGTATTAAATTTTTATAATTACAAACAAAACTTATTACTAGTATATAAAACCAATTAAGATAAGCATAAAAATATGAAAAGGTGTTCTTAAAATATATATAGATTATTAATATTATATACGTATTATATAATATAGATTATTAATATTTGTTTTTTTTGAAGTGTTATGTGTAATTTGTGAGTGATGTTTGTTGTAGTTGTGAGTGTGTGACATTTGTATGTTAATAAAAATAAATAAAGTAATAAATATAGTATGGTTTTAGTATGTATAATTTTTTTTATGATGTAGGTGATATAAATATAGTATGTATGTATATTCTATATGTAATTGCAATTACAAGTACTTATATCTTACAATTAACCATTAGCAACACAACAATATAACAATACTATTAGGTTTTATTTGTCTTTCCTATTAATGATATTGGAAATCTCTTTTTTGAATGATAATAAGGAGGTATTCAATATATCGATTTTTGAAATATCTTTATTAATAAAGGGAGCAGATATTGCTATATATTGATATTGATATTGTATAGGGAGCTTTATTTATTATTAATAAAGGGAGCAGATATTGTTTATCTATTAAATGGACGTTTTATTATTCGTATGCATATTTATTTTTTGGGCTTATATTAAAATAGGGAAAAGGTTTATTACTTTCGCATTAGGCATGAATCGTAAACGTTAAAATAATTTGAATATAAAAATTTATAATTTAATATTAGAAAATTAATAACTACGATATAAAATCAATATTAAATATATTATTATAGATATAATATAAAAATTAAAATTAATCATTAATAAATAATTTCAGTTAGTTATTCGGTACATTTTTGTAAGAAAATATACCGAATAACTATTAATACACCGATATTATTATTACCTAATTTAGTGAATATAGTGCTTAAATAACGAAGAAATGTTTAGAAAGAGAGTCATGTTTTCCCAAATCGTAAAATATTCCGTTAGCTTTATACAGAATTACAAAATAAATGAAAACCGAAGTGTCATGCAACATAATAATTTCATTTGTCAACTTGTTCACAACAGAAATGAACTCCCATCTCGCGGTGTTCTGGAAAATATTTAAGTGCTGCGATTTCGCCCTCGCTGTTCGCTTAGCTCGACTTTGTTAACGACTCGTCTAGACGCCACATAGCAAACTTAACATGTACTATTAAAATAATAGAAATGAAATGCTCTTCAATTTCTAGCGTTCCCTCACTCTTGAAACTATCTCATCACTTTCCTTCACTAAATGTATTTTATCAGTATAACGTTCTCACTTACATCGAAAACCAGATAAATTAATTAGACCATGTTTTGAGAAAAAAGAGTTTAGTTTTTGTTAACGTAGTCAGTAATTTATAATAAATAAAAGCATTTTTACTACAACTGAAATTCAACCTATACAATACAACAATATGACTTTTACAGAGTATAACTATTACTAATGAAGGAAAGAACAGAGGTAGGGTTTCTTTTCTACACTTCCAAACCCTTGGAACATTAACTGTGTATGGTATATATCTACAAGAAGCCCTTTGCGAATTTATCCGAACTAAGGAAGATAATAAATGTTCAATAAATTACCGGGAGAATATAAAAATATAAAAAAATATTTATTTTCAAAAAAGCCATCTAAATATATATAATAAAAAAAAAATCTGTATGAATTTAAAGACCTTTCATTTAAATGAAGAAATGTTATGTGGCAGTTATTTTTTCATGCTAATTCTAAAATAGTATATTTAAAAATAATCTATAAATCTTCTATTAACAATTATAATTTATAGATTTTTTTTGTGATATATATATTTTACCTATTTAATACGAATAAGAGGAGTATAAATGTCGAACACTCTAGGCATAATGTATATTTCATTATGTCAATTTTGTGAACCAATTAAAAATTGTCATTCCTATGCATTAAGTTGTTTTTGGAAATAAACTTTTACTATACTCGACTTTTAAAGTGTGTAACCATGGTTGTCTATAACTATGCAATATAACTTAAGTTCTTTTTTACAGAACTTCTTAAGAAAGCTATATCAGAGCGCTCATTGGATCTCATCTCTCCATTCAAATATATCGGTAGTAGCTTCCTTATGGTAATTCACAAAATAACATTATTGAATCGCTCGCTAAACGATTTTACTCTCATATCAGAAAATAATGAAAATTTGAGGTTATAAGCATCAATTTGAACATATTATTACAGCAACATATTATATTGTTAATAATGTATTAAATATACATAAATCATCTTCGGAACTTATTTAACAAAATATTTAGTATATAGGTACATATTATATACAATAATAAAGTAATTAATATATTTAACTTTCTGTTTCATAAGCAATATTAATACTCATAAATCATAAGTCAGTTCGTTTGTATTATAAATGTATTATTTAGATTATATTTATTAATTCTACCTAAGATAGGAAACTGAAACTAGATTTATGTAGTATTATTTTTTTTGTATGTAAAACACTATATAAATGTGTAGATTTAAAAAAATAAATAAATAGGTTATAAAAATATGTGCTGTACTGAACTGTATTTCTGACTATTGTTAACCCCTGTCGCAAACACAAGGGTGTTATAAGTCTACCGTGTGTGTGTGTCTGTTCGTGGCATCGTGGCACTCAAACGGACGAAAAAGAGAAATTATCTCTTTATGCTGGAGGCGGTTGTGCGAATTACTGGTGTGGTTTTTCGGTAGAGTGTTGTCATAGAGTGCAGCGTCCAATGTTATCCAATATTTCCCGCCCAAACATTGATGTTTACCGTTGCTGCTTGCACACGTCACCATATTTTATCGCCTAAACCTAGCTGCAACATCCACGCCAGGAGACTGGAACATCTTATAAAATATGCCCATATACTGGCGTCCATATGTTGGTATTAAATTAAATTCAGTATATTTCGCAAACGCGCCGATACTATCTATTAAAATATAAAGTTAAAATTGCGTAAATTATATTATTCGTGTATTTTTTATCACTTACGCAATGAATTCCGTAACTTCACGCGTAGGCCGCATTGCACCTGTCTCACTCTCGCGTTAAAATAAATACAAAGCAGTATAACGCGAAATATACCGCCGCTACCTAGAAGACTTGCCCTCCATCCGCTGTGACTGGTGCACTCCGTTTCATACCATTCTACGCGTTTTTTTTAAAGGATAAATTTTATATCATGTTTCATGAAGTGGTTACTTTATGGAGGAGACGAATGCACCTTCAAGCTATTTATCCTCGTAGCTTTTCGTATTATGTTAACCTCGTAAGAAGGCTGTTTGAAAAGGTCTACCTACTTATTAAGGCTGAATGACTTATTATAAGAAATGATATATAGGTATGCGAAACTAGGTGAAAATGCTTTATATCAGGGCTACAATATATTTAAAAAATCACATAAACTTGATTTAGTTTTCCGTTGATATTTTATTTACTCTAAATAAATATAAATGTAAAGTAAATATAAAAGTAAAATGTCAAGTGCCGTAGTTATACCATAGGTCATTTATTAAAAATATTATTTTTGCACCCATCGGGGACCATTAAGTGAACATTTAAAAATAAAATAATACTATTTAGTATGTGAAATATTGATGGATGGGCTTTCAAGATTATATATAAATATAATATAACATATATGACCACAAAAATATAATATTTAATGTATTCAATATGTGTATTGTTATTTTAAACTTTATTTTTATTGCAATTTTGTATGAATTCAGTTTGACCGTTTGAACGCAAAGCTATTTATCTCATTTCCTATTTAATTTATAGGAATATTTAAAAACAAAACAGAAACAACGATTTCATTATAAGAAAAAAAAATCCTGCAAAGAACCTCGCCGAGGAAACTCAGTTTATACTTGACTAAAAAAATATGTATGACTGACGTTTATTGTATTATTTCTTAGTATTTTAGTGGTAGACTTATTTTAAAATCGGGGTTTTTTATGACAATAACACTGATAACGAAATCTCTATGAAATGTCTAATTGTTCGTATCTGCTTAGTACCTTAACTGAAACCTAACCAAGTTTACATTTAAACCTTCGTAGTTTGTCTTATTAGTACGCAGGTTAGGTTACGTAGTCTCAGACAATGCAAGTCGCGAAATGCGAGCAATGGGGACTTTTGCTGACGTCGGTGATTACAGTGCGCGCTTTACTCGCCTCGCACCCCGCAGTTTGACGTCCTCGCCGACAATCCGATTATCGTCGCCCCGCATTCATTATTATTTATACCCGCCGCGATATTTGCATTTATTTGTTATGAGTCGACGCGATTAGAGCATGTATCGGTATTGCATAACAAAGAATATAGCAGTGCAAATAATTCTAATTGCAGAGTAATCGGAGACAAATATTTAAAAACTAAATCTAATTCGAATCGTTGGGAAAAAAACATAGCTGTCCATATTTTACATTTTGACTAGATTTTTTTAATCACTATCAGATAATTTATTCAACTTAAACAGTCCTGAGATTTTGACAAAATACTCGTATATAGGGAAAAGTTATCTTTGTCACGCTGGAACGCGGAAAGAAATGCCACTGATATCTAAACCATAAACAATTTATGTGCAAGTTTTTATCTATTAATAAACACAATGCTACTAAATGGCACTTTCAATTAATCAAATTCTTAGAGATTTCTAAAATTTAATAATTTTTAAAATTTAAAAGGCATTTTTATTTTAGAAATGTTTTTGTGACAATACTATTTTTACCATCTAACCAACCTCCTTGAGTAATCAAATAGAACAGCCCTAAAATAACACAACTTTCGTATTAAATTGTTGATTAAGAAATTGGATTCATTTTGATACTAAAAATTTTAACAGTATATATTTCCGTAAATAAGATTGGTAGTTCCTTTGTACAAGTAAAGAATTTTAGGCATTCGGTATTTAAAGAAAACCCTTAAAATATAAACGCTGTTGATGCGCAAAGGGTTCTGTATCCATCCTAATAACCTACTTAGCACCTATTCGGTTTCGTTGCTCCCAAAATTACACTATACATAGAACTTCAGATAGGCAAACATTGCTAGCTGCTTGGGTTTAAATAAAATAAAACATATTTTGAAAAAAAGAAAATTTATAGCCGCTTACGTTTCCAGTGTAAAAATATTTTTAGTGCTAAATGCTATCAAATTAAAGCCTCAAGTCGCTCATTCCAATCGGTCAATCGACGAAATTATACAATGAAAATTAATGCATGAAGGAAAATTAATGTTTATGTCTATCAAACTAGAAGTGATACATCATATAAAAAATATTGATGTTAAAAAAGTTGATACCATTACGACATATTAATACAACTAAGACAACTACACTCGTATATCATTAAATAGACGAAAAAAAAATTATTGACAATAAATTGTTTCTAATAAATCCTCAAATTTACATTTCGGCTCGCTCGTTGGCTGTTTGAGGGTGCTAGCAACTTAATTCTTCTATTAATTCCGCTTAAATCAATTACCAAAAACGTTGCTAGCTCCCCCACGAATACGTCGAACCTGCTGGCAGCACGCGTTCCGATCCGTCGAAATCTTTCGTACTAATTATGGATACTAAATTCCACAATTTTATATAATATAAGAACATTTATAAGTATATTATCTTTCCAACCCTAGTTTTTCAAACTATCATACATAAATAGCCTATGCAAAGTATGTTAAATTGACCGCTCCGTAGGTCAGCTATTTTTGTAACCTAATTTATCAATACATGCCTAGAAATAGAAAAGAACCGCATACAATTTCGGCGCCGTCACCCAAATGCTAGCCCATTAATAAAATACAACGACCAGAGAAGAATCTAAAGGCGTCTTTGTATCGGTCGATCGATCAGCGCGGGGCGTGACATTTGTTACGTCATAAATACGAATTGCCTTCGTTATGCCGCTGGAATATTCTCGATCGCGTCGCGGAGATGTCCGAGGGACTTCGACGCACGAGGCTTCAGACGCACTGGAGGCGAACGCGGACATCGAATAATTTGGCTGTTTAAGAAACCGACTTTGTGGACTTGATTTTTGTTGAAGTGTCTTAGTATCGTCATCTCATTACCATAGCTTCGAGGATAAAATACAGAACTTAAAAACAATCACATAATTTTTAAGTGTAAATGATAATAGTAGTTTTATAATTTCATATGACAAAAATCTATTTCGATTTCATATTTATTGAAGTTAAAATTTGATAGTGTAGGTTGAATGTCAATTAAAGGCAAATTATTCATCTGGGTGTGCCCAGTTTTGTTTTAATAATAGTCATAACAAAAATCAATGTAATAATTTGTTTTAATAATAGTGGGGTAGATACCCCACCTTCATCGATAACTATTTAAGTAGCATTTTACATGCTTTTATTTAACTTGCAATGTTCATATGTCGGTTTAGGTTAAATCTTGTAAGTTACTTAGAACCACTTCCTCTTATAATACGGAGTTGTAATTTGACATGTTGGTTTAGTTTCGATGACAATGCATTTATATGGTAAGCATGACCTGATTGTACACCCAGGAATGGCTCCAGATGAAGGAACTCAACGGTCACGAAATTTTGTATACCCATTCAAGTGCATAAATAAATAAAAAAAAACACAAATATATATGTTTTTAAAAATATATGTTTACTATTCATTTATTTTTTTCATAATCTTTAGATATAACTTAAACCTAATAATTAAATTTCATTGCACGATTTATTTCAAATAATAAATATAAAAAAATATGCAAGTAAATCCCCAATCTGCCAAAAAAAAATGCGAATATTATAGTATATTTTGTACCACTTATCTCATAGTAGCCTGTGTTGCAAGCACGGGCATAACGGGAAATTTACTGACGCAAAGAAAAATGAGATGCCAAAAGACACAGTTGGCTGACGTTTAGGTTACATATCTCTGGAATCCAACTATCTTCCAGTATGACCCTAACAAATATACCAGACCATAATAAGTATCCAAATCATGTAGTTTTCGATTTCAAATGTGGATATAGACGCATGATTGCCAGACATTCGGATGTAAAACGGTTGGCATAATATCTTCTTTATACATAAATAAGTTAAAACTAATATACAGGTTGTATTTAATATCACCACTGTCCTTTTGGGGGGGTTGATGTGTATCAACAACTAAACCGGAATCGCGAAAAAAATTTAATTTCGAATAAAGTTTTATACCATAATAAAGATTTCGTAAACACATTTTATTATTTTCAGAGATTATTTAGTCCACCGCAAATCATAGTTCATACTAAGACTGGGTACAGCCAGTCAGTAGGTACTCAGTACGGCACCCGTCCCTTGCATTACCTTCTGTGCCCAGGCGCTTTCCTCCACCGCTCCACACCCCACCGCGGAAAACGTAAAACGTTCTCAAATATTCGAACGGTTTTTATTAAATTTTAAATTGATCAACATTTTTTCAATATTTTCTGCTGAATACTGTTTGATTTTTGATATACATTATCCTCCTGAAAGGATAGTAGTGATTTTATATACACTTGCATAAAAAAAATAAAAAAATATATATAAACAACTAAAGATTACAATAGCAGAAGTAAATATGAGACCACTAGATTTACGATAGAGTTTCGAACTTACATACCAAACTAATTAATATACTTTTAAATTTGGCGTCCAGTGTGATCAGGGTCTTGAAATAGAGCGTTAACGCGTTTCCAATCAGTGTAGCTAGGCATTTCTCGGTCGTAATTGGCCACATAACTAAAATGACTCGCGAGTGCTTCTAATGGTCAAAGTATAAAGATATCTCATTAGAACGTATAAACTTATAGTAAAAGTTTAAAAACTAATTTCGTAAGTTACCAAAATAAATAGTAAAGCAGTCACAATTTTTTTTTCAATTTTTGAAACAGACGATATCTCACGGACAGAGCGTGTTAGACCGAATGTATGTAACCCCCTCTAGTACCTCATATGAACAATTTGTGCATATGCAAATCCGCAGATGCGCACTTCTTCCAGCTGTGTCCACCAAACGTTTTCGTTCGCGCGCAGCGTCAAACTTTTAATATTTTGTGCGATCATGCCTTACTGTGCTGTGAAATTTTGTACTAGCAGAAACCTACCTCAAGTTACCTCATAATATAGTATCTCTTTCGACAAGTAAATCACAACATCTTTTGAGTAAAAACCATTTTAAGATTTTATTTCGTTGTACATATTTAGTAACTGCCATATTGTTCATAGTGAGGTGAATATAAAATTTGAACCGATTTCTTAAAAATATATTTAAGGGCTACCTTTGAGATATAAATACAAAAGCGACAAGGATTCACATAATTTATTAGCTATAATTAGCGGGGTTATGGTACAGTCACGTTTAAATTATTGATGTTCAATGTGTTGACACTTTTATTAATTTTTTTTTTTTACTATCCTTTGAATGTCAACATTTTTAAAAACGCTTACAATGTTTGTTAGTCGGTTTAGGTCAAACCTTTCAAGCTGAATTAGAACCACTTCCTTTTATCGTACGGAGTTGAAATTTGGCATGTTGGTTCAGTTTCGATGACAATGCGTTTTTATGGTAAGCATGATCTGATTCTACACCTGGGAATGGCTCCGAACGAAGGAACTCCTTAACGACCAACAGCGCAGACACGAAATTTTGTATACGCATGTGTTGTCGCTAATAGTATTTATGTTAGTAACTGATTGCTTTGCTGATTTTGAGAAAGATGCAACATTGATTTATTTTTACCCCACTTTTTTGACATATCAAAATATTTTCTTCAATACAAAACAAATTCCATTTTTGAATTAATAGTATAAAGCTTACAATATGGGTGAACAGTATGTTGTATTTATCATATTTTATTATTATTATTATTTTTGGATGGTACGTATATTTTCTTATTTTTGGTTAAACTGTATGGTTTTTATTATAAAGGCATGTTGAAAAATGCACATTTATTTCATACGTTACATTCTAATAGACATTAAATAGTAAATAACACGTAAATTACTATAATTCTTAAATATCGTTACTCCGATAATTAACCACGCAAATGACTTATAAAATGCATGCGTACATTGTTTTCTCTGTAATATTTTAATGTTTTTTTTATTATAATATATTTTATATTTCTTTTATTTTAAATTCAACTCATTTTTTAGTTTACTGATATTATGTATGTCATTGCATTTTGAATTATCTTATTTTTTTGTTGTACAACTATGTTTCTCTTATTTTTGGTTAATCTGAAAGAACTTTAATTTTAGTGATTTGTATGTCGTGCAGACTTCAATCTCAACTAGTTAGTTGGCTTTTTCCCCGCTACATATTGCATATTTAAAAATGGGCCTCATTATAACTATTCGTAATTAATAATTTAATTTTGATAAATAATACTTATTTTCGATATGTTTGTATATAATTTTTATGTTTTCATACTTTGTTATAGCTACTAAATTTAAATTTGCTAATGAAGTTCGATAATGCACAGCAGTAAATCTATCGTCATCCCTAATGTTCACGTCACAACACACGTGTTCGCCGTCGAGCTCGGCTGGCTTATATTTTATGAGTCAGTCAATATTATGTGACAAATCAATATTCGCTAAATTCAATAATTTAGCGATCTTCCAGGATGCAGTGATACATGGAACTAGGAAATTTAGCAATGCTGACTAGAAAACATCTCGCTTTGCAGTTTTGCACAAGATTTTTGTTTATATTTTTGTAGAAAAATAGTTTAATAAAATGAATGAAAAACATCAGCTGCAAAATTAAAAAAACATTAAAATATGGCTATATTAATAAACATGTGTAGCTTAATCCCGAGATCTGCAGGCACGAGGTATCTGGGCACCGAAGGCATCCGAAGTCATTTGTTTTATTAAAATTTAGAAAAAGAACAATACTCAAGTAATGAGGAGGAGTCAACATGCTGCTCACTCCCAGTTATGTGCAATTTAGTAACGAATAATTTTTGATTTATAGACAATAAAAAATTATGTTTACAGTTTAAACACCGAAAATAAAATTATTATATATATAAATTTAAGTAGGTTACTGTACATTGTATTACTGATTGTGATAATTAGGTCAATTTAAGAGCTCTTTTTTCATATTAATCCAGATAGTGTAAAGGCAAACCCATATTGGGTACTATTTTAAATTAACAACTATAAACAGAAAAGTTCTTAATTCTTTAATTGTTGGATGACTAAAGATGGCGTGGCGTGTCCTTTATATGCAAATCAAAATATGTGACAAAAACAAATTAAAAAAGGATAGTTTCTTGTCAGTGTTTCGCTGTAGTATGTACGTACCATTAATGATTTTAGCGTCTTTTTTAATTATATTCCAATTTAAGTGGCTCGGCATAATTCGAGTTAAACTTTAAGGGAATTTCCCCCGACGCTCGCCGTTTAAAGGGTTCATCTGTTGGTACTCAGGGCGGGCTCTCATCGGCGCGACGTCGCGGCGACACGAACGTTAATTCATCTAATTCGAAAATGATCCAATCCACTCAACCGACTCAACCCGTCGGCTGCGAGTAAAGAACCGCCGTAATTACATTGGGGATTCTTACAGCATAGCTGGTGTCGCCACGAGGCGCCGACGGGTCTACATTCTACATTCCCACAGGAGTAGGTCCATTTACGGGAGTTTCTTTGTTGAGAATATCGCGTGTTTAATGCGATACATTTCAAATGCGTCAGTGATATTTTTGGTTTTTAGATGGCTTTTAGATGGCTAAGAAATGATACTAAAATTGCGTTAGCAGTTAGTTCAGACACAAACCGCATAGAAGTCAGATTTAACAAATGTTTACAGCTTAGAAACAATAATCTTGCCCATGGCGCATATCTTCTTTTTTAAATAATTGCTATGACCTAGGTCATATACAATTATTTTGAGCCCTACTCAACTAGGCCAAATGTGCCTGTGCTAGGGATAGAGGTAATGGTGGGGGCGGATTCGAACCCGAGACCTTTGGATCAGAAGATCAACGCCTTAACCACTAATAGACTACCACGATCTCATTAATTTGCAGTTTAGACTTATTGAATATATTATTGCTATCTCAAGTCAAGTCAAGTCAAGTTCATTTCATTTAATGAGGCATTATAAATTCAATCCAAAAGTTTAAATACAATAATAGTATCTCAATAAATAGGCTGTGCTCAACATCTTTTCTAATTGTAAAAATAAGAAGGCGATGGTTTTCAGCACAGCTGTCACATTTTTTTTCTGTCACTAAAATTATTAAACTGTGTGCTTTTTTCAGTACAATCACGACGTATGAGACAGGCGTAACATTTTCATGGTATTTTAGTCTAAAAAGTGGTCGTCTAATTCTTCTTAGCGGTTGATTTTTAGACTGATCAATTGATTTTATACTTGATTTGTAATGTGGTATTATATACCACTCAATATGACATCTACCTACCTACCTATTACAAAATAATTTTATAGAAATGAACCAGAATATTTATAATATGACGACGTAATATTTATTTTCTTCGTGTTTTTTTGTAAAATCCAAATTATAAAATAAAACCTTAAACTAATTTCCGAAATTCCGAAAGTAAACGTCCTTCTACTGAGTTTTATTGTATGATTTTTTTTCCTGTAGTGTTAGACATTAGGGATACGTTGCAAAAAAATAAGAATTGATCATAGATTAGGGATCAGATTCAGTTTTAAGAATGCAGAAGCTGATCAATCTTTACTTATCTTGATTTGTATAAATTAATAAAGACGTTAACGCGTCGCGCCGACGGAGGCAATGTCGGTGTGAAAAACGCGTGGGCGCCTTTCGAGAGAAATGCGTAATTAACCTGCCTATTAAAGGACGCCATTTACATTTTTGTCTCGTTACGGATATCTGCCGGTCCGCTCGTTAGTCGTTAGGGAGCGACCGTCCAACCCTGCGATATGCGCTGCCGGCGAAACTTACCACATTGCGACCGAGAAAGAAAGATGGCGACGGCAAGCGGGACACGCGACTGGCCATATTGTACTTTATTAGTTAAGGTCTGCCAGTTCGGCTTTTGCAAATGGTGTCTGCCACGTGCACTTCGAGCGTCCGTCGACAACATTAAAGAATAAACATTTGACAGTTTTTTATTTATATTAAAAATATAAGGCAATTAAAAAAAAATCTAAGCTTAAGGTTTTCTGTAGAATTTTATTGCGGACATTTTTATGTATAAATTAGGCTTAAGTCACATATATAGTTTAGTTTAAGAGAATTTTAAAAAATAAAACTAAACAATTTCAATTGTTTTTTTATGTAAACATAGAATTATTTATTTAAAAAACCAGCTTAAAGGTTTGCTAGACAAATGTTCAGTTAATCTAATTATATTTTTTATACATGCCTGGTATGAAAAGCTATCTTGGAAGTAGACCTCAAAAACATGCATAAAATGTAATTCGAGTGTGTTTTTGGAAGCAACAGCACTGTAAGCAAGTCGCAAAACGAGACATTCACAAGAACAATCTTTTCATAAGGTGTCGTTCCAAAAATAATGGCTGTCTGAAAATAAATTCATACTAATATTACAAATGCGAAAGTTAGTCAGTCAGTAGCTGTCAGTTTATTATTATTCAGGTATTCGCCTAGTAGTTAGGGTCAACGTAACTATTTTCAGTTCTATCGAGTGCCGCAAGCACGATTTGAAAGTAAAAAAATAAATTTAAGTATGTGGATGGCTAACTGATTAACCCCGTCTTCGCTTCGAAAAATTTCGAAACACAAAATGTTCATAGTAAAGTATATAAAAAAAATGTTTTTCTTCGAAGTGTTTGGCGATCGCGCTATTCGTTCAACCGCCTTCTCAAACATTAAAATAATTTCTTTGAAATTTCAAATTCATTTTTCTCGTAATTGGGAAACATATTTCCAATATTTTTTGTATTTCCAATATAACGAGTATTTGATTATTGATCTATATCAACCCCCTAAAAGGACATTAGTAAATATAAATACAACCTGTATAAAGGTTGCAGACCTGCCTCCGAATTAGGGCACTATTATTCTATTGTATGATTTCACGCCTTCTTCACGCGGTTTTAAAGAGTTGGACTTCTTTCCCTTTAGAATAATAACAGGATTATTTAAATCTTGTTTATGTTTTAGTGTTAAATTATCATATTTTAATGAAGTTTTACCTTTAAAAAAAATATTGAAATGTATACATATATTTATTATATCCACTATATATTTTAATATTTAGTAAATGGCAAACCTATTTATTTTATACTTTACACTATTTTTAAAACTTGTTATCACCATTTTGAAATGATATTTATAGTCTAAAACATGTTATTAATGCACCTTTCAACTGCTCTAGATATTTTCGAAAAAATGCTCATTTGCTGTTTGATTTTTGTTTTTTCAATATTATAAAACCATATTTTATTATTTAATTACTGCTTCAGGTCCTTCATATCAAACTAATTTACATTTTGTTTTTGAAAAGGTACTGAACTATTTGTTATTCACCTCTTTTTAATCTAAACCAGTTTTTGCTTGCATTAAGTGGTTTTCGACATTCAGTTTAAATAATTTATATAGTCATTTAGTTATATCACATTATGAATATAACTAGAATCAGTGAAAATAAATAAAATCAGGGTAAAATGTATTTTAGTTTTAAAAGAAAGTGGTTACGAATAGTATTGGAACGAAATAATAAATTTTAATAATTTTGCGCCATTAGCAAAAGCGAATCTAAAAATGTCACAGCGCCTCACCAGGTTTAATGGGCCGTCGAGTAATTGGCTAAGCAGTCGATCTTTCTCAATCGTCTCTTTGAATGGCATCGGCCCAACAGAAAAAGAGCAAAATATCGATTCGACCGTAACACGAGAAGATTCATTGCATTATTTGAATTATCAATGAGACGACATTAAACTCGACGATAGCTCGTTATAGAGATTGACGCTAAATTGCATACGATTTTTAGAAAAATATCTGAATAAAGCCATATAAAAAAGACAAATATATTATTATTATTACGTAATTATAATACGTAATTAGAATATTTAGGATCTAGCTCCGGTGATACTGTTGAGCTTTAGGTGAGGAAAACAATGAATGCTTAACAAGTCGCAGCCTACGCTTAAAAACAACTTTAGAACCAGGAAAAGGGTCAACTACTGACCTATGAAGAGCATTCCACTGGTGAATTGTTCTGGAAAGAAAAGAATTGCACCCAATGTTCCCTTTTCTCAATATAGGTTTTTTCTTGGATGGATCGTCATTACGGCCTTTATAAGAAGGCTTAGAAAGTTGACCAGGCAGACCAGGCAGCTTCATTCGTCACAGTCTTATATAAACTAGTTAATCTGAATTCAAAACGCCTTCTACTTAGTGACTCCTAATTAAGAGTTGAAATTAATTTAGATTCAGGTCGACTAAAACGCCTAAAGGCTTGCTTTTCTCTGAACTGCTTCTAAGGACATTAGGTGTGAGGATCCCATACTGATGAACAGTATTCAAGGGTAGGACGAACCAACGTTTTATAAGCCAATGCTCGCGCTTTAAAATCGGTACTTTTAAGACTTCGCATAGCAAACCGTAATTGTCTAATAATTGTGTATAATGTATATATCCATACTTATGCAATTGAGCCAAATCAATATCAATTTTTAATTATTTTATTGTAAACGATACATTTAAAGTAATATAACAACTTGTTTATTAGGGCAAACTCTAAAAGTAATAAAATATTCAGTCCCAAAAATGTTTTGTTACACAAAACATTTATGCTTGTTGTCAATGCAATTAAGATAATTTATAATTTAATGATAGTGATAATTTATTGCCATAAAAATACTTGTTCTACAAGAATATGACAATTATATTATTAGTACATAACACTTACATTTTAAATGTAGAAGACAACAGTAGAATATATATAATTATATAAATATAAATTAAAATTAATTTAACTTTGGCTGATTTTTAGTGTATGTTTGATACTTGCATAGGAATCGCGTTTCAAGAGGAAAAACAAAAGACATTACAAGAATAGTAGTTACATAGTGAGTCGTGTAAAACTGATTAACCACTCACTATCTAAATCCTTTAAAACCATAACTATTTTTTCATAGGAGTTCATAGGAGTGATAGTAGAGTATTGTGTCAAACATTTGTTGCAAGAGTTAAACTCTAAAAATAACAAGTAATTTCTTCAACCAATAAGTGTTCATTTAATATTAGTTAAATATTTTTTTTGTTTATGAAAAATTGAACGTTTGAATTCTGACTACAGTTATTAGAGCAGCGCGTATACTCAAATATGTATTTAACCATTAGCTGAAAGGGTTCACTTTATTATTGTTATTTTATGAATCAAAGCTATCGAAAACTGTTAAAAAGTGTAGTAGGTACCAATAAGCACGTCTGTGCGTATATAAATACGTTAATGTGGAGGATGAATAAATAAAAAATATATCCTTTAAGTGTTTAAATAAGAAATTACAAACGAAACATAAAAATGAGAACGCAGTAATACCGAAGAAGGAAGCCTCTTAAAATTAAAAACGGCATAAAGACGAATCGCTGCGGGAGCTTTAAGAAAGGGAAATTTTATCGTATCAATCAAAAGCCGCTTCAAAGAATCTTTTCATAAAAAAAGCTATTTGCCCTTTGAATATTTTAATAGCAATGCAGCTAAGCATCTGTCAAATCCATTCTGCGTAGTTTGTTCACGTCAAGTGCACACGCATTAGAGATGATATGATATGTATATGATAACTTTTTAGTGTGTGAAAGTTTTTGGTGTTGCCAAATTTAGTTACCAAATTATATTGCTGTTCTGGTGGAATTCCATTTTTTTATAACAAGTTGTAATCATAGATCGGTAATAATATAAAAAAACTAAAGCGTCTTTATGTGTCAATTTGAAAGCTTCCGGAACCACTCGTGTCGGCAGATCACGCCTCATTTGCATGCGAATATTAACAACAGATTAAAAATAATAATTCAACGAATTCTTTCTTAAGGTATAGTTTGCATAAAGTTTAACATGGGAAATCTTAAAAAAAAACATTGTGTAGTACTTAGATACTTAGGTTTTAGTCTTTCTCTTTGCTATGCCTCTTCGCTCGAAAGCTTTACTGCTAACTTTTAAAAACTTTCTCTACCTTTGCATATCTCTGAAACTAAGAAAAGCTACTAAGGTCAGTTATTGATAATTTATAATGAATGATCTTACCAACTTTTTAATGTCTATATTAAAATCTAAATCTAAGTTTTTTTTTTACTTTATTATTTTTTTTACAACACATTTACATTTCCCCGGGTAAAAAAAAACTTTCTATATTACAACACAAAAGTTTCAATAAATTTACATAAATAAGAGAAAGAAAAGAAAACAATATAATAAAATGCAGAAGAAGTAAATAAATAATAACCAAACAAGTAAATAACTATCAAAAGCAAATTTAAGAAAATAGACAAACAATATATATTTTTACATTTATATATATGTGTTTTTTGTACAGATCTATACACTATAAGAACTTAACTGACCTACTCTCTTTCCATCTCAAGCAGATAAAGAAGAGAGCGGGTTACAACTTTTTACATACCTTTTTCAGATCATTTTTTTATTATATTTTTCTTTATCGTGTCTTAACCTTATAATTAGGTACATTGGAAAGATTCTTATTAATATACTCGTTAAAAAGAGTAGGTATACGAAAACAAAGAGTGCGGTTGCCGTAATAATTTTTATACCTAGGTACCACTAAAAAGCCTCTACTTTTTTGTCGTGTGGTATGCCTTGAAAGATTCGCTATGTAAGTGATCGAGTAATATTTTATAATGAGCTAGATATTTAGCAGGTAACACCTTACAGTGCGCAAATAGCAACGACGGATTTCTTCGACTTTTATCCCTAATATTATACCACTAGTTTCAAAATTCGTCGCTGTAAATCGTGTACTCTGACCATATAGCTGTCGAAGGTAGTACCCCAAACTCGGACTCCGTATAACATAATAGACTCGATTAGTGATACGTTAAATATTCTTTTAGTATTATAATTTTAAAAAAATCAAATTGGGTACATAGTTTTCAAGAAGGATCTCATGTATGTTTTATGTTTCTTTTTTAAATTAGGGTCCTGTGACCATTGGGAAGTGGCATTGGGAATTTATAAAAAAGTTATATATTATTTTCCTCTATGCACGTATATCAAAATAACATTGGATTTTTAAAGAGAATGACTTTGTCAGTTATTAGTGAAAATTATAATCATGTGAGATGTGTTATTTATAAATTGAAATAGAAGAAACTATTACATTGATATCAAGGAAACCTGACTATATATTTTTTCACGAATGAAAGAAATAGTATTCTACTATTATGGCTGAGCCCCCATTTATGCAATTATGATAGTAATATATATATATATATATATATTACTATCATAATACTTAACACTTACATAATACTTAGAATGTTTCTTTTATTACTTTTCAAATTTCTTCCGGTACGTCAACTTACCTACTATTATACTACTACTATAGAATTACATACAATTACGTCTTACTATTATAGAATTGCATACAACCACTTCTCAGATGAAACATGGAAAAATCTTGTCACTAATAAGTGCTCTACTAGACAAATGTCAAATAAAAAGTATATTGTCGAAAGATGTATAAACACGTATGGATATCGGCAATTAAAAAATTTAATGCCCAGCCTAATTTAATAATTAAGTTGACAGTTAGACAGCTTAAAAGAAAATCTGAAATAAGATTTGAATTAAAAGAATTTATGGAAAAAAAATATTCAAAATGATTTAGGTATTAATTAAATTAAGTTAATTTTGTTTATAAATCACATGAATTCCTTTACTTAATTTTTAAGTATTTTGTATTATATTTTATGCATGCTTAAATACTTAAATACATGCTTACGTGGGATCTACACGGAAATATAATACGAGAATTATTTCCAGTATATTACACTACTTTTTTACTCATAAAACACTTTACAGATTCACATCCTTTTTATTTGTTTTATTTTAGTTGAATGTCGAACCCATACAACAATCGAAAATCGCATTGCTACAGTCAGTACATTTAAAAATCGAATGCAAACGGGTGATCAGACAGAGAGCTAGTTATAAATATACAAATTATTATTAGTGATTATTAATAATCACTAAAATATATTTTTCACTATTAATAAATCCATCATTAGTCTTATTGATCCATTTTTACCTACATATTTTCTTAAACTGTTTGTTTCACTAAATGATGAAAAAAAAACTATTTTTTTGCAATAGAAAGAATGCGTTAAAAATAAAGAGATATCCATTAAGGATATTTTTTTTGATCTTACTACTATCAAATATAGAATAATTTCGAAAACAAAAAAAAAAACTATAAATAATAATGTAATCAGTTAAACGACAAAGCATGTTTTATTGAAATGTCTGATTGACAAAGTACACGAGTAACCTTTAAAATAGACAACGTCGAAATGGCCAAAGTTAATCGCCGTCTATAAATAAAAATAAAGTCCCAATGCTGACAAGATAAAGAAAGAGCGGGAAAATCCAATTAATTTACTGCCATATCCCCCTCCACTTTCTTCGTTTCACCCCTCCCCCGCCCCGCGCGAGCCAGCCGTACCGCCCCCTGCCGCCGATAGTAGACCGCCCTCGGATCTCCTTTTCCGCGATCAAACTCCGCCGTCAGCTTGAGAGGTTTCTATGCAGACAGTAGACTTTCACACTATGGATATGATTTTATATAAACAATATTCCAAAGATTATACATGTTATACATGAAAGCAATACTTTTTTTAAAATAAGCTCTTTTAACAAAAAATAAATAAAATCATGCATGCCTGCATGTTGAAGTTTGAACAAAGGAAATGTTATTTCAAGAAAACTATTAGATTTTTTTAAGAAAGGCCTCCGTAAAAAAAACTTTAATCTTTATAGGCAATCAAACATTAACCTGAAAAAAAAAATAAGAAACAATGTTTCCTAATTACGAGAAAAACGAATTCTAAATTTAATAGAGGTCGTTTTAATGTTTGAGAGCGCAGTTGAAAGCGGATCGGATAGTAAATTATTTAACCAGAACCTAATGTCTAGTTAAAGCTAGGCCATATAGGCGTCGTTAACGGCATGTTCGCCCCAGACTACTCGGGCCTGTGGTACCTGACATTACATGACATTCTTTCAATTCAGAATCCATATATTAAACATGACATCAAAAGCTGAAACGCTAAATAATAAATATGAAAGTAAACCAACATCATGCGTGGGTAGTGCATTGTTGTGGAGGGTAGTTATTAATAGTGCATTTAAGAGAGGCACAACGAATAGCTATAAATTAGTCTATAAATTAGAAGCACTTTTATGGTTGTATGAAAAGCTCTTTAGGCAGTTTTTCTCCGACTAGTTTGTTTCAACTGACACTTTTGTTGCGTGATCCTTCAGAGAGCCAATGAAAAAAAAGGTAATTTTAGCGCAGTGAGAATTTAGGGCAGTGGACTTGTGGGCGCGGTCCCACCGTGGTTATTAGTCGGTCAGCGCGGGCAGGTCCGCCCTTAATATATCGCTCTTAATTGGCTCAACTTTGGTAATAACGGGCCGATAGTGTAAAGCCAGCACGGAGCTATTTTCTTATTTCAGCCTGAAGTTCTCACCCTTGTTAGTAATAAATGAGTGGGGGCCGGTAGAGAAAGATGTCGCGGGCGGGGGGCGAGTTGGGGGAGAGGGGGTGAGGATGCGTCTCGTAATACCGAGGACGGCCGGAGCGGCGTCTGAGTAACGATTAAGGCGGTGACCGTCATAAAAAGTTGAGGATATTGTCATCGCCAAGAAATCAAGGCTTTACGGCCGTATTGGCTTTTATGGCGAATGCTTGTTTTTCATTAATAATATATTACTAGCCGAGCAGCGACATCTTAATGGGTCATTAAGAACCGCGCTCATCCCTTATAGCTCTTATAATTTCAATTATATAATATTACCAAAATTAAATAAATTAATAAACATAAAATGTAGAAATAATATATTTATGTGACAATTTACAAAAGATTCACGAGTCAATGTGCAATTGCTAAAAGAGATATGTACTCAAAGCATCAAGAAAGAGCGGTTTACATTAAGGAGTGGTGTTAGCTTCTATACATACATTCCCTACTATCCACGTTCTTCGACCGTCTATTTGTCCGTTGCATCAACAAACATCATAAGCCGTTTAGATCACGTCGAAGGCTATTCGGTATATAATATTAAATATTAAATATAATATTAAAAACGCCAAATTTTTAATATTAAATATTAAATATAATATTAAAAACGGCAAATTTTTAGAACTAATAAATGAAATATTGACAGTTCGATAAACAGCCCAAATATCATATTCGAATTTTAAAAATATGGCAGTACACTGTTGGAAACTTGCGAACGTATTGTTCATCACTGGCCAGTTAAAATTAATAAAAATTCATCTATGTGCGGAAATAGAAACATGTAAAAGAATGTTCAGTCCTACATTAGAATTATTATAAATTAAAATATTATATCCGCCTTGGTTCATTTTTAGCCGCGCGTCAAAATTTACAAAAAAAAAAAAACTGAAAGTCCGAAGTAATACTGAAAGTAACATATTTAGTTTTGCTAATGTTTAGAGTTATATATAATTAGTGTCAAGCCAACCAGTAATAGTTTACAAATTACGTTGCATCTTACATTGTAACTTAGTCCATGTGTCACTAAAACATACAATAATACTAGCCGCTGCTGCGGGCAGTTAAAAAGATTAAAATTTTGATGTCTGCCCGAACAAAGATTAGCCCAAATTTATTAAATTTCAACTAAATTCACATTTTTTATAACTATTTACAATACTTTTACTTTATCTAATTTTACTAGAATATACAATCACAGTATCGTCTGCAAAACTTATAATTTTTCTTTTAGGTTCCAAGTTGCATAATGCATTGATGTAAATTAAAAACAAAAGAGGCCCTAAAACACTACCCGGAGGCACACCGAATATTGTTATTTCGGTATCGATCTCCTGCTCATTAATCTTGACAACATGACTTCTATTAGTTAGATAGGATTTAACCAATCATATTTGCTACCCTCGATTCCTATGCAATCTATTTTTTTAAGAAGAATGCTAAACGAGACAGTATCAAATGCCTTAGTCAGGTCGAGAAACATAGCAGCGCGTTTTTTCCCGTTGTCAACGTTTTTAGTTATATATTCTTTTAAATCAAGAGCAGCGTCTTGTGTGCCTCGATTCAGCCTAAATCCATATTGGTTTGTAGATAATAAGTTATTTTGCTTTAGGAACGGTGTCAAGCGATGTTTGATATTTTTTTCAATTATCTTTGACAATGTAGGCAGCAATGAGATACGTGTAAAGTTTTTTTATTTAAATCGAATACATGAATTAAATACTAAATTATTTACTAAGAAACTAGCTTTTAATGATTCTCCACTCAATCACTCATTTTAAATAATATTAAAATAACAAAACTGTTCAGGGTCATTCTATTAAAACCACATGGTGAACTTATAATATTATTTAATCTGGGTATTTATTTTACGCAGTTGAAAAACCCCTATTTTTAATTATATTGATATTAATGTAATAATACTATCGAAAATAAACAAGGTAATTGTAACCTATTGAAAAATATTTATACATTTATTATGTGATAACAAACAAACTATTGGGTTTACACGCGAGATTAATATATAGTCGCTCGTAATAAATAGTTTTCCAGAAGCTAACTTGTGTCAATATAACGGACTCTCCGGCGCAACTGTAATTATGTAGCTTTATTGCGGGGTTCGGCTTGGGAAATTGAAAAAGGCAGAATGGTTCTGATTTGATTTTTAGACGTTCCGGATATAGATTAGAGAAAACCTTCGCTGAGCGAAATAGGGTAAAATTGTAGAGAGCGTCTTAAGGAGAGGTTTGCTCGGCGCGGCCTCGAGGGGCTCGCGGCCTGATTGGTTTTAGAGTACGCGGGCGGACGTGCGTTCTATCGGACCGTTGCGTTACATACACGGCACACACGCGCTCGTGTATTGCGAATCGAACTATATTGATCCACTGGCTGTAGACCATAAAATCCGACCGTAAAAAAAACAGAGGCTAAAAAAAAAAATGTGTTAGTACCTGGTTCATTTAACACCAATCTCCCCTTCCCCAATTACGACGCAGTTACCAACTCTTTAATTAGAGATAATAAAATTTCAGTTGCTTATTAATTGATTACTAGTCCAGACGCATATACTATCATCGTAAACGTTTGTTCAAGCGCCACTGCCAAATCGCAATTCACCCACCCAGGAGTTCGCGTATTAACACGTGACGTATTTTATTATGACGTAGGTCGTTACAATTATTTTCAGATTTTCTCAACTAAACTAAATTGTCGAGCGCTAGTGAGGATATGGTATTTATGAAACGTTTAAATTGGTTTGTCTTTAGTGTGTGGATTTGAGTCCGCTGTTTTTTAAAATGTGTTTCAATATTTTACAATAATTTATCTTGTGATTATCCGTATTGAAACCAGCGATAGACCAAAAAGAAGCGTGCAATAATAGTGTGCCAGGCGTTCTCTTCGCAACGGTGTCGGAACCTGCCGTGACGTGAACGATGTATTTCTGAGAAATACTTTACCTAGATGCAAAAAACTTACGACTGTACTTAACAACTTAACAACTGAAAAACTTAACAACTAGCCTACCACGCACAAAACACGGAAATCTTTCAGCGCACAGATCTACCACCATCCACGACGAGCGATACGTCACTACTAGAGGAACTTCACACTCATAAACAAATGCTAAAAATTATCCAGAGATATTGACCTATTGCTAGAATGTAAAAGTATGGTCCACAGAAAAAGATGTTTTGGGCAGAGTTATACGTGCGCTTCGAAATAGGGATGACAGTTTTAAAGTACCATATTACGTCAATGAAAGAGATTGAAATTCCCGAAGGACCACCTCGAAATGTCGGGATTGATTTTTGTAGAAAAAAAATAAAATTCATATGTTTATCATGAATGACAACAGTAAACGTTAGACAAATAAATTTTACGAATAATTATTTATAAATACAATTATCTTTCGTCCAATCGATACTTTTTAAAAGCATCTTCTGAAGAAACAATGCTATCGTAAATTATTCGACATGCCTTTTAAAACAGTTACGTTTCTTATGTGTAACCTTACTAAATTTTGAATTTAATTATTGTTTTGGGTATAAAAAATATATATTCCAAACACGTAATAGTCGACCTATATCATTATTATTATTATTATTTATTCTTGAACCAAAATACATATATGTACAGAACAGTAGTAACAATTCAATGGCAATTAATGTAACCAACAAGCGACCGGCGCCTGACTTCCCTGCCTTCTTAACTAGACGCCGTCTGTACCAAAGAAGGCAGTGACCGTCGATTTTTGTTAACTGACATTATTTCGGTATTAACTAAGGAAAACTTTTGAAAAAGTTACACGCGTAAATAAACTATAAAAATAAATATTGCAAATTTGTAAAACATTTGCATAATAAAAGGTATATATATATATATATATATTATAAATAATACATAAGCTAGTATAAATACACACATATATATAATTTATATATTTATATATAAAAGTATATGTACTATATATATAACATATAAAGGAATATATAACTACATATGTTATCAGTAAAAGAGATAACAATGGGTATCTCTAGTAAAGCGTGATATAAATAATTTTATATTACAATTGTTGAGTTCAATTAACTACATTAAATTAGCTATTGCTTGCCGTCCAACATCCATTAACCACTTATTTAACATTTTTACCAATTTGTGTGAATTTTTAATTTTAAGAGTTTCAGGAAGTATACGAGTATAATGATTTTTGGAGCCTATGTACTTAAGAGATCTTTGCCCAAATGTGGTAGTCATTTTTGGAACTTGTAGATGGTCGTTAGCAACTGCTCTAGTATGGTGGCTATGTTGAACCTTATCATACCTATTAAGATTAAGATATGCTTTCGTTCTTCAATGAGATGCATTATCTTTTAATAAAAATTGTTAGCAAAAATTATAAGTTCGATTTTATATAAATTGGAAATAAATATTACCTTATTGTTATCTCACCATCTGCTTATTGAAGCTTGTTTTTAAGTATAACAAATATAACTTCTTAAAGATCTCTTCAAATCAGCAGATGAACTTACCTGTAACAAAAAAAAAAAAAATGTAACTCTAGAAGCGCGATAAACCACGACACGCAGTAAAAGATAATAATACAATAAAGGTTTAGTTATTGCATAGAAAAATGAAATGTTAACAAAGTTATAAGAAAATAAAATGTGGAAGGCATTAGTAAAGGTTAATAAAAAGCATGGGGTGAGGTTCTGGTGTTAGAATCTTTTAAAAAGAATAATAAATTGATTGAGCAATATGTGTGTACTAGATAAGTGTAAGTGCATTTTAAATATGCTTTAAAACGCTGAAATACGCAGTCACAATCTGAGTATAATACTCGTACAAATAAATAGATGGCGATTAATTTAGACTCAAAGGTATCTTTTTTGTTGGCTGTCTACCGTCAATAAAGAACAAAAACTTTTTTTTTAACGCGTATTTCTCCGTGTATTTCGTTTATATAAACTGATTTACCACATTTCGTTTTTAAGTAAGATTTTATACGTATTTTGTTAGAAATTCAGACGGGATGTGATGCCTAGAATCTAATTTTTTTGCACTATTATTGAACAAGCAAGTCTCTAAAAATCCTCCAGCTCATTTGACGATATAAAAATTATGCTGATACTCTTCGAAGTGTTCGCAGAATAACTCGAGGGTGAGTCAGTCAAGCGCTAATTTATGGCAATGTATTTGTTTCCGGACATGGCGCCACCCCTGCGCACCTCCCCCTCCACCCCTTCCCTCCAACTCTATATGGATCTTTCCATTCAAGGCAATTTGATGGCCATTCAGCTCCTTCGGCCTTATTCAGATAGGATAATATCGATTTGTTTTATTGTGGGTACTCATCGGGCCAACACTTCGCCGGATTTTTTCGCCAACAATAAAAAACAAACGCGGTTCTAGAAATACATCGATCATCATTAACATAAAAAAAATAATATATAAATGATTTAAGATTAATCCTACTATTTTAGGTACATGCATTCAAGTACTTGTGCCAGCAGGAATCGATAAAATTATAGACCTGCTATAGATTATTTAGAGCAACACAGGTTTCACGATTTGGATCATTTGCCTTTATTAATAAGTTGTTAGCATTAATTTAAAAACTATATTGTAGTTGGTCATATGGTTGTCTTGAATTATTTTGAATCAAAGCAAGATTGAAAATGAAAAATTTTGGTAATTTATTGTGAAACTGATTTTTAATTATTACAAGAGTATTACATAATAATAGTTTTTTTTCCCAACATTCCTAAAACGTTGTGGTAAACTAGTTTCATCCCGGTAATGTTTAAGTGCTAAAAAACTTACACTAATATTCTTTAATGCTTTTTTCAATTACTCTAGGATGCCCTTTGCGTGAAATCGCTTAGTAGACTTGGCACAGCTTACACTTGTCCCGTTGTGGACTATGCGCAACGCCCACAAGGCGCAGCCTCCGCTAATAAAACAATTTCCTGGCGCAATATCTGCTCGGAGGCAATGAAAAGCGACCCTTCGTCGCTCTTCAAGTAAAGAGATTAACTTTATTAGAATAATTTGTCTTCATTCAGACAGGCAAAGCGCCGAAATAAATTGACCGGTTCGGCAATCAGCGACGGACCGCAATCCGCCGACTCAAGAGATTACAGGACGATCCTTGAGCGGCCTGGATCCCGCAAATGGTCAACGGATAGGTTTGAGCTGACGGCATTCAATTAAATTGATAGATTGAACCGGTCCATATTGTGACTTATATATTGATTTAATAATGTAATTAGTCTCTTCGTTTACTATTAGTATAATATCTAATATATAAAATTCAAAAGTATATAGGTATTTCCGTCAGTCAGTCTGAAACGCTTTTTGATAGCTATTTGAAAATAAAGTGACGATTAACACTATACATTTATTTATTTATTATTAACACGCGTTACCGTTAAAGTCGCCTGTAAGGCCTAAAGATGAAACGCGAACCAACTTATCCCAAGTGCCGCAGCCACCAAAGGCGCCTACAGAGCCGCCTGCAGGGTCTAGCTGAAACCCGGGGTTAAACAGCTAGTATAGTAATGAGTATTATTTGTGATGTTCACTGTAATGATTATTACCAACTGATGTATGAGATGTAAATTTTTTTTTTATAATTCATCGATCATTTTATGCATACTTATAAATCCATTTTTATATCGTACCTACTTGTAATTTATTATTGTGACAACCTATGAGGTCGATTTAAAGACGCGATTGGCCAGTAATAGCCCATTCAAACTGTTAGGATCAGGGATGGTGCTTGTCAAACGGAATGAAATTATGTGACGTCTTGTTGAAGAATGTTCTCATCCGGTGATTAATTTATAACATAATAACAGGTATGTATTTGTGGAAATATAGAATGTACATGCCTAATAACAAATCATTATTATGATTATGAACGGTGCCTTTCTGTACGAACAGCACAAGCACACAATTAATTGCATTATTTTTTAATACGATTTCTAAATATGTTACGTTACCAGCAGTTTAATATTAATTTAGAATTTGTATCGACCGTTTACTTTCCAGAAAAAGGTATGCAATAAATATATACATCCAGTAGTACTATAATATATTTATAGTAAATAGGGTGTGCTAAAAATTAGCACTCTTCTATCTGAGAAAGGAACACTGTCACAGTCCTTTTATTGGAAAGTAATATTTATTTTTGTTAAATCTCTGTTTAAAGTTCCAGCTTTATAAACATTTAAAGTATAATATAACAAAGCCGATTATAAGTTACAAATTTAAAATTAAACAATTAAGTAACTGTTTAAAGTAAAGCAGAAGAAGAAAAAGCAAAATCAAAAACCAAATAAAATAATGATCACTAAATAGAATCTGAAGCAGAAGATTAAATACTAAGTAATGAATAATAAATAAACATGTAAATAAACACAGTGCGCAGTATTATAGCGTGTTGAGTAATAATAATGAGGTGTGAAAACATAAGTTCGTGTGTGTGAAAGAGAGAGAGTACGAATAGTAGGACTGTATGAAATATCTATGTGATTTTTTTGAGGAAATTGTGTTGAATGCAATTGTATGAAAAAAAAAGATCCATAAAAGATATCACACAAGATTTCTAAAAATGTCACACTGGTAGCTAGAAAGAACAGTCTAGAGGCACCATTACTTTGCCAAGTTCTGAATACACCGTGACCCGCGACCTTTTACGATAAAAAATCCAGTTTATTGGTCTTCTGATATCCACTAATATTTGTAAAGAAAGTATTTCAAAATTTTTATTGGTTTCAGAGAAATTAATTTGTAAACTTTACGTAATCATAGTGAAACAAATGAGCGTAGCTGTGAACGCCGCCAGCTCGTACGGAAATTGACACAATTTCAAAAGTAATAAATTTGGATATAAATTATTTTTGTGTTTTTTATTCAGTCATAAATAGTCATAAGTGAATAAAAACATCCCTTTAAATTTTCGTAACAACACACGACGTCTACACAAAATAATTTGGTTAATTTTTATAGTATCTCTTTATTAATATTTAGTATTTTTTAATTATAGCATTCTGATTAATTTTGATTTGTATTGCTTTATAGAAGGCTTAATTACCTTCATTATATTTTTTTTAGATATTTTCACGGTTTATAATAAATACGTAAATTTCGGATCTTTACTGTCTTTACGGGTGTATCTATATTAAATACTATGATGCCAATGTGGGTAACTATTTCTGAATAAGCACTATTCCGAGAGCGACATACGTCTTGCCATACTTGTAAATAATACGAGGATATTTTCGCTTAAACCGCAATAAAAAGTTTTGATCCCAACAACAAACTGCTGGCAACAAATTTACATTAGAGCTGAGACGGCCGCGGCGTCGACTTGAGACCCCCTGCCACCAGCCCCTCCCTCCTCCCCCCCCCACTCCTCCAAGTTCCCAGCCAATATCAACATTTTTCCGGCCTAAATCCGGCCTTCCGGCTAAACGAGCGTTCTTGAGTAAAAGTTACCGTCGCAGTTTACCCTTTGCTTAAGCGTTCCAAGATTTTCCTTCGTCTAGCCCTCGCATAGCCAAACTTATACGATCGAATTATGTTTTTATATTTTTACTCACACATAATTAGTGTATAATTAATATTATTAAACAAATAAGACACACGATTCGTGTTTCTATTATAGTCATGTTATATGACAGTCAAAAAAATATGCGTTGTTGTTTTTAAAACCTATGAATTATGGTGATATTACTCAGATTCACAGCTAGGACTAGCCCTGCACAGATTGGGTCATTTTGCTTTTAAATCTAGGCCCTTCGACCCAAGCCAGCCGAAACATGATATTTACAAGTCTAAGTACATATACAAACTACAAAATGTTATCGATACCTTTTGAGTGACGGTTGAATTTAAACAAAATAAAGGACAGGTAAAGGTCAATTTTCAAAATATTTACGTAGGGTTTATCTACTCGATAAATTAATTAATTATTTCTTATATATTATATTTAAAAAAATAAGTTTTTATATGTCATTGTATTGTAACATATGGAATATAGGTACATGCTCATTAGTTTATACTCATATAATAAAATTAGTAACAAATATTGCACTTGTATCTGTTAAATAACTAAAATTAAATGTAATTAATATCTTAATCGCAATGACTGGCTACCTTATATTGAGTGGTCATTTTGCGGAAGTATATTTCTTTCTATAGTAAAGAGTTTCCGAAAGATGATATAATAAAGTTAACCTTCTCTAGTTCGAAAAGTGTAGGGATAATATAATAATATCAAAATTTATGAGAGAATATTTTCTTGAGACATGATCTATTAGGGGAAAAGTGACGCCGGCCTACACGTGTGCATGTAAGTAATGATTTTCCCCGAGTTTTTGATCCGCAGGCTTTATCGTGGGATAGTTTAGGCGGCGCTGAGACGGGGAAGAGGTTATTCGACATTCGGGGGTCAGGGATATTAAACGAACAGCCCGCTAATGTCCTCGTGCTTAAGTAGTGCGTAGTGCGTATAATGGAGACTATCACAGTCTAAGCACATGCCGTTATTTCCCATATTTCAAAGCTGTAATGTAATATTCAGGAAGGAAGGCAACCTTTAGCTGTCAAGATATATTCTGTGATCAATATTGCGCTTTTAGGATATAATCAGTACCTATTCGAACAAAGGCATTTCCACCAACCAGGTTTATTGCAACCAACATTTTTAATGCACTCAATAAGGATAAAATATAGTGATATCTTAAAAATGTGAATTAAAGTAATTACTAAAAATATTTATCTAATATTGTTAGTCTCCCAATTATTCACGATTAAGTGATTTACAAAAAATATATTTTTACTTTCAAATCGTGTTTTAGTTTTATGTATTTAAAAAATTATCTAAGGTTAATATTTTTGTTTTTTTTTTATTATTTTTGCTTTTGGTCGTAAGCACGTAAAACACAAGCTGTATATCTTGAAACAAGTTATGGGGGGGCAGAGTTATATAATATTTACAGTGAACAATTTTTTACTTATTGGTATCTTAGAAATTCGTTAATATTTAGTCATTAAAAAATAAATAAATAGGATAAGTACGATGCAAAAAGTCATTCTACGTTTTAACTAGTAGTAGTTAAGTGTTACGTTTTGCACTTATCAGATTTAGGATAAAAAATGTTAAATAGGGAAATAATTGTATTTTAATTTATTTAAAACGAATAAAAACAACATATTTAAAATATGTAAAAATATAGGTATAATATATTTTACGTATGGAGTTTCGGTGCAAATGCCAGTTCTTTGTAACGTAACCTTTGTCACTAGAGTAGTAGTGCACGCGGACTAGACGCTTTGTACTGGCTTTAATAAAGACGGATTAAATAACATTTTGCGATTGTGAATCCCTGGATGGCGACTCGCCGCGCGCCGGTCCATTGTCGAGGGCCAAGACGGATGGCGGACGCAGCAGCTGAATACAAGATGCGTCGGACCTGCCTATCTCCCCCCCCTCCTAGCCCTCCACCGCAATACCCTCTTCTTAATGAAGAGAATACTTTATTTACATTCGGCAAAAAGTAACCATGTTGAATTTTATATTCAATAGCTTCTGTCCTACGGCTTCGAATTTGCTAGGAATATTTTTTTTTGTTTAACTTTGTAAACCAAATTAAAATGTACAAAATCTCATGGTATTATGTTTTAAATTAAAAAATTGGTACGGATAGTTAGGAAACTCGAAATGTCGCTTACAGTTATTTGACATATCTGTATAAATATTTTTTTTCAGGAAGAAAGTCTGTTATTTAACAAACACTATTAGCGCGGATTTATATACGAGTACACAGTGTCCCAAGACTATTCCCGATAAGAAATACAGCCCCGCGATTCCAAATATGATTTGTTTTAACGTCATATTCATCATGGCTTCCGAGAAAGAAAAATATAAAGTTTACCTGATAATATTAAATCGTTCTTATAATAAGTTCGTACGGTCACAAGGCCGCGCCGAGCGAGGTCTTTGTCGGCCTTGGCCAAGCGCGAACGGATAAGATGCGTATACAAGATTTCATGTCTGTGCTGTTGACTTTTAGGGAGTTCCTTCGTCTGGAGCCATTCCTGGGTGTAGAATCGGGTCATGCTTATCATAAAAATACATTGCCATGGAAATTGAACCAACATATCAAATTTCAACTTCATAGGATAAGAGGAAATGGTTCTAAATCAGCTTGCAAAATTTGACCTAAACCAACATACAAAAGCTCGTGAAAAGCGTTTATTCGAGTATACAAAATAAATAATAAATTATTCATAAAAATATTTATTTAATTAATAATACAGAAACATTGAAATTATCGTGGCAGAAATATTATAAACTTAATTAAAAATGTACACAAACATACAGTTTCATACATTTATTGAATACTTATATACCAAAAACAAACATTGTCTTCTTTTTATACAAATAAAATAACCTAACCCCCCAAACCAAGTCTACATGTATTAACAAATATTTTTTTGAATTTGGTTTTATTTTTGTTGTTTTATAGCGTTGTAGCATTACAAGATAATATGTAAATATATATTTGTATGAAAAAATAAATATTTTTAATTTAAAATTCGTTCAAGCATTTGCGCCACCTAATCGCATTTTGTAATTTGTAAAGGTGGGGCTCCAAATGGTTAACCAATTGTGTTTTTCCATTGCGGCGAATTTTCCAGCGACTTTTGGAAAATGATTTTTTTCTGATAATTTATTGTTGTGCTTGTCACAAAAGCCATAGAAGAACGCACCCTTTAAGCGATTCGTCTACTAAGCAATGCTTCAGCGAGGCGGGGGTGGCATGGGCGGCGAGGGCGGTAGAAAATGAAAAAACTTGACAGGATGTTGTAGGTTCGCCGCAGCAATCAAAAGGAAAAGAATGCCGGAGCGTAGTAGCGTGACAAGCCACTATAGCTTGGGCGTCATAATATATTGTTTATTCCATTAGCAATAAAATTAAGTAGCATGTGATGCCTGTCCTATTCTGCACTATACAGAAAGTAGCTGAGCAGCACGCTGAGCTGTAATAAAAAAGTTGGGACAGTCAGGAACCTGTATAGCGTACGCAATATGGTGGCCACGCGAAGTACTACTTACAAGTTAGGTCCTAAAAACATGAGTTTTGAGATATAGGTTTTATAAAGGCCGAAAGCCCGGTCGACACATGATCGATATGAGGCTAGTAGAGCTGAAAAAGGTGGGACCTGTAAAAACGCATGTAATATGTAAATTAAATTCCCATCGAACAATTCTTAAACTCGTAAATAAACTTAAAAAATAGTAAATGGATCGTGTAATAATAATATATTCGTTGTGAGCGGTCAGCTGTGACGTACGCCGTAACAGTGTCAAGGCCATCATCGATCGGCGTGGTAACAGAATACGCGCGCAGACCGAATAGACACCATTTGTTAAAAAATATAATAAATTTGGGGATGATTTTTTATGGTTTTAAAACATTCTGTATACGTATAAAGTGGGTTTGCTTTATTTACATACATTAATAACAGTCAAATTGATAAATTCAGATTTAATGTATCAATAATGAGTATAAAAAAAAAATAATAATAAGAATAAAAATAAAATCATTTAGTAACCCTCTAGAATGTCTGTTGTAGGTACGTTTATGTTTTATTTGGTAGGTATTTATTTTCAAGCGGATAAAGGTTTTTAAGCAATATAAATTTAAATTTAATAATTATTTTGGCTACGATGTAGGGGATACAAGATTTTTTGGCGGCTATGAAAATAATATTATTATCCCGTTGCAAAGAAGCGTGTAAAATGAGCCAGATCCAAAGCTCGTGACTTGTTCTCCGAAACTTTTAACACTGCCAGAGTTGTGCCTTTGAAATTTCGAAGCTTAAAAGTAAACAATTTCCTTTGTGTCGACTTCGCTTTACGGGCAGGTTACACCATTACACCGTTACGCTGCACCATTGTTACCAGAAATTGTGCTAAACGTAACGTTTACTTTTAAATTGTTTAATATCTATTAAACTCACGGTGTTTAATATATGTTCATACGTAGGGATGTTTTCATTTTAGGTTTTAAATTAAATTTTCAATGTCGCGAGTTTAAATAGTTTATAAATATATATATATATATATATATTTTAATCAAAATGCGCAATCTAAATAAAGTAAGTGTATAACGATTCATATTATCTTTTTACTTAATTCATTTAAGCGGTAAACAATCATTTTTTATTTATTTTTTTTATTCGATTTGAATAAAAAAAACAAAAGTTTATTTTCGAAGCGAGCATTGTGACTGTGGTCCTTGCCATTCTGAGCCGATAAGAAATCAACGACATATCAAAATGATGAATTCCGAGAAAAACGTTTGTCTTCATACGTCGACTGATCGTTCGCTCAGGACGACCAGGTTGTTGCCCGCGCGCGGTCAAGGTTACGAGATGTTGATCGCTTGTCGGCACGCTAAAGGCAAATTACACCAGAGCTTTAAAAAAAAATATATTTGGGGATAAACTATTGTCGCGTTTAATATAATTTCTAGCTAGTAATAGGGAACATAAACACACCCTTATGTCTTCGGGAATTCTAAATAATAATACGTTTATAATAAATAATATTTCGGTCCGAGAGCGGACGAAATTATGACAAGGAAGATTTAATATAAAGTTTTTATCTTCCGGAAACTATAATTATAATTAATTTTGACATTACGTTAAACAAATCGTAGGGCCAATTATCTGGATTTTTTATCGGAAATGGTCTTGGGACACGGTGGACACAATGCTTACTTCGGAAATAAACTTTTTTTTCTTTCCAAATTGAATAACACAATCTGATTTATTCCTAACTATCCTAAATATGACACTATCATCTGCAAAACGTTGCACGAGTGATAATTTGCACAAGCAGGTAGGTAATTTATGAGTACAAGAAATAAGGCCAATGACACTACCTTGAGGCACTCCGAATGGCACAGAAACTAAATGGGAAAAAGCCTTTCCGACAGAAACCTGTAGATTACTTGTAGACAAAAAAAGACTCAATCCAAGAAACCACTTTAGAATCTAGAGGTAGAGGATGGTCATATGAATCTAGGCAATTTTTTATTTTGAATCTGTTAAATTTATTTTTCATATACTTTAGTAGAAAACTTAGGGGAAATCGCTTATTCGCTTATCAAAAATTGTGTATAAATATTATTGTTTATAAGCGGCATCCAAAATATTATATAAAGTGTGTCTAAGAAAGACCGGTTTTGTTTTCGGTACTTATAACATTTTGTATTTTATAATTTCGTGAATATACTGTGCAGTTTTCGACCGATTACTTTTTATAAAAACAACAAAAACGCTATAAAAGTTTTTTCTATACTATTCCCAAAAGACATCATTGAGCGGATAACTCGAAGATATTAGCTCAGATAATTAACTTTTGCCTGCTTACGAGATAATCTTGACAGCGCAGGGCTAAGTGACTGCGCATTGAAAAATTCATAGAACCTGACGTTATATCCCAGTTTATTTTAATAGAATAATAATTATTATTTTAATATGATTAAAACATAACAGATTTTCGTATTAATAACAATTCTAAGTACATAATGTGCATCGGTACAGGTTTTCGTCTAATTCAAGGCCTATTCGTTCGAATAACATTAGCATTCAATTACCGGCCCTGTGTTAATATGGGATTTAATTCGAATCGGTATTGTCTCGGTTTATTTGTATTGACTTTTGTGTGGTAACGTCAATGGTGGTAATTATCTTTTATCATACCGGTACATACATATCATTTGAAACTAAAAATAAATGTATAAAATAGACGTGAGCTGTAATTTATGCTAAGTCGTCCGTCAAGGAACAAGACCCGAAAATACGGTTCATGAATAATTCCGAATTCAATTTGCGAAAGACGAATGAAATATTTATTTATCGCCTTAGAATGGCACTATGCTTAAAACCCAATCCAAATACCAACCCACGAAGAGGCCTGGATTAGGGTCACTAAAAGTTTTTTTCATTTTTGTAGTGATATAAATATTAAAAATATCCCGATTCCGATGTCCACGTTACGATAAAACTTTTCTAGGAAATTGTGGTTCCTGAATGTGGAAGTCCTAAGCAATTAATGTTAAGTTTCAGATATTAAAATGTTTATAGTAAGTATTATATATGTTTTGTACTTCGTTTTGCTTTTTATTAATAAAATAAATAAATAAACAAATTAATTAAATTAAATTAATCCTATGCAATTATGATTATTCTATAATGTTCTTTTTTAGAGTTATTCATATTACAAATAAGATGTAAATAGTTTCAATCATTTTAGTTTATCAAATTTTAAAGAAGGCGTTTTTATGAAGGAAAGTTTTAAAAGACTTAATGTGTTTAAGACACATCTTTATGAAATAACGTCTTAACCAAATTTATTTTCAAATTATTAGTAAATAAATAATCCTAAGAGCAGGAACTAACTACTATGTGAGTTTTTTTTTAGGTTATGGCTAAAATATAATACAAATATGAAGTTAGCGTTATGAATCACCTATTAAACACACTGTATGTGTCATACACCTAACGATAAAACAACTTTTAACAACAGTTATGACAAATTATATTGAAAAGCAAAAAACTAATAAAACTACAAATTAAACTAAATCCCAAATACAACAATACTCGTAGCTAAGCGCCTAATAGTAGCTAGCTAAGTGCACAAAGCCGAGTGTCGCAGACTAGCATTAAGCACAGTTGGTATTGAGGCAGGTTACTCATCCGAATGTTATGTCAGTACCTGCGTAGCGAGCGGTATTAAAGAGACAGGGTGTGGGCGGAGGGGGCCGCACATAGGGGGCTGTTGCCATGGCAGCCTTTCCCATTCCAAAACTATCCCGCCGACTGCCGAGTAGCCATCTTATAGATCGCCGCATAGTAACAAATACCCTCTCTCGTGCCTTGCAATTTGTGCTCTTGTAGCGTATCGACATTTTCTACTTCCGGTCCCGTCTTGATAGCTTAGAATTGCTGAGCAGATGTAGAAATTCTATCATTTCTGCAAATTTCGACCTAATTGTTGTTGCGATGGATGCGAAATAAACGACAAACAATTTAAAATGTAGATTTTGTTTTTTTCAAAATGTAAAGATTTAATTTTATTAAAGAAACCATCAGTTATTAAATGCATTAAAAATGAAAATAAAATCATAATAAACACACGCTTATTATTAAAAGTTCGATTTAGAAGTGATCGTGACAAGTAACTCTTATTTTATCAATCATTTTTATTATTCTTTTTCTGACAATGTTTTATAACGCCTAAAGTAACATTGCTAATTTCGTATTTTTTTTATTTATCTTACAAACATTTATTTTAAAATATAGTATCAATAGACTTCATACATGAACGTAACGTAGATTAGGCCATAAAGATAAAATTAAGTGAAGGCACATGATTCAGATTTGAAAATCAAAACATGATATTAAGCGTTGAATCCGTGTCGGATTTAAACTGCATTTGATCGTCTGAGATTTGGCCGAGATAAAATAAACAAGAAATCGTTTCGTCCGCCCACGAAAGCCGTTTGCCTCAAAGAAAGCAATCAAACGACCATATTAGAGGATTATAAAGAACAAAACAGCCGGATAACAATGTAATGAGATAGGCTTGGCACATTCGATATCCTATTGGGCGCGATAGCACAGGGCAGAGAAGCGAATTCTTTCAAATGTTGAGAAGACTTCAGTGGAAATTGCGTAATCTGAGAACGAGGTGTTAAAAACGAATAGAAGAATTTAGTATGGATAAAGCTTCTTAGAATTATAATAAGGCAACTGAATTTATTGCATCAATTTTGACTATAATTGCATAACAAAAACGCAACAACGTATTTAACTATATTACAATATACTATACAATATTTCTACGATTAAATTTTTTAAACAACTGTAAATATGTTTAACGCTTACAGTTAGTTGTAAAATGTTAATTGCTTATACAGATTAATAATAAATAACATATAAGGCATTGCATAGTTTATAAACTATTAACAAACGCTTACATAGTGTGTTGAAAATAAAATTACAATAAATATGTTATAGGAGAGAAAACTGTATAATAAATGAACAATTAAATGAGATTAGGATGACAGTCAATAATTAATTCATTGGAGCATTCGACTGTTAAAATGCATCTCTGGTGGCCGTCCTGAAACAACTGAGTTCTTTCAAATGCTCGTATCTCTAAATTACAGAAGACGTCAGGTGTTTGTCCTGATATTATCTGAAACGTGCGATGGCAATCTTTTTTATAAAATCGGAAATGTTTTTAAATCGCTCGAGATGCAGTGGAAGGCCTGCCCACGCCGTGCCTCGTGACTTTCTTGTTATAAAGCCGCGTCCATGAACGTTATCTTTTTATGGATTTTAGCAATTAGTTTATTAAATCTCCCGCTGATAGTCGTGGGCAAACACGGTTTATTTCTGTTTTAATGTGGTTCGCGTTAAGCGCCGGCTGAGTAATGTTTCCTACTATTTCAATCCACTTAGTCTGTTAACCTCGGATTATTTCTATGTAAGTCTCATTTCGTGGAGTCAAGCTCACAGGCACATCTCTTATAATGCACAATAATATTAAAATATATATATATATATTGTGATTCTTAGATATCTTTAAAATAATTACGGTTTATCACAATTATTGTGGAATAAAAAAATGTTTACTCCAACTATAAACCTAAATGCTGTACATACATAATTATTTGCAGATTAGATTATTTATTTATTTAATTTATACAAACGTTGTTCAAGTATGAAAAAAATGTTTTTTATTTATTTATTTATTAAATAGGTATCCCCGTTATCAATTTTCGGCGAACGCTTGGACAATACCATGTGTGGACACTCCGATCGATGCAAGTCTTGCGCGTGTTTTTAAATCGCTCTGTCTCATCTAACACATAAACACTCTGTATGTCTAAAAACTTACTTGAATTTGCATCTTTCTAGAATAAAGTATGCTTCTGTAGTTTTATTTTCTCGATTCTTATATTTAGTTAATAAGATATTTACGTCTAAACTTTTGATAGACAAGATAAAATAAAAAATTAACTTATTAATTTCATAGAAGCCTATAAATTTAGGAGATACAACGATAGCTAGTATTATTTCTCTTCTACATCTTCAAACACTACAGCGTTTGTATGAAGAAATTACCGCGTTGAGTCCTCTTAAAATAATATTCTCCATGATCAATATTATGCCAAACGTGGGCTCACACGTGTGTGTAGGTAATTTGAGGAATCGTTTTCAGTGGTATTAAAAAAGGAGCGAGTTGATCACTTAAATGAATATATTTTACCGCTCATAATTTTGTCAATTAGGTAAGTGAAAATAATACTTAAAAGAACTATATGAAAAACCTCGCCAGACGTTCCTTTGCCGCCTAGTTTTAGAGCGAGGACAGTAAGAATGAAAATTGAATAAAGACGGTCGCACGGCTTTTTCAATGGCCTCCTCAAATAATACTTTGCTTTATGGTACTTATTAAGAAAAGCTAGTAACAAAGCCAGATTGCGACTGGAATATAACGAATTAAATTCTCAGCCAGAACCCTTCCTGCAGACTTGAAGCAAAAGCTTTTGAAAGACAGGAAAACTAAATAACTTAATTTTAATAGGAGTTTTTGAAAATTCCCCAATTATTATTTAACTTTAACTCTTTCAAATTTTTAAATAAATTATTAAAATGTTTTTAGTCAACATTTAACGCAAAGTAGTAATAATGATAATTTATAGTATTGTACGAAGAAAACATAACAGGTCGAGTGTAAACTAAGTTTACACGACCGAGGGTTCCGCGTCGAAACTATTTTTCTCATAATTAATATATTTCCTATATAAATTAATATGTATATAAATTATGTATGTAAAAAGAGACTACATTTAAATATTTTTATTAGGGTAATTACCTAATAGATGGTTCCAAAAACCAAACACTAATGTTTCTGGTAACATTACGTGTGTTACTTGTACTTGATGCTGTGTGTATATTTTAATTTAGAAAAAATGTGTTCTATTGGGTTGTGATCTTCCAGAAACGTTTTTTTGCTATTAATAGTTCCCATTTTACTGTTATATTTCTTTTATATAATACTGTTAAATATCACCTGGGTTATTAGTTAAATTTTAAACCTAAAATTTCCTTGATTTTAAAAATTACTAATAATAATGATAATAAAAAATAACTTTTATAAATAGTTATTATAATATAAATAGTATTGTTTTCAAAAATTTGTTATTTATATTAATATATTATATTTTTAATCATACTTTAAAATTATTATTGAACTCCCTATGTAAATTATGCATTAAAGCCTATATTAAAGTACTTATTGTGTTTTAGCTCCGGGTAGAAAGATAACTCGAAAGACAGTACATAGATAAATCTTAAGGAAACTGTATTAGCTTTCAATGATTGTAACGTGATAAAAAGTTATTAACTAATTTATCAAAAAACAAATCGGTTAAATAATAAAATTATTCCCATAACTACCTACACGACATTGCCATATCTAATACAGCTATTTGTAATTGTAACTATGGAGTGTGGACGTTCTAGACACCTTTATTTTCAGTCTCATAAAGGTGGTTTCTAATGACGATTACAAATTGACCTCGTGTACTTTTGCAAAAAGTCCATCACCTAAATCAGTTAATAAACTTTCCTCGTTAATACCTCTCTTCCAGTTTACAAAGTGGTGGTGTTAAGGTGCGCACAAATAGTTAGGGTACACAAAGTCAGTAGAGAAGTCACGGTCATGCGTTTCCCAGCGCACATAGTCGTACAATTTCTAACACTTCATTATCACTCTCCTCTTTCTCTAGCACGTGTAAATAGAGTTTAGTTGAGTAGGGCATGAAATAGTCATAATATATGACCTGGGTTGTAGTAATCTTTTTTTTAAAAAAAGATAAAAAAAAAAATAATAATTTTATTCAAAAATTATGAAATTAGGTGCAAAATGATAATTAAGCTTTTATTATTCTGTAAGACTTTATGGTTTTTCAAGTATTTAATTATTTAATAAACAGGTTTTCCAACGTACAAAAAAATAGCAAGATTAAACAAAAAAAGCACATGATTACCATACACGTGTACAAAGGAAAAAAACTTTATCATGAAATATTACTATGAATTTGTTTTTATTTGTTGTTTTAATGTTTTCTGAATTAATATGAATGTATTTTTATGCTAAGAAAATATTCAAGTTCTTTTAGTGTACATAGATAGATATATAAGTACTCAATTTAGCCAGCATTATTATCATCGTTGATACTGATTAAAATATATTTATAAGAGAGAATTTAATGGAGAAAGACAAATGAAAGTACTAGATTATGTTTATTGAAATAATTGAAAAATTAGTCACTTAAAAAATTGAAAATTGAAATCATTTAGAATAAAACACGCACCAAGAATTAAAGTAGTAATTCTGAATTAATTCGATTTCTTAGTTTTGAATATTTTGACTGTTTATCAATCTATCATTAACATTTAATAAAAAAAAACTTTACACCGTTTAACGCGAAAAAAATTTAGCTTACAATATTATATAGCAAGATTGTATAAACAATATTAATTATAAACGATGTATAACGATTTAAATAAACAAATAAATATCTTGGTAATGAAACTTAAAAATTGTAAAAACTTTTGAGGAAATATAGGAGTTTAAAATATTCTTGTACATAATAGAATAGACAGTAAGTCTCCGTAAAGTCAAACGCTTAATAACCACTTAATATTTTGGCTTAATATTAGTCAAAAACATACTATGAAGAAATTTTAAAATCCTCTCCGTCCATATACCGAGTCACGTCACGGTAATATCTGATAGCTTCTTTATGTTTTGACCCTAAGTTTGACCGCTATAGATCGACCGCTAACCCGAGAACTCTTCTAAAGTCTGGTCCGGCTGGAAGAACGGGGAAGATATTATGCGAACGTGCTATCCGTTAGAAAAATACGGCGGCATAAAAGATTGTTATCAGTTGTAGCGATTCTGTCGGTTACACGCTCGCATCAATTTCAAACATGAATCCGTAGTCCGTAACGTCAACTTCGAATATTCAAATATTGATATTATAAAGGCACGTTATATTATTGACTTTAGTGAGTTGCTGTGCATTATTTCCATTTTAAATAACGTTGTTAGTAATCTTGTGATAGATCTGTAGATATTTTTTTTTGTGAAATTAGTATAGTTCTTACAAGAACCACCCTTCTTCCAAGTACCTTATACCTAAAAAATGTAGTATGACTTGAATTAGCGATCCACTATACCTCTGCAGTGGCTCGTCTCGCATGGACGCGTCACGCTCAGCTGATTGGGATTTGTTCCGCGACAAATCGCGCCGCGGCGCCGCGACTCTATTGTTCGCTGATTTTTCAGCGGCGCTGTTTCGCTTATTCCATTTTCAGCAGGCTTCGTCGATTCGTTGCACTGCTCTTATTTTCGCTTACCTGCATGAAGTTCAGACACATTTGAGGATACCAGTGCTGAAGTAGAAAAGTACCTATGTATTTGGTAATTGAATAATCTGACTGAGATCCCAATTTACAAAATATTCGAAAATTCGTATCGACTACTGGCTCATAGAGAAAACTCTACAAGGTTCGTCAACTAATATCTTTTTCGTTTAAGTAAATAAACTACCTTCTTTTCATTAAATGTGAATTTAAATAAAATCCTACATAGAAGTAGATCATAGGTAGTTCGGTAAAACTACTGTTTTTTTAATACATATTAAAAACATTGTAAATTTTTAATGGATAATTATTATTACAAGACAGGAAAGACGGTTATGCTATAAGTATTCCCGTTCTTAGGCCTAAGAAAGAGAAACTTAATTGATATGAATTTAAAACATTAAATATGCTAATACTCCTTGAAAATGTTAAATAATGATATAAATGACTTTTATGATTTTTACGTATATAAGGTTATTCCACGAGTGTCAATACATACATAAATTTAACATACTGGCATTCGAATTGAAATCTTTGGAATAATTATCTTCCCGCCGGAGAAATAAATAAAGAGAAGAGAATTTGAATTGTATGCAAATCTTCTGGAGATTAAATGGGAGAGTTTTGACTTCAGCGACCCTCTTTCGCAGTTGCTTTGTTCCTCGGGCTGCTGAGCTTTTGTTTTTAATAGTTGCAACGGATACTTCTCGTCTCATTAAAGAAGTGCAGAGCAACTGTTATTACAGGGCCGCTGCGCCGCGCGTCTCAATATTGGATTCCAGCGCCCGGGGCGGCGCCCGAGGCGGCCCTGGCCTTAATTGCAACGGATTTGCGGGTTAGCTTTAAGGCTGCAGTGCATATGCAGTGCAGGGCGAGATGTGTTTTATTCTGAGGCGCAATTATTATATGATTTTATCGGCGGCGCTTTTCACCATCATACTCTGGGCTACTACAAGTGTTGCTCATATAATATTATACTATTAATAAAAACGAAGTACAAATTCTATAATTTTATTTGGAGATATTTGTGCGGTTTTAATCAGTATTAAATAATATATTTCTGCAAAAACGTTGAATTTATTAACGGTATTTTACTTGTTTTTTTTTAGGTTTCTTCGATACCTAAAAATACATATACTATTACATATAATATTTAATAAAATAAATAAATAATGCAAACAAGTTTCATTTTATACACGTGTAAGTTGGCACTCATGATGTTTATTTTTCCTGTATAAATAATTACTAGATTGATATAATTTTCTTAAAAATATATTTTAAATCTAGACAATTAGATATCATTACTTATAAGAAGTAATATTTAAAGTCTCATTATTATTCTCTATTCTAAAAACTTATTAATTATCTTAAAAGTATTCAACACTATTTTATGAAATATATTCGATTAATTAGTTAAAATATCTATTTTTAAAATAATATTCGAGATTCTATACATACTTAAGAAAATAAAAAAAATATTATTTTATTTATGTATTTAAATTATTTTTATTTGAAATATTTACCTTTTTAAGACTCTATGTTTTTTAAATTAGTGTATAATATTTAGAATTTAGTATCTTGTGCAAAATAAATAAATATATTTTGTAGTATTGTTTTTTGTGTTTTATTATTTAGTATTTTTTTAAAGAGACAGTGTAGAGTCCTTTAAGTATTGGGTACCAGTTGATAGGGGTAGAAGAGGATTTTTAGCATTGCATACTGTCCACATTGATATAAAAATGTTTCATAGAAAAATAAGTAATTCCACGATAGTACGAGTATATTTCAAAAAAACAAAAAATCGCGAAATAAACTTTGTACTTGAAAATATACCCAAGAGTATGTTCGCAGCTAGAAAAATAAAAACATAGTTCAGCTTGCCGTTAGTGTGTTGTTGTCTCTATCAGCTCATCTTTGATTGCAGATATCGAGAGAGGCAGTAATTTAAAACTGACCTATAGTAGTTAGATCAATGTGCCGCGCTAGGAAATGAAAACATTTTATTAGTATTTGAGGTAATACTACTATTTCCAAGATAAAATAATCTCTATTTAAAAATAACCTGTTTAGAGAAGTTCATTAAATTTGTCAACAACTGTATAATAATGTATTATTATATATTTCAAAATTATCACATATCTCACGCTTATAAGAAGAAACCCTAAGTGGTCATATCACGTCTGAGCGTCCACACGAGTTTAGCCAAATAGCATATCGCATTAGATTAATTTACCGCCTAGGAAGAATTGCGTAAGGCGAAAGAAGACTAAAGAAGTTTTACTTTAAAAATTACTGCTGATCAATATGTAGTTTCAATAAGGTTTGACATCTTACTAGAAGGCTTCTTGCTGTTGACATTTCGTCCCCTTTGAGGAAGCCATCAAATGTGTCCTAGACGCGCCTTTGTTAAGTGCAAGCGTTGCTTATTTTATAGGTTTTCCCTTAGATTTTATTTTACGGGTGGATACTTTCCAGTGTGCGAAGGAGAATCCTAGGATGTGCAAAACTCTCTTGATTTCTCCCTATTCACGGCGCGGAGGCGTCATGGCATCAGGGCCGGATAGGAAATGATGTCTGAGAATTTTGATTGTTCGCTATCGTGCTCGGGCTGAACACGCCGCGTTCTGCTCCGAGCCTGTCAATATAATAATTCCAATGTCTGCCAACGCGGCCGGCCGATCACAGATATATTATAGCATTGAAATACGCGTGGGAAGAACCTAATACAATTTGTCAGGTTAATCGTGTAAACTGTACGCAAATAACAAAACACGAAACGTAGCCAGATAGATGTCAAAGTGCAGGTAATTTTCTTAAAATTGAAGACTTAAAAATTAATTGAATTTGATTAAAAATTATTTTATTTACGAGTTAAAAAAAAATAATACAGATTTGATATATGTTGAAATACCTACTGTCTCCTTCCGCCAGGGAGACAGTAGGTATTTATTATTGTGATTTTTTTCACATTAAAAATCACCTTACCTTACCCACCTCACTTTACCTTTATAGCGGCGATGCAAATACTTGCGGCCAAACCTCTGTCGCGATTTCTCCAGTCTTTCACCAGCGATATTCCTAATTCATAGTAGTACATACGAGGTCTAAGTTTATCTGTAATAAATTATTTGAAAAAAAGCATACCTATTACGTTAAAAATATGATTTAATTTATAAAAATATTTTTGTAAATTTTTTTTGTAAAAAAACAGTAATTTTTTATTTTATGAATGTTGAGGTGTGAAGCTGATTGGAAATATCTATAGTAATGTTTGTGTAACATAAATAAACAGTGAATATATATATTATGTAACCTCTGTTGTCTGTTCGTTTTTCACGCATGAACCACTGATCCACGGATATTGATGAGGTCTTTTTTATTCCGCAGGCGGGTTAGTTATTCTCACTTATTACAGTATCTCGCGTATTACAAAAAGCCCCTTAAACTTGTTTTTATATTGTTAGTACATTCTTTGGGCATTATAATGAACCCTCAAATTACTATAGGTTGTTATAATATTACTTATATTGCTGTTGTTCAATTCCCATTAAATATAAATATATAAACTTAATTGGGAGCCACTAAGTATAAGGCATTTTGAATTTAGATTAGCTAGTTTATATAATACTGTCACGAATGGACCTACCTGGCCTGCTTTAAGCTCCCAACTTTCTAAGCTTTCTTAATAAGGCCCTAATGACCATCCTTCCAAGAAAAACCCTATCTCGAGAAAACGGAACACCGGTTTTAATTCTTTTCTTTCCAGAACAATTCACCAGTGGAATACTCTTCATAGGTCAGTAAATGACCCATTACCTTGTACTAAGGCTGTTTTTAAGCGTAGGCTGCAAGTTGTTAAGCATACATTTTTTCCTCACCTACTAAACTCAACAGTATCACAGAAGCTAGCTCCTAAATATCGTAATTAGTTAATAATATATAAAAGTAGACAAACCAAATTCTATTTATTTAGCTCGTTTCCTCAAGAATTTATATCTTTATTTAAAGTAGTACATACAACTTCGATCTTGCAAATTGTACAAACAACCTTACATATTTCTTTAGCACTCCCTCAGTGTTGTGTGATTTTCATTAGTAATATTTATGTTGTAAAATTAAAATACTACGTACTATTTCACTTAATCGATTTGGACGGGATATTCGTCGTCTCTTGAGTCTCAAAGGCAGATGAAACGTTCAACATATGTTAAGTATTAAAAGGATCTATGGAATTGTAAAAGATATAGAAAATAGCGGATAGGCTGCTGAAAGATGCATTCAGCAGATTTTTGCTCTGTCAGGCCGAGAGAGGAGAGGAGAAGACGCGAGACTTGATTTTAACATCTTGTTTGCTGGGTTAATGTACAGCTAATTTCATTCTGACACCGCGGCGGTTGGAGTGTTTTGCTAACGTCGTTACGTAACTGAGGGCTGACGCAATGGGATAAGGGAAAAAGTTCTACGAGGTTTTGTGGTTCTATAGTGCCACTGCACACTGCAAACGATAGAGGATACGCCTGGATTCCGTAAATGGAATGACATATCAAGACACTAAAAGAAGCTGCATAGTTACTTTTGCGTTAGTATAATATACATATAACATATTGAAATATTGCACGTGCAATAAACTAGGAAATCCGTGTCGTAATTTATTTATTTAAATATTAAAGTCACTTATTTCATTAATTGCAGAATTGTATATATTGTTGTAGATGAATCAACGTGGATCCCGCTATTTGAACCCAGTTATATGGATTGTTACAAAATAATAAAACACGAATGTATCTCTGGAGAAGAATAAAAATAATAATTTTAATGTCTGTAAAATTTCATCTCTTCTTTTAGCCCCTAAATTAAATTTTGGAAAATGCTGCTATGTTGCTAAAAGAAGTCTGTAACTTCTTTGGTTTCTGAAATGTTTCTATTTTTACAAAAAAAATCACCCCCTCTTTAAACCCTTAGAAACCACTATATTAAATATTTTTTTATTGCCTGCCTACGTAAGTCCAAATTTCGTGATTCCGATTTTTGTAGTTTTGACTCTATGTTTGTGAGTCAGTCAGTCAATCAGAAATTCTCTCTGGTTAAGTTCTCTAATTATTTTTTTTTCTGTAGACACGCCAAACTCAGATTAGGTTTTTTTTAAGAAGCTTCTTAAAAATCGTACTAGTTGCGAAATAATATAAATTTATATCATCTTTGATAATTTACTGAAAACTTTTTGAGAAACTAAAATGGGAGCGAAGCAACCCATCCCGTGTACCGCAAGCACAAGCCGTTGCGCTAATGCAGCCGCAAACTTACCCGCAGGGCCTAGCATCCAACCCGTGGCCTTCGAAAATAGCACGGTAGACACGTAAGTGGCCCTAAGGGAGCGAAGAAACCCATCCCACAGGCACGAGTCAAAACGCACGAATGCACAACTTGCTGCTAACCTGGATTGAAGCCCACATTTGACATTATTTTTTATATGAAAATGGACAAGCAGACGCTATTTTAACATCAGTACCTGTCTCCACAGAGGTGAATATCGCTTGTTTAGTTCTTCAAACTTTAATTTCTGCTGATTAAATGGTGGTTAAATCATATTTCTGTCCTACGGGATAATCACCCATAACTAAACTCTATTAAAAAATATTACAAATTATGTTATTTTTAAAAGCTTAGTCTAGATGACCAACCTGAAAGTATGAGTAGTAATTGTCTATTTTGTAAGATACTGGTATGTAATGTAAGTAATCCTAAATTTAATTCTATAAGCTCTTACAAATTTGTGAGATGGTAACACGTTGTAAATTCCAATGAACCCTTTTGTCTTATGTCTTAAGAACGGCTCAGACATTATTAATAACCTGAGTAAACATTGGTGCGTAATATCTCGATCAAGTTGTTAAAAAAATACTCGAAACATACTTTGACTTTACTTTGACTGAATACTTGAACTTTATATTTGAAATGGTATTTTGTTTTAAAAGTATGTAAAAATATATTATTAAGCTGTTAACAAGCTGCTTATTCTGTTATCATGTAATCTGGTAACATGAAAAAATATTGTTTTTCCATTTCGAAGCTTTGGTATAAATACTATTGATCCTATAATATTTTTTTAGACAAACTTAAAACAAACTTAATACCTGTAGTTAGATAAGTATTTTTCGCAGATTTTTGTATATAATTACAGTATAAATTGTTGCGATTGAATTTTATTATTTTTAATTTTATAAAGAGTTTCTCACAAACTATGACAATAATACAAGGATAGGTACTTAATTTGCTAAAGAATGAAATGTAGTTTTTGAAAAAATATATATTTACGTATTTTTAATTAATATTATTTTTATTAATTAATATTATTTAAACAGTACCTATTAGCTATTCAACCCCGGCCTTCGTCCCGGCTTGGAAGCTAGACCCTCCAGACGGTTTAAACGGCGCCTTCGGCGCACAATGACTAGGTATCACGTAACGTAACGAAACTTAAAGTAAAGCCATTTCTAGTCTAAAAGTCTTGTTAAGCTGACATTGGAAAATTTCTATAAGGGTTGATTAGTTGGGATATTAAAGTAGGTAAAACATTTTATACTACTTTCTGACACAAAATTGTTTTACAACAAAAATCGTAAAAAGTTACTCTTTTTTAAATGAAAAAGGGTAAGAAAACGTATTTTGTCCATTAAAAAATAAGGGCCTCCATAACAGCTTCGGTCGTAAAATAAAAAACGTTTAATAGACTACCTTCATTATTTTATTTAACAATCCGTATTTAAAAAGTGTCCGTCGTGTCTTAAATTATTAAAAGTACAAATTATACAAAAATTTAAGCTTTTACTAAAGTAGTAAATTCAAGAAGTTGTAATGTAAAATAATAATATTATGCATATTAATTCTAAAGAATTTGTAATTGATATCTATTTAATCATACTTGAATAGGTATTTTAGTACATATAATAAATGACATAAACAGCGTCTATGGGAAAAAAATGGCAACTTTGTATTTGGCATTCTGATAAGGACTGCTGTCGTCAATATCTCATATTCCTTTTCAAGAGCGGTGTATCTAGTAAAATATGTTATTTCCTGTTGGCGAATTCGCTGACATAAATCAATTTCTCGAAGCAAGCGTATCCTTCCCTCACAAATGGTTGCCCAGAGCATGAGGTGGCATTAGGTAGCTATAGTACACATAATATTATAAAATATTGTTATTCTATTTTTATATACTCATGATAATATAAATCAATTATTGTAGAAGAGGTAAGAAAAAGGAGCTGCTAAAAAAACTGTTTAGTTTTGGCACGAAAATGAATAAATTTTTATCCAAAATATAAAAAAAACAATTTTTATTCTAACTTCTATGTACTTGAGCTTAAAAATTGTTTTTCGGTAAATAGATTTTTTTTTATAATTTCATTTGATATCAAAAGTAGGTTTTCGCTATAGTAACAAAAATATGCAATATCGTTTGACAATTTAACAGGATATTCAGCCATTGTCATTTTTCTTATATTTTATGTGGCATTTTAATATAAAAATATTAATTTGTATACGATAAATTATTTTAGTAAACGCTATTGAAAAGTCTAATTAATAGTTTATATTTCAGAATAATATTTATATTTTAGTGATATCCCGAAAACGATAAATGTTGCAATCTAATTTATGTTATTAATATATTTGATACAATTATAATAAATGAGTTATTTTGATATTTTCGTAAACCGCCAAAAACGTAGATATGTAATATGATTCATTATAATAACAAGAACGATTCTTTTGAGATTCACGATTACGAGGCCAATTTATAATGAGAAAGACGTAAAATTATATCCGTTCAGCATAATCGCAATGGCGCCGCGGAGAGATCTGAGGTTTTTCCAGCACTTAATATCCTTTATATGTGTCTGAGTTTCTCTCGGATGATTTTTCACATGAGTGAGTTTCAAACGCGTTGAATACATGATAACGCGGTTATAAATATCAAACCATCCGTGCGTAATACAACCTTCTGGGTATTATATCAGCACCGACTAGACTCGGCCTCACGTTTATTAATATAAAGATTTGAACAGAATGACGAGTTAGCTATCATACTGCTGAATAGATTCATAAATGCCGCCTCCAAGATTTAATTAGATTTCCGACCGAAGAGAGCACGGTAGAAAATGCACCAGTGCAATTATTGCAATTAATCATTGCAATTATTTAATTTAAAGAACATGTTATCCTGTCAAAGTATAAATTTGGTAATTTTTTCAATAATGTTTGTATCTTTTGTAATAATAACGTTAAAATATATTGAAATTATAAGAAAAATATCTAAAAGCTTAGTTTTTTTTTATCTAAACACAAGTGATGGATGTTTTTGTATATCAAAAAATATTAGGAAATCAGTTTCACAATTTAAGAAAATCAATAAAATATTTGTTTTTATGTCGAATTTCTTTTCATCTCTTTTTCTGTCTCATCTTTTCTCTTAGTTTCGATGGCCCGGGCGGGCGACTGATTTCGGAAGCGGAAACACATAGCCGCTGATATCGTCAGTATTACGACACACATCTGCAAAACTCGAAAGTCAAAATTATGCTCGTTGAAGAAATTCATTGTTCGTAATACTGTTCGTAATAATTAATACAGATACTCAATAAATATAACCAACTGTGCGCATAACAAATTTTATATTATTATAACCTTTAAATTAAGGCAAACACTCGTGACGTTTCGTGATTATTTTTTAAAATATGAACGCGAATATTACATGCAATAACATAATTACTACTGGATTGAATTTATCGAGCTAATAGTTCGATATCTAATATATTTACTTCTTCTCTTAATTTTTTTTTCTTTCTTAAAAAACTCTAAGTAATATTATATTACATTTTTTTATAGAATTAGGGTATAACTCCCATATACTTCAAAGTATGCATGTTCATAAGCTATTCACTTTCTTAATCAACCAATGAAAAGGAAACAGAGTAAGTTATATTACTATTATAGTAGTATTTTATTTATAAATAAATAAATTTGAAAGAAAGCATAAATAAATAAATCAAAATCAAATTTATTTATTTATGTTTTCTTTCACAATTTTCTAATATGATACTGCTTGCAGTTCATATTATCTTATTACCGACCACAAATTTTTGTTTTAATGTATATATATTTAATGCCCATAGAAATGGCACAATCTCTGTGGAAGAATGTAAAGGTGTTTGTAAAAAAGAAATAAAGTATATTTTAATTTGTTATTATTTCATTTGAATGATGCTGGCAGATAACTGGACTATGGATATTTGAAGCAGCCATTTTTCACGTTCTTGAAGGTTAATCAATTGTTCTGGGACGCCTAGTATAAAAATGTTTTGTGAATCGTACACTCGCATACTTTTCAGCGCAAAATACGAAGCAAGAGATGAATGACGAGACTTTCGAAGAGCGTGCGTTCACACGAATAACATAAATTTCATTGTATAAAGCCTATAAAGCTGGTAAAATTATTATTTTATAACAGCTCTTTTGGGGCATAGTTAATAATGCAGAGATGGTGTTGTGTGAAGTAGCGATCTATCGATAACTATTAACTAGGTTACATAAACGACTCCAAAATATTACTGGAGGTTACTCAGAGGAGGTTCCTAAGATACCTTTATCTCCGTAGGTATGGATATTATCTGGAAATGTTCCCAATACGTATCCATCAGCATTTTTATTAGGGTTGTTAGGCTTAATACACTCGAGTTTAGGAGGTAAGTCCATACATTGTTCTATTATTTAAAGTTTTTCGTGGATTCATCAAGAATCCCAGAAGATTGAGAGATTTGTTTCTTTGTTTCAGACCGTTTGACTAGATCGTGAAAGTACTCGCTATTTATACGATTAGCGTTCGTACCGACGTATACCAGTATAGACTGATTGGGAGAGCAGTCGAATTATTAAATTCCATTTCCCGGAGATTGATATATTCGTTTGTTCGCCAATAGGATTAAACAACTACTTCTATTACACCTTTGTGAGATCAGCGTGAATTCTTAATTTGTTTTCGTTCGCCTGGGAGCGTTATTTTTAAAATTATAGGCAGTTAGTTACTTTGTATTTTTCTTAACTAGTTGTGGTTATTTTTTGTTTTTTATTGTTATTGTTTTTTGTTCCTAATGTCGCTTTTTTCTTTTAGTATCAAAATTTTTTGCTTGTATGTTATGATTTAAATGTGTACATGTGGAAAACTGTTAAAAAAAAAATAAATAAAATAGACTTTATAGTCCGCCGGCCGCGGAAGAATCCTCAGCCAGCGCCTTCTGGTTCTGGCACTGCAAAGATGTTCGCGTCATTGTGGTTTATGAAAATCTCTCGACTCCAACCGGGGTACTGCTCGTATACGAGTTTGTCAAGGCACGGCGGAGAGATGACCCCGCCAACCAGCACGTATGTGCCGCGTGGCGTGGACCATTGTGTCCAGGCTCCGGCCCCAGAGATATGCTGCTCTCTGGAATATGGATTCTATGAAGATGAGAGAGATGCCCTTACATTTTTTAAAATATTAAAAATAAATCCCTTTAATGTGCATGAAAACATGTATTAAATATACGCTTTTTTTTCATATGCTGTTTTAGTCAATTGAATCTTGCTAAATCTGTACTGTCTGCGAAACGTCACTTAAATATTGACATGGGAATATTTTGCGACAAGGGAATATTTCTTCAATCTATTTTAGGAAGAATACATGTTTAAATGTCACTTAAATATAAGTGGCGCGATGAATATGGAGGTATATTAGATAAATATCTATATAAACGTCACTTATTTATTTATTTTTAGGCCACAGAAATACTTACATACAAATATTAACAAAATACAATTTTTAAAAACAGTTAACTTTATTAGTAATACGAAAAATAGTTTTAGGTGTACTTTCGAGAGTATATTTAAATAAGCCTTATTGCAACTAAGCCAATTATTTATTAAGTATTATTATAAATATATGATTGGGAGAATATATATCTGTATATTCGTCACATAGATAGTGACGCTAAAAATATAATTTAACATTTTTTGGAAGAGCGTATTTATGAAAGCATTAGAAAAAAAAATAGCTTTTTTATTTGTAACCATCCAATCCTGATATATTTTTGAAACACATCAAAAAATAAGCTAAGAGTATTGGTAAATTTACTTTTAAATTATGACTCGATGAAAGAAAAAATATTTTGATTTATTGCAACTTTGTTACAGATATTATTTACTGTTTTTTTTGGTACGGAACCATCTGTAAATAATGCACGTTTTTTGATATTTAAAAATTTTAAGTTTAAAATAATTAGCGTTTGCTTTTTCTTACATAGCCAATTCTTGGCGATTTCTCGCGTGCATTGTGTTCATTCGTTCAGATGGTCCCAGTTTTGAAATACGGCCGGCAATATTCCTATATCATCCAGAAATAGTCTTCCGCGTGCCTTTTGCGGTGAGCGGGCGCAGCATTCCTGGCCAAATAAATAATAATAAATCGCTAGACATATTGACTTGGGACTGCCTTTATGGCGCCCGTATTGCAAGCTTTCTTTAGTACATACAATTCATGTTAGTGGAACGAAGTATTACATAATATTGCATTTGTTTATAGAATCATTTTGTATCCACTACGTTCGAATTGTAGATATGACTAATGACACGCCTCTGGATTAAGATATCAATAACGTCATATACTTGGACAGAAAGGAGCTTCATTTGCATGTTCAGAAACCACTAGGTAACTCAAAACTGGTAAAATGGTCCTGGTAAAAACTGGTAAACACTGACGCGCAATATTCCAGGATTGCCCATTCGCCTTTCGAATTGCTAACTCAATGTTGTTTTTAAGTGTTATGTAATGTAACTAAGTATAATCTAGGTACATTAACTAAAGATACACCTGTCTCGGGAAAAAAAAATATAATGGTTTAGTATTTAAGCCAATTCAAAAAAAATAACTTTATGCCAACTTTTAAACTTAAGTTAAATGCTTTGGATTGTTAGTAAACCATACCATACTTAGTTGCAGAATCTAAAAAATTAGGCTGTTTAAGAGCTATGAACCTGTGATGAACGGACAGAAAAAGAGTCAAACTCTTTAAAACTGTATTTATTATGTAAGAATGTACCTAAAAATGTACCTTAATTTTTAGAAATGTGAAATTGACCGTTTTTATATTCAATTTGTTTACTTACTGTATATTTAATATTATTTACTATATTTTTCTACTTAAATGTTTATTTTACCTCAATACAAAATCGATAACAATAATGTTAATGCTAAATATTTTATAATGCACAATATCTCAAACGTTTTTAACCATAATAAACGAAATAACTAATTATGAAATGAATTTGCTACGGGGGGTGATTTGTTGAATCAGCTCGATACTGCAACTGTCCCGGTTGCCTGTCATGGTAGCGTTCGGTTTCATGGGCGGTAATTGAAAAGGGCAGTTCGCCGGTCCGACATTGTGTATTGTGAGCCGCGCTGCCGCGCTGCACTGCGCGCGGCTAATGGCACCTCGTTACATGCAAACTCTCAATTAAGTGCCGTCCACGCACCCGGATTCTGTGTGACCAGAGCCTGAGTATCGACGTCGCCCTGGCTTGAATTCTCAGTTCACATTTCATAATATTACCATTTTGATTTTTCCAACACCGAAAAATATTACTTAGTTGAAGGATTCATTCAATTTTTAGTTTAATCAGACCACATTTATTATATCTAATGCTAATTATCTCTACAAATTATAAATCAGAGTTGCTTTTCCCGTTGTTATTCTACCCCTTAATATATATATATATATATAGCTTGAATCTTTGGCAAGTTTATAGGTTATAAGAATTGCAATAAAATGGGAAAACTACTTCTCAGGAGCAAGATATCTTGATTCTCGAATTTTTATGAAGCGAAATATTCGATATTTAAAACGATCCGATAGCTGACGGCTATAGTGTAATTTCAGTACTGCGTGAACCATCATCTGCCATTAATTTGGGATCAACTGTCAATTCCAGGAAATAGCGTTGTCTTATAAAATTTTATGATCAAAATACAATATTTTGTTTTCAGATATTATCAGTTATGCCACGGCGGTGGTGAGGATCAAGTTATACACCGCAATACAGCTCAAACAAAAAAAGTCATTACCTCCCAACCATGAAGCTATGAGAAAAAACCTATCATCAGTCAATTTTACACACAATTGTATGGTACCATTCTTTTTTTATTTCGATTTAGATTTTAGAGGCGTGGTTTTCAAGAAGAGATAAAACGCATATAATTTAATGTTATGGCTAAGAATTTAGTATTATTATAAAGATAAGGGTTTGCCATTATGTTTTAAAAATGATTTCGGGTAAGTGGCCGCCGCGGCTGACTCGAACAAATTCCAGCCGAGAGGCCCAATTTTCAACCACTTTTTGCAGCAAGTTGGGCCGTATGTCAGCAATAACGCGCCGAATATTCTCTTCCAAGGCGTTAATCGTGTCCGGCTTATCTGCGTAGACAAGCGACTCCACAAAAAATAGCCCAGCGGTGTTAAATCGCACGATCTTGGAGGCCACGCCACAGGCCCACGACGCGATTTTACTTTATTTTAGAGTGATTTAAAAAAAAATTACAGTGATTTTTTCTAAATTTGCACTATTTGCAAACGTTGTTCAGGAGTAAGTCTATTCATTATGAAATGGCAACCCAAACTGAGCATAAATCAAGTGACAGCTGTCAAAAACACCAACTACGAAAAAAGTAGTGCCAGATTGAAAACCACGCCTCTAAAAAAACAACCTATATATTGTGCTGTTGGTTTTCCGAATAAACGATAAATAAATAAATAAATAATTTCATACTTGCAAGCACAGAACAACATACCATATGTGGAACCAACAAAGAATGTTCTGCTACAATTTACCATCCTGTTACGTCACGATCCTATGGTCACCCGGAATACTTTCACAATGTCAGTAGTGTGCACGTTTTGTTCTATAATAGGAAGGAAGGAAGTCAGATTGTGTTTATCATGGACGGCTATTTATTTATTTATTTGTTTATTAAAATATCCATACAAAATAATATAATTAAATGTGTATACTGGTAACATTGCCCCGTTGAAAATCAAAATACTTTACAAAAAATTAGGAAACTTTTTTAGGATTAAAAAAAACAGGACAGACAGCTAATATTGTATAAAGGCAATCAATTTGTTCTACATAGTTAGTTTTTATTTAAACTAAAGATCAGAAGGCGTGCTATCGTTTCGATATCCCCTTTATCGGCAACCATGGCCGTTTTGAAAATGATATTTTTGAGTCATAAGAGAATGGTTTGATTTTTACAAAAAGCAATCGAATTAGACGATTAAATGTAATGTTATAAATAATTAGTATTAATGTTTTGATATTATGGAATTTTAAAATCTAACGTTTATGGCCCAACGAATGCAATAGCTAAATATTTTCTTGCCTACCGCACTAGATAATATCCTTTCCGCGGTAGAAACTAAATTCGAATATACTATAATAATATGTACTACATCATACTCTTACTACCTCTTTTCTATAGATATCATTTCTGTAAATGATTACTATTTCTAAAATTCTATTTTTTTATAAATATTTCAAAAATGTTTACATTATTTATCTATTTAACTAAATAAATTTATAGCTACCTACTAATCTTACTAATTATTAAAGAAGTCTATCATTATAAAAAGTATAATGGAACGAATTAAAACAGATTTTTAAAACAAAAAGCAACCGGAACAAAATAAATAGAAAAAGTAGTCATTTCAAATCCTAATATATCCTGTAGTAGATCCAAATATGATTTTTATTTTAAAGGCGGAGCAACTAAGAAGGGTTTACCTGCAAATGTAATTATTGCTTAATCCTCCAAAAGCAAACAGTCTAAGTGTTGCAGAAAGACCGTTCTGAATTAGCCCAACGAGTGTGAATTTCGTTAGCTGAAATGAAATTTGCAAATTTTTTTACGGGGGCTTTCTCTACGTTGGCTGTAAAATTGAAATTACATTTTGACCCTTCTTTTGTAATTCTAACGGAAGCTAATCTAGGGCCCGTTGCTGCATTTTTAATTTTTCATTCGTGTGGCCAAGTGCGTATAGGCTATAAAATTCATTCGTTGAAGCAAAATGAGAAAACATAATTTACAAAGCCCTACAACAAAATTTACACGTTACAGTTACAAATGTAGGTGTTTTTTTTTTAATAATTTTGTATAATTTGAAATACATATTTCTTAACCAATAAAAAATATAACGGTAAAATAGAGAAAAACAAACTTGTAGGTCTAATATTCAAAATATGTTTTAAAACAAATTTTAATATTTTATCTATAATTATTGTTGTATATAATTACAAATTTTTAGAAAAAAACATATAAAAGACCTGAATGTACACACAAACCATCTGCCTCTTGTTAAATCTTCAGTTGCACTTTTTATTATAACAATTTTGTTCATTTTAGTTTTCAAATTGTCAGCTGAATGTCCAATTCAATTCAATTCAATGTTAATGTTGCCAGAAGCAACTTTTATTATTCAACTATATACAATTACAATGTATAGATCCAGCTAAGACATTGTCTTATCTGCCGCTTTCTTAATCTTAACTAAAAACAATTTATTTAAACATGCATAAAATATATACAACGTACTTAAAAATTAAGTTGACGTAACGTATGTGATTACAAACAAAATTAACCTAATGTACCTAAAACCTAAATAATTTTTAATATGTTTTTTCCATAAATTCTTTTAATTTAATTTTTATTACCGATTTCCTTTTCCATGTTTATAACAGATTAAATTACGTTAAAACAGCAGCACACGCTATAAAGTTGATGTAAAATATAATATTTTGTTTCTGTAAAAAATATTAATAGAATAATATACCATATCTAAACTTGTTATTGGCTTAGTTACAAATAACGCGACTATTTATAAAATAAAATATATATATAAAAAATGTAAACATATAGAGTGAACATCTTCGAAGGCAACTTACCGTTTGAAAATAGAATTCCACAGAATACAAAGTCGTTCCATACAAAATGTATGAGAAAATGTTTTTTTTTTATAATTTTTATCGTGAATTTTCCGATGTTTTAATAGTTATTATTTGGGGCGGAGATAAATCCAACAAATCAAAGATCATAAAAATTGGTTCAGCCGCTCTTGAGTTATAAATCGTGGTACTAAACCGACTTTCTTTTTTAAATATGTATAGATTTGCGTAACCTTCGAAGTATTCAGTCACACCTGGTCATAGATTTACGCTAAAATGTCTAGGGCGAGCACCATGAAAGTATTTTGTTCTATGTAAGGCGATACTTCCGAATCTGCGTATTATCTATTTTATATAAATAATTCGTATGGAGAATGAATGGCATAAAACTACTTATGTATAGACTCCGCGTTACAAAAGGTTGTACTGAGTCGTAAAGGTATGGCCAAAGTAACATTCTGTATAATTCCGGACTTGAAAAGGTTAGACCTTTTAAATATGAATGACACGCACGTGTCCATCACGCCATATTTATGACGACATCTAAAATGTCGTCGCATTAATAGATAAAAAGATACCTTTTTGGGGGCAGAAATTTCTATCCGTGGGTAATACTGGGTTAAGGTTATATTACTTAACCTAGTTTTGTTAGGGCTGTGAGAAAAACATACAATCGTGGCTTCAAACTAACAGGAATTAGTTCTTTGTTTTCTAGTTCTTAGTCTTTTGTTTATTAGGCGTTTGTCTAATAACATATTACATTTAAATGTTTGTTGATGTAAATTAAGTTGAAAATGCGCAATGACCTCTATCGAGTAACTTAGCACACACATTGTCAAATATAATATGTGGTTTTCAACAAATGCAAGCGCTAAACGATGAGATCGGATGGCACTAGCTAATTTACAATGATCTCCTGTGGGAAATCACAGATGCATATCCAATCCCGATTCTCATACATAGGAGAGATAGAATAGTCATTCGTCGCTATAGAAATCATCCGATATGGCGAAGCGCGAATTATAATAGAATATTTGGCGTCATGAAGCTAGTATCTGTCACGGCATAATATACATTCTGTATAATTCTATTATTTGTGAATTTTGTTCTGACAGTTTGATAGTCTTAATCATTTATGTTATTTTAAAGGTTGCTGTTTTATTTAACCATGAATATTTATTAACAGCTAAATAAAAAAATAAATAGAATAGGTATCGTACTCGTACTCGTATTTATTTTCAAAATTACTTTTATGAACCAGAAGAGCTTCCATCATAGTAACAGTGGGCATGTAAAACAAAATATTTATTTGGAAACACCTCTTACGAATATAATATAAGAAACACGACATAAATGGATATTTTGTGTATTCTAAGGCACGCATAAAGATGTAAGGAGATGTTCCCTATTACGCATAAGAAATTGTATAACAAAAGCGAAAATAATTCACGCAAAAATTTAATAATTTTATCAAAGCGCTCGTGTAAATTCCCTTTCTGTATTTTGCTCTTTCGTTTGATCGCTCTCGCTTGGCGAAGCCAACCATGACCCGGCGCGGCGCGGCCTCGCGAGCGGACGAATTTCTATGACCAGAACATTTCTTTTTCAGAAACCACAATGAATTTGGATATGACGTTAAAACAAATCACGTTTGAAATTGCAGGGCCAATTAGCTTGATTTTTAACGAGAATAGTCTTGGGAAACGGTCTATAATTCTAACACAAGTATAATCTGGATTTGTGTTTTTTTACTATTTACTTAGGACCAGATATATAAAAGTAAAAATATATATAACAAAACATAACATAACATACTAATGAAACTATTAAAGATTAATATTGCAAAAAATTGTAAAAAGAATCAAAAAAGTTACTTATATAAGTAAAAAAGAAATATATTTTGTTTGGTAGTTGCAAAAAATTTTAAAAAGGAAGGAAATGGTATCCACAAAGAAAATGGCATAAAAAAGTATCCAACCTAGTATTTAATGTTTACTACTACGAAAAAGGCTATTAAATGTTAAAAAGTTTAATATAAAGAGTAATTTGGAAACGATAACTTTGAACGCAACGATTTCATTAGAGATTTGCAGAAAATGATGATTCAAAAGATTTTTGTTTTCATATGATAAAATCAGAAGAACGAATTGAAATATTAGCAACTATACTCGTACAAGATATCCTGGAACGATTTAGAGTTGCATACCTAGTTTAAATATTTTATTCTAATTTTATTCTTATTTAGAAGTTGTTCGTTCATAACTCTGTGTAATTAAAAACATACCACATAGTTATTGTCCTATCTCTTCTCATACATGTTAATCACGTTTAACCGCTTCAATGAAGAATCTTACAGTCCTCTACAAGTGTCATTTGGTTTTAACGAAGGCTGTATCTTTTTATTTATTTATTTGTTGACAGTAACTTAACATCAATTACATATTATGCAAAGTACTACCTAACTAGGCAATGCCCGTACTAAAGTACACTTCACTAGAAGCATCGTTCTTATAAGCATAACCGTCTCACTGCGCAACATACAATTACAAATATTTGAATTGAATTGTATGAAATAATATATAATATATAAATAATAATATGTAATATATAAATAAAAATAATACTGAAATAATAATAATAATAATGATAGATATAATACTATATAATATATATATATATAAATAATAATACATACATGTACCGTTAATAACTAATACATATTTTTTATAATAATTTATATATTATAAAAATATTATATAGTAATAATACACATAACCCAAATAATAAACTATTATTAAATCAATAATATAAGATATAGTATCTACACAGTAAAGAAATTTATCTTGTTATGTAATTGATTAAAGTCTCTGTTTGATTTCTGCCGAGCTCAAGTAGCCAACAAGAACGCCGTTATTCATAAGGCCGTTTAATTTAAATGAAGTTGGCGTTATGATCTCTTTTTTGTAATTAGTTATAAAAAATATACTGAATAATATTGCTTTTAGAAATAATGCCCTTATTGGCTATTATTATCAATTTTAGAATGACTTTAACCGCAGCTTTTCGATGATTTTATCGAGCGCTGGGTAAGATGAGATCTACTTCAAGCCAGAAATAGTCGAGGTATTTATATTTCACGGTAACCAAATAATGTGGCAACGTCCTCAGACTGACACAGGGCATGATGGGGCAGGGTAGGCCAGGGACTGCAGTCGGGAGGGCGCTCGCTACCGCCCTCCCGCTGGGTTTGTTAACAAGCGTTTGTTGCTCCCCCATCCTTTTCATAATGTAATAGTGTTTGTTCGCCAAACTTACCATTCCGTGTATCGTCCTCAACGTATGGTAGGTAGGTATGCGAGGCAGATTACTGGGGTTAATTCAATGGACGTCTACTTTATGTAGATACTTACTTCTGTGGCAGGCCGACGCAGGTTTTATACAAACTTATTTGCTGACGCTTTTGTTATTTTTTTGTGTAACTGAAAAAAAAAAATGGTATAGGAATCAACAGAAATAGTTGATAACTCTTTGGCGTATATATTTTTATGATCGGCGGTCTTTATTAAAGTTATTAAAGTAGCAGCTATTTAAATGCGCGAATAAAAATTTAATAAAAAAAAATTGTAAATTTCCTAATCCAAGAGTATTTTTAGGGTAGAGTTATTGCTTAACCCATTCTCCAGATGGAAACGTTAAGTCGTTTATCCGGTTTTTTTTTATTTTAGCTTTAGACGTATTGATTTGAAGTTTTACTAACTCGCATTTTAGGGTTCCATATTTTCGAATGCTATGTAGCTACTAATGGTATCGACCGAGCGGATACTTTTCCACTTTTGTATTCTAATAATTTATTGATTAGTTTTTGCTTCATAGTTTGTTTTTATTATTTTTTATATTAAAAAGTATTTTCCATTGTAGGAAAATACAAAAAAAAATGTTTGTTTTACCGACGAAATAAATTCGAAAATAAATGTTTTTCATTTGTTTATAAATTGCAATCGGTCTCATTTCTATTAAAACCCTAATGGAGTGTGGGCGATGTTTACACGGTCAACATAATTTCACGTTAGTGTATTCGTTTGATCGTATGTTAGTGCCATTGGCTGGCTAAATACGAAAGCAATTTCGATGGAGTGATTCGGACGGAAGCGTGTTTATGTCCGAATACTAAACATTTGTCGCTGCCGGACCACAAGTTACGAGTAATAAATACCGCAGGCATTAGTGTATCGATTGGCCATAGTCACTAGTCACTAGTCATCATGCTAATGACATTGCATGTACATTCGATTGACCAACTCCTCAATACCTCAGTTTGATATTTTTTTAATAAAAGACAAGTTTGTGGTATAAATAAAGATTGGCAAGATAAGGTTTTCTAAACTGTAAACATGTATGCTTCTATGCGGGTTGTTTCTATATTTACCAACGATATAATAACAGTAAAATATAATTTATATTTCTTTGTTAAAAAATAGCGCCATCTACATTTTGGAATAATTTTTTCCGTACCTACTAAATTGTATGAGGTTGAGCTATCTAAATCCACTAAATAATCAATGGGATTAGATTAAATTATTTATTACATCGTGAGATATTATTTGTCTTATCTACAGTCACATTTCCTATTAATTTCAAACAACATAGTATAAATAAGGACAAGACAAACTATTGTAGATACAAAATAAAATGCAATTTAACTATATTACCTTGCTTGGTTTAAAATTAGGTGGGTCTCAATTTGTCAAGCCAACATGCGTAGCTAAAAATTGAACTACTTTTTAGGCGGATTAATGTTGGATTTCATTCTTTTTTCCTCAAAATGACTAACCTACAATGAGCAATTTAAATGCAAATTAGTCTATGAAAAAAGACATAATCTGCCAACGCGAAATATTTCTAGTTATTTTTTTGACAAGTTTGTGAGTTTTTTTATCGAACAATTTTGTACGATACATTTTTCGTGTATCAATAAATAGGTTGCGCCCAGTGTCCTTACTCGTTAAAAGAGCAAAGCACTGGTTTTCAGCACAACTCTTATAAATCAAATATTTTTTAAAACATAGAAATCTATATAAAAATAGCCAAATAGAGGACTATTAACAACACCTGAGCTAGCCTTATTGTATTTTTTTCCTTATAGATAAATTTCAAAAATATAAAATACAGTCCGAGTGACTGAATATCATATGAATATCTAGTAGAACTAATGTCAAATATTCAATTCAGTTTGGATGAAAACGAAGTGTCGCTTAGAAACATTTCGGAATCCATTATTTGACGTCACCGAATAAGCTGCCACATAATTTATACTAGCGAGAACAAAGAGTCTGGGGTCAACAAAATTTTACCATCTATCAGCAGAGCGCACAGATTCGATTGTTTTTATTTTTATTCCAGCGCCCTGAATAATTCAGCAAAAGCCACTCGAATATATTGACACCACTGAAAACCTCGTACATACTTGCGATTACAATTTTACTTTAATCTTGAAGATCTTTTTAGAGCTCATGATCAGCATCGTTTTAGAAAAAATAAGGATTAAGTTTTTATTTAGCATAAATCGATCTCAGCTCGATGATTCGTTCACTTGTGATGATACAAATTAATAGTAAAATTCGAAAAATGCTTCACTTTAGTAGTTTCCTTTGACATTTTGCAGTTTCAGGGTAATTTTTAATAAGTTTTAATTTAGCTATGGATCTAGACGGCATTAATAAAACGAGTTTATAGCTATGGATTAATTTTATAAATATATAAATCGTCAAGGAGTATATTATGTCGCGTCTAAATATCTTTTGAATCGTAATATATGATCACAATAATGAAATGACAATCGTATAAATATTCGTAAACACGCAATTTTACCAAATATGTTTTTTTACATTATACTTTAATAACAGATGTAAACGAGCTTCTGTAATGGCGAAGAGCCTAGGGATCTTGAGGTCCGCGGGTGATATTTGAGTATAAAACGGTAAAAGTTAGAAAGAGTTATTAGTGAGGCAAACCGTATATACAAACTAAATCTATTTTCCCATACATCCATAAAACTATACATATACACAAAGTTATACAATGAAACTGTTATTCATATAATATCATTATGGTGTATTAATTAATTAGTTTTAATTAGTCATAACCTGGTAAATGTTTGTATGTTAAATATATCAAACCTAAGTTTAATACCATAGGCATATAACTGAAATGTGATCGGTCTACTAACTAATTTGATTGATAAGGGTTTCGAAGGGATTATTTTCCGAATATGTTTATGTATAAAAATACAATGCTACTATAGAAAAGTCTACTTTAGGACGTCAAAATACACAGCAGTCCGCCTTTAGTTAGCCGCTACACGAATAATTATAATTATTATCAACTAAGTATTCTAATCAGACCTGCCATTACAATTTGTTTGACTTTACCTTTTTTATAATAATAAAATCCATTTATTTATTTGATTACAATTTACAATTTTAGAAAATATTCCAATTAAATTTTGTACTTTTTCTAATACTAGGAAAAAATCGGAGTCTCGCCGTTGGTTCTTGCTTTTTTACAAGCTTTTATTTAACTTGCAATTCCTTGTATGACGGTTTAGGTCAAATCTTGCAAGCTGAATTAGAATCACGTCCCCTCATCTTACGTAGTTGAAATTTGATATGATGGTTCAGTTTCGATGACAATGCATTTTGATGGTAAGCATGACCTGATACTACACCCAGGAATGACTCCAGATGAAGGGACTCCTCAATGGTCTACAGAACAGACATGACATTTTGTACACGCATTCAAGCACTTAAATAAAAGCTTGTTTGAAAAGAAACCGTTATTTCGTGCTCCGATTCACTAACGTGCGGGATTTTTCAGTCTAATGCATATATTTCAATACATTTTATTTCAATACAATGAATCAAATTGTGTAGCAAGTGCTTTGATGCTGAAGGATAATGCAGCTGTTGATATCTTTCGATAGCATATAAATCTAGTAGGGTATTTGTGGTTATTTTTGGTTTCGATAGCTAGTTTTAATTATAACTAGACAGCCAAAGTTCATTATAGTTTCAGAAATGATTAGGGTGACTCCGTTATAAATGTACAGCGATAGTAAATAATCTTAGGAACTTAAAATAAATTATTATACTTATTATATAACATAACAATGCATTATCCATTACATTGTATCAGAGCAGTTTCCAAAAATATTTGGGAAGAAAAGGTCCAGTAGTTCCTATATTTCTACTTCAAAACGAATTTTTGACAAAATATACTTTTATCTATTCAGAATGCTAAAATGCAGGTTTCATCGTAATTATTTTATTCTTCTACATAGCTCGAGAAGATGCTAAAATGACATTAAAAAAAGATTTCTTGCACGTTTTTTTATCATTACTCACAAATATTTATAAAAAAATCATTTCACGACAAATATAGATTTTGATATGCTCTTTCATAGTAAAAATTAATTCTAAATTTAAACAACAAAATAAAAAATTATTTCTAATTATTTCTGTTTTAAATAACGGTCATACTTAACAGTATAAGTAAATTTGAAATGTATAGCTATTTTAGATAGGTAATTCACCAACAAATAAAGGTAAAATAAATAAGATATAAAATATAAAAGTATCATTCCGTTAACAAAAAATTTTGGTGACACTATACCTAAATGTCTAAATGGCGATACAATCGTAAATAGTACCCTTTGTTGATTTCACCCATTGAACGCGTCCGATGGTATTGTAACTTATGAACTCAGCAAAAGTTAAAATACAAAACCGGCTTCCACCGGATCCAAACTAAATCTATTAACGAAATTGAAAATAGGGGTACAAATCAAAATACGTCGATAACGTGCATACGACAGCCCCATGAACAAGAAGTTATTTCATAGCTCCCGTAGATATCTTTTTAAATAATAAATAATATTAATCTATAAAAGCAATAGTTTCAAATGTAAAATTAATATATTAGCGAATTAAGTTCATCAATGATAAGTAATGAGTGAACGTTAAAAAAGACATACAGTTCGAATTAAGAACCTCATCTTTTTTTAAATCGGTTCATAAAATTATTAATAATCTACATAAATGAGTTATGTTTATAGGTATCATTTAAATATATAAATTGGTTTTTTTGATGTAATTGTATTAAAATATTAAAAAATACGCAATTTTAAAAACGCATTACTTGCTTTAAGCAAGTTGGGTAAGTTGTAATTGGTGTAAATATAAATAAACTGAATTTATGAGTGTTGTTATATCGAGCACTAGGCAAGGTATAGTTTCATATAAATTGAAACCTCATCAAACGACGGACTTTTTTTGTACTACATTGTACTACTATCAGTTGTCACTTCCTGTGGCCGCCCGGCAGCGCGTCCAGACGGATGCCCGTTATTTAGCGGAAGTCGCCGAGAGCGGGAAGCGCGCCATTTTCATATGCGCAAACGAAACGGGCGAGAAAGAACAATGCCGCCGCCGTGAGTGCGAGAGGGAGGGAAACGAAGCTTATCGCGTCGCCATTTTTGGGCATATGGCGGCCGGTCGTAATGCGGCCATTGCTTGCTTGCATTGTCCGCCCAGGGGATTCGTTACCGATAAGCGGGGGCGGGCGGCTCGTTTAAATTTCTACGTTTGCTCTACGATAGGGCTTGGCGTTTAATAAATAGAGACGATATCACGCTAAGGGCCAAGTCATAACACACACATTAAAGAAACTTCGTAATCTTGTAAACGATAAATAGGAAAACGAACTTCAAAATTACCAGTTATGAGTCCGGTACAGAGAAAAAATTATGGGCAATAAATGCTAATAATAAGTGCTAAGTAAAACATGACCAAATATTAATTCTTTTCCACAATGACTTGAAAGTCTGAAATATTCTGGTATACTCGTACAATAAATTAGTACAATTATTATATATATAAATACTAGCTGACCCGGCCACGCGTTGCTGTGGCTAAAGTTTTTGTTATATTAAGGATAAGGATTTCAATTTTTGTTTAAACACACGTGCAGTTAAATCATGACGATGAATGGCTTGTTGTCCTGGCAATAGTAAAGTTTGTATCTCTTCCCAATTCGGATTACATGTGAATGTAATAAATAAATCCGGTCGGCCGTAATGACGTACGTAAGTCATCGCATCTTGTATGTATTCCTGCATGTTCCGTGGACTGCCGATGTAGCTTGAAGGTAAAATGAAAGCATTACCGATGTCATTGGGATTTAAATTTCCATCGATGTTTCCAGCAACAGCATCTCGTAAGTGAATATATTCTTCCGATCGTAGTTTTGCCTGGTTGAATCGAAGGAATCGCAAGCGTTCGCTTTCGACCTTAGCATACATATCAACAATGTATTGATGGAACAGCTGACGATATCGAAGGATATAATTGTCTTGATGTTGTCTAACCATTATTCGGTGTGCGTAGTAGTTCATTGAGCTAACTTTATTATTTCTGTAATCACCTAAAAAAATAAAAAATAAAATGCAATACGAAATTAAAATCTATACATACAGTAAGAAAGTAAATAGATAATTGTCAAATTTACCGGTATTTGGATCATACTGTTTGATATTAAGGTGATATTCATCTTGTCCTTGCCAAAATATCAATGGATATTGTAGTGCGTCATATGAACGGTGTAGATCCGAAATCGTACTGACAGTGTTGTCTCGCCGTGTAATGTTTATAGATCTTTTGTCAACTGGATCACCAACCATGATAACAGCAACCTCATCAACAGTTGGAGCGTTGAATCTACCAGCATGTTCACCTAATGGTACTTTGTCGGCTTTTATGACGATTTGATAATTGTCATTTTGCAGTCGTGGCGAAACTCTTTTGATCAATTGAATTAGTTGATTGTGATCTTCTAAAAAATTTTCCAATAATATCACAATTGCTCTTTCCTCTGCTTGTTCAATAAAATTATACAGGCACCGAGTCGTCACGCGCTCTTCACAATCGCCCATAAAATAAATTTGAAGAAATTTCGGATTGTTATCAGGCATTGGCATCAGTGATCCGATTTTATGGTACACCTGGCCTTGAATTTTGAATGTAGTTTTTCAAAATTACGTCCATCGGATGCACGATCGCATATTACAGTATAATACAGTAAATAACATGTGACGCTTAAACTCATGAATGAGGTAGGCAAGGCAGACAGTCTTAAACTTTTAAACATTAATATATTTTTTTTTGAATTATAAATACTTTCAATTTCAATTTAATTTAACACCAATCGGTGCACAATGTTTTTGGTTAACCTGTCTTTAGCTAACACAAATAGATCCGACGGTTTCCCAACACGTGAACACGCAACATATAGTTGCCCATGAGAAAAACATGGATTTTCCAAATCTAAACCACAAATGGACATTGTTTGACCTTGAGATTTATTTATAGACATGGCGAAAGCCAAACGAATTGGAAACTGTAGCCTTTTGAAGGGTATGGTAGAATCTGATGGTATCATCGGAATACGTGGCAGTAGGACCACTTTTCCTTTAAACTTCCCAGCCAAAATGGTTGCTTCAAGAATGTTTCCGGTGATCTTTTTGATGACCAAACGCGTACCGTTACATAATTGAGGTGGATTCAAATTACGGAGGAGAATAATAGGTGAACCAATCTTTAATCGAAGATTATGTGGTGGCATTCCAGGGATATCTAATGAATTTAAAAATTCAATCGGAAAATTTACACTTTCATTTTCATCAACAACAGTATCGATTGATTTAAAAGACATCAGATCGCCTGGTAACAACTGTTGTATCTGGAAGTTAATTTCGTCAACATCAACGTTTTTGGCTGCCAAAATCGCCCGTTGACTAAGCCATTCATGATTCAAATAATTATCTGTATATCCGGGAAAATACTCTGAATCAATTCAGTTTTATCCTGAACAACAGTGCAAAAATTGTCTGGTAGTTTAATGCATTGCGTATTTGGTTGCAGTTTTATTTTACCGTTCCCAATATCTAGTAGTTGTTCGGAAAATATTAGTGCTGATGGATCATTTTGCAATTGTACTCGCATATTTATGGTCAATCGAAGTGTTTCAACACTTCGCCATAAGAATGATTGTTTCAAACATGCATTAATCTCATCCGCGAAAGTAGAGCGAGGTATAACCGGTAAGGTCTGCCGGAAATCACCAGACAAAAGTAAGATAGCACCACCGAAAAGTTTATTATTGCTGTTTAAATCTTGCATAGTTCTGTTTAATGCTTCAAGTGAATATTTGTGTGCCATTGTGCACTCATCCCAAATTATTATAGAACTCTTCCGCAACACTGCAGCTATTCCACTATTCTTTTTGATGTTACACATTGCATCTGGTTTATTATGAACGTCCAATGGCAGCTTGAATGTTGAATGTGCTGTTCGCCCACCATCCAGTAAAGTAGCCGCAATGCCTGACGATGCTAATGCTAATGCGATGTTTTTGTTGCGACCGTATTTTGGCAAGAATCAACGATATTAAAAATGTCTTACCGGTTCCACCGGGTGCATCCAAGAAAAAAAAACCGCCTTGTTCAGCAGCAACAGCCAGCATAATCCGATCATAAATAATTTTTTGTTCTGCTGTCAGTAATGGTTCACTGTTCATGATAATTGTTGCTAAACTTCCATGGTCATATTGATTTTCTCGTTGTAAATCGGTATTGACTAAGTCGGTGGCTGGACGATTAGGTGATGGCATACCATAATGATTAAGTGGTAAATTTGAAATAAGAACACATAAATCCTCGATCAAGACCAATGCTTCATTGTACATCTCTGGTGTATAATCTATGTTTTGGCATTGATTTGTTTGTCTAATTCGGTGCAAGATGTCTTCTGTCATACAATTTTTATATTTTTCCCACAAAGTTTGTGCTTGCGAGGGATAACATGTCGTCAAAATAATTGCAAACAACTGACGAATGTTATTCGGTGTTGATGTCAACGCAGCATCAGCAAGCGTTAAGTCCCAATGGTTATCGTCTTCTAGCAATTGCAGTTCACGACATGCATCCTGGTATGTATTGAATACTCGACCATTAGTTGTCGTAAAAATTCAAAAGACGTTGGTCCGGGAACATTCACCAATAACAAACGTAAATAGAAGCACTCACGTTGCTTTGGATGTACCGTGTAAAGTCTCCCCAATGTCTTAGCTTTGAATATGCCTGTAATGGAAGGATGTGGTTTTCCTTGTTTCCGTGGCTCCCATTTTTTACTGGATTTGTTCCATGTGAAATAACGTGGAACATCACCATACACCAATGTCTTCGCGAATTGGCCAAAAACATCAGGTTTTTGACACAATGTAAAAAATTCAGTTAGAGTCGTTTTCGGAGCTTCGAACGCTCTTTGGAGAACATTTTCTTCAGTGAAGTATACACGTTGACCGTTTTCAAGATGTATTGCCAGATGTTGGACAGCAGGATCTCTTTCGTGGATGGGAAAGCTGAGAATATGCCAAATAGCTTCATTGCTGCTAATGTATCTGCCCATTTGGTATCGTGCTATTTCGTCATTTTTATTTATGTTTTTTACTTCAAATATGGCCAAATCACTGCCTTTGTTTACATATTTACAAATATACTTAATTGATTTAACAGAACTGCAAAGCTCAACATTGATATGAGCTTTGTAAGTTTTTGAAAGTAGTGGTGAGTATGGTACCACCCACTGATTATCAAACTCAACTTGATTTGGAAAGTTCGGCAGTCGCATTGTAAATGTGTGGCCACCATTCTCAGTACTTCTGCGGCGATACATTGGATAACCATCAATATCCGTGATCGTGTCATTCGTATGCGGCTTTGGGAAGTTTTTTTTACATTTTCCATTTTCCATGCACGGTGACGTCATGTTGAAAACACCGCATGGCCCATGGATCATGTGTTTGGTGACAATATCAAATAATTCTTGATCAATTAATGGGTCTGGAAATTCGGCTGAAATTATTTGATCAATTTCTTCAGGACGGATTCTATCTTTAAGCCAAACCAAAATGTGGGCATGAGGCAAACCTCGCTTTTGCCACTCTATCGTATACAACCAACAACGTGTGATACCAAAAATTGTATATTTTACAATAAAATCAATTAAGGATTTCAATTTTTGTTTAAACACACGTGCAGTTAAATCATGACGATGAATGGCTTGTTGTCCTGGCAATAGTAAAGTTTGTATCTCTTCCCAATTCGGATTACATGTGAATGTAATAAATAAATCCGGTCGGCCGTAATGACGTACGTAAGTCATCGCATCTTGTATGTATTCCTGCATGTTCCGTGGACTGCCGATGTAGCTTGAAGGTAAAATGAAAGCATTACCGATGTCATTGGGATTTAAATTTCCATCGATGTTTCCAGCAACAGCATCTCGTAAGTGAATATATTCTTCCGATCGTAGTTTTGCCTGGTTGAATCGAAGGAATCGCAAGCGTTCGCTTTCGACCTTAGCATACATATCAACAATGTATTGATGGAACAGCTGACGATATCGAAGGATATAATTGTCTTGATGTTGTCTAACCATTATTCGGTGTGCGTAGTAGTTCATTGAGCTAACTTTATTATTTCTGTAATCACCTAAAAAAATAAAAAATAAAATGCAATACGAAATTAAAATCTATACATACAGTAAGAAAGTAAATAGATAATTGTCAAATTTACCGGTATTTGGATCATACTGTTTGATATTAAGGTGATATTCATCTTGTCCTTGCCAAAATATCAATGGATATTGTAGTGCGTCATATGAACGGTGTAGATCCGAAATCGTACTGACAGTGTTGTCTCGCCGTGTAATGTTTATAGATCTTTTGTCAACTGGATCACCAACCATGATAACAGCAACCTCATCAACAGTTGGAGCGTTGAATCTACCAGCATGTTCACCTAATGGTACTTTGTCGGCTTTTATGACGATTTGATAATTGTCATTTTGCAGTCGTGGCGAAACTCTTTTGATCAATTGAATTAGTTGATTGTGATCTTCTAAAAAATTTTCCAATAATATCACAATTGCTCTTTCCTCTGCTTGTTCAATAAAATTATACAGGCACCGAGTCGTCACGCGCTCTTCACAATCGCCCATAAAATAAATTTGAAGAAATTTCGGATTGTTATCAGGCATTGGCATCAGTGATCCGATTTTATGGTACACCTGGCCTTGAATTTTGAATGTAGTTTCAAAATTACGTCCATCGGATGCACGATCGCAAATTTTAGTTGCCCCAAATGACGTCATTTGGAAGCAAGAATTAAATTTGCGTATCTTACGCAAAAATAATTTGGAATCATCTGAATTGCCAGTAAGAAGGGATAATAAAGGCTCCGGCGGAGCGGGTAGAGGTGACAGCACAACTTTTCCTGATGCGCAGCACATGCCGGCTGCTTCATTCCGAAATTTCAATGCCTGACAATATTGACATACTATATCCATTCCACCGATAGCAGTTTTTGAATGCGCTGAGTAGTTAATATCTGGTGCATATTCAAAGGCAAGCCGAACGAATGATGCACGTGTTAATGAGCGGCTGATCCGTTGCCTTTGTCGATCTAGTACTCGTACTGTAGCTATGTTTCGTTTTCGTGCCGCTCTTGTTCTCGTAATATTCTGTTGCAGACGTTCGTCACACTGTTCTTGAGATTCTCGTGCACGACTTTCTGCAGTCCTGATTCTTTGTGCTGCATTTCTTGGTTCGATTTGTTCTGGTAATTGCTGAGCTCTTTCAACACGTTTGCGTCGTGTCCCTTTGCCGCTCGCGTTGTTGAGGTTAGATTTTTTCGGTGGCATTTGACTGAAAATAATAATTTTCTTGTTCTTATGATATTCTCTTGAAGACGTTCGTTACACTGTTCTTGAGATTCTTGTGCATGACCTGCTGTCCTGATTCTTTGAGCTAGATTTCTTGATTCAATTTGTTTTGCCAACTGATGGGCTCTTTTAATACGTTTGCGTCGAATAACTGTCACTGTCAAATAATAACAGACATTAGCGCCATCAACCCAGTCGAAAGGTATCGACATCTGTCAGTTTTATGACTGCCAAATAATAACGGACAAAAAATTAGCGATAAATTAAAATTGCGACTATAATTTGAGATTTAAACTATCCTATCTCTCAAGTGCACATCGAACTGCACATGGTGTTCAAATTTTATTATAATCGGTTAAGTGTTTTAGGAGTCCATTGAGGACAAACATTGTGACACGAGATTTATATATATTAAGATTAAGTTGTAAAAATTATGTATTAAATTCTAAACAAAAATATATATATTTTTTTGGTATTAGATCATTTTAGATCCAAAACTAAACAAATAGAGACAGTATCTCAACTTTATTACTAGAGAAACTACTTACTGATATTGTTATATCTGTATTACATTAAATAACTTTATTACATTGCGATGCGTCCTCGTCTCATCCTAATATATGAACATTCCACTTTCCACTCTCCTCCCTACACACTTCCTTCGCACTTTATTCACACGCTCACATATCTCACAATTATTCTCATACGCTCATTTTGTACCTCTTTAAGTGTATAGAAAGTACACGATAATACTCTGCTAATACCTATTGGCCATATATTATATATAATATTAGCTATAAACTTCAATGTCGCAGTTTTACAATTCTTTCAATTAATAAATAATTTTAAAAAAAAATGTAAACTTCGTGCTATATGCCCCCTCCCGCCACCGTTATTCTTCTTTATTTTTAAACTACCATATAATTATGAAATATTATTTCAATTAATAAAAAACCCTGTTTTAAATGACATTCCTTACAAGCAGTAGGTAAAAGTTGATATGAATATAAATAATGCCCCGATCGCCTTACAACGAAACCTAACCCTATGACCTCGCCGCAGACACGTCAATCAGCTACCGTGCGTATTACAAACTGTATAATATTATCACGTGAAGTTTACATTTTTTTCTCTCAGAAACTATGATCAATAGTCGGAATAGTGCTAAATCTTAACCTAATCATTGCAGCACTAATTTTGATCATTTAAAAATATCATGATAGAGTTTTACGATGTAGTGGCCTGATTATTATGAAAACAATTAATTATCCAGAATACAAATTCATTGCAGATCGGTACTAAGTGTGAAATTTGCAGCCAAATTCTGTGAAAAATAGCGGTGCCGAGACGCGTCGGTTAAATAACTGTACTATGAAACATACAAATAAGAGAAGGTGATTTAAATCAAAATGAAACTCTATGTTATTTAAATGATTAGAAATATTTTGAATAGGTCTCGATGTAATTAGGGAATAAGAACTAGCGAGCGTTCTAGGAAAAAAAATCAGTATTAAGATCACAGGATTTACCCATTAGCCAGGGCGCCAAATATAAATGAAAGAGAATCATATCATTTTTAATTATGCGATGTTAAAGAATAATACGCAAATAAGTACTCTACATTTGTATTGTAAAAAAAGGTTGAATTGTATGTGGAGATCTAAATGGATCGATCAGTGGAGAGGAGTGGACAGATCGTTTTAATTTTACTAAGAGTTCCTCGAATTTGAATTTTCAGTGAACGCAAAACCAATCCTCCCTGAAAGCTCCAAAAATGGCAAACGCCACACACATTAAACTTTTAATTGGCAGAAGTCTCTCGTTGATTTAAGGCCCGGTGGCCAAACAAGTGGTCATAATTTATAATCTGAAAGCGCCGTGTCTCGACCAATCACGCGGGACTATTTCCGGGCCAGCTTTTATGCGCAGAATTTAATGAAATGACATTTCCAAAGTGTAGAAATGGTCAGAGAGAGGCCATTGTCTACAGTCGTGGGGTCAAAAGGGTTGGAGTCGCCTTCGAGGCGGGTTGGAGGGTGGGGTAGGCATTTTCCCGTTTCAGAGAGGAGTTACTCTGTTATTTCGCAAATTACTAATGTAGTGGTGCGACAGATATTTATTTTGATTTACCTTCTCCAATCAGATATTCCGATTGCATGTTTAAAAATATACTCTCCTGTACATACTGCTAAATATCTATATTTTTTTTTATTTGAGGCATTTTAAATCGCAAATTGTAAAAACATGATATATTATTTCATATGTACTTAACACTGACAATAAAATCCGTATAAGTAATTGATACCTGTTCTGGATGGGACATCGATTTTCATTATTAGACGGTAGATGAATTATTGGGATTATTTAACTGCGAAAAAGTGATAAATGCATCTTGGATATATCGAACCAAAAACACAGTTCCTTTTGGTCGCTTTATTATAGTTAGATAATAGATACTAGTTTCAAATTTAAATGTTGAACAGACGGTAAGTATCAAAACCATGGTGAAACATGGAAAAAATCTCACCTATAACACAAATTTTCCTCTAGCATGCTTCGGCCCTAAATTTTACCTCCAAAGTAAACTTTCAACATACGAAAAGTTAATATTAAAAAAGCAAAATTTATTACAATAGATTCTGAAAAAAAAATTAAATAGAATATATTTCATTTTACATATATTATTAGTGTACTCGTATGGTTATATTTGATTATATTATTAAACTCTACCTATAACCTCGGGCTTTACCCCGGGTTAGCAGCTAGGCGGCTTTAACTACCCCTTCGGCGCGCGACAACTCGTACCTACGGCACTCGGAAGAATTGAAAATAGTTGCGTTGATCTAGAAATTCCGGAAGGTTCCCATAATGCCCAAAAACACCATCATAGCATGTTACATAAAAAATCCTTTACAATCTGCGATCCCCTTATTTGTGATGAAACTTTGAATGATAAATATAATTAATGAGGGTCATTTTTAGGAGATAGACATATGCTATTGTAGAATTTTCTGCATAGGCCTTTTTAAGACCTACAATTCTGTAAAATATCAATTTGATATATCTGTAATGGTTTACGTAACGTAAGCCATGTAAGCGCTCTAAAAGTGTCCACTTACGATTTTTTTTTATTACAAATCATCGAAATTTCGCTATTTTTAAATTTAATATAAATTTATCATACACATCAACCCGTAAGTGATTATTTAAATAATGGTAAAAACTGCATAAAATGGTATTTTTTTTTTTAAATAAAAATGTGGTAACATCAGAGTTTGTCTGTGAATGTAATGGGAGGATTGAAAATTTAAATGAAATGAAATATAGGATGAAGCATAATATATATATATATATAAGTGATATTTTTTGATTTTTTATAAATGAAGTAACGAGCAATTCCACTGAAACCATTTAATGTTCGAAAGAAAACTTGGCACACAGCTGATTCACACGCAGGACAAGAATTATTGTATGTGCTGCGCACGCACTGCAATACTAAATCCAGCAGCCCAGCGCGATCATCCTCTCGCACGCATAGTCTTTTACTCGCAAGTATCACTGCCACTTACCAAATCGCAATTCACACTGCCCCCGAAAAAATCCTCGGGTTCCCGGTATAGATGTTTACACTTCGAAATTACTTCATAGTTCTTTTTACAGTTTTCGGTTTTCTACACTCTATATTACCGCCACAATGTCAACAAATTTAAGAAAACCAGAAGTAATAAATAGATAACAATGTAAACATTGCATTATATTTTTTTAATATAAAAAATAAAATATTTTAAATCTGTATTACGGCGGTTTAATGGTATCTGTTTCTTTCGTAGTCAATCTTCCTATTAAAATTGTGATGAATTGCATCACAATTTTAATAGGAAGATGCGCTTAATAAATTGATAATAGAATAATGACAATATATATATAATAAAAATAGGAAAAAGATGTCCCGGTTAAGACCGGACGTCATTTGGCCTATTCGACAGGGTTAAAGGGAGCGCAGGCAGTAGAGGCGAGATTAAAGGGGTGACTCTCAACCTCTCCGTCTCTTTCGCTCGCACAAAGGTCGGCTCCAACACATCTCCGCTGAACAGGACACGTCCGACTCGGCTGCTGCGGGGAAAATTTTAATTTTTTACATGAATTTTTACCTCGGCCGACGATTTTTTCTCCCGTGGATTAAAGCAACTTTCAGTAGAGCTTTGAATTTCAAAGCAACGCTGGACTCTACTGGCGATTCAAATTTACTAGGTATGCAAAAGCATAACACAAAGTTTAGTACCATTTTCTAAATAAATACATACCTAATTTATTTTCAATGTGTTTTTAATAAAATAAGGTATAGGATATAAAAAAAGTATATAACAAAAGACTTCAAAGTACATTAATATTCAAAATAACCATATAATCCATCATTTTCAGAGGGAAAACGTGGCAAGGTGTTCACAATAATGCTGAGGAAGGGTTAAGACAGGTGAAGAAATGGCTGGATAATAATCTGTTAACTTTAAACATTAGCAAAACAAAATATTTGACATTCTCAATTAACAATAACAAATTATCAAATGTAATAATTAACGATATCAAAATTCATTGCTGCAGAGTATTCGACGGCGTGCCGTCATCTTGTACGTGTACATCGATAGTAAAAGCAAAAACAGTTACATACTTAGGCTTGGTTGTTGACAGTAATTTAAATTGGAAAGAACATATCCAATCGATTTCTACAAAAGTCAGGCAGCTGCTTCATTCGTTCAAATCCCTAAGAAATATTTTGTGTAAAAAATTAATAAAAATTGTATATTACGCATTAGCTAACAGTATAATGTCATATGGAATCATTGGATGGGGAGGCGCTCCTCTCTCAACATTAGACCCTTTAATCAAATCACAAAAATCAATATTGAGAGTAATAAATAAAAAGCCTTTTAGGTACCCTAGCGAAGAGCTATTTCGGGATTTTAAAGTACTTGATATTCGACAAATTTATGTTAAAACAATTATTTCTCATTATCATAAACATAAAGAAATGCAATCCGATATTAACCACCAAACCATAGTGACGCGTGGGGTTACTTCAGTGCAGAAAGCGGTTCCTAAAACTAAAACCAAATTCGCCCAAAGGTATTTTTCTTTTCTGGCCCCTAGGCTTTATAATAAAATAAAAGATATCCTGCAAATAAATCTTAATAGCAAATCTTAATATATATAAATCTCGTGTCACAATGTTTATCTTCAATGGACGGCTGAACCACTTAACCGATTATAATAAAATTTGCACACCATATGCAGTTCGATCCAACTTGAGCGATAGGATAGTTTAAATCTCAAATTATAGTCGCAATTTTAATTTATTGCTAATTATTTGTCTGTTATTATTTGGCAGTCATAAAACTGACAGATGTCGATACCTTTTTATTTTATGGGCGATTGTGAAGAGCGCGTGACGACTCGGTGCCTGTATAATTTTATTGAACAAGCAGAGGAAAGAGCAATTGTGATATTATTGGAAAATTTTTTAGAAGATCACAATCAACTAATTCAATTGATCAAAAGAGTTTCGCCACGACTGCAAAATGACAATTATCAAATCGTCATAAAAGCCGACAAAGTACCATTAGGTGAACATGCTGGTAGATTCAACGCTCCAACTGTTGATGAGGTTGCTGTTATCATGGTTGGTGATCCAGTTGACAAAAGATCTATAAACATTACACGGCGAGACAACACTGTCAGTACGATTTCGGATCTACACCGTTCATATGACGCACTACAATATCCATTGATATTTTGGCAAGGACAAGATGAATATCACCTTAATATCAATCAGTATGATCCAAATACCGGTAAATTTGACAATTATCTATTTACTTTCTTACTGTATGTATAGATTTTAATTTCGTATTGCATTTTATTTTTTATTTTTTTAGGTGATTACAGAAATAATAAAGTTAGCTCAATGAACTACTACGCACACCGAATAATGGTTAGACAACATCAAGACAATTATATCCTTCGATATCGTCAGCTGTTCCATCAATACATTGTTGATATGTATGCTAAGGTCGAAAGCGAACGCTTGCGATTCCTTCGATTCAACCAGGCAAAACTACGATCGGAAGAATATATTCACTTACGAGATGCTGTTGCTGGAAACATCGATGGAAATTTAAATCCCAATGACATCGGTAATGCTTTCATTTTACCTTCAAGCTACATCGGCAGTCTACGGAACATGCAGGAATACATACAAGATGCGATGACTTACGTACGTCAATACGGCCGACCGGATTTATTTATTACATTCACATGTAATCCGAATTGGGAAGAGATACAAACTTTACTATTGCCAGGACAACAAGCCATTCATCGTCATGATTTAACTGCACGTGTGTTTAAACAAAAATTGAAATCCTTAATTGATTTTATTGTTAAATATACAATTTTTGGTATCACACGTTGTTGGCTGTATACGATAGAGTGGCAAAAGCGAGGTTTGCCTCATGCCCACATTTTGGTTTGGCTTAAAGATAGAATCCGTCCTGAAGAAATCGATTAAATAATTTCAGCCGAAATTCCAGACCCATTAATTGATCAAGAATTATTTGATATTGTCACCAAACACATGATCCATGGGCCATGCGGTGTTTTCAACATGACGTCACCGTGCATGGAAAATGGAAAATGTAAAAAAAACTTCCCAAAGCCGCATACGAATGACACGATCACGGATATTGATGGTTATCCAATGTATCGCCGCAGAAGTACTGAGAATGGTGGCCACACATTTACAATGCGACTGCCGAACTTTCCAAATCAAGTTGAGTTTGATAATCAGTGGGTGGTACCATACTCACCACTACTTTCAAAAACTTACAAAGCTCATATCAATGTTGAGCTTTGCAGTTCTGTTAAATCAATTAAGTATATTTGTAAATATGTAAACAAAGGCAGTGATTTGGCCATATTTGAAGTAAAAAACATAAATAAAAATGACGAAATAGCACGATACCAAATGGGCAGATACATTAGCAGCAATGAAGCTATTTGGCATATTCTCAGCTTTCCCATCCACGAAAGAGATCCTGCTGTCCAACATCTGGCAATACATCTTGAAAACGGTCAACGTGTATACTTCACTGAAGAAAATGTTCTCCAAAGAGCGTTCGAAGCTCCGAAAACGACTCTAACTGAATTTTTTACATTGTGTCAAAAACCTGATGTTTTTGGCCAATTCGCGAAGACATTGGTGTATGGTGATGTTCCACGTTATTTCACATGGAACAAATCCAGTAAAAAATGGGAGCCACGGAAACAAGGAAAACCACATCCTTCCATTACAGGCATATTCAAAGCTAAGACATTGGGGAGACTTTACACGGTACATCCAAAGCAACGTGAGTGCTTCTATTTACGTTTGTTATTGGTGAATGTTCCCGGACCAACGTCTTTTGAATTTTTACGAACAGCTAATGGTCGAGTATTCAATACATACCAGGATGCATGTCGTGAACTGCAATTGCTAGAAGACGATAACCATTGGGACTTAACGCTTGCTGATGCTGCGTTGACATCAACACCGAATAACATTCGTCAGTTGTTTGCAATTATTTTGGCGACATGTTATCCCTCGCAAGCACAAACTTTGTGGGAAAAATATAAAAATTGTATGACAGAAGACATCTTGCACCGAATTAGACAAACAAATCAATGCCAAAACATAGATTATACACCAGAGATGTACAATGAAGCATTGGTCTTGATCGAGGATTTATGTGTTCTTATTTCAAATTTACCACTTAATCATTATGGTATGCCATCACCTAATCGTCCAGCCACCGACTTAGTCAATACCGATTTACAACGAGAAAATCAATATGACCATGGAAGTTTAGCAACAATTATCATGAACAGTGAACCATTACTGACAGCAGAACAAAAAATTATTTATGATCGGATTATGCTGGCTGTTGCTGCTGAACAAGGCGGTTTTTTTTTCTAGGATGCACCCGGTGGAACCGGTAAGACATTTTTAACATCGTTGATTCTTGCCAAAATACGGTCGCAACAAAAAATCGCATTAGCATTAGCATCGTCAGGCATTGCGGCTACTTTACTGGATGGTGGGCGAACAGCACATTCAACATTCAAGCTGCCATTGGACGTTCATAATAAACCAGATGCAATGTGTAACATCAAAAAGAATAGTGGAATAGCTGCAGTGTTGCGGAAGAGTTCTATAATAATTTGGGATGAGTGCACAATGGCACACAAATATTCACTTGAAGCATTAAACAGAACTATGCAAGATTTAAACAGCAATAATAAACTTTTCGGTGGTGCTATCTTACTTTTGTCTGGTGACTTCCGGCAGACCTTACCGGTTATACCTCGCTCTACTTTCGCGGATGAGATTAATGCATGTTTGAAACAATCATTCTTATGGCGAAGTGTTGAAACACTTCGATTGACCATAAATATGCGAGTACAATTGCAAAATGATCCATCAGCACTAATATTTTCCGAACAACTACTAGATATTGGGAACGGTAAAATAAAACTGCAACCAAATACGCAATGCATTAAACTACCAGACAATTTTTGCACTGTTGTTCAGGATAAAACTGAATTGATTCAGAGTATTTTCCCGGATATACAGAATAATTATTTGAATCATGAATGGCTTAGTCAACGGGCGATTTTGGCAGCCAAAAACGTTGATGTTGAAGAAATTAACTTCCAGATACAACAGTTGTTACCAGGCGATCTGATGTCTTTTAAATCAATCGATACTGTTGTTGATGAAAATGAAAGTGTAAATTTACCGATTGAATTTTTAAATTCATTAGATATCCCTGGAATGCCACCACATAATCTTCGATTAAAGATTGGTTCCCCTATTATTCTCCTCCGTAATTTGAATCCACCTCAATTATGTAACGGTACGCGTTTGGTCATCAAAAAGATCACCGGAAACATTCTTGAAGCAACCATTTTGGCTGGGAAGTTTAAAGGAAAAGTGGTCCTGCTGCCACGTATTCCGATGACACCATCAGATTCTACCATACCCTTCAAAAGGCTACAGTTTCCAATTCGTTTAGCTTTCGCCATGTCTATAAATAAATCTCAAGGTCAAACAATGTCCATTTGTGGTTTAGATTTGGAAAATCCATGTTTTTCTCATGGGCAACTATATGTTGCGTGTTCACGTGTTGGGAAACCGTCGAATCTATTTGTGTTAGCTAAAGACAGGTTAACCAAAAACATTGTGCACCGATTGGTGTTAAATTAAATTGAAATTGAAAGTATTTATAATTCAAAAAAAAAGATATTAATGTTTAAAAGTTTAAGACTGTCTGCCTTGCCTACCTCATTCATGAGTTTAAGCGTCACATGTTATTTACTGTATTATACTGTAATATACTTATATTTGTTATAAAATTAAATGGAAATAATAAATCTGATAAATTTTTATTTTTTACCTGTTGATTTCTGCTTAGTATCAAGTGTAAGAACATTTTAATTAATTGTGTTCAACGTACTTCCCCTTCAAATCAATCTCAATCCAGTGAATTTGTATACCAACATCATCATTGTCGTCTTTGTTCGTAAATAATTTCATTGTACTAAAGGGTTATAGTAGTAGAAAGTCAAATAAGGAGATCACCATATTTTTTTACAAATACCATCTGTGTGAAAAAGCATAGTGGACTCCGTGACTGATGTTCTCTTATTGTTCCTCTTAGATTGTTTACTATAATGTAATAAAACAAAAACTTTAGCCACAGCAACGCGTGGCCGGGTCAGCTAGTTAATTAATAAAAAGACACTGACTAACTGGTTAATTGATCTTGGTAGAAAGGACACTGAGACTCTGGTCAATTATATTCCTGTGTAATAATTGTGTAATTGTAATCCTGTGTATTGATCTTTTCTATTTCTCAACTTATTATATATATTAATAAATATATATGTATTTTTTTTTATGTATTCGTATTACATGTACGTGTATGTATATCGATATTAATTTTTGTAGTTTTATTTTGTACTTACAAAAAAGCTCAGCGCAATTGCATGTAACCAATCTATTAAATAACTATTAAAATTAGCCTACCTTAGTACGGGCAATGTCCAGTTAGGTATGGTTATGTTATTCATTATAATGTAAAAACAAAAATAAATAAATAAATAAATAAATAAATAAATCCATTTTTAGTAGTAAAAATGACGTAGCAATTTTTGTATTGTTCCATGAATATTAAAAACATAATACGGATTTAACGCCATTAAACTGGACGATATTATTACTAAATTTAGCGTAATATAATGTACGTATGAGTACATATGTAACAGATTGAATAATTAAACCTTTTGAATAAATACCAAAAGGAAAGTATTTGTAACAAAATTTGTTGTTTTTATATACCTCAGTAAGATTCCTAGTTTAAAATTATATAATTAGCATATATTTAAAAGGCAACACAATTTAAATTACTGGAATAGCAGCTAAAAAAGAAACGTTACAGAACCTTTTCCAGAATTGATCAAATCTTCAACATATTTTTTTTATAATTGAAGAATTCTTTTTATTTTATGTGATATCCTATGTACATAATTCTACGAAGTCTGCAAGTAATCTCAGGAACGAATTTATCGTAAATAAACATTTCTATCATATATATATCAGCAATATAAATTTATAACGGCGTATTATGTAAATACAAATTTATACAAAATACAGTTTACAAATTTGCAATATTTATTCTTATAGTTTATTTACGCGTGTAACTTTTCCAAAAGTTTTCCTTTCAGTCATATTTCTGACGGTTTGACAATCTCAGTTGTAGCACAAGATAGCACTGCCTTCCTTAGTACAGACATAGTCTAGTAAAGAAGGCAGGGCACAAAATGTAGCAGTGCTAATCGCTCCCTGTGCATTTGCAATATTCTTTTATAACTGTGATTTCTACTACTACATTTCTATTTTTTTTGTCAAATTAATTATGTACAATAAATTAATAAATAAATAAATATTAAAATACAGTAATATAAGTTGTAATAACAAACAAGACATTAAACACCGTGTCCCATTTCCGATAAAACATCCAGGTAATTGGCCCTGCCTGGTATGACGAAAATGCCATAATTCATTATGATTTCCGAGAAAATATTTAAACTTTAAGTGATAGTATTATATCGTTTTTGTCATAAGCTCATCCGTTCGCAACGCCCCGCCGGGCCGGGTCATTGATTGCCTAGACCGAGCGCGATTTAGCGAAAAAAAGCAAAGGTATTTTACACCAGCGCTTTGATAAAGTTAATAAGTTTAGACATGAACAATTTTCGCATATTTTTATACAATTTCGTATTCGTAAAAGGGAACATATACGTCCTATTAAGTCTTCGGGAGTGCTCTTGGGACAACCTATATATTTTTTGTATATGTATTAAAATTATTAATCATAATTTTACGAATATCTAAACATGTTATGATTATAATATTTATTCATACGAATAAATAAAACACGCCGTATAGGCCGCGGCCTAGGGCGGCAGATGACCGAGGGCGTTTTCACTTTTCAATTCCTTCGTTCCTACCTTTTGGAAGGGGGAAGGGGCGGCCGCCTCAAAAAAAGGCCGGAATAAAGTGGCCCATACCAAGAAAAAGTCTGAATCCGGCACTGGATCTTTTATTAAAATATACTATCATAACTATTATTGTCATTTTAATAAAAGCATATTTCTTAAATATCATACTTTTAAAACTTAATCCATAGTTTTTTTTTCTTTTTTTATACAATTTAATATGTACATAACCCGAAAGTTTACATTATTATTTTTATTGTTCGTTTATGCGATTTTTTAAATATGATTGTATGCCGTTGTAAAATTATTTCTAAGTAACAAAATGTATCTCTTGAATGTCAAAAATTTTGTAAGTTAGGGTTTTTAAATAATTAGATAAATTTATCAGGATAAATTTAACAAAGCACTAAATCCACGCGGTCAGTTCCATTTCATGACGGCCTAACAAATTTATCAATTGGAAACTTTACAGTCGTTAAAAAACGATATAAATTCGATTTAAAAGCAATTTAAAATCCCATATATCACTCTGAATATGAGATTCTCTTAAATACGTTTAATTGAAGAGAAATGCTGGTAAAATGTACCTACATATGTGTGGCAATATTTCTTATTTTTTACGCATCGATCGTATCACATAACAAATAAAAAATTATTTATACTATGTACATTTTATGAGTTAATTTATAAGTATAAGTATAAGTAAATTGTACAAATTTTATTTAGAAATTGCAGGCATAATAAAAGTTAGACACACGTCAATCATATTTATTTTTACTGATTTTATTATTGATTAAAAAATAAAATAAAACATTAAAAAGCAGAAGAACTAGTGATACAAGTACCTGGCATTTATTACGGTCGTTTAACTAGTTGTAATGTTCTAATACCTCCATTTAATAACTATCGACCTTAACAACTATCTTTAAAAACAATAATTTGACGTAATAATAACATTCTAACTTATTAGGTAATTCAATAAGAATAAATTAAAATAAAAAATATTGATATATACACAGAATAACAAGAATACAAGAGAAACAATACCTATAACATAACTGTTTACTGCAAACAACATCAATATTATTTTGATTTTGAATGCAGTAGAAGTATTTTCAATAATGTCATTTAAAAGATGCTCATAAGATGAAGTTTTTATATGTATTAAGTATAACCTATTCATTTAATTTTTATTTGAGAATATTTGTATTATATTTATTTATTTTAATGAAACATAACTTTACTTTATTCTGATTACCATTTTATCATAAATTCGAGCGCTCCTTAATTTAAATCTGCATCATAATAATAATAAATAAATAGTATTTGTAATATTTAACTAAATCTTAATTTTAAACATAACTTTCCAGACAGCATTTTCATTTGCAAATACATTTCTTTTGGTGTGTTCTATTATCAATAGTTTCCATAAAACACACATTTTAAAAGCTCTAATTGAGCAAATTTTAAAGCTAGATAAAAAATTAAAAACATCAATAATTTATAAAAAACTTATACCTTTTTCTATTGTTTGTAATATTTATTTTTAGTGTAAACATTAAAACTAGATTTAAATCCCCATTGGGAAAATTTTGCTTATCGATTTCGAAGCATTTGTTACATAACAAGGCTTTCAGAATCCTTTTAAATCCTTCAGCTAAAATCCTTGATAGATTCTAAAATAAGAGCCGCGTGCTATTGTTCCAGCACCGGATCTCCCCCTCCCCCTCCCCCGATTGGCAAGCTTCAATCGAAATCTGGTTCGTTTAATATGACTCATTACAGGAAAGTGTTCCACCTAACCAAATTAGTTTTCGTTTGATCGATCAAATGTTTCCTTCTCCATTACGGCATAAAAGCGATGTGGAAATCAAACTGTAATTGCAATTATGATGGCTCGTCTCGCAGCCGACAGCGCTGCCATATCTAATCAAAAACAATATTTTAGAAAAGGCAAATTATATTAATTAAAAATTATGAACCTAAAACTATATTTAAAAATGTTTCAGGTTCAACGCTTCTCTAGAATTAGAAGTCTTGGCTCCAAGCCACCATACCCACAAATATTCGCGGTAGAAAGCAACACCTTCCTATAATTAATTTATCTATATGCAACATATTCGATGTTCATACATACAAACATAAACACACGTAACCACACACCCTCACACACACAACCACACAACCACACACCCTCACTTGGTTTAGTGATTAGTGATGAACAGGTAACAGTCAGACTTTCGCATTTACAATATTATTAAAATGGATTTATTTTTAGAAGTCTCTTAATCTTCCGGATTTTGAAATATATTATTTATTTAAAAACATGATATATTTAATCTACTATTAAATAAGCAAATTCTAGGGCCACTTATTGGAGAATTCAGAAACATTACATTTGAGTCAACTGGTTCAGTGAAAATAGTGATCAACATTAATCGGTCAATATCAGTAATTAATCGGTTAATAGTGATCAAAATTATTTTAATCGCTAAGTAAATGTATAAAAAGGTTAAATTAATAAACAAATAGCTGGCAGCACTAAAATGGTGTGCCCTATGTGATATCCAATGGAGTCGTTACGCCCGTGTGTGTAAAGTTGTTTCAGCTACGGATCGGCAGCCGACGTTATCTAATTATCTGACGGAAACTAGATTTTCATCGCAAAAAACTCAAACGTTGTGGTAGGTCGTTGGGTTGGAACGGTTAATATTCGAACTACCAAATTGAATCGCGTAATTCGAACAACCCTGATGAAAAACTCTTATTTAATAAAACGAACAATTAAATTGAAATACATTTTGCAGTAATGTATGTAATATAATGAACCTAAAATATGTTGTTTCATTTTGAGTCAGCTGGTTTAAATAAGATTAGGTAAATGTGTATAAAATATTACAAAATTTATCTACCTACCTATTTTATTTTACTCAATTCGGAATTATTTTCTTTTATTTAACGAAAATTATATACGTCGTTTATTTAAGATTAGATATTATACAGCGTGAACTCTTTCTCATGCAGTCTTTAATGGGTTCATTCTATAGTTCATTTTAATCAACTTTTGTTCTCCAAGTTTTTCAATATGTCAAAATAAGAAGTAGAAACCAAAATCGTATGGTTACCTCCTTGGGTAACTAGACCTTCAATCTTGACCTTCGCACGGCGTTAAGTTTGCTCGCGGCGAGCAAACCATATGTTTATTGGGATATATTTATTTCATATGGAAAAGAATATGTCAAACTGAAGAAAACTCGTAGAAAAAAACTTGTTCAGTTTAGTGTGTAAAATAACTCCATAAAAGGATGTGCATGAAAAAAAATCATTCTGTATAATTCATCCTTTATAAGATATAAATCGATTTTCCACAACTTTTTTTTATTTTCATTGTTATTACACTGGCTTCTAAGTGCCAAATAGATACTAAAGTTCAAATCTTTAAATTAATATAAAACCTTACATTTGTATAGTTAAAGTTAATTAATCCCTTATTAATAAAACCGCTAAGGGTAAGCTTAAATAAAGCTGTACACTCACAAAACCTGGCCAAGCTTTGATATATTCACAAACTAACGGTAAAATTTAATAAAGTGCAACTTTTCGGCTTTTAATCCATCCAGCTGACAACTAATTAGCATTGGCAAATTGATTCATGGTCAGTTTTAAAGCGATTAAAACATTAACACATTTACTCCTAATTACCAGAAGAGATCTCAATTTTATTGAGGATACATTTTACAGATGGACTTAGCCTTAGATAGATATATATCTGTCGACATGACAGTAAAAAAAAAGCAAAATTACTTATATTTTGCTTTTATAAGTATATAAATGAATCGAGTTGAGGTGTGAGGTTAAACGCGTAGTACTCGTATGATGGAAATTATCGGTTTATTTATTTTATTTGGATGTACTGTTTATTTTATATTATAGTTTATTGCAACGACGTTCTATTGTACATTTCAATAATAATAATAAAGTATTCTGTAAGTACCCACTCTTTAAAAAGATCAATTAGCGAGTGAAAAGTGGAGAGCAGAAAGGCGAGTTGAAAATGTTGCATTGCGAGGCCGGCGAAGCGTCGCGCGGCTCAAATTCAATTGTAAAACAAATTTTAGAACCTTTGGTGCGCATTTTATTTCGTTAGATTTTTTTCCCGCCAGCTCTGGGTAAAAAGTGAAGCTTGAACTAAAACGTTTCCTAGTTGCTCTCTCTTGTTATGGTCGTATAGTTAACAACGTTTTAGAGAAGTTATATGAAATTGTCAAAAGATGTATTTAAAAATGTATGTTGAAGGTATATAATATACAGGTGTTACATAAAAGTTAAATAAATTTGTACGGTGGTGTTATATAAAAGTTACTGTTTTCGAGATAAAGTTCTGACCTTTTTCGGCTAATGATAATAATGTAACAGGTTCTTGTCGTGATCACCTTGCCGCTTATACCTTAATAAATAAAAGTATCTCTCGAAAGGTCGGGAGATAAGTAATTAGATTTAGTGTCTTTATTTTGGAAGAAATAGTCCTACCTAGTGGACTTCAAATTTTAGAATATTGGTTTCGGAGATGAGAACAGACGAAAAGGTTTAATGCAGTTCACATCTACCGAAACAATAGGAGTTGTTATTACCAAAATTTTAAAACTACCCGCAGTAGAAGCTAGTCTACGAAAATGAAATTTTTGAAAGAGAATTCTTTAAATCCAAAATAAAAAAAAAAAAAAATTCAATAGTGGAATTACTGCACGAAACGTCAACACATTTTTGAAACCTTTTTCGATGGCGATATTGATTTTGTTTTTTATGGTGATAGGTCGTTCGCTCTATATTTAACTCCAAAATGTATTGCGCGATCTAACAATTAGAAATCGGCTCGGCTGTGACATCACTTTCATAAAGCTAAGGTTTGAAGTTTCCAAACTCTTTGCATACAATTGAGCGTCGATTTAAGAGTACCGATTGTTAACCAGACTAATATAACTCCAGGCCGTTAGGAAATTTAGCGCGTGTGTGGTGTGTTTTAATCCACAGATTACGTATAGTGGTGCTTTAGTATTCTCCGTTAGAACTGAAAAAAACAATAAACTTTATATTTAAGTGTTGCTATACCGTGATTAGTTTCATCGTGGCCGATAAATTTTTGCGCAGCCTAAAAGCATCGCTGATGCAATTACGCGTCGCAGCGGCGCGGCGGCGATCGGCCCTGCGGCCACCTCCATGGAAATTTTATAATGCGCCGGTACTTTTGAATTTTATCGTGGCGTTATTTTCAATTTGCATCCTAATGGAACATTGAACAGTCCAAAATGACGATAAGTTAATCTTTTTTGGGTTATCTATATCGAAAAATTAACATTAGCTATACATCAATAGTGAGCATTCTTTCTAATTAGTTGACGCTTGGAGTTAATAATTTTGTTTTGATGAGTTTTTCTTATTACTAACCAGGTCTTTTTATATTATATTATTTTATATTATTGGTTACAGTAAGGCTTAAAATTTATCTAAGTAATTTTTTTGATAGCACAAGTAGTTTTTAGTTGCTTTAATAAAAATAAGTACAAAACGAGTAAAATTATCATAAATATTTTTTTATGTGGATTTTCAAAAAATTAATGTAATTTCATATAATTAATTTAAAGCTATTACATGTATTATATGATAGATCCTTATCCAGCTGCTAAAAGCCTAACTAAATAATTACATTACCTATTACCTGCAATACGTATCAGGTAATATTTAAATGTGCATATTCATACTATGCTCAAAACGCAATACTTCACATAGAATATGTCATAAATATAATAGTAATCTTTCGAAATTAGACATTTTTAATTGTACTTTGAATGTATTCAAAAATAAGGTAAGTAAAATATACACATACATTTAATATATATATTATAAGTGTATATATGCATAAACGAAACTATTTTATTTTATTTTGTGTACAATTCTCATAATTTTCTTTTTTTATGTAATCAATTTTAGGTGAAGCGACATCTCAATTATATTGTTAAACAGTGGGATTCATGTAATTGGCCAAATTTATAACTATGTATTTACTTTATTATAAACTAAGTTAAGCTGTATGTTTCTCTAGAATATATTAAATAAATAAATAAATAACATTACATACCTACATACATTAACCAGTACGATTATCTTCGTTAAGAGGACTCAACTCGGTCATTTCTTAATACAAACAATGGTTTTGACTCTCTTATTTGTAGATATAAAAGAACAATAATATTGGATACAGTTTCATCTCGTAATTATCTAGGCTTCTATAGAAATAAAAAGTTAAATTTTTACTTTGCCTGAGAGATAAGATTCAAACCTCGAAAGTCGAAACATATATTTTATCAGAACTTTATATGTAAATATCTTATTGATATCTTATATTCAACAAGAAAATAAAACATGATGATGCAAATTTAATTCAAGTTTTTTAAAATACATTGTTTTTTTTTATGATTAATAACGCCACAGAGGTTTTCGTTTTTATTACAAGTCTTTATACGAGACAGAAAGAAATATGCTTTCAGGAAGAGGCCCTTTAAACGATGCGACAAATGATTTTTTTGAGTTTCATTACCTATTCGCGGGATTTATACATTTTAGGCTCATTAAACACGTGGATTTTCTAGATTAATGGTAATACTAAACGAGGAATCATTTCCTATCCCATAATTATATTTTAGTCTCTTTAGTAAATGTAGTCCTAGTCAATGTAGACGTGTTCTATATACAAGTTATAATAAGCTACGCAGCGGAGAAATCGGCTTATGCAATTCTCATATAACGGCGCAGTGTCGGCCTAATCCCATAGAAGACGATAACTAATAAAGATAGTAATGGAGTATTAAAGCTTTGGAGACGGATTTCGCAGGGCCGTAATTGAAAAATTTAACCGCTTTTAATCTTTATTACATTTTCCCGTAAATTTTATACGGGATATTCGCAGAGGTCACTAGCAAATTAAATGGGCTGATTCTATGAGTTAATATAAAATATATAATTGTATAATTGAGTTGTAAAGTTATTTGACTTATATTTGATGATTGTTTTTTAATAGCGGCAAATCGCCTGAAAAGATAAATGACACAATCTTTGACAATATTGAAATTTTTTTATTAAGTTTTTATATATTTGATAAAGTGCTGGATAGCATAATATTTATAACGGTTCTAAAGAGGTCCTGTACGTGAGAGCGCAGGATGTCAGTTTAAACCCAGCGCTGAGTTTTATAAAAATGCATTTTTAACTCTCACCTGTCCTCTTTAGTGTAAAATATTGTCAAATATTATGCAACCATCTAATTAGATGAAATAAGGAAAGGATGTAATTTAACAAAAAATATAAAAATAATGGATTTGTGATTACGATGAACGATGGTGGTGAATGAGATGATTTTATGAGTGATTTATGTATGAAATTGAATATATATATGTATTATATATATATGTATTATATATATAATACATATGATTTATATATATATATATATATATATGATAAAGAGTGGATGAATTACATTGTTTCGGAGCTACAGTGTGTTAAAAAAATATTGTATTTACATTTTAATTTAGTTATCTGTTCAAATTTTAGTTAATTAACATAGATTAATATTTAAAATTAAATAAAATTACTGAAAGATTCGTGTTTGAATCGTAAAACTAAGATGTATAAGAATGCATAAAAATAATATCTTTTAATAAAAAGACTAAACCTAAATAAAAAATATGTTTTTATATCCATAGCAACTGTAGCATAATTATTATAGTGGGAGGGGGTGGGGGGAGAGCGAGGAAGGACTGTAGGGTTTAAAAAGGTAGCAAAAGAAGAAGCTCAGGTTTGAAGTAGATATAATTACATCACCTCCGTTTTATTTATTTTTTTAATATACGTATTATATGCTGGATTTAACTAATAATATTATATCCATATTCTTGTATTAGTTATACTATTTATTAGGAATATAGGTATATGTCCCAATTCCTCTCTGCTTGTCGAAGGCAAGCTCACCCCTCAGCGACAATGTCGATGCATTAATCAAGTTTGGACGGATCGTGATGACATTAGGGAGATGTTCGTCTCTCGACGCCGAGGCCGTAGGACGCAGCGGACGGGCGCCGAAGCAAGGCACCGAACTTCGACTACAACAAACTCCATTGGAACGATGCCACTTTTCCGACGCTCACTTAAATTGCTTTTTGCACGGCTTCTAACTTTCACGTGCATATGAAATGATATGCATAGCGGAAAGCGGTATTTGCTGTTGACTTAAGCAGTCCATTACACGTGGAGTACAAGTGAATGAAAACGCTTATTGGTTTGTTGGAAAAAGATGGGTTTTTTAAATTGTCCTAAATATCAACAATTATTTTTAAAGATAAAAAAAAAGCAAAAATTATTTTTTCTTGCAAAAATTCACACTTATAATTTCTCATTTTTACTCTCAAAATGCATTTTAGAAAAATATCTGTTGTTATTTAACACGAGGCCTTACAGAATGTCGTAGGGTGACACCTCCAGAAGGGCTATGATTTTTATTTATCAATAGCCACTTTTATTTCACTCTACTTTATTATGTTTAAAAATAGATTTACCGCGACAAACCGTTGGTTATTAAAATACTTGTTAAACTGTGACACAATACCAAATAGCCTATAACCACTCATTTTAACTTCAATATAAGTTTAATATAAACAATTTTGAAAGTTTTTGACCTAACCTCATACATATTTAAGCATCAAAAAAGTAATATTATATAGGCACAGATAAATAAAATTAAAAAATTATTGATAAAATATTCTAGCAGGGTAGATGATAATAAGCATAGATGAATAAAAGAATTATTCATTTAGATCCTTTAATTTAAATTAAAATTTAATAAAAGGTGAAAAATAATAATTATTTTTTAGTAATGATTATTTTAAAAAATAATCATTATTTTTTAGTAATTATTATTTTAAAAAATAATCATTATTTTGTAGTAATATTTAATAATTTAAATCTAATTCTTGCACGATATTTTGTTAAGAGCCTTGAACGATCTTTTTTGTGTTTGGTAATTTTATTTATAAGTTTAATTTAATTAAACTGAATATTGTAACTGATCGTTTCGTATAGTAGAAATTGTTTGAAGGGGGTGCCATTCCTAATGACAGGATGTGTGATCATCTTCGTTGGTCGAGATTTTTCCTTTGAAAACATTTTTTAAAAATTCGAATGAATAATATTTTACGTTAAATAAAAATATTATTTATTTCGAAATGTAAGTTTGTTTTTTTATTTAGTTCTCTTGATTAACACGTTTAAATATCGTTATATGGCTACGGTAGTTAGTATATTACAAAAAATATCTGTAATGTAATAATTTCGGATAGTATGTTATTATTTTTGTTTTCTAGTAATAAGAAAAAAATATTTAAATAAAGAAATATTAATTACTCAGAATATTATTACTAAAAGCTCCGTAATTTGTTGTGAGAAATGTGATGCGATGCTACCTAAACTTTTAATAGTGTTTGGTCCATGAAAGGATGATTATAAAACAGATCCAAAAATCACATTAAAAGTTTGTATAAATAACAAAATGTCATAGTTTTATGTAAATAGTGGTAGTGCTAAATTCGCTGAAGCGTAATGTCAACAAGAATCTCGTCGGTATCAGAGTCGGCGGTTTGGGTACGCCTGAAGCCTGAAGCCTGGGACATCCGATACCGAATTTTAAACTCGCGAGGGTTAGCGCTCGCAATTAGATTAGAGAAGGAAGGTATGCTCAGATGCGGAGTGCCATCAAATGAAGGGCATTTGATGCATGAGCGAATGGGTTCGCGACAATGTTTGCGTAAATTGTAAATCAAGAATAGTTGAATTTGACACTTTACTTATGGATACATGCGTACCTGCGTGGGTACGTATAGTATATACGACAAGGGGAAATTTGAGATGTTAATATTTGATTAGCCTTTAGCGGGGCGGCTTAATTTAGAGCAGGTTTGGAACTATAGAAGTGCTTAAAACCGGCATCTACATATATACGTAGTTTATTACATCTTTTTTCGTTTTTAAACATTATATATTGTGTAAAATGTCCTACAAAAGGGTTAAAAAGTGCTGTAAAAGATGTTACATAACATATATATTTATGTATAAGTTTAATCCTATATTTAATTAATCTATTTGTGTAAAATGACTTTAATTTCCTCAATTTTATATAAATAATGGTTTTATTTTTGTGTAATGTACTATAAAATATATATGTAATTAATGTTTATTGATTTACTAGATATTACATTATATTTATATAGTTTTCAGATATTATTATGGCAAAGATCAGACCACGGAAGTGGCACATTGGGCAAACAAAACAAAACTGCCTTCCTTGGTACAGATTCATCTAGTTAGGGAGCCAGGAAACAACAGGACAATTCAATAGTCGCTAGTCGCTTTAATTGAGATATTTAATAATACTTATATATTAAAATCTTATTATAGCGATTATATTGTGCAGTCAAAAGCTCTCGGAGCTTTTCCTCGAGCATTTAAATTTGAACTGTAACGCGTAAAAAAAGGGATAGTACGCGTGTGTGTACTGTATCTATGAGAACCACCGCTTTCGCATCTCCGTATAAGCGTAGATGAGGTTAATATTGCCTACACACTCTGTTGAATCACCTTCCAAGGTAAAGTTTTATTTGCCATCGACCGTACTTAAGCTATATTACATTTTCAATAAATAAATGAAATAATATAGACCTAGTACTCATAAATTATTTAAATTTTATATTTTTACAAATAAAACGGCGTGACAGTATTTATAAGGTATTTACAGTTAGTTTTTAGAAAAACGTGGTAACATAATGTTTTTTTCCAAAGTACTAAACTAAGTCTGTAGTTTAATATTTAAGGCGTTTAATGATTGCTAAATCGTAGCTTGAAATCCGCATTTTATTGTGATACCATTTTAAACGCCAAATCGCCGCTATTTTCCCTGACTAGCATAAGCAAATTTAGCTTACTTGGCTTGAGCAACCCTCCTAGAAGGCTTTAGGAACCAAATCGCCTCTCAAATCATTTATTTATATCGTTATTTACATGCACTCTCTATCACTCGAATCACTAAAAAATAAAACAACCACATTCAAAAAATCATGTTCTCCGTTCACAACTTATATATGAATAATAATATACAACTTTAATTACTATGGAAAAATACGCCAGAGAATGGAGAGACTAGAGATAAAAATCAACATGAAGTCACTGTACATGATTGTAGAGCAGATTGGCCACCCTGTAATATTTAGGCAAGTACTCTCCATCAAGCGAGGTTACGTTGATTACGATAATCCGCATATTGGTTGTAAACCCACGGGATACAGATTTGCTCGTTCGCTTTCCGGCTGTCTAGGTCCTGTTACGGCCCGCTACGCCGCACTAGAAGCGAAACGGTCGGACGTCTGTGACGTTAGGGCGGACATCATTTACTCTGTGAACTGCTCTATTTTCTGGTTTACTTCCCAGATTTATATCTTTAGCAGAGTTTAAATTAGAGATATAATGTTATAAGGCAATGGCGAAATAATCATAGCCTTTATAATAATAGTAACTGTGGTGTCGTGAAAGCCAAAGAAGATCATATCTCTTCCTTCCATCTGCCATTGTTAACGCCTGAAATGCCTGCCTGAAATACTTATTTGCGTGATCTTAAAAGTAATAAAAAAACATAGTAAACCGGCTGCAGATAAAAAATATTTCGAACACATTATTCAAAGGTTCAAAAAATATATTTCATTTAAAAAAACGATTTAGTAATATGAAACGTGACATGTAAGATAAGAAATAATTATTAATAAATTTATTCATCATATAGTACTTACAATAAAATTGGCCTTATCTAACCAGGCTACCGCCTGTTCCAAGGTAGACTATGTTTGCAATTGCTACAGTTTACGTATATATTGCACAAATTAAGTATTAGTTAACATAGGTAATATGGTATATATCAAAAATAAATATTTTCAAAATAAATCTTTAATAAAGTTTAATTCAATAAATCTCTATAATTTTTATATAAAAACTCCTAATCTATAAAAACGATACAAAGCCGTATCAAAGAAGTTAAAAACAAAGTAAGAAAGTGGGTAGGAAAGCCAATAGTATCGTCATTTAAATTATTGTTTTTACATAAAAGTGGGGCTGAACTCTCTTTTCAGAATTATAAATTCTTATTGTAGAAGTATGTCGTAGAGATTGTGTACAAAATTTTAACTCTCTAGGTTATCAAATATCAAAACGAACACACCTCTGACACTCAACGCGAATTAAGTTGAATTAGTATAATCCATATAATGTGGATAATTTTGACATCAAATGCATATTATTGTATTAATCTAAATGTCAAAATTATCACCACATACTGTTATCGAAATCTACATTCAACAATGTTCCGATGATTCAACACGCCGATTTATAAAATACAATAAATAAACAAAAATCAAAGTGAATTAGCCGAATGAACGTGTAGCATTAAATTTATTGAACTCCTAGGAAAAATAGTGTAAAATGAACTGAAGAAGATTTACTTTAAAAAAAAATATCCAAATAAAATATAATTACAACGTTCAATACACAGCTGACAGGATACAGAAGCAAAGCACACAACCAGAAGTGGTAAGTATGCTCAGCGACAGAGCATAGTCACACGCGATGCGCGTGCGTGGCGCGTTTAATGGTCGCGCCGCCGAAATAAAGCTTTCGCGAACATTCCACGCTGGCGTTATCCGACGACGGAATGCTCGTGTTGTCGTAAGGAGAGCGCATTATGGCGCGTTATTAGTCGGACGGGACGAATTGCTTATGGAAATGAGGCGGCATTTTTTCTCGAGCTTTCGCCTCTCCGCATAACGACGGAGGCTGCGCTGCCTGCGAGCTTTTCTTGTGTATTCATCTGAGATGAGCACTTATTTTCATGTCTTCGCTTGTTTTTACCACACCGCACTGAAAAAATATCGAGCTCTGATTTAACCGAAAAGTTTATTAGAATCATCATTTTGTTGTGACTTCTGAATTTTAGTAGGCCCAACCGAAATATATTGTAGTGTATACACTCTGATAGACTACACAAACCAATTCCTGTATATAGGATGTCCCAAGAACATTCCCGTTAAAAAAACTTTCGTTTATTTGTGTTTATGCGTCTATTTTGCATTTATGGTAATCAAGTTATATTTTTTTGCCAGTTTAGATGAATACAATGGAAGATAATAAATTTGAACAAGTTAATTTCTGCCACCCTGCATATCCCTCATCTGCTATAATTTTAACTCGCAAGCTAGTTCTGATAACATGGCAATAGTCTCAACCTTTACTCGACCGCCCGATCTCAATAAAAATATTCTAACATCTATTTTACTTTTCAAATCATAGAAATTCTTACAGCCTAATAATAAATGATCGTAAAAACAATATTTTTTAGGTTGGACAATTAAAATAATTTCTTTTTACGTAAGTTACTAATAAAATCGTTTTAAACACATAAGTAAATCTAGTACTAAGATCAGATATGCATTCGTGTATATGTTGCGTAAATGTTTATCTATTCAGAGTGTGAATGTAGATATTTCACGTCTGTACTATAATTATTGTTTTTCAGGCAATATATGGCAAAGTACCTCATAACATATAAACCTTTAATCTTAGTATGTATCCGGTTGGAATGACTAGATGCATAAACCTAAATATGTGATTGAACATGTTCACCCCAACTCATTTTTAAATATGGTAAGTACACGCAGAAATATCTATATTTTATTTACAGTATTTCCGTTATTCCCTTGTTTAAAAAAAAAGGTAAATTAAATATTCCAACGACAAGAATCATCAAAGTCCGGATGTAAAAATGTTTTAAGTCTGATTTTGGATTTGCAGTTGAATACATTCAGGGCAGTCCTTTACCGCCGGTACATTTAAAGTGAGCAAAAGCCCGCAATAAACATGGGACTTATTAGTTCCGTTGCGCGGCGAAGCCTTCGTCTTTTTCACGGGGAGCGTTGGGCAAACTCCAGTGGCGAGTTGCGTGTAAACATGCCTTTTCACGTTAACTATAGATCTACCTAGACAGCTGTAGTTGGAATCCAACGATCCGTTGCGCGTAATGTCGTACATACATCGCGTAAATTCGCCACCGACAGCACCTGAATGCCCGTGATAATACGGTATGGCATACCAGATATAATAATATTGGGTTTTTATAATATTGTAGGAATTATATTAAATATTTGTATAGCTATATAGTTTTACGTTTGAAAAATAACTATTTTGACCAATTATAAGAGATATTTTCTTTGAATTTTCAAATGTTTTTGTTGTTAGGACAGTTTTAGGCTCTGTACATATCTTTATGTACATAAGTACATTTTTTCAAATATCTTTAAGTAAAATGGAGGGTGAAAAAAAATAAAAATTATAACCGAATACCAGAATTTCTCGAATAAAACTTAGTCTATATTAAATATAGCGATCTACATAAATAAGAATGATTAGAATAAATATATAAGCAGTTATAGTTATGTTCGTTATAGTTATAATATAGCTTAATTAATACAGTTATATCTACAAAATATTTGATATTTTTAATATCCAAATAAAAATAAGATAAGATAGTAATAAGATGACTTTAGAATTCATTTTTTGCATTAAAATTATTTTTTAGCGTATTTTTTTTTGTTTTAAAAACAAGTTATTGCGTAAATATTTTTTCCATTGTACTCAAATTTTTACACTAAATTTTGAGATAAATTCATGTTTAAATTTCAATCAGTCAATCTTTCCGGAAATCGATAGAGATCATAGAAAATTAACTTAGTTTAAGTATTCAGCACCGAACCTATATCTCTAAATATACATAATAATATTTCAAACATATCAGGCATTTAAATCCACCAAATTTATTTTTATAAGACTAAAAAAATGTGAATTAACTGATTGGACTTGAACGAGAGAAAATCTTTTTTATATTTACGAGCATACAAATTATAAGTAAATCGGGTGAATAAGTGGTAGCACTAATTTCCTTACTAAATAAATAAGTTAATCATTACAACATTTTCCATATTTAATAATGAACCTACTAAATTTATTTCAGATGTGTTTAAAGATGTGTTACCAGAAGTAAATACTTCGCCTCACCATGAAATTATAATACAGAGTAGAGGGAGGGGGGGGGGGCTATTATATTTATTTACCTGTCTTTTAATAACAATTCTAGATATTTCCATGTTTAATGATAATTAATTAGAATAATATAATATTCAAAAATACGTCCAGTAGTTGACAAACTACTGGACGTTTGTCTCTTTATAATCTCTTATCGCTAATATGCCTAATCGCTAATATGGCTTTCTGATTCACGATCAGATTAGATACAACTTTAATTACCAAAAAAAAGTATGTAGTAAATAGATAAAAAATAACTTATTAGGATTAATACTACAAATGCGAAATAATCATTGAAAAATAAACCTGATCCTTTATCCAATATTTCTTCAATAGATTCATGAGTAGGACTAGAGCCAGTCATAAGTACGAACGAACTTTTATGTAAGGCTATGTTTGTATGTATATAGATGCCAACGCTTTGGGAAGTTCCCTACGTTAGCATTTGAGGTTGGTTTAGGTTGTTAAATTATGCTTTAGGACGATATTAGCTTTACTATGTACGAAGTTTCTAACTTTTAGGATATTGTGTAATACATACGCGTAAAATATATTGTAGTAATAGATAATAAACTACAATGTAAAGGCAAATCTCATTTTGTTAAGAGGTACTGTTGTTGTAGCCCACCCATACAAACATTTTTTTCAGTTGACTTAATTTTGACGAACGATTTACGAATTGAGAATTAAGTAAAATTATCTACACGATCTGAATTATCTGTATTGTAAAATATTTAAGAAAAAAAAGCCTACCAAGACAGAGTTGTTTTTAATTAAATAATAAACGTTAAATAGCGTTTAACAGGTCTTTTTTTCGATAATATTAATAAAATATATATAATTTGATTTGATTTTTGTACCTATATTCGTATTTTTTTAAGTATGATAAATATATGTATTATACGTGTGATATATATTCAATCTATGTTTTTGTGTTATTATAATTATTTTATATTTGATGTAAATAAAAAAACTATAGTTGATTTATTTTGTGTATCCTTTAAATTTGAAAAATATGTATAATATTCAATGGCTACCTACCTAGTGGTGAATTAAAGAAAATAGTATAAGAATATAGAGAACGCGGACATAGCATATTATGTGTGTGTGTACAAACACACACACATAATATGTGCCTCTGATGTGTCACACTTACTGAGACCTTCGACTGAACCTCTGAAAATATTTATATGATTTTATTCAAGAAATATACTGACAAATAAATATATTCATGTGCAGGCAAATAAAATGAATGATTGATCGGTAGCGTTTTCATGATTGCATCATAGATAAAAACAAACAATTTTAATTACTCCTATAAAACATAATTTTATACTAAACTCTCCGTCCTACGTCTGATCAAATTTGACTATACTGATAAATTTGATGTCAGTTATTGCCATTACAAGCATTCAATCGTGCACGATAGCTATCTGTTATATCGAGTATTTTCGTTTGAAAAATAGAAACCTAAACAGTGGTATTAGCATTACCTAACAAAATGATATTAAATCCAAGACAAGTAGGCCTTATTCGTGTTTTCGTATGTGAAAAAAATAGATTGCAATTATAATTGTTTCACAACAGCTCAATTTGAAGAGATAAATAAAGGCTTTGATGTTGATTGCACTAACAGGAGTGTATATTTTGAGTTCGTAATCTGAGCGTCGGATGACAAATTAGATTACGCAAAGGAGATTTCCGCTCCCTCGCAGCGAACGCTTCGATTTGAATATTGTCTCTCAAGCGTGACAGCGGAAGCTACTGAGACGGCCGCTTTGAATAGTTTGCATCCAAAAGCAATCATGCACAATTTTTGCCAAACTAAGTTATATTCTTGGTTATTACACTTTTAAATAATTTCAGTAGCAGAATAGTAAATAATTTAACTTAAAAAACAATCTAAACTGTTAATTCATTATGCTAAAAGAACATTAAAGTAAAGGCAGAAAAAAAAAAAACTAAACTATGTAAAAGACCACGTTGTAAAACATACAAAATTATTGTAATAGACGATAAATTTTCAAGCGCTAACAATAAAAATACATATAAAATTACCACAAACATAACGTGCATCACCAGAAACGTTGTATATCAGCTTCTATGTAAATTTTGTGATGCGTTTTTATGTTGATGAGACTACGACGCCATTAAACCTTAGAATTAATAATCATAGATTATCACGTAACAAATTACTTTCTGCTTTACCCGTTCCAATTACTTTAATTAACAAATGACTTTCTCAATATTTGAGTTTTGGGCGGTTGCAGGTCTGTAAGTCTGAATAGACAAAATTAAACTAACTTAACAACATTTAACGCATGATGCTTGATATATTCTTTTAAGAAATTAGTTTCCTTTCATAATACTGATTGATTTATCTAGCAAAACTGCAATTATATAATAATAATTGTAGTGGCTGGATATATTTATCTTTTAGTTGAAAATGCGATTTCCGAATTTATGAAGGTTGCATTTTTTTAACGGCATTTTACTCAATAATGCCAAAAAATGACATAGGCACTTCATTTACTCAGCCACAGATATATATGTGTGTGTATATATAAACTATATATATACAATAACTATAATTACTAACAGTAACTAAATATTAACTGTTAAAAACTATTATTACTATTATTAAATAATAGTTATAAATTGGATTGGCTTGGCTGTGGTACGTAGTAACACAGAGTGGCTTCTCACACATTTATTCTGATTTTTTTATTTAGTTTAATTTATTTTTCTAATAAATGCATGTATTGAAAAAAAAAAGTATGTTTTTAGAATTTTTAAGTTAAAGTTTCTGTTAAAATAAATAAAGTTTACATATATTTATAATATATATATGTAGACTAAAAACAATTAAGTCTGCAATAATGAGGAAATGATTACAGTTAAGAGTATATTTTAAAATGTTATAAACTTGCTATATTATTATAGAAACTCGATAAATAGAAATTAATGTAAAAAGGAGAGTTGTTTAATTTTGTAGTGGTTATAGTTTTTTATTTTTTTTCTATGTGCCTATATTAAAATAAATAACAAAAATATATTAAATGATTGGAGAAATTGAATACAAATTTAATAGTTTAATTAGCGTAACAACGGATGATTAAATCGACTGTTTGACTAATCTAGCGGTTTTCTTAAAGCGACTTAAACATTGACTGAATATGTCAATATTATAGAAGACGATATTGTGCGTGATAAAACATTGATGATCACATATAAAATCAATTTCAAAACCGGCAAATAGGATGTTAGGCTTTACATTCATGTAGGGTAGATATTTAAATAATTTCAAAGCAACTTAAAGTTATTTTAATTGGAAGAGTTATTGAACGGTAGAATTCAAAATCCATTATTTTTTACTAGTTAGGTTGTTTTCAGAAACAACTTATGGTTTAAGTTTATACGCCTGTTTTTTTTTTTGGTTTTTATTACGTATTTAATATATTTTAATAAGGTATTTTTTTTTTAATTACAGTATTGTGTGTTCGATTTTATGTGTTTAAAATAAATGAAAGGCGATTGATTATAAATAAAGGTCAGACTATTTGTTTTGTTAGATAATTAATTGTTGATAATTGTGTAAATGTATTAACTGACTACGTATTTAATACGTACATCGTAACCTACTGACTAACCTAATAATTTAGCTAATAAAACTAAATTAAATTGCGTCTATTTCTATATATATATATATATATATATATCTATATATATAATTGTATAATTGAGTTGTAAAGTTATTTGACATATATTTGATGATTGTTTTTTAATAGCGGCAAATCGCCTGAAAAGATGGAAATGTAAAAAATAATGGAAACGTAAAAAGCGATTTGCCGATTTTCAGGCGATTTGCCGCTATTAAAAAACAATCATCAAATATAAGTCAAATAACTTTACAACTCAATTATACAATTATATAAATAATACGCACACAAATCATGTGCTTTAATTTTAAATTTTTACATTTCCATTATTTTTATTTTCATCATCTTCATACATAAATCACTCATAAAATCATCTCATTTCACCACCATCCTTCATCGTAATCACAAATCCATTATTTTTATATTTTTTGTTAAAATATCATCCTTTCCTCATTTCATCTAATTAGATGGTTACAAAATATTTGACAATATTTTACACTAAAGAGGACAGGTGAGAGTTAAAAATGCATTTTTATAAAACTCAGCGCTGGGTTTAAACCGACATCCTGCGATCTCAAGTACAGGACCTCTTTAGAACCTTTATAAATATTATGCTATCCAGCACTTTATCAAATAATTAAAAACTTTTTCAAAAATTTTTCAATATTGTCAAAGATTGTGTCATTTATCTTTTCAGGCGATTTGCCGCTATTAAAAAACAATCATCAAATATATGTCAAATATATATATATATAATACACACACATAATTTTACGGATTTTTTTCATAATTATCGTGTATACAAGAATATTTATTCCAAAGTTAATTAAAAAAATATATGTATAGGTATACTCAAATTATTAGTTAAAACTTCGTTCAAATATGTGAACGACCGGGCATATTTAAAATAATTTATTTAATTTAACAGTCACCTACTAATAGTCAGTTGATGTTTAGTTTGCCATGTTATATGTACTTAATAGTATCGGTGAAACTGATAACCATAATCGTTAGGCGGTAATATGTGAAAATATTTAAATAAGTATCTTATCGTTGATTCTTAAAAAAGGTAGCTAGAAAATGTCTAATTTTAAAATCATCCCTAAATAATTTTCCGGAAGCTACGATATCGCTCGAAAATTGAATTGAGAAGCCATTAAGTTACAGCTTCCTGCCCGTCTAACGGCGAAATCTTACGACGACAAATCTATTTACAATCAATTTTGCGCCCCGAAACGACGAGGACCTATTATTATGTCATCCCCTTTAATTTGCAGCCCAACTTTGGAGATGGCTTCTGTGACGGCGCGCCGCCTGGCAGGTGCTTTAGTGCGGTTTTACCTTCAATCTTGTGTTTCAAGTAATTGATGCAATGCTCCTTTATGTGGGAGTACCCTCGCGTCAAATTGACGACAAACCCTCGTTAATAGGATGTTATGCTGCGATTTACTTGTTCTGCAATCGCAATAATTGAAAGTACACATTTCGGGTAAATCATATTCAATTAATTAATACGTAAATATACGCTAAAGCAGATGGTCTCAATTTTATTGAATATGAAAAAAGTGTTATATATGTAAATATTTTAAAATCTTTATTAATATTACTGGTATTTCGGGATCAATTTAAAAAAAATTGCGAACATTTGCTTGAGACGGCTCGCAATTTAATTAACTACCATGTTGACATAAAATATCAAAGAATTATTTAAAATATTATGCTTCCTGCATAGAAGATTACAGATATGGTTAATTGTATTTTCTATACCAACTATTAAAAACATAGATAAAATATAAAACGTATTTATACCTATTCTGATGTAGTCGTGTTTGTGGATTGTGACGTGCCAACGACTGTGTTTTCGAAACTGTATCTTAAGTAGAGGGGACTAAAGTTCAAATTACAGGGAAACGGCATACAAAACAACGCCCTTGCGAATGGCGATGACGCGCCGATGCAGCGTCGGCGCACAGAGGGTCTCAATTAACTCCCTTTATTCGAGAGTACGTAATAATATATCTACGCCTACGGACTATACTGGCGTCAGTAATTACCTGATAATGATCTTAACCATTAACCATCGATTTTTTGATGTGTAAAAATGTTTTGGTTTGTCCAAGGTACTGTATAAACTGTCAAATTGTGTAGTTTCGATGTGGAATGTATATTTATTTCTTACAAGTGAGGATATAGCGAAATAGTATTATACATTAGGTTTACATATATATATTATAGGTAATTAAAGCTTACAAATATTTACCTCCTCATAGATGATTAAAAAACGCGAGTAAGATTGTTTGTGGATAAATGAGAGGCTGGGTGTGTGAAAGTTGAGCAGAGTAGTGTATGTCTAAATAATGATACTTTGTTATTTTATGTTAGATATATTTATAGTAAAAAAATATCACTGAATTTAATGTTGTTGGATTTGAAAAAACTAAATTCAGCGAATGGTCAACTTGATTAAGTTAACCAGTATGATGTTTTATGTTTTCAAATTTTCTTCATTACTTTAAGTAGTAGTTACATAACTTTAACACTTAAATATTGGTCAACCTTAATATTATTTTCTCAGTTAACCCACGGTATATATTTTTTTTTTACTAGTTTTACTTTACGTAATTAACATTTTTTAGCGTAACCCCTACAATTGAAGCATGGTTTTTAAATTTTATGTGTGTGTTATTCCGTTACAATTTGTAATATTTTATATTCTATTGGATTTACAAGTAAACGAAAAATAAAAATAATGTAGCGTATAAAACATTATTTCCATATTATGGAAACGATAAGATAACGCCCTGCTTTTGACGCACATCTTCTATCAAGGATGAAACCAAAAATGTACAATCACGCAAGTATTCTTTAATAATTAGATTTGTAGAAATAGACATACTACCATCCTTAATTGAACGCCGAGTTGGCTACACAAATTTTTCGCTTATACGATTACTTTGCAAAATATGCACCCGCCGTGCGCCGCGCGCCGTATGAGTCGTGGCCCTAGCCGCCATGTCAAACGTTCTGATAGCTTTGCCAGGCTAGAGGCAGGGGTTTGGGGGTTGGTGCTACTGGCTAAATGACGCGACGCTTGTCACTCCTTCGCAGCTGTTGTGGCGTTGTTCGGAATTGAGTACTTTTCCGCTCGGAAAAAAGGCCTTTGTTCCGATTGCTTGCGACTGAAAATAGTTAGTTGATGGGAGCATTTTTTCCTCTGCAGCTTTTGTGCAAACGCCATATTTTATGCGTTTTTTATAGTTAATTACCCAATTCAGAAAAAGTGTATTTCTATATTATAAAACAAAACAATTATATTTAATTTATTTATTTTTAAAAGAGCTTACAGCTTACTACAATATATAATATATTTATATACCTTATTTACAATTATATGAAATATACATTTATCTACAACTTAAGCGGACTAAAGGCATCTCACATTAAAACGTACCTAAAATATTTAAATAAGTGAACTACTTAACTGGTATTTCAATAAATTAGGTACCTACGTATGGTTATATTACATAGATACTTACATACTCGTATAGGTACTATTCGTTTCTTTTATTTCCGTTTTCTGTCTCAACCTCAAAAGGTCAAAGTCAGATATAAAACTCAGATCTATTATTCAGACATAAATTACACAGTGTATACGAAAACATTATACTATTTATTTGAATATTACTAGTAAATATTTTTTATCTTTCTAGGAAAACGATCTGGATGAACATTTAAAACATCTTTAAACAATAAAAAAAATGATACCCCGTCCTAATCTGAAATTGAAATAAAATTGATTACATACTAAAATAGAACAAACTATAAAACAATAAGCATAATAAAATAAAATGTAGCTAACTAGGTTAAGTGTTACGATAGGGAATAATAGAGAACAAAATATGTATGCATATTATTATTTAACAAAGAGATTATTTTTTTATTATATTTAATATTTATACAATACATATATATACTTTTTAACTGTTAATACAGATGGTAGAAAAATAGAGTGGGCTTACTGAGTGAATGCCAAACGTTTCGGTACGAGATGCTGACTTCTTCGGCGGCGATTTGGTAAACCAAATCTTACCGAAGACGTTAGCATCTAAAGGCAGATCTACTAAAACAATACCGATGGTAAAATAACAAGTTGAAATATAACACTGCTGTGATAATATTTATATTATACCAGTTGAACCAACTGGTATAATATAAATACCATTATAATATGAAATATAGGTTAACAGCTATAATTAGTAGTGGTTTTTATGGTGACCACGGGCTGAACCGACCACGAACTACTATGCGATGCTTCGTTCTTCTCTCTACTTTAAAAATGACGTCTATTTCTATTTTCTATTAGTCGTTGTTTTTATCAGATATCATGGTAGTTGTTGTCACGTTTACCTATTGAACAAGCGAATACTAAACACATGTGACATTGCACGAAAGATGCACACTGAATGATGTATGTATTTGTGGAATGCAACCAACGCGGCGTTTTATATCAAAGCCGGGTGCCGTATGAGTTACACGCGTCTGCCCCATTCGGATACAGCGAAAGCCGTGCCGTCGCCGCGACGAGCTTCCGTCGCCCCCAGCCTCCAGCCTCCAGCCTCCGTCGGGCCGATTAGGAGGAAATGCGCGCGAGATGGCAAAGCTCGCAATTTGTCCGATTCCCCGCTTCCAAACTAGAACCTAGCTGTGGAACGATCTATCGCACAGTATTCTCAACATTTGTGTCAACTTTCACGTATAAAAGAACCCCGTTAATCCCTTTATACGCCGTGTTCCAAGATCATTGACGCATACATACACATAGAAAAATATCTATAAAACTTGTATCATATATACTACTTAAAACTGTAAGTTACGCAGATTGAGAGTAAGCAAATCGGATAAGGTCATAAATAGTAAACAATATTGAAAATACTTTAACCAGCTACATTTAAGGTGATACCGGGGCATCCTGATACACCCAGAACCAAGATAACACGTATGTTGTGCTCAAAACTTAATAGAAAATTTCAGGGCATCTGTAGGTATCCCTTGTCTATTCAGCTACTTAATAGTAGGTATATTTAGTGCAAGCTCTGGAAAAAGTGTGATTTTCGATATCAAAAGAAGAAGTGAGTTTAAATTTTTGATGGTTTCAATGTAGAACGAGTTGATTTAAAAAAGACTGTAGGCAAAAACATGGTGAGTTTCATGATGTAGGTTTCTACAGATAAATCCAAAAACAACTATACTTTGCAGTTATGTGTACAGTTATGCTTGGGAAAAGAAATTCTCCGTTTGATCGTGTGAATTGTAATTTAAATTGTATGTGGTTGTATTGTAATTTAAATTCATCGTAAAATATGTCATATATTTTATTAAATATACCTAACTACATTTAACCCTAACATTCTACAAACTGTATTTGCCCAGCACTCGAGGATATAACGCACACCCGAATTTTGTGCGCTTGTGTTTGAACAGTTCGCGGAAAACAAACACCCGCGCGGCGCCCCAAACCGCGCGCCGATAATGGACCAAGAAACGTAATTAAATATAAAAACTTTAATGGCTCAAAGAGATAGGAATTTAAGGGACGCCGCTCTGCGGAGAATATTAAAACCGTTTAGTCATCAGGCGCCGAATCGAGGATGCTTCAAGGTGTTTTAATTACATTTCATTCGGCTTTACTGGGGTAGTACATCGGAGAAAATAAAATTGTCTGCATACAGCCGATGCATCAAGCTAGAGTACTTGTATTAATCTTTATTTACCTAAAATTGATTTATTTTGAATATACTTATGATTTATTTTGAAGAAAAAACAACAATAATAAACAATGTTAATAAACTATATAACATATGAATAACAGAAACTTTTAAGTTTTACTAATATTAGTATATGTAGTAAGGCTTCATTAGTAACAAATCAAATTGGAGGAATTAAATAAAATATAATAATACCCGGAAAAGTGTTAAATTTTTAAAAATATTACTTTAGTATTTATGTAGGTACGAAGGACATTTACGTACAATTAGGCAGTTTTATAGTAATATAACTTAAATGCGGTTTTTAAAAAAACCTGCAAAATAAAGAAATCTTCAGTTCCTTGCTGGTCCTGTAATGTTATGTGATAAATACAAATAAAATAAATAAATATATTTCGTTTACTACTGAGCACTGTTATGTGATATATTAGGGACGTGGCATTCTCAGCGTTCCTTAGAACGCTATTAGTTTCGATCTTTTTCTTTTTTAATTTTTTTAATTAGTATAAAGTAGTTGAAATGATTAAGATTTTTTGTTTTGTCATGCGTAAGAGTAAATAATAGTTCTTTTTTATTCAGGTTATTTTTTATGTCTCTCATTATTGCATTTTGAATTATTTCCTTGGCAATACTTTCAAGCTTGGCAAAACGACACCTCGTGGTAGGAAGGAATTCAATTTCTTTATAGTATTTAAATAAGACTACGCAATTTTAGGAACCGTTGACGTAATTGAATCGCATTGCGCATGCGAATGTACTTATTTATTTATCAAAAACAATACAAAGCAAATACAATAAAAATACAATAAAAAAGGAGAAGCACTAAAAGATTAAAATACCTATATTAAAATGTATTAGGTATATATTAAGCACGATTGTAAAATGTTCCCTGACTAGACTAAAGTCTGTACTAAGGAAGTCTGTTTTTGAAACCACCGATACCATTGTTTTTTTAATATTTCTTTAAAATTAAAAACCGTAAGTAAAATACGAGCACTTTTCGCATTTCTTGGTGAAATGCGACATAGTAATATACATTTAATAATATTAATTTATATAATGGCTATTTTAATAAATAAATACATATTAGTCAAAATCATAAATATAAGAGTATTTTTGTAAAATTGAAATGTTTTTCCGCTATTATTTTTTTCCTAATTTTTTGTTATTTTTAAAGGTGTGTTTTGTTTACCATAAGCCATAAGTATTTTATTATTTACCATAAGTATTTCCATTGAATCCACAAATAAGATTTTTCTTATTGTTAGTAATTTTAATACTGTAAAAGGAGTATAAAGTATTTACATATTGTAAATATACATATAAAGCTGAAAAGGTGATGTAATGAGACCATCTTACACGCACGGTATTCAGAAGATAAGCCCTGCGATCATTTGGAACATTACAAAAATAATATATAAATAAATGTTGTAGTCTTTTAGAAAAATATCGGATTGTTTTGCATCTATGTTCTAGTTTATTATTTGTTTATTATACTAGTATGTCAGTGTGTAAAAATGAATAAAAGATAAAATAGATAATGAGTATTCAAACCAACTCAAACTTAATCTTAGACCAGAACTTTTGACTAATACCCCGAAAATAATTATGCTATGCTTTCTTACATAAGTAAAAATAATAAACTAAATTTAAATCTCTAAATATGTAAAAGCACTATTATTTATTTTGTGGTAGAAGGAAAAGACCATCAGTACATCTACTAGGAAATTAATTGTAAGGTAAAAATATGTATCTATTAAAAGCGAGTGATGATAACAAATTTCCACAAGGAAACTTTCGTATGGATGCACGCAATGTCTTCAAAATGAAAAGGGTGTTCGTCACCCTACCGCATATTTGCTTCTTTGAAATCATTGAATCCCCTGAGCCCCAAGTTATTTGAAGTATGTTTGAACGGACGCGTGTGAAGAATGGTTTTGTGGGCCCTTTAAAGTAGGGGCAAGACTAATCCCTCACAACTGATGCAACCTCGACCTATGTGAGGTTCACTATTTGAAAGGCGTTTTCGTTTACCAAAAGACTCGTGCCTGCAGCATGGTTCATTCCTCTCTACATTTTAGCTCTTCGGGTCCAGAGGCTGCCATTGCTGTTTCAAGACAGTTAAGGAATACAGTCAACACATAATCATGATGGCATAACAGTGGTACTTCCTAAGATACACTTCTGTCAAGTTTACCATTCCTTAATAATTAAAAGTGATTTTATAAATTATTTTTTGCTGAAAGATTCACACGTATACTCAACAAGATAATTGAGGTGTGTAAATTTATTAACTTATGTAAAATGTTACTAGATATATGTATAATATAGAATCGTCTTATAGTATTTGATAGAATCGTCGGCGGTCTCTAAACTTCTTTTAACATGTCGATACCTCGTAAGTTAATTGTAACTAACGAAATCAACATTTTGAGTTTTTTAAAATAGCGGTAAATCGCCTGAATAAAAAAAGAACAGAAACGTACTTTTCGCTGCAACTACTGTACCTAATTTTTCTGTTTTCCTGAAGATGAAACTACCGCAATTCACACAAGGCTCACAAATAAAAACACTTTATTTACCCACTATGCTATACATAAAGATTTGAATAAATGAAGTCTTTCTGATTCTTAATATCATCGTTGACCTGACTAAATATATAAATTATTAATTTACTGTTGTTTTTTATTTATTGACCGTATTTCCTTTTTATAATATATATTAAAATAAAAATATGTATAACTAGAATCATATTATTCTATTTATCATGAAAAATCAATCAAAATACGGCACATCACTTTAATTTTAATATCGCCGTTTAATGATTCTCTAGCAGTTATTTTAATGCTCTAACTCTAAAAAAATGTTAACCAAAATATTATTAATAAAGATTAAAATGATATCACTCAAAAACATATTACTCTAGCTAATATTTTTAACATATCAATTTTTTTAAAGAGGACAAGTTAAATTTCGTATCACAGTTCATTGTGTATCTTGTATCATTAAATGTCTTGTATTCGTTGTTAAAAATGTTCTTGTATCGCTCGATAAAAAAATAAATAAATTACAACATCGGTATAAATTGAAATCACAGTAAATATATGTTCGATCTTTACTCGTGACAATAATCGCTTACTCTAAGAAGTACTTACAATTTGGAATAATTTAGAGGGAATTTATCGCGAACACTTTGTAAGGTAGGTGGGGTGGGGTATACTCGCACTCCGACGAGTTGGTACCTATTTGTTTATTTTAATTGATATTTGTTGGCTTGCAGCTGCAGCGATTGAGTGCGGCCTGCCATTGACAGCGAATTAACGACAAGGAGATTTTGATAATTAAAGTGGTTTGACAGTTAATTAAGTTCAAACCGGCGGGGATCGGATTGAAATTTGGCCACGAGTGGATCCACCAAACGATTTCGGTACATTTTTTTTATATTTGAATTATTTAATTGTTTCGTAACACTATGTCTTACGAATCTAATTCTGTCTCTAACGAGGTAATTTTTAATGTGTTATTTTTGTTTAACGAATAATTATTATCAACACATGTATCTACTGATTTATATTAATAATGAAAATTTGATATGCATAAGTAGGTACTCGACAAAAAGGAAAGAAAGCCTAGCCCTTTAAAGTTTCCAAAATTTGATACATTATCAATTTAATATAAGATAAATGAGAGAAGAAATTGATTCAAGGGCTGACTGTGCTGGGCTGGGCTGTTGACTTACCTGTGATGACTAGAAGAAGTATTTGATCCGGACATCGGCGATCGCGCTGGAAAGCCGCCGCCAGCCACCACGAAATCTGCAACAAACAGTGAACTTTTTTAGTAGGTATGCAAGTTTCTTAGCTTCTCAGAGTAAGGCTATTTCGTGAAACCACATTTTGAATTCACTTTTAAATATGTTTGTGTTTCCACGCTTTTTAATATTCATTATATTATTTTTTATTTATATCCAGTTTATTTTTTAAACTGGATATGCCTGTGATATCGTATATTTCAATGAGAGGGTATATTTGTGTGTATTTTTTTTTCACGGATTTCGCTGGTGTGATAAGAAGCATTTATATAGTTCTACACTAAAGTAAAACTTATTCAGCAGTGTATACCACAGTTGTAAAGGTTTTGCATAGCATGTAAAAAGGATATAAAGCGATCTATATAGAGTGCATCAGGTTCGAATCGCCTGTGCTCTAATGCTAACCGCAGGGCTAAGACAACCACTAGAAATTGTTTTCTAGTAAAATATTGTATTTACGCCTTTAAATTTTATAAATCTCATAATACATTTTTGCATAAATAATAACTTAGGTTTAAAAATACTGAAATTATCTAATTAAGACGCTGTAATGCGTACAGGTTTTAGGTTTTTTACGTATTTTGAAAATGTATTTATCCTGTTACCCGTGCTTTCTTTTATTCGGGGCAATTTGGGCGCGTTTCCCCTTCGCCTACCTGCTCTATTTGTATTGATCTGTTTACTGTTCGAACTGGAACTAATGACCGGTTCGAGTGTCACCCTGTAAACAAAATGGTGACGCGAAAAAGGACGCGGCCCCGTATAAATGCTAATTAAAAGGAAAATATATTTTTTGTTCCAAATATAAATTGAAAAATCTAGTTGTATTTTGACACTATCATTCTTTAGGTTTTATTCGTAAATAGCTACTTGACTGTATGTCTTTATGCCTTGAATAATTTGAAAGTTGAAAATCTGTAAAGTTTAAAACAGCGATTTACAATTAAACAAAAATTATGTAAGAGGCCAAAAACGTGATTTTATTTCTAAAATAGTGTATAAAAAAGTGTACCTACTATTGTAAATAAAAAGTAAATTTTCGTGTGATATTTATTTATTAATTTTGTTTAACAAAGTTAGCTCCTTAATTCCTAAAACAAATAGGAACTTGAAAATCGCCATTTAATATTATTAACACCTTTGTGTCAAAAAAATAAAATAACATTATAACAAATTATAAAACAAAAGATATGGTAGATTAAAATATAAATATTACTATATCACAATAATACACTCTATAACTATGTTAGTTATTTATCATTTAATAATACAATACTTGTGAGTTATTTGAACTCAAATCATAAATACCTATGTATTTAATTCTAAGTTTTTAGGGGATTTGTAAATTCTTAGTCTAAACCCATACTATGTTGTCGAATATTTTGTATCTTAGATGTAACAAAAAAAGTATATTTTACCAAAAAAATGGATATGTGATTAATATCAAAAATAATATTTAAATGAGATGATTTTATGAGTAACTTGTGATTGAGATTGATTAAAAAAAATGTAAAAGTAAAAATAAAATCCCAGAATAAAATAAGATTTAGGTAATGTAATAAGATAAAATATTATGTTATTTATAATATATATTGTAAAGTTGTGACTGTATTTGTTGGGAAGGCTGTTTCGGTAGCCTTTAAGCTATTTTGTTTTTTGAAAATGGAATAGAGATTAATGGAAAGAAAAAATGTGATAGATCGAGAGTTAGGTTAGTTTTTTCTGGAAAGTAAATAAATAATGTTACAAAATTTTAAAGTTTTAACTGTACACCACAAGGTACCTTTCACGACCTAGATTTACGCCCCCCAACAGGGTTGTTGCAATATTAACCTATACAAGATATAAATATAAACATTATTTGCCTACTTGAACATGCTTAGAATAATGGTTAAAACTTGAATCTCACTTTAGGGAGAGTACTTAAAATATACGCTGACTTCGTTAATGTTTGGTTTATGACCTTATCAGAAATGAGATTGAGCAAAACAGCGATGGCTACTTTACGATGATTACAATTCGCAATAATGCGCAATATAAAGTTATAGACAGGGTTTCACGCGCCCATAAGGGTGAAGGCATAGTGAAAGCACATTTTTAACGTGAAATCGTTTATGCAGGGGCGTAAACCTTTAATAAAGCCATCGGCTTTATGGCCCGAAACTGTGACCTCAGCCCCGGAGGGCTTTTGCTCACTTTTACTGCTACTTTTTCTATTGCCCTTTATTTCACTTTATAGGCATTGGACTTTCAGGTAGGGTCACCATAAGTTAAAATATTTGCCTTAGAGTATTATGTAATATTTGAAGAACGAATCTCGGCTACGCGAGCATGGTGTATTGGGGAAGTCGTAAGATAGCTGGTAGATTTGGAAAAGTAACTATGCACCGCATCGCACAAGAATTATTAATAAAGAGTATCTTTCTGTTATAGGCTAAATCGTTTCGCTTACTCCTTAAAATTCTAGAGCTCTCTTTAAAATATAATATTTATAACCACTAACTTGAACGTATCCATCGAAGCTGTCTTAAGCAACATCTAAATACAAAACTAAACATTGCTTAGAAGGTGATACGTAAAACTTTTACTTATAGCCATTTGAAAATTAGCTAACCTCTAATTTGTTAAACCAATAGATATAAGGTATCACAAAGGTTTAATCTATTATGTTATATATCGATCTCTCCAACACTTTCATAATGGGGTCTCACTTTGGTTAGTGGTTTCCATTGCAACTGACTTCTTACCCTACTATGAGTATATTTTACACCTGTGAAATTGCCAGATACACAGTTCTCAGGCCCAGTTTAACTGCAACTAAAATGAATTCGTTCGCAAATTCCTCCTTGAAAGCATTTACTTTTTTTGGAAAAATGTCAATCATAGAACATCTTGAGATGATTTATAAATTCCTTTCTCGTAGTTTAGTTTTCATAATCGAAGACGGAACTTTCAGTCTTCAGTCTTTATTTATCTACCGCCCTCCCGGACTATAGCTTTTCTAGGTAGTCGACTAACTTCAATTTCAATTTTGCCAGAAGCAACTTTTATTATTCAAATATATACAAATATACAGTAAATAGATCCAGCAAATTCATTGTCTTATCTGTCGGTTTCTTAATCTTAACTAAATACAATTTATTTATACATGTGTAAAATATAATACAAATTACTTACAAATTAAGTTAACGTAACTCGTATGATTTACAAACAAAATTAATTTAATTGAATTAATACCTAAATCATTTTTACTATGTTTTTTTTCATAAATTCTTTTACAACAACTTAAAAGTCTTGCTATCGCGTTGAAGTCTTTACTAATTATTTGTTAATTTTTATTTGTATTTCTACTGAGACAGAAACTGGTTGAGATAAGTGTGTAACCTCAATAAACAACTTAGTGACCCTGTCTAAACTCTATCTCTATCCTCACCTATCTTAGTTCGTCAATTTTGCCTAATATTAATATTATTATTGGTAAATGATAAATTACCGCAAGTGATGTATTTAAAATAGTCATAAAATCATTTAATGATAAAACATTTGTAGGTACCTACTACCTTCTAAGAAATCATGGTCATAATAATCACATACGCGAATAGGATATCTGCCCGATAGTATATATTTGCATATTATTGAATTGAAACTAGACTATATACCTACATGCATATATCTATGTGTGTACAAACGATGTCGACGTGATAGGAAGATCAAACTATGGATTATACTAGCAGCGCCTGAATCTCCCCGCTTTGAAGCCGTAGAGACGACAGAACCAATTTGCGCAAACTTCGACCAATGTGTGCAGCGTAACATTTCTACATTAACGAAGAACTGGCAGGCGGAGGACATCATGGTTCAAAAATCTGCGGAAGTCCTTTTAGTAAGGCAAAAAATCTTTTTAGAGCTGCCGTTAACAAGATTATAAGCCAACATGATCGTCAACGTTCGCTGAGCGGATATGGTAGGTGCCAGAAAAAGAAGATATTATAACTTAAGTTTTAACAGTAAAGCCAATCCGTGGTGAGTTGAGATCGTGGTAGTCTAGTGATTAAGGCGTTGTTCTATTAACCCTAAGATTTCGGGTTCGAATCCGCACATGGTGGTACCATTTTTAAGCTTCATTAAACCACCACCATCTCCCGGACTAAATTAAAAAAAAAAAAAAAACATTTATTCTTCTTATATTTTACATACGAGTATTTTATTTATGCAGAATTTTCAACACAGTATGTAGTCAGTCTCAACACTAATGCGCTTCAAGCAAGAAGAAAGATTAAAGGCCCGGTAAATATCCGGCTTGACTCGTAAGCCGACTGCTAAGGCTAGCTGCGAGACCCATCTCAGCCTGTATAATTACTAGTGCGCACAGTCCGCACATTTACTATGAAACTTTCAAATTCGACGAGAGAAAAGACCTTCTTTGCATTGGTTAAAGTTTACAACGGAACGTAGTAATAGGAAAAAATCATTTAGAAGAGTTTCTTCAATTTTAAATTCAGACATACCTCTCTGTTGCGGGTCGTTTCAAAGATCTATATATAAAAGAAAATATAAAAGAAAGAAAAGAAAGTCGGGTTAGTTACAGCATTTATAACTAAAGAATGGCTAGACCGACTTTTATGATTTTTGATTTGTTGGATTTGTCTCTGCCCCGAATAGCAGAGTAACTATTAAAACATCGGAAAAAATTACGAAAAACCAAAATTATTTTTTTCATACATTTTGTATGGAACGGCTTTTTATTCTGTGGAATTCTAGTTTCAAACGGTAAGTTGCCTCTGAAGATGTTCACTTTGTATCATATTTGTCATTGTGCGCGCATCAAAAATTAAAATACATATTTTGATTTTTGTACATTTATCGAACTTAATTAATTTTGAGTATTCTTATTAAAACTTTAAATTTAATTCAGCTAATAAGTTAAAAACAAAACAAAAGCAAAAGCAAGCAGCTTTAGTTGTGACTGATTATGTCCAGATAAGAAAGATCGCATGGCGACCGCATCGCGCCGGCCGAGGAGTGGAATAATGGCAGGCCGATCGTTAATCTTGGAATAAAAATGGAATTTAAGTATTTGGAAAATAGGACAGAGGCACAGGCGAGTACTATACCGGCAGATGGCGGCTATGTCGTACGTCGTACGCGGCGGTGTGATTTTGTATCGGACGCGACTTCCATTGCAGAGAGCGTTAATTTTTAAGGCCGGACGCCACTTCCTGGCGTTTCGGCGCCGCGGGCGATCAAAACATCACACTGTGCGGAGCTCTATTTACAGTCTTGTTTAATTGAGAAACGATGCGGCATTATAGTGGCGCCTACGGCTATTAAATATACATTGTTCAGATACCCACTAGCTTATGCAATATGCTTAGTCTTGACATGCAGTTGCATATTAGGTACTAATATAAATAAAATAAATATATTCCGCCTTCTAAATGTGTTATTTCTTTAGATTTGCATGAATAGGAATCCGCAATCAATAATAACCATGCTATCATGTAGATTTTAATATTATAATATTATATAATTTTAATATTATTCAATGAAAGAAAGAAAGAAAATGTTTCTTCATGGAAAAATGTAAAATAAAAATAAATGGTAGGTACATAAAATTAATCGCATTTTCCAATAAAAGGAGTGTGCTCAGCTGCCCTCCTTTCAGAAAGAGGAGGGTGCTGATTTTTAGCTCGTCCCGTTTTATTATATTATAATATATAATTTATACTTAACGTAAAACATATTATTTTTATTTACAGTGAATTGTAATCCTCACATGCTCTTATGTAAAATATACAAAACAAAATACAAAATGTATGACGAGCATAGAACCCTTTATAAAACGTAACTAAGTGTTTGTAGTTTGCAGCTCCAGAAGCCATTGTCGACACCTAGTCCTGTAGGAAGCCGGGCTTGTTTTGCTCCTTAGCGGTGGAGGTAAGTCGTTCCAGATCTTGATGCCAAAAATTTAAAGGAACATTCTTAAACTGTCAGCTTATGGTGAGGGACGATTAAAAGGTGATCTCTCGCACGTGTAGGTGATTGTGATTTTACTATTTTTTTATTGATGAATGAATAGACACCTTACTTCAGATCGCTTGCGTCATTTTCACTTCAACGGCTGATAGTTAACCGTTCGGTGAGTAACTGGCCAAATGACTTAACCAATGGTGCAGACCAGAGATGCAGTAAAAATTAGATTCATTGGTTATCTTTGGCGATCGAATAATTCGAACGAAGCACAGAGAAAATGTCGATTAGAAGAAACGGCGGACCTCGAAACGGAGATTCTTCTTTTTCAATACGCGCAAATTTGAATTAGGAAATAGAACAAAATTAAACTTTCGATTCGTTCGACAAAACACTTTCCGTGAAAGGAAAAGATTTCGGCTAAACCAATTTCACCAATAATATAAGATCCTCTTTCTTTCTACCCTCACCTATCCATCAGCTTGCTTGTCAAACTGTCGCCCTACTCATCCATCACGATCGACGGGAAAGGAGTTCTCTTAAAGAGAATAGTGCCGTTCATATAATGTGTCGTTAGTGTAACATGTTTTTTTCTTAGTGTCAGCAGATATTTGTTTAATGGTGCTATTTTTTCATCAGAGTAATTTGTTTATTTTAACCAACATATTTACTATTTTTGTCTAAGCCTCTGCTCAACTAGGCTACATTCAGGGATGGCGAGGTTGAAGCGTTAGTAACCGTATAATTGTGAATGGAATCGATCCTGAAGCAATTGGAACAATGTATGTCACTCAAATACATACTTCATCATTTGTTATTATTATATATTAGCTTTAAAAAAATCCAAATATGCAAAAATTAAAATTAAAATTCGTTTTACTATTATTATTATGAATTACTATTAATTTGTACAAAATAATATAAATATTTTAGGTAATAAAGGCAAACATTTTTGTTATGTAGGCATAATTTATTGGCAATTAGCTGTTTGATTTTCAAATTTAATAGCTCTGTATAAAACTAAAATAATGCAAGTAAAATGAAACTTAACTGTAAATTACTTCGACTGACTTTTAAGTTTGGACTTAACTAGATATTTCTCCATTTTAACTAGATTTTTAAGCATTGAAATAATATGTACTATACTTAGCAATACATTAAATATTGATAAGTTACTATTAAAACAGACCTTGAAAGAAAGGTTTTATATCCGATTTATACATAAACGATTTAAAACAATAATTTGATTATAATATTAACAACTTTTTAAAAAATATATAAATAAGAATATAAAATTAATTTATTTAAATTAATGTAAATTAATGTAACGTACGTTGATTGCGCAGATTGCTATTTCAAGAAGTTCATATGGTTGATTATAATATAGTTAGATATATTATAATCAACCATATGAACTTCTTGGCATTTTGCAATTTGGGAAGCAACGAGAAGTTACGAACTGCTGAAATATGACCACATATGAACCACAAAAGGAATGGTGGTAAAGTCTTATTGGGATGTGAGTCAAAATTTTATTTAGCAACCACACCTTCAAAGAATAAAATAAACTAGACTACATATTATCTTGCGAACAGTTTTCAGCTTTAACTGTACTTAAATAGAAAACAGGTACTTACTCCACGGGTCACGATTCGACCGCCTATGACATTTTTGCGGTTTAAGTCAGTCAAGTTTATGGCTCAATGACGGCGTGAAGCTATCGCCCGCCACGCGATTTTAAATCGAATTTCCTCACATTACTGTTAAACTGTTTGTAACGTGAAAAAAAAGTACGCTAAAGTAAAAATAAAAAATTACCTATATTCAAAAATTCAATAATGTGGTGTTAACGTTGTTCATATTCTAAATTCAAAGGATTAAATTGGAATTATGTGTTTTTCTATTGTTAAAAATATTATAAGCTACTAGACATCCTGAATTTCGGTGACTTTCTAATGGGAAACCGAAAATACTTTTGTTCTCATACACATTACGCCTAATTCAATCAGTTTTTTTGGTAGTATGAAATGGCCCAAAAGGCACAGAGTTGAGAGTGAAGCGATCTACCCCGAGTGCGGCAGGCACTATTCGTAGTTCACGCCATCCAAACAGCCGAGCAGCCAATTGAGGCGAAGCATGTTTGTTATTGAAAGCTAGAATATACCGAAAATAAAACAAGTAAAATTTCCTTTTCGTAAAATCACGCTAAAACGTCGTTTGTATTTTTAACGGTCCTCAAATATAAGCAGTAACCTTAAAAAGTCAACAGCAGAGGCTGAGTCGGCAGGCAGTCGAGCGAAAACCTAAACATTTACGACCGGTGAAGCTATAAAATTACCATTCAATACAATTTGTACCGAGGCGGGCTTATTAAAAAAATGCTCGTTTTATATGTAAGCGGGCAAACATTGCCGACCGTAACAATGGAGTAGACGGAGAATGACTGGAAACGTAAATGATATGGCTGCCTAATGAAATACTTAACTAAGGTAAAACTGCTTTTACAATACCATTACGATTTAAAAAGAAAATTTGGTGACGCCGCGTCTCAACTAATCTGTACTCGGCGTATAGAAAACGAGAACGCTAAGCGTCGTGCGGGGGTTCAATTTGTGAGCGTGTATTTTGCGACTTGAAGGACCACCTGGGATAACCCAGGAGCGGACGTTCGATTACAGGAAGAGAGATGGATTCCGGTACTTACTTTGACGATCCAATCCTCCGTGGCAGCTCGGCAACGGCGGTTTCTGCTTGGCTGGCACGGCACTCACTTCACCGAATCTCACTTGAATGATGATGCGTTTTTTATATAATATTTGTAAGATAATGTTTGTAAGAGTTTGTTATAATAACGATCTTATAATAAGATTGCACATAAAGGTGCGCGGCGAGTGTACGGTCTCTGGCGAGAGTCCGTGATACAACTGACTGGCTGTACCCGCAGTTTTCGAAACCAAAACTGCTTCGGGGCGGTGCGTTTTCGGTACCGACAAAAGGTATCAGGACATCAGGAGAATAGAGTAGGTAGTACGCAAAATACACCGTATGCTCTTCGCTGGCGCGAACATTCCCCCGGCCTTGAAAGAACCCCTTTCAAATCAAAAAGTGATAGTTTATGAAAGGGTGCGTAGCAATACCCAATCTTATTCAGTGAATGCTTGAATTAAATCTAGGTGTGCTTAAAGAATATTGCTTAATACTAATAGTTAATATGTAGAAAAATAAGAAAAACGATGCGGTTTGTTTGTTTGTTTTATGTGAAGCGGTAGAGGTTGGTTTTAAATTTTATTGTGTAAAGCGGAGTACATAGACTACTATACGAAGCAGTCTAGACCATGATGAAATCCGTTTTGCAACTGTGTACAGTAGTGGATCTTCAGTCGAAGTTGTGGTTAAAACTAGTGTTTTTTCCTCAGGAACGTCTAAATCTTTGTCCTGACTAAATGGTTGGATGGGCCAAGCATGCGGATCTGACTGAAGCCAAGGAGGCCCATGTAGCCAGAGCGGGTGATCAATTAGTTGAGAAGGCAATAGGCCCCTACTCAAACAATCACTAGGGTTTTCGTTACCGGAAATGTGGTAAAAATTAGATGCGGGAAGGTTTTCATGAATCTTTGCGATTCGGTTTGAGACAAAGGTTTGCCATCGATGAGGCGATGAATGAATCCAGCTTAGAGCGACGGTTGAGTCCGAGAAAGCGAATACATTGTTGATTTGATATCGTGGATTGTATGTATCCAAAACAACCTTTATCAATTTTGAAAGTAAGAGAGCTGCGCATAACTCTAGACGTGCAAGAGATATCACCTTTAATGGAGCTATTTTCGACTTTGCGCAAACTATAGTGAGTTTGTTTGGCCTATTGTCATGGTGAGAAACATGTAAGTAGACCACGCCCCCATAAGCCTTTAAACTGGCATCTCCAAAGCCAATCAAAGTGAGGGTGACGTTCGATGTAACTCCTAAGTGTCTAGGTATCTCAAGGCGTTCTAACTCTGGTAACTCTCTTTGGAACTGTGACCATGCAGAAATGATGTGTTGCGGAGGTATATCGTCCCGGTCGAGTTTTAAAAGCCATAAAGTTTTAATTAATAGCTTTGCGTATAATATAACTGGTGCAACAAAACCCATTACGTCCCAAAGCTTGGCTACGCAAGATAAAATGCTACGTTTTGTGCAGTTAGTTATATCAGGATTAACGACGAAAGTGAATACGTCAGATGATGGTAACCAACGAAGACCGAGAATTTTTACAGAACTCTCTTTGAATTCAACTGCTTGAGAAATACAGTGTTCCTTAGGAATTGTTGCTAGTAGTTCCGGTGAATTACTGGCAAATTTTACAAGGTCAAATCCCCCGGCCTTGAACAATCCGATTAGCTGATTTGACAGCTCGATTGCGTCCGATGATGTCATGACACTTGTGGCTACATCATCCATGTATATGTCGCGTGTTACCACTTCCGAAGCTAAAGGAAAGCGGTTGCATTCGTCTGAGGCTAAGCGCCTTACAGTACGAAGTGCAAGAAATGGGCTGCATTTTAATCCAAAGCATACCCGAGAAAATTCGTCAGTTGAAAGAGGCTCACCTTGATTAAATCTGAACAGAATGCGTTGAAATTTCCTATGTTCTGGCAGAACACCTATCTGCAGGTACATCTGTCGGACGTCTGCATTAATTGCTATAGGAAATAAACGGACATTCAGTAGAATGTTAAACAAACTGAGTTGTAGATTTTCGCCTGCATATAAAATGTCGTTCAGCGATACTGTGGTTGAAGTTTTGACACTAGCGTCCATTACTACACGTAATTTCGTAGTAGTTTTGTCTTCGCGAATAACTGCGTGATTTGGTATATAGTAACCATGGGATTCGAGGCTTTCTGAGCTTACCAGGGAAAGGTAACCCTTATCTAGGTACTCCCGAATTGTTTCGTTGTATGTTAGGCGCAACTGTGGCGCCGTGGACAATTTTCGTTCGAGAGATAAGAATCGGCGAGTTGCGGTCTGTATAGAGTCCCCTAGTAAAGCCACGTCATCCTTGAATGGTAAAGCCACGGTATAACGCCCTGACTTGTCCCGTGTTGTAGTGTGTGAATATATTTCTTCACATTTATGTTCTTCTTGTGATAGAAATTTCAGAGCAGGGACTTCTTCTAGCTCCCAGAACTTTGCAATGAGATTCTCAATGGATGGATTCTCGAATGAACAGAAAGCGTAATTATTATTTAATGAACCGCTGTAATTTTCTATTGGCGCAGAGCCCATGACAATATATCCCAGTTTTGTCTCAAGTGCATCTGGTTGGCCTACAGAGCCATGTACGTCTTGGTATTTAGTAACTAATGTATTCCAAATTATCGAGTAATTCTCTGGTGCGGGTGTAAGTCCAGCGAAAACTGTTTGCGCTTTGTCGGTTAACTTACCAACTAGATACTGGATTTTTTGAGAGTTTGACAACTCTGTATTTTCATGAATGGTCGTACGGAAAACTTCATAAAATACAGGCCATTTCTGAAAACTACCATCGAATGACGGCAGTTCTAAGCGCGGTAACTTTGATATGTTTGACTTGTTCTTGTGTGTAGTTTTTTCATTTATTACCTCAGCCTTGCGTTGAATGACGCCGCATAGTTCTTCAAATGCGATACAAGGCTCAAAATTTGGCTCATATTCTGAGTTCATATCCAAATTTATTGAGTTAATATTTTCTACAACTGAGTCAAATTTCTCGCGTAAATCTGGCAACGTCGTTACGTCAGCCAGAAACGATTCGGTTAAAATATCACCTGTGACATCTTTTGATTTTTCGTATATTCTTTGCAGACGAGAAAAATACGATTTACGTCTAGCCTCTAACAATTTTAATTGATTTTCTGCTTTTGTAGGCATTTTGAATATTTATTATATTTGTATTAAATATAAATTTATATAAAATGTGAAAAAAAAACAATATTTAAGTTAGCTTGTGCTAGAGTCACAGCAAATGGTGGTGATGAAGCGTTTAAATTATTTTTAAGAACTTTTGTTTAGAATTAGCTACCAGGAGCACATAAGGTGCTAGGTAGCGATTAGAAGTGCAATGCGAGGAGATACGTAATTTTAATTTAATAATTAAATGTATTTTTTGATAGACGTATCAGGCGCACATAAAAGTACGGCGGTCGTTTCGCGCGCTTTATGTCGGTCAATATTTGACTAATTAGTAGGTAGACTGATTTATTTTGACGAAACGTAACCTTTTTACCGTAAACCAAGTATCAGGCGCACATTTTGAATACGGAGGTATTTACTATTTAGTATTTTTGTTTATGTTCAGATGTTTGGCGTAACTGTTTACTTATATTACTTATAATAATTTAGTTTTTTAGTTTTAATAGATTGTAGGGCAATATAAAATAATATTAATTAAATTATATTTTTGTTTTGTAAGTGTGTGAAAATGTGTAATGAAACTAATTACAGCATTCAAATCTGAATAAATTGGAATATTCATAACAAGTTAATGTACTTGTGTTTTTGAAATATGTACTAGTTACTAACAAATTCATTAAAGTTGCGAAATTAATATTTAAATTATTTTGACAATAATAAATTATTAATTTAAATTTTTAAGAAAATTCTTGCAGATTGCAGGAATGTTTTTAGCGGTTATTAGTATGTACTTAAGGTCCTAAATGACCTGGAATAAATAGGTATTTATGAATGGTTCAAATTCGGTTCGAAGTGACCAAAAATGGTGACGCCGCGTCTCAACTAATCTGTACTCGGCGTATAGAAAACGAGAACGCTAAGCGTCGTGCGGGGGTTCAATTTGTGAGCGTGTATTTTGCGACTTGAAGGACCACCTGGGATAACCCAGGAGCGGACGTTCGATTACAGGAAGAGAGATGGATGCCGGTACTTACTTTGACGATCCAATCCTCCGTGGCAGCTCGGCAACGGCGGTTTCTGCTTGGCTGGCACGGCACTCACTTCACCGAATCTCACTTGAATGATGATGCGTTTTTTATATAATATTTGTAAGATAATGTTTGTAAGAGTTTGTTATAATAACGATCTTATAATAAGATTGCACATAAAGGTGCGCGGCGAGTGTACGGTCTCTGGCGAGAGTCCGTGATACAACTGACTGGCTGTACCCGCAGTTTTCGAAACCAAAACTGCTTCGGGGCGGTGCGTTTTCGGTACCGACAAAAGGTATCAGGACATCAGGAGAATAGAGTAGGTAGTACGCAAAATACACCGTATGCTCTTCGCTGGCGCGAACAAAATTGGATTTGAAAATTTGTATTTATATTTACAAAGCACACATTTTACATAAAATAATAAAAAAAAGATAGTTCCAAGTTAGTTTGTTATTGGATGTTCACCACCCTAAAAGGTTTATTTATTTAAATTTAAATATGAAGCTACTTTTTTATTTTTACCTACATATGCATAGAAAAGTGGACGGGGATGAGCGCGTGTCATAAAACCACGAGAGCTTCGCAAGGATAACATTAAAATATTTTAAAATCTCTTTAAGGTGGTAAAATCTCAGTGTATAATTATTTATTTATTCAGGTAATACCCTAAAGACAACATTTGTTAATAACGATGATAGAAAGGGATAGAAGAGGGGGATATGAAATATCTGTTCAGCATGCGCCTATAGGTAATTTGGTTGCAAAAGTAAGGAGAAGCCGATGAAAGCAGAAAAATATGAGGTGTTTCAGGATTCCGCTCACGCAAACGGCAGGCCTTTTCATGCTCTAATATTTTCAGCTATTACAGCGTATTTTGGCGATTTGATCGGAAATCTTCAATACGGCAGGAAAGTCGGAATTTCGTATTTCGAGCGACGTAAAGTATGTGGTATTTATATGAAAAGCTTCGCATACACTATGAATAACAAAAAAAAAATGTTCGGAATATGTAGTTTGTAAAAGTGTAAAAAAAAATGTGATTCTTCTGGTTCATCCTGTTTTCAACAACTTTAGAACCGAGTCCTAAATCTGGACCCTTAGGCCTTATTTGAGTCACTTATATTTAGCTCCATAGTTTATATAGATTCGGATTTATATTTTAAAATTAGAATTCTTACCTAAATCGTAAATATATTTAAAATGGTCTGTGTTTAGTTTTAAATTTTGAACAGTTATTGTAATTTATTTAAATTATTATTATTTAACATCTTTCATTTAGTTTTCCGTTAATAAGCCACCTGCCCGTCAAAATATACACAAATAAAATATGAGGTGAAATACTACCCCAAATGTTAGTTCTACAATGTTAATCATTGACTTTAACGTTAGACTTTTAACTTGATTGATTTTAAAATATGAGCTTTTATCACAATGTGAGTTTAAGATTTAAAAAAAAAATCTTTATTAAAAAAAAGTTAGCGAATCTACATTTTGAAATTGCAATTGAAAAAAAAAATGCATTGAAATTACATTTTTAATTTAATTACAATTATTATTTGTTTTGTATTATAGTAATAAACGAATAAACAGAGATAGAAATATGAAATTGTATGACTAGTATATACGTAAACCCTCTTTTAAAAGAATATTTTTAATTAACATAACTAGATTTGTTTGTATCTTGTATTCTGATTGATTGACACGGGTAAAAGTCAGTAAATATCATAAGTATTTACAATATTTTAAAAAATGTTTTACCGTTCATTAGAATCACAGTAAGAATAAACAATTTTGGATTCACTAAATATAAACAAGTTATTTATTTTTTTAAAAGCCTAAACAATAAAAGTATTATTTTTTTTTAAGTAAAGAACTTCAAACTGGGTTCAAAGTAATGAATAATGTATAGCTCATTTGCAGTTGCGAAAGAGAATAGAATTGTGCGTTAGATAAGCGAGATGGTTAGAAGAGCGAATCCATTGTATGGAAAAGGACACTGCCGTATTTACAAATTATAATTTTAAATGTGAAAAAAGATGGTCACTCCCAGAGGATGAAAATGGAAGAGATTTATTTTTGTCTGCTAAATCTAGGTCATAATAAAAGGTGAATAGGTCTATGATGCGTGGCAAAATAAAACTATTTTACAAAATTGATTTCTCTGAATACGAGTGATTCAATTTGGTATGAGAATCTAAATTATTACCTGTCCAAAAGTGACTCGTGAAAGTCTGACAGATGTAAAATAGTCAACTCGCCTCAAGATGTATTTCGAACGTTATTGGATGGTGCGGTGTTTACAGTTATCTACATTTCAAATTGCCAACTGTGTGCCAAAAGCGTTTAAAAAATATACAGCAAAGAAGTTAAAACTAGATGGGGAGTGTGTAACCGAATGGTTAGTGCATCATTTTTGAAGAGCAAATGAGAATAAGTGCTCTGCTTTCACAGCGTGCACAACTACCCCATGATACGCCCCTAATATAAAGCATTTGAAAGCCTTCTGACTACTAACAGTCAAGCGTTGCCTTGCGTTGCAAAAAGACAGTAACTAAAAAATAACTTTTGAGAAATTTGGAAAACAATCTTAAATGCCGGATTTAAAGAAAGAAAAGAAGTTATAAATGTTTCTTATATAATAAAATAAGAAAAAAACTTGGATTTTTAAATGTTATCATTATCCTAAATAAAAATATAATTCAGTGCTAAACAGCTGCTGTTTTCTACAACTTCATGACCAATCCGCCATTGTTTTATTAATTTGATTTATTAAATGAATATTTTTAACCATATTTATATTTGGTATATTTTTCTGGCCGTATAAATGTAGTACTGGACAATTATGTTCTTGTATCGCTACGTAGATAATTAAATAAATAACCATAGGTCCTCATAAGTCGGACATTCCCATTGTGATTTACGCTTATGAATAATAGTATCTTTTATTCCGCTTATATACCTAATATTATGTTAGCTCTGTTGTGAATTTAATTAGCTGCAAACATATTGTTAGTCATAAGTAAAAGAAATCGTTTATACACTAGTGCACTCATAGGGTTATAAATACAACACAACGTACCAACGATGTGAACAGTCCGATGTGCGATGTTATGTGTGTGCCAATAAATTTACAACAAAGTAGTTCCTGAGAAATACATCAGGATAGGGCGTGTAATTTTTTTTTAATGAATTATAGACAAAAGAAATGTATTGGTAATGGTGTTATTACGCGATCACTCCAACCTAACCATAACCTATAATTCGGAATTTTTCAAACGTAGTTTCATTTCTTATATAAGATTCTTTTTATGACTCAACCAACCCATAAGGTACTTTGGTAAATGCTAAAAGTACCTTATTACTATCGTACCTTGCTTTCTCATTTACCTTCCTTCATAACGTGGATGTTTCTCGAAACATAAAACTATATTTTTTTTATATGAAACAATTTTATTTCTGCGGTGTTTGAACTATGTGATTATTATAATATTACTTTTTGTTTTTAAAATATAAGTATTTAAAAGTGTTAGCCACTCACTAATTATTTTATTATAAGTAAAAGTCAAATATTTATCGTTTTATTTTAGCCACAAATTACCAAACTAGTAAGAATTAGAGGACCATAAATACTGCATCGCCGTACTATGAAAGATAATTCCAAAATGTGGTGATAATTGATTTATCGGTACCGCACTGATGGGAAGTGACACTTAACTTAAAGGACAAACGCCACCAGACATTTATCAAAATTATCTTTGGAAGGAATGTAGATTTTAGTTAGTTCTACAAAAAAGTTAATGCTAGTAAGTATATATCCTTAGAACTTTGTTTAACATACGCGGATTCATTGCTAATCCCAAGTAACTACTTGGTGAGATTAGTTTTTAAATGTTTTCGTCCATTTTACTAGATCGCGGAAACATCGACGAGACCGCGACGTGTATTCGTATTCGTCAGTGGTAGTGTATTTTTCTCTTCACCCAATAGGATAAAAATCTACTTTCTACCTTCACCTGCGTGAATTATTTTCCGCCTGAGAGCGTTTTTTTTAAATTATATTCAGTTGCATGCCAAATTATCTTTTTTTACGTTGTTATTCTTTGTTTTTATTATTTTTGAATTTTTTTCTTTGTATGTATGATAATCTTGTATTTTTTTTTGCACAGAAAAAATTTACATGTGGAAACCTACTTAATAAAAATGTACGTTTTATAAATGGAACTTCAGCGTTTTGAAATTTCAGAGCCTTCGAAAAAATAGTGACGAATATTGGCAATACAAAAAAATATTTAAAGAATCATAAAGTATACAAAATAATAATTTATTTTAAGAATAGATCATGTATTAAATAAATAAATATAAACTATCTCTAATACCTGTAGCTGGCCCCAGGCTAGCCCTGTAGCTATCTCTAATACCTATACCTGTACCAGGTATAAGCTATACCTGTAGATTAGAAAGAACACTTCTTTTTATTAATAAAGAAATAGCCCACACGTATATATATATATAAGATATTTTTCTATGGACGATGTTACCAAATCGGAAAGTGGGTGACTAAGCCGATGATGTGAAGTCAGGTGAAGGGGGCACTCAGAGCGAACGTATCCTTCGAAACATGTCGTCGAGGGCAATAAAAGCGACATCACCATAAAACTTTCATTTTCGTGAGTTCCACCGCGTGTCGCCTCTCCCCCCCCACCCACCCCCCGCCCACCCTACCATCTTTGTCGAGTGCTTTTAAGACAATAATATTTTTTTCATTCGCTTTCGGCTGGCCCGCAAAGCCGGAGCTGTAAAACCCGGATGTCCTGCCCACCTTTATAGTGGCCTTATTTGCTCTGCGACGCGTGTACTCGGATTAGAGTGGATCTGGTCGGGGTTGCCCGGTGATTCCGAAAAATAACCCTTCGATTCACCGGCTGTGTTATTTAGAAAAAAAAACTCAAAAAATCTAATCGACTAGGGACGCTTCTTTCTCGAACCGACTATCCGAAAGATTGCAAACATTTTTTTCACATTTACCGATTATAGCATACGGTGTATTATTTTAAACATCATCGCATATAATTTAATAGTATAAGTATACTATGGATTATGTGGTGAATCAATCATTATAAAAAAAGTCAGTTAAATTGTTTTGATTAACTAATATTATATTGTCTAACGGAACCTCGCGTTAGTGATCACAAACAAGCTGGTCGATTTCAATATAAAATATAAAGTTTTATAACTCCTAAAACATAATTTATGCTGGTGCTCTGTAAACCTCAATCCTATAACATATAATAAATATAATATATCATTATATTGACGTATACTTTTTATGGTTAAATACCTTTAATGGTACCGAAAAAATGAATACAATGAAAAATTTAGTAGATTTAGAAAAAAGTCGATTAAAAACATTTAATATATTAAATAAGGTAAACATATTAGAACTAGATAAAATTCGCATATTTTTGTATTCTAGAGAAAGTGTTTAATATGTATTTAAATAGACAAATTCTTTATCTTTATAGAGAATTTTGTGATTAAAAAATGAAAAGGAATATTCATTAGGAAGATTGTCGGTGGCACACTCACTCACACACACATATTTTGTGCGGATGATGACATTAATGTATTCATTACTAATTTTACGTTCATGAATAGGTGATTTTCATCAATGCACAGGTTACGAAAACAAGTTTCAACTGCTAATTAAATCACAGAGATCGTTTGGCTTTTGCTTTTTAACAAAAATTTCCTTACTCTAGGTAAAAACCACTACCATTGATAAGGCAGAAACTAATTATAACCACGTGTGTCATTTAGGGTTATTTATTTCTGAAGGTATTATTCTTTTGTGTAAATTTACTTTTGACACTGACATATATCTTCAGATGTACCTTTTATGTGTCAGACACCTATGTAGTTTTGACTAAAATATCGAAATATTTAATATTAATGAATTAAAATAGCAGCATTGTCTTGAATTTAAGTCTGTGTCTGCTTTAACAGCAAGTGCATTGGCAATAATCGATATCACGCATAATGATAATTTTATCATTTAAAAAACGTTTTCTTTCTTTCACGATTTAAGAAATTTAGCGGCTGGCATCTCTTCTAGAATGAAAGAGGCCTTATATTCTGAAAGAATGGCGCTCAACATGTTTTACGACACAGCAATATAAATTGAATGTTTATGAGATATTCTTGTAGCGAGCTGTTATAATTCTAGACGTCACGCTGTGTTTACCCTATCGCAACTGTATCGTAATTTTATTACGCCACTAACTCTATTAATTTGGCGTTTAGTTCATAGGAATAATTTTTATGGTCCTTTCAACTCGTGTATATGCTTGAACACGCTACTTTTTAAGTGGATTAGGTAAAAAAAAAGTTAACACCTTAAGAAGATGAATGCGCCATATAATATAAAATAAATTATATTCCAGCTCCATAACGTTTGTACTCGTTTTTTTTGTTATTTTTTGTATAAATCACGCAAAAAACATTATTTTTAAGTAAATAAAAATTTGATTATTACGCATGCAAAATTTCATTGCACGTTAGGAATATTCTACATAAGTGGAGGAATTTAACATTCAACGTGAACATGTTCAACCCTGTAGGTTAAAAATTTATAGCTTTGGCTCCAACTATAATATTTGATCGTGTAGCCACTTTATCAAGTATTTGTTCGAAGAAAACAACAATTTCAAACAGTACAAGGTGAATAAATAAATATAATAATAAAAATCACACAATCGTAAATTATAATTTATTAAACTAGCTGAATGTCAATATTAATAAAATATTTTTGTGTCTGAATTTTAACATTAAATAATATTAATATTATTATTAGCATAATATTTTGTCTGGTTTTGACTGATCAATATTTTTTGGCGAATAATAATAATACTAAAAAAATGTACTATTATGATTTTAATAAATAAACATACATTCTACCTAATACATACCCTACATACTACATAATGCTTTTAAATTTAATTTGAATGCATTTTATTTTGGTACTTTAAACATATGAGATTATACATACAAAATTGTGATTATTGTGTAGTAATTTACTATAGTGACTAGTGGTAGAGAATTAAAACTACTCCTATTTCCCAACCCCAACGTTATTTAAAAAAAAAATCTCATCTTTTAAAATTAATAAATCAGGTATGATGTCTTCCATCAAACGACCTCATTACAATGTAATCTGTATTATTGTTTTTTTTTCAGTCAAATAAATTATTATCATCTAAAGTTTTTTTCTAAACCATTATGTAACTCGACAAAAAAAAAACTTTACTAATACAAAAAATCAATTCAATTTTTACGGTGAGCTACAATCATGTCACGCCGATTTAACTAAATTGAAAGAGGTAACCTAAATTAATAAACAATATAAAATTAGTCTCAAAGATTACCCATATACACTTTACTGTGATTATAAATATCTATATTATAAATCTATAGTATTAATATAATAATATACATCGACTTACAATAGTTTACACTAATATATATGATTAGAAAAACTTAAATACCGTAGAGCTCCTAAAAATATTGAATAATAAGTACACCAAATATAATATTAATTATTCGGTAATTTTATTTATTTTTTGGTGTATTTACTTCTTCGCAACATAAATTATTTTATTTATTTGTAACTTAATATTATATGTAAATATTGTACGCAATTAGGTAAGACTGAATTTGAATTTTGAGGAGTTAAATTTCTGACAGCCAAAATCTTGTTTTTGCCTGTGCTCATTTAATTTTACATGTGTTTTTTATAAATAAATATATGATTTTTAAAAAAATAGTAATACCTTTCATTTATCCTTACTAAATCGGCGAACATGACTAGAATTTACCCGACTTCCTAATGAATATAGGTATCTTATTTTCAAATAAAATTAAACTTTGTTATTTTTCAATATATTGGTTTACATTTGTAAATTGTTCAATAGAAAATTGATGGTATAGAAAGTGATTCAATAGCTTTAAATACAAATGGCCTGATAGCATTAGCACGCGGGAGATTAGTGGGCCAACCTAAACTAACGCGAGTATGAATAAGGCTGAAAATATGTGTAATAATTTCTATGTAACTGAAGTTAACGCCAATTAAACACAATTGTATTGGGATAAAAAAAACCTGGGGTAAAAAGTGACATTTGTGAATTTTCTTCCAGAGATATTTCCTGGCTGCTAGGTTTTCGCGGAAAGCCCCAGTGAGCTGTTAGCGCGAGGCTTGCAGCGCAGTGCGTGCCACGTTCAATGAGAACATTACGGATTCAAGGCCCGTATCGGCCGTCGTATCGCATTATGCAAATGAAAAAACAAACAAAGGTTTACTTTTAAAAATGTAACGCTCCGTGAAGTAAGGCGCGCGTGACGCGCAGCGCTTTGAGATTTCTGCAAAGTACGAAGTTTAGTATTCGCCGGGATGGGAGTGGGTACTAGGTTATTATAACAAAATTCTTTATGAATACCTCGCCATGAATGTCATCAGAAGGTACGTGGTTCTTTTTATTTGTTTTATTTATATTTCCCAATAAAAAGATGGACAGTTTTACAAAAACAAATACCATAGAATATAAAAAAATAAAATAAAACTAATTAAAGTGACAAGCGACTGTGGCATTGTGCTGATGTTTCCTGCCTCCGTAGCAGTTTGGTTTTGAGAAGCAGTTTGGTTTTGTTTGCTTTATGTACAACTTACGTCATCTGATCGATGCTATAGTAATATCGAAAAGCTATATAAATATAATGTAAGATAAACAAAGCAAATGAATAAACAAATAATTACATATACATTTTAAAATTTCCATTACACAAAAATAAAAGCTTTGATGAAAGCTAACAACAATAAAATTGGACTAGAAATAAAAGTAATAATATGTTGATTCTACTGATACTGCTTTGAATTTATTTTGTTTTGGTTTATATTTTTATCTGGTTTTTATTTGTTTTTTTTTTTAGGTACAAAGAGTGGGAAAGGTGGTTTGATTTCGTGTGTGTGTAAGAAAGTGCCAGGAATTAGTGATAGAGTTTATTGGTGTGCATTTTTCGCATGAGTGTATGTGTAGTTTTATAAGTAAATAACTTATTTTCTAGGAAAAAATCTAGGTAGGTCGCTTCTTGTCCAATCTCTAGTCAATCTTCATATATGGCTTTTTAAAATTGTATTGGTTGCCATGCAAATTGAATATATCGACTTTTCTAAGTAAAGGTTATACTCGTATGTGTTTGGTTCGATACAACATTGAATTTGAGTATGTAATTTTATTGCCATTAAAGTCATATAAAATTTGTATTTTGAAAAAAATGATATACTTCCGGCAATATAACACAAATATCAAATATGAAAAATACTAGAATAGTTAAACTTTTTTTTTTGTTTACTAATCAAAATGCCCGTAATTTATATATCGACGGGCGTTTGTTATCGTGGAAACGCTTTTGGCTGCATTATTGTTTATTATGCAACGTCACTCATTACAGAGAAAACAGCATTTGGCAAGACTTTCATTGAATACATGTTTGAGTATGTCTATTTACCTAACGCAGATGACAGTGCTGAGAAAACAGCAGTTAAATATCCTAAACGGCTAAGAAATTAATTATTTGACTGAATCATCTGAATTTCAAAAAAATATTATCTGGATTTCAGATACGGCAGACAAAGTATTGTTTTAAAATACGTGTTTCGTGCTATTTGTATGGGCCTTAGGTGAGTTCTGACACAATTGCCGCCCCTTACTATTATACCGTAACTAATCGATTGATAGTCTTTATAGTAAGTATAATGGAAACATTGAAGAAAAGGCCTATATTTTGAACTAGCTGAGGACTTCATATGTAGCCTACCTAAATTACATTTAAGGTCATCGAAATATAAATACATTAAATATAATATTTTGTTATAATTTCATTTGAAATTTATATTATAAGGCTACCAGGCGCGTAAAATGGCGTGCATCGTATTTCTATTTCTTGCTGTCGAAACGAGTTTGTTGTTAGAAAGTCCCGACTGGATATGCCACGTATCATATCGTGCATAACGCTATGCCGGCTTGATGCTATGCATAGGAGGGGACGACAGGAGGAAGTATGGAGCTAGGTCGTAGCAGGAAAGGATATTGCATGCATTCACCAGCCGACCCATCGCGCATCCCCTAATAAGACGTCAGACATTTCCGCCTCATTCACAGTGCAGACCGAGAGCTAGCGGGGATGTACGTTTTTCAGTTTCTTCCTTATATTCTTTATTTATTCATTTTATTCATAAAAACTAAATAAACGTAACATATATTTAAATAATAAAGATTTTATAGTTGAATAGTAAACATAGTCTACACAACAGTCGTCAACTATCGTGGCAGTTACAATCACAAATTACAAACAAATAAATAAATTAAAGCATAATTCGCCGAATCATTTATATTATACATATGTAAGCAGCAGCTACATATAATAATATTTTCAATTGATATTAGTGTTCAAGTGCGACAAAAGATGTTAGATGCTTATTTTATGTATAAAGAAGTTTTTTATATATAAACATATGCTTTATTTTATATACTTCACTTTATTTTATATAAATACATTAGTTAAAATTCTTACCCTATTGAACTTTATTTATCGTTAAAATTTCGGGACAACACCAATTTCATTTTTTATAAAAAAATGTCTAAGCGACAAAAGGAAAGGGCTAACTAGCAGAAAAGTCTTCCTATACGAGTAGGTACGTATTGTATTTTTCTTATTCTACCTGTCTTTCTGTGAATATTGCCATATTTAAATCTGTCAACTCTTTAAATCTGTCAAGGCAATGTTTTAAGTGACGTTGAACTATAGAATATGCAACGACACGTTGATGACTCATCACTTTCCTGTGGCACACAATGAGCAAATATCTGTTATTTACAGAAGACTTCAAATTATTCCGTTGAAGAACTTGGGCAGTCCTTTCATATCTGCAAAGTCAAATTTACTTTACAAAATTACGTAGGTTAAACTAAAAACCTAATGTACATATAAGTAGAAAACAGAAAACCTAATTTTGATTTTCTCACGGAAATCTCGTTGTAAGTGACACCATGTCAATCACGGTGACGAGTTCAGCTACAAATCACGCAGTTATTTTGTAGCCTTTTAAGCGTTAGGCTATTTTAAAAGCGCGTATAACGCAACCTCAATTATCGCGTGAAGGAAACTTGTGAAGACATGAAGTTGCCCGGATGGCACAATGAATAAAATGGGAGAATTTATAAAGAAAATAAACGTTTTCCTGCAATGTATTTATCAAATTAAAAAAGTAATAGTTATTGATGCGAACCGTTGTTACTGTTGACCTTAAAGGGGCGCTATAGTATTTGTAAGGTAAGTAAACATATTAATATCGTGTTCATTTTGTAGTACGCAATTTGAAAAATATATATCGTTATATTTCCCAATCACTACCATGACTCCACCATCTCTCATGACTCTGTCACGGTCACATTTGGCCTAGTGTAGTGTAGACAAGTGTAGTGTAGAGTAGAGCTCAAAATAATTGCATATGCCCCAGGTCAAATCAATTCATTAAAAAAATAAAATATTCCAAATTAAAAATTTAATAATAATATTTTTTTAAAAATAAAGTCGAAATTCCTAATTTAAAATAAATTATTTTTATTTGGTTAATAAAATATTATTATTTTGATCTAAAAATATAATATACTTTGATACCGTTTTAAATAAAATTCGTTTTAATTACATGCATATTTTATGGTAACTATTGAGATGTACGACGCTCTTTTTATAAATCATTAAACAACATGTAAATGGATGGATTATTACTCTAAATGTTTCGACAGTAGAGGAGTACTATAATGAAAAGAGAACATTAAAACTAACGATGAAAATTCCTCTCGTTTAAATTTTGTCGTCTAACAAAATGTTAAAATTAATTTTAATTAAAACGCCAAATGCAGATCATTCTATAGGTAGAATAAACGATAACATTTAAGTACACAGAAACTTAACTACGGCTGTTGCGGCCAGTGAAATATTGTAGTAAGTGTTGATTGTTGTTTTTAATATTCTTTATAACCTAGGTGAGGTGGTGGTGATGAAGCCTTAAAAATCCTATATTATGAGTATTCGAATCCACGACTGAACGCTAACTCAATTGCTTCAACAAATAGGCTACTACGATATCTTACTATTAATGATATGTACAGATTGCACTTTTTCTCATGCGCATCCTTTTATGGGGTTATTCTACACACCAAACTGTGTAAGTTTTATTTCTACAAGTTTTCTTAATTTTGACATATTTTTTTCCATTCATAATAAATATTATTCCAGGAAATGTTTGGTTCGCTCGGCGTGTGCCAACCGCCCAAGTCAGGAGTAACTTCTTTTACGTTTACACGCTATTAAGATTTTGTTTTCTAACGTTTTTTTCTTACTTTTTTTTGACACATTGAAAAACGTATAGAAGAAAAGTTGTTTAGTTTGAAGTATAGAATGACCCCGTAAAAGGATGTGCATGAGACAAAGTTCATGCTGTAGTAGTAAAGAGTGGTATAAAAAGGAGAAAATATTTTTATATTAATATTGAAAAATTTGTAAGCAAAATGCGGCTCAATTAGAAAAATAAAGTGTCACGTGCTACAAAGGGAGGTATGCACGTGAAAGGTTTCGAGCGAAATTTGACAGAATATTGAAAAAAAGAATGTCAAACCGTTGCACGTCCAATACACGGCTGGAATATTTTAGGCCGCTTTTGTATGATCTTTGTCGCGAAATGACGCAGAGGCGCCGCGGCGGGGCGCACAGGTGCTGCGGACTGAAAGAACGCTTTGCCCGCCTAATTTTGAACAAAGTTAACGTGCTCGCCCTCCGCCCTCCGCCCTCCTTCCTTGCTTCAACACAAATAGGGGTGAATTTTTAGTTTACGACCTGTTCCGGGCAACGGTTTGACTTTAAAATCTGACCTGTAATATTTGAGCAGCGGCCCTTCTGTTATCATTACTTTTTTATACGTTTCATATTCTAAATAACCCATTATTTCTTTATTTTGTTTTAATTGAGGATCCAGCACGTTTACATAATTTCATAGAAAAAAAAACGTCTATTTTAGGCTATCATGTGTTGTCCAGTAATGGAGAACGTTGCATTTTATATTATACAATTAATATGTCAGATATGCTGATAAATGAATAAATACAAATATTTAATTTTTTCAGAAGCTAAACCACCCATAACCATCAACTACACCTTCGGAGTGAATCGTTTAGTTTAGTTATAATATGTATAAAATACAATATTATTAAACATACATTACCTACATTATATAAAAAGAGCACTTTCTAAAAATGGACTGAGTATTAACCACCATTGAATAATAATTACATGGCAAATCTTTTTTATCGGGTTTTATAATAATTATATTATTAAACAATGTTCAGGTTTTAAGGTACAAGACAATATTTTAAAAAATAATCAATTATGTTATCAAAAACCAAAACTAAACAAACTTAAGTTAAATAGTTTAAAGAAATTTTGATTGTCCGTTTATCCGCTATAGTGTTCCACTCATTACTTTCCGCTATGAGAAGAAAGGTTTTCAATTGAAGTGTCCTTCGGTCATATCTGTAACTAAATATGATGACAACCTAAATAGTGTTCACTGAATTCAGCCACCAGCTGTAAAATAAAAAAAATATATCTTTCAGTGCAATATTAAACAAAATTTAAATATTTTAGTTATCATGTCAGTCTCAAACTTTTTAATAGCAAACGAACAAAAACAAAACGATAGCTTGATTTATTATTAAAATTAAAACTTTCATATTAATTTATTGCAAAAGCAATAAAAAGATATTATATATCTATGGAGCCTTTATTTAATCATTTAAATTGAACCTGACCTTAACCATAAATTGAAAAATTATGTATTATATTTGTATAACAAACACCTCAACAAAAATGAGAACTGAAATCGCGTCCGTTAGATAAATAACAGCAATTTATCAACATCAACCTTTCGCCCGGTTGAGGGGTTGTTAAAGTGAAATATAAGCTGAAGAAACCGTATCAAATATCGATAGATGTTGTAAGCGTAGAATCGAGCGGGGCGACGCCCGCGGAAGGCGGGCGGCACTGCGCCCGAGGAAAACGCAGTTATGACGGAGGGCGCCGGCCTATAAGGGATGCATTTAGGGTTGTCGCCTTTATATAATTACTTTTAATACCAAGAAATATTTTCTTGTTTTAAGATCCAAACCACACCGGAAGTTCACGCAAATAGCTCTCAAACTCAAACTAAAGAAAAAGGTCGTAGGTAAGTAGTTTTTATATTCTTCTTATTTCATTGGCATATTCTTAAATTTAGATTATAAATATTATTACCATTTTCTTTTTTCATTTTAGTACATAAATACATTATATTTTGAAAGATTTCATATTTATTTTTTAAAAAACTCAGTGTATTGATTTGTAGAAAAATGTTGTGATCTCAAGTTCAAGAACATCTATGGCGTCTATTATATAAGTTTTCGGTTTGATTTTATGTAACAACGATATTATTAGTTTATTTATAATACTTAATAATTCTAATAAAATAAAGTCTAAACAGATATGTTCACCTACTATAAATTATACCTACCATATATTTGCCTGTATTCTGTGTCAAAATATTTAAATAAGATCTATAGCATAATAGTTTTAGAAAAAATCATGTATCGTACTATTGGCATAGATAAGGCATTACGATTTGACGCGAGGTAAAAGTAGGATAAATAATATTCATCTGTTGAGGTTTGAAGGGAACGAGGTCAGCCCCTGCCGGTAACTAACATGCTAAAATATAAGTAAATTAAAAAACGAATTATGCTTTTTTAAATATTTTTTGAATGATTAAGGTAGAAATCTTTATAAAGTGTGAATCTGTCCTGTGGGTGATATTTTGTTTTTTTTTAATAATTTATTGCACCGTTTTTAACGTGATATACATTAAAATTAATATGATTAAATATATATATTTTTAAAAACTGCTTATATTACTATTCTTTACATACTCGAACAAAACTAATTTTAAGTATGATGTTAACTATATGTACCCACATTTCAAAAGAGCGAGCTAGGGTGACATGAAACCGTGGATGTGCGAGCCTTGGAGCAGCTCACATTGCCGTATATACTATACCGATAATACATCTACATGTAAATTATAATGTCTAAAAAATCGGATTGGCATATTATACACCGTGTCCCAAGAACAGCTAACTGGTCCTGCGATTTCTAGTGTTATTTGTTAAGAAACTATCTTGACTAGGGCCAGAACCTTATAAATCAAAAAGACCATCGATAGCCCCGCGAAATATTTCGAAAATGGAATATTTACGGGCGCTTACTAAATTACTTATTTAAGAAAAATTATGTAATATTGATGAGCTACCCAGTTGACAGAGGAGTGTTGACAACAAATTGAACAAATTGATTACCAAAGAGACTAATTAAATTATTATGTTAAACGAAATCGCAGCAGCCCTTGTGCACCCCTTGTTGCCAAGGCAACTTCTGAGCGACGCGACACGAGCTATTCCAGTCATCCGCATCCTAATGGGAGAAAGTACGTTCTTGGAAGCGAATAACGGTGATTATTATTCACGCTTCGCCGGCGACTGCGGAGCCGAACGGTGACAAGGTTGGATTATTGAAACCTCCTTTATTATAAATGCTCGGCATTAGATCGATGAATTCGTTCATCAAATTAAATGGAAAACTATTGGTATCAGTCGTGTGTCCTTCCGTCCGTCACCCAAAAGCTTTTGGCACAAGTCGATTTTATTGTTTTCAAAATTTAAATAATTTCACGTTCTTTCCTCTTTCTTCCTCCTCTTCTGGAAGTAATTTTAAATCTACAAATCCTACTTTATTCAGTTTCTCAGAGGATGACGTCTTTAGGGTTTTAAAAAGTCTAAAGTTTAATTCTTCTCTAGGCCCCAACGGAGTAACCATTCAGATGTTAAAGATGGCTGATTTCTCTGTTATCCCTATCTAACTATTCTTTTTAACATCCGTATTTCATCCAATATTTTGCCAGATGAATGGCGAATGGCTACAGTGGTCCCTATTTTTAAAAAAGGTCCCAGAAGCGATCCCCTCAACTACCGGCCTAATAAGTTTGACTTGTATAATCTGCAAAATCTTGGAGCGGTTAGTTGTTCGGTATATAAGTAATACTCGTACACTTAATTCACCTAGTTTCTTTCGTCAAGAGCAATATGGCTTTCGCAAAGGGTTTTCATGCGAGGCGGCTCTTAATCTCTCTCAAACTATAGTTAACGCCTTAGATGGTGGACTTGGAGTTCATTCTATAGACTTCGCGAAAGCTTTTGACGTCGGGTTTAATGAATAAACTTAGAAATCTACCCCTAGATCTTAAAAGGTGTCTACAGGTTTCTATTGGAAAGGTTTTTCCTATTTAATTTCCGTGCCATCCGGAGTACCTCAAGGTAGTGTTCTTGGCCCTATCTTATTTCTTATATTCATAAATGACCTACCTGCTTGTGTTAATTCACTCATGCAACTTTTTGCTGATGACATTTAAGATAGTTAGGAATAAGTTAGATTGTGAAGCATTGCAAAACGATCTAAATGCGTTGGTCCGATGGGTTAAGCAAAATGGCATGCGATTAAATTCGGACAAGTCGGCTTTGTTGCAGTTTTGTTCAATCCATAATAAGCTAGCTGGCAAATCACTGTCGAAATCCTCTACCACGAAGCATCTTGGAATTACCCTGTCACGTAATCTTTATTGGGGACCCATGTTGGTGATGTAGTGAAAAAAGCTCACAGACAATTAAGGTTTGTCTTAAAGGTGCAGATTTTAAAGCGCGAGCATTGGCCTTAAAAACGTTGGTTCGTCCTACCATTGAATACTGCTCATCAGTATGGGATCCTCACACCCAATGTCTTAAAGAAGAATTAGGAGCAGTTCAAAGAAAAGCAAGCCGGCATGTCTTTAGGCGTTTTAGTCGATATGATAGTCCATCTGAATTAATTTCAACTCCTAATTGGGAGCCACTTACTAGAAGGCGTTTTGAATTCAGGTTAACTAGTTTATATAAGACTGTGACGAATGAGCCTGCCAGCTCTCTAAGCCTCCTTATATTGACCGTAATGACCATCCTTCCAAGATAAAACCTATCTTGAGAAAACGGAACATTGGGTTCAATACCCCTGTGCCATATTATAAATCTTAGCATGTCAAATGGTATTTTTCCTAATAGCTTAAAGCAGGCTGTCATTATACCAATACATAAAAATGGTGATATGGCGGAAATAAAAAACTTTAGACCCATCTCATTGCTGCCTACATTCTCAAAGATTATTGAAAAAATTATCAAACATCGCTTGACAATGTTCCTAGAGCAAAATAATTTATTATCTACAAACCAATATGGATTTAGGCAGAATCGAGGTACACAAGATGCGGAGCTTGATTTAACAGAATATATAACTAGAAACATCGACAAAGGGAAAAAATGCGTTGCCGTGTTTCTCGACCTGGCTAAGGCATTTGATACTGTCTCGTTTAGCATTCTTCTTAAAAAATTAGATTGCATAGGGATCAAGGGTAGCGAATATGATTGGTTTAAATCATATCTAACTGATAGAAGTCATGTAGTCAGGATTAATGAGCAGGAGAGCGATACTGAAATAACAACATTTGGTGTGCCACAGGGTTGTGTTTTAGGGCCTCTTTTGTTTTTAATTTACATTAATGCATTATGTAACTTGCAACTTAAAGGAAAAATTATAAGTTTCGCAGACGATACTGTGATTGTATGTTCTAGTGACACGTGGACTGAGTTACAATGTAAGATGCAACATAATTTGGAAACTATTACCAATTGGCTGGACAATAATCTTTTAACTTTAAACATTAGCAAAACTAAATATGTTACTTTCAGTATTACTTCCGCCGGTTTAGTTGATACGGGCTTTCATCTTCACATCCATGACTGTCAGAACCGAATAAAATGTGATTGTCTTCCTCTGGAGAATGTTGACCATATTAGATACTTAGGACTTGTAATAGACAGGCACCTTCGCTGGAACCATCACATTGATTCAATTGCTAAAAGAGTTCGTTCGCAAATTGTAGTTTATAAAAATCTTAGAAACTGTTTATCTTCCCAAACTTTAAAAATGGTTTACAATTGCTTAACTAACTCTTTAATCACCTATGCGTTAATTGTGTGGGGCGGTGCAACTCGAAAAGCCCTTGGACCATTAATCAAAGTTCAAAAATTAGTTCTTCGTGTGATCAATAAAAAGCCTTTTAGGTTTAGTTCGGAAATCGAAATCCTTTTCTCACGTTACAGGGTGCTAGATATTAGACAATCTTTTATTAAAAAAGTAGTCATACATGTTTGGCAAAATAAAATTAGTAATATACAGTGCACTAAAGCTATGAAGACAAGATCGAACCATAGAGGTCACTTAGTGGCACCAATAATGAAAACTTCTTTTGGACAGAGACATCTCATTTTTCTGGGCCCAAAAATATATAACCAGATAAGCGATGAAATTAGGGATGCTAAAACTAAAGCTTGCCTCGCTAAATCTATCTTAAAATGGTTAATCTCTTTGGGTAGAGATGCTGCTGAGAAATTAATTTCTGAAATAGTTGTTTAGATAACATTTATTAATACTGTAATTTAAGCGACTTTAGCTACTGAGTAAAAAATATTATTTTAGTTACCTAGAATGTTTAAAAAAAATAAAAAAAAATATGCTTACTTAGATATGTCATACCAATATGTTTATGCCCAATGTATATATGTATATATCACTATAAGATATGTTTCTATACTATATGTAGTATAACACTATTTTATATTGAATATTTATTTATTTATATCGAATAGTTATTTACCTATATATTTAATAATTGTTTATTCATTTATTTGTTATTTTTTAATTGTTTCATTTATTCATTTTATTTTTTCATATATTAAGTATTCTTGAGTACACATTTATATTGTATTCATGTGTGTATGTGTGTGTGGGTGTGTATATCAGTGTGTATATTTGTGCCTTATTATTTTTTTTATATTTTCTCAGGGTTTTGCGCTGGTCTCTGCTATGCACTTTATCACTTCATATATAACCTTCCTTAGAACAGGTAACTATTACCTAGTTAGGAAGGTTATAGACTTATACTCATCGGCCAATTTATATTCCATAACAAAAAAAAAAAAAAATTCGTTTCTTTCCAGAACAATTCGGCAGTGGAATTCTCTTCATAGGTCAGTATTTAATCCCTTTCCTTGTTCCAAGGCTGTTTTTAAGCGTAGGCTGCGAGTTGTTAAGCATTAATTTTTTATTTTTCCTTACCTACTAAACTCAACAGTATCACCGGAGCTAGCTCCTAAATATTGTAATTACCTAATAATAATAATAATAATAAATACGAATCGAAGCAATCGACTAAGGACTGTAACAAAATGCGTGCGACCGTTGGGTCGACGGGTGTTATATAAAGAAAGATAATACTGGAACTGGATATCGTTTCGACTCCTAATTATCTAGGAATTATAGATTTCCTTTTATAGAATTAAACAGTTAAATTTCTACCTTTAAAAGTAAAGAGGCTCGAAAAGTCTCCATTTAGTACCCATGCATATTATCAAAACTTTAGACGTAAGTATTTTATTTGACTGATTACAAAAACCAAGTAATTAAAACTACAGAAGCCTAGGAAATTTCACAAAAAACAATCAATCTTGGTTGACATACGATTTGCATTAACAATTGACCTCCGCACAAACCGTGGCAATAATAAGTAATATTTTGTATTCGCTCAAAAATAGAAATGAAAAAAAAAATCTTTGAGACCAACGATCTTTTAGACCATATATATACGGCAACTGAGGGTGAAAAATGCACCACGTCAAGTACGCCACTTTCCTTATCATACAAGCGAGATGCATAGTAGCATAAAGTCAAAACTCTTTACCTATATAATTTGTTGAGTATTTATAAGTATGTATTATAGGGTAAATTATTCATCAGTGCTTAACGGTAGCTGAAATATTATGAAGCGTTTTTTTTATTGCCTAAATAATAATAGCAACAATTAATTGTAATAAAATATATCTATATTTTGCTGTACCTAAAATAAAACTTATTTGAATCTAACGATGACAGCATATTATGGAAATTGTGGTGGTAATTCACAATCGCCAGAGCGCTTGAAATCACAGCTTCAAATAAGAATTTTCGAACATATGTTATTTATTTTCAGCTGCAAACTTTCACGCCCGACGACCGTCTAGACCTGTACCAAAGCGCGTGTGTCCCCGCTAGGATCCACGCTGAAGGCCATTTTGAAATTCATACACGAACTCATGATGCGAATTTAATATACATTTACTTTCTATTCAAAGCTATCACTCCCACCCCCTCCCGCCCTTTTCTCCCTCTAAGCCATTCCCCGCTCCGTGCATTACATTACGTATTAGCCAGTCATGCATGAGGGGGAGGGGGGAGGGGTGTACAATTTTTTACGTGACATCACAGTGTAGACGTAAAAATGGCGTAACCGAATCAAAGATTATGGAAATTATATTCGTCAGAAATTTTTAGTTATACTTCATTGGATGCTATACAATTTGGATTGTGATTTTCTAAATGGTTTTAATCTTTTTTTTAAGTATTATTTTTAAAACAAAAATAATATTATCTATATATGCTTTTGAAGGATATGTCAGCTAAAAGTTATATTCACTTAAACACCGAACCCCTTTTTGAGTCTTATCGAGTTATTTGTAGCCTTTAGGTGACTACTAATTAATTAACATGAAACTAGTAAAATGGCAAGCATATATGTTAATATTGTTAGTTGGCAAAAAAAAACAACAAAATCATATTATTTAATATTTTATTAGTTTTATTAGTGTCTAGACTTATGTGTTATTGTTTTTTTTCTTCTTTGCATGTAAATGTAAACCACCGCGTAATTTTTTAAAAAATGAAAAAATAAAAGTTGCTTTGACTTAAAAGCATTATAACTATATTTTATTATACATCTTCCACACTACTAAGATGCTTTCTACACATATGACATGTTGGGGTCAATAGGTTTTTGAAACAGGTGATTTTGTTTTGATTGTTTTGATTTGATTGAACATTTGTTTCGATTGATTTATTTTAATAATCAAATATTATAAACTTCGCATTTTGGTGTTCGGGATTTCTCAATGATACATACACACTTACCATAAAAATGCCAATACAGAGTGGAAATGTGACTTAACCAAAAACGATTATTTGCGAAAGTAAAAATCTATCAATTTTCATCCAAGACGTTTAGCACAGTTCTAACTGTGCTGAATTTGACGATGCACACGTAATTAAACGCTTTAACTTAATGGCTTGATTAATCAAGGGCTAACAAACAAACAATTTTTTTTAATGGTGGTGGACATTCTATTGCAGCGTTTTAAGAACCTATCCATAACAGTTATTTACCTTTGATATAAATTTTTGAAGTAAATATTCTTTAGTCACACCTCGTAGGCAATCTAATGCGACATGTTATTAGGGCACATAAACTAAACTCGGTAGGATGCTTATTTAGCTACACGCTTCTGATGCGACACGACACACGTTCATCGCCGTGGTTAGGTTTACTCGTATGTCTTTGCGGTTAGCGATAGCACGTTGAGTGACAACGCAGTATGGTGATCATTTTGAAAAATCAACTGCTTTACAGAAATTTTACTTCAAACGCGCCTAGTGTTACCACACTCACAATATTTTTTTTATTATTATTATGTTTTCATAATATAAAATGTGTAGCTAAACTCAAATAAAAAAAGTGGGGAGAAAGATTACTCAAAAATACTAGCTAATGAAACGCTGTGTTCATGTGATTACCATAAGCAATATTAAAAGTGGACCGTTAGTAGGGTTATAAAGGAACGTTTATGGCTACTATCGTCCAAGCCAACCTAGTTCGATATTCTGTCAATACAACTGCAAAGCCAATCCATTTTTCTACGCAGTAACTATTAGTAGGAAAGCGTTGTAACACATTTTATTGATCTAGCTTAAAATATTATATTAAAATTAGAAAGATAGGTACGTACTTTGTATAGTACGCATTATCCTAATTTGTAATTCATAACGTGTATGTCCCTTACATACACGTTAAACATAGTCCATATAATAAAACCTATGTATTAATAACTATAACAACAATTCAATATCAGCCAATTACTTTAAATTCTCGTTACAATAAGTTTACGTAAATATTTAATTTTAGTGCATAGGCTTCGAGGACAATGCCATAGCGAATTGAATGAGTCATGCCGGAACAAACATTCATTGGTGTTTTTTAAAGGCGGACATAATATCCACAAAATTAAATATGTGCATTTAGGATTATTGAAAGCTTCGATTTGAATTGTCAAATTGAAAACACAAGAGAAATAAAAAAATAATTAAAAATATAGGTAATAAATCAGTGACTGTTTATTATTTATCATAATAGGTTATTTATCATAATTTTTACAACAGCAGTATTTTAAATGAAGGTATTTTATTATAAATGTATTTATTTATTAAAGGAAAATAGTTAAAAAGAAAATAGAAAATAGGACATTATTGGTTAGTTTTATACGGTGTTTCTTAAAGTTACTTTACTGATAATTAATTCTATCTGTTAAATCCTGTACCCGTTCTTTCGAAAGGCAGCTCTCAAAATATATTTTACCTTCATTTTTTACGAGAGATTGGTTATTAAAAATTACTTGCTTGGGTGCATCCATAATGCATGTAACTATGCAAGTAACTTTGATGCATCTTAAATTGGTGCATCCATAAATGCATGTAACTATGCAAGTATACAACTTTAAAACCTAATAATAAATATTCAGTAATAGATACTTCATAGGTTGAGTAACTGAACTGAATCGGAAGGTTGGTGATCCCAACACAAACTTGTTCATTACATACATAGGGACTCGATTTTTGGATGGTTTAAATACTGTTTTTTTTACGTATTTTTCCCTTCACTAAGAATCTAATTACTATGAAAAAAAAACAGTTTCAGTAAGGTGATATTTTTTATTTATGATTAGGAAAATACTATTAACTGATTATTTTTATTTTTTATACTGAGAGTAGCAGTTATTTATTATTTACATACTTTTACTAAGCCAATGTCTAAGTAAAGCCCATGGTTGTAATATACGCAATCATAAAACATAGTGATGGGCACATGGGGTACATAGGGGTAGGCTGTTGATATTCAAAATGTTGATTTTTTTTTTTTGTATCATAAATAGTTTTAATATTGGTATAATAAGTGGGCATATTCATATAAAATGCATTGCATTATATTTACAAGTTATTTTTCCAGGATGAACATTGGCAGCGCCCGCAGGATTTTGTTTTAATATTATCTTACAGGAATGTACATATAACACACAACATACTGTGTTTGGACTACCGACACAAATTCTTCCGGCTCGTTCCCCTTGTTTTCATCATATGCGTTATGAATACTTTATTAGGCGTTTTTCAAACCGCCTTCCGTCTCTGTCGTACGCACCCGCGCCGCCCTTGGCTTTCATACTCTGTCCCGTTCTGTCCTCGCGCTGATCCGACTCTCTTTGAGCGCACCTCTAAGCCTGCTTTTGCGCAGTGTCCTGAATAAATAAAAATGTTTATGTTCAATTTATGATAGCGCGGTACGAGCTTAATAATATTTCCAAATGTACTAAAGTTTTAGATATAAAGGCAAAAGTTGCTCTCTATACCCACGGCCTCAAAATCAGTGTCCGGACATTCTACGAATACCTATAATTGGTTACAACTTCTCACAACGATATCCAATTTCGACGAGTGTCGAAATAATTTATATTTCTTGTATCCTTTCCTGGCACTGATCTTATGTAGTGTTATTTTTTTGTGCACTATTTAGGTACAATTTTTCCGGTATATCGCATTGTTTTTCTATCCACCGGCTTATAGCGTCAGTATAGTAATTGCTAATCTGGTGAGTATAATTACTACCCCAACTATACTATTAGTTACCTGCAGTGATGAAATCTTGAATCTTTTTAAAGGCATTTATATTACAACTTATTTTCCTTTGCACCTGCGTTTTGATTGCACACTGGAAAGTGTTATAAAATAAAAATCAGAATGTTTCATTAAAGGTAATGTCTTAGTAATAAGAAAAGTGAAAATTTTTCTTTAATGAAAAACTGGAATGAGGGTGGTAATAGATACAACTTTTAATTATATTGTAATTACAATGGCTTTTTTATTTAGGATAAGAAAAAAATTGAAGCTTGAATGTATCTAATATTGTAACAAAAAATAAATTTAAATTTATATGAATATTTTCGTATACCGATGATATTATTTTCTAATATTGACAACTAGTGCCTTTTCTTAGCTACTAATCTAGGTTAAAATATAGTTTTTGTTCGAAAGAAAAGCGAAAAATTAAATGCTTTTACCAATAGTTTTATAATTAATGGAATTGATCCCAACAGTTTTCATTTGTTGTTCTTCATAATCATACACAATAAACAATATTGTTAACCAATATTATTAGAATAAAACAAATATTCGCACAAATAAATTAAACACTGTCAGTAAGATACGGCTTCCGGCGGCTTAATGACAAAAGTTCTGTGTCAGACGGGTAATAAAATAGTCCTAAAATTGACAAAGTTATACTATTTTATTGTACGCAACCCTAAAAATCATTATAAAGAATCTGCTGGGACTAAAGAAACCTCATCCTTAAGATTTTATAGATGATCCAAAAATAAAGCCGTATCCGGAGATCCCGGTAAAATACAACCATCTCAATACTTCACGTCACGGAAACAAATACACTGTCAATGCTTGACAACAAGATTGATCGTGCACCACAACGGGACACACGTGTGAGCGAAGCGTTCCATCGCAAATGTTGGGTAGTTTTTACCGCAACCATTCGGATGGAAAAACCTCAGAAATGATCAATTAGCTTGAAAGGTTTCCACCCACGTCAGCGCCTAAATTATGGTCATGTCTTATCCCAACTTATTTGAGAGTTCGTTTCGTATGAGAAAGAGATATTTATATTGTTAAAAATAACTAATTTAAAAAAGCCACGAAAAATGATTGCTAAATAAATATTAGAAGTCGACGTTATTAAAGTATATATTATTGAATATTTTTTTTTAATTGTGCGATAAAGTCAGGTAAATTGTACTGAGTCTTCTGTTACGTAGATGGCATTTCAATAATCGACCCGAATAATATAAAAGCGATTCCGTACTCGGGTTTTGAGGGCAGTCAACTCGTGCCATAGGCACTCAGAAAGAGTCGCTTCGCTCCTGTTCGACTTAGAGCTACGAACAAAGCCCTGCTGACGGATTAAAGGTGCCATAAATGTGAGACCAATCACACCATAGAAACATGTATTTGAAATAAATAAATAAATACCAACTATCTGATACTTGTCTCTTGTAAATATATTACAAAAAAAGCAGAGTTTTTTTTTGAAAAACTAAAATAAAAATAATAATATATATAACGAAAAATATCAAAGTATGACAGCATCTATTCTTATCCTGTTTGCTGAAGCTTGTAACGCCGAGATATGATGTATTTGCTGTCAATTCGCATTTGCAAAGGATCCATGTTTTCAGTCTGGCATGTATTTTGCTCCCTGAAAAGTTGTTCGTCTGAAGAAAATTCGTAAAATACTCTTGGAATAAAAGCGTTCATGGAGATTGGAAGGGCATACTGAAAACTTTTATCCGAGGGGTCGGTGAACGTACACGACACCAAAAATATAATAATTTATTCTCATTCATTGTGACCTTAATAATGAATTTATTATTAAAAATCTTACAAATATGCTTAGTTTAGATAATAGTAATTAAAATGTGCACTTATTAACTATATTTAAAAAAATAATAAATAAAGTAATTATATATATATATACTATACCGAAAAAAGTAAATATTTCTTTAAAAAAGTATCGACCCTAGTCCGTGCGGGCGACGTAAAGTACCTACGGTACTCATAATTGATTTCACTTTTTTTATATTTTAACCAATATATTTTTGTTTGTGTAATTACCTAAATATGTAAAAAAATATCTTTTTCAAATGGGCCATTTTTTAAAATATTTTCGTTAAGTCATATACAAATCTGGATACGATAAACCAGTAGTAGATTTTTGGTAAATTTGCTTACCTAATAGGTATAATATTTAAAATATGATACTTTATGTATTTCCATGAAGTACCATAAAAGATAATAGGAAAGCATGTTATATGAAACGTGTAGATTCGTGTTCAAAGTTCTATAAAAATGGTTTCTTTTACTACACTGTAATTTGAGTGCGTTCGATGAAAAAGTCCTAAAGTAATCAAAGATCTGTCTTTCAAAAAGCGAATTTCATCGCATCACCTTAACGAGTTTGGCTTAACAAGCAAAATATCCTCAACATACCGGAAATTCGACAATGGCAGGCGTAACAAAAGAACAAGCAAACTCGGGAAAATCCATTATAAAATGTTTGTATCGGCGTATCTCCTTCGGAAAATAGCCCGCGGTCCTTCCCGCTTACATCCCAGATATTTTCCGAATGCTGGAAATTAAAGGTTTTTCCGTTATTAGCATGCGCATGTTTTCCCCACCTTTGTCCGTGTCCCTCTCCTAACGGCAGTCATCTCTTTCCATCGCGCGGCCAAAATAAAAACGATTTTTCACATTCGCCTGATGTCATTATTATGATTGACCCTCCTATATTCAATGTGGGTCATGGAGTACTCCAGGATATTTCGAAGCGTTTTTACCCTGGTCTTCTAATCTGTACTACCCTAAGCGTTTATATGCGTTTCCATAGTAAATAGTGAGTATGTCGTGAGTCTATCAGCTCCAAGTCAACCCGATACATTTATGTACTCGGTAGGCGTTTGGTTGATTGGTCTAATGAGAAAGTGTCTGAAATGTATGTCGAGACAAGGGTCATGACGTCAGGTGTAGTCTTCCATGAGACTACACCTGACTTTAGCTGTGTTTGTAGATTGTAATAGCTCCTGTTTACAATTCTTTTTTTATGTGCATGATATTATCGTTAGTGATATTAACCATGCCATTTGGATTTACAATTTTTAAACAGCTTTTTTTTATTGAGCCTGGCCGGACGCGTACTTTTTTGTAGCTAACTAATTTTTAGTAGGAGTATCACTGATACTATGGCAGTTCTAGAAATAATCAGATATGAATATAACTAATATACTCTCATGCAACCACGTCCGCCTCTTCAAATATTTTATATCATTTTATTTTAGTCCATGTATGGTGCGCGACCAATTTTTACAAGCTTTTATTTTTCTTGCAAGCTGAATTAGAACCACTTCCTCTTATCCTAGGAAGTTTAATTATGACATGATGGGTCGGTTCCAATACATTTTTATGGTAAGCATTCCTGGGTGGATTCTACACCCAGGAATGGCTCCAGACGAAGTATCCCCTCAACGGTCAACAGAACAAACACGAAATTTTGTATACACATTCAAGCACTTAATAAAAGCTTGTTTTTAAAATACATGCACTGCAGTGATCAGTTTCTCTCCGTTACTTCGGAAAGGTGTAATGGAACGAGGCCAGATGACGTCATCATAATAATAATATAGTTGAGTAATGCAGACGCCATCAAAGACTGCCAATGTCAAAGCCTACGCAAACTCATTTGGCGTCCTTTTTCCGCCCTCTCTCTCTCTTTTAAACCCAGCCTCGTTCGCACAATGTCACGTGACACGACATTTCCTTTCTTTTGCTCTCGTGATGCGGTCACTCCATCTAAGCGGCGTTTTTGCGCATACGCTAGAATTATCCCGAACATATAAATTCCATCTATCACAGTATGTATTCGTACAAAATATTTACCACTTATTTTTATATTAATTACTGTCAAACTGTACTACGATCAAAGGTATTCTATCTAAATTATAATAGTAAGTCTTTTAAGGTTACATCAATAATTACCCATATCCATATCACGCAGCTAAGCTAAGCGGCCGACCGCAGGGTTCTGTGCTTGTACTACCTCTGCTTTTCAACCTAAGCATACACGACTGAGGGTAAAAATGAACTATAACGATAACATACACTCGTATGTCAATAATGTACGCATATTATATATATTATAAAATCACTTCTAAGATATGGAATACTTCTCGTATCGCATACAAATAGCATCCCGTATTAAGGAATATAAAAAAAAAAAAAAAATACTTAATGCGGTTCACTACAAATTTGAAGTTGAAGAAAACTGGAATTTTTGACTGTCTGTGAACTTTATGTTTCAGAACCGACTTGTTTAATTTTCCTAAATAACAATAACACAAAAGACGAAAATATTTGTATTATTTTTGTTGTATAGGGTGTATTTTTTAGAGGCGTGGTTTTCAATCTGGCACTACTTTTTTCGTAGTTGGTGTTTTTGACAGCTGTCACTTGATTTATGCTCAGTTTGGTTTGTCATTTCATAATGAATAGACTTACTCCTGAACAACGTTTACAAATAGTGCAAATTTAGAAAAAATCACTCTATTTTTTTTTAAATCACTCTAAAATAAAGTAAAAATCGCGTCGTGGGCCTGTGGCGTGGCCTCCAAGATCGTGCGATTTAACACCGCTGGACTATTTTTTGTGAGGTTATTTGAAGTCGCTTGTCTACGCAGATAATCCGGACACGATTAACGCCTTGGAAGAGAATATTCGGCGCGTTATTGCTGACATACTTGCTGCAAAAAGTGGTTGAAAATTGGGCCTCTCGGCTGGAATTTGTTCGAGTCAGCCGCGGCGGCCACTTACCCGAAATCATTTTTAAAACATAATGGCAAACCCTTGTCTTTATAATAAAACTAAATTCTTAGCCATAACATCAAATTATATGCGTTTTATCTCTTCTTGAAAACCACGCCTCTAAAATCATCACCCTATAGTTTAATAATCAACATGAAACTCGTTAGAGAAAATTGTGCACAAGCGGTATCAACCCGTACAAAAAAAAATGTTACCAGTAGATTTAGTTTTAGTATATAGATTTTGTATATTTTGTTGTCTCAAAATTTTTTTGATAATAATATATTTTTTGTAATTATTTTTTTTTTTTGTTTTTTCCGTTAAACGTAATAATTTGGGTCTTTCCTAATGTATATAAATTGTAATTTTGGAAAATAAAAATAAACTGAAATCTTTCGCAACGAAATAAATTCACCGAGAAAATAAAAAAAAATCGTACCTAAGGATTGATCTGGTTTTATTTCTACCAATACAATATATAACATTACCTAATATCAAATTTGGATTTTAATATCAATACTGCCAGAAAGCACATATTCTGCTTACTGGGTTGGACTGTTTGCAAGATGCGATGTTCTTACGGATAAAGTAGAAAATGCTTCCTAATTGACAAATAGTTACTCCGAGAGTAAAAAATTGACTTATTTAAAATTTTAGGTAATTAAATATTACGATACATAATAATACAATTGTAGCAAACTACAAAAAACAGCAAAATCAAAGAAAATCATAGCAAATTAGAAATTAATAATCAAGTTGAATTCAATCACGCTGAAGAACAATTCAATTAAAATCGAAAACCGTAATAGCCTACTAGGAAACTGAAAGAGAATAGTTTTTAACCAAATACTGCTTAGGGCCAGGAGGGAAACAAAATATCTGTTTCGTGCTGGTAATTAAAAGGAACCCTGCACCCCAACCATCAGATCCTTAATTTCCATGGCACTTGTGGTTTACGCTAAACAAGTTTGGAACGGACCTGGCCGCTGTGCGGATATTCTACACAAATTGGCTTAATATATGTGTGCCTGAACTTCATAAAATATCATTTATGCGAGATAAAAGCACGTGCTGGTGATATTGAGATGTATCATAACTACAGATGAGATAATTTTAAGACTATCGAGTACATGACTGAGTATTACTGAATATTTTACAAATTGTTACGTCGCATGTGAGACACACGCTTAATATACTATACGGGATGTTTGCCAGTGGGGTAGAAGGTTTTAAAGGGGTGACAGAAGAGGTCATTTGAACCTTAAATTTTTGTATTTTTTTTTTGTGACACGATCTGAAAAAAATGATTGTGATCTTTTTTTAACACATTTCTAAAATTTAAAATCACTTAAAAATTTTAAACTCATATTTAGATCTTCAATAATATTTTTTGTAAAACATACATATTATGGTTTATAAAAAAAAATGTTTGACAGTGATGGTACCTTTAAGTTCCTTATAGTTATCATTTTACACCGTATTTTAGAAAAAATAACAAAAAAGACAAAAAATATATCTCGAAAACCGTGAGACATGTGTATGAGGTTAAATAGGTTCCAAATTACCTCATCTGTCACCCTTTAAAAAATTTCTACTACACTGCCCCTATATATTTATTTAATATACGTAGTAAATTATTTCGCCTAGGTAAGGTACGATTATTGCATAGGCCGTAAACAGTATGTAGGTTTAATAAAGTGATGTACGATAATAAGTAAATAATAGTCATGATTTAAATATGGTGACTTAGGATTAATTTATATTTATTTTAAATACGTATACGTATAGTTTTTTTTTAAATAAACAGTTGCAAAGCAGGACCAGTGGGGAGCAGAAAACAGGTTGAATAACAGTATAGAGTGTAATACTAAATACTATAAACTGTAAAATACTGCTTATTAAGTTAGAATACTAAATACAAAACTACTACTACTAATACTAGTTTATTAATTATTACACTATTGCGTTATAAGTAAAAAAAACAGTTATTTACAAAACACTACAAAAATTAATACATACTCTCAAAACAAAGTTTATCTATTTGTTGAAATGTTCATATATGTAGGACAAACTGTTTGCGGTCATACCAAATCCTCAAATTGAATAAACATTAATATTTAAAGAAATATCATCCTTCTAATAGTTAGAATTTCAAAATGGTTATTCTGCAACGAGGTAGTTTTAGTATTTGTGAATTATCGGCAAATTTAATGTTAAATTATAAAGTAAATTAAAATAGTGATCAGTATAAAAGTAAAGTAAAAAAATATTTTAAAATGCATATTCAATATCTATATTGTAGCGAATTAAAGTCAAAACAACCTAGTAAAATAGTAAAAATAGGTAATAAACAGGATATACTCGTATTTATTGTATGGACCATTGATTCCTTTGTTATTACGAATTGCAATAATTCTACTTACAATCCAGCGCCGTTCTTTACAATGTAGAACTAAAAAAACCGTAAACAAACGCCTCGTCGATATATGTATATATAATAGCACTAATCTGCAACGATGCGGATTTGGCCTGTTCTGTTGAAAGGGCGAGTTATTGGCGGAGGGGAAATTTTGTTTTTACGGCGGTTGCCCTTCGCAGGCGTTACTAATGTGGAAATTGGAATTTATAGGCACAAAAACGCAGTAGGGGAAATGTTGATATTAGGTGTTGGTTATATATGGCAGAAGACGTGTACATAGGTTTTAATATATTAAACAAAATGTAATATTTTTTATTAAATTTAGAATTATTTTATAATTTTGATATATCGGGGACATATTATCGTGTTAAATGTGCAGTTATTATTTCCTCACTATTACTGATGTTACGACCTTACAAAACACACAAATATAACGGGGTAAACTTTTTCTCATGCACATCCTTTTAAGGGGTTATTCTACACTTTAAACTGAACAACTGTTATTCTACAACGTTTCCAAATTATGACATATTTTTTCTATACAAAAAAAAATATCCCAGAATAATGTGTTAAACGTTTGGTTTGCCGCACCATGCCGTTTGGAAGGTATCCGTGCACCGCACCCCACCCCCTTCCCCATACGCCTCGCGAGAGTAGGAGGCGCATACTCGTAAAGTGACTATGTATTTAAATGTTTTTAGGATATTTTCTACTGTTTTTTTGCATATTTTTTCGAAACATTGAAAAGCTCGTAAAGCAAAAGGTGCCAGTTTGAAGTATAGAATAACCCCGTTAAAGAATGTGCGCGAGAAAAACTTCAACCTGTATAATTCACTGTACCCGGTACACCGTGTCCCACGAACATTCTCGATAATAATTGGTGCTGCAATTTCGAATATGATTTCTAAACACATTTTAAATTTTATCTTGGTCAAATAAGTCTATCATAATCAATTATAAATAAATAAAAGTTAAAAAACAATAATTGATTATTCATTGATGGTTTTTTTTTGTGCAACACATTAATTTCATATAAATTGCTAGAGGGAGTTAAGCTAGGTTAGGTTCACGTCACGTCACGTCCAGCGTTAACAAGTCCGTGGTAATTAATCTAATGCTTTTTATATGCCTACCGCTACTTCACCTCCTACAATGATGCTCAATTGTTTTAAAACAAAAATGGCACTTCTGCTAACAATTCTGTTAGTAATTTTGTGGCTAACTTAATTTTGTTGGAAAATTTTCCTCCGATGTTATCTAAATAGCTATGGTTGTTTTTCAAGAGCAACTATCTGCACACAAAAATTCAACTCCTTCGGATTTGTACTTTCGAGTTGAAAGATGGACAGGCGGATGGACAGATGGCCAAAGGACGAGGATAGCTTCTTACACATGAATATATAATATGAACATAAAATCATGATAACTAATATAAAATGTATACGTACATACCCAATCGACCTATGTTAGATATTTGCTGAGTTACATAAAATATGTATTTTATTACCAATAAAATATTAACCGCAAGCAAGTACTTGAAAAGCTTACCGTAATAGTCTCGCATATAAGAAGATAAGTTAGCTTAAACGAATTTAGTTGGCCACTAACTTATCCAATATTTACCGGGCAGTAAAGATTGATCCGTTTCATCACATAGCAAGTGACTGTAGAGGGTTAAAACTCTAGTGACATGCAATCATAAATGTTCAAATCATCGATAGATTGTATCGACAAGGCAAAGCTTACCACGAATGAGTTCCGAGTAGTACTTTAATTTATTAATTGTATGAGTATTAACCGTTTTTGAAGCAGGTTTCTTTTAATAAAAGCAGATTTTACCGAGAAAGTTAATAAGAAAAATGATCAATATTTGGTTGTTATACAATATCTATAAATATCAGGAGGAGACATTAATTTCTCTTTCGACTGAAATAAAATGAACTGGTAAAATGCAAAGTTTTAATAACGGTCTAAAATCTCGTCAAAGATGTATCGTCGAGTGAGTCTTTCACCAAATTTTAGTGATGATTCACCACCGATTTAAGAATTTTAAACTTTTAATCGAATCTACGTGAAACATACTAGGTCGTAATGGAACCGAATTTTAAAATTCAAAATAATATTTATTTATTTATTTTTGTTTTTACAAATTTCTTAGAAAACGAATAACATAACCATACCTAACTGGACATTGCCCGTACTAAGGTAGGCTAATTTTAATTTAAAAAAGTTATGTTTAAAATATTTTCTCGACGGGATATTCTATGTAAATTTTTTTCGCGCGCTTTTTGGTCGAATTTTAGAAAAAGAATTATTTATTTGAAGTTTGCATTTCTCCGCTCCGATATGCTATTAGCATAAGTTTCACCTTTGCGACTGCGGTTACCGAGTATTACATTATTTAAATGTATTTGTAGGTAATAAAACCCGAAATAGGTTCGTAAAGTTTGGCTGCAAATAGCTACTCTTCTATCGGTAAACGTGTTTCCAAATAAGTTGTCGATATTATTTATGTGATTTATTTTTACAGACTTCTTGATGTACTTATGAAAGATCACAGAAAATCTGCTTACTGGATCATACATTCTGATACTACTAAAGTGTTTGTTGAGACACGCTACAGCGCAGCTTCTCTTTCTCGCACCAGAATTTCAGCTGACAGGTGGCTTCAGACACGGCGATTAAAAAGTTCTCGTCAAAATATTTTCATATCGTATCTTATATTCTCAACCAAACGCTGTATTTAAAAAAAATAACGAAAAACGTTAAAATATTTTCTTCCAAATATCGTATTCCCCGCCCTACAAAATAAATAAATCGTGGCATTTCAGTTTGTAAAACGTTTCCCTGAATCTAGCACAAGCAAGTTTAGGAAATATTACTATTTTTATTCCTTTATATTTGAGGAAGTCATCGCTATTCAAAGTTTTTAACATAATAAAATATTGTACCGTTTTGTTAGTAGTACATACAAAATAGAAATATTTAGTGTCTGAATCGGATAATTTCTTATTGGCTGAGAAATTACTTCATTAATAAACGTTTAACTTTTTAATAAATTATAATTTTGGGGTTTTTCTTTTTGGAAAAACGTTTTTTAAATGAGTAATTTTATATATGTATGCTGTAAAAGGTATGTTTATTGAAATATGTGTACATAATACCATATATAAAAAAAATAAACAAAAAAATCGATGTTTTAATTATTTTAAATCGTCATTCGTCATTACAACACGAGTACATACAGAGTATTGAGTGCCGCGACGAAATTACCCAAGCATATGCTTGATGTCACCATTAAACCGACCCCCGCGATGAAGTCAAGACAATATTAATATTTCACAGGGCTTTCTTTATTGCATCGTAATCTCGGCCTGAAGACATCAACGCGTGCACGTCGCGTCGTCTTCTACTAACACTGTAATGCCTTCCAAGGTTTTATGGGTCTCTTTAACCAGTGACGCCTGCCGTTGCGGTCGAGATTCTGTACAGTGATTGATGTTTTTTTTTAATTTAACGTTCGTTTTCAAAAGATTAAATCATTTTAAAAATGTAAAATCTATAAAAAAATATGAATGCCATTCACAATATTTACCGAAATTAACCTAGTCAATATGTATATTTAAAATATGCATTTATTAAAAAAACTGTTATTCCAATAAAAAAACACTTTTACCTATGTACTTCGTGTCTTTTAAATTATCTTATGTATTGAATAATATATACATACAAATGTCATTCCGAAAATAGTCAAAACGGAATCAGTTCACCTCAAAACATGAAAATCTGGGGAGAATAAGTAAGAGGTAAACTTTTCTTTTGTAATAATACTTTTAGCATCTATACATACATTAATGTATAAAGAATAATTGAAATCTTGTTATTGTGTTATTTGTGTTTTTGACTGTGTTATTTCATTACAGAATGCATTATAATTTATAAAAAAAAACGAAAATGGTGTTAAAATTTGTGATGAATTGAAAAAATGTCATGATACCATTGTATTTATTTTAATAACCTACTATCTCCTCAATGGCCGTCTAAAGCGTACATCGAATGGGCTAAAATGAGAAATAAAGCAACCTATCACAAGTTGGTACCACTGGCGCGAGTAGTCTAGGGGGAAGATGTCATTAGTGATGCCTGTAGGGCCTTGATATTACAGGGTGCCATAGCCATTCTTGTTTTTATCTATTGGGTTCGAAATGTAAAAACTTGTTTGCCACCCACACAATACTCTCCCAACCTAATCTAGTAGGCAAAAGGAATTTATATTTATTTAAAAATACCAAGTTTTTCATATTAAATGGAAATTATTTTTATAACAATAACATGCTTCATCATTCATCGCTATGATTTAAAACGTTCTGAAATTTAAAAAAGTCGAAATTCAATAACGCTTATTTTGAGTTTGTTATATTAATTAGGATAATTAGGTATATTAATGAATTAGGTTAGGTACGTACTATGTACTAAACAGTGGCGTGCCCAGAACTTGTATAGTAGGCAAGTCATGTTGCTAGGGGGGGGGGGGGGCTCCTACCGCCCCCCTCCCTAACCACCGGTAGCGAATTTTTTTTAGAATATCTAGTAATTTAGGCGTAATAATTAAATAAAACCATAAAATAAAAATAAATGAAAAAAAGGTAGGCTTAGTAGGGTAAAGCTACAGCTCCGAGACCACTTTGACCTTGAGTGCTGGTCGCGCCGAGACCACTTTGACCTTGACCACCGCCCACCTAAACCCCCCTCCACCCAGACCGCGGGGCCGAGACCACTTTGACCTTGACAGTCGTTCACCAGACTGCCTCCTCTGTCGATCCACCGCCCATTCTCTCCGCAACCGTCGTCGACACACCACCTCTGTTTGTGTCCTCTACCACTTACCTGTCCCCCGATAGCTACCCACCCGAGTGACACCTCTTTGAAATCGAAATTTGATTCTGAGTATGATGATGTAATAATTTTTAGGAACCCCCCGCCCACCACCGTCCCCTCTGCTGTCCCTTTGATAGCTACAATATCCGAGTGACACCTCTTTGAAATCGAAATTTGATTCTGAGTATGATGATGTAATAATTTTTAGGAACCCCCCGCCCACCACCGTCCCCTCTGCTGTCCCTTTGATAGCTACAATATCCGAGTGACACCTCTTTGAAATCGAAATTTGATTCTGAGTACGATGATGTAATAATTATGGGAGATAGCTATAAGTCATCATTAGAATTTTGATTCTATATAGGATGGATGCGTTTCGTTATTGTTTTAGCTTTTAGTAGGGTTCAAAATAAAAGCCACAATTGATATATCCATTTTTATTCAACATTTTACAAGATAGCAACTAAATATTGATATTGCCTAATGCGCTTGTGGTATTCCCATCAGCGTTTAGATGTCGCTTATCATCGACATTGTTCAATGCCAATTTATTTACACTTGTTGTGAACACTTCATGCTGTATGGATCTAATATTTGTATTTTTAACATATAAATTCTTATTACTATCAATACAATTTTTATAGTCGCTATAATTAATAGTTTTGGTTGAAGACCCCTTACATCGTTTTACATAATGTTTACCCTCAGTAATGAAGGCATAGCATTTGGAACGTATGCCGATAAATTCTTTAATAATATCTTCTCCAGTTTCAAACTTCCAACAGCCTAAAACCTTTTTATTAACAACGGGTAATCCATAAATGTTATCAGGGTTAAAATTGCTTGTATCAAAACGATCCAGGTCATTTTTAATATCCTCGAAAATATTCTCAGTGATTACCTCTAAAACAAAACTATCTGTATCTGTATAAATTAAATCTACATTCTTTCCATATTTAGGCTTTAGATAATCGTAATAAAATTCATACATCACAGTTTTACTTAATTCGAGTATACTGAATCCGAGATAAACAGGTTGATTAAAATATATTCGTTTTTTTTCCAATTGAATTATACATAAATCTTCTTTTAAAATAATGGAAGAGTGAAAAAGAGGGTTTGCAACATAACGTCGCGCTCCAAATTTATTAATCTTGTTTTCCCAATGAGAAAGTATTTTTACCTCAACAAATTTTTCTGGATTCATAATGCTCCGGCCGAACAAACTATTATTATATAATTTATATAAATCCATACTAAATTTATCTGTGGCCTCTGTACGCTTTTTATTGTTGAGATTAATAAAGTCTTTCAATACAGCAGTCTGATTGAATGAGAGTATTCTGTGAATATGTTCTAATTTTACTCCTAATTTCAATGCCTGTCTCAAATTTTTGAAATGCATGACGTAATTTTTTTTATCATATAAAGTGCCCATTAATTTTTTAGTTTTATTAATTTCTATACTTTCTACGCAGGGTGGAAACGAATCAAAGTATTCATGTAATTCCTTGGGGATGTTTAAGTCAACTTCTAGAATTAATCCCGTTACACCCTCACAATCGAAGGTATCTATATCTAAATTATCAATTTCTTCTTGACTATACCATTGAAAGCCGGAAACGGGTAACTTTTCACACATGGCATATCCATAGAGGTTATTGACGTCTAAATATATAATATATGATGATGGTTTAGTAAAATCAAAGCCATCGATAAACATGTTGTTCGCGGTCGTCAGCCGACGGTTAGATACAGAGTACCCACCGCGAATGGATGATTTTAAAAAGCTGAGCATGTCAATATCAGTTAATAATTCTAACTTCACTTCGCTAGATTTGAGAAAGGCATCGAATGAATAACCTGGAAGGCTATAATACCTACAGCAATCTAACCCATAAGTCTCATAAGAAACTTTTCTAAATTGTAAATAACTGTCTGCAAGTAATAGTACGTCTATTTGGAGATAGAGCATACTGTATGATTCGAGTGAGTCACATTTGAAATGCTTAAAGATATTTTGAGCTCTAATATAATCATCGTCAGAAATAGGCTCATTTTTCAAAGAGTTAAAAAAGCATTCTCGTGAGGGTAAAGAAGTAATTTTTAAATCGTCCAAGCATTTGATAAAATCGTATGGAAACGAGCATTTATTCGTTAGTAATTTGGCATCATCGTCATTAGGAAAATGCCTCCTTAATTCAATACATTGATTAAAATTTAAATTTTTTGATAATACATCAAGGCTGGATGCCATAAAACGATAGCTGTCGAGAAAACGCATTTGAAATGTAATATCCTTATTATTATCCAAGCGAACTTTCATATGTTTGCTTAGTGCAATAAAACTTTCCTTATTATCTGGAATACATTCTATTTTCTCCCCATCATAGTCTAATTCATGGACTATAAAATGCATATCATAACCAGAGGCATTATGAAAATATATCGGTAAATAATTAGCATACTGATATTGAATATTACACATATCACAAGCCAAACCTCTCGGTTCTCCGTTCATGTGATCGTGATCCAAATGACGTTTTTTCCCATCTAAACTTGTTTTACATATGTGACAATGCTTGGATGAATAAAATTTCTTTCTTTCCTCTGTGCTCAGTTGTCTCATTGGAACAATTGTATTTAATTTTTTACATATTACATTTGCCTGCTCGCGCAAAGATTTTAAGAAATGTTTAACTGCGTCCGCACCGCAATAAGAGAAATAACCGGAAAGTGAGTCATTGAAATTACATTTTACATAGTACCCATACGAAAAAACTACATGTTTCTGTATCTTCCGCGTATAGCTTGCAGTAGGATCGCGTTCACACCCATCTATTGGTTGTAAATACGATTCAAAATCTGCGAAAACTACAAATGGTAACAACAACTGATTATCGAAATTAGTAAACTGTAGAATATTTTCACGTGCATTAGAGATGAATTTACATTTCCGAGCTTTATTTTCAGGCATTCTAACAACTCGACGTACACAATCGCGTTGTTGATGATTTTTTAATGTTGACTCTGTAGTAAAATAATTGAGACAACCGTCACACAAATGCGTTCTCTTGCGAGTACTACTAATCTGTGATGCTACTAATCTTGGTAAATTTTTGATAAAGCAATAATGACCAAACTCACTAGTTTTATCATCTATAAATAATAAATTTACATGATTGATCTTTTTAGTCTTAGCATATCGAATTGGGCCCACCACATCGTTCTTTCCATTTTTTTCTTCTAAAGCAAATACATTAACAGAAATAGATGGATTGAGCCTCTCAAATTTATCAATATCTCTAAGCGTTATAGGGAAAGTTAAACCATCAATATTTAAAATATTACTAAAATATGGATATGATCCAGGTCGATCACTATGATTAAGGGCAGGTTTCAAAGCTGCAACAATCGACCAACAAAAACAAAAATGATCATGATTCTTAATATTAATTATAGCTTGCTTATTCGCAATATCTATGGGTAATGGTATAAAGCTAGATCCTGGAAAGAATTGACACTTGTTAATACTGACGTCTAAATATAAAATATTAACAAGAGTCCATCCTGATTTCACATGTTGAAATTCATCAGCCTGCTTGCAGATTGATGTCACAAATTTATCATAAATTTGATCAAAATTGTTTTCTAAATAAATTGTCTCATTTTTCGTGTTAAAACTTTTTACACTCTCTTCTTTCGTCGTAGGATGCAGATAGGTAGCAAATAATACTACATTGCACTTGACACACTTGAATTGTTTAACTTGTTCTTGCACTAATAATTCTACATCCGTTCGAATGTCACTTAAAAACCCTTTCGGAGTTTTAAATTCATCAAGCTTATTGTTTTTCACATGATATGTCTGCAATCTATTTTTGAAGCATGACTTTACTCGCACAATCCTATCAGACAAAGGCGACTTCGTACACATGAGTATGTGTTCTGCCGATTTGAGATGACTAACATATTTATTAGTCTGTACATACAAATCGCATTCATCACAGTGTCTCCTCTTTTGAGAGCTGCTCGATTGAGTAGAAGTAGACGCCATCACGGTAGAGTGGTTCAGTGTCGACTGTAAAAATAAGAAATGAGATTATATATATATTCCATTCGTACTCTTGTCTGAACACGATTTATTTTACCTTGACTTCATTTAAATTCGTGACTGGTTTAAGCGGAGACCTCGAGTTTCTTAACTTGTCTGAACACGATTTCACCTTGAGACATTGATGACCTCATTTAAAGTCGTGACTGGTTTAAGCGGAGACCTCGAGTATTGCAAATAATAATTTTAACGGTCAGTGTTATTTTGTCTCTCCTCGAGTAAAGTCAACTACAATGGATGCAGCAAATTATATTAGCGGCTTGACATGGACCGATGATGGTGAAAATATTTTTTCAAATGATTCAAACTTTAAAATAACTAAAAAGAAGCGAAAAACTCCGGTAATTAAATTAACCGAATGGAATGTTGATGTCATCCCCGAACTTCCATCAGCCAAAATTACTCAACTGGTTGACAATGGACGTTTATTTATGGAGGCACCTCTTCAGGCAGACAGTGAATACCTAATTAAATTAGAGTTATATCGAACTGGTGATATTGCTCATGAGAAACCAATCAACTATTGGAAGAAATCTACATTTCGTGGAACGGTTGGAGTGACTTGTGAAGATGAGGATTTTAATACAGTCATTAAATTGGCTAATCAGCTGAGCGCCAGAGTTTCATCTCAAGACGGAGTAACGAAGAAAATCTTGAAACAGAATACGCTTTGAGTTATTCCTATTCTATTCTTCAACGATGAATGACATGGTAGTGGTTGATATGCAATGTTTTAAACGAAATGATAAATCATATGTTATAAAAGAGTTTGCTGTACAATCTCAAATATTCGAACATTCCTCGATATTTCAATCACCATTCGACTTTACCGATTTAACAAAGAAGACTAGAAAAACAAATCAATGGCTTACCAGCAATTATCACAATTTAAAATATGAAGATGGTAATATTCCCTATATGGATTTGAGGGATTACATATTAAATGTATTAACAGGATTTGAACGAATTTTCGTGAAAGGATTGGAGAAACAAAGGATATTGCAGGAATTCCTTATAGATAGGAAAGTTGTGAACCTTGAAGACTTGGGGGACTATCCGTCTCTGCATAAAATTGACTGGATAATTAAGAAATGCGATCTTCATCGTAAAAGAAAGGGTGTATGTGCCTTAAATAACGCCTGTATTATGTATGAGTTTCTAATTAGACAGATTGAATAAAAAACTATTTTAAAAAATATTGTTTTATTATGCAACATTATCCTTGCTAATCCATTCATTATGCGACTTATCTAGACCGAGATATTTCACGTAGATTTTGCTTCCTTTTTTCCTCAATATTTTTTCAACCAAATAAAGACCTGGGTATTTAGTTTTTTTCAATTCTTCCTCGTAAAATCCTCCTAAAATCGGTTGTCCGCTTGAATCCTCCAATAAATATGTTCTAGGGATTGTGTTTTGAATTTTTTCGACTGTAAACAACTCTGTAGTATACGAGGGGAGATAGCCTTTCTGAAATATATGTTTATATTTCGATATTCGAACTTGATCGCCCACTCTAAATTTAGGTTTTGAGGGATCTTTTATTTTCAACACATTAAAGGCCCTATCGTAAATTAATTTCTCATTTTTAGCCGAAACTTGAATCGGTGCAATGTTGATTGTTCTATGTTTTCGTGCATTATAGTCTTCAACTAGCTTATCCAATATCGGAGGTATCCATTTATAGTTTCCCTGTATATGGAATTGCTTATACATGTTCGATTTCAACGTACGATTAAATCGTTCGACAACGCTAGCTTTAATGGAACTATAGGTCGAATATAAATTAATGTCATATTCTTTCATTAATGATTTAAACGTAGAGTTAAACCATTCTTTACCATCGTCCGTGTGCAAATGTTTGGGGGATCTATTAGACTCTGTAAAAATATCACGCATTGCCTGCGTCACGTCCCTTGCATTTTTTGACTTTAAGGGTTTAGCAAAGGCGAATTTGGAAAATACATCAATAACTGTCAGTATGTAGCGATATTTCTTGTTTATATTAGCCAAAGATTGCATCTCAACAATATCAGCGCTCCAGAGGTCGTTTATTCCCTTCGTTAGTACTCTCCGTCTTTTAAAGTTTTTTCGTACAGCTCCGTGTATTTCCCCAACGATCCCGACTTTGACCGGTGTTATATATTTACTCATCTTAAAAGTGTAATGAAAACACTTGTACGTTTTCTAAACCGTATATATATTAAAGTTGTCATAAATGAGGACAGTGTAATTAAAGATAAAACTATAGAAATTATACTCCAAACGTCTGCACATTTACTAATCAAAGTAGCGGTTGTATTTAAAGGTTTAGGTGCTAATGTAGGGTGAACATCTATGCAGGGGTATTGAAATGACTTGTTACACGGGATCTCGCATCTATTTCCGTAAAACGAAGTCTGCTCGCAGTGACAGCGCCAGAATGGTCTGCTTCTAATTTGAGAACAGACTCCTCCGTTTAAGCACCTATCCTGGCAAGCGGCGACGAGCATCGCCCCGAATGAAATGAGTAATAACTTCATTTTGATCAATCTCACCCTCATTTCGCTGCTTTTATAGTATTTTACTTTGGCTTGAGACGTTTCTCCAAATCGACTATGGTCTGCTTGAGACGTTTCTCTAATTCGCTTATGCCTTGCTTGAGTTGTTTCATGCTCACGGCGTCGGCGTTGTCCTTACCGTCGGCCAGGGAAACGATTCTATGACCCTTTACCGAGAAGTAGCTGTTTGTAATCCCAACGATTCGATCCATCTCTTTAATATGATTGTTAATTAACGATTCGTTCGTTTTTATCATGGTTTCCATAGCTGTAATGGCTTTTTTCAATTGATTTACGTTCACACCATCCATTCCTTGAACACCTTCCAACATTTGACTAATACGATGGTTTTTGACCGAGTAGTATTCACCCGTTATACCGAATAAGTGGAGAATGTCATTTGTAAGATCTTTTAGGTTTTTATTTAATGTTTCCACAGTCGACTCTGTCTTGATATTTTTATCTTTCATTGTTTCAATGAGAGATTTTAGCGTGATTAAATCCTTGTGGTTCCCATCGATGGAGTGCCGTGTGCGAGCGGTGAGGTCATTTAATTCAGATTTTATTTTAGCCATTTCCTGCACTGTAGTATTGTCTAAATTATTAAGCGTCTCATTCATATGAATAGTGTATGTATTCATTTTTTCCTCTAGATTTTCTACATCATTTGCGTCATTTAATTCAGACTTTATTTTCGTCAATTCCTGCACTGTACTAATTGCTAAATTTTTAATCATCTCATTCGCATGATTTAATTTTTCCTCCAAATCGCTATTCAATCCTTTACCAGGCCTCTCATCATTTATTAACTTTATAATTTCATCTCTAGTCAGAGCGACATCCTGACTCCCAAACTTTGATATCGTATGTGATGCGTACTTTGATTGTGGCATTTTGATAATATACCAACAGCGACTATGCTTTATATACGTTAGACGATAATTCCCTCCTCTTGAAGCTCTTCGAGAATCGATAGGATTTCGTTTTGGTGGGAATTATTCCCTGCAGCCTTTGAGGCCATCAATAAACGTAATCTATCCACCAACTCATTCACATCATTCCAATACACGAAACCTGACCCGTTCAATGTCATATTCGCGGGGGTTAGACCCTCGCCGAGTCTTTCCTTTATTTTAATAATTCTAGACTTATGGTTCTCAATATCGGCTTGATTTCGAGGTTTCGCCTTTGGCGGGAACAGTTTCGCTATTATGTTCAAGTATTTATGTCCTTTATTACTGTTAACATTCATGTGACTATCGTAATTTTTCAAGTGACCGTTCGTGAGTAGCAGAATTTTTTTGTACTCTTCTAAATCTTTCTCATTGTAGACTGAATTGTCCGGTTTCTTTTTAACGAGCAATTCGTACAGCCCCATAGTCCCCTCAAATTCATTCTCGTCAATTATTATATCATTTTTATCCAACCTTATCAACTTATTTCCTATGATTAGATTATCGCCTTCTATCCGGATTCCATATTTTTCATCTCGCTCTTTGGGGTATGTAAAGTAAAATTGCAAATACTTTGCCGCAATATGTCCAAATTCCTTATTCAATTCGAAAAATGTGCTCGTGCTCCCGTGTAACGTTTCCTGTAATTTTTCCACTTTTGATAGGTTATCCTCGCTTTCCGATTTTGTTTCAAATGTGTCGTCGATAAAAGGTTTCAATTCCAACTCTGAATGCCCATGGGAACGTGCGCTATGTCGTAAAAGGGTTTTCTATTCACCGTTGACGTTCTCGGTCTGAACCATGCGCTCACATTAGGCTCGGTGCTTTCATCCTCGGATTTGATGATCACCTCTTCCTTAACAGGCTTAACCTTCTCCAGCGCCTCAATCAGGGGATGAAAAGATTTTTTAAAAGAGTCACTATCGCTTACTTCTCGCTGCTTGAAGGATTTAAATTTTTTCCTAATTGTATCGGAGATATCAATTATTTTTCGCTTTAATTTTTTATCATTTTTCTCATAATATGGTAACATTATGATTGAACCTGACGACATGAATCGTTTATCGGCCTTATATATAGTTTACAACGCTAGACGTATGTGTGTTATGATGGGAACACACTTCTTACGTTGACTAACGCAACATAGTGCGTTAGAAACACATTATGTGTTGTGTTGAGAACATTACGCTGAGAACAGCCCCTCAAACATATGATGAGAACAGCCCCCCTCAAACATACGATGAGAACACCCCCTCAAACATATTTACTACAAGTAAATAATTGTATCAAATTGATATTTATAGCGCCCGCTACTCATAGCCGCTTCTTTATCGATTGTTAGAAACCCATACTGATCCCTCTGCCAACATAGTTTAGCCATTTGGGAAAATTTATCGAACGACATGTCTGAACTGGCATGATCGTCATAAGCGTGTTTTAAATTGAGCATGTCCATTTTAAATAAACAGACAACGTTGCAAGTGTCTCTGATTAGATGTTTGCCTATCCTGGCATAGCTCTGACATAGTAGGAAGCAGTCTATATCCGAATGTCTTCCTAGACTAAAATAAGCCCGCAAATTGCTCTGATTACTAGTGGGAATATCGTCAAAAATACATATAGTATTTTTCTTCATCTCGTGCGGTTGTATAATATTTTCATTTTCGCTGAATGTATGATATTCGACTTCTTTCACATTATTCATAACATCGCGAAGCATTTGATACTTGGGTTGAAATAGAGTTTTGCTATAAACGTACACGTTTTGAAATCGAAGTCCGTTTGAACTGAATAAGAGCGAAAACAGCGCGTTTGTTTTACCGCAGTTTGAAGGACCGGCAAAAATTGCCCTTATGTGATCAGGTAATAAACTTCCATGTCTACTTCTATTTTGAGGTTCATTTAGATCTAAATTGCAAACTTGAATTGAGTTGTCTTGCTTGACAAATCTCATTTTAGTGGTTCGATTGATGAAGGGTATTTGCTATATATATAGAGAGAGTAAATTGCATACTCATCGTTAGTATGAAAGTTGGAGGAGGAATAATAAACAGACTTTTAGATAATCTTAATACAGAACTACATCTCCCCGGAGGGTATAGGTACTGCGGCCCTGGAACGGATCTAAATAAACGTGCTAATCAGAGCGGGATAAATCCTCTAGACGAAGCTTGCAAAGAACACGATTTTGCGTACCTTAAATCCAAAGATATTGGCTCAAGACATAAGGCTGATGGGATACTAATTAATAAAGCTTGGGATAGATTTAAATCGAAAAACTCTTCATTTGGTGAAAAAAGCGCTGCTTGGTTAGTTACAAATATACTTAAGGCTAAAGTGAAGATGGGATCGGGCTTATCCACATTACGTCAGGCTATGAAGAGCGTTAACCATGCATTGAAGCATAGCAAGGGTGGAATGACTCCTAGAAATGTCAATATTGCTTATAAAACTGCTAAAAAGTGTTTGAGGGGAAAAAAATGTAAACTACCTCGAATTATTCCTATACCTAAAACAGGTGGCTTTCTCCCCTTTCTATTACCGCTCTTTGCTGGACTTTCAGCCCTCGGAGGAATCGCAGGAGGCGTATCGTCTATTGCTAAAGCTGTAAACAGTGCTCAAGAAGGGAAACAACAACTAGAAGAAGCGAAACGACATAATTTAAAAATGGAATCTGTTGCATTAGGTAAAGGTGTACATTTGAAGCCGTACAAATCAGGCTTAGGACTATACATCAATCCGTATATCAAAAGTGGCAAAGGGTTTCGTAAACATTCCAAGAAGGGCTCTAACAAACATAGAACTAATTAAATATGCAAAATTAATGAAGATACCTCATTTCATAGGAGTTTTTATGCGTGATAGTCTACCCCGGTATCCCAAACGTAGAGAATCGGCCATTGTAAATTTACATAAAAGCACACAGCCCGGATCGCATTGGGTATGTTACAGAAAGGACGGCGAGATTATAGAGTACTTTGACTCGTATGGAAATCTCAAGCCTCCTTTAGAACTGATTCGCTACTTTGGATATAAAAACGTTGTTAAATACAATCATCAGCGCATTCAAAGCTTCAATTCGAGCGAGTGTGGACGTTTATGTCTAAAGTTTTTAACACAAAATGGAACAAATCGGTGAAGATGTTTGCGGAGGGTATTCGATGCTCGATCAACCAAACATGCTCGGTCCTCGCATGGTGATTTTAGGAAAGGAAGGAATCACGAGAGTAAACGATATGCACGTGTGCGAGTTTTGCTATTATGAAATTCCTTTGAAAAAAACTCATATTGATAATTGTGCAATTTGCGAGCGGAGACTCCCGAAAATTGAGGAGGAAACGTTTACCGATAGATGTGATGGTATTTTTCACAAGGAGATGTCTAGTTCATGAAATTGTATAAAAAGAAAATAAATTATTGAAATAACTTAGTTTGTTGTTATTGCACCATGTCCTATGTGTTTTCATTGTCCGGGAATACATCCACGCTCTCGAGCGACTATTTCCCACCGATAATTTTAAAAGACGAGTCTCAATATGAAATCGCCTTTGTAAGTTTAGAGACCTACAACAGTATACCGAACATTGAGGAGGATATTAATAACAAATTTTACTTTGGTGATAAGGTTTTTTCACTAGACCAGGGAACGTATGGAGTGGATGATATTGCTAAATATTTACACAATAAGGTGAGCGAAGAGGATCCAACGCAATATTTTAGGATTGTCACTAACCATAATACTCTAAAATGTGAGATTAAATCCACAAGTACGATTGATTTTTCTAAAGATGATAGTTTTGGTCATCTTTTAGGGTATGATAAGAAAATATTGAAGGCAAATACTCTTGAAATCGCTCAACATCCCGTGAACATCCAACCTATAAATGTTATAAAAATAGAGTGTTCATTGGTAAGGGGCTCATTCCACAACGGTAAGCCTAGGCATACAATTCACGACTTTTTTCCGTCCTGCCCTGCTGGGTTTAAGCTTATTGAGAACCCTTCAAATTTAATATATTTACCTATTGAGAGTAAATCTATAACAAACATTGAATTGAAATTAGTTGATCAAAACGAAAAACTGGTCAATTTTAGAAACGAAAATATCACCATCAGACTTCACCTTAGGAGGATAGCGTGATATGCCATTATTATTTAACGACATTAAGAAGAAAAAGCTACCTAAGACGCCCCTGACCGCCGAGAATAAATTATTTTTAAAGTCGATTGGATTGCAGCTTGTAAAATGAATTCGGATATTCTCAACGTTACCGAGGGTGTATCGGTAGACGAGGATATTACATCATACCGATTACATTCCTATTACCCGTATGCTAATACCAGCTACTCTAATAGTGATGAAATTAGGATCCCAATCATGACTCAGGACTTTTACACGCATCCACATCAGAGCTATGTATACATCGAAGGATGGGTGGAGGCAGAGGATGGCATCACGTCGCTGGTGAACAGGGCCACCAACGGAACAGTAACGAAAAAGGTTAAAATGATAAACAACGGGATAAGTCACCTGTTTGAGAGTGCGTCATACGAACTATTTGGGCAAGTTATTGAACAAAATCGAAATTTAGGCATTAGCAGTACAATAAAGGCCTATGTATCGTTATCGGACAGTGAGAGTCGAAAACTTAATAATGCCGGATGGTGCTTGAATAATGAGGACATTCTCGATGATAACTTGCGTTTTAATGTGTGCATTCCTTTAAAATTTTGGTTGAATTTTGCCGGGGATTTTAAAAAAATAGTTGTAAACGCCAAACAAGAGTTGTGTATCCTGCGCAGTAAGAATGATGTGAACGCATTACTTTACGACGAAGATCATATTAAAGATGCCGAAAACAAAAAGGTTAAACCTATAGTGAAATTAAGCAAAATCTGCTGGAGAATGCCGCATGTGGAAGTTAATGATAGACTACGAATGAAGCTTTTGAATATAGTGCAAAAGGATGAACCTCTATTTATTCCATTCAGAAAGTGGGAAACGTTTGAATATCCTACGTTACCTCGTGAGACAACTCAGCTCGAGTGGCAGATTAAGGTAACCAACGCGCTCGAGAGACCTCGATTTATAATACTCGGACTTCAAACCAATAAAATGGGCAAAGCCAACGCTGATGGCTCTAAATTTGATCATTGCACTCTATCTAACGTTAAAGTTTTCCTAAACAATAACATTTACCCCTATAACAACCATAGACTGGATTGGGAAAAAAATATAGTCGCGCAGTTGTTTGAGAGCTATTCATACTTTCAAAAAATTTATCACCAAGACGATACTGTACAACCTCTGCTATCCTTAGATAAGTTTAAGAGTCTAGCACCGTTGGTAATTATCGATTGCAATAGACAAAGTGAATTGTTAAAGAGTGCACCCATCGACGTACGACTGCAGTTGGAGACGGTGAAAAACATACCGGAGCAAACGTCGGCTTATTGCATTCTCATACATGATGTCATTATTCACTATAAACCACTATCTAATTTGGTATACAAATACATTTAATTAGATGTACATTTTTTTTTTAATAAAGTGTAATATTAAGATAATGTTTGATGTTATAAACTATTGTCAAATATATTCAAATTTGAAGTTTCGAATAAAATTTTTAATATATGATTTTTTATTGATGTGATAATGTAACCTTACCTTAAGAATCGGTATGCAGAAGGCGGGACTCTTGTCGAGTAGTAACTTGTACAATGTATGCTGATGTAGGCTGACTCTACCCGAGTAGATCTTAAGATCTGAAATGAAATTAAACATTATAAAGTATGTTGAGGACAAATAAAATGTACAACTACTAAATAAATTTCAAAATACGACTGTAGCAAATAAATATAGAAAATTCCTTCCTAGTGTAAAAGTTTTTTTTAACTAATCCTCCTTGAATCGGAACAGTTTTTGTCGACATCCTAAATATTCACCTAGACATTCACACGGTTGACAATATAAAAAATCTCTAGTTAATTCATGGAGCAATTCATCTGCATGATAACGCACCTCACATGTTTCCACTTTACAGCGTGTATCTCTCAACCTTTTGATGCAGAACAGACATTTGGAATGGTCACATGATTTTTTAAATATTTCTATGATTAATGTAGTATAATCCCCAGGTATCCATGAAGGTATTTCATTCCAAAAATTCATATAATCTATAATCCTTTCTTGGTTCAATTCCATGAATGACATATTAAATAGAAAGTTGTGATAAGTTGAATTATTTTCATCAGATATATTATTAAAATTCATCTTGCTGTCTAAATTTACTTATTCATAACGAATGTAGTGGTACTGAACAGATACTACAGTATAAATAGTCACATTCACTATTTTTATTCGCATTCAAAAATTTTTAATATATTTTTAATTGATAATGTACTTACTTTAGTTTAGGACCTTACTTTCGTACCTTACTTTGAGAATCTGTATGCATGAGGTAGAGTTTGACTCTAGTCAAGTAATAACTTGCACAATGATGGTGTAGGTTGACTCTACTCGATGAGTTTACTATCTTAAGATCTGAAATGAAAATAAACTAAATGAATTTCAAAATACGACAGAGAGAAATCGAGTTATAAATAGATTAAGTTATATTTATTTCCATGCTTGGACACTTTTCGTATAGATGTATAACCTCAATTTCAGAAAAAAAGTCACTGTTCGCTCTACGTGGATAGTACAAAAAAACACGAATCAATATAGTTCTTCTAAATGACAAATTTTATAATTGATATTTTACAGTTATTACATATTAATATATTTGAGATAAAATGTTAAAACTTTTTGTTACTTACCTCAATATTTCCTTACACTGACTTTTAAAAAAATCTTTATTGACAATAAAAAATCAAAATTACTTCAGACACCAGCTGCTTCAAACTTGAAATGAATATAATAACCTAAGACGGTAAAGCCTTATTTATATGCTTTATTTCCCCCAGAAATACAGTTTATTGGAAAAAACAAATACCGTACGATCACAAAACAAAGTTATTGGCTACAAAGTATCCTTATTTTCTTATAACAATAAAATGATTGATTAAAAGTTACGTCTCATGCGAACTAATCTTGTAAAGGTGTAATGTTTTTTTTTTTTAAATCTATTAAGTAAACAAAACGTATATATCATTATTCGCGTAAATGAAATTTAATAATTCGACTGCTCTCCCAATTACTTGAAAACGTTGGTAGTAACAATAGTACGTAAAATAAAACAATATGAAAATCCTTATCTATAAAGTTATTGAAAATATGTTTCTCATCAATGAGAGTAGTGTTCAGGGGCATTTAAAAGTGCATTGCAATGAGGTAAGCGGAGATAAAATTTGTTGCATTCAAAATGCAGTGAAACAACGTAATCAGATACGGTATAGATCATGACTCCGATACGGATTGTGACTCAGATCGAATTCAGATACGGTATAGATCGTGACTGAATCGACATTTGCAACACAAAACTATTTAAATGTATGTTGTAATGTTATTTTCATCTTTTGTCTAGATAAAAATATTATAAAAATCGCAAATCCATTAATTCTCTCTTCCATTATTTTGAAAGATAATTTGTCCATTATTAAAATGGAAAAAAAACTTTTATGTACAAATTTTATAAAGACTATCTAAACACCGATGGGAATACCATAAGCGCATTAGGCAATATCAATATTTAGTTGGTATTTTGTAAAATGTTGAATAAAAATGGATATATCAATTGTGGCTTTTATTTTGAACCCTACTAAAAGCTAAAACAATAACGAAACGCATCCATACTATATAGAATCAAAATTCTAATGATGACTTATAGCTATCTCCCATAATTATTACATCATCGTACTCAGAATCAAATTTCGATTTCAAAGAGGTGTCACTCGGATATTGTAGCTATCAAAGGGGCAGCAGAGGGGACGGTGGTGGGGGGGTTCCTAAAAATTATTGCATCATCATACTCAGAATCAAATTTCGATTTCAAAGAGGTGTCACTCGGGTGGGTAGCTATCGGAGGATAGGTAGGTGGTAGAGGACACAAACAGAGGTGGTGTGTCGACGACGGTCGCGGAGAGAATGGGCGGTGAATCGACAGAGGAGGCAGTCTGGTGAACGACTGTCAAGGTCAAAGTGGTCTCGGCCCCGCGGTCTGGGTGGAGGGGGGTTTAGGTGGGCGGTGGTCAAGGTCAAAGTGGTCTCGGCGCGACCAGCACTCAAGGTCAAAGTGGTCTCGGAGCTGTAGCTTTACCCTACTAGGCTTACCCTACATAAACAGTAAAATAATCTATGTGTATATTTGTCGTTTTTTTTTCTTTAAAAGATCTAGGATATAGATCTACATTTCTTTATACAATATTTAATGAATATTGTACTAACTTAAGAAGTTGAAATTTAAATGCCCTTCAAAATAAAATAATTTTGGTCATTTTCAACATACAGTATTGCACTTGGCCTAAGCCAAAGAGTTGTGACGCTTAGATAACTAAACGTCGTTATAGTAAGTGTTATATACCCATCTCAGGTGTTATATACCCATCTCAGGTGTTATATACCCATCTTATAATGTTAAGTATTACCTTATAATTTTGTTAACATATTCCATAATAATATTAAGATCATTAATCTATAATATTTCTACCTCATGTAAATCACTCATATAAACCACGAAAGAATAATTGTCCAGACAAAACCGATAAACTGGCGCGTTTCTAAGATAACTATTTCGTGAAAAACAAAACTATAAAAATTAATTAATAGACATCTAACTTACGTTATCACATAATATTTCTTTCAATTTAATATTCAGTTATCTAAACTTTGACCCCATTATCCTATTTAATTTTTCTAAACAACTATTATTGATTTTTACTGCTGATGAAATATTACGAAATTCAATAAAAAGGTTACAAAGTTGAAACAAATAACCTAATCACTTCCTATTGACGTATTCTAAAAAACACGATAAAATTGTTTACACTCTGGTATAAAAGCAATACTCAACTAGCCCAAAGTGTTCATTCGTAATAGATCTTTTCATCCTATTACGTTCATCTCATAATCTCATTTAGATTTTTAATCTCATTTCTAAAAAGGATAACATATTATTGATTTTCTGTATATTTTTGTAACATTGATTTAATAAATATTGTCTAATAAATTGTACTCTTTGTCGTTCTTGTCTTCTAGTACAATATACAACCCTTCAGATCAAGTTGAAGAATATTTCCTTCAAAGTATCAAATCGGCCATAACAAGAACTGGTGTCAGAAGCGTGGGATCTTCCTGGTGCAACTCGTGACGTTCTTCGTTTTTCCTGGTGCAACTCGTGACGTTCTTCGTTCTTCCTGGTGCAACTCGACTTACTTCGATCGTCAAGAGGTGGTGTCTAGACCTTCGATAACCTGGAGATTCACCCGCCTTATTCCTTCACGTCAAAAATCTTCAATTGAACTCTATCAAATCTCACCATTGTACCTTTCTTTCATAGATACTCAGCAGATTCAACTACGTCGACACTGCGACTCTTCACCAACTAACTTCAATCAACCGACTGGTCCTGAGTGGAACAACTTTCTAGCAGCTCTATACGAAGACAGTGCAACATCTGACGACTTCAACTACAACTTCAACTCGGAATCCAACAATGATCCAGACGCTACTCCTTCTAGTACTGTGAGTTAAAAAAAAAATTTTTGTTTAATGTCTTTGCCGCAATCCTCTCGACAATTTAATGAACCATTGTCGACAGGTTATATTTTGATTTTTCACATGTTATCCTAAAAATCTAAATCTAAAATCTAAATCCTAAATTTTATCCTAAATTCTAAATCATAAACTCCAAATCTTTAAATCATATTTCTTATAAAATTCTCTTATTAAAAGTATAACTTAAGAATCTCTAATGACAAACTCTTAAAGCTATAAAACATTTCTCTTTGCTATAATATAGAACTCCATATTAATAAAATGACTTCAGAAAGTAAGCCAACTACTTCCCAAATAAATACATCAGATACCAAAGTTAGCATTGATACCCTTCTCAAATTCATTGAACCTTTCAATGGAAACAGAGATACTTTAAGTGCATGGCTCACAAATTGTGACAGAGCATTTTCAATCGCTCAACCACAACAATACAACATACTATTTGCATTCATTCAAAGCCGACTTCAAGATAAAGCACAATCCGTTTGCTCTAATACAATTTTTCCTGATTGGGAAAACCTAAAAGAATTCTTAAAAACTCGCTTAGGTGATAAAAAACATCAAAATCATTTACTCATCGAACTACAAAATTGCAAACAGCAAATTAACGAACCAATTTCTCAATATATTCTCCGAATAGAAACCTCTCTTAAACGATTACTTGCTTCGATCAAACAAACTTCTAATGATTCAAGACTTCTACAAGGTAAAATTGAAAATACAAATGATTTAGCTCTCCTTACATTTAAATTAGGTACAAATCCCCAGATAAGCCAAATGCTTAGGTATAGAAATCCAGAAAATTTAAATGAAGCTTTTAATATGGCCCTAGAAGAAGAGAAAATACAGTGGCTGATCAACTCTCAAAACCGCACTATTAAACTGTGTAGCATTTGTAACAAACAAGGACATAATTCAAACAACTGTTATAAAAGAAAACCGCAAGATTCTTACAACAGAAATGAAAACAAACGTATCCATCAACTAAATACAAATAATGAAAACCGTGTTAACAAATCTCAACTATCAGAAGATTTCTGTAACTATTGTAAAACATATGGTCATCTCATTCCTACATGCGAAAAAAGAATTTTCAATAATCAAAAATACGGAAATACATCTAGCTTTAATCAACAACGTCCAGATTACCGAAATAAACCAACAGAAAATAATCGCAATCGTACCAATTACACTCCGCGAAATGACAATAATCGTAGCAACTATGTCGCAAGAAACAACGATAACCGCGTTAACCCTCAAATAACATCTCAACAAAAAATTAATCATTTAAACTTAAATCAACTCCCGGAAACCAATGCCGAACCGGTGAGTCTATCACATATAACACAGGCATTATAAAAATATCCGATGACGAAAATAAAAATTCCCAATCCTATCACGTAAATCTACAACTATCTAACTCTAAACGAAACCTTAATTTTCTCGTAGATACAGGTGCGAGTATATCCCTAATAAAAGCAGAATTTCTAGATGAAAACTGTCCCATTTACCAAGATAAAATACTTACTCTTAAAGGAATCACAAATTCCGAATCTATTTGCAAAACGTTAGGTTATGCAAATCTAACAATGTTTTTAAAAAATCGTGATATAAATCATAAATTTCACGTCGTACATCATAAACAAAATCTTTCATTAAATTACGATGGCATTCTCGGAAACGACTTCTTCGAAAAATATCAAGTCAATATAGACTATTATCATAAAAAAATAGACATAATAGATTCAGCTATCCCTTTATTAAACAACCATACAAAAGACGACGAAATTCTATATTTTTTAAGTCCCAGAACCGAAACCTTGGTCAAATGCAATATAAGAAATCCCGAATTAAAAGAAGGATTGATTACGAACGTTCATTTACTAGACGGCGTTTACGTATCAAATACAATTACTTCAGTAGATAAAAACAACCAAGCTTTTGTATCCATAATAAATACCTTGGAGCGAATAGTAACGATAAAGAAATTAGATCTTGTATTGGAACCTTTAGAAAAAATTAATAATAATTTAAATCAAATCAAATCAAACGAATATCCACACGGTATCCCCATGACAGTTCACGACGGTGGGCAGCCCGAAAAGAATTCATCAATTTCTCATTCTAACGAGTATCAATATGGTAATTCCGCGTCAGTTCTCTACGGTGGTAATTCCAAAATGAACTCAATTTCCTATCTCACTAATCAAAATTCTGATAATAATATAAAACTAGATCGTTTAAAGCTAATTCGAACCGATCATCTCAACAAAGAAGAAAAAAATTCACTTCTAAAAATATGTCGTGAATTCGAATCAATCATTCATGCTGAAGGCGATATTTTAACTTGTACTGATGCAATTCAGCACGAAATTACTACAAATTCACCAATACCTATTGCAACAAAAACATACAGGTATCCAGAAGTTCATAAAACAGAAGTCAATGATCAAATCAGTAAAATGCTCAAACAAGGCATTATACGACCATCAACAAGTCCATGGTCTTCTCCCTTATGGATTGTTCCAAAAAAAAAAGACGCTTCAGGAAAAATAAAATGGCGTGTAGTTATAGACTATAGGAAACTAAACGACGTAACAATAGGCGATGCTTACCCTTTACCAAACATTACTGATATCCTAGATCAATTAGGACATTCTAAATACTTTACCACTCTCGATTTAGCAAGTGGATTTCATCAAATTCCTATGAAGGAAGAAGATATTCCAAAAACCGCATTCTCTACACCAACTGGTTTGTGGGAATTCACTAAGATGAGTTTCGGATTAAAAAATGCACCCGCAACATTTCAAAGATTAATGAATAACGTACTTAGTGGTCTTCAAGGACTCTACTGTTTCGTGTATCTTGATGATATTGTAATTTATTCAAGTTCAATTCAGAACCACGAAGAGAAATTAAGAGCCGTATTTCAAAGATTAAAAGACAATAATCTCAAAATCCAACCAGATAAATGCGAATTTATGCGTAAAGAAGTCGCGTATCTCGGACATATCATCTCAGATAAAGGAGTATCCCCTAACCCTGAAAAAATTCAAGTCATTAAAAACTACCCTGTACCACGTAACCCTAAAGAAGTAAAATCGTATTTAGGTATGATAGGCTATTATAGAAAATTCATCAACCAGTTTAGCAAACTCAGTAAACCTCTTACGAGCCTACTCAAAAAGAATAAACCATTTATATGGACAAGTGAACAGCAAGACGCTTTCGAAAAATTAAGAGACACACTCATTTCCCCAACTATCTTAAGATATCCAGACTTTACTAAAGAATTCATTATAACAACAGACGCTAGTAATTATGCGATAGGCGCAATTCTCAGCCAAGGAGAAATAGGTCAAGATCTTCCGATAGCATTTGCTTCAAGAACTCTCAATAGCGCAGAAGGTAACTATAACACGACAGAGAAAGAACTGTTAGCTATAAAATGGTCAGTTAATCACTTTAGACCCTACATATATGGCAGAAAGTTTAAAATTGTCACTGATCACAGAGCTCTCACATGGCTATTTAATGTCAAAGATCCAGGTAGTAAACTAATTAGATGGCGTTTACAACTTGAAGAATATGACTATGAAATCATTCACAAACCCGGCAGAGTAAATTCAAATGCCGACTGTCTTTCTAGAATACCGATTAATTCAGTAGAACATGAAGTAACAAAAGAAACATATACCGATTATATAAACTTTTATCTAGACAATAATGAACCAAAAATGCATAATTTTTCAGAAACCGATAATCTACTTTTCGATTCAAAAAACACACATATAGCTTACCCGACAAGTATTGATTTATCAGACGAAAACCCATTTTCAATCGACGCTTTAACCAAAAGTGAAGAAATAGATTCTCTTTTATCAGAACCTAAACAAATTCACCAAATTTACATGACAAAATCAAAAACTCAATCAATTTTTCATTGTATAACTAAATATAATCACTATGATAATGCTTCCTACAAAGACATATTCATTACTCTCCAAAATCTACGCGAAAAGTTAATCGAAACTAAGACTTCTAATATACACCTATCAAACTTTGATAATTCATTTGATAAACTTTCATTCGACAAAATCAAACAGATAATAAAATACGTATTCAGAGACTTAAAAATAAACATTGTCATATGTCATAATAAAATAATTAATCCAGATGAATCACAAATACCGATTATACTAAAAGAAAATCATGACAGTCCCGCTGCTGGTCATTGCGGAATAGTTAGGATGTACACAAGACTAAAAACCAAATACAAATGGAATTCAATGAAAAAAGATGTTGAAAATTATATTCGAAACTGTAAATCCTGTCAACTAAATAAAACAACTAGAAAAAAACACAAAGCTCCAATGATAATCACTACTACATCCACGCATGCATTCCAAAGAATTGCAATGGATATAGTTGGACCCTTACCTGAAACAATCAATAAAAATAAATACATATTAACATTTCAAGATGATTTAACTAAATTTTCACAAGCTTTTCCTATCATAACACATGATGCGAAAGAAGTAGCGAAAAAATTATTCCTTTTTATAAGTTTGTATGGAATACCGCGCACGATCTTAACTGATCAAGGTAGCGAGTTCACGTCAAACCTTCTCAAAGAAGTAACTCAATTGTTTAAAATTAAACATTTAACCTCAACTGCATATCATCCCCAAACTAATGGTGCCTTAGAAAGAAGTCACTCAACTCTTAAAGATTACCTAAAACATTACATATCCACAGAACTGAATGACTGGGACGAATATTTACCCTCGTACATATATAGTTATAATTGTAGCATTCATTCAACAACAAATTTTTCTCCACATGAATTAGTATTCGGAATAAAGCCAATACTCCCAAGTTCAATAACTAATCTAAATGATAATGACTCTAACTACGATACTTATTTACAAAATTTAAAATATCGAATAAATAAATCCTTATCTTACGCACGAGAAAAGATACAAATCTCTAAAGAAAAAACAAAACAAAGGTATGATTCCAAAATCATCAACCCTTCTTACAAAGTAGGTGATAATGTATTCATTTCAAACGAAAGTTCTCGTCTCTCAAGTAAAAAACTGTCCCCAAATTGGAAAGGACCATACAAAATAACTTCTACACATAAAAATACTGCTAATGTCACTATCAAAACGGAACGTGGAAAAAATGTTAGAATACACGTAAATCGAATCAAACCAGCTCATGTCCCAATTTCTTCAATTCCAGGTCGCTCCTTACGTCCTCGGAAGCAAATAAAATAACACAAATCAATAAAGCCAGTGGATTATATTTTGACCGCATAGGATCTCTTAAATTACATGTTGACAACTGGAAACTAATAACATTTAAAGATTTAAGCATTTTCCCAAAAGCACTCGAAATCATAGAAGATAGTATCAAAGATTCATCGATAATATGTCATGATTTACAATATGAAAGTAAAAGAATTAAATGTGATAGATTCATATCCCTCAGTAAATCACATCAACACAACATCGAATTATACACATCGCTAACACATCTCACGGCAACTCAAAGAACCAAACGTGGATGGATAGATGGTATCGGATCAATATTCAAAACAATTTTTGGCACATTAGACGCTAACGATGCAAAATACTACGACGATGCAATTGACAAAATTACAACTGATGATAATCACATACTAACACTAATGAAGAACCAAATACAAGTCAGTCAATCCGCAATAACTAACTTCAATAACACCATACACAAACTAAATTTTAACGAACATATACTTAATCAAAACATTGACAAAATGAACAGATTTATTAATACTACTAATCAAAAGATCAACGTAATACAAGCTGTAGAAACAGTTGCAAACCAATGCCAATTATTAACTACTATGATATTAGAAATCTCTCAAAAAATTAACACACTAATTGACTCTATCCTATTTTCAAAACAAAACATTTTACACCCAAGTATACTTTCACCAACACAACTTTACAAAGAACTCGGAAATAATGCTAATAAGTTAACACAAGGAAAAGAATTTCCATTACCCTTAAATATAGATAACATCCACACACTAATGGATATATCATCCCTAGTATCATACTATATCAATTATAAACTTATCTTTATATTAAATGTTCCATTGACCTTACCTTCAGAATTTGAATTATATCATACCATACCTCTTCCTGTTCCTCACGATCAAGAAACATCCACTTATGCTCTTATCCAACCTACTTCAAAATATACGGCGATGACATTGAATAAACAAGCTTACGTACAATTCGATGACTTAAACAATTGTAAAAGTCTATCCCTCGAACATTTTATTTGTAAAAACCTTAATGAATATTCTACTTTATCAAATCCTTCATGTGAATCATTATTGTTAACTAAAATCATTAGAATAATTCCACCCGAATGTACAACTAAACTATTATACGCTAATGTCGAACTATGGCAAAAATTATCCAATAATAGATGGATATATGTATATACCAATCCGACGAAAATAACAATTGACTGTATTTCGAAAGATATCGAAAATTTTGAACTAATTAATACCGGAATACTTGAATTAGATAAAAATTGTAAAGCTTTTGCTAATCTAATACAATTAATTTCAACCAATGATTATATATCAAATTATACATCTCCAAATGTATACATAGACATCACTCAAGATGACTGTTGTAATAAACTTAGAATTAACAAAACAGTTACTTTGCTAGAACCTACAAATATAGGAAATATGCAATTAGATGATTTATCTATGGCATCTTATAAATTACATTCGTTAAGTGATGAAATTAACAAAATTCAGAACGAACCTTTAATAATAAAACATCATAACATTTTTCAAAGTATAATTTACATAATTAGCTCTTTCATTACATTTTACTTACTGTATAAATGCTTACTGTTTTTCAAATGTTCAAACATTTTAAAATCATTCTCCAAATGTAGAAAAAATTCCAATTGTTGTGTTCAAATATTCAACCAATGTAATTCTCCAACAAACACACATGTAGAACCAGTAGTATATTACAGAAGAGAAGTTTCAGCTCTCACAGATGATGAAGACAAAAATACCGAAGAATTAACTAAAAACAAATCTCCATCAAAACCAAGTTTAGGACAAACCTATTCATATGATTTAAGTACATTTTAAATTTATCTTTTTGAATTATATCGAATCTGACCAATAAAGGATTTTTCCACTTGTGTCAAAATAAAATTATGTAATTAGACATTAAGAAAACATTATTGAACAAATGTTACTAGATAAGATTACTATAAATATTCATTCTGTTTCTAAACAATTTCCTTAAACATCATTGTTTAGTTTAAGAGGAGGGGTGTTATATACCCATCTCAGGTGTTATATACCCATCTCAGGTGTTATATACCCATCTTATAATGTTAAGTATTACCTTATAATTTTGTTAACATATTCCATAATAATATTAAGATCATTAATCTATAATATTTCTACCTCATGTAAATCACTCATATAAACCACGAAAGAATAATTGTCCAGACAAAACCGATAAACTGGCGCGTTTCTAAGATAACTATTTCGTGAAAAACAAAACTATAAAAATTAATTAATAGACATCTAACTTACGTTATCACATAATATTTCTTTCAATTTAATATTCAGTTATCTAAACTTTGACCCCATTATCCTATTTAATTTTTCTAAACAACTATTATTGATTTTTACTGCTGATGAAATATTACGAAATTCAATAAAAAGGTTACAAAGTTGAAACAAATAACCTAATCACTTCCTATTGACGTATTCTAAAAAACACGATAAAATTGTTTACACTCTGGTATAAAAGCAATACTCAACTAGCCCAAAGTGTTCATTCGTAATAGATCTTTTCATCCTATTACGTTCATCTCATAATCTCATTTAGATTTTTAATCTCATTTCTAAAAAGGATAACATATTATTGATTTTCTGTATATTTTTGTAACATTGATTTAATAAATATTGTCTAATAAATTGTACTCTTTGTCGTTCTTGTCTTCTAGTACAATATACAACCCTTCAGATCAAGTTGAAGAATATTTCCTTCAAAGTATCAAATCGGCCATAACATAAGCATCCAAATGTGTACAAAAAAAATGGTCACATTTTATAGAAAAAATATCACTAAAATTGGATAAATGAAAGAATTACTTTCAAGAACCTAATAGAAGTAACAACTGCCAGCAAATATAGTGTCAAAGATCCTCTAGAGTGCCTTTTGGGGTTGGTACGGGCGCAAAAGGCCATTTTAGCGGGGGAAGTGACTAAGTGACACATTCAAGGGCGGAATGCGAGCGGTACGTTTCACGGAAATTAACTGCAATGGCTCCTCTAACTTTGTATGATATAAGAGGGTGCGAGATTGCACTTTTGGGCAATCGACTGTGAAAATTAAGCTTGCGGTTATGTGCGCCTTTGCTCAAAGGCCAAGGCTCTCCCTGTTTCGAAACAAATAATAATCGTGATAAAAATTTCATTTATCTTTCTGAACTTTCTTTTTCACAAGTTATTTTTAATAAACTATAAATAAGTAATTGTGTTTGAGTAAGTGTGTAAATCCTAAAGGTGTAATTGTATTTTTAAAATATTGTATAAAATTGTTAGAAATGAAATATTAATTGAGAGCTGATTCCTACCAACAAATTACAAGGCATTTTGGTAGGCATTAGGGTTATTATCGATATTTTTCTGTTTATTCTAAAGAAAATTAATAATACAAATAAAACATTTGTTTCAATTTTGGAAATTTTGTATACGAGGCACGGTCTCACCCATAAAACAAACTTGTAATATTTTATATATTTTAATGTATTTATTGTCACATATGCATGTGACGTCATCATGCCTATACCATTGGACGTAATGAATTCATATTCACACCATATGTTCATTTGGTTATCCAAAAAGCTTATCATTTTTTTGAACTCTAGTGAAGGATTTTTTTTTTAATTCAACTCTTTCTTAGAGGGTGAAATAGGGGTTGGTGGATTATATAGGAATTATTTAGGTAACATGGTGGATTGCTAGGTAAACACAACTATTTTTAGTTATCCGGACTGCCGCAGGCCGAGTTATCGGACGCCGAGTGCGCCATTACGAAAAGCCAAATTTAGGCGCACCGATGACCCGTAGGGCCTAAAGTTAAGTCTCGAAATGACTCATAAATACCTTAACAATATGACTTACGTATAATAAAATACTTCATATATTATTTGGCTTGACGCCTTTAATGTACAGAGTATATACCTATTACATAGGCTATGTACATAGGCTATTATATATAGGCTACGCAGGCGTAAGAATGTACACTCGTGCACTATTCGAAAGGAGGAACAAACAATCTTCATTACGGGTCCAGACTTCTTAAGGCGGCAGATGAGATAATTGAGTTAGTCGTGAGTTTAGCGACGCGTTGGGCGGCCCGCCCCCGCCCCCGAGCACAACTTCGGATCCGGCCAGATGTTTTTCCGATCGCAGAGGAGATTATGTGGCGAGAATACGATTATAAGACGCTATCACGGGATGCTCGGTCATAGCGGGTAAAATTAGAAAAACACTGCACGTGGCATAATACTACAGATAACCTTACTGAAGAAAATAATTTCTACAAATATGCTGTAGATTTCCAAGAGCATCCCTGTCCGATTGTAATCCTTAACGATTTTGTACCTTTTCTAGTAACTGTATTTTTACAAAAACATTTTTTTTACGAGCTACATCAGAATAGTATACTAAGTATCATACTATTTTCGATTAGCCTAAGCCTTTACGAATGAGTAATCGTATATATTATGTATTAAAAATAACGATTTTGCATAGCCCTCAGCCTTTGTACAACTACTACCACACGCATGTAGCCAAAACCAAATTCATCAAAAAGCCTCAGTATGCGGATTCAATATCATGACGGATGACTTCTTCGGATTTATATGCTAAGTTTATCAGGGCTGCCATTATTTTTTTGAACCCTAAACACGAATAAATCGGTGCAGAGAATTTTACGCCTGTCTACGGTGGTATTTCTGCAAGTCACACGTCAGATGCGCAACATTACATAATTTATTTCTCTTAGATAAGTAATAACATCTCATAAGTTATTATACTCCTAATTCACAATTCTTTTATTTCAAGGTTTTTAGTATAGTTACTGTTTTACTGATTTAATTTCAAACTCTAAATGCTATAAATTATGTTAACTACTTACCGTTATAAAAAAATCTATTATAATTATACATATGTAGAAAAACGAACAATATTTTTTGATCGAAATATTTTTATATCTAAATTTTTTGTAATCATGTTAAATGTTTAAAATTGTAACCAAAAAATGTACATCTATCAAATAGACTTACACCATAATAATTGCATATTGCACATCTATAACTCTACAAGAATAATTTAAACAAATAAACGTTTACATGACACGCGTATACAAATTCACAACTCAGTAACAAAATTAAACATGTTTATATTATAACATGTTATACTTTAAAGTGGGTGTTTTTTTAAATAAATTATTGTTTCAATGGTATTAAAAAATGAGAATAATAAAATGATCGCAGCGTATTTTCAAATATCTGTTATTTTTATTTCGTTTTAAGTTTTTTTAATTATTCGATAAATGATATTATACTTAGTCCTTAGTAGTTTAAATTGAGTTTAAACGCGTCGCGTACAGCGAGTACCTGCGCCTGGTGCATAATGGCTACAAATTCCAGGGGCTAACTAGCACTGAGCCCATATCGGCAATTGAATTAGTCTCCGAGCCGCCACCTTGCCGTACTCCCGTCCAATCAGGGCTCTTGTCTCGTGGCGGGTCAAGCGACGCCGGCCGGAGATTTAATTATAATCGCGCTCCAAATTGGCCTCAAACACATTTGCCTGCCGGTCGGGAATTTCGCCAGGTTTACGCCGAAAAATCGATCTGGAACTTCGGTGATTCTTTTGAACTCCGCCGCTGTAGAAAGTTAGCGTCTCAAAAATGTGTCAAACAATCAAAGTCCTTCACTGATTTTATTATATTGATTTAACATTTGTACATAAATACATATTTTCGATACAGTTCAATGGAAATTTACTATTAAAAGTTTTTTCTCTATATGGATACCGTATTCCAAGACTATTCCCGGTAATTATATTCAGCTATTTGGCCCTGTGATAACAAAAATGATTTGTTTTGACGCCATGTCAAAAATCATCATGGTTTCCGAGAAAAAAAAAATAAAATTCACCTAATAATATTAAATAATTCTTATCAAAAGTTCGTCCGCTCATGCCTCGCCGCGCCGGGTCATTGTCGGCCTTGGCCGATTGCGAGCGAGCAAGCAAAAGAGCGAAAAAGGGAACTTATACGATAATTTTGTTAAAATGAATAAATTTGGGTATAAATTATGTCCGCATTTTTATACAATTTCTTACACATAATAGGGAACATAAACAACCTCTTAAGTCTTCTGATATGGTCTTGAAACACTCTGTATAAAAGAAAACACCGTAAAGTTTGAGCACTATAGAACTCGGTATAAACTATAACTGAAGATGAACTACGTCGCAATAGTATGTAGTATGTTATTATTTCATGTGTTATATACACGAAAAAGACATTTTTTGATTTCTAAATTTAGTGCAAATTCATTAATGGTGTCGAACCTTTCTTTCGTTCAAGGGTTTCTTTCGTTTAAGTATATTTTTCATATTTCTATGACAGATTTGCATCGTGTTGCATTATAGAATTCCGGACGATTGCAACGTCAGGGACAAACCACTTTTGGTTGATTTGTACACTACTTATTAATATCTTTAAAAATATTGGCAAAACATTTAAAAAAAAAACTTTTTTGAAAGAAAGTTAAACGGTAATAATTAATAATGTAATAATAATGGTTAATAATTTAATGTTTTTTATAAACTTACCGCTACGTCACCTCCAATATTGGTTAATAAAATTGCTTAATATTGCTCAATCGTTTAAAAACAACCTGTCTATTAAAAATGGCACTTAGTTCAAATTATGGCTAACTTAATGTTTTTTAAAATATACATATACATAAAACCGAAATTTGGTAGGTTTAACGATATAACAGTTCGGTTTTATTTTCAGTTAGGTTTTAATTTGGAAATACATTTAAAATAGTTGTAATAATTAAATAAATGTACTAAATATTTTGCGATTGATATTTTGGTAATGCTGTTTAACAAAATGACTACAGCGCTGATGTGCTACCATATAATTAAAATAACGCTATAGAGTTATACTTATACACAAAAAAGAGATTAAAACAATATGGACCGATGCTGTCCTATCTCTATTTATTTTTCTCAAAATTAAATGTAAAAAAATCAAAACCCGATACGATAGAAATTGCAGGGTGATTTGTTTCATATGGTCCTTAAATTGGACCATATGAACCAAAGAAATCTGTACCAAAAGATCTGTACCAAAGAAAGCAGTTTTTTATTTTTTCCTTGAAAACAGTAAGAAACTTTGCAGACACGATTAAAAATACCATTAGAAATATTTTTTTTTTTAAACTTACTATAATCTAGGTTATTATTATACTACAATAATAATAACCTATGTGCTTGTTTTAGAGTCAAAAGAGATTGTGGTAATGAAGTGGTAAAATGTATGTCTGTTTTCGAACCCGTGGGTACTGATAGCCAAACACTTTTCACACTACACTACCACGATCCCCCGATTGGATAATTATAAGTATGTAAGTATAATTAATATTATAAATACCTATATAAAAATAAACAGACGAATACTAATAAATATCGTTTATTGCTCCATACACAATTCTTAAGATAATCAAATAAATGAAGTGAAATAAGCGCACCTAATCAGAGCAGCGACGTTGCCAGTTTTCCATATTAAATGTGGCGCCAGGGACGTACTCTAACCTACGATTCGAGTGTTTGTTTTTCGCGTCAAACGGCGCGGGCGACTTCGCCGACCCGCCGACCCGCCGGCCGGCCCTGCGCCTGCGACCGGTTCATTTGCAGTCGTTAGCGAGTCAAAGTTTCGTGTTTTGCCGCCACGTCGAGTGTTCTAATAAAAAGAAAAAATATAGCAGCCAGAAATGCATTAACATTCTACCAATGAAATCGACACCCGTGACAGTAAGAGTGTCTGTTATTTTTTATAACCAAATTTTTCCTACTATTTGATGGCGAATAAAGTACATGTCGTATTTATCAAATCTTTGTTATGCAGCACTTATATTATTGTACCAAATTAGATGATTGTTGAATTAACTAAACCTATCGTGGTATCACGATACCACGATTGTATTTTTGCATTGTTTTAAACTTATTTTGTTACTCTGTATTGCTTTTATGTTTTCTTATAATGAACCACATTTTGTATTGCTATTTTTTTTTAATTATAAAAATAAACGATGGCTTTTCTTTGGTTGGGCAGATATAAAGACTAAGTCTTTGAAACTGCTTAGTCGGCGGCTAGTCTAGAAACCTATCATGGTTTAACAAAGATACGAAAGTAAAGTTTTTTACATTTTTTTTTTTTTAAATATTTTACATATAAATTGAAATGTAAATTCGCTTGCAGTGGGTTTCTCAAAAGTAAGGTATAGCGCGGTTCTCCGGAAATATATATTTTATTCAAATATGAATTCATAATAATTTTATTCAAATATGAGGTTGAAAACCTTCTCAACCGATAATTAATTATGAAACTATTTTTAAAGCATAACAAGTTATAATAAAAATTATACGTACTGATAAAAAAACATTTAGAATTGTTTATAATAGTTTAATATTTATATTTTTTATTTAAATACATGCTTGTGTTCGGTGTAAATACTGTAAATTTAAATAAAAAAAGGTAGTGCTAGCTTTGAAACTCAGCTTTTACGATTCACTTATTATAATAATAAAAAATAAATGTAAAGTCATTATAAGTAAATTACACAAATCCACAGTCTAATTCCGAAAATACTGGCTTATATGTAAAAGAATAAAACAAATCGAGATTACCAGTTTTTTTACACATACAACTCAATGGAATATTGTAGTTGGATGTGAGTTAAAGAAGATAAGAAAAATTTGTTTTTTATTTTTCTAATTTTACAAAAACAAAACCCATTGCAGTGCCATGCTTAACAAATGAATGTTAATATGCAAAGAAGAGATTCAAAAGTAAACCTGTTAGCACGTCTCTCGCTGCAAATATTCAAATGCAGTGATTGGGTTAGGGGCGCCGCTGTTAACAAGCTCTTTAGCCGCGAACGGGGCGCTTTTTGTACGGGGCGCTGATCGTGTTAATGCGCACCCGAACTGACTGCCGCGGCCCTGGAAAACTTCCCGCTCACAATAAATGCACGGCGCATGTGAAATGCTTGTTAATTAGATTTCGTACGATCGCACACAGTCTTATAGAACGGCGTTTGTGTGGATGCGTACGTGACTATGAGCCCTTTTTGAAAATTGTTTTTTTAAATTTATAATTGGCCATTATCTGCGTTTTCTTCCATTTTAAACCGATTGCAGACTTGATTACAAACAAAGTTACCGGCAGAAGAGAACTTAAATATCTAAATTATCTAGATTTTATTAATCTGTAACTAAAGTAAAATTAGTAACTTATGGTACAACTAGCTGACCCGGCCACGCGTTGCTGTGGCTAAAGTTTTTGTTATATTACATTATAGTAAACAATCTAAGAGGAACAATAAGAGAACATCAGTCACGGAGTCCACTATGCTTTTTCACACAGATGGTATTTGTAAAAAAATATGGTGATCTCCTTATTTGACTTTCTACTACTATAACCCTTTAGTACAATGAAATTATTTACGAACTAAGACGAAAATGTTGATGTTGGTATACAAATTCACTGGATTGAGATTTGAAGGGGAAGTACGTTGAACACAATTAATTAAAATGTTCTTACACTTGATACTAAGCAGAAATCAATAGGTAAAAAATAAAAATTTATCAGATTTATTATTTCCATTTAATTTTATAACAAATATAAGTATATTACAGTATAATACAGTAAATAACATGTGACGCTTAAACTCATGAATGAGGTAGGCAAGGCAGACAGTCTTAAACTTTTAAACATTAATATCTTTTTTTTGAATTATAAATACTTTCAATTTCAATTTAATTTAACACCAATCGGTGCACAATGTTTTTGGTTAACCTGTCTTTAGCTAACACAAATAGATTCGACGGTTTCCCAACACGTGAACACGCAACATATAGTTGCCCATGAGAAAAACATGGATTTTCCAAATCTAAACCACAAATGGACATTGTTTGACCTTGAGATTTATTTATAGACATGGCGAAAGCTAAACGAATTGGAAACTGTAGCCTTTTGAAGGGTATGGTAGAATCTGATGGTATCATCGGAATACGTGGCAGCAGGACCACTTTTCCTTTAAACTTCCCAGCCAAAATGGTTGCTTCAAGAATGTTTCCGGTGATCTTTTTGATGACCAAACGCGTACCGTTACATAATTGAGGTGGATTCAAATTACGGAGGAGAATAATAGGGGAACCAATCTTTAATCGAAGATTATGTGGTGGCATTCCAGGGATATCTAATGAATTTAAAAATTCAATCGGAAAATTTACACTTTCATTTTCATCAACAACAGTATCGATTGATTTAAAAGACATCAGATCGCCTGGTAACAACTGTTGTATCTGGAAGTTAATTTCGTCAACATCAACGTTTTTGGCTGCCAAAATCGCCCGTTGACTAAGCCATTCATGATTCAAATAATTATTCTGTATATCCGGGAAAATACTCTGAATCAATTCAGTTTTATCCTGAACAACAGTGCAAAAATTGTCTGGTAGTTTAATGCATTGCGTATTTGGTTGCAGTTTTATTTTACCGTTCCCAATATCTAGTAGTTGTTCGGAAAATATTAGTGCTGATGGATCATTTTGCAATTGTACTCGCATATTTATGGTCAATCGAAGTGTTTCAACACTTCGCCATAAGAATGATTGTTTCAAACATGCATTAATCTCATCCGAGAAAGTAGAGCGAGGTATAACCGGTAAGGTCTGCCGGAAGTCACCAGACAAAAGTAAGATAGCACCACCGAAAAGTTTATTATTGCTGTTTAAATCTTGCATAGTTCTGTTTAATGCTTCAAGTGAATATTTGTGTGCCATTGTGCACTCATCCCAAATTATTATAGAACTCTTCCGCAACACTGCAGCTATTCCACTATTCTTTTTGATGTTACACATTGCATCTGGTTTATTATGAACGTCCAATGGCAGCTTGAATGTTGAATGTGCTGTTCGCCCACCATCCAGTAAAGTAGCCGCAATGCCTGACGATGCTAATTCTAATGCGATTTTTTGTTGCGACCGTATTTTGGCAAGAATCAACGATATTAAAAATGTCTTACCGGTTCCACCGGGTGCATCCAAGAAAAAAAAACCGCCTTGTTCAGCAGCAACAGCCAGCATAATCCGATCATAAATAATTTTTTGTTCTGCTGTCAGTAATGGTTCACTGTTCATGATAATTGTTGCTAAACTTCCATGGTCATATTGATTTTCTCGTTGTAAATCGGTATTGACTAAGTCGGTGGCTGGACGATTAGGTGATGGCATACCATAATGATTAAATGGTAAATTTGAACTAAGAACACATAAATCCTCGATCAAGACCAATGCTTCATTGTACATCTCTGGTGTATAATCTATGTTTTGGCATTGATTTGTTTGTCTAATTCGGTGCAAGATGTCTTCTGTCATACAATTTTTATATTTTTCCCACAAAGTTTGTGCTTGCGAGGGATAACATGTCGCCAAAATAATTGCAAACAACTGACGAATGTTATTCGGTGTTGATGTCAACGCAGCATCAGCAAGCGTTAAGTCCCAATGGTTATCGTCTTCTAGCAATTGCAGTTCACGACATGCATCCTGGTATGTATTGAATACTCGACCATTAGCTGTTCGTAAAAATTCAAAAGACGTTGGTCCGGGAACATTCACCAATAACAAACGTAAATAGAAGCACTCACGTTGCTTTGGATGTACCGTGTAAAGTCTCCCCAATGTCTTAGCTTTGAATATGCCTGTAATGGAAGGATGTGGTTTTCCTTGTTTCCGTGGCTCCCATTTTTTACTGGATTTGTTCCATGTGAAATAACGTGGAACATCACCATACACCAATGTCTTCGCGAATTGGCCAAAAACATCAGGTTTTTGACACAATGTAAAAAATTCAGTTAGAGTCGTTTTCGGAGCTTCGAACGCTCTTTGGAGAACATTTTCTTCAGTGAAGTATACACGTTGACCGTTTTCAAGATGTATTGCCAGATGTTGGACAGCAGGATCTCTTTCGTGGATGGGAAAGCTGAGAATATGCCAAATAGCTTCATTGCTGCTAATGTATCTGCCCATTTGGTATCGTGCTATTTCGTCATTTTTATTTATGTTTTTTACTTCAAATATGGCCAAATCACTGCCTTTGTTTACATATTTACAAATATACTTAATTGATTTAACAGAACTGCAAAGCTCAACATTGATATGAGCTTTGTAAGTTTTTGAAAGTAGTGGTGAGTATGGTACCACCCACTGATTATCAAACTCAACTTGATTTGGAAAGTTCGGCAGTCGCATTGTAAATGTGTGGCCACCATTCTCAGTACTTCTGCGGCGATACATTGGATAACCATCAATATCCGTGATCGTGTCATTCGTATGCGGCTTTGGGAAGTTTTTTTTACATTTTCCATTTTCCATGCACGGTGACGTCATGTTGAAAACACCGCATGGCCCATGGATCATGTGTTTGGTGACAATATCAAATAATTCTTGATCAATTAATGGGTCTGGAATTTCGGCTGAAATTATTTGATCGATTTCTTCAGGACGGATTCTATCTTTAAGCCAAACCAAAATGTGGGCATGAGGCAAACCTCGCTTTTGCCACTCTATCGTATACAGCCAACAACGTGTGATACCAAAAATTGTATATTTAACAATAAAATCAATTAAGGATTTCAATTTTTGTTTAAACACACGTGCAGTTAAATCATGACGATGAATGGCTTGTTGTCCTGGCAATAGTAAAGTTTGTATCTCTTCCCAATTCGGATTACATGTGAATGTAATAAATAAATCCGGTCGGCCGTAATGACGTACGTAAGTCATCGCATCTTGTATGCATGCATGTTCCGTGCCGTTCCGTATCGACATCTGTCAGTTTTATGACTGAATCTACCAGCATGTTCACCTAATGGTACTTTGTCGGCTTTTATGACGATTTGATAATTGTCATTTTGCAGTCGTGGCGAAACTCTTTTGATCAATTGAATTAGTTGATTGTGATCTTCTAAAAAATTTTCCAATAATATCACAATTGCTCTTTCCTCTGCTTGTTCAATAAAATTATACTGGCACCGAGTCGTCACGCGCTCTTCACAATCGCCCATAAAATAAAAAGGTATCGACATCTGTCAGTTTTATGACTGCCAAATAATAACGGACAAAAAATTAGCGATAAATTAAAATTGCGACTATAATTTGAGATTTAAACTATCCTATCTCTCAAGTGCACATCGAACTGCACATGGTGTTCAAATTTTATTATTAGTCCATTATTTTATTATTAGTCCATTGAGGACAAACATTGTGACACGAGATTTATATATATTAAGATATAAAAAAAAAACGCTCCATCCGTCTTACGTTATTTTGAACCTTATCTTAGTGGCCAATAAATATATTGGTTATAACTTCAAAGAATTGAGGCGTCGAGGCATAGCGTAATAATTTAATTTACATGTAATTAATTTTGAAGCGTGGTTTCTTTATTATTCGTTATAAGTTATTGAAACAGTAATTAAATAATTAAAACATAAAAAAATACCTAAAAGAGCAATGAAAATAGTTTCTAATATTTATTGTATTAGTTCGATTACATATATGCTAGGATTTTTTACTGTAAATTTAATTTTTAACATTCCTTATACTTTAAATAGGTGTTTAGCTTTAAAAAAATGTTTTAAATGAACAATCGGTGTCCATAGAATCGCTCATATACGCATTATATTAAGAAAACGCTTCTCACTTTGACAATATTTATTTAATATCATTGAGTAATTTAAAATATAGTGATGACCCTACATTTTTAATAACAATATATTTACAATTACATTTTATATTGCATACAAATATTTTTTCCCACACATTTAAAGTACCTACGCAAACATAAGCTAATTTGGGAAGAGTATTTTGATACCTTATATAAAATATACTGCAGTTTATTTTTAGAAAAACACATTTTTTTCATATTATATATTATGCAATAAAAAAAAACAAAATCTTGTTATAAAATTGCTATGCTTGTATAGTGAAGAAAATCCTTCCTAGCACGGTTTATGGTGTTTGCACCCGACGAAAATATGAGGTGATTTACTGCTGGTGGGTGAAAATTCTTCGTTTAACATTGTTACTTTCCAAAGCCAATAGGTAAGTGAAGTATTGTCTTGTTAACACATCAATATAAATGATTAGCAACGTTTCGCTACATTTTGAGCTCGTTGATATTAGAAAATGTAAATTGTAAAAAAAAATCGTCAGCCAAAATTTAAATATTGCCATTCGTAGATTGTAGATAAGTGTCGTCTATACGTTTTGAAATTTCATATTGTTTTAGTTACATTAAAATAATATTATGATAATAATATGGTATGAGAAGCTAGCAATTATTTTACCGAGCATGCAGTTTAAAATAATATTTTATTATTATCATATTTTGCTATATTTGAAAACTATCTTTAGTTTCATCGAGCCAGATAATAAAGACAGTTTATAAAAAAAATACTGAGCGTCTAAAGTATGTATGAAATATAATATTCGCTTCAACGATTTCCCTTCTCTATTGGACTAACGAGCAGTCAGTCGACTATAAAAATAATCGTTGCAAGATATTTTTGCAGTTAACAAGAAAAGAGTATGCGTCTGTTATGATAAGGCTAGTACTACATAGATTATAGATTTTATGAAACAACATTGTTACTATTCGTTTTTATGACCCGCTCAATCATTCTTTATAATAAAGCCTAAATAACATACTATCAACTATCAATAAATATACTAATTTGCACAGTTATTTATATTTTATAATAAAATATTTTAGTTATTATTTTAAAGTTTCAGTTAAATTCTGATGTGGCTAAATTTGAATGTTTATAAAGCTCTGAAGAAAATATTATATAATGTTTATAAAAAGCAGATCTTATAGTAGTTTTATAAATAGTAGACATTTTACTTCAATGCTCAAAACATTTCAATGCTCAATTCACATACTAACTGGGATTTTTTTAAATTGATTATATATTTCTGTATCGGGTGACTGTTGATTAAGGTTAAAATTTAGGCGTAAAATTCGAAAAAGTTCCGTATTTTTTTTCAGTAGAAAATACTACGACCTTCTCAACAAGGTACATTTTTTCACTTAATTTGTCACGTCAATTTTCTTCCCTCCTTCGCCAGTGTCAAGTTCGTCCTAATTATTTGAGCTTTTTCTCCCATTTTTCTTCGGAGATGCAAACGAAATAGTATGTTCATACGATCATGGTCATGAAATAACTCACAGTAAGTGTGTGAAAAATCACAAAAATATGTTTTATACCGTATTTAAAAAGTAAAAAAAATTACAAATCGTTTCATTGTTCTTTTGAACCTGAAATAAATATATCATATTCATGCAATTAATGATTTATTCGAATTTAAAATTTAAAAAAACTGACCGAATTTTTGTAAATCCACTTTGAAAATCACTGTAAGATTTTTTGCATCAAAATCAATGTATCGTAAGCTGATTTGTCAAGTATCTAATAAAGAACCCGCGAACGATAGTATTCAAACAAGCCCACGAGAGATCAAGATTGTTGTAATAAACATATATAAAAAGGACTTTAACATTTTAAGCCAGATGATATGTATAAATAAAATTAATATTATTTTTTAAAATACAGTTCATAACCTTATTTGTATATACTCTGAAAAGAATGGTTACCTAAACTGTTTAACAACTAAAATAACATGTTCATTGTTAATCTGTGTACACAAACCATTTAATTGGTAAGAGTTTAGTGGTCAACCAAACAGCTAAATTTTAGGCTGTCAGTTACCAAAGTTTTAGTAGCTGGTAACCGAAAATTTGTTTCAGTGTAAAGCTTCGAACTAATATAAAGTTTATTAAATTTCATACATCGATATGTTTAGCGTTTTTCACGTTTGATTCATGTCAGCAATAATTATTGTCGATGATAAATTTCTATCTGCTAATTTATAGGTGAATAAATGCATTAAAAGTTAGAAAACAATGTTTAGAATAGATACCCAAATTCAAGAATAGCCTATTGCATAGTTTCGGTATCAAAAATAGATTAAATTCTTTTACTATTTATATTTTACAAAATTAATCGATTGGCGCATTTTACACATCTCCACGGCGCCATTATGGAAAGCAAAGAGACGAAAGAGGGCTCAGAAGATGGTTTCGAGGAACCTTGACCTTAATCACTTTATTTTTGTTCCCCGGGCGAACTTTTTTTGAAGCATCATTAATTGTGAAACTTTCCCCGCAAATATCACTTCTAAGTGATATATTGCTCGAGTTCCCTTTGTTGATGCTAATTGGTATTGTACTCACTCTTGCTTCCTTCACGGATGAATGGGCAAGCGAGTGTTTTGCAGCGCTTACCTGAAACAATTAAAAACATAGAATGAAAGCGAGGAACGAAATTTAATAGCAATCAATCGATAAAAATTAAAGGTAAGCCAATTTGTTACTACATTAAAAAAAAACAGTTTACACAACCAGCCACTAAATTCGCTAATTGCGAACACCAAAAATATTACATATTTATTTTATAGGCTAAAAGTCGATTAAAAAAATGGAGCCTACATTATTTTAGGAAATTATTCAGTTCTATGTCAGAGATGGATGAAATTCTTAAAAAAATTGTCTCGAAATTCCTGGATTCAGTGGAAAAGTTATTAATACGTTTTTATGTCGTGCAGGTTGGAACGTGAATTGTTTTTAGAGATAGCTTTATTATGAGAATTTTTTCAAAAGTAACTAAGAGCTCATAGTGAAGAAGGTTACGCAGTGAAAGCGCCGAATGACGAGCGGGAGGACGTCGACTAGTGAGGAGAGGGAAATATGTATGATGTACGTCCAAATATTATTGGCAACGGTGCAGGTAATAATATTAATAAAGTCCTACTATAGAGGTACCCGTTTTGGCTTCTATAAGAAGTTACTATCCCCGTTCTTTGGCCCTCTGTCCGTCCGTCTGTTGCATCTTTCAACTCAAAAAGTATAAATGCGAAAGAGTTGATTTTTTATGAATTGATGCTTTGAAAAACAACGATAGTCGTTTAGATCACATCGGAGGCTGTCGGATAATATAGATATTATATAACATCAAAATCAATAAATTTCTAGTACTGATAAATGAAAAATTGACAGATCGATACAAAGCGCAAATATCATATTCGAATTTCAAAAATATAATAGCATGGCTCTTGGAATATATTATTTATTACTGCATGTTAAAATTAATACAAACTCATATATGTGCGCAAATAGAAACATAAAGATGCCACATTAAAATTCAAGAAGTTTTTTCCATGGCTAAAAGGGTCATGTGACATTGCTACTTAGCAACTTCAAACCTTTACATTAAATGTATTAATTCCAGATATTTTAATAAGATAAAGGTGTCATGTACACAGATACTTATCTTATATAGTAGTCAAGGAGGCATTTCACTTTTATTTGCGAACATTTATTCGCACTTTCCTCCATTGCTTTTACGATTAGATGAAAAGTAGGATTTCGCTGGCCCATCTTCTGAAGCGTATATTCTATGAATCTTATTCATTTGGTTAGTTTAAATTAATTTTTCTTTTATCATGTTGAAACTTCAATGGATACATTAAATTACAATAATTACAGTAACGGTGTGATAACCTCCAGTTTCTCACTGAAGAAGAAAGGAAATTGGTCAAGGAAAATATCATGGGGATGAAAAAAAACATACCCTAATAAGTTTCAGAGGGTTGGAATTGCACTACAGCCTTACCACGGAGTACTGAAGGAGTATTTGAGCAAGAAAATTTAACGGAAAGATCGCGTCATAAAAACTATAAAAATAAATGACAATATAAATCGATGTATTTAAATTACTTGACGTTAATATAGGGTAATTTTGGTTAGGAAATTAGGCTACCGACACCATAAAAAAATATGAAAATAAACAAATGAAGGAAATCGTTTATAACTCTAAAACTACGAGCGCCACCTAATTGGAAATCACTGTTTAATTACGTTTATGTCCAGCCTAACAAAGGTATTATAGAATCAGGAGCCGGCTGTTAAAATAGAGTTCATATTTTTCGGGAAATTTCATAAAAATTACAATATTTTTAACATTTTACGGGCCACGATTTTTACATTGATAATCTCTGGCCAGACGATATCTTACCGAATCGATATATAACGGTACGCCTCGGCAAATATCAAAAGGCTAGAGTCTACGGACAGAAACGCACAAAATTAATTTCTTACTCGGGATCCTAGAGTCGTAAATAACCGGTTACAGGGCAAATAGCTTTTAAAGGGGTTAAATAGAGGTTGTGAAGCGTTGTTTTTGAAGGAGAGAAAAAAATAACGTATAACGGTTACGGGAGAAGTAGATGAGTGAGTGACGCTCTGACGAACCCATAAATTAGTCATTGATTCCAGATTTGAAGATAGCCGCCCACAAGGTGGATTCAAGAGTGAAAGAGAAAAAAAATGAGAAGAACTGAGGTTAGACTGAAACAGACATACAGGGGCGTTTACTCAGAGGAAATACAGACTCGCAGATGACAGATTATATATTAGAATTAAACCAATGACGAGAAAATATAAGGCAGACTATATACTGACTCGAGAGAGAGATGGTTTAATGACAGAGTGAAAGAGACGGGATCAAGTTAGAAGAGTACAACTCGGCACTGACGCCAAGACGAAATACACGTCCATACAAAAAAGTAAAAGTTGAGGGTTGAGCATCCCTGCCAGCCATTTTAATAGGTCTGTGCCATGTTCTTGTCATATTTTTATGATAATAACCAGATTTAAGACGTCGTAGCCCCATATTTTAATGGGTTTAAAAACCGATAAATTTTTATAACTTCAAATTAATATTAACGGGTTGACCAGAGTACATGCAAGTCTGTTTATTGAATAAATCAGTCAGTAATTGCTAGATTCGTATTGGTTAAAGATGAGAATCAATTAATTTAGACCCACCTTTCGGAGAAGGGGAACCGAGGTTATTTAAATGAGAACAAAAGAAAAAATGGGGATTAGTGGTTGGAATTAGTTCGGGATTAGTACGCAACGGAGCTCCGGGTTGAGACAAACTTTCCACGTCGGTCGATCGCGATATATTTGGTTATAAATTAACTTAGTAGATTCAATCGAAATTTGGTGAATATCTTTTAAGTGTTAAATTCTAGTCAATAGAATATTAAATTTTGGTTTGATTTTGAACCATGAAATATTGTTTTATAGTCCTAAAACCGTGCGATTACTTTAATAAATTAAAATTAAATTATTTAATAACTTAAATAATCCAAAACAAGAAATATAGAGTCTTTTGAATCTTAAACTGCCGAAACAAAATAAAAATAAAGGTGTGTTAAAATTAAAAGAAATATAAATAAATATGTACTTAAATAAAACCATTTAAAAATTATATAAAGAATATATAATAAAATACAATTTTATACGTATAGAGTCATCCTAAAGAATTTACGCGGTACGCAAACGTATTATAATAGACGCGAAAAAACGAGGTTCTGCACTTGTTACGTAATGTCCAAAGTTCGAATCCGGAAATGTCAAAATTAAACCTATATATTTTTGTAATTAGTTTCCAAAACTGAGACCAGATTAATAACTAAAATAACCAAATACAAGAAATATAGAGACTTTAGAAAAATAAATAAATATATAAAATAATAAATTATTAAAAGGTATTTGATTTAAAAAAAAAATAAACTATAGAAGTAAATTTTGTTAATTAAACTAGAATAAAACAAATAGTGAAACGTATAATAAAAAGAAAAAAATAATAAATTGGTACAAGGTATTTTATCAAAATATAAAATATAGGAGTTTTTCTTGAAAACTAAAACGTTAAACTATTGAAAGGTATTTTATTAAATCCTAAAGGTTTATGAAGGGATATTTTATAATTAAAATTGAAACTCAAAATAAACTTAGAAACCCAAGCTAAAATGTAAAGTTATAGAAGGATATTTTGTTATTTAAAATTAAAATCAAATAAACATTGAAACGTGACATTAAAATAAAGGTTCTTCAGGACCATCATTCTTTTATCTAAAGAATTGGAAAAAATAAGATTTCGTATTAAACCCCAACAGTTTAGAATTAATTTTTTTCAAAAATTAATCCCAGAGCGAGACTCAATTCATGAATTATAGTAATTGATCTAAAACGAACACTAATTCATACTTTATTAGTTGAATAAAGTAAAAATAATTATTAAATAAATTCAAAGTAAAGAAATAATTAATTTTATCCTAAGTCGGAAAAAAATATATGTAAGGGTTTATATCTGACGATAAAAGGAACAACTTAAAGAAAACGCCGGGTAATCATAAAATGAAATTATTGACGGAATTAGGAAAGTGGTAATAACATAAAATTCAAATTTGTGCATGCTGATTCTGTGTCAAAAGGTGTTCATTATATTTGTTAATATAAGTAGGAAATGCATTGAGGCCTAAGTGCATTTCAATCGTGTTGTGTTGTTATGTGTAGTGATTGGATTTTGGGGTTAAATTAGAACCTAAGCTTTTACAGGGTGAGTCTATTAATATAGATGTATACTTAATTATGTGAATTTCAAATGTTTATGGTAATTTATTTATCTCCTAAACCAAACCTGAAGTTGTATCATAAAGTCGTTAAATAATGTTTTAAAGTTTAAATGTAATACATACCTATTTATTTCATAAAAAAAGGAAAAGAGAATATTTATTTGCAAATATAATTATCAGATCTATATTTAAAACAAATTTTACAATAATAAAGGAAAATTATAGAAGTTCGAATGACATAGTTTACCAAAAGTTTATCAATAAAATAAATATTATTTATATAAAATAGACAAAGTTTGATCAACTGTTAAATTAAAATAATTGTGTTTAATATATATACTTTCAAACAGGGAAGTTTCACATAGTTGAGAATAGATCAAGCATGTTAGTGTAAATATTTTCGAAATTTAATATAATATATTATTAACAAAATTGTATCCATAATTACACAATACACGTTCATGTAAATACACAAACACACACACTCTACTGTCATAGAGAATACATGTTATGCGAAGGAAACCTAAATATGCTAGCAGAAAGGTACATAAATAAGCGAATCACGGCCGTGTAATAAAAAAAAAAAAATAAAAAAAGATTGTTTTGTTTTCTATATTACAATTAAACAAACACCCTATAGATGCGCGTACAAACATAAAAGGTGATATAAATAAATGATCATTTAAATCGCGGAATAATCATACATCCAATAACTAAAATTAATACATAGCCAAATTATTAATTCTTTATTGCAAATAAGTCTGGATCTGTTGGTTTTCTGGAATTGGCGGGGTGAACTACTTAAAGGGGGAAATATGAACATACATTTAATACGGACATGACAATATTTGACAGAGAAAAACCAAATAATGCCTTCTCCGATGAGAGTGGATGCGTCTGGATGGAAAGTTTTACTTCACTTTTTCCTGCCTACCTAAGATAGAGGAATCGGAATTTGCCAGCTGTTCTGGTTAGGTTTTTCGGCTCTGGAAGACAAGCAAAAGATAGATTCACGACCTATCTTCATCATATGTCAACTCTCTAATAAAGCCCACAGCTCTAGCATAGGATGTGCAGAGTACAGTTGGACCCTGATTAAGTTTTGACCATCGTGGGATCCCGCTTATGCCAGAGAAGTTAACCCTTCCTTAGAACAGCACCGGTGAAAAGTAGAATCTCCTTTCTATCCATTTACCTTCATTTCGAATCAAGTGCGAGTCGGCCTTCCGGCTACACTGAAATTTAAAACTATTCCATCTTACCTACGCATCGACTTAATTCGTGGATCGCTATGGTCTTATACGTGACAGACAATGAGGAACTAAATTTTAAATTAAAAATTTGAGTGACTAGCTTCGCTGATTGTGGAAGATTACAATAGATCTAGATGTCTAAATAAATAAATATAATATTATTAGCACCAGGGAAAAATAATAAAATATATGTAGTGTTAATTAGGACAAGAATAAATAAACAAATGTAATATTATCAGCACCAGGAAAAATAATAAAATATATGTAGTGTTAGTTAGGACAAGAATAAATAAACAAATGTAATATTATCAGCACCAGGAAAAATAATAAAATATATGTAGTGTTAGTTAGGACAAGAATAAATAATAAAATGTAATATTATCAGCACCAGGAAAAATAATAAAATATATGTAGTGATAGTTAGGGTAAGAATAAATAAATAAATAAATAGATTCAGGCAGGACCTGTTCCTATATCACTTTTTCTAAGCTAATTCCATCCAGCTTAGAATATCCTGAAGCTGATCAAAACATGGTAAACACTGACATTTTGGAAGTGTATCCCACCTACCATTGTAAATTACAAACCCTGGAAATCACATTTAAACTTCAATGTATTAGAGCATCAATTCGCTCAAACACAATTGGATCAAACTACCTTGACATCAGTTGGACGCGGGACTTTATGGGAATGTCACGTAGGCTGACTTTCTCCCTCAAACATATATGATACTTCGCTCATAGTTCTTTGCCACGGAACCCTGTCAGTTCGGCATAGTAAAGTACCCAAGGGCCTCACAACCCCTACATCGTTGGAAACTGGGAAACACATGCCTCTGACATTGCAACTTCGAGCAAACAACTAAGGATATACCACATCATCTTATGTTCTAATCAGTTAATTCTGTTTAGAGCCACCGAGCCGGCCTAAAGCCATTCCGTCGAGGACTGCATTCAACTGTTATAAGGGTTTTTCAACCTTTTGGACCTATTCATATTCATAAAACCATGGAACAGCACTCTTTAGGAGGTGGAAAGTGGCTGGGGGTAGGGGTGGTTATGGAGCCCCAGCCTGTCCCAAAATAAATACCCATATCCCAAGAATCCTGCACTAAAGTAAAAATAAAATATTCTCATAATAATTATTTTTTTTTTACGCGAATAAGAATTTAAAATAACAGAAAACAGTAGCTAGATTAGTGAACAAAAGATACTATGATTAATATAACAATAATAAAGCGATGAACGAGATAACAATTTAAAATACATACATAAATAAGATTAAAATACATACATAAATAACACATTATACGCTGTAATGAAAGAGTCAAAATAAAGAATAAATACATAAGTACTAACCACCGAATTAAACGTCATAAATTATATCAATGTACAAACATCCACATAAACTAATAGCATTTAAACTGAACCTAATTAAAACTCACATAAGGTAAATCATATGTGGATAGAGATAAAATAAAATATATTAATAATATTGACATGCTATAAGCACATGTGTACTGAAACATAACACAGACATATTTATTGCTCAAGACAACTACATTATAACCTAACAGCATGTATTGGTGTAATCAACTTTTTAAAACAGGTGAGACGACAACATATTCATTGCGAAACAGGAACACAGAAGCTGTTCTGTGTCAAGAGACACAACCATGACAAGGGTTCTACGATACTAGATGAACACCATTTTTACCAATTATCCTTTAAAAACATGTATCATTTTCAGAGATTATGTCGAGCTGCCATCGTAAGTAACTAAATTGTTTTTTTTGATTTATTATTAAAATTATTGTAAAGACATGTGTTTTGAAACATCAATCTGAGTAAAACTATTAACTTTAGACAGAGCATTCTGCTTGCGTTTAGGAAGGGAAGTGGGTTCTTGGCCGACTGATTGTGGGGGTGGTTGCTCTTCTTGACTGAAGGGTGAACGCTTTCTCGCTTTTGGTCCGCCTGGGATTATCTCAACGGGTGTTAGTTTAGTATATATTACTATCTCGCCCGTTATTAATTGGCTTCCAGTCTTGTCATATAACCTTAGCATTAATGAAAAAAATGCCATTAATTATGCCTTTAGGGCTTAATTGTAAGACGTCAGGTTCTGATTAAATAATTGATTATTACTAAACAATGAAAAGAAGCAGTTGATATTATATGATAGCTACAGAATGTCGTAGCCATTCTTGTTTACTTAAGTACCTACATTACTTTTAAACTTTATATATTTGCAATTTCCCTATAATAATTGGCAACATCGCTTCATCCGTAGCGTCGGTTTTGGACGAGGGCCGTGGGGCGAGAGGGGATCAGCGCTGCAAGCCGTTATCGATTGCCCCAGTTGCGAGGAGTGCGGAGATAGTGGCGGAGCGGGATGCACGTCCCGGCCGACACCGACACTGTCATGCTACGCCACCACCGCTGGATAAAAAGCGACGCTATGGGCTCGCGTCGCGACGCTCACCTATTCAATGCATTTGGGCGGCTGGACGGCCTTCAGATCATCTACACGATATCAAATCATTTCAAAAACTAATTTAATTTTAATAGAAATAAGTGGATAGCTTAATTGCCTATACACTACTGGATTGATCGATCTAACTACTCTTAAACCTAAAATACCTGTGTAATACATACTATAAATTGTATAATTCGCCTTGGAGCTGTTTTTTTATTCATATTATTTTCACATTTCATAAACATCATTGATGTCTTAGCGTGCAGATTTGCTTAAGAATACTAGATTTGGATTTGATTGAATCTATAACCTATATCACCTATATCATGAGAACGGTTAAGATGCACCACAGGATTATAATATTACGAGTAGGTAATAGTATTTAATATAGGAATATGTCAAAGAAAAATAACAGACATACATATAAACATGAGAAAAACCATTGTATTTTAAGGAAGTATATTAGCAGATTTATTACAATATCTTTAGGGTCAACATTTATGATAACGGTTATTAATTATATTTTTAATAATAAATAAACCTGGAATTTAAACTAGCTACCACAACATACATTCCCACATATCTTGTCCAAAACAAAGTGGAGGCTCCCTGGCTCTGTCTTTAATCTCCGCCTCTCTAACCCTGTCATAAGTTTGAAATCATTGGTCACCGATCATTGAAGTTAGGCAATACGCGGTCTGTACTGCAATGGGTGGCCATCTTTTGCCATTTTAAAACTACCCAAATGATTATATATAATGCTACTTTCATAAGATTTAGCATGTCTACCTGCTCAGTTTAAAGTTAGTATTATGACGTATCGCGGTAAATTGTGTTTAGGCTGAGTGGTGATAAATAAAGTTTAAATTTGCAGAGCAACTACTCGAGGCCCGTTCTGTATACTTTCGTAGTCTCTCCGTTGCCTATCTGCCATCTGGTTGTCACATCGATTCACAGGAAGCTTTGCGTATATTACATATATTTAATATGCATTATGGGTTCTCATTCAGGTTGACAGCCAGAGGCTCGCAGAAAACTTGTGCTTGCGGTCATTTGTTTTATAGTGTCTACACGTTTAGTAAAATAGACGGTATTAAACTGTTGGTTGGTTTTCGTTTACACTAGGAATAAAAGTTCTAGGATAAGACAAGATTACTATACTATAAGAAAATATTATACCACTTTAATATTTTCACAAAAACAAAAATAATATACTATTTGAAAAATAAATAAAAACATCAAGTAGCCGTTTTAGCGTAATCAGATTCACAAAAAAATTTTTTTATTAAAGTTTCATCAAATTAACTTACGTAACTTTATGTATGTTTTTTTTTGTTTAATTTACTAGTTTAGAATTATATAATTCAAAATAAGTAAAAAAAGACAAGCGCGAAAAAGAAATTAAAATAGATTTTGAAATGATTTTTTTTTCAAATTTGAGTTTCGATTAAGGCCAGACAATTGAAAAGTTTCCTGGAGTGTTACCTAAACGTTCCTCCGCAACTTCAAGGGACTTCAGCCGCGGATCGACGCAATTGTTTCAAATTGTGCTGCATTCGTTTGCCGCGGGAAGTTAGACTCCCCCCCTCGGCGACAACGCGTTCCGCTGCCACTCACGGGACAACTTACGTAATTTAATCCTCAGTAAATCTCGTCTTAGCTCAGCGGAGATATTCCAGAGAAGATTCTGATGTAGTGCTTAGCCACTGAGAGAACTACACCTTAAGGCGCCTACATACCTGAATGTTATCAAAATGCGAATTTTGCAGGTTTTCAAAGTATGTTGCGTGCGTATTCAGAAGAAATACCACTAATCTACTTTACTTATATTAAATATCATTTATTATTCTAGGGAAATAGCTATAGAAAACTTCTTTAAACATTGTCAAAAAAACATAAAAAAAAAAACAAATCCACAATGTTTTTGAAACATCATTTTTTGATGTCGACTATCTCTGAATCCAGAATCATCTCATATATAATAAAAATATTTTATTGAAGAGAATCGAGTCGCGGAGGGAGTTACCTGTCGAATTTGCGATATATGGTATAACAACTTAGAAATAAAATAACAAAGTTGGCCTAAAATGGGTGATTTTTGTTTTAGATTTGATATATGAAAATGAAATTAAATGCCAAAATTATTTAGATTTTCGGAAAATATATGTTCTTGTATTATTAATGGAAAAAGAAAAAATTGAAAAAATGTATTCGTTATTTTTCTAAAAAAAAAACTAAATGCTATCAATATTTCATACAAAATGGTAGGCCGTGGTTTATGTTATAAACGCCATTCATGTCCGCTATAGAGTTTACACCTTTCTGTTCTTTGTGCACGGGCGTTTTTTGCTGACCGCGCATTGCAGCTCAGATTATTTTCTTAGTAATCCAATCAGTGCGGTTTTGGCCGCTCCAGTGACTAGACGTTGTTTCTGCGCTCGTTTGTTTTTCAATTTTCGTCGCGTATTTATTTACGTAAAAATAAAGTTGTCAAGAAGAAGCGGCGTTGTTCATTCACAAAGTCAGCAATTAGAAAAAAACAAGGATTACTCTTACAGGAAAATAGGTATGTATTTGTAATTATTACCATTTTATTTTTTTACTAATTTCGTAATGTGAATGAAAAGTTCAAAGCTATTTACTATATATGTACATACCTATTTACCAAAATAGTAAAAAAAACTTCCTATGTAGATCAAGAGAATATAAATAATGTATTATTATCATATTTTGTAATGAGAATTTTTAAAATTAGTATATAATATAAACAAACCTTCTTAGAACTCTAACCTTGTTAGAAAGCTAACGACCTTTGAAATATCTAGTTTTAGGTCAACATAACTGGTAACTTGCTGGTACTTGATTATTTTTTTAATTTACAATTTTTTATTTTAATATAATTATCCTGACCCGGCGAACTTTGTACCGCCTCGTAATCAATACATGTTATGATATTTTATTATGTGCATTAAATTATTAACAAATGTGCATTCTTTATATTTTTTTGTTGTGATTTTTTTCTGATGTTTTAATAGTTATTCTGCTATTCGGGGCGGAGACAAATCCAACAAATCAAAAATCATAAAAATCGATTCAGTCGTGCTTGAGCTATAAATGGTGTAACTATTATACAAATATATATAGATTTACTACACTTTATACCTATTTTGAAATTCATTTTCGCGCGAAAAAAACCATTATTCCTAAGAAGTAGTTTTAGTCAAGGCCATGCCACGGCTGATGTGATATTTATAAAATATTGTCGTCAGGTGAAAGTTTGAAGCCGATGCGTCGAACAATTTGACGATTCAAATTCTCGGAATTTTGCCAGCGACTGAATCAGGGTTGGCACATCTCGAGCGAAAGACATTATTATAGTGTGATCATATTATCTAAATACATTATAGTTATGTAGATAGGTACTTCAAAACAACATATCTGTAGTGTACTTTGCCTTTATTTTAGATACTTTTATGACATAATATTATTTATTTTAATGAAATTATTATACTATATAATCTAAATAATTTTTAAAAATTAAACAAGTTCCTTTTTAAACACACGCATTAAACGAGCTTTACTTCAGCATTTGTATCGATGTTATGCTATATAAATAATGTAAAAACAAGCGATTTGAAAACGATGATTGATTTATTATATTTTCAAATGTTGCAGATTACGAACGCAATCCCAATGTAGAGAAAACCAGGAGAGTACATTACATTGATGTCTTCTAATGATTCTTCGGCCAACGCCACAACGATAGTGAGTTAATTTAATTTAATATTTATTCCAAATATTCTTACACACATAAAATTTAAGTTGAATGATTCTATTTTATATATATTTTTTTTTTATTTTAGGAAAACCACAATCACTCTGATTTCACCAATGAAGAGGCTAGAGGATTGGCTGAATCTGAAACTACTCCAAATGTTCTTGAATGCGAATATGAGGTGGAGGTTCAAACATCTATTTTTATTATCTTTAACAATAAAAAGCGGCCAAAGCTTTATCTACCTTTGGGATGTACATATTTTCGGCCTCTAGCACCATTCCTACTATTAACCACGAATTGCTTCGGATTCTCATTATCTATAATAACTTCCCGTTTGATTCCTAATAAGGCAATCCAGTGGACAATTTAAAAATAAACACTATATAAAAGTGACCATAGTCTATTAGTTAATAATGTCGACGAATTAGTTAATAATGCCCGAAGGGCCTAGCATCGAGTGTTATCATTTGATAAATTTAATTTCTATAGAAAGAATTGGAAGGACTGTTACGTGAAATACATAGAAATGACTCGAATACCATTTACATACGGCGACAAACTAAATAAGGCCCGAAGGGCCTACCATCGAATGTTTTTATTTGATAAATTTAATTTCTATGGAACAATTGATACAATTGAAACGAAACATTCTCGCATACGAAGTTTTCTCGAAGCGTTCTGTCAAGCTTGCATTTGGAACGGTTTTCCATCCTTTGTTAAAAAGTGTTATGTCCAAAAATTGTATTTCGTTATAATATTTCATGTTTGTCTAGTTAAGTTTGAAACAACAATTAATTAAGTATCTTTATTTTAATATTTTAAGTGGTGGTTGTCATTTTTACATTTAATCAAAACATACTAGCAGTTTTAGAGGATTAGGCCTATGAGCAATGCGTAAATGTTTACGAAAGTATTTTTATATTTGTCTAATTATAAGGATTTTTTTATTAAATATTTGTTCTAGAGTGCATAAAATTCCAAAATTCTTTAATGTGGTATTAAAATATGTACTAGTTTCCATGTATTGCATGTTTATGGGGAAACCTGTAAAAACGAGTGGAATTAGTGGTTTTATTTGTTATGTCAGTCATGTTATAATTATTATACTAATGCAAAAGCAGTAACTCTGCTTGTTTTTTTACTGTATAGTATGTTTGTATATTAAAGAAAAATATATTAAAAGACATATATTATTTTGCCACTAATTAACGCGTTACCTCAAGGTCCACATGGAAAACTGCGTTTCAAATTTATTTTATAGTGATTTAGAGATTATGAAAAAACAAGATAAGAAAAATCTTTTTTATTTTTATTGTTACTTAAAATAGTAACCGAAATAAATATTTATTACTGATTTTTTCTATTAAATTATTGTAGTGACCATTTGTTTGCAATATTTTTCTTATTATATTATTATTTTCATGCTTTGTAGTTTTTGCTTTGTTTGTTGTTTTGGGCTTGTGTTTGTTTTATAACTGTAACAAATATTTTTATATAACCTTGTGCATATTAAATACTATCCAAATAATTAATTTGCAAACAAACCATCGTTGCACCCCTGATTCCAACTCAGGCGTTGTGGGGCATTATAATACGTTTTAATTATTGCATGATGCAATTATCAATTCGTACATTGTTTGAGCAACGCTCCTATAAATAACGAATTTTTATTTGTTTTTGGTAAGTATATCTTTCTTACTTATTATTTACACTTAATAAGTGTAAATTACTTATCACTTACATTACAATTCTTAATAATTGCTAAGTTTTGTTTTCTGCTACAGTTTTGAAATTTGTGTTTCAAAATTTAATAATTTTGTTACACTGCCTAAATTTGTTAGATTTTGGTGGTGGTGGTTTAGTCAAAGGTAGGCACTATAAGTAATCGTTTTACCGTCTAAATTTACTGAATTTATATTGTACTATATTTTATCTACTCTATAGAGAAAGTCATATTGAAGCTTACCTAACACATTTAAGATATCTTAAATTCATTGTATTATCTGATGAACTATTTTTATTTATTCATGAGCCGTATTGTAACATTTACCGATTTTTTATTAAACTCATTTAATAATTATGAATATAATGTGAATAATGTACTTATATTTTGTAATGACATCGTTGTTCCATACTTTGTAAATAGAAGTAGAATATTGTGTAACGTGTATAATGTACTCCATGTAATAATAAGAGTGTTTCAAAACTTTATATAATAAAAGGGCAGATATTGAAACAGGTATTGAATGCTGAAACAGGGTACATTTTGTCAAATATCGGCGACCGAGCCTCGGGCGCTGCGCGGCGACATTTCGAGCCTTGCCGCGTCGGGACCGTTTTATCAGAATGAATCCTATTGGCCAAACATTTTCGCTCTGCGGGGTTTGAGGAAGGGAGTCGGGGGGTGGAAAACGGGCAGATTCGGGATTTTGTTTTGCTTCTGTAGTCGCCTTAATAGATTCATTTACTTAGCTATTCATCTATGAAGCTAGGCTAAAACTTGCGAGTAGGAAATACGAATATCCTCCATACTGATACTAATTACATTGCATCACGGAAAAAAACGTATTTTGTCTATTTTATATCAACCGAAATCAAAATAGAATATATCGTAGAAGGTAATTTAAAACAATCAGTTTTTAGATATACAACACGTCATTATAAAATAATAAATGATCATGAAAAAAAATAACCGAGAAATGTCGTCCGAAGTATGTGTTTTGACTGCACCAATTTCAAAGGTGATGCATGATTACTAAATAGGCCTGAAGGCTATGTATTCCTCATGACGAATTTCACCTCCTAAAGCGAAAATAGTTGATCAGATTTTGAGAAACCCAAACTAGTTTTAAATTATATAATATAAATTATTTATATATCCCTATCCATTCTATCAATACAGCAAAAAACACATTATTATATTCAGTAACGTCATCAATTAATAGAAAAAATGGTATTTTTGAGATCTTACAGCTTAACAACCAGAACTTCGTCAAATGTAGATTTTAAAGCTATGAGCCTTCTTGGGGTCCTTCCTAGATGATACTTGGGGTGAGACAACGGTATGTGATCTATGTATTCGTACATCAACTCCTTATGCGTTTTTAATTATAACGCCTAGACAAATTAACCCTCAGCATCAAAGAGTACAATACAAAGTTACAGTTTATCGCAAAATATTGGGGGACCTATGAATCGTCTTATTTAGTGCTTTTTCAATGAATTTAAGATGTCTACACATAAACTGCAAGTACCTCCAGGCAGATTTTCACTAACGGTAACGACTAAAGACATATTTTTTTCTAAAGAAGGTGAATGGATTGTGTTCGTTTATAAACTACCAAAAGATTAATCTACAAACATAAACTAACAAATAAATGATGATATTAAATAATATAAAACTTTTTTTATATATTTTACGGTAATATTTTTGTTATAAATATTTTTGGAAAATCAAATATTACGTGTTATTTAATAATATTTACGAGTGTAAGATACCACTGTTGGCTGTGAGTATTAATTATTTTTATTTTAATCTATAATGGATTCAACCGAAATTTTAATGATTCTTTTTTACTTCACTCTGAACAGGTGCACTCGTTCCTATCAGAATCGAAGTTCAAAATGCACTCACTGTAGATTTGTAGATGCGAAAAGTTGATCCGGAGGCAAGGCCCGCACCGCCCGCCCTGCCCTGCGATTGCTTGACGCTTGAATGTTTTATGCGGCGGAAGTGAAGCTGCAGTTCGTCGCTAGCGTCGGCGTCGCGGCGCCAAACGCCCACCGGATGTTAAATGCTGCTGGTAAATAGGTAATTCCGAATGTACCGCTGATGTCTTCAGCATAAATCGTCGGTTCCGTTATGGCACTAGCAACTGGAATTATATTTTGTGTTGTCTATTAGGTAAGGAAGTCAATTGAATTCAAATGTAGTTAGTTTTTCACTAACATGCTTCATAGTTTAAGTTAACATATATCATAAACCTTTTTTAGATGCGTTCGAGTAATATTAATAATACTAAACACTTTATGAAAAACGTTACAAAAGGGCGAGAGTATTACCGTAGGACACTCTTTATCGGCTAATATCCATATGTTATAAAAAACATATTTTTGTATAACTGAAAAATAATGTTATTAAAATAAAAGTAATTAAACATAAATAGTCCATTTTACTTTAGACAGTTTATATAGCTAAGCAATAGTGGAGGCAACACATTTTTTAAAACGATAAAATTACTAAAATCGTATTTACAACAATCTCGGCTGTATTAAGGATTTTGGGCACCACGAACGCATATTTGAAATTTGTGCTTTAATAAGATAAGGTTATTTATTTTCCTAGACATACGAACACACACATAGAAATACATGAACATAGGAATGATATTTTTTTTTTATAACATACAACAATGTGGAAACAAAAATACTCGATGAAGATAATAAAAAAGCACAGGTAAATTTTCTAAAAATAATATATTACAAATTTAATTCAAAATGTCCTAATCTAATAAAGTACCTATGCTGGAAATAGTATAAGAGTATTTTGTAATTTTAATTGCACGTATTGAAGCGACATGATTTTAATCATTGTTAAGTAATTTTTAATAAGAACAGTTGTGATTTACCTCCTCTTTGGAACTCGACCGAAATGCAGTTTTTTTTAACATTCTGTATAACGTTATTTTTTCCCATAACTTTTATTACAAAGATATTTGTTTTAAATTATCTGTGATGTGGTTGAAGTAGGTATCACTTAAATGCAGGTATTTGTCTAGTAATTTTTTACTAATATACACAAACTGTACCTTTATGTCTTATAGATATTTATGTATTTTATCTTCTTAATTATAATCGTTTTGAAAATACTAAAAAATAAATAAGTACGCATATGCAATTTATAACTACTCCGAAGAGCTTATATAAACCAAATACATATAATAAAAACTAAATGTTTTTGAAAAATCTATCTAAATATTTAGAAGAACCAGAAAAATAGAAGCTTGCCTAAGTTGAAATGATAGAAAATGAAGACATTATCAGATTACACTGAAGCCGAGCAATCGATGAAAGATCATCAGTACGTTAGTTGGTTACGTCCCACATTCGTCATGCAACATTCTCACGTGACGGCGGTTCGCGGCTAGGGCGGGCGGCCAGCCGTTCGGTTGGGCGGATGGTTTTGTTGGGCGGCCCGTGAATCGTAATTTTCCGTTTCGCGCTCGGAGCGATAATGAAATTTATAGATGGCCTCTTGGCACGAATCGCACATGACCGGGACTCAGGAAACGTTTATGCTTCACGATTTGTTGTTTTTAAAATATTATAATTACTCCTAGGACTGCATTATGAATTCTAAATACAGGAATATCAATATAATATTTTCATGGTTTAAATACTTTTAATTTAGAAAAATAGGGAATGTAATTAAATCATTATTATTATCAATTAAACAATCAGGAACCAGACAAAAGAATTACACGGTAAACAAAATATACATAGTTTACATAAAATGTTAAATCTCATTAATAAAAGTAAAACCGTAACTATAACACGTACCATACACGTACACGTACGTGTAGGTTATAACTATATCTCATTTATGCTCTTTATATCCTTAATGAAAACAATAAACACGAAGAAAATAAGTTTTTTGAAATCGCTATGCTAAAAATGAATGTGTGTAAAATGAAGGATATGGAGTACTAACCTTATGCACATCACGCAGTCGCCCCCCTCCTAGCTCTAGTAAAAATAATTTAGTAATTTTAAACAGGATCCAGCAATTTTTTTACTGTCTAGCTAGGTTAAATTAGTAAAATTATTGCTTGGAAAAATTCTTTCTTCTATCTCTGTCTGACTAATAACCCTGAATATATTTTAAAAACAGCCAGGCCGAAACCTAAGCTAAGCCATACGTAGCAATATTACGATCAAAATTTAATTTGGCCTACCCTTGCGTTTCTCTCCGTGTGGCACCCCAACTAGCCCCAGGGCTAAAACTGCCCCGAGCCGGAGTCAATCTGGGCAAATGAGTTTTGCTCGCTTATCGATGGGGTCAAACGTACAGCTTGCACAGTTGCCAGCCATTTGGTTGAATTACGTCCCATCTTCGAACGGCAAACGTAAGGAAAAGAGAAATACTTTCCCTCCGCTATCTTCAATCGATAACAGAGTATAACACACGCTATGCTCATGTGCCTGCTTTAACATAATATATATTTAACCGTATAAAAAGGTCGTTGTAGTTGCAGTTTTTGGTTAAAAAACCTTTTCTGATTTTGATGAAATTATATTTTTTTATTATAAATGAAACAAAACAGTATTTTACAGACCTTAATATAGGAATAAATAAAGAATCAAGTCTATGCCAACCTCTGCTAGACCTAAAATTCATATACAGTTGTATTTAGAATAAATAATTCTTTTAACAGAGACTTGTATTAAACTAATATATTATAAAAGACGAACCTTTAGCAACACACAAAGTAGTATGTTAACATGACGAACAAATGATTTATAAAATCAAATAAATATACCCTACCTTATCTGACAGATAAGGACAAATAAGGTTTAATGAAAATCCATACTAATCCTGATTTACATGAGTTTATTTATTTTAGAGTTTAATTTATCACGCCTACTAAGTTTATACACAAGTTTTCTTTGATTAATTATCTACGAGTCAACAAAAAATGCTCTGAGATATTTATTTATATTTAAATATAACTTAAATAATTTATTTACGACTTGTAATTTTCAGAAATTGATATATTTATTGTAAACTTAATAGCATTCATAAAACTACGCCACAACCTGATATTCCCCTTTTTTTTATTTACCTTACTTTATCCCTCTTACTATTCTTAGCAAATATTAACTGGTTTTATTTTATACTTTTAATATGGTAACCATTTTTTTTTTATTTTCTTTGTTGCTTACTAATTATTATGTCTACAGCCGTATATGTTTTTTTTGTGTAACTTTAATTTCCTTAATAACGATAGATAGTTTCACTGACTTTAATTATCCTGTAAATATAAGCCATTTTTTTGTCGATTAGTTATAGATAATAGATAAGGGTCTAAGGGAGGGGAAGGGATAAGGTGACGGTTTGGGAAGTGCATGAATGCGCGGCGTTTGAAATGTTTCCGGCTCATGTCTCGGTTATTTGCCGTTCAGCTCTGTTGCGAGCTGCGGAGTTGCGGTCTCGCGCTGTCCCGCTTCGCCCCGCATCACCCCCTCCGAACTTTCCGCTACTGCCGAAAGCGATAAAGGATTCCATTTCGTTTCGTCTAGCGACATATTACCGCTTTCGATATTCCCTTTGCGGCGCGAACGTTCGCCTTTATGCGTTTTTTGGCTCTGGTAATCAAAGCGGCGAATGCGACATCTTCAAAATATTATTATCTCGCGGGCGTTGCGTGGCTGGGGTGCAATTTCTTTTGCAAAACCATCTTAAATACTTCGGTTAAATTTATTGTGTATTTAATCTAGTAAAACTTCATCGTGATTTTGTCATATATAATGGGCGTCCCAAAATTAACGCAAGACTTGAATTTACCGCCATTTGTGCAGTAAATTGTTGGCAACCCTGAAAAAAAAATGACAGTTTAGGGTTAGTAAAAATCGAGCTAAAATGCACGGGTGGTTTTGGGCCTTTGACTTCAAATAACCCAATGTTCAATAATGAAAACACGTTGTTGTATCGCGTAACACTCCATTTTTACTAACCCTAAAGTCTCAGCTGTCAAATTGGTTTTTTTTCAGGGTTTCCAACAATTTACTGCACAAATGGCGGCAAATTCAAATATGCCACTGTCTCATTTTATATATCTCATCTATTAGTTCAACACTGTAGCCACTAGATATACTACCAAAGGCACAAATCTATGATTAAGCAGTAGGGTGTGCCTCAAAACGCCGCTAGCATGAATTCATACAAATCTTACAGCGTGCTAAAATCTTACTTAGTACAAACCCTACTGAATTATTTGTCTTTGTCAAAAATCATGAGAAATCATATATTGTTTTCAAAAACAATTCAGACGTTTTTTCGAATATATATATTAATTATTTCTAAAGAGTTAACCTTTCCGTACGCAGACCGAATTTTAGGGTAGATTACTAATATTAAAAATATTAATTGTGAGTTGCACGGCTCAATACGAAAAGTGTGTGTGCAATATAAAAAAAACTATACTTCTTTTTAAAAGTGAGGTTAATCTTAGAAAAAGATTTTGGTGCATATTATAAACTATTACACCCTGATAATTTAATAAATGTATTGTATTAATTCTGCGTTCAAATGTCAAAGTAGAGTGTTTACAAATTCGCTTTACTCTTGTCCGAGGGCGGTGTCACCTGGTGCCAGGCATCGCGGAATGCTGTCGTTTCGCGTGAAATGACATGTCTCGTTCAGGCCGCTTGAGGTACGTAAAACTGTATTATATTTAACTGTATTTTATTGATACGTAGACTATTGATATATAGACGTAATTTTTCGTGGACGCAGGCATTTAAAATTACGTACCTACATAAAATTGTGTGTACTGAATTGAAGTTCCAGTAAGATGGACACTTGAAAAATGCGAAAGTTCACCCGAAACATCGAAAAAAAACTTCCACTTTTTGAAACGCCGATCTTCCAAAATACTCTCAGTAGTCTCACAACAAACCCACTGCTCGTACTGGTTGTAAAACTCTAGTTTGATTATGTTATGTTATGTTCTAGCAAATGAATTGAGGTGTTTAAACACCTGATATGTCTAGCAAAAAGGGAATGTCATTTATTTATTTTCTTGTTCGTACCAAAGCTTGTTGCCAATAAAAACTTGTTTACGGGAAGGTATTATTTTTAGTTTTAAACTTGTTATTTTTCCTGATTAGAACTAGTTATTTTTTGTTTTTTATTGTTATTGTTTTTGGTTTGTAATGTTGTTTTTTTCTTTTAGGATTTTTTTTTTTGGGACATGGAGTAACCTGTTTCATAAATAAATAAATAAAAGCTGCAACTTCACATAAGGTGTTATCAGAACGAGGGAACGAACAAAAATCTTTTCACGTGATTGCCGCCCAAATTATAACCATACAAATAACCATTACTCTAAACATAGCTTCCTCGAATCATTTACAAATCCGTTCCAACGCTTTAAAATACGAGAAAAAAATGGATAAATGTGCACATCCTACATTATACATCTGTTGGACAAGAACTGAAGAAGTCATTTACTTTCAAGGTCATGATATTCGAATGAAAAAGCTGGGTTGCAAATTAAAGATTTAAAAAAAAGAAAATCAATAGATAGACCGTTATAGATTTCAAATGTTCTACCATAAAAAAAAATTCTACGAAACATGTCAAATCGTGTGATCAAAATGGCAGTAGTATGTCAACTACTCAAGTAGTTAATGGTAATGGATAATTATTAAAAATTGTTAATTGAGTTCGACTGAAGTTTTTTATATTTATTTTAAGTTGCCTTTACCTTAATGTGTTTATTCTAACTACATGACAATATTTAGTTTTCAAGTACCTATCTATTACTGCGGTTTACCCTAGGATTAAAAAAACCACTGCGCGTAATTTATAATAATAACAATTAAAATTAATTATTAATGTATATTTTTTAGTAAAATAATGTGTTTAATTTCATTCTTATTATTAGTGACGATTAAACAAAACAAAACGACTGTGGCAAAAAGAGCCACATACGAGTATATTCTTTGGGTACACGGTAACAAGGGCAACGTGCGACCGAATTTGAGTAAAGGTTTCTTATAAATAATCTGTTTGATTGACAGTCGATAGAAAACATCTTATAATACTATTAACCAATATTTAGAAAAACATTTTTAGTCAACTGGATATTTCAGAATACGTTTTTAATAATATTTTACTATTTCGAAATGATAACGGACCGACTTTTATTTCGTGCTGTTTCTTGGTGAACGGAAAAAAAATGAGATCAATTTTATTTCGTTAGATTATTGAGTATCTTCATCGCACTCAATGATCAAATCAGCAACATGCTCTCGCCCTCCTAAGAAAAAGTCGGACGGTTTTCGATTGATGCTTTGATCTGATTAGAGCACTTTATTTAAGGGCGAAGAGTGGAAAGTAGAAGCGAGTCTGTTTGCTTTTGAGCAGCGCGAATTATTTGGCCTCACGGACGGACGTGTTTTGCCCCGGGGTCGCCGACGCGCGGACGAGGAAATCTACTTGCAGATTCAGAATAACAGGTTCGTGATGTTACTTCATTTAGTTTGTGTTTAATATATAAAAACTACCGCCTTTTCTACGGTTTACCACTGAAATGTAAAATAGGTACCACAAGTTGTCAATGTTTATTGATTTTCAGTCGTATTGTCCACTAATAGAAACAAAGTGCATTCCATTATAAGTTTAAAAAAGCTCATAGCCAAAAAAAGGAGACGAAAAATTACATTATTCAGTCATAGTATTCAGTCAATGTGGAAAGTCTAGTTTAATAAATGCAAGATAAATATTTTTTCCTCTAAAAATGTGAAATATCAAACGATAATTGAATTAAAATTAGAGAATATTTGGTTTATTAATGGTTTCAAAATTCATACCAATAATAATAAAATAATTGGTGATTGTTTGTTGATTTGTTTATGATCCAAATAAGAACTAATTTTACTAAAATTTAGATGAGTTTGGTCTTATAGGGTTGAACATGATTCATTTTATTTCTGGTGTTATGGTTATGGATACTGGTGTGTGCTTCGAGTGCTTCTTTAATCAAAGTGTCGTATAAAGTTAAGATCCTAAGCTTTCCAAACAGATGGCTTACAAGATTCACATTAGCTTATTCCAATTAATGTATAAATTGCCGTTTTTTGTAATCTGAAAACTTTTTTTGAGTATGGCACCGAAACCCACATTTTTTATTTATTTATTAAACTGGTTTTCCCATGTACACATTACAACATGTAACATACAAGTAAAAAATTATACTATGAAAAGAAAAAAAAATAGTCCATTAGTCCATTCGGTTAGTAAAGAATTATTTATCATTTAGTGATTAAACAGCAATAATAATAACAATAATGAAGTGATAAAACAATAATAAAAAAGTTTAGGCAGTTTTTAGAATTTTATAAATACTTCGTTTCGTATATTCTTTTATTTTTAAATTTATTAAAATAATGTAATTATACCGCGAAAATTGTTATTTTTTATAGTATCTCGGCTAAACATCACATGTGTTAGAGCATTGAAGTGCTTCGAATGCCAGCAGTTTCGAAATTTCTGTGGCAAGGTTTGGAAAAGTTGAGTAGGCCTTGCGCTTGAATATCACAAAATGATGGACTTTGAGTTATAACTAAGTAAACATTTTTCTAAAAAAAATATTTATAATAATTACCCTATTATATAATAAAATAAACGTTTTACAGTTATCAAAACCCAAATTATATACAAACTTATGAGGTGCCGCCTCGCGAGCGGACGAATTTATGACAAGGACGATTTAATATTAGGTATCATATAAACTTTACACATTAGAAAGGTAGAGAAAAGACAATAGTCCAGATTGCTTTATAAAATATGGTCCATTTTGAATGATAGTTATCTCTGAGAATAGCCTAACTCTCTTTCATTATTAAGTAAAAGCCGCTGTGCAGTCATAAGTTTATTTATCTGCCGAAATATGAAGCTATTCTCCCCCATTTGCGGAAATGGCAATAATTCTGTTGTTTTCGTCTCCTCGTGAGGGGGAAAAAACCGATAAATTTCCAGCCGCACATTGGAACCAATCATCGCGAATTGATCGAGCGACTCGAACGCTGCGAAGGCTTATAATATTCGTATTTATTTTATCTTGCGACTCAACCGCACATGCCATGCGAACGATGCACGGTCGCAGCGCCGCGGGAGGCGATTCTCAAAGAAGCATACGCTTGGACCGTGCAAAGGGAGTCACTTAGCTAGAGAACACGCGAGCTAACTTTATTTCGCGGAGTGTTTATTGAAGTAAACCTTCTTTACGCACACTTAATGCATTCTTTCTTAGGCGGTGAAGTAATTACTCATTCAACTCTTTCAAATTTGTACTTTTCGAGTTTTAAGATGCAACGGACAGACGGACAGCTAAAGGACGAGGATAGTATCTCTCTATCTCTATCGAATGTATAAAAGCAAAATTTGTAAATTTAGAAAAAAGAATACATCTCTGTAATAACATTTAAACTGATATTGTTCAAAACGCTGTTCTCTGTTTACGCGCCACAAAAGACAAGGAGATGCACTCAGACTCCACCCAACGAAAGAAGAAGTAAGCTTAGCTTATCTCCGGGGCACTAAAGAGAGCTTTGGATGGCTTTGGACACAACAAAACAATTTTATTCAGCCATCGAGCGACCGCCCGCCCTCGTGTCGTTGTTCTAATAACGACGTTTTTATTTTTCCGCAGCTCATCTCAGCGTCGCGTTTTCTCCGCGATAAAACCATCGTTATGTTTTATTAAATCGCGACGATATAAAACTATAATGTAGATCAACCGCAAAAATAATAGAGCTCTAAGCATTTTAAAGGTTGTGAAAGTCCGTTTTTCGCACGGTTAAAAAAAATATATATTTTGACTTTCTTCGTAAAAATAAAGTGGTAAAATAGGGTTGTCCATTATCTCCGAAGCTAATCATAATTAAACATTAGAAAAAAAAATCTTGCGTATGCATTCACTTTCATCCAAAACCCCACCTGGTGTGACTCTGTTCACGGAGGTCAGGCACTATGCATGGCTGGGTGCGGTTTGTAACGAATAACGGAAAAACAAAATGAAATCTCGACCTTGTTGTTATCCAAAACACGGATACCACATTTAAAAAAAATCTGTTAAATACTTTAATTAGGCTGCTGGTATATATGAATGGTATGGACCAGCACCTGCTAATATGTGAACATTTGAAAATTTCACCCACTATATTCACAATTTCAATTTTTTTTCCTTATGTTTCTTTCCTTATATTTCCTTTTTTTTACTTAAATATGAGTAAGTAAGTGTGTCGAGGTATCCAAAATCGGCCAGTAAAAATATAGTACAAGTACTATTATAATGTATATTTCTTATTACCAATAGGTCTTTAGGATTTGTTAAGATCATTATATGTATTTCATAAATCATTGTCATTCAAATAACGGCTATTATTTATTTATATATCGATAATGTAAATGTATATTATAAAACGTCATGTCACATAGCATGTCATGTCTTTGTCAACAGTGAAGGTAAAAAATATTACTAACGAAACGAAACTATTTTATTTTATGTACGATTCTCATAATTTTCTTTTTTTTAAGTAATCGGTTTTAGGTGAACCGATATCTCATTTATATTGTTAAACAGTGGATTCATATAATTGGCCAAATTTATAACTACGTATTTACTGTTTTATAAACTAAGCTACGCTATATGTTTCCTTAGAATATATTGAATCAAATTAAATATCTAAATATAAATAATTGAAAAACTATTTAAAATCACATGACGAAATTAGAATAATTGATCAGAGTTTGCTGGTGTCGTGTGTATAATTGCAATGGTATATTATACGTACGAGTACCATGTATGCTACGTGTCATGTAAAAAGAGAGAAAGCTGTGTGTGTAATGTGTTTGATTTTGCATATTTTTTCTTTTATTATTATTTTATGACTTCGCTTACGATACGTGATATTACCTTCACTAAACCCTTAAGAATTTTACGTTGTGCGGCGACCTTAAGTCTACGTGCATAGCTAGGCGTCATTATTTTCGGAGGTTAAAATAAAACGGGGAGAAAAGCCGTCGTATCGTCGGAGCGCGGATGGCGGGCGGCGCGTTTAGCACAAAGGCATATATTTAGATAAAAAATAATCCTCTTCGAGTGACCATTACGCGGGTAGCTGTGCTTTGTTACGCCCTACGGATTAGGTTCCCGCACCGCAACGCATCAACGCTTTCGGAACACGCGGTACTTCTACCGGATGATTAAGTATGCTATTCACTATACATATATAATAAACGTCTTATGCAAATGGTCTATTGATCTACAAAATAAAAAAAACCGCAATTATTGTTTAAGGTCTTTATTGACAATACAATAACCAACGGTAAGTCGATTTCTGTTTGAGTGATATTTCAAGTATGACTACATACCTAAAATTATAGCATTATTGCCAAATAGTAGATAGTAAAATCATTTTGATGAAACTACTTATGCATACTATAGAGTCACTTTTAGTCAACTTAAAAAAATGGGCGTTGATTTATATTTTACTCTTTTGACTGATCCTTACAAAAAAAAAAATAGAATTTAATAAAAAAATAAATTTAAATTAGATTATGTTATATATGTATGTGGCAGTTATCTGAGAATATTTTATGTTAAACATCGTGGATACAAATATTTATGATACGAAGAGAAGTATAGAAATATTTATGGAAAATTGCACAATTAACGGATTATTTAGGTGGTATTATTGCAACGGAAGACCTCCTCTAAAAAGTTAACAATCTGCATAAAACAGCCATCGCTACAGTTGCAGTGCAGTTTGGATATGCTTATAAACTTCCTCTCGACACACGCGGGCTGTGCAGCTTTGTCCACCCTCCTCGGCGGCAGAATGGGAAACTCGTACTTGCATTCGGGGCTCTGGCACGGCGTAGTGTACATGTAGACCGGTGGAAACGGACATTTTCCGTCGATCATTGAGATGATGTCCGCGAGGAGTGTTTCCTGGCATTTTTCCGTCTGCGAGAATGGCGTGCAGGTGGATTGGCCGACCTGCGCGATCGTGTGAATGTTCGGCATAATCAAGGGCACGGACGGAGAAAGCGATGGCAGAATTAGATGCGCCGAAGAATTGATCGGCGCTTGACCTGGATGCATCTTAGCAACGGACTGGAAAAGTGAAGATAGTTTGTTGGGTAAATTGCGTACCCCTTCCAATTGAGAGTCTCGGTGGAAGACGATACCGTCTAATGGACTTCGGCCTCGATCGAGCACCAGACAGCGCTCTTTTACTTTAAGTCCAAAATTGTCAGCTTTGAAATTGGTATTCTTTGGAATCGAATTAGAATTTCCTAATACATCAGAAATAATGATTTTCAATCTGTTGCACCCCTCATCGTCACTGACGCTGACCAATTCCGGTGGTTTAACTTTTCCACCACCGCCCGCTGGTGCCACGTCATGCGAATTCTCGTTAGAAAAGGGTAATCTTATTTTATTCATTAAATTTTCGAGCTCTTTCATTTCGCTTTTAGATCGGGGCACATTTGGGGTTGATGTGTCTGAATCGATCCCCTGACACGTCGGTTCATCTTTAACATTCCATCTCATTTTACGCGACTTCATGGGATCGCGGAAATCAGAGCTGGACATCTTTTCCAGCTGTGCGGCAGTTGGTCGACACGCTTCCACGCTGGGCAGTATCGTCATATCTTTATACATAAACTGCCTAACGTTCTCTTGCGATGCGGTTTTTTTTTTTTTACTTCCTTCAGCCTGCTCGTCCGAAGAGCTGTCATCCTTTCTAGCTGCTCTTTTTGCCTCTAACTCTCTTGCTATTTTGCTCAAATCTTTAAAGGATTCTCTCTGAGAAATATCGCTCGACGAAATTGACTGCTTAAAAACTTTTTCTAATACATCTTTATTTGTGAGTGGTCGTGAGAGTCGGCCTTTGTGTTTCGATCCGGAATCATCTAAAGACATTCTTATTAATTTAATTTCACATTTTATTTTAATTCTTGTATGTTTTTAATTTATTTTATAACCTACCACTTCGTTTGGTTTTGAACTGACATATTGTCATTTCTAGTATTTGTATAAAGAATATTACTTTTTTTATACTTAAATGTAGCGAATATTGTATTTTCTCGTTTGACAATATAAAAACCACAAAAGATTTATTTGTAATTACAATTTTACGACAGCTTTTTCCAGGTAATTAAGAGTGTGTTTGTAAAGGTCAAAAACGCAGAAGCAGAAATACTTATGAAATTTAAGGCAATGTCTTGGTCAATGTCATAGGTGTGTAAGTTCTCGAGAGGCAGTAATCCGTAAACAAGATTAAGTTACCGTTATAGCCCTTTTCTCAACAAAAAAAAAAGTTTTACGTCGACTGGAACTAAATATAATATATAAAATACACTATGCATGTAGTTTATCGTTAAAATTGGCTCTTTTGTCTGATTAAATCATTATTTTCATAAAATGTAATTAAACGTTCGGCCTAAAACTAACATCATCATTCCAAACTCGAAAAAATCTCGAAAGTATTTATGTAGTAACCAAATAAACCTTAAAATATTACATTAAAACTAAAGGCATCGCCCAAATAACTAATGACTATAAGCCATATTTCCATTGGCTGAAAATGTTAACATTTTAAAAGTAAATAATATTATTTATTGGATATTACGATATAATGTAAATGGTTTACATTGAAAATAAAAAAATGATTATTGTTTTATTTTATGCATGAAAGTTTTACTAGTTTTTTTCAAAAACATGTTCATTTTAACAAAATATGCAAATAAAAACTTAAAAAAATAACTAGCAAAGTTCAGATTTTCCCTATATTAGTATTTTAGTATTACGCATTTAGTAGATTAGTATTTTAAAAATGCTCAAAGCAGAAAATATCAAGGTATATTATGAGTTCAAAGCCAGCATAAGCGAAGAATACGGTTTATTGTTTGAAATCGACAATATGCTCATTTTTAGCTCAAAAAAGGAAATTCAAGTTCGAAGTGAAGTAAAGATTCCGAAATATTAGGTACATTTATTCAATAAAATGCAATATTTATTAGTGTCTTCAGTGTTAGTTTTTTTGCTTATATTTTTAACATTTTACTATTAAATTCTTCATAGCATTGAAGCGTTACTTTTTTTGAAATGCTGTGGTAAATACTTATCATTTTATTTAAATACGATGGTAATATTTATTTTAAAATGTTAGGAATATAATATATTATAAAGATTTTCTAAACTAAAACCTACAAACACACATTCACACGAGGACACTAAATGGCTATGTTCCTCGAAAATAATGGATTATAATTATTCCATAAAAAGGAAAGGTGATTTGAAAGAAATTCTTTCCTTTTCCTTAAATTCAGCCAGGAAATCGTTGGTTACTTTAACACAGTAGCGCAAACCATTCGTCAGGTGGCCCCTCGCCCGGCTGCCTCTAGTGGCCATGTCAATCTGTTCACCAGAGTGGTCTCATACGTTTTAAACTCGTGCAAATCAGTCTCGACGGCGCTAAAATGTGTTCAATATATTACGCTAATGGCGTGATAAGTACCTACGCCACTCCCGCTCATGTGCATGAGGCTTCAACTTTTAAATATAAACTGTTTCTGTACTGACTTCACATTGACCGAATTTAATGTTTTTAATTTAAGAAACGATATATGATATCCGTCGATATTCGAAAATATAAAATATTAAATAATTTTACCCGTCCCCGTCTCGCTCGAAATCTTTATGCAGAAGCTGTTCCCAATTTACCACGTTATAGTTACAATTTAGTGCACAATTATTGGTTATTATCAAAGACGTTATCAAAAGATATTATGATTGCCAGAAAAAAATAATCTCGTAACGATCAATCATGCAACAAGCTATGAAAAATATTTTTACTAACTGTGGTATCTTCGCAAACCCCATTTAGCAAATACTATGTAGTAAAAAAAAGTAATTCGCAGAAAACCTGATTTGCTTTGTGGCGATTCGAAGTTATAAGAAGAGGGAACGACAACGGATCGTGAAAAGCGGTCCAGGCGCAGCGCTTTTTGTGAATACATAAATATCGATATATTTTTTATACATGCAACAATAAATATTTTACTTGCACTTATTTATTAAGTAATTGTCCTATGTATAGAAATATTTATTTATTTATTAACAGGTAAGCATACAGCGTAATAATAGTATATACATTTTTCAAAGGGTTAATAATAAGGCCAATTAAATATATATTATATATGATTTTATTTAATTAAACTCTACCTAGGAAACAACATTCAGTGCAACACCAAAAAAAGACATAGTAAATGATACTTAAAAAACTTCATAACACTCTTAATATAGAAAGTTTTTAGCAGACTACCTTGGTAGTCTGCTAAAAACCTTGGTGTCTTGGCCCATACGAATGTATTATAAGCAAGCAAAATTACACATAGAGCATATTGTACGGATTAAATTTCTATTGTAAATAATATGTTTCTACACTATATAGCTAAAATAATATTTGTTGCGTGTTTTACGAGTATTTACATTTGTTCGGATTTTTTAATTTTTATCCCAGTTCAAAAAAAATTGACGCATATTTCAAATATATAAGTTATTTCCTGCTGAGCAGTTCACTCATGTTCAATTAATAGTAATGCTTTTCCAACATTAATTTGCGCGAGTAGTGGCTCTCATATTGCAAAAAATTGTTGATGTGATTAATTATTATTTTATTAATATCCTAACATTTGGCCATACCATATCTGGTTTTCGCAAATAAAATATATTGATTATTCTAAACATTATTTGGCCAGAAGCAAATTAGTATGGTAACCATATCTCATTTTGGCAAATATAAATTACATTTTGCCAAAACATATCAGAACTCAAATGTATGTTATGCTATGTGTATTGTATTGTACTTCTGTATTATCAATAGGAATATTATCCGTTATTTATACCGATATCTGCTTATGGCAAAAAAAAAACATATCTGCATCTGCCTAAGAGCCACAAATTTTAATTTATGACGTGAATTACATTAGCTTGTTTATACTCAAATATAACATTATAATAACGCATTTTTTAATATTTTAACTAAAATTACTCTGTCAAGAGTTAGCGCTATCTATTTCCTAAATTTCACCAAATTTTAAATCGGTCAAGTTCTTTTTATAAATGTTAAGGCTAATGTGTCAAATAAAAATCAAACTGAATTACCTAAAATACAATAAAGCATCAAAAAGTATTTTTTAATATGAAACTAAATTAAATTAAAATGTCTCGGGATGACGCAAATTCTCATGAAAATAAAAAGAAGTACCCAGAAGAACAGAACCTTGAAAAACAAGCATCAGATAAAGATTTAAGGCAATCAATGCCATCGGACCACGTCATCCCGAATAGTCCACCGCAGATCGCTACTAGCGAAATTACAAATGAGTTCAAAATTATTAAGAATGCCAACGCTTTTGATAAAAAGCAGGAAAACAACATAGAAAATAAGTCGATCCCGTTACACTATACTGGCCACTTATTGTATAGAGACGAAACAATATCTATTGAGGGTGAATCAAACCAACCGATTGCCGATATTACTGATAGTAATTCTACGCCGCCTACAAAAATAAAGTCGCCAAGAGTCGAATCCAATTTATCTCCAGACATATCTCAACCAAATAGTAAATTATCAGAACACAATAAAAACAAGTCAAAATATCAACATGAGTCCTATCTGGATGAAAATTTATATTTACTAGATACAAAGGTAAAAAAGTTAGAGGATATTTTATGTAAGACTTTTGTGACTGAGAAAACAGTTTCAAATAAAGATGAAAATTCCTTTGGGATAAAAATCGATGAAACAGAATTAAAAGATAAAATCAAAGAGTTGCTCGATTGCAAAAGTAAAACACCAGCAATCGTCGATGGCGACGTGGGGCGTCGGCGCCAACGTCTGCCGAAGAAGCTCTCCTCGATCCTCAACTTCGTTGCTAAGATGCTGCCTCCGCGCGCGTTGAATGCAGCCGGCTGCTCGTTGTCCGTGCCACGGCTGACCTCTCCGCAGGCGCTGATTATACCAAATGTCCAAACCGTCGCCCAAGTTTGCCAGCCTGACGTGTCTCCATTCCGGCAGGCGGGCAAGTGTCCGGAATCGCTCGTATCCGACTTTTTATCTATGATCAACGGAAAATGTCAGTTTCCTCCTGTGTATTTGTACACAACGCCTTGTCAGAATCCAGAATGCAAGTACGAGTTTCCTATATTACCTCCGAGACTAGTCGATAAAACTGCACAGTCGAAGTGTATCGAAAGAAAGTTCGTTAGCATTTGCAAGCTTAATTGCCATTGCCGAGACGGATGCTTGCTTCACGTCATAAACTTCTTGGAGGGTATTTTCGGATGCAGGAGTGCACCGAAAAACATTCCCGTCGGTCGACCAGCCTCGGCGAAAGTGTCCTTCGATAATCCGCCCAAGACTCGAAGCCAGGACAGCATGTGTCCTGCGATGATGGGCGCTTGTGGCAGTGTATCCTGCACTCAATCGCACTCTAGGCCGGTTGGCTCCGATGTGTGCACTTCGACCACCAGCATTGCGTCTACGCAAAATCTAACTTGTAGACCGTCCACGTCTTCTACGAGCGTAAGTATTGTTTATTTTTCAATAGGTTTTTACTTTTATCAAAAAGATGTTTCATAAACGACCTTATTAAAATATTTTTCATAGTTCACGCCTGAAAATATTATTATTATCTCCACAATTTACTAAAAGTCTCCTTTTATAATTGTAAATCACTATGTTTAGATAGTAAACTTGAATCAAATTAATATTAAACAATTTTTAAAACAAACTATTAGGCTTAGTTACATATCATATCGCAAATATAGTAAGTTGTAAAGTAATTTCACTAAATCAAACGTGTTCTTATTTTGTTTTGTACCCATACATCAAACTTTACATTTATTTTGATGGATCAGGATTGTACGCTACATTCACCTAATATCATCTTTCGTCTCCCTTTACACTTTTCACTGTTCCCACTTAACGGTTATTTCACCGGCACTTTAGTTAATGGATCAAATTCGTCGGTCATCATGTGGCTGTTGAAGACGGAGCTACCATAAGCTCTGAAACGCCGACCAGAGGTATTGGCTCTAATTATTTATTTTTACTGCCTTACGTTTTTCAAAAAATATTTCATAATTATTTTTTTAGAAATAAAATAATCAATTCTGTATCAATGACTTTTATCTATCCAAATAATTCTGTTATACAAATTATAATGCAATTTCCAATTACGGGTGAAATATGATTAATTTTTGTAACATGATAATTACAAAACCCACACTACTAAATCTTTTAAATAATAATTCACTCGTATTTTATGTAAGAGGAACGAAATTGTCTCAGAATGTTTGCCTGTTATGTTGCTGTCACATATGGATATGGTTACTGTCTTTATCATTTGTATATTACTTCTATATTTTATTTCCTCTTTGATCTCGTTGAGAAGTTACATTTGACATTTCGCTTTCGCACGATTTAAAAAGAAGCAATATAGAGTCGTCGTCGCCCATCCCGTGTCGGGCACTTATGCATGAGTTTAAATGTAGATTTAAAGTTTGGGTGACTAATCGTTAGAGCTCGCACTATCTTTGCCGCGGAGCTATACCATTTAAAATTTATTTATTTTCCTATGTCTAGGAAGTGAGATTTTCATGCAATGATTTACATATCGTAGTGCGGCCTTTCTAACAAAATTTCCTAATTTTCTGGGACAAAAAGTAAACAGCGTCATCTATGAGCGAAGCTAGAAATACTTCATAGGAAGTCTATGGGCAGCAATTAAGGCTTCATTAAGTTGGAACCCCACTTTAACGAATTTAATCCGTTTAAGTATATGCCATAGTTTTGTACCCCCAAGGGAAAAAGTTATGTGCAAAACAAAGTGGGCGCACAACTTATGCTACAGGCGCCAGCGGTGCGAAGAGCACCGCAGACACATTTTTATTAACGATTTTTTTATTCCTCAAATAGTAATAATATGTGAGGTATATGTTTATTTACGTTGCTAATTTCAGAGGATGGGGTTGATCCGTATCGACATTCAAACATTCACGAAAAAATCGAATTCAAAATTTAATCAAAATCGTTTTGGACGTTTGAGAACCGATTATACACCTAGTCAAAAAGAGTAACGGGGCAAGGCGCTGGAACGGCCGACCGTTCGGTGCGTGTTGTACTTCGAAAAAATAAATTGTATTTATTTTATTTAGTGTGTAAAATATATTTTCGGTTTTTTTTCCGCAAGATTGGTTTATTTGTCGATATAGAGCAACCCCACGAAAAGAGCAAAACTAATGAAGCAATGGTGGCAATCCTATGAAAATTATTTTATTATTTTACGACAATATTATGTAGCGCTTAGAAATAAAAATGGTTTAAACTAATTAATATGTAACTATTAAACTAATTAATTCTTTTAACTGATTTTAAATCAATTTCTTGTTTAATAAATTTTCAGTTTTCTATAATTCTAATTTTCTAGTTAGTCTAAATATCGCACAGGAACATGTCAACATGACTAGTATAAATGCTTCAATTTATACTAAAGTTCTATATGATATTATAAAGGTACCGAAACGAGAACCGGCGCACCGCGAGCCAACCATGTGCCAAAAATGGTTCAGCATGCCCGATGGCAAGTGCCACGAGATGAAACGCGAGGTTTCACTGAAGCCCTACCCGTCCAAAGCATCCCTGCGACCGTCCTGCGTGAGTCCCGTGTGCAACGTGGCCCCGCCCAAAGAGCAAGCCTGCATCGGGCCCAGGAAGGAGAACACTGAATGCATCGAGTGCAGGCCGCCCAATTATTACGGCGAACAATCGCATAAGCCTTGCTCCGGCGTGGATCCGAAGTGCCTGCAGCAGGTCCTGCAAAAGCGCGCTGAAGGCTCGCAGGGCAAAAAGGACTCTTAATTATTATATATGGTTCACTTTCAATGTTTATCCAAATTTCCTATTTTAAAATTAATACATCAGGCGGATCAAATTAAAGGCCTTTTGGTGCTAACGTTGGAAAACTAAAACGACATGTCATGACTGGTCTGCCTTAAAACTACTTTTATAGAATCCACAGAGTATTAGATTTATTTGCTACAAAAAATTTACTTACACAGTCAGTCCATAGTCTTATTGTCCAATTTATTTTAACAGATAGCTAGGTTGCTAATACGTGAATTTTACAATTATTTTTATTGACTAAACCTAATAACAAAATATTCGCTAGTAAATCATTCTACATTAAAAATTTAAGTGTTCATCAAAGATAAATATTTAATAAAAGTATTTAACATGCGACTGGATCAATTTACAGTTAAGCGCAGATATTGTCAAAAAAACTGAGTGGTTACTTAGTAATAATAGACCCCCACCCATTTTATATTCAGGCACTGTACGAATACTGTTATTTTAGGAGAAATTTTACATGTATTATTTTTGCGAACCCCTAAGAAACTAATGGTATTTTCGTTTGTGGTGAAACATTAAATTTGCTAATAATATCGATAATTCCTTTACGCAGATATTTTTGTATAGTTATATTATATTTTTTGGTGACGTTTCAAAATTGATGCATTACACCTCAGAATATATATAGCATCAATGGTTCAAATAAAAAAACAATTTTATGAATATCTATATTTGTGTTTTATTTACATGCAAAGAAACTAAATGGCAAAAAATAGGTAGGTAATCGTTTGAAACAAACACAATTTAAAAGCAACATACCTAAAATGTGATTTCGGCAACAAAATTAGGAGTAATATAAATGTGAATTTGTAATAATTTTCTTTATAAATCATACTTTATTTTTATCGATGCATTTTCACAAGCAAGTAGGAAAAGAAAGAAGCAAGGTTCCAATAAAATAATTATTATTTTACTCTATACATGACATTTTTGATATAAATGATAATATAAGAACGATAAATCTGCAAATAATAAAAACATTAAAAAAGTCGACATACGTAAATATATATTTTGTGCTATTATTATAGTAATTAGTATTTGTTAAACTTTTTCAATGGGCCGTAGCATTCCGTTCGCTTTCCAACGTCGTTGCAGCAACAAGGGCCTTCCACTAATTGCCACTAAATAATTATTCTTGCTGTGTTTCACACTGACAAATTAATTTAAGCAAACTTCTCGTCTTGCAGTCGCTTAAGTAAACTAAAGCAATTACTCATCGCGGGCGGTTTTGTTAACGCTGGAGTGGAATCTATGTGTACGTACTTTAAAAATAACACGAAAGTTGAATTAAATGTAAACAACATTAACAATTCTTAATTGCATTTAACAATTCTTAAATCGACATATATATATATTATTTCTATTAAAATGCGTCGTAAAGTTAAGTTTCTACATACTACATCTTTCGTAAATCAATTCCAGTCTCCTAAAACGCAACTCTACCAAAATAAACTGAAATTGAAATTATTCAGGAAATTATTCTGCTATTTTAAAAATGGTCGACATATGGCAACAAATCAACAATTAAAGTAACTCCTCCTTAAGCCTATCCCAGTGGTATAATGAAAATCTATACTGAAGATAATGGAAAAAGCCTTTTGTTAGTTAAACACCTTAAATTGTGGTTTTCTGTCGTATGCAGATGCTATCACTCGCAGGTGTGTGTGCAGATAATTCTAAAAACAGAAAAGTTTAGTGATTTGTGTAGAGTGTTTGTGGGATATATACGGGTTATTTTCTTTTGCATTAGTCATATCTATGTAGATTTAAATCTCTAATAACAATTTAAAAAAACTTTTTAAGTGAATTAAAAATTGCCAAAAAAATATAAAATTATCGAAGAAGTGTAGGCATAAATAAATATTGTTTAAAATTATTTTTTAACATAATAACTTAGGTATTATTATTACTAGGCAGAGTGTGTTCGATAAAATAAAATTTAATAATAAAATCTACTATAAGAATACATTATGTATGAAAATTGTTTTGACAGCTAATAATGATGGTATTTTAAAAAAAATACTCATCGGCGCTGAGTAGATTAATCGATTAAAATCGATGGAGTGCAAGTTATAAAAGGGATTAAATTAAAATATGAAACAGCCTTGGAATCAAGTAGACGTCACATTAAAATACCGTAAACATTAAATTGGACGAATACCGATGTAAGTTTAAAAAAAATATATTTTCCAATTATGGGGATAAAACCTTCATGGAAGTCTGGATGGCGAAACATTATCTGACAAATCACCATAATCAATTCATCGCTTCGGTATTTAAAAAATTCCCTAATTTATCTTTCATATTAAAGACAACAGTACCTGCCTATGGAAACTATAATAGAAATACAGTTTTACAATAATAACTTAAGAAATCTGCAAAGCATTACACGGATTAAGATTTTTTTTTAAATATTCAATAATTATACTTGGTCAGAATAATAATTATAATAATTCATTCTAAACTCAAGCAGAGTATATTTTATTTTCAAAGGTCATGACATACACTTATTAAAAAGTTTTCAATAAATTTAAATAATGAGGATTATTTAAACCTCCTAGTGTCAGGTCACAGCTAACCAGTCACATAAACTCTGCGTTATTAGTGATCTGTCTCACTATTTCTTAGTTTTTTTTAATCGAATATCTTCATTTAACTAATCTAGGCGCTATTTTTTTAAGTAAATTTTAAATCAACTGCTTATTTATCGATGCGAAAATAGAATGCTTTAGATTTTTGAAGTATTTAGTCCGGGAGCGGGTGGGCATTAGTTAAACTTCAACTTCAGTGACAAGTAAAGGTTGGATTGATCCGTTACTTAGTTCTATTTATTTTGGTTGGTTGAATGTACTGACTGTACTCTACTTAATGTTTTTTGCATCTTAAAATTTTCCACAAATAACGGTTTGTTGACCAATTACCAAGTAACTGAAAGAATATGTTTACCTCGGACACGTCATCATATTTAGTTTTCTCGCAATCGTATCTCTGAAACGGGAGAAATACCTTTTCACCGCCCCCTTCCCGACTAATCGCATGGCAGTAGTATGTATTATTCAGATATGTGTGTATGTAGACATTTAATATTTTATTTAAAGAAGCGGTTAGTCATCTACATAATTTAGTTTGCTTTTATATGGTTGGCTCTTGGATCCAAAGATACGCGGAGGTTATCTATAGATGAGTGAATGTCGAGGCAGTGTATTTCCACTTCGCTTCACATCCTATACATTCGTTCTCATACTAAAATACTATATTAAATAACGAAGGTGCTCCAATCGGGTGAAAGACATGGCGCGTTGTGTAAATCTCTCTCAGCGAAAACAAATAAAGAACTTGTGGTACATAAATATATGGGGAATTTACAAAAAATAATTTATATATCTCTTATTAGCATTTTATAAATGTTGTTTTAACCTAACTCCGCCTCCGATAACTCAAATTTAAAGCCTATGGCTCCGACTCCGTCACCTCCGTAACATCCCTAGTTGCATGCAGTGTCATTTCGAATAGATGGATTTATTAGCAGGAAGGTACTCCATACTTAATATAAGGTCATTTCCTGTTTACATTAAACAGAGGGCTTACTATCAATAGGTCCAGGCATCCTTTAGGAATAGGAAAAAACCTTAACCCTCAAATCTCTAAACGGCTTAATTTTGCAAACTAATATTAAACGTGGAATAATATTATATATTTTCATCACTCTTTAGGTCAAAAGTTTAAAATTACGCTTTCCTGTCGTATGAAGTGTCTTAATAAATCGAACTTTATTTAAAATAAATGACATATTCGTTTGAGGAAAGAATAATCTGTTCTTTTCGAAATCTGATTATTATATCTCAATAAATAAAAAAATACGAACCCATTACCATCAAACCATTACGATTACCATTCAAGTATAAACGACTGACAGTTTATTATCGAAGGCACAATTTAAGGTTATATTGTTATTTTTTTAATGGATTTTCAGGGTTCAAATTTTATACAGTATAATTTGATTTAATCTATGTATTGTTAAAACACATACGTATGTATGACAAACGATACCAGCCTATTAAGATGTGATATTACGGAAGTAGCTTTTCGACACCGCAGCCCGGCTGGCAAAGTAAGCAAAGAACGACATTGGCTTCGCTGTTGTTTTCATACACGCATGCATCCGACATTCGATTATTGATGCCGCGCGAATAAATTGTATATACTTTGCCCCCAAAGCAACGCGAAGGGCGACGGAGCCAATTTAGCACGTTGCCTCTCTCACTTTTCGCTCTCCCTTACTCCCTTACTCTCCATATTCCAAAGCAAGAGATAGAAACCAATAATATAAAATAACACATTAATTTTGAATGAAAACATCCAAACGACTTCAAAATACAAAAAACTCCTTAAATACCTGAAAACTACGCATATGATATAATAACGTCATAAAAATATTTTGAACACAAAACATACTTTTTGAAACTAATATCCCTGAGAAATTCTTTATCAAATGCAATCTACATACTGAAAGTAATTGCTATGACTTAAGTCATAACATACAATAATTTTGGACTCTACTCAACTAGGCCAAATATGCCTGTACTAGAAGTCAGGGGAGATAATGGTAATGAAGCTTTTAAATTGGTATGTGCCGATTCCAAGCCGCGACCTTTGGGTTAATAGCCTTAACCACTAGACTACCACGATCCCTATTGACCATTAAATTAAGAAACTCCTTTTTTTTAAAGGTCGGTTAAGAATCATTATAGCTTTATTTATTTAATTTTGTTGAGTAACTTGTGTAGTGTAATTGTATGTAACCGAACGATAAATACCATTGAAAGGGGAGTAAAAGTGACACAAAATAGGCCAATATTCATTGTTTTTTTGCAAATATTTTTTTTCTATATTCAAAATATTATTTCAGATAATTTTAACGATTAATTGATCCGCCTGTTGAGCGCCCATTTTTTTTACTTATAATAGTGACTTTTGAATTGAATATTATGGCAGGTTTCTCATACAAAAAAACCATTTTTATAGACATTTTTAATATTTAATATGTGAAGCAGGCTCAATCTGCATTTTTAAATATAATTTGACTAAGTGGCATCATACAGGGATCAGGCAATATATTGTTCGATGATTCCATTATAATATTTTTTATTACCTATGTTTTGTCAGGTAAAATTAAAAATTTGTAAAGAGACTTTTGACCAAACGTTTAATTATGTTTCTTTGACCAAACGTTTAATTATCTCGGGTGGGCTCTTAGAAAATAGTTAAAACACGTTGTTACTCTTAAGATTATTCTGTTCTCTGATCGTTCACGGAAGAACTAAATCTTTAGTTTTACTTATTTCATTGAAGAAGATATCGCAGTAACAAATAACAAATAAAACTTACAAATATATATAGGGTTGAATAGAAATTTATTCTTTAATATAATAAAATTCACTTACCTACTTGATTATTCAATTTCAATTTAATTGAATTACTTGTTATTTATATTAAAGAGCATTTTAAGTGAACAATAATATTATGTGTCAGAAATGTTACCGTGCCTTTGCTGGCGCCTCTTCTGCGGGGAGAAATGTGGAAATATGAAGCGTACGCGGGTCACATTTTGTAACGAGATTTCGCCGCCCGCGACACACAAATTTATGCGAAGGGATGGACGATCTTTTCTTTGGCCAAAATTAAGTCGATAAAAATATTCATGTTTTTTCATAAAGACCTTCATGTTTTTGTTTTCGTAATCTCAAAAACACCCTATATAATTTTGTTTTGTTACTTTTTAGGACAAAATTTCTTTGAATTGCAAGTCAGTCACCAATTATGAATAATCAATTTGATAAAAAAAAGTTTTACATTTGACATTAAACTGTTCTAAGCTGTGATGTTTATTAATTTAATATCATCAGAAAATTATACGGCTTAACCTATCCATAATAACAGCAATTTGTTACACTTTTTGACCTATTATCTGAAGGAGTAAGGAGTGCGATCTATCAATATGAACACAGTACTATCTAGGTCGCTCTGAAGACGCACTTAAATTTTACGGAGTAAAAACTTCGAAGACGTTAAGTGAAAAGCTGAATCTGGACCACCTCTGGTCGACAAATGCCCGCTCTCGTTAGGTTTATAGCCTTCAATAATTACCATGATAGCTATACCAGCCTGTAAAAGTAAATGGTTAAAGTTTAAATAAAAAATCGTCATACCGACCCGTTGGATTTTAGGCACTTTTTAAAATGTGAGGTTACAATAAGTGAAACTTTAAAATTATTCACCATTATTGTGTATCGAGAATATTTTTGCAGTCAGTATTATGTGGTTATATGACATTAAAAAATAATAATCGTAATTAAAAGTAGCCTGGACAGTGATAAAATTCAACGAGACCTTGACACCCTTAATAGCTGGTGTAAAAAAAACGATATGGAACTTAATGTTTCCAAGTGTCATACTATTACATTTACAAGGAATAGAAATGTGATTAGGAATGATTACTCCATAGATGGTGTAAATATTGCAAGAGTTGATCATATTAGAGACCTTGGAATTATTTTCGATGAGCGATACATTTTTAATAAGCACGTTGACTATGTCTGTGAAAAAACCAATAGACTTTTGGGTTTTATTTTTAGAATTATGAAACCTTTTCGTAATGTGCAGTCAATAACAATGGTTTACTATTCATTAGTGAGATCATTATTGGAGTTTGGCTCAGTAATTTGGAATCCAAGTTACAATAATCATAGTCAACGAATTGAATCAATTCAAAAAAAATTCTCAAGAATGCTGTCGTTCAAATGCGGAATGGAAAAAACTTTAAATAATTATGAAGAACGACTTCATTTTTTCAAATTAATGCCACTTTACCAACGTCGAAGGATAGCTGATATCTTGTGCCTCCACAACCTGCTGCATGGCAAGCTTGACAGTTCGAACAGCGTTTCAAATATAAGCATTAAGGTGCCTTCGAGGACGACTCGAAGTAACGACACATTTCTTATTTCAACTTCCTCTAATAATATAAGCGATTCAAAACCTTTAAATAGAATGTGTCGTTCTTTTAATAAATATGCTAATGACTGTGATATTTTTCATGACACATTTGCTTCAGTTAAAAGTCACTTGATTGCATTGTTCAAAGCCTAATAATTGTATAATCTCCAAGAAAAATAGTAACTATCATTATGAAATTACTTCATCATTTACTTCAGATAAATAAACTTTTCGTATATTACTACAATATTAGAACAAAAATATTATATTATTAATATTTCCTATTTAATAAATATGTAGACAATTTTATAATATATTATATGTATTTTTTTTTCTAAATTTTAATGTATATATATATAAAAAAAATTATTATTATTATTGTTTTATATTAATTTATATCTCTTAAATGGCACCTACTTGTTATTATCTTAATTCTTTTTTTCTCTCTCTCAAATTCTAATGTTATAATTAAAATCAAAATGTACCAAATTTTGTATGTATAACTAACTTAAGATTACACACATGCATGTTTTGTAAACATGAAATTGGAGAGCATCGAGTGTTATAAAATATATTAACCTGTGTATAATATGTAAGAATGTTTACGATTACTCTCTGTATGTTTACTTTATAAAATAAATAAATAAATAAATAAATAAATAAAGCATCTGTAAAACTTCAATTATAGTCGATTACAACCAAATCTGTCTAAAAAAATGTATTGATTTGTAGAAATTAATGTCAAGCGTGAATTCTTTTATTTTGTGTTGACAAATTACGTCAAAAGTAGTACGATTCTTACTAATAGCACAAATTAGGTAACAATATGAAATGTATTTATAGCATGCTTCATGTCGGCAACTCAGCGACAGGGCTGGCTATACAGACCATAAGTACAGACGTTAAAGCATGCTTCATGTCGGCAACTCAGCGACAGGGCTGGCTATACGGACCATAAGTACAGACGTTAAAGCATGCTTCATGTCGGCAACTCATCGATATGGCTGGCTATACGGACCATAAGTGCAGACGTTAAAGCATGCTTCATATCGGCAACTCAGCTCAGCGACATGGCTGGCTATACGGACCATAAGTACAGACGTTAAAGCATGCTTCATGTCGGCAACTCAGCGACAGGGCTAACTATACGGACCATAAGTACAGACGTTAAAGCATGTTTCATGTCGGCAACTCAGCGACAGGGCTAACTATACGGACCATAAGTACAGACGTTAAAGCATGCTTCATGTCGGCAACTCAGCGACATGGCTGGCTATAAGGACCATAAGTGCAGACGTTAAAGCATGCTTCATGTCGGCAACTCAGTGACAGGGCTGGCTATACGGACCATAAGTACAGACGTTAAAGCATGCTTCATGTCGGCAACTCATCGATATGGCTGGCTATACGGACCATAAGTGCAGACGTTAAAGCATGCTTCATATCGGCAACTCAGCTCAGCGACATGGCTGGCTATACGGACCATAACAACAGACGTTAAAGCATGCTTCATGTCGGCAACTCAGCGACAGGGCTAACTATACGGACCACAAGTACAAACGTTAAAGTTGCCAATGAATACAGATCTCGCGTCCCTTGTATGGGAGTTTTAGCAGATTCGACGGTCAGTCAAAATTTTGCCTGACCTTAAATGGAAACCCTTAAGTTTTAGACGTAAAATGTGTCGTCGAGTTAACTTACTTAGCCGTTACTTAGAACTTCCTACATACTGCTCGATTAGTAAACTACTTCAGAAATTTCTTACATAACAGAAAAACAAAATTAAAAAAAAATATAATTTACTATTATTTATTTTACCTACCACCGAAGAATTTAAGAAACAGAATCAAACGTTTGGCCGAAAACTAACTCCATTATGTAACCTGCATCTAAGGTACACGTTAAAAAAAAAACAAATTCATCTAAAACAAATAAGTTAAAATAAAATCACTTTAAAATTGACACCTAATTCTGATGTTTTGCTCTCTGATCGTGATTCACTTACCTTGCAGACTCGCCCTCGATTCGCATCAAATCTGAATGTGTTTTTTGCCGTCTCATCTCTCGTCATAAATAAGCGACATATGCAGTTTTCTATTTGCTATTTGCCATTATTTATTTATGTGAAATTCGCTTGGGGGAGCGCCAAAAGCAGTCCAACTTTTAGGGCGCAGCCGTCGGATTTCGGTTTAGTTAAACCATACACCAAGTCGGCACTAATTAGAAACAAGCTATTAAATAAAGCTATTAAATATTAAATAAAGTAAAAATAAAATAAATATCAACTTATAAAGTTTTCAATAACTCTTTATTGAGTTGATAAAATAACCCAAATCGATCGGTTAAAAAAATACTAGTAAATAACTATAAGAAACTTGAATCAGCAGAAATAATCTCTGTTTATAAAAAATAGTCACTCATAGTCACTATGTATAATAGCTGAAATAACCAATTTAGTTTTGCTGTCGGAATTAAATGATCTGCACTATTTAAAATTTAGATTAGCTAGAATAATCAACAAAAAATATTTGTGCAGCATATTATTTATTTGTTTGTTATTATAAAATACAAGCAGCTGAGTATGATTTTAATCTTGCATTAATTTACTCATAGACTTTTCGTAATCGTTTTTATTAAATAGTTTTTATGAGACATACATATGGTGATGGTCTATTGCTAATGTCCTATTGTGAAATATGGAAAGGTGATTGAGAAACTTAAAAAAAAAGCTGTTTTTTTACTAGTTAATGTAATAGCTATCTTTATAATGCAATATACTGTTAAAAACAAAAGAAAATATACTCCATAAAATGAAAGAGTCACTTAAATATCAACATACGTATTTAAGTATATTAACAGATAGAAATACGTGGAAGGAAATGGAAGAGATGGATGTCCACATCCAGGAGTGGATTGCGACAGGCTGAGGAAGAAGAAGAGATACAAAAAGTATGTGAAAATTACAAGTCACTTTTCTCTATAGTCATGGACAATAATAAATATGATTTTTGTACCAAATGATAAGATGCTCGCGTATCAGAAGTGAATTATACTGTATTTAAATTTTTATTACAAATTTTATTCATTTTTCTCGTGCGCGTACTTACTAGCAAGCTAGAGCTTTTTATCAGTACTTCAGTCTTAATAAACTTGTAAATCTTATTGGTGAATACTATATCCCATATGCTGTTCACAAAGGCTCTGATATGAAGTTTATTTTGGTAAAACGTTCCGTGCTTATGCCAGGACGAAGCAAAAATAAACTAATGTATATTTTATTCAGTTTTAGGGAGAGATGCAGAAAAAAACTTTTCTTTGAAATCTGTATTCCATAGTCCGTATATTTTCCTCAAAGCAAACTAAATGGGAAATTATCACTGTTTATTTTTTCTTTAAACTACTGTAAAATATATCTTTATTATAATAAACTACTGCAAAATATAACAATATGATCTTAATAGTTATCTAAAATCACTTGTATAACATAGACCCGACCAAGTTAAAATATATTAAATGTTACAAATGTTATATGTGTGCAATCATCAATTATTAATAATGTTTATTTTACAATATTTATTTTTATAAAATAAATTTAAATCGCACTTTTTAAACATAGGTGCAAATATGTTACCGTTTCAGCAACCCAAGGCTAATTAAATATATTTATTAAACAAAGTCATGGCGGTAAAACGCAAATAACAATACTTTAAAAAAACAAAAAAATGTGATCAATTTCAATGCAACCAGAAGCGACATATAATATGTATCATTTGATGTTACAACATGTATGTCTTGCCAGAGCCTGCTGGACTCACTTGACAAAAACTCACAAAAAAAACTCATAAACGCCATTGGATTCAAATGTTATGGAAATGGTCTCTGGAATGGGATAGATCTTCTTGGAACTAGGTTCTGCTGTGCCACTATTCGACAGTTAAATATTGTGTTTCTATTTTTGGGTTACGAATTTGACAACGTCAATAATAATTAAAACAAAAAACACCTAGATTTCGATTCATAAGGCTTTTAATGCTTATTGAGGCAAAAATAAATAAAATTCTGTATTCTACGGTTTTTACAAGGACTACTGAGAAAGTTCATAGGTTGACATCAGCTTCAATGTAATAAATATAAAAAAAGATGTTAATCCGAATTTATTCTTCATTTAGAGGCATTTTAAACGTCTGCATAATCATAAATATGTAAGTACAAGATGTGTGAGATATTTTTTTTGAATTTATCTGATAGCCACGAAATATTTACTAAAAATCGAATGACGTTTGGATGAAGGTAGTCCCCCGTTATTAGTACAATGTCCGGAGTGTGTATTTTCCTTTATCTATAAATAGACTTCATTTCCCAGACTAACGACGCCATTGAATCTATTGTCGGAATGACAATATGTCCACGTAGCCCGCTGTCCATAACGAGACGTCTATGGACGTCAATCAGACGCCATTTTGATGACGATCGCTTAGCGGCACCAATATAAACGAGCGACGGAATTTTCCATTATTTTCCCGCGTGTTTTGACAACGCTTTCAGTCAACGAACTCGTTAAATTAACGCTACACTAAATATACAAATCAATAATACTTGTATATGTCATTCGCGTGTAGGCGAATGCCACATAAAAACTACCTCATTCATTGACAAGTCAGTCGTTAATCATGTTCGTATTCATAGAGAAAAATAGATAAAAATTAAATAGAATGGGAATGGAAACAAAATGGAAAGAAACACTTAAACCTATACGCTTAAAAATCATACATAGAAATTGGTCGACAAATAAATTATCAGTTATTAGTTATTTAATTTATGATTTAAACTTATTGACGTCTCAATCTTATCCGTAGACACATAATAAAAAAATAAACCCTACCAAATTGCCATGCAATTTATTGGTGAGTTAACTTTCTTTTACTTTCATTTAATTTACCTTCTATTAATATAGTTTCTATATTGTTATAGAGTTTTATTTTTTTTTTAATATACATTACTCTTTTATTCATTTTTTTATTATTATTATCACACTTGTTATTGGCATTATCTTATTAACTGACTAAAGTAAAATGGAAGATTTTAAATAAATATCATAAATTATTCATTTAAAACAGCTATTGTAATGTGTTATCTGGTTTATTCATAAAGTATATAACAAAATAATGTTCTAATTCACTACCCACACATCGCGCTGTATATAGGTTACTAAGCTGTGTTAGGATATTTAAGTGACTCTTTCATTTTATGGAGTATATTTTCTTTTGTTTTTAACAGTATTGCATTATAAAGATAGCTATTACATTAACTAGTAAAAAAACAGCTTTTTTTTTAAGTTTCTCAATCACCTTTCCACTAGATATCCATAATTTCACAATAGGACATTAGCAATAGACCATCACCATATTTATGTGTATATAGGTTGGTATGTAGGCATTTCAGCATGTAGAGGCTATTATTTTATCCGCTAAAGAGTGAAACGCAAATCGGATTATCTGTCCGTTCGCCGGCCAAACTTTGCGGGTTGGATAAAGGATCATATTTTAACAGCTAAAAACAAATTACACTTGCGAGAAACTTTCATCTAGTGCCATTAAGTAAGCAGTGAAATGTTTCATGCGACGGGAGAAGTGGAGCATGCGATTGTGTTATAATCCCTTTAGAATAGACCCATTTAGAGACAGTTTTAGTGCTTTGTCTACCAAGCGGATTATTTTTATTCGCCTGGGTATTAATTTTTATACCATTTCCGACCGCATCTTATAATTTTAAGAAAACGTTATTGTTCATAATATTTCGACTACTATGTACAACTACTAAATTCTATTGGTTCATACTCAACATTGATTAAACTTACTAATGTGATCCGCAACCAGATACGCTTGGAGCAAGATCTCTTTACTAAGAGTTTGTTGATACATACACATTCAGCCAATGCGACGGAAGTTATATAACACAGTTAAAAGAAAATTGTAAGTGGAGAAAAACATCGTTTGAATGGCCGTGTTTTTACTACCAATTACAGTTATCGTTTAAAAATTGTCTCAGTTCGATAGTTATTAAAGCTCTACGAACTTTTTGAGTTAAGTTCGTTTTATCTGTAATCGAACCTAACCTAATTGTTTAAAAGTCAAGTAGTTAAATGCTTCTAGCGGGGCAAAATACTATCTTGTCGAGCCACGAACTAACTTTCTTTACTTAACAAAATAAGATAGTGTTGGTGATCTTATTGTTTTCACTCAAACAGCTTTTAATTTATTATTTTTGAGAATATTCAAAATCCAATGGCATAAAAACTATCATAGCTTTTATAAACGTCGATTTATTAAGATGCAGCAATGAATTTAAAATCTACTTCGACTTTTAAACCTAAAAGTCACACGAGTAATAATATAATCTATTGATAGTGGCATTAATGCACACGGATTTTCTGTTTTCACAGAAACAGTAGAAATTCAGTAATAACTATTATCAATTTATTTATGCTGATTATGAAATGACCCATTACATTAAATTTAAAATAAAACTAAAAATCTTGTAGGTACTTTAATATCAAAACCTAAAAATAATTTTATTACATTACTTAGTAGGTTAAGCACCTGCAGATGTTACACAAAATAAAATAGACACTAAAGGTTTAGGTGCGAAACACTTAGAATGCAATGTTGTTTAAGAGTTTTTAGTATATGAAAATTGATCTATATCTTTAAAAATATTTTTTTACCACTGACGCAAACGTTATAAAAGGATTCCAAATTTTCTATGTTAGAGGTGTGCTTATATTATAAAATAAGTAATAACGTCGAGAGTTTATTGGTATAATATATTATTTTTTCGAAAGATGTCAAAATTATTAAAATTGTCAAAATTATTATTTATTTTTTTACATATGATTTGTGCGATTGATTTGGATCTTCATAAAAACGTTTTGTATGACCATAGAAAAGTTAAAGTATTATGGTATAACAATTCTGCTCACAATGAAGCAAAATACATAAACGTAGTTTGATCATTTTTTTTATAATAAATACATGTATGTTTTTATAATAAATATTTTTGTATGATTATTGTACATAATATTGGTCAATACACTTAAGACTTTTATAAATATAATACATTTTTAAAAAAACTACAATAAATACCAATATCACATACCCTGCAATCTTTAGATGAGGAATTAATTTATTTGCTAATTCTATAATTATTATAATTATTCTATAAAATTGAATAATATATGTATAGTATGCTGTGTGATTTTTTTACCCCTTCTACAACCTCGCCAATCCCTGCTCTCGGTACAAAATATATCTTTTTCAAAATTTAGATAAGATGATACGTGTATGCAACTATAATTTTTATTTTACACTGTATTTATTGTGTTCTTAATAAATAAATAACAAGCGCTTTCGTGATTGAAAGATCGGCGCTGGGAGTGCTAATACAAAGGCTATGTATTTACCCATCAGCGGAACTTCTCGTCACAATCCATCTCAATGATGCGCGGAGATGAGGTCGCCGCTATGCCAAAATTAATCCCGCCCATCCTCCGCGTGGAAATGAGCGCGCCGAAGGGCTGCTGCAGAGAAGCAGACTGGCGAGTATGGCGGTGGCTGTTGTTTTTACGACGGCTATGATTTAAGTTTGCACCGCGACGCGATGGATGGAAGTTTGCGTTGAGAACACGAAATTGGCTTATTTTCTGCTAAAGTTCATGCAAGCTCTGCGTAATTTACTCGTCGGGGAATGTAGATACAAATTGAGCGCGACGTGTTTTCTCTTTCGCTTACTAGGCGAACATCTCCTCGTAGTTGTAAAGTATATAATATGAACTTCATTGACTCTTATTAGCGTGAATCTCAACCTACATACTCGTATATAGACTTATGGGAGGTAGAGCTTAACGTTTACGTCAGTGTTTTAGTATATTATATATTAGATATAGTATACTACACAAATGTTGTTTAGTTTATCGTCTTTAACTTCCACATCCATAATATATGAAGTAAAATAGGCTAAGGCATCGTGAGGTAGATGAAACTAAGCTATATTTTTTCACGCGCGCTTTTTATATCATCGATAACAATTAGCCACCTCTTTGGGTTTTTGGTGTAGAACCGTTTCCCTCTTATCCAAGTACAATATTAGCTTACTTTTCAGCCCCTTCATAATACGAGAGTGCGTTAATACAATAATAGGCATTGAGTCGACTGCCGTATGCCTCTAATCGTGCCAAAGCAGGTCTCGTCAGGCACGGCCAACCAATACACACACGTAACCCGAGGTGGGTGACTTCTCTCCGGGATGATGGTTGGATGTTGGAACAAAACAGCACTCGCAACGCAAATCATCATTATTATTAAAAGGACGCAACCTAGATATTTTTCCATTTAAAGTTATGTTTTTTTTTAAATCTTATGCTACCGACCTATTTTTTTTACTATAAAATAAACAAAAATGTTTAACCTTTGAATCTCCAAAAGTTGGGAGAAGTTTCTATGTAATACTTTTTTCGATCTTATCAGTTTCAAGAATGATTCGTATTTCATTCAGAAGAAAAAAAGGGTAGATTTCTACTCGTTAAGAGTCTAAATGTTAAGAGGATGGTTTCTATTTTTTTATGCATTTTATCAAAACTTTAGATGTAAATATCTCACCGACTGAATACAATATTTATTGAGAGATAAACTACAGTAACTAGTTGTTTTCATAATAATGTAACCTCATTAAGTTTTTAAAATACTTTGATTATGTTTTTAAAGATTATCCTTTAACAAGAAGTTGACTTAAAATGTTGCCTGTTTTTGTATGAAAAAATCATGTGTCTCATTAAGTTTAGTTAAACAGGCGGTAAATGAATTAGAACGATTAATGACCATGCGAAATAGAATGGCCATCGGGAAGAGCCCTCTTTAATGAACGTCTGTGTACTGTTGACATCTTTACGGAGGATTCAACAGAGTATGGTTTCAAAATATTAACTATAATAAGTCGTTTTATAAAATATTTATTTATTAAGAATGGATAGTTTTGTGGGATCGTATTTTCTATGCATATAATTACTTTTATAAATTTATTTTTTACCTAATAATTTAGGAGTATAATAAAAATGTGTCATATGTGAAAATAGTTCCAGAACTTCGTTCAATATTGCACAAAGGAAAGCAATGGACATTGCTGCTTGCTTCATGCCAAACATTCGCGTTCTTTTGTCTATCGGCAGTTTGAGGGTAATCAAGATGGCGGTTCGTCCAAAGACAAAATTGTTTCGGCAGGACGACGTAGCATCGCTGCAAGCTGAAGTTATATTCTAGGGTTAGCACATAGCAAGCATGTGAGAAATCATATGAGTGGGATTCAATATTATTGCATAATACCATGCAAAAGGTAGGTAAAAAATATTCTCATAAATATTTATTTTAAATATGTGCAAGAAATATATTTAAAATTTTCCAAAAATAAATGTTTTTTCCATTAAGGCCAAGTTTCTAATACGGAATCTTTCCTCGTTGATTCAAATTAAAGATTTTATCGTACAGGTAACTGGTCTTTCCCTTACTACTATTACACGGTTTAGTCCCCAACGCTCTATATCAAGTAGCTAAGGACTACTTTTACACTGCTTCGAGATTTGTATTTCATACGACTATGTTATCTCCAACCGATATTCCCGGCACGCTGCATCATTTTTTCCACGAACATTGAAACGTATAAAAGATGCATTTATTTATTGTAATGACAATTGTATCTTACTGGATTGTATTTTATTTTTTGTGTAGGATGAATGCATACGCTGTTATTTATGTCAGATAGTATTACATGCTTTATAATAATCCTAAAAGATGAAATTATTAAAATGAATATGCAAATTATTTACATAAAATATATTTATGAAAGAAAGAGAGAATATCCTCAGTCCACTAAATTAATTTCCTTTGCTGCGACACACGAGAAACATAAAATATGGGTCACTATGGACTGTGAACTTGTATTTTGGTTAAACATCTCATTATTATCATTGAACAAAGATATCGATTGTATAGTATTCTTTTTAGCAAGATTTCTCGGAATATGCAAATAAAATTATACTCTTAAGGATGTTATTTTAGAGCACCAATAATCTTCAATTGTTATCAAGAAATATTAGTGTTACGTTAAGGGTTTTAGAAAAAATCAACATTAATAAATATCGCGAAATAAAAATAAAGCAATAATTTAAAATCACCATATCAAAAACCAAAACATACTCGTACACATACCGTTTTTAGAATATTTTAAATACATACTCTAAATACGTCGAAAAGTAGGTTGCAATTTTGAAGTCAAATAAAATGATTTATCACTACAACATATGTTATGGTCACTTATAATAAATATAATGAGTGTTTTATCTATGCTTCGCTATATTTTAAACCTTAGTCGTACATTCACTTCATTTTGCGAGGGAGAGCCCGGCGGGCATAAAAAGGACACACAGGCCTAATAATATGTTTTTGGGTCGACGCCAACTTTATGAAATGTTTCGGCGAATCTCTACGGCCTACGCTATAACCAGTCAAGGGGGACAATTTGCACTTTTAATATTTGGCTGGCATGTCTTTGGAATATAGATGAGCGTCATAATTTTTCATGAGATTTAACTACAAACTACGAACATGAATTTGCTTTTGTTCGGAGGATTTCTCGTGCGATACTCGGTACGTTTTAAAAAAAACATTAAAATAGATTTATAAATTATTGAATATAAATTAGTAATAACAATCGCTTTGTTTTTAAACTATCATCGGGATATTCTAGCTTTGCGAAAAAATAATACTACTTAATGTAAAATGCATGAAACTAAAATACTAATATATCTCAGATATTTTAAACAGAAAACACATCAAACCAAATTATTGTCGAAACACAGAAACAACAACTCCACAAACAATAAATTTCTTTAAAGAAAAATTGCCATGATCAAAGGAGGTAGGTACATAAATAAACGAGACAGATGAAACGAACAATAGAATATATTATTTAAAAAAAAAATTAATTTAGTTATCTTTAAATGTATTTAAAAATAATACCTGTTAAAAATTGGACTATTATTATTTCGTGTAAATATCTGATTTGAAATTCAAAAATCGTGCGTTATTCGTTAATTAGACTAATTTTAAAATAAAAACGGGCCACACAAATAATTAATAAATAAATTTAAATTTGATAGAAAATATTGAACCTTCAGATGGATTATTTAACTGTGTGTCATTTAAAAGTAACTAATCGAGTAAGTTTTAATCGCCGATCATAGAATAAATAGAATCACGCATTGAAAATAACAAGGCGGTCGGAACTTCGCACAAAAGCTGCCTCCCAGACAAAAAATATAATTAAGGTAAAATATACATAATGTTTATATACATAAGAAAATATTAAAATTAAAACAATCGTTATTTTGATTAAATACTAGTTGTTCCCACCCTGGTTGGCAGCTGGGCCCTGTGGGCGGTATGAATGAAATCTCTGGCGCCTAGACAAATCGTGCCTGTGGCACTCGGGATGAGTCGCCTTGCTTCTCGTCTGTCCGGATCGTAGCCTAGTTTCTTACTTAGCATCTTAATATCAACAATATAATAGGCACATAAAAAGTAAAAATTTTTTAAAATTAATATTTTTTATAAAAATAAAAATCGGTTTTTGAGGTCGACCAGAGAAGCCTTTCTTGTGCTTTTGAGTTAAAAAAATTATACCTCTGCATGCGATAGATTTTGCTGTACATCGTGTTATATTACCTCTTATTATTTATTTATTTCAGGAAATAACGGCTATTACATTAATAAAATTACGATAAAACAATCAATAATAATAATAGTTTACTCCAAAATTAGCGAATGGAAATTAATGAATCATTATAGATTAATCACTTTTTTTATATGCATAACTATGCAACTGGGCTATGTCCGTAATAAGGTAGGCTTTACACGAATTTGTATATTTACCAAAAGAAGGTATACTAACTTTGAAAAACTTTAAGTATTAATCTAAATAATAGAGTAATAATAATAAAGTAAAATAATAAAATAAAATATAAATAATTTAAATAGGAAAATAATGGAATAATAATAGTGAAATAGAGTAGTCAAAATAATAAAGTATAAAAAATAAAATAAAATGTATATCATAAAAGAAGTCATAAAAGCAGAAGTTCCTATTCCAGTCTATACTGAAACAGATGGCAGCCTAGTTAGGTATGGATTATTGTATTTCTTTTAAGATGAAAAATATAATAATAAATATCTTAAAGAGACATAAGGTTATAATTTCAAATAAATCTTAACTGCTCTGAACTCAACTGCGACGGAACTCGAAAATGCGACTGCATAGAACAGTGGTTAGGTATGTATGTATATATGTATTTATCTTGTCGGGATGGCTGTTATCTTTGTGGTGTCTTCCAGCGAAGTCGTATAGGTGCCCAAAGGCAAATCAGTCGCCAGCGCCGCGTCGTGTATATGCTAATCCTGGCGCGTTGGCTAGCAACCTACCCGCCAAGTGGAACTCCTTTTGACTTAAGGAGACAAGCTGAGCAGTAGATAGTGCGAATTACTGGAATTCCGTCACATAGCGCTCACGAATAGATTGCATAAATTCGTCTCAGATTCCAAAACATTTTATAAAAATCTAATAAACTCCAATACATTTTACTGCCAATCACTATTTAAAGGTTTGGTAGGAAATATAAAGCGTTTCAGACCTACCTTGCAAATACACGTCACAAACAAAATGCTGCGATTTAACCAGTTGTTAAAATTTTTTTAATTAAAAAATAAAACACCTAGATTACAGACCCAACTATACCTAACTATTAAAAATTGTTTTTATAAATAATGTTTGATTCAAATTTAATTGAATATCATTATGCTTTTTTTTATATAAATAACAATATATACTCAACATTGGCATACATACCTACATGTATGTAATATACATATATTACTAGATTTTCTACATATGTACATATATGAGCATGGTATATCGGTTTTATATAATAAATATTAAATTCAGTATAAGAGTATTTGACTTAATTATATTTGATGATAGTTTTTTTATAGAGGCAAATCGCCTGAAAATATGAATGATAACGTTGAAAAATTAAAAACATTAATTTTTGATTAAAGGTTGGATAAAACGCCATATACCAAAATAATTATAAATGTGCTAATAAAGAGATCCAGTACTTAAAGTGCAGTATCCAGTACTTAAGTTATAGAAAAAAGGCATTTTGGACTCTCATCTGTACTTTTATATTCATTACTCAAATATTATGTATAATAATAACTTGCAATACCAATAAAATATACTCGTCCCGAACGGATATCTAGTTAATAAAATAATACAACTATATTATTTATTATCGCGGAAATGAAGAGTTGATTCCATTTATAAGATAAAATAAGGAAAAGATGATATTTTACAAAAAAATAAAATTATCAACCTCATACATATCACTTATAAAAACATTTCAGTCAAACATAAGCATTCATCTTAACCACTTATCCGTTTAATTAATATTTTCATGAAATTACAAAACGTCCAACGTTCAGAATGTACTTGCAAATGATAAAATTATAGATTCGAAGTTACTATAGGGTTAAATTGATTCAATTATATTTTAATGAAGTTTACGATGATTCTAAAAACGAATCCTAAAAATATAATTACCTTTAAATAAATTGTAGACGTTAGAATGTTTAATATGTTACAATTTTTGATGTAAAAATATTTAATATGTTACTTGTTTTAATGTTATTATACTCGTTATGTAATATTTAACAATAGGACTTTATTACATTATCAATATATCTTTATTTGACTATTCATTTTGCTAAACGTGATTAAAAATAATATCAATAAATATTTTTCGTTTTAAATTTCAATATTTCGTTTACCTTTAATAATTGAAAAACGATCATATTCATGACAATATTAATTTTAAAATTTAAAAAGAGTCAAGTGACACGCATTTTAAATATATATAGATATTTTAGCGAATATAAAGCATAATTTTAATACATGCTGTCAGTTGTAGTTTTTTTTATTAATTAAATAAATTTGAAATGGAATGCAAATTGTCTGTGCTTGCTGAGGAATTCCCAAAATATTGCCCTAAAGTCGCCTTTCAAATTCTCTTTGCAATATACACGATTTCCGTTTTACGTATCCGCGCCGCGCCACCTGAGATACAATTCTCTCCGAAAATAAATGGGTCGGCTCTGGCGGGAATGGGTCTGCGATAGTATTCAACGCGTTAGAGGGAGATAGCGCAAGATCTCTTGACGTCCTCTTGCAGTGCCTGTTTTCCTTTTGTATTACCAACGGCTTCGGGTTTTCTTGGCGTGCTTAGGTGGAAAGCGCTCCTGAAATTGGCCAGGGTTACCATGTGGCCCGCGACAAATCCACACATTGCTATTCGGAATGGGAGCGGGGGCTAAGGGGTGGAGGAGGGTATTAGCAGTACCTCGCTTGTGAGACGTGCCGATATTGTGGTATCAGCAGAGTTTCCTTTATCGCAAACACTCTGAATATGAACCAATGTACAGTCAAGTGGAAAATAACCACTTAACGTTTTGGTCAGTATTCCTTGGCAGGTGTCCGCTGCTCTTGGTAGCGGTCTGCGCAGACGACATCTGCTAACGAATATTGACTTAAATATTAAGTGGTTATTTTGAACTTGTCTGTACTTAAAAATAACAGAACATTGAGTTTACAAAAACTATTTTAATATAAAAATTATTAAAATATTTTGCTAGCTCCATTAATGGTAAAATATGTGTAACAAATTATAATAAACGAAGCTATTACGCACATCGTTTCTACTTGTGTATATGTATAGATGAATTTGTAATAATTTTAACTAACTGGTCAGTAACAAATAATACGTTCCAACAGCCGTGCTGTCATATTTTTGAAATTCGAATATGATTGTTAAAATATTGTGTGCATATTCGAATGTAAGTAAACAAGATATTTTAAGAATAGGTTCTATGGCCAAAATAAATATAGGTTTGATGATTTAGAGAAAGCCCTGCTCTGAGGCAAAATCCGAAGCCCAAGACTAACACAAGGACATCTGTGGATGTTCAACGCGGCTATATTCTAGGCAAACTACTTACCAGGGGCCTGCCTCTTTATGCAAATACATCGGGTTGCTATTCTTGGGCGGGCGGGGGGGGGGGGGGAGGGCTGGGCGGGCGGTCATAACTCGAGAGCGGACGGCCACTGTGGCCACTGGCTACACCCACGTCAGATAAGAACGATGGCGCGGTCCGATGATTCTGATAATGTGATGAAAATGCGGGCTTATGAGGGGAGCGCGCGCCCACCGCAGATGCCGTATTCGGCGAATGATGGGAGTAGGTGAATTCAAACTTTTTTTTCTCTTCATTAATTTAAAAATATATTGAGTATAGTGTAAAATAAAATTGACATAATTTATATTTTACCTCTAATTTTTTAATGTTGCCGAACCACACACCATCTTATATGGCGAAAATTGCTCATTATACGTATTATTTTATTTAGAAAGTTTATTAAAGTATCGAAAATATTATTATTATTTATAAAAGGCAGGTAACATAGCTGATAAGCCTATATCTTATTTAGTATCAAAGTTGTTATTATTTTTCCTTCTTATTTATTTCCTCATTTTTTTTCGTAAGTGTTCATCTAGACGGTTTTAAAACTGGTTTGGCAATGTATGTAACTTCATACAGTGCCAGTACAGTTGCGTATTTTTATCAAACGTGAATATTTCTTTTAATTCTGCACAATCATACTGAGGCTTTTTATATTTTAAACGTCTTAATGAGGTTCTTTCTATCTCACCTCTCCTTTAATGTCTGGAGATTGAGAATATGTTTTTTAAAACTTAAAATAAAATACTGATAACGTCGACCAAAAGGCATCAAAATAAATCGTATACAGATTGTTTTTAAATTTAGGGCCCTCCTTTCAGGGTATTGATCTACATTAATCAGCATAAAATATTGTGAAAATGTTTCTCAATTACAAGTAAAATTTTTAAAAATACATAACGATAACATAACTAGTTTATAAACTAGCGGCAAAAGGTTACAAATATTTCCTTACCGAATTACTCTGTGAATCAGGGTATCGAGTATTTTTTAAAGATATTTCTTAACAGCGGAATAAATGAATGAAAATAAATGAAATTTATAAAATTGAATAAAGGTATATATGAATAATTAATATATACATATGTATAATGTTTTGTGTGCTCGTATGCCGGTCTGTTAAATATGGCGTCTCATTTTGAAGTTAGTTAGAACTACATTTTAGCAATGACTTGCGTACACTACTTCGTCGTAATGAAATTTCCGATAAAAAAAATATTATTCCTATCTATAAATTTAAAGTTTAAATATCATAATTTCCTCTTCAATATTTTATCCGATCGGGTAGTTACATACTATTTGCGAGTTTTATTTCTGAAGATGATGTGTTATTCGTTTAAGAATGTAATCCTATATAATTAATAAGGTTGGTCCCTAAGATAATCCCCATACAACACAAATTAAGAAATAAAATTTATAGTGAAATTTTAAATCTTATCCATAGGACCAATATATTTCAGGTGATACTTTAGGTCCTCCGCAAACGAAAAGACTTATGTAAGGTGTTCTTACTGTGTAAGTTACAGCCAGTGCTCTGATCTGCTCTGAACTCTGATCTAAATAAATAAACAGGCAAGGAGTATAAGATATTTTATCATATACGCTGACAGCATACGTCGTCACCGCAACCTACCCGGATCTAGAAAAAGACTTTCGCGGGAAAAACCACTTCGGATTATTCCTTAATCCATAAAATATTGTACTTTGAGATACCTACTGTAAGTACACTTGGTGTACTACTGTAAGGACATTTAGTCGTTCCGTTTCGTTAGAGTGCCTCGACTATTGAACAAACGGTCGCAAATTCGAATCCGCAAGGTTTAACTCCATATTCCCCCTACTATGACGATCGCTTTTTACCAGAATCATGTTTATGAATTTGTTTTAATTGTCATATATGAAATTTATCAATAAAGAAAAACTAGAAAAACAGTGGCCTTTTTTCTTGCAAAAGCACTTATTCCATTTAAATGCCTTCTTACAGAGTCAGCTGATAATGCGTTAGGCATACCGCAAGAAAGTTGTCGTCTCTGGCACAACATTGCTGATCACAAATAATTCGTTATACACATAATTAAAAAATATGTATCTGCTTGTACCATCTTTGATAGTTCACCGAAAATCTTTTTACTAACAAAAATATCCATAAATTTTGCTATGGGTTTAACTACGAAATCTCAAAAGAACTAACCTTTACATTTGGTGCCAGTTTTTTATGAGAATCTCAAACTATTTAAAATAATAGAAATAACTAGCTGTACTTAGTAAATACCAGATAAACGAAATTAATCTGCACTGAATCCTAGTTTTAACTAAGGAAAACCAGTTTTGACAAGGAGCTATTTTTATAGCAAGTTTTAACTAGTGAAAATTAGTTTTCACTTGTATAAAATAAAAACTAGTTGTAACAAAACCCAACTAAACCCATCAAAACTAAATTTAACAAAGGAAAACGGGTTTTAATTGAATTCGAGTTAATTCATAATTGATTTTTTTTTAGAAATATGTAATAAATAAATTATATTATTTTTATGGGTGTCAAACGTAGACTAAAGCTTCGAAGCCATACAATATTCGCAATAAAACACTGTAACCCGATACGGTGCAGCACTTCAACCCGCCCAAATAGACGTTAAAACAATAATAATCGAAAGGGAGGGTGTGTTTTTTCGCCCAACGGGAGTGTGCCTGGCGCACCCCTAAAGTAATTAAGAAGTGACGCGGTGAATTTCAATCAGGTGGGCCGACACGGCGCCACGCCGCGGCGCGCCGCGGCATTTCCTAGGGGATTCTTTACGCGATAGGGTTGTGAAACACTGATTTCACGGAGCGCGAAGAGTGACAGTTTCGAGTTTCAGCCTTTTGTGCGAAGGTGCGGGGCTATGACGGATAAAGGTGGTTAGGCACGGCGGGGGGCGTGAAACCCAAACGAACCCCATAGTGAAATGTAAGCCGAGAAACTTGGAGGAATGCGACACAACATCGATAGGGTGTCTTACTTAGGCTACTACTTTTTCTCGATTCTCCATCAAATATCTTCCATATCACAGGCTAACATTTCTTAAACTATTTTACTTGTTAATTTAATACATCGTATTAATTGTAAAAATTTTGCCTAACGAGACTATTGTTTGTTCAAAGAACTTTGAAGAATAAGAAGAGAGACTTTTGTTTGTTAAGGCGAAGAACATCCTGTGAACGATTCTGACCCCACAAATCGTTGCATGCAAAAAGAAGCCTTGTACGATGAACGGAAAGGTGTAAACTCTATGACGGCATGAGCGATGTTTACTCACACCGCGGCCTACCATTTTGTAAGAAATATTGATAGCAATAAGTTTTTTTTTAAATAACGGATAAACATATTTTAAAAAAAAATTGTTTTAATAATATTTTTTTTCGTAATTTAAAAACTTTTAGCATTAAAAATTATTTCCGTGTTTGAAAATTAAATATAACTTTAACCGTTTGAGGCCACCTTAAAGGTAATAGAAATCAGCCGTATTATTTATAGTGCGGTAGGTTTTTAGGTCGTTGAATGAAACATGATCTGAATTAATGAAGCGTTTACCAAAATCTATATAAATGTTAAATAGAACTTTTGTTAGAAGCGATTCTTGTTGCACTCCAGAGGGGCTTTGAAGAAGTTTGAACTGTAACCACTAACAGCTTGGTGCCGATTGCTGATATAAGGTAAAAACCACCTAAAAAGGTGTCCGTGGATACCGAGATTTGATAACTTTATAATATTATGCAGTTTTATAAAAAAAAACCGTGTAAATAGTGTCTACTTAAATGCGTTTGTCCACTTGGTTATACAGGTAATATGTGAATTCACATATATTCGATACGACTGACTGATGCTCAGGCATAAACCCATGTTGGAGATTATTAGACATGTTTGGTCTTTTTAGATTTTTTTTTTCTGTTGAGTGGTTTTAAGTGGGAACTATGTATGAGGCAAAGTTAGTTTATTTGAACTATCTCGACATCACATATGTGTATTATAAATCGCAATTTTAATCAACCCTTCATTTATCTTTTTTTTTAATTTTATTGAACTTCGGATCCATCGATACCAAAGGGTTAATTTGGCTTCCATGCTAATGGTGTTTGTGGTCTCAGAGTAGTCGCGTCGCCTGCGGTCACCATAAAGACAGAGAGAGAGAGAGAGAGAGAGAGAGAGAGAGCTGTGTAATCCTTTTCACGACTATTTGTTCGTTGACTTCGCTCTAGAACGACACACCTTGATCCTTGGCCATTTTCGTGTGCCTCACTCCGCCCAGTATCTTACCTAAATTGCTCTTCGCGCAATGCCAGTAAAATGCCGCCGAAGCAATACGACTAAAATACTTGACGCCGCTCTCTTCTCTCTTCCAATAAATGGACATTTTGATCCGTCTTTTATCCGTCTGATACTCTACGATTGAAGCACCATTATTGTCCTTTGTCTGGTAAGCTTATATTGATACATTGATGCGTTATTGTTTCTTTTATATTTTATAGAAAAAAAAACCCTACCTTGCATTTGATATATTTGTATTTATTTATTTTTCATGAGTAATTTAATACGTTGGAATGATTCACATTTTTAAAAACAATATATTTAAAATCACATTTTATACTGCATACAAATATTTTATTCTACACATGGATATTATCTACAAAAAAATAAACTGATTTAGCAAGAGCATTTAATACAATATATAACTACTTAGTACTTAGTACTTTTTAAAGTTAGTACTTCATACTAACTTTAAAAAAAAAAACATTAAACTTAGTCTTTCCAGAATAGAGTGTCACTCATTTCGTTGTATTTATAAAAGCTTTTTCAATAGATTTCATTGTAATCAGTGTTATATATATTATCTTTAACTGGAATATCTAATTGATATTTTTAATAATTACAATTTCAAATAAAATATACTTTATATTTAAACTGAATAATTATCATAAAATTTTATGGCATAACAACTGTAAAGTGATAAGGACAATTATGACATACCACTGTTTTGTTTTATAACAATTCACACTTTATTCGATTGATATTTTGCAAGCTAATGTGGATAAGAGTGTAAAAACAGGTATGTTGTGTACAGGTATGTGGTACAATATTGAAAAAATAATGTTTTTTTTATAAAGGCAAAACGACTCACGACTAAATGTTTTATTGAATCTAAAGCATACTCGTATTTGGAAATTAAACTCGCTAAAAAGTTACATTTACCTAAAACTTGTAAAATATATTTTATGTTTATATTTTATCGAAGATATGGATTTACTTTGTGTTTTAATTATGTATTAAAAGAACAAGTAATAAAATAAAAAAATATAATAAAAAGAAGTTTGTTTTTATTTATTTCTGGAACACTTTTTATACTATATGAGTCCTATTTATAAATTGTTTTTCTAGTAATAATAATTCATTCTGTTTCAAGATAAGACCAGTGCCTATATAGATAAAGGATAGCTGAAATTTATTGTTTTTTTTACTCTTATTTAAAAATATTAAATGTATTTTAAGGCAGGTATATTTAAATTTTTCTATTTAAACCCCTAAAAAAAGATACTTAGACTTTTGTTATTACTGTATTCGTCGATAGAAACATGCCGCTCATACTAGATTTTAATTTTAAATTGCTGATCATCTACTAATATAATTGCATTTTAATCAAATAATCGTATAAATCTGTTGGATTGATAGTAAATGTTCTATTGTCAATCTTATGCTTAGAATCAAAATTGTTTACTCTTCATGTAAGAAGATAAAAACCGGTCAACACTTTCGTCGATTCAACGAGTCGATTTGTATTCTGAGGACGGAGAGACACTAAAGGGACAACGACCGCTTTGACACATAAAGAATGACCTTTGCCTGATATCGGTTTAAAGTCAGGGCATATCGCTCGCATAACGCTGATTGTGGGCTATAACGCAAAAGTGGATCATTTTACTTTGTAAAACAACACAACAGCCGAGGGCTCTCGGGAGCAAATTGAGGGATCATGGCGGCAATAGTTCGAATGTCAGCCCTTGCCTTCAGCCTGAGCGGTTACTGGTTAGACAATACGCACGAAAGATATACCATTAGCATTATAGCCTATTACTATAAACTCTGACATGATTACGTATTAAATTGTGCTTAAATTTAACTTACTGGGATGATATTTTTCTTTACGAAAGAAAAAACTCTTTTACTCGGGTTATTTATTTAACCTTTTTTATCCGTATTGTAGGAAAAGTTCAAATAAAGCTCAACTAGGCCACATGTGCCTGTGCTAAAGTCATGGGAGATGGTGGTAATGAAGCGTCAAAGCGCAGATATGGGGTAACATTGGAAAAACTTTAAAAAATCCACAATTTTGGTGGTGCACACTCCTAAACCACTAAGTATTTAGACGAGTAGTTTATAGTATTATGTACATTAAAGACTTATCTTGTATTTCTTGGAGGCTGATTTTTTTAAGACTTATTTTTGAATTTAAAATATAAATTAAATAAATAAATGTATTCACTTCTTAAATATATTCTTAAATGTATTCACGTATTAAATAAATAAATGTATTCGCCTCTGGTTAGATAATGAAGCATACGATTTACCCGAAAAATAGTGCATTTTGTAGTAGTTATTAGCAAAGCACAGTTATAAATTTTACTAAATTTAGTTACTAAATTTAGACAATATATTTCGACAGGTCGTAAATCATCATTCGCACGCATGCCGCGGCAACTATCGATCAATACTTTTACGGCTAAGGATTAAGGGGCGACATTAGCATGATCAAAAGCAGTATGTTACGATGTCTCTGTTGAATAATATTCTGGCATAGGATGCGTCTTAAAAATTGTATTACCATGTGTGGATTCGAACCTGCCACCGTCGGGACAATAGTTCAACACTTAACCACGATTTCAACGCTAAACTTACTATTTGCACACTATAATATTATCAATAATATAAAAAAAAAAATAATTAAATAAATCGATTGTCGTAATTTTTTCTCTCTATCAAATGTATCCTCAGTCAACGTTACATTCGTCAACCTCAGACCACTTCATAAAAACTGCATTACGCGTCTCGCCTACAGATCGCCCTCAAATCCTCGACACATCAAGACCTAACCGCGAAACATTAGTCCTAATTTGAACACGGCTGCTGTATGAAGAGCGCCATCAACACGCCGACAAAAAGCACTCTATATTAAAAGATGTTAAATAGGCAATGAATATGCAGGCTCACGGCAGGGCTGAGTTCAGAAGTATGGCAAAGTGGCGGGGGTTGGGGAGGGGAGGGGGTTTATACATACAGCAGCGCCCCCACGAAACGCGCGGGGCAACCTTTGTTTAATGGAAATTATTATAGGGTGCAATTATAGAATATCGATGGGAATTTCTGCGAATTTCAATGATAATTTCCATATTGGGTCACGATTTAATTTGGCGCGATTCAATTGCGGGCACCAACCCTTCCAGCGAGCCTCTCTTCATCCGTGTGACGTTTAACCTTCAATACGTCCAATATTCGAAATTCGCATAAGCGCCATTGTGTTTCTTCGAATTTCGATAAGCTTCCAAACCAATATTCCGCACGAGTTCTAAATGTTAATTACTTATTAACTTATAGGCCAACAGATACTTTAAAATAATTTAATACTTTAAAGTAATAAAATACTTTTAAATAATAACGATTTTCTTCGTTCATAAAGGGTTAAAATACAGGTTGTCTATTTAAAGTACATCCACTACAAAGTAAAATCGATATTCTTTGAGTCACATCTGCCTAATTTTAAGGACTACAAATTGTATTTCTACATCGTAATTAAAATAAGGACCTTATTTGGCATGCATACCTATGCTATAAAAGGGGAAGCTTATTGACAATCTCTACCGGTCAAACGATAAAATGTTATATGTAAATATAATAATATCGTCTTAGGAAATACCTAGAGCGAGTAGTATGAAATGCAAATTAAAACCAAAATTAAATTTGTCAAACATAAATAATTTATTTTTTTAAACCATTTTATAGACCCAAGCTAGGTACAAAGAAAAGGATTTTAAATAGAAACAAGATGACCTTTGAGACGGACGTTTAAATGTCAAGATTGAGGTCTTTAATAATATCCCTATTATTGGGGATAACCTAACTGATTGAGTTTACTAAACAAAATTAAACTAGGTTTAACTCGCTGTTAACTTATTTTTTAATAGGCTGTTACTTATTATCTATTAGGCTTCCTTGAGAGAGAACAAATGGAAGCTTAAATAAGCAATCACGGGAAGGTGATTGCTTTCAGTGTATAAAAAATCGCATAGCAGAATGTCCGCGATAGAGGTCCTAGACATAAGTAGTTTCTGGTGCCTTATGCATGACAGTGCATGCATTTTATTTTGGTTAGGCATAACGCAGTAATTGTTAAATCGTTTTCAACTAATTGCTTAGGTCCAATTTCTGAATAAGAGAAGTTGCAATACATCATTTGTTAGGTGAATCATCTGGTACAGCCTGAAAACGTCCGAATGTTTGCTATTAAAAATGGCCCTTGAACCAAAGAGTTAAATTTTGTTACACTCATTATTATGAGTGGTCAGAAGGTTGTCATATTTAATTTAATTTAATATATAGGTAGTTTCTTTTTAAAAAATTGTTTTTAATACATTTTAAAAGTCAACTCCTATTCAATGACCTATATCTGGTCAGTAACACCTAGCCTGATTACTTATTTCCTTACGTAATTTAAGTATAGTTAAGTACCTAAAAATCCCAATACCTCAATAAATAGATTTATTTTATATAATGAAAATTCAGGCCGTAATTGTGTTTTTTTTTCAACTACTACACCATTAAATTTTAAATTTCATAGGTATTGCAAGGAATTAAGGCAAACAAACGCTAATGACGTATTTGTACACGCTCGGAAATGACTCAATAGAAATATATATGATTATATGATTATATCGGTTAACTCACCGAATTATGGAGGTAAAAGAACCTCAATAAGTTTAATGAATTACGCTCGAATTTCGACCACTGGGCGACCTCTAGTGGAAATCAATAAGAAGAGACGAGCGTCGAAAGAGATGAAGCAGGCAGGCCATAATTGATATGCCAGAGACGCGCAATTCGAGTGACAAATGTCCATTTTAGTTCAGACCCCAGGAGAAGGATTAGCCTAAAAAAGTCCGTCGGCCACGCGCATAGGGTTCTGAATCGTAGACGAGGTCGCACGGCCATTGGGGCGTTTTGTACGCGGATTAATTAGTCAATTAATGGTCGGAGGGTCTTCGCGGCGCAATTAAACGGCGATTTCGTTTTCGCTTGACGTCAATGTCCAAATGGCGCTTGACCGAATGGGACCGCCGAGGATTTCGTAAACCGCTTTCAAGACTTCTGCGTGATTCATTTTATTATTAGTGGGTGGTTTTATTGTATCGGCTTATAATTCAACTATAATCGATACTTACTTATACAATTACCATTATTTTTATTTATGCACCATGTTATAATCATAACAATAGTCATTCCTAATTAAGCATTGCATTTTTCAAGAAACACATAAGAATATTTATGATGATACGTATTCGTGAACCAGAAAATATACAATAAGCATAATACTTTCTTTGTAAAATGTATTTATAATAGTATATATTTTGATTTATGCATAAAAATATGGATGCAAGTAACAATAAAATGTAGGTACCTAATGAATCTACGCGCGTGCAAAAGTGACAATACCTACTGTTTAATGACCCTACTTTAGTACTAGCGTTAAGCCGGTTAGGTTAGGTTATGACTTACAGCTGCAGGTCTAGTTTCCTGCGCTCTAGCGACCTCGGTCACTGGCTGTTTGATGTAATAGTATGGCCCAAGCAACGTTTTCGTAACTCGATTTTAGCGAGACTCATTCTTCCCAGAAGAATTAGGTGACGGAAACGTTGCTAGCTCCGTTACTATTACATCAAACAACCAGCGACCAAGTTGCGAGACTAGACATACAACCAACCGCTGGTAGATTTTTTTTTAAATAAGAAAAGAAAAATGCTGTAAGTTTTTCATTTACAATTCAACCTTAATGTAATTTAACCTTAATTTTCACAAAAGATTATATTTTAAATATCACTGTGATTATTTAAGCTTTGTCCAATGTATTGATTATGTAATATTTTTTGCTAAAAAAGATAATAATTCATGCATTCATAATTCTTTATAACCTATAATCACTTTGAACTTTAAAAAGGTGCAAACTGTTGACATTTAATAAATTTTATTTTCTATTTATTTATTTAATAATAGCAAGAATTCAATAGCAATTGTATAAAGTATATATATTTCCCCCTATATGAAACAGGAGCCCTGTTCAACCGCCAGGGTGCTTCCCAAGTGCGCCATAGAAAAGTATTGATCCATTGTATAAAGTTGTCGCCGTAAATCAAAGTTCCAGGATTGACAGTCCACTGCGTCCCAGCACTCCCAACCAGGATGAGACGGAGGATAAACTTGAGACAAAGCCCACCCGCTGTGTAATTGATACGGAGATTACCTTAGCAATACTTAACGCGGTGAACTTAGAACCACCTAGACGGTCCTAACTTTAACTTTAGCGTAATAAACGGGGACATTCCCAAGTTGAATTTCCATAATATCTCGACATACATTATCGTTTGCTAGTATGCCTTGCAATGCCGTTTAATACTATGACAAACATTTTTTTGACTTCTCAGTATTGTCTGAAAAAATGTTATTAGGATTTCACAGGAAATACGTGTTTATGAAAACAATATTAATATGCGCTCTATGTAACCTACATGTGGTAAATTAGAAGATGGCAGGAATGCAGTTTAAGCCCAGGACTCTTTAGTACCAAAACAATTACGTCATGAGCGGACAATCAGTTGGTATAGGTATTTAAAAATTGTTTAATATTATCACACTTTATATTTTTTTATTCGTAAACCATGTCATCTTGACAAATCATATTTGAAATCGCATTTTCCAATCAGCTGGATTTTTTTATCTGGAATGGTCTCAAAACAGTCTGTGCAAGAATATATTAAAGTTTTTTAGTTTTGACGAAAAATATATGATTTATTTTGTCCGGAAATTGTCCGTTATTAAAATACTATAATTAAATCTATTTATGTAAAATACTTTTACTTTTAATCAAGCTTTAGATTAATGTCAATATTTCTTAATTGATAAATGGTCCTTTTTATTATTATTAATTGACAAAAGGAAAAAATAATTAGGTGAGCAGTTTTATTGGTCATTCAAAACCCCATAGTTTAACATATATTAGAGGACTAGCTTAACTAAAATCTGTGAGCTTTGACCTCATATGAGAATTGTCAGCTGTGCACAGAAGAGGGATAAAAAAAAATAATTTACCAGTAAAATTATCTTACTAAAATATTTTTAGAATTTTAATGTATGCTCGTTAAAAGTATTAAATGACAAATAAAAAACCAAGATTTTAAAAAATAACATTTATGCTAAAGGATTTGTTTTTGTTTTATTTTATTTTCTAACCAATTAGATACCTTAAATTTCGCTACCAATAAGTAGGTATCTCCCAATCATAAAATATTGTTAAGTTAGGCCTAAATAATCCTGTTTGAATTTGGTCATGTATTAATCGTTATACTATTTTTTTGTAATTTACTGCTATTCATTTATTATTTGGTTTTTTTTTAAAAAAAACCTAAAATAAAATTTATTTTAACCCCTATGAAGAAATTCTAGGAATCTCATTGTTTTTTTTAACTTCTATATTGTGTATGCATGTTCACTCAATATAAGCAATAATTGTATATACAGGTGTATTTAAAACCACTCCTGTCCTTTGAGGCGGTTGATCTATACCAATACTAAAAAATTCTCACGAAAAAAACCTTTCATATAAAGATATTGTGCCTAAACTCTTTTATTTTATGCTGTTGAATATTGTGTGCGCGTCGACCACATCTAGATTAAATACTTAGAAAAGGTATGGCCAAGGTCGAGAACAGCCAGTCAGTAATCAGTACCGCGCCCGTCCCCTTCATGCCCAAGATCTTAACACCACCCCTTTTCGCGAATGCTGAATTCTCAAAGATTCTAATGGTTATTCATTTATTTGTTTTTTTTTCCTCGCAATTGAGAAAAAAAAAACATTATATTTTGCTGATTAATGTTTGATTTGTAGTATATAAATTTAACCTTTAAATTTCTGTTTGAATACGAAAATATATTTTTTTCGTAGAACGCATGAAGTTATGATTATATTTCAGCTTTTCACTTTAGGCTAGAAAATGGGAACGATAATGTCACTCGCCTATTAACGGCCCACTAAACTGTGATCTGAATGTTTAAACAGGTCGCGGAAAGTGTTTGAGATTCAGCTCCGATGTTTTTGGGATAATCTACTTAATCGCAAAACTACAGGCGAGCATTGGGGGTTTTTAGCCATACCCATTCCGAACACGTTTCTTCAGCCGCCCGCACAATACAAACAAAACAAGCACACTAAAGATTATAATATTAATCGTTGTAGCAACGAAATCGGGTAGCATTATTAGAACAAAATGGTAATGGTATACCCACCTAACTATGGAAATCTGATAGATGATAAACATATAAAAGATGCTGAAAGATACTAAAACACGCAAATAAGTTTATATTTTAAGTGTCATTGAGAAAATAATAAATTTTGGTTATATTCCTGCATGTAGAAACAAATATAATATTGTAACGTATAGTGCTGTATTTGTTAGGAAAGCTGTCTCGATAGCCTTTAAGTTATTTCGTTTTTTGAAAATGGAACATATAGACGATTAAAAAAAATGTGATTAATGGAGTTAGGTTAGTTTTCTGGAAAGGAATAAAAAGTTGTTTTTACAAAATTTTAAACTTTAGATTTAAATAGCCTACAATTTTTATGTAGGCTCTTAGAAAACAAATTAAATGTTTAATTGAATGTTTTTACATTCAATTTATTTGCATTTGTACTTTTCGAGTTGATTGATGCAACAGGACGGACAGTGAATTCACGAGAATTTACTAATTAATGAAAACCAATTTACTATATTATCTCATACAAGCAATGATGCCTTATCAGAGTTTTTTCGTGACAATGTTTTACTTAAAAGGATAAAATATCTAAAGTACTAGTAGCAAAAACGCATCTTTCGAAATACGGCCCAATGAATTTGCATGTCTTTGAAACAGTAACTAGCCATTATTGCGAGTAAATGAAACGGTATATTCGAAACACTTAAAATTGTAAACGTTGCGTGGAGGTTGCTCTCGGCTCGGCACCGGAACACACTCTAATGAAAGGGTGCGCACAAAGTGAATATGTAAATCCATTGTTTGCCGTTTTAAAACATGCTTTTTCGGTAAATTGTTTTCGGGAGATAGCAATGGAGCGACACGAACGGTTACTGTGTTGACTGTCGCGATCGTCGAATAATTACATCTCTAACGAGGGTTCCTTTCTACCACCTAAAAGTATACACACACATACACATTCTTTAGATGTTTAAACCTGTTTAGTAATGTTTAGTTATATGCTTTTTAGGAGTCTGTGGTAAGTAATTTGACCCGGGTTAAATCACAAAAAAACTTTAACGGAAAACATGCTGAAAAAATTGCTTCCTTGAAAAATATCAGCTGAGGTATTTATTTGTTAGAAATAGAAAACCGTAGATATTTATTTTATACATTATTTCATTATTATAAAGAAGAATCTTAATATGTACTTTCCGACAACGTGCCAATATCAAATTTGATACATCATTTGTATTCCTGTCTGTTTTATGAAAAATATCTTGAAACTGTTCAACGTTTCAAATGACGACACAAATGGGTAGCTCCATTATAAAGTTTTCATATTTCACTTTTCATATACCAGCTCGTCATTTTAAATTTGCTACATTAAAAAAAATCTAAATTCTAAAGTCTAGACCGATAAATTAATAACCAAATTGCAAATGAAAGTATCGCGTGATGTGCCGGAAAAAAATCTATTTTAAATTACCTATTCGTCTATTTTAAATGAAGACTTTTAGCTTGAGATTTCTACAAATGCGACGCAAATGCTTTCACACTTTGAAATCCACTTTCGAAATGCATCAAGCATTTCACAATGTGGTTTCAGCGATCCACTTTGTTAGGAATCTGGGAGAGGCTTTCAGCTTTTCTTTGAAGTCTTCCAAGAGACGTAAAGGTACCGAATGAACGAACACTCTCGAATGGAAGACAGTGGAAGAAGTTCGTTGACAATGAAACATTTTCTATTTTTATTTGGGTTTCGTAAACTTTTCAATGAATACCTACCATAATAATGATATACTCGTACGAGTATGATCGCATGCACTAGATGGATTATTAATTTAGCGAAAAAAAATATACTAGAAATAAGCCAATTATTGACATATTTAATAATGTGTATTATTTAGGCTTACGGAAAGCTATTCTAAATTAAATATGTTAATTAAGAAATAACACATGAAAATTAAAAGAAAATATTTGTTTATTACAGAATTTAAATAATAACATCAGATTAATTATTTTTCTTCTTTTGGTTCTTAAATTAAAAACACAGTTAACAGATTGTACAGATAAAAAGTGTATCGCAGTTTTTAGTAATCATGCTATAATTTTTGGTAATCTTAATTTTATTCCTGTTATTTTGTTGTCATTCGGTGACCACAAATATATAAAAAAAAAAAAAAAAAAGCCCAGAGATTTCTGGTTTTAAATATGTATATTAAATGGCTGTGTGAAACAGTTGCAGCTCGCTTTCGTGGTAAAAGTTTAACAGTACTTTTTGGTTTAATAGCTTAAACAAAACAGCTACGAAATTTTACGATTTAAGAGCTGTATTACGTCAAAAACATGCGTGATTATGATAACTATACATACTCACTAAGTGTAGATTATTTAGTAAGCGGTCTTATTTGGTAGTATATAAATAAAGCGGACCATACTCAATGTTATTATTCCGCTTTATTTTGAAAATATTCAATTTTTTCTTCTGCCCATACTTGAGCCAGTGTGGCTCGTAAGTTTGTAGTGCCAGTCTGGATTTTGTTTCTAGAATTCGAAGCTATTTAGCAGGCTTTAAGTATCCTTTATATATATCACTGGCTACAATTGAAGTCGCTACTTGCAAACCTTTTAAGTATTGATTGTATATGTAATTATTATTGCTCTCAACAGTCGGTTACGGCAAAGACGTCAGTGGGTTTAATCGAGTGGTTTCGCAAACCCTAGTACTATTGTCAAATGGTGGCATCGGTACCAATTTCATGCTGTTACGTAAAATCTAGGTATTTGCTTATTAACAATGAAACATAGAATTTTCGAGTCATTTAGAGTCATGGACTATTTTCTACTGTCGTGTTTTAAAACGCGCGTTCGTCGTGATTCTTTTCATTCCGCGCGCTTTGCGTTAAATAGTTTTAAAAAGTTATCCTAGAAACCTAAAAACGTATATATTTTCAACAAAGCTTTTTTTGAAATAAGTCATTTACATCGTTTAAAATATATTCTTTGAATAGATAATTTCACGGTAGCCAGCCACGATGGTATCGCAATTTTGGCATTTTTTTTTAAAGCAGATTTTAGAAATAAAAGAGTTGTTAAGAGCCTGATTATAATAACTGAAATAGTAAAACATAAAATCATATGTTTTATTTTTCCGGGAGTGTATTTTTAATCGATCAGCATTGGCTGTATTGGAATAATATGCATTATTCTGTTAATTTTACTGCAACAAAAATATTCATTTAATCAGTACGGAAAAAAAATACACGGGTTAGCCTATAACAGTAATACTAGGGTGAGGTTAATGCTATGGCTGAAGCGAAGATTCTTATTAGTTTTACTAGTTTTTCCAGTTAAAATCTCGACCTTAGGCTAATCTTAGGCTCAAAGCTTGATTCTAGCAGCGCTTAGAATCAAGCTTTGAGTGCGTCTGAATTTTAGGAGAATTTTGATTGTTGTATTCAGAAAATTCAGCAAAAGGTACCTCGAATATTTCCCTTCTGTCGTTAAATTTAAAAGATGATTATGGTGATTCTAAATTTCGAAAATGGAAAAGCGCTGAACGGTTTCAGAAAAGAGGTCCAGGCACACTGACGGCTTTAATCTTCTGCAAAAGCTACAAGCGCTGCATAGGACCTCTAGTGAACAGTTATCGGCAAATGAAAAGAAAGTATTTTTGAAACCGTAAATTCCTTGTCCAATATAATTAATACGGCAATAAAACTTAACTTATTACTACGTACTATAGAAGTCCCAATAAAATATGTTAAGGGACATAAACCCATTTTCAAAGTAAAAGGGGAAGATCTCCTTTTATTATGCATGGCGGGTTACCTCCGTTATTAAAATGGCTTCGATTTCACGATTGATTTAATATGTAGGCGGTTTCGGCCCACGCCGTAAAAGTCGCTTTATTGCTGGCTTTTGCCCACACAATAACTCTTGGCGAGAGCTTCGAATAATTTATGAATAACTTGATGGAAAAGCAGACGAAGTATACATAATTGATTGAAAATACACAAAAGCTACGCTCTTTTCTCAAAATGACTACACACAAAAATTAACTTGCCAAAAAATATCAATCCCTTTGAGATAGAATTAAACCTATCTCTTACAATAACACGGTTAACTGGAAAGATGTAATGTAAATATTTTTATTTTAATATAAACACGGGTAAGTATCTATCTTTATGTTTTTTTTTTTTAGTTTTAGTGAAAGTAGTCAATTAAATTTTATTTGATATCATGAACATATCCGTTCAAAAATATACAGTATGTTTCTCTTGGGAATCAAGCGATCTGTCATATTCATATACTACATGTCAGTTGAAATGAAGAACCCCTCTCTGATTGGCCAACTTTAAATTAATAATCGTGACAAACGACGTGTCTCTTTAAAATCTTACGATTGAAATTCGTTCATTTATGACTTAAGCGGTGTTAAATAACCTACTTTATATTTTTTCTGTTTTAACAATGAACTTGTAATGACAAAACTTCAAGGTTCACCCAAAAATGTGGCTCCTTGATTTACCATTTTGAATTTATAGATGTGTAACTTTAAAATAATTCGATTCTCATTCATGAAAAATAGCATTAACACCGATGTACTCGTATATTCATCTATTACAAACTTAATCCTAAGACTGTTTTCAATAAAAAAAAAGAATTTATTTACAGAGACATTGATAAATAAGCGAAGAATAATAATTTAAAAACGGTTTAATCTTCCTGCCTTGTAAACATCTTTGTCTCGGAGCACTCAATTATTAAAGCATATTTCATAGGCTGTCTCGCTCTCAGATTTATGTTGCGTTCCGCACAACTCCAGCGAAAGCTATAAATTAGTTTTGTCCCGCTTACGCGGCATCGAAGCGAGCGAGACGGAAGACAAAATCTGTACATAATTAGGCGACTAATTACTCGCTTTAATTTGTCTAGGGCGGATCAGATGACGCGCTCGCGCACTACACTGAACATAGCACAGGACTGTCTCCTTGTTTGTAGGGTAAGAGAGGGAGGGGTAGGGGATATATTGTGACAAAATCATACTGTAAAATATAAAACCTGTAAAGTAGGCTGCAGCGATATAGTGCTGGAAATAATTATGTATATGTATGTATACACATAATATTAAACCGTTCTTATATGTTCAAAAAAAATAAAATTTTGTAAAAAAATAAATATTAGTAAATTCTAATGGTGAATTATGATTTAGTAAGAATACCATTGCTTAAAATCATATGCCCATAAACCTTCTATACATGATTTATTAATTAATTTAAAATAGAAAAACTAAATAAATGCCATTTATATTTAACACCATTCGTGTCGAAAAAAAAATAATAATTTATATGTGAAAGAAATATGTATATGAATGATTAATTGGGGAAATGTAGACTATGCGAGAATATGTTATGTGTGACTGCGTGCATGTGGATGATGGCGGCTATATAAAATTAGGATATGTATGCATGTATGTGCTTGAATAAAATAAGAATGGCTGTGATATCACATAATATCAACTGCTTTTATACAATGTTTAGTAGTAGTAAATTATTTAATCATAACCTGACGTTTTACAGTTGGGCTATAGAGGCGACGAGGGGGTATTGTTTAGGTCTGAGGCGATTAAAATTAATAAAATACAATGGTTTCATGACATTCTTTTAACCAATCATAAATTTTAATTTTATTTATTTTTTTTGTTTATTGTAAATAGAGAGGAGATAAACAAAGTGAATTAAAGGTACCTAGCTATTGTCTTTTGCTGAAGGTTTATATTTTAAAATAAATTATGTGGATGAAAAATGTGTATTTTATGGAAGAAGGTGTCGAATACATAAACGAAGAAGAACGGATTAGAACAAGACGCGGAGGGTGGATGTCGGAGTAGGAGAAAGCCCCGCATTTCTTGAAATGTAGATAAATATTAACAATTAAACATAATTGAATAAATGTTTCCCTTTTTTATTATAAGTCCTTTATAATTTATTTTGTATAAATCTGAATGTTCTACAGTGTGTCTCTTATTAAATCTTCAGTTCCACATTTTATTATTTTATGTATTTTTTTAGGTTATTATTTGGTTATTATCCATGTTTAAATAACATCACTCTAGTACAGCAGTACACGTTATAAAGGTGATGTAAAATGAAATGTATTATTTTTGTAAAAAATAAATTACGAGAAAAACGAGTTCAAAATTGAACAGAAATCATTTTAATGTTTGAGAACGCGTGAGCATGGTTTACTTGTCGATATATATCAACCCTCTAAAAGGATGTCAGTGAATTTAAAAACAGCCTGTATAAAGAAATAAATCTATTTTAAATATACATTTTGGACCCCCGACGAAAATGAATATTAGGTTTTCTGAGAATTTATGGTTAGGTATACGAAGCTGAAGAATTATTTTTTCAAATTCGGGTTTAAAATTGCATGGCCTAAAATCCGCGCTTTGTGTTGAGGCTGCTCCTGCATCCGGCGGTAATTCTCTTCCCTCTACAGTCCACGAGAGTCTTTTTATCTCGACTTCTTAGGAGCGCGATGCGGGGAATAATTTTCTTTTTTTACCTCTTAAATAAAAGCGATATGAACAAAGGGAGTGGAAGAGACGCGCGGCGGAAAAAGATCAAATTTCAGGAAAATTTTGCAGACAAACGTTAGCGTTTGAGTGCGTTAATGGAGGAAAATGGCCCTCAACGTCGCGGCAAAAGCGTTTCAAATCAAATTTACTCCTAAAATCTATTGAAATTTTATTTATATACCCTACATATATACCCTACGTATATAATATAAAGGACTTGTGATGTATTGACTATGAAATATGTGGTTAGTGTGGAATAGAATTAAAATATGGATCATTTATGCTTAAAACATTTCAAAATATTACAAACAAATATCCCAATAAAGTAATCAAGTAAGCTCAAATATGTATGAAGAACCTATAAATCTACGTTGTAACCACATTTACATGACACATTTTACCTTTAAAAAATATGACTGTTACCAACTTTCTACACCATCTACAAAATATGTAACATCTTATGTTTGGGGAAAATGACTAAATCTTAACGATTTGAAAAACAATCAGTACTACATATATTACATTAGAGGGTGTGTGGGTCGGACCAAAGATGTTAAATAGTAAAAAAAAATTAAAACGCGCAGAAGAACATTTCTTGAAAGCCTACCTATTCAGGGAAAAGTTTTAGATTTGAAAGTGCATAGTGTTATAGGAGTATTTGTCATTAAGAGAAAAGTTTCATTATTTTATGGTTGCCGTAATGATCCAGTGCCTAAATTATATCAATGTGAGAACTTGTGATCGATTTTTAATTTTACGTATTTTTAGTTTCACTACTCTGCTCTAAATAATACTGATACTAATTACATAGCAACTTGCTCAATGCTAGCGCAAGCACTGCTCATTACTTTTTTCCAATGTTGATAAAATTGATTGTAAAATATATTAAAACATACAATCTAAAAGGTTCTATTTTAAAGTCATTGGCGATTGTCTCGAAACTAGGTTTTTGCAAAAAAATCATGATTAATAATAAATATCAAACACACTTTTTACATACCCCGAAACACGTAGCAAATTCGAATATTATAACGAAATTGGTGTGAAATATTTCTATGGACAGAAGTTTATTTTATATAAGTAAACCAAAATTTAAAAGCGACGGAAATTCAATTTAAGGATTGCTGAAAAGTCCGTGACTAGTTTCAGTCCTGCTAGTTGCACATACTAGAGGTAATTTGCGAACACGTACGTCATGAAAATTAAAAAGGAATAAATAATCACAATTTAATATGCTAAAAAACATACTAGATTTTTAAAACGTGAAGAATACGTTGAAACATCTTTATGAAAAATATATACTTAAGCATTTTCAATTTCAAAATAATATTTTAAACAATTAATTGACATATTGTTATGTTTTTATTCAGATAACATTATATTTTATAACCGGGACGTCAGATCCGTTTGCCAGAAATCGTGATATTAGCACCTGTTTACCTTTTTAAAATTAATTTGTAACTATTGTTTATAAAATCTTTGCCTGTTAAAAAAAGAACTTGCGGCTCTGTGCGCAAAACTCATTCGCGAACTTCGAGCACGATTTGTAGGTTTTTCGCAAACGCAAAACTTTCACGTTTCCTGTAATGAATTTCATCTCAGCAGCTGTATAAATTGTATGCGCGAGTTACGTTTGCCGTATTGTGCTCTGCAATGCTAAATTATATTTGAGCTGCTTTATTTCAAACGCAAAAAGAAATGCGAATGCAAACGAAAGCCGGGCGTCTGAAACGCCGCGCCGGCAGGTACGGGTGGGTCTGTTTACGAAAGGCTCTAAATGTAAAAGATACCATCTCTCTTTAATGTTTGCGAAAAAAGTCATTACATTTTTCTATTTGTTTTTTTCATTTTCTTCGTGACCTTGTATAGTCATTTTCAATTTTGAATTTCTTTTCATTGATGTCCATAAAAGTTAGATGTATTACACCACTTAAAAGAGATTTAAGTGAACAGTATTTTGGTTTAAGATATAATTATTTTATGATTTATTTTACTTGGTTTAAGATATTTTTTATTGGTAACAAAAACATGACAGTATATGTTATAGCAAATACTATCTATGCATTGGAAAATATATACAAGTTCTGACACGCAAGTTCTGAAAGATTAAACGAACGAGCGAACGATTAAACGAACGATTAAACGAAGATTGAACGAGCGTATTAAATATATATATATATATATATATATATTTGTTTTTTTTAAATTACCAGCCGACTGACGTGAGAAATCCATCTAAATAATATTATTTTCATGGGACCTTAGCATGACGCCAAAAAAAATATAAAACAAAAAGTAAAATATCTTTGGTTTTTTCTTTATTTTTAACGACGTTAAAAAAACACGTGGAATGTTTTTAACCTTGTCTATTTAAAAATAAACTTAGTTAATTGGGTCTTTTTAAGAGTGTGTTAACTATATTTTTTCTTTTTTGAACATAGGTACATGGGGTACCTTACCTCCCTGCTATCTTATCTTTTATTTCCTTGGTTACCCTGTTAATTAAAAAAAAGTGTGATCTCACGGTTAAGATCTGTAAACATCATACCAAAACGATAATCATAAACCCCAGGCCAAGGGTCCAAATGTTTATACATCAAAAAAATGTAGTTATAAAATTAGCCTTTCATACTTTCTTTGCATTTTAAATAATTGATTATTCCGAGTGATCTTTATTTCTGTGGTTTAAATAGATTTTTTTTTATTTCTTTGGCTCGCTTGTAACCGTGCCAGTCGTGGTTAAAAAAAAAAGACACGTGTTTTACAATATATCAATATATTATGTTTATTTACTCTGATATATTACCGTTATGTAGCAAGAGTATGGGATGAGCTATGATCTGAGTTGAATATAAGAAGAGACGAGCTGACCACACCAGCATCTGGTGGGAAATCATCTTCGTTAGAAATCTTACCTGTAACAAAGAAAAAAATATATTACGAAAATGGCAATAAATTTTAATTTGCGACACTTTTCAATCTTAGATAATTTATAAAATCGACAGAAAAACTTATATTATCTACTCTATGAAAATAAAGTATCAAGATCGTTGCTTATTATCAGTACGTATTTTTTTACTAGGTTTTCGGTTTTCATAACCACAAAATTCCTTTTGTTATTTGAACGAGTTTGGAAGCTAATTATGTAAGTCTGTCCAATACAGCCTCAATTTAAATATTTACAACTAACATTGACCTCTGCGATTTATCCTTAGGGTATGCTACTCACAACATATTTCATTTAACTATTTAATTGATTCGTAATTATGTAGTTGCTTATTAAGAAGCTACTGTCTATAAAGCTACGAGGCAGATAATAATATTATGTAGGTTCTGAGATGGTATTGTAAAAATACAATTTAATGTTTATAAAATTATGTCCTAAACATAAAAAAAAATGTCCAAATCTAAAACATACACGAAAAATTAAATTATTAAAATTTAAAAAAATCGTACTACCATGAAATAATCAAATTACCAGGTCATTTGTACCTGCGCTTCGGGTCAAACACCTTTACATTTTGGTTTTTTTAATAATTGTATTCATTAACTTTATAGTGCAAGCGAACGGCCACAGACGCAAAAAGGGAAATATCACGTCAAAAGGATAACCTAAAAACATTCTACAGCAGCGAACACACAAAGTTCAGCAGTTTTATGGTTAAATAAGAAGATGGAAATCATGCCGACGTATATTGAAACGTCGTGTTATCTCCCTCCCGCACGCTTTGCCATTCAAAGGAATGTCAGCGCCATCTGCTGGATAGCAGGCTAACTAGCGCGGGGTCCATTCTCTAAACTCGAGCTATTATTATACCGGCGCGTTTATTCAGGATTTGCCATCGGCTATGTGAGGATCGATAGGAAATTAGCTAAACATTTAGTAGGTAAAAATATTCCTTCTTCCTAAGCGAGAGTTTAATCGAATGCGGTTGTTATGCAATTGCAGCAAAGCATATATCAATCATATTTAATATTAACATTTATTTTTTGTGTTATATATGTACGTATAATAAACATTAAACAAATAATAGCGTCCCAACTTCTTACGAAAATATGTGTGTTTACGATACCAAAAAAGTTTTTTTAAAGATTTACAATCTAAACTAGTTTATCAACGCTTTGGTAATAACAATAGTAACATCTATTTACTACCAGGTATAGAACTTGATATACTAGTGTGAATTTAGTTTCATTAGGATTTACTCGTAACAGTCGGCGTAGGTAAATAAATGTATTATGATGCTTTCATGTAGGTATAGGAAGCTAATATATACATCGATCTTTATACTTGTCAGTTTGCATGTTTCAACTCCAAAACTACACATACAAGGAAATTTTATATTTTTTCATGCATAAGTGTCAATGGAATTGTTGGCATATTTGATTTTAAAGTTATACTAATAACAATGATAACTCATTTTATTCAAACTGGGAAACTGTAAATACCAAAAAAATTTGTTTTTTAAATGGGCCTCTATAATAAAACTATTAAGTATAGATGACATTCGTTTGCAGTTCACTATATTTAAGTTATACGGTTCGTATGGTGATATTTTTAATATTTTTTTATGAATCAGGTGTTGTTTATTACATTTTAGCAGGTTATTTTTAAAATTACATAGATAATATAATATAGTATATTATAGGAAGACTAAAACAAATATATGAAACTTAAGGTCGAGAACAAATAATTATATATTATTTATATCCTAACTATTTTTTATTTTCTGAATTAAATTTATCAACAACATATTTATATGACTTTATTTATGTCCTAATGTTAAAAAAATAATACGTCATATTCTCTTCGACGAAACTAAGTACATATTGGCTCGATTACTGCGCAATTTATTTAGCTTTGACAATGGCGGCATCAATTCTATTGACGCATGAGGCGTCGGGTCCAATATAGACACAGTTTTCTCTCTGCTTTACATACAAATGGGTATTATTTTACATAATCTACCCCCCTGTTGGGCCTCCGCACTCCCCGCACCCCCGGGACCCTCACCTGCACTACAATGGCACGTAATTTGTTCGTACTGCCGCCGCTGTCTGGCGCGAAGCGAACCTCGAATGAATTAAACTTTGTGCGTCGGGTCAAAACAAACACGGACGGCGGGACTCGGGACTCGGGACAAATAAAGCAATGGAATTCGACAATTTTTACAAAATATTTGTTTGTATAAATTACGCTTCCTGGGAACTAGCTTCTCCTAACAGGTAAAAAAAATGGTAAATTTCTCTCTTAAACGACGTGAAATATATCTTATGATTTATAATTTATAAAATGTATTTTTTTTTATAAATTAAATTTAATTAAATACAGGGGGCGCACTGGCAGGCAAGATTTTCTAAGGTTCTTTAGGAAGACGTCAGTTACGTGTCAACTGCTCCCCATCTCCAACATTTTGGGGATGGTCCCTTATTAGTCCAGTGTAAATAAAATACTTACCATTTAGGATGAATATACGAGTATTTTTACATATATCTTTTTTATTTAGAAGTAGATTTTTTTTCTAATGTGTTTTGGATGAGGTTTTTTAAGTTGTTGCATATCATGTGCAGCATCTCGTTCTCTCGTCTTAAGGCTCATCCGTCTGTCTCGCGTACGCGCGTTGCGAGAGGGAGAAGGGGCTGTAGTTTGCGTTTATTCGGTACTGCGCTAACATCACACTTCTGGCCAATATCTGTTCTGGGGTGAGTATCGGGTTTTAAAATTTCAATTTTATTATCGTCAAAACGTTTTTTACCGCAGGTGTAATTAATGGGTTTCTTATTTCAACTAATGATTAGACTGATTGATGATTTAAACTATATAACTAGATGCCACGTCGCCGTTACAACAATAACGTTACTACAGTAGTCTAACCTCATTAGGCCTCCTCCTTACTGGTACATGAGAAAATAATCTGATTATATCATATATTTAATTTAATTTTGTTAATTTATTCCTCGTTTATTAATTGATAATATTTTGATGATATAACATTTACGGATTTTTCCTTTAAATTGAGTCTACAGTTTCATGTGACAATGCCAATGACCCGGCACCTATTCACAAAAACAAAAAAGCTTAATTCCCGTAATGGCCCTCCGCGCTTCACGCACACATTTCTGCTCGTTTGATTGTACATTTAATAGAATGCGCGCGTGTGTGAGTGGACGAAGACCGCAGACAGGCCCCGCATGAATCTGCGGCTTTCCCGCCCTTCCCGTCCCGCCCGCCCTTCAGCCGCCTGGCTGTCAGCCCCACTACCCATCCTTTGACCCGACTTGATGGCCTTTCAGCGGCCGTTCAAAACGTAATTATATGTTTTAATAAAGATAACATCGCTCACCTCGGCTTCAATTAATATATATTAGATAATATCACCAAAATAAATTGCATATTTTGCAATTTATTCACTACATACAAATATATATAAATTGTTGTCAAACACAATATTCAAGCACTATTAAAACGAGTGATAACACAAAGCTGTTAAAAGGTTATGAGCGCGGATGATATGTAGATAACTAACGGTGTGATTCTAGTACATCCTTTTTACCAAGAGTGCGCAGCCCGCTTTTTTCAGGTGTTTCAGGTAAATTTTGGAAAAAAAAAACATTTTTTTTATGAAATCCCTATTCAAGGCTTGTTGATATTTATTTTATTTATAAATAACAACATTTTACACACAATATATATTTTTTCGTGAAATTCATGATTGATGAACAAATCCAAATTATTCTACTTTGGTTTTCGAATGCATTACTATTATTATAATTTCAAACGCACTAAAACTAGATATATCCTGATGCTCCATTAAATTAGGTCGATGCTTGTTTTTACGTTTCTAACTTTTACGTAAATTTACGTATTTTTACGATAGCTTTATATATTATTATATAAAACATTGTAGGTATGTCCAAGATGTTAGTAGCGATGTGTGTGCGCGGTGATTTCACCAAAAGATATTTAGCCGAACACTGATTTCACGCAGAGGCTTCATTCAGTACCTCGAATTCCTCATAGCAGTGGTTAATCTGGAATGACATGACTCAACACATATGTTCATACGTCAGTCACATGACCACTAAATGGCCACCATGCCATGACCGCATCATAAACCGCTAAACACTTAATGTCAACATTTCTACGAATATTGGTATAAACTATGTTGATACTACATGTTAATAAATATTATTCTTCGTAAAACTCACTAAAAACTCTCTAGTAAGGAATATCACCTGACAAAACAAATGACGCATTTAGTAATAAAATTCTAAAATTTATATTTAAATTTTGAAAGCGTTGGAAATGAACATGGATAAAAAAAAGTAACAATATTTGACGGTATTAGTTAATAATGATTTATATATTAGTACTTGGTATCGATGAAAATGAAATAAAACGAAATAAATCACAATTATTTGGACAATTTTATAAAGGTTGTTTTTTAATAGTATCGGATATAAAGTAAAATCGAAAAATAATTATAAATGCACCTAATAGAGAGTTCGTGGACTTGAAACGCCATGTCAAAAAATAAAAAAAATAAGCATTTAAGCCGCTATTGCATATCTTGGTAACATAGGGGCAGTTTTTGTGTCACGTAAGTGTAGTAAGCTATAAAATACCAAAAATATTTTATTGAGATTTTAGGCACTTTAATATATTTGGTAAATTAGTTATAAAGAAATAGCTAAAATACTCTAAAAAAATTCCCCATTTCCAATAGACTGTTCTAAAGCAAAAATTTTAACGTGGTTAGTAGGTATTGAGAAATGCCAAAGTTAATGTGTTAGTTACGCTAAGTGATCGTAGATCAAATTTGTACTATACACCATGTCGTTTAAATAAATACTTTAGGAGCTAGAGCATTTTTATTGACTACGAGCTACAAATACATTAAGGCTTTGTGGCGTATGCTCACCAGCACCACCCTCACTCAGTGATTCTTTAAAATATACCTACTTAAGAGCCAGTATATCGTGAAGTGACCTTGAAATTCGGCCTTTGGAAATGGTGTGGGCCACGTGCACTTCGAGCATCCGTCGACAACATCAAAGAATAAACATTTAACAGATTTTTATTTATATTAAAAATATAAAGCAATTTAAAAAAAGACGAAGTTTAAGGTTTTCTGTAGAATTTTATTGCGGAAATTTCTATGTATAAATTAGGCTAACGTCACATATGTAGTTTGGTTTATGAGAATTTTAAAAAATAAAACTTATCAATTTCAATATTTTTTATGTAAACATAGGATTATTTATTTAAAAAGTAGCTTAAAGGTTTTCTAGAAAAATATTTAGTTAATCTAATTATATTTTTTATATATGCCTGGTATGAAAAGCTAGCTTGGCAGTAGACCTCAAAAACATGCATAAAATACAATTCGAGTGCGTTATGGCTCTTAATAGAATAATCCCGGTGAGGTAACATTAAAACGGCAAATTCGCAAACCAGACAAAATGCAATTTCGTGTACCAACAAGTCGTCTCGTTAATTACGGGCGCCTTGTCGGAAACTTGGCGCCGTTAAAAGTTGGGCTCGAAAATATGAGCATACAAGTCGAGACGCTCGCCAGAGGGGAGAGATGATTAGCAAAATTTCGTTCGAATCATCGCCGACCTTTTCGCTCCTCCGTCGGGGGACGAAATACACGTGCAAGCGAAGTTGCCTCGCGAACATGATACTCTTTTAATTATCTTTAAAATGTGTGCAGGTAGATTGCTCTTCTTCGTTTAGGCGCATGTTCAGATAATAATGTATTTATTAATAAACATAATACCTGGCGGCGCAGTGATACAAGCGCCTGCTTCGAAATCTAGAGGTCCTGGGTTCGAAGGGTCAAATCCGGCCAGGTCATTTTTCGCGGTTGAGAATATTTAACGGCTCTTTTCTTATCGCTCTCGAATGAGTTAAGTAACAAAACATACACACAAAAAACACTCATTCGGTTTCAGACGTCGCATCATGAAAATAAAAATAATACAGTCGGAACTGCGCTCAATATCGCTTCCCCGACTTACGAATGAAAAAGAATAATAAACATTCGTTTCAAAACAAAACATTCTTTGTAATAAATGAACAAAAATGGAACAATTGAAATTAAAATAATACTTATATATATACATAATATAGGTTAAGAATAATAGTATAGGAATAATATTGAGGATACAGTAAAAAATTGACTTATTGTATATTTTTAGTACATACAATAAAAAAAGAGTGTCTCACAGTTAAAATGTGTAAACATCCGCATTTGTATTACAATTTTATTCTTGCGTTACGCAATTCTGTGCTACCTTATACTAGCTGGTCTGTCGTGCATTTCGCTCATAAGGAGCAAACTCAATTTTAAATCCGAAATGTGAGCCGGGCATAAATTCGATTTGACACATTTTGTACGATGTTATCATCTTACTCTGAGGTCAGAGCGTCACTGACAGATAATACCGTATCGGAAATCACTCCACCCCAGCGGAGACCGTTTTTCCTTTGCATTTCGGAGTCGAATCCTATAATTTAGGTACCTAGGTACCTACGTACTATATGTGGTTGCAAATACATGCGATGGGATTTGACTTTTTGATGTATAAACATTTTAAGCGGGACTCTAAGAGGAGTGAATTTCGATTCGGTAACGTATCGCTTGTAGCCGTGGCTCTCGAACGAGTGTTCACGATGCGAGCCGAAGCGTTTCTACAGAAGACTATTAAATTACTAAGAAGTATTGACATTTGAAAAGTGATTCTTGTAAATATTAATTAAACCATTCACTTCTCATTCATTATACGTCATATTCGTTACATTTTCACTATTTTTCATCATTATTGTTTCTTTTTTAAATCATTTTTTTACTACTTTAATGAAAGTTTGACCGTATTGCATATCGCACAGATAGATAGGTGAGAGTGAATAGCTTTCATAAAATACAGGCCTATATTTAAACAAGCGTACATTACCTCAAGCGATGCAACTATCTGTGCTTTCGGTATTAATTTTCTTTGAACATTCTGGCTATATAATTTGTTTGAAAATTTTCAATCTGTAAAAATATTAAAAAGCATTCGAATTTTCCAAATGTCAATACTGTCAGACTTTTATATAAGTAATGAAAACTAACGGCGAACGCCTATTATAACGTAAGGAATCATCTAAATACGGTATTTAAGCAATACATTATACAATTTTGCTATATATATATATCTTTCCATTTTACTTGAATTTTCAACCCACCCATTCAGAAACGAACGCTGAGTTTTACACATCTTAACCTCGAATCCCGTCGCTCAGCCGTTTTTTATTTTGTATTACTTTCGTATGTAAATATATATTGTGATTGGTAACGTTGGTTCGATAATAACGCGTTCGGTAACGCGAATTCGAATGTTAGTTCTGTAGAAAAAAAGTATCAACGGTAAAAGGAGTTATACACTCGTAGTCTAAGCTAGCCGCTAAGTCCGTGCTAAGTCCGTGGAACGACTTATGGTCCTTTATAAAAAAAAAATATACTACTAAATAAATTTAACTACAACAGATTCATTAACCATATAAAACAGATATAGCAGACAATTTAGGAAAAAGAATAAACTTTATGGTTCTATATAAAATTGTATATTGCTCGGCGCGAAGATTAAAAAAGTAAAATACTTTAGGACGAGCGTTGCTCAATGCAATGAATGTGCAATTTAAGGTTTTTAAATGTACTGATGAATAAATACATTGTAAAATAATAAAGACAAATAAATAATACAGCATACCATATTATTAAGGAATATACACATAAACATATTTGTATAATTGAGTTGTAAAGTTATTTGACTTGTATTTGATGATTGTTTTTTAATAGCGGCAAATCGCCTGAAAAGATAAATGACACAATCTTTGACAATATTGAAAAATTTTGAGGATTTTTTTAAATTTTTGATAAAGTGCCGGATAGCATACTATTTATAAAGGTTCTAAAGAGGTCCTGTCCTTGAGAGCGCAGGATGTCGGTTTAAACCCAGCGCTGAGTTTTATAAAAATGCATTTTTAACCTGTCCTCTTTACTGTAAAATATTGTCAAATATTATGTAATCATCTAATTAGATGAAATAAGAAAAGGATGATATTTTAACAAAAAATATAAAAATAATGGATATGTGATTACGATGAAGGATGATGTGAAATGAGATGATTTTATGAGTGATATATATATGAAGTAGATGAAAAAATAAACATTTATAAATAGTATGCTATCCAGCACTTTATCAAAAAATTTAAAAATTGTTCAGAATTATTCAATATTGTCAAAGATTGTGTCATTTATATTTTCAGGCGATTTGCCGCTATTAAAAAACTATCATCAAATATAAACATATTTGTAGATACATACTTAATATTATCTGAACCTTAAATAATAGCAATAAATGAGTATTTAGGGTATAACTATGCTTTTATGTATCATAATTGTAATAATTTTATTATGGTTATAAAACGAAAATGCATAAAAAATAACTTGTGACTTATTGTGAAACATAAAGTACCCATTACTTGTGTTCATACGACGCTACAACTGCCACCTATGTCCAATTATCCTCCCACAATATCCCGTTGCGGATATGACAGGACGGTCGGCACCTGCTGGGCTCATTACGACGGACGGTGGCTCAATTTCACTTGCATCTTGCTTTGTGTCCGCTGACAGAGTTACGAACTATCCGCCCCATAGCGTCGTTTCTCTAATCGATTTTACGAAAATATCGCTATCAACGAACTAAGAGGTGAGTCCAAGTCATTTGGGAATCAGAATCAGCTACTGATTTCGATTGTCCCGCTCTTCGCTAGTGCTCGCACCGGCAGGCAATAAGGATTGTGCGCAAAGCGAACAAAAACTAACAAAATTTTCATACAATCGTCGCGTCAACAAAAGAATCATATTCTGTACAGTCGCCGCGAAGCGCAGTTCCGATTGCCTTATCAATGACGTGTCAATGATGCTATGCAGACATCCATACCAATATACATGCGACAATCTGTTGCGTTTTCAAATTTGGTAAGGAGATTGCTTGAACCCTAGGGAAATCAATCCCTAAGAGAGCGAAATAGAGTATGACAGATGTACGGGAAATACTTTATTAACAAACTAGAAAGGTAATTTTGGGCATTGTGGAAAGCTTTTTTAGGCCAGGTCAACGAAACTACTTTCAGTTCTCTCGAGTACCGCAGGCACAAATTATCGAACGCCGAAAGTTCCGTTACTTAAACAGCTAGTAAGTTTATATATGAACGAATATGATGTGTCACTTGATAGTGGAAATATATAACTTTATTTTACATTAAGACTCTATTTTGATATTTTACCAGAAATATCCACTAAGGCTTCATTGGCGTTCGAAGGCAAAATTACTTTTAATATTATTTCAAAACGAAGAAACCTTTCTTTAATACTTGCTACTCCCCTAAATTTAACTGCTTTTTACTTTAATGAAAAAATAGCTTACCTAATTATTATTTTAAAAGCTCGTTTGAAATTTATTTTCGCGATTTCATTTTATTGATTTTTTATTTTTTATGTTTTGTATTTACTCTTTGGCCAAAGTGGCCAAAGAATAAAAATAAATAAATAAATAAAAATAAAACTTCCTCCTTAATCCTCACAGCTCTATCTACTCTAGCTCAGCAACGGTGCAGGGAACTGTCAATCATACGGCGTTATAAATTCTTAATTGTATCGTGTATTGCGCTACTTTGTAGGAAGAAGACATACGTAATGCTAACAGCTTAGGATATGACTTTTATATGAACTTGAAGTCCATAGTATAAACATTGTCCAAATATGTTTATACTTACTATGAGAAGTTCGTTGGATTTTTAAATAAATTATATCAATAATGTCACATCTAAAGATATTACAGAAACCAAATTCTTTTCCAGATAGCGCTTTTATTATTTATCGTCATTACTGCTACTTGCGTCTTTATATATCAATTAATTTAACTAATGCTATAAACGGGACAACATTTATAATTCCTACCTTTCTAAATAATCCGTTAATTAAGATTATGCTCTTATATTTAAAAATCTTTTGAAATAAATTCTCCGTCATTTACTTAGTGAAAGGTTTATTAAAATCAACCTAGTCGATTTGTATAGATAGATATCTTTGTTTCTAATATCTTTTTTTCTGATGTAAATTCAGACAAGTTTCTCTATCATTAGTATACAAAATATTTAATAATTCGTTCGAGTATACTTTTTTTCTTTATTCTTGGCAATAATTTAATCGTCCTATCCTGGTTAGCTATAACCAAAAAACACAGTATATTAGTCCAACGCGAATACATTATTGCAACCGGTTTTATTTTATAAATGCAATGTAATATGGTTCTTTTAACTGCCCGTTAACATTTTTCATTCGTGCACTTTACCGAGACCTTTTACTATATCCAACTATGTATTTAAAGTATTATCCGATAGTTAAAACGAGTGATTATCGAAAGTGTTTAGTTAATTAAGCGCCATTGCTGTGCTGGCGTTAGCGCAGCCTATCTCTAAAGTGCGTTAGGAATTTCACCGACGATCTCTAAAGCCGCGTACATATTACAATAACGCACATAATTAATTCATAAAGCAATAGGTAAGCCTACGATGATTAGTACATACTGCCTTACGATAAACATAATATGTATCTATTGACGTTTCATGAAGACCAATTGAACACAGAGAGCAGTGATTATAACGTCAGATACATTGATGTTAAGATACATTATTACTATCGTAAAATTGGAATATTTCCGATGCCTTTAAGCTTTATTTTGGGCACGCTTAGTTATAACTTACTGGAATTTAGGTATTAACAGGCTGTCATTATATTTACTAACCTGCATTTTTTACAACTTGTTTGAAACTTACTTGCAAACAGTTCAGTAAGCAGAATGATTTCATTGTTGCATAAGCATCCGGATTCCGGTCTGCATTAATATTTTAAATATTTGGCTCTGGCAGTTGCGAAGGCAACTACCGCTAACTTTAATCTTAATTTTAATTTTAATTTAAATACCAATACATTGTAATCCGGGTCCGTATTGTAATAATAACAGATATTTTTAGATAAAAATATCTATTATTTCACACCGTGTAGCCATAAGCGTCTACCACCAAAAACTTCCGTAGATAGGAAACAGGTAGATTCGAGCGTCCGGCCCGGCGGGCGGGGAGTAAAGCGGGAGTTAAGCGAATCGCTTAAAAGCCGTGTTCCCGTGAACGGAGGTAACTTGTTTAGCAAGAAACCGACTGAGACGCGGTAACGCTGTCCGGTCCACTTCAGCGATTTTTTCGACGCGAAATAAAATTAATCGTTTAGTTTGAATTTTTTTGAGCAGGCAAGTCTCGTCTAAATTTACGTACCATCCAACCGGGGTTGTGATACCACGTGGCTAAACGTTAATGAACGCGAGGAGAATTAAATCGTGCTAACAACCGAGGTCACAAATCACCTTAGTAAATGAATTTAGTATTCAAGACGTATCTAGTGGGTACTGAGAAATTAAGCTAAATCGGCATTTTGGTGAGTGAATTGTAAGCAATCTGACATTATATTTTATGACGTAAAATAGTAATATTTTGGAAATTGAACGGATGGCTGTACTATAACTGTCACGTATGATCACATTATGTTTTTATGTTTTAACTGAACTTTATTTATGTTTTTATTTTGCGAATCAGACAATATCTATTAATTTATACAAACGGATTTACGACCCGATTGTATATACTGATTTAATAAAAGTGTAATTTCCTTTCAAATCTGTTTTTATTGACAATAATCCATTGGACCTTTTGAAATTTTTACATTTAAATCAGGCTATCTTGATTGTGTGCTTGACGCCTTAAAACTCGGATCCTCAGCCCACATCAGAACTCCGCCCCGAGTGTGACGCAAGAAGCAGTAAACTTAGATGGATCGCACTCTTGGCGGATGATTCTATGGGAAACTTCTGAATCGAGATTGCTGACCCTGTCGTAAGCAGAAATGACAGGCTAAACCGGCTCCAGGAAAGTGAGCTGGTGAGTGGCGGCGACATCTCTCCATACCGCTGTGTCCCGACTGGAAGTGGATTTGTCTTCGGGTTTGCTGAGAGCGGATTGGCCAGGACATTAGCATAGAAATGAATCAGGAGCCAGTCTCAATAGCATTGATTGTTTCAAGCAAACATCGCATCATTTTACGAGTAAGCCAGAAATCGCTAAAACAAACCGAGAACCCGCTGATAATCCCATAGTTAGGCTAGTTTTACTTTATAATACATTTAATAACTAAAATATTTTTAACCAGGTCGGTGAGGGATACTCACCGGTAGCGTAACTTCACGTCACAATCCTTTCTAAAATACACTTTTCAAGTTACTGTTCAGAATTCAACTGGTGCTTGTAATGATTACGACGTGAATCAGCAACCATAGTACTATCGCTTCGGTGGCAGAGTAGTTCACGACAGTAACTCTACCAGCGTAAACATCTCGCCGCAGCTCAGTGGACTAGTGGGGGAAATTCCGATCAAACTATTTCAAATTGGACGACGTAGATTACGGGATTAGTGGTTGGAGGGTTGTCAACATACTTCAAACTTTGTACCGTTATTCTCATAGTTGGCCGCATAATTACTATTATGTGACCGGGCTATGATAAAAAATGAAGAGATAAAATGTAATTAATAACAATGGCATGCGATCATAATATGCCTTGAACTGCCTTATATTACAGATCGATAAGAAGAGCAATAAGAATCCAAAAAAACCCCTAGAAGTTTAACACCATCGGCGATTCTAATAAAACAGTAAGTAAAACGTATTCGTAATTTTGATGAACGGTCGAGGGCAAATGAAGATTTACCTTGAAAGGCGATTCGACAGTCTGTAAATATTAACCTCATCTGCGCTCATACGGAGATCCGAAAGCAGTGGTTCTCATAGTACGTACTATCTCTTTTTTACGCTGTACGGTTCAACTTTAAATGGTAAAGCTTCAAGTACTTTGTGCATATGTACTATTAGTTATTATTATTATATTAACTGTTAGGCGAGTAGCTAAACCTCTTAATACGCCCATGTCTGCAATATCACATATTTTACTTGTATAACTCTATTTACTCTGCCTACGTTTTTGGACATATTTTTTTTATAGCTGTAATATTTCTGGGTCCAATAGATCATTGCGCAAGTCGTTATATAGATGTTATTCTATGTTCTGTAGAAAATTATTTTGTATAAAAATTTAAAACATTTTATTTATACTCAAATGTCACGTCAGTTCGTAGCTCAAAGAAACCGAAGGATACGTTTGGTACAATCTTTCTTCTAGTTATTAGTTATTTCTATTAAGTATAATTGTCACTATGACAGGATCAATTGTTTGAACCGTTTGTGTAATGTGAAAGATTTCGTTTTTTTTTTGTGTTTCAACTCAATTTTGTTATTTGTGTTTTTTTTGTGTGCAAATCAATTATTGGGAATTGCATAATGTTTGAAATTTTTGAACTAAAGCTCACCTCAAAAAAAATATTTATAGGTTATTTAGGATTTAACTCATCAATTTAAATTTTAGACGAGACGTGACTTACAAGCTACTGATTATTTTTTGATGATTTATATAAAACAAAATGAAATCGAAGTATTAATTAAAAAAATACAATTTGTTTAACATTTTTAAATTTTTTTAACGACTTATTTAAAGAATATGCATATTTTTATTAACTTACTAGAAATATTTATAAATATAAAAAACTTATGTTTTAAAAGAATAAAACATTTTATGTTAACTTTCTTAGATTTGCGTCCGTGACAATGCAGGTCTTGGCAGCTGTCATTTCATTCCCCAACCACACAACTACAGTGGCGGTTTGGCTAAAGGGATGTTTGAGGTGGGCGGAGAAGGTCGAAAACTCTATATTTTTTCTTTATTCTTCATATAATTAATTAAAATTAGAATATATTCTATTTTGAGTATTTTTTTTATTCTAACGATTTCTTAAATAATCACAATGAATTTTGGAGTATTTACATTTTATAATTAGGATTCTCCCATAAATCTATAGTATCATATTTGATTGAAAATATTATCTAATAAAAAAAGTATTCCAATAATAACCTAAATATATATTTTTTAAACATTCAGTTAGCACAATAATAATGCCATCATCTGATTGTCGGTAACCCTCACCGATTAGCTTAACATCCGATCCGGATACCTAATAACACCGTAACGATGGTATGTGTTCCGGCATAACACCCCGAAGCCTGGCTCTGCCGGGATACAACATCATTTTCAATGATCGTCATCATAATGCCGACTTAACGAGCCGGTAAGCCGTCCGTGCCGGTTGCAGCGAACGAAGCATGAACGCTATAACGGTGTGTCAGAAAATTGCACGCATAGTAATGATAATCAATAATGATTTAAATTATCAAATATTCAACCTATCTACTAACAATAAAATATCATCATTAACAATTTCTTTCAAATTCAAGTACACGAGAAGAGACTGATGATCGACTTTTGAATAAAAAGTTAGTAGTTAGAGCACTCACAACAAAGACAATATTATTTTACTGTTTTCACGTAAAGTGCACATATTTTTTTCTTGGTGCCATGATGAATTTTGAGATAGTTTATTAACAAATAACATAAAAATCGCAGGACCAATTGACTGTTTTTTTTATCGAGAATGGTCTTGAGACACGGTGTATGTATACAGGGTGTTCCTATTACGTGTGAGAAATCGTATAAAAAAAAATCGAAAATATTGTAAGCCTAAATTAATTAATTTTATCACAGCCCTCGCGTAAATCTTTGGAGATCATTTTCTTTCCTTTGCTGACAGTTTGAACCTACTATTGTTTCAAAATAATATGTGTTAAAAAAATATATATTCATATATATATATAAATATTTGTATTATAATATTTGTATTATAATATTTGTATTTGTATTTGTGAGTGTAAATTAATTTTAATAATTTCATGTATTTCTATACTTTAGCGAAAACCTGTCATCAGTTAATTTTACACGCAATTGTATGTACCATTTTTTATATATTGTACTGTTGGTTTTCCAAACAATAATTAAATAAATATAAAGTACCTAGATGACGTATGGGTACGTAATACGTAATATTCTCTTCCAAGGCGTTAATCGTGTCCGGCTTATCTGCGTAGACAAGCGACTTCACATAACCCCACAAAAAATAGTCCAGCGGTGTTAAATCGCACGATCTTGGAGGCCACGCCACAGGCCCACGACGCCATTTTTACTTTATTTTAGAGTGATTTAAAAAAAAATTAGAGTGTTTTTTTCTAAATTTGCACTATTTGCAAACGTTGTTCAGGAGTAAGTCTATTTATTATGAAATGGCAAACCAAACTGAGCATAAATCAAGTGACAGCTGTCAAAAACACCAACTACGAAAAAAGTAGTGCCAGATTGAAAACCACGCCTCTAAAAAAACATCCTATATATGAATAGTGCATCATTTTTCAAAAGCAAAATAATACAGTATGCCGTGTGTCTAAAACTTAATAATACGACAATGCCCTCACCCCTTCTTATGCTGAAATCGTTTATTTTGTAGCTGCAATTTTTTCAATTAACCTCACTTTTTTGACGAGGTGTATTAAGTATATAGTCATAACGCAATTACTTATACGCGATCAATGGTATTACATATAACCTGCAAATAGTAAATATTTGCAATTTTTGTTGTTTAACAAAATGCTTATTACATTAGCCGACTGCACCTATATCTAATTAGGAAACGATGTTTACCACAACCGCCGGGCTAATAAACTAGGCAGAGGCAAACATCGTTACCGCTAACTAGCTGCCGCCTTTTCCGCTTCGAAATTGTATAACACCCCTTTTATTTTTACCCCAGAGCGGATGCACTTCAAGCTACGTGTAGTCGCGGCAAAATATCTTGTCTTCTAAGGATTATTTAGAATTTAATGACTTCTGTTGTCCTCATTTCACATTCACTCCTGCGAAATCAGAATTCCAACGGGAATTGAAAGCGATAATAAGAAACTAAGATAATTTTAAGAAACGAATATTTCTGGTTTTTTTATTGTAGGTGTAAAAAAAAATCTCCATAGAAAACATAAATAAGTGCTTTTAGTATTTTAACACACTAGCTGTAACAGTAGATGTCTAATTTATTTTCTTAACCTTTAACATGAAAGTCAGATGGAAAAAAACGCCAACGGTATATATTAGGTACGATTCGTATTTATTTTATTTAATTTATAATTTTCAGATAATTCTCTGAGACTTTCTCTTACTTTTTTCTTATCCAAGGAAGTACGTAAAAGTTACTTTTATTAATAATTATTAAAATTGTAACAATCAAGGTTAATATTACTAATTATATCTAAATAATACTAGTTAATCTATTAAATAAATCAATGTTTTATATTTTATGTTATTGAAACCTGTGTAATACAAAAATATCCGATACTTTAGGCGTGTTATTTTTTAACTCGATATGAGTGTATAACTGGTCGAACGACCTGGTGGCGCAGTGGTTTAGGCGCCTGCTCTCAAATCCAGAGGTCCCGGTTTCAAATCCCCAGTGGGTCAAATCCGGTTAGGTCATTTTTCGCCGTTGAGAATATTCAACGATGCTTTTCTCAACACTCTCGATTTAGTTAGGTAACAAGACATACAAAAAAAAAAACACTCATTCAGTTATAGACTTGCGAGATGTTGTTTGCCAGTATTTGCCAGCAACGGCCTCGCATCATGAAAACAACAATAAGGCGGTCGGAACTGCGCCTCCCCGACAACACAAGCCATAAGAATAAAGGTGAAGAAGTGTATATATACACACTGTGACCAACACATTTTATGAAAACTTAATAAGGTGCTTTTGTACTTAATAGGGTGCTAAGTAATATTATGAATAAAAAATACTAAAGAAATTTGATTACTTGTTTTTTAAAAAGTGTAAATTACTGCTATGTTTCTTTGCTATTCCCGTGATTTTTTGCTACTTGGTGAAATTAAAATGAGACCACAACAAAAATAAACATCGAAATCGCTCAAGCCGTTTCGGTGTAATTAATAAGTTACTTACAATACATAAAAAAACGCAGATCAAATTGAGAACCTGCTCCTTTTTTTGAAGTCTGTTAATTGTACGAAATTGAAGTCAAATCACGAAATTGTATTTAAAAAGTATGTAAAAGTAAAAAGTTATGTTTTATGTATACTTTTTTTGTCAATTAATAATGCACTTTCATCGAAAAAAAGGAGCAGAATCGAAATTGGAGATAATGTTATTGTTCAAACCCCCCCTCCCATCCCTACCTTCATTATATTAAACATAATTATATATATTAAACGCTAGACCTCACACTGTTTATGTTACGTTAAATAAGATACGGAACACTAATTCCGGCGTAACTGTATTTACTAACTCGCTGCCTGCTACTTTTCCTTTAGTCGATCCCCTTAGGTATTGTTCGGACGCCTCTGGTCTCCGTCCGACAAGTGGAATCATGCTAAATTGTGTAATTTACAAGCCCGACTACAGACTCCCGCAGCGCACTGAGAACACAGCGCCGAGACGCCGACGCGACACGGCGACGCCATTCCGAATTCGCCTCGTTTCCCATGCACTCGCTTCTCAGCACGCCGCGGAAAATTACACAATCAGCGATTCCGCTGTGGAACCGTGGAAAACTGCTTTCAGAGAGTTGTCGCATCAATGTTGGCATCATTACGACGCAGAGATGTTACATACTCCCCCTTTCCTTCTTACTCTGTCATACTGAGAACTAATATACAATATTATAAAAAAAAAATAGCCAATTAAAAGTATAAATTTACCTATTGCAAGTTACAAACAAAAACATTCTGAGGGCATTTTGTTAATTTCAGTACTGAGGTGTGCGTTTGTGCTTGTGTTATGTAAATGTTTATCTGATCAGGATGTGAGTATAGAGTATATTTTATAGGTGTACAGAAGGGGCGCTTGCTAGTGTGTAACCATTAGGGAGCGAGTGTACTTATCATTTGTATGAAATTTCTTTTACTATGATAAAATATATTGTAGTGGCGCTACATATTTGGACTACGGCTGGTAGCGTCGTTTTGGTCGGCGACGTTCGATCTTACCTAAAACTGTTACTGTTTTTACTTCTTCTAGCTCCAAATAATTAAATTAAAAACACTCCGAAATATAACCACATGCGACATGCGAGGTTTTAGACCTGATGTGATAGTGTTGTCTTATTTTTTTTATTTGGTGAATTTATTTACAAAACTTTAATAATTAAATTTTAATTATTTGTTAACATTTTTCACGTGGTATCTCTAATTTAAAATTAAACTATATTATAACGTTTTGATGCATAAACGAACGGCTAAGTCGCGCACAGAAATTTTAATAGATCCTATGCTTGACGCTTCTTTTGCTCGTATGCATCGTTTCATGCATGGAGCAATTCATAGCTAAACTCTGTTCTGTAAATGGATAATCCCGAACGAAAAGCCGTAGATTTCCTTTGAATAACGGAAACAGAAAATCGTTCCTTTGCGAGTCGACTTCCGCCGACGCTGGTGACAAACAACTCCAGCCTGACACTAGTAGTTGCAAATAGGAGGGAATGAGAGAAAAACGACTACTAGAAAGGGAGGGAGGGAGAGAGGGCGCTGCCAAGTGGCGGATACTTAACGGCGCCTGAAAAAATGGCGCTCAAATAAATAAAATTGTCACATTTGACTTGAGATTTTAGCCAAGAGATGCTTTAGGAAAAATCTTGATTTTATCAAAGCTTTCGTCTAGCTTTCTATTGAGAAAGCATCACACAACTGAATGGGGAATACGTATAATACTTATATTTATATGAATATATCATTAAATATTTAATCGGTATAAATAATATTCGTAAAAATATGATCAATTGTTATAACAACCGTTTACATTATTATTATAGGGTGTTTTCTTTAGAGGCGTGGTTTTCAATCTGGCACACTTTTTTCGTAGTTCGTGTTTTTGACAGCTGTCACTTGATTTATGCTCAGTTTGGTTTGCCATTTTATAATTAATAGACTTACACCTGAACAAAGTTTGCAAATAGTGCAAATTTAGAAAAAAACACTCTAAATTTTTTTTAAATCACTCTAAAATAAAGTAAAAATCGCGTCGTGGGCCTGTGGCGTGGCCTCCAAGATCGTGCGATTTAACACCGCTGGACTATTTTTTGTGGGGTTATGTGAAGTCGCTTGTCTACGCAGATAAGCCGGACACGATTAACGCCTTGGAAGAGAATATTCGGCGCATTATTGCTGACATACGGCCCAACTTGCTGCAAAAAGTGGTTGAAAATTGGGCCTCTCGGCTGGAATTTGTTCGAGTCAGCCGCGGCGTCCACTTACCCGAAATAATTTTTAAAACATAATGGCAAACCCTTATCTTTATAATAAAACTAAATTCTTAGCCATAACATCAAATTATATGCGTTTTATCTCTTCTTGAAAACCACGCCTCTAAAATTATCACCCTATAGAAGAATACAGAAAACGAGTCCGCAGGCAAAGACAAGTATAATAATATTTTATAACTTTCACTATTACTATTAGATAAAAATAGATAAGCTTTACGGTGCGTTTCGTTTTATCTAAACCACACTGGGCTACGGCGATTTGAAGATGACATCTATTTTTATAAATTTATTTTAATATAGAATTATTTGTAGCTGTAAGTATTCTCTAACTTAAAAATTAAAATAAATAAAACAAAAAGTGTTTAATAAAAGTAAATAATCCCATCTGAAACAAATTACATTCGAGTTACTATTTTATCTTTTTGAATTTTTTATGTAAGTATCTATATAATATACTAGATTTTGCTTCGAAATTTGGTAGATTTTGGTACAAAATAAACGAATACAAATTACAAAACAAAACCTATAGTGTATCGCACTTAAATTCGAAATCCGCCGAAGACTACAAATCTCGGGGTTATTGCCGGCCATGTGGAACTCGTGTTTTATTACAATGATTTGACCTACTAAGCGAAAGATCTATTTTGGGAAACGCGACGTTTATTTATTTATTTATTTACGATTTACATTTTTTTTTTTTGGATATTTTAATATCATTTTCGCTTCCTTTTTTCTAAAACTAGAACACAATGTCTTATACAAGCACCATAAAATGTTTAGTTTTAACGTGAAATCAGCACACTAGGTAATATCGAGGAAGTAGGTATCATGTTAACCTGTTTGTTCTAAGGTAAGCTGTATCCGAGCAAGTACGTTAGAGTTACTTTTTTAATATATTTTAAAATTGTATCAAATAATATATTTTTTTTATATTGTAATGTTTTTTTTTCCATTTTTCTACTTTCTAAACCACAATTAATTTATTGTTAATTTTAAATGCCAGGAATATGATACATCATTTTGTATATTAGGACTCGTAAAAAAACTCTCACTCACGCGGATATAATTTTAAACAGGTGTATACTATTAAACAGTTATATACACTATACATGTCAATTAGTGGTATTACCTTCAAATATAATTTATATTACACATAGCAATCCGAAGTAAAAATATTCATAGGTATGTAGGTACATAAAAAAATACTGAATTGAGAATCTCCTACTACTTTATTTTGAAGACGAGTGATAAAGCTAACAGTAATTATTAGAATATGACTTTTCAAATAGTTAGTAAGCAAACAATAAACTAGTAAAATACGACTTTTGAAACAGTAAGCTAGTAAAATGACTTTTCTTGTTAGAGCTAAAGTATGATATACTCGTAATTGATTAGCGTCGATATTAGACAAAGAAAAAAACTGTCTGCCTAATAAATAAAGACTATTTTGACCATATGAGTGCTTTTTATTTACGAGCAAAAAGCATCATTAAGTTAATCACACTCCTCCATATTACATAGTGTGTTTATTTCGACCTAGAAATAACGACCTAGCACATAGATACAGGACAGTTAACGTAAAAATATAATTTTAACTCCAAAAAAATCTACTTAAATTTACGCGAAGAAAATGAAGAAAATTAAATTTTACACCAAGTAAACCAAAAGTTAATATTATAATATAATAATTTGGGTGGAACAAATTTGGTGCACCTATTAAGTAGGATGACCATTCACCATCTGTGAATCATACCATGCACATATGTACAAGTAAACGAGTTTCTGAAAACTGAAATTAGCCTATTTTTAGATAACTGGGTAATACTCCTAAGATTAAAGAACTACTTGTAAATTTAGAAAATACCCAATGAAAATTTTCGTATAACATTAGAAATACGAATAATAATAAATTTACCCTACATTGAAATTATTTTGTTTTGTTATTTGTTTAATTTTTGTCTATTAAAGACAATTAGTTATAATTGCAGTTAATTTAATTAATTTTGTAATTGGTATTAGTTTTCTTAAAATATTCTTTAACTCTAGTGTCACAATTATTATTATGCATTAATTATCGAATACAGAGCATTCGTTAGTCTCGCGTAATTGCTCTACGTCAGACTGTCTTCCATCATACTATTAAACTATATTAAAATTGGGATGCTCTCTAATTAGAGCAGCTGATGCCAGTTCGGTGAGTATTATTATTCTAGTTGGGCTCTACTAAAGTGGATTGCACAATCAATCAGCAGTGGCCACTGGCGCGACATCTAAGGGTGCGGACACATTACCCCACCGATTAATAATGCAAGAATTCATTCATGATTGATACAAATTATTATGTATATTGTATATGTACTGTTTTTATTTTATACTATGTTGACACAGTCCTAAGCTTTTAGTTTTCGTTATTTTTTATGAACGTATTAACTAGATCGTGGGTATAGTGTGTATTAATAATACGTAAGGGCATGTTTTGTTGGCTTCTTAATAAATGGCCCGCAACAGAGGAATGTCTGAATATTATAATTATAGCGTATAATCTGTCTGTTGCATCTTTTTACTCGAAAAGTACAAAGTTGAAAGAGTTGTTGTTTGAGAGATTTGTTGAAAGATTGATGCAATTGATAAACAACCATAGATGTTTAGGCTTAGTACTGGCCAGTTAAAATTAATACAAAGTCATCATTTGCGCAAATAGAAACATGAAAAAGAATATATTCAGTGCCAAAATGTAATTATTATTATTATTGATAACTGTTTAGCTGTACTTAAGTATTTCTGCAACTTAAAAATAGAGTAAAATTTGTAATACCTTATAAAACGTGTTTTTTATTAGTCAGCGTAAATATGAAAATCATTGCGTTTGCATCAACGTTAAAAAACAATCGTAAAATAAAATAACATACACTTATGGTATGAATTATGTAATCGTGGTGGTCTAGTTCTTAGGTCATTTGATTAATAACTCAGGGTCACGAGTTCAAAACGGTTCATTATATTTATATAGGTAATTGTTAACATCTTATAGCATATCTGTAGATTGAAACAAGGGAATTTAGCTGGATTTGGGCTCAAAACTTTTATTACAAATCATAGTATTTTTTTATTTAATAAAATGGTTAAGGTTCCTTTAATGTTTCGTTTATTTTTTACATTAGGTTTTTATTAAGTAACTAATTCTCGTTCAGATCTATTTTTTATGATTTATATTTGAAATGTTTCTCTATTTTTGACCGAAAAGATAGCATTAATTTTGAATTAATCTGATTAAGAGCACTGGTATGTATTTACCCTAATTCATGCAATATATTCTACAATTCAAATATATCTAATTCGTGGATTGAATATTATTGTAAAATAATCCGGATATATGCGTAATGCAATCGTAATTTTTTTAATAAAATTCATTCACATTAAGGATTTTAAATGTTATAACAAATAAAATAAATTAAATAATGCGGAAATAAATGACCACTGAAAACTTTATGCAACTTATCAGTAAGAAGATATATAGATTTGTATAAAATAGTAAATTCAAATAATCAGATTACATAGAAATTCACATAATCTAATCTAGAATAAAGAAAACATATAAAAGAATGTTTAGTGCCATATTATAATAATTATTATTATTGATAAATCGAAATAATATTATGTCCGTACTGTTTTATTACTAGCCGTGAGCAAAATTTACAAAAAAAAAACAAAATGGTTTTAGAATTTATGATGAACTGAAAGTATGTCATGATACCATTATATGCTTTTTTAATTTTAATCTAATCAAACGTAAAAATGACACACTATCGAATCTGGGTGCAATAGGAGATTCCTTTAATCACACAAGGCAGTAGGCCATAACTGTATGCTGTATAACTGTAGCTCTAAGAATTAAAATAACAACACGAGTTTTATAAACACAGAACGTGCACACCTTGTTTGTAACTTGCAAGGTTGCGCCCATCCCAAAAAAAAAAAAAAACTGTATGCCGTCAGGTTCTGGTTAAATAATTTACTACTACTAAACAATGTGTAGATGTTTTGAGCTTTGCTATCAAGATAGCAAAATGGATAACTGATCATTCTAATCAGCTTTGTATATCTTAAACATAATATTATAATATAACTACTTTTAATTATGTTTATTAAGTGTACATTTTTTTGGTATAATGATGGTGTTTTTTTAATTACGGAAAATCGGCTGAAATACCTAATAAATCTATTGAATTATTTATTCAAATTTTCCAAGCTGTATGTTTAAAATTAAATTCTATGTGTGATTTGAACACAATAGTTTGTAATTTTGCAATTGAATTTTGATTATAGTTGATTAGCATATAAAATATGCTAGATGCACACAAAGGACGATTCAGTGCGGCTCAGCGTTGCGTCAAATGATGAATATTTATGAAACCTTTAACTGAATATAGTCACCTCACAAAACACCCCCACAATATTGGATAGTATGATTATAGACACTTTTTCAGTGAAATATCGTCCTTATGCAGGAATTTATTTTTAATGTGACATGAATGGGTACACAAAATTTTACAATGTAGTTTGTTTTTAACAATTCCTCACAGAGAAATTGCTACTCGGACTATCATCACTACTAGACCCCACATTCCACTTCTGATCACCCATCGTTCATCTACCTAAGCTACCATCTTCCGACACTTGTCCCGGGGTCTCTACCGGAAGATCTTCTTCGGCCACCTTGTGTCTGCCTGCCGCGCAACCCGCTCAGCTCCATTTCTGGCTGGCGATATATCGCAATATTAGCATAACCTTAGTACGTCTTCGATTTTTTTTATTGAGCACAATGTCCCTAAGATTATTTCCCAGCATTGCTCTTTCCATGGTCCTCTGACAAATCTGACTCATACACATTTCGCTTGTGATTTAAAGGCATTGTTGGGTTTGCGAGGATGAACCCCAGCTTTCCGAAAGTTGCTCATGTAATTCCTACCTCCTAGTTACTTTCGTGGTCTGATTATCTTTTCCTAGTTGGCACTGTGGCCTAGGTAGACATAATGGTCCATTACTTCTGGGGCCTGTTTCTTTACTAAAATTTGACCTTAGAATGTTCGTCTCATTCATCATCAGATTCATATTTAGGCTGACCTTCGCTGATGCTTCATGAAGTTGTTTGAGCATTAACTTCAGTTTTTCTGGGCCGTTGCTGATCAGAACAATGTTGTGTGAACACCTTGATAGTTTACATATGTGCCGTAGACCATAATGCCCTTTCTTTCCCATTCCAGATACTTAAAGATGCCTTCTAGGGTCAGGTTAAAGATTTTATGTGAAATTATATCTCCTTGTCAGACGCCTCTCTCTATCCTGATCTCTCTCTAACACCATATCTTCTTAGACCTTAACTTGGAGCATGACGTTGGCGTAGATGTGGTGGATGAGAGTAGCGGGAGTCAATTCTCGCCTTGTTCATTGCTGCTAGTATTGCCCACGTATCAATGGAGTCGAATGCCTTCTGATAGCCAACAAAGCCCAGATGAAGAGGAATGCTGTAGTCTGGCGCTTTTTCAATCATAGAGGTTGTCTATAGAGCTGTATCCTCTTCTGAACCCTCCTTGCTTGACGGGCAGATTGTGGTTCTTTGTTATTGTCGTTGGTTTTTAGTAATTTTTTTTCTTGTATTTTATGAATTAAATGTGTACACGGAGAAACTTGTTTAATAAATAAATACAGAAGTCAAATTTATTCGTGAGGTAGTCAGTGACTATATTCAGTCAGTGACTACGCTGGCCTTATAAAGCTCATGGTATTTGCACTCAGTTTATTGTATCTTAGCTTGGTTTGGTTGCAAATCTTGCCACTTGGATACTCCTGGTGATCTTAGGAGCTGGGTCATCGAGGTCTAAGAGTCACAGGTTTTCAGTTGAGCATACCTTCACCTTAAAGGTCTCCTGGTAGTCCAGAAGGTTCTGCTTCAAATTTGCGAATGTAGGATAAACGTCCTTTCAAGATTCGTATCGATTAGGATTTTGACCTTCACAAGGCGATGATCATTGCCGGTGTGGAATCGGTTCAGGAAGTGACGTTTTAATCTTTATTTAAAACGATATAAACCTTCCAATAGCCAGTAGCGACATTGGCTTATATTTATATTGACTTACGATTCTTTTTAATTGTATGCTCTCATACATAGACGGTCTAGTATGTGTGATTTCCAAATTTGAAATAGTAAAACTTTTTAATATTTGTTTTACATACCGTTTATATTATATTGGCGCTGAAGTCTCGCTTGTGAAATCTGTACTTGCTTTTTTAACGACATTAGATTCTTTTTAAAATATATTCTTTTCTCCTCAATTTGAAGTGAATATTATTCATATTTTGAGGTGAGATTCTGCCTTGTTGTTGTTTCTTAAGTGCGCCATCCACCCGTTGATCTCCATAGCAAAATATTTGCGAAAAGTCCGCGCAAAGTGTAAGCGAAGTATGCAAATATAGACAGGCCTTTGGATAAGTTCGGCCGTCTGAGTTGATATAACAGGCAGTCTGTGACTAACTCTAATCTGCATACGTACGCATCAGGCATCACCTGTGAGCAACACCAGTAGCGAGATGGAACTTCAGACGTATCTGAAGATTAAAATTTATGATAATTTATGTATAAGCAGGAAGTATAAGATCCCCAAATAAATTCGCATGTCAAAATGCTTAAAGATCACCTATTCAAAATTTAATTATGTCGATTCTGTTTACATTCTGAACGTATTGTTATCGGACGAAAGTTGACCCCCGCGTTTTGAGGTCACATTAATCTATTTTGACCATTTATATATATATATGTCTTTTTATCTGAAATAAGTCTAACATTTGAATGGCAAAAGGCTTTATAAAAATAACCGAATAAAATCAAAAGTCTAAGCAATGCACTAATAAGTTAGTAAGAACGTTAGAAAAACAGTACTGCTCTAAATAAACGTAGATTTTAGTTATTTCGTTAATTTATATGTAAATCTTATAAATTACTTAAAATTTAGGCGTTAAATTTAATTTTAATGCCTTGTAGAATATTTTGTCCTTATTAGATAGATCGATAAAGTATATGCAAGTTATACATTCTCGGCTATCAGAGCATGCAAAAACGCATGCACTGTCACTTTAGTGGCGAGCTAACGCGATCTGACTCACATACATACGGCCCTCTAGTTAATCTAACTTCAACACCATAAATAAAACTTTCATCGTATTGCAAACGATTTAATAAAAAAAAAATGTTAATACCATTTCGCCGATGATACACTTCTATATTACATAAAAGTATATTATCATTACTATTATTGCATGAATTAGTGGAGGTAATTTTACTCATTCATATCACTGTCAAAAGCTATACCAAGAATACTACAATATTTATTACATATACAAGTAATCAAAACAAAAATTAAATCACAAACAGAAAGAAAATATTGAAAAGTATAAAAATTACAAACAAATCTTTATAGAGGCAGGTAGAAGTTGGGGTAATAAAGTATTTTTTTTTTTATTCTTATTATGTTCTCTTTTTTTATTACGGGTTTTCCAGTATTTTACTCTGAAAAGAATTCGGATAGAGTAAATTTTTAATAATAGGTTTTAGATTTTTAAGAAATGCGTTTATCAATCGGCCTTTTAAAATGGTATTTAAGATTTTTTGAACGAAGTGATTTCAATCATCACCTATATGTTTTTAAATCTTTTACGGTGCGGAACCCTTCTACATATACGGATATGAAATCAACGTTAGGGTGATGATGACCTGGCCTCGGGGGTACCTACATTATTGAAACAGGAAGGATTTGGGTCGCTGTTCACGGGTGACATTTCCACGCAGAAAGGGTTGGTTTATTTAGAAATGATAATTTACATAGGACGGCGTCGGGTTTCCGCTATAAAGATTCGGCTTAGCACCGCAAGCACGGAATAACACCAAGGCACTATTTATTTGAGCGAGTTTTATTACGGCACGCTTAGTTGAGTAAAGTTGAAGGTTTTTGAGGTGGGTAGAGTCGATATCCATGGCATGATATTTTAACCTCTATATAAATACTTTTATTTTTATCAAATTGTAGACATAAGTATGTTTTTTCATTGATAATAAAACAGGTTTTAAACAAAAACGTTACACTTACAAAAAAAATTGACTTTAAAAAAATAATAAAGTGTGTGTGTGATTATACCGCAGTTATTTATTTCAAAATGATTACCCTCTACTGGCATCTACAGTCAACAATGTTTCCGCACTCCTATTTATATAGAAAATAATCGTGACAGCTGGGCGCACCGACTTTAGCTGAATGAGCGCATCACCTTCGAGCGTCGTCCCGAGTTTAGACGAACGATCATGTCGCATTAGATTCATTCACCGCTTAGAAAAAGGTCCACCTTTTTCCTATCCTATTTAACGCATATTTCTGCATTAAAAATATTTCGTTTTGTTTATTTTTATATTTTTTATGTTCATGACCATAAGTGTTAGTTTGTTCTCCAAAACTGTGTTTTGGTATGCTATATTAATTCATCAATAATAATACGTTGTAGGTACTTTATTAAAAATAAATAAATTACGAGTTCACCTAAAATACATAATGAACTAGAACACACTTGTATTGTTTCCAGTTCCGGCGTTCGTAGGTACTGCGATATCAGGCGAAACAACGCCATTTCCTCAGGCTTTTGCTCTCACGCAAGAGGTCAACCACTGCCTGTGAGGGCCTTAATTATTTAAGGCGACTTACCTTCAGACCCTTTTTCGCGGCGCGGGCCTCTTTGACTCCGAAAAGCTACGGCAGTAAACCGGAATTCCGCTCTCTTGCCACCATTTAAATATTAAAGCTGGAGTTGTGATTAGTTATAGCTAGAGTAGTTGGGTAATCAGATTCCTTTGTTGGAATTACAATACCGAGATGTGTAATGAATTAATATTATCAAACGGCAACACGCAAAAATAATAGTTTTGAAATAATCGCATTAAAAGAGTTTTTCCATTTTTCTTACTTGTTCGAAAATAAATGTAATATAACGGAAACTATTGCAGAAAGGATATTTTTTTATGTATTTCTCTTAATATCCACATTTAATAATAGTTGATAGTAAAAATACTTATGAGGATAAATTTCAAATTCTGTTTTAATATAAAGATGTAAAAATAACAGGGCCGGCTTTATTATAAAAGTACCAGGAGTATCATAAAATTATATTTTTCCTAGTAAGATGAACATAAATATTTAAATAAAAAAACTGAATATTATAACCCTGTTCATTTCATATGTGTATTTTTGTGTTTTATCCAACATTAAAAATGAAGCAACCGGAGTGTGTCAAAAATAAGGATAAACTCACTTTTGAGTGCGAACTGCCCCTTAAGGTAAAATGCTAGTGGTCATTGCTCATACATCGTTTTTCCATTTGACGGCAGTAAATTACCGTTCACAAAGGGTGCAAATTCGTAATTCAAAATCAATATCTAAAACCAATAACTCGTTTCCGTAAGAGTATTTTATAAGTTTGGATAAATTTGATTGACTAGATTTATTTAAATATGCATAGTTCTAAACTGTTAGTATTTGAAAATTATATTTGTAAATTATGTTAAACATAATTATTTTAACTTTAAAACTCTCAATTAATAATTTATTTTGATATTTTATTATACAATGTTTCAAACAATATTTCGCTCATTTCTTAAATTTTTATTCAAAATCAAAAACCATTTTGTTTATTAATTTATAAATATTTTATTTAACCCGAAACATATCCCAGATATGTCATTTTTTATAGTATGTCGATATTGAAACAAAACATTAGGTTCTTGTTTTTTCCTCTTTATATTAGATATTATAACTGGAAAATTAATCATGAAATTTGTGCTCGTATATTGAGTATTTTAAATTGAATATTTATAAATTAAGTGTATTGAGCGCCGTGCTACTGTCGAGTATTTTAAATAATTGCTTCACGTGGAACAAGTTTAAAAAAAATAGAATGCTTTGTTTGTGTCACTATTAGGCGTACTGAAATAAAGTAATAGCAAGTATGTAATAGCTCTAAGTTACGTGTATCAGTTATGTTGCAAAATGGAGAGTCGTGCGTTCGTATTAAAATATAAAATGTTGATTCGCCGCTGAAAAGTGATTCGGCAAAGACGCTTTGATTTTCTCATATAAATTTCGGCGTGTAAATTTATCAAGCAAGAAAGAACGCGCTCAAAGATAATTCGACCCATTTAGGGCTTAGCCCGGACGACACACAAAAGGTGTCGGTGCCAGAGTTTTCGTTTGCAGGGGATTCTCATAAACAGCTCTCATTAGTAATGGTTCGCTGGACACTTGAAAAACAGAATTTCATCTGATTAAACGCGTTACGGCGCAAATGAGTTTAATCCTCGTTTTAAGTGATATGAGTATATTTAACATTTTAGGACAAAATAGAGGAATTTATATAAAGGCAGCACCTTTAGAAAACACTGCTATAAATACAAGATTGTATGTGCAAGTAGGTATATATATGAATTTTATCTACTTGCTCGTAAAAATATTTGACCTTGATGAAATGAAAAAATAGATATACTTTCTCACTTAGTTAAAGTGAGTGGCGCCAAGTTTAATCTATAGACATTGAAAAAAAACGCATGTCTCCATTATGCCGAACGTATTAAAAAAATCACATAAAATTATGAGCTAACAGATGGTACAAAATATCAACACACAATATGAATGCACAAGGGGTTCTTTATATTTAAAAATACGAGCCTGAGATCGACTTTAGTTTTATTGAACAGTCGGAGTGGTTCGTCTAGTCATCGAGTGAGTGGTCATTCCGTAGAGTGAGAGCAATATTCGCCCTGTAAGAGGTAGTATTGACCACAGTTTGTTTGGCTCCACGTGAATGGTTTCTTCCTCTGAGCGCGAGACTTCTGTATCAATTGCGGGCATCTTTCAGTATGCAAAAATAAAACAGTAATGGGAGACAAATAGCAATTGGTAAATATGTCGCATCATAAAAAAAGTGTAACCAATTTCATAATTTTTGAATTTCTGCCCCTTTTGACATTTGACATAATGTCCATAGCGAATGTGAGTATAATGAAACATAATCAAATGTGCGAATTAGAGTTTACAAAAATGTATTATTTTTTATTTAAATAATACATAGCAATATTAACTTTTCCCCTTAACCATCCATATTTAATTTAAAATAAGCTGCCTTCACAGATCCTACATATTATATGTGCAATATAGTCATATATTATAATAATATCTTTTTAAAATTGGTAATATGCACGCTATTGCAAGACAGTGTAAAGACATCTTATGACTGAAACTTGAAGTTAAAAGAAATCTTGAACGCTTACAGAAAGTTCAAACTTTATCCGCAGTTTTAACCAAGTTATCAGAGCGAGTTTTATTATTATCGTATACAGAAGCAGTAGAGAAGATTAAAAAGAATCCATGCAAAAACTGCTACGATCATAAATTTTTTGTGACAAAAAGTCACTATTCTGGTCAGTTTCCCCTCAGTATTCATGTTTCACAATGGATCCCTTAGTACCTACTACGTTCATAGAACAGAGTTCATATTTTCAAAGATTAGAGTCAAACTCGCCAATTTTGCTAGTTATACTGAAGTCAGTTACAGGGGGGTAATTCTTGAAAGTAATCGAACAATTTAGTATGCCAAATCAAGCGTATTTAGACCGGTTTTAATGCAACTAAAACGCTTGATTTTGCATACTGAATTGTGGGATTGCTTTCAAGAATTATCCCCAGATCAATAGTTATTAATCTGGATACTTCCATAAGAAATCGGACCTCAAGAAACACCGGCTTTGAGACCGAAAGATCTTTTAGTTAAGTTAGTTTAGATAGACAACTGAACAACTCACACGAGTTAATCAGATCAAAAGTCGTTCGTTTAGTGTTTTACTAAACATTACAGGTTTTAGGATACATAAAATCAACAGAAAAAAATAACACGGATTTTTTTAAATTGACCGATCAAATTAAGAATTATAAGTATGGAAGGTAGGGATGACGGTATTTTCACAATAAATTATCTAAAAAAACTCTTACGTAGTGATCATTACAGGACGTAATGATATTTCAACTGTAATTCATGATAAAATGCTGTGATATTTAAGTGGTGCCGTCTGCACATACCGATACATTATCAAGACAGCGCCGAGATTTATTGGTATGTAGCTGGGTGCTTTAAAGAATATAAACTATTAGTTAAATTTATATTTAGCATTTTCTCTGAAAAGAAAACTTTAAATATTAAAACATAAATTTATAAATCTTGGATTATTATTTGTTCCTGTGGCATTAAGTTTCATATTAACCATATATAAATACAAATATGATTATATTAGTATTATAACCATATTTGTGGCTAATCAAAGACGGCCTTTTACAATTTTACGCAACACATTAAGTAGTGTTTCGCGAAGACGTGATTTTTCTTTCAAACAGCAATAATTCAAGACTTATTTTACATTCTTCTTAGGTCGCGAGTTGAGAGAGAGAGAAAAGCGAACACGATTCTTAATGTTACCATATTTCAAAGGGGATTATGGACAAATTAGACAACTCTGATATTTAACGAGGAAATCCAACATCCGCGCAAGATAAAAAGGATGGAAAAAGTGGCGCGCAAGAGATTTGCTCTCTTCTCCTCGCCGCCTAATCAGTATTTATGTGAGGAGCTATGGATGATAATGGAGCCTCTCCTTGCCCAGCCCCGCGCGCTTTCACATTTCGCCTAATAAATGAACAAGCCGCGGAACGAATAAATGGAGAAATTCGGTTTCATCTTAGGGAAAACGAGGACTTTCATTAAAGTGAGAAATTTTACCTGTATCTCCAATTTCAAAAGTTTGTGATTTTAGACCACTCCTAGCTTGTTTAATTCTTGCAAAGTATTGTCATACACAATTGATACAGTGAGTAATATTTGATACAGTGAGTAAAGCGTTCTGTCTCACGAGAATCACGGTAATAACAATAGAAAAATCCAAAATAGTCAACCTAGTAAAATATCGATAAATATTTAACACTTTTCTTTAAAAACCCAAAAATAACTAATGTCTAGGAATTAAGGCGTATAAGGCGGACATGTCCTGGAAAGTTTTTCGATCAGGCTGTGAAAGCAGCAAGAGGAGACTTAGCGGAAATGCTTCCATAAATATTTGCACGACGCGGGGGGTAATTTATAAAAAAGTTGCGGCAGTTATCGACGTCGGCGTCGCCCCGGGCAGTTCTATCGATACGACGATCGTCACTATTGAGCCTAACTTTTAGTTTCACTGCGTAAATTGACCGAATCGTGTATTTTCTTTCGTCTAACATTTTGTAATGTCACCAATTATTTTTTTTTTCTGTCCCGCTCTTTGGTTGGGCTTCTTGTGAGTAAAAACCAGATTATGGGCGTCTAAAACTAACTTCTTCAGTTCTTTTCAATTAGTGATACTCTTACTCTTATCCCTGCATCTATTCGCAGCGCAACTTAGTGTGATAGGAATATTGGCGTTCGTGGGACATGCCCATACCTCCTAGTTAGGAGGTATAAGGAGGAGGTTAAGATCATGCAATTTTATCTAACGCCTTGCTTGATGAGACACGTGATATTTTCAAACGAAAACTTTGCGTCGCCAAATAATAAAAAAAAATCTCTTTATAGGATGATCTTAAAAACAAAAAACAATGCACTTTCAAAAAATATATTGAATTTGTGTCTTTACAGAAGTAACATAGCCTTTGTACTTTTATTTTATCGATTCTCGTGTTCAATGAATAAAATATTTACGTTTAAAATTTTGATAAAATTTATTAAAAAATACACTTACAAAATAGACTTTTTGAGCCTCTTCATTTTTAGACAAAGTCAAACCTTTTTCATTTTATACAAATAAGCCCAGATATTCAGTAATATTTTTCTTCTATATCTTACAAAAATGAGTCATATCACTATACCGGATTGTATTTTATCTATAGTATGATTAATCATTGGAATTTATATATTTTTTAAATCTACTTTGTAACTAAAGCCCATAATAATAATATATAATATGTAATAGTCTTTACATAATAATATATATTATATACACTTACAATTTATGCAATCTTGTTTATGTAGTTAGTTAGTTTAGTTAGAATTTATATTTTAAAATCGGGTTTTCCGTTTAATCATTATTAATATTTTCAGTATCAAAAAATGTTATTTTTAAATAAATGTAGGTTTCCGAAAAATACTGCCAAACAGAAAACAAAGAATATACATATAATTATAATTGTATAATTCAATTTATTCAGAATGGCTTATAAACTACACCCTACGACCGTAGTGCCGACCGTAGCATAGTGGCGGCAGCGTAGACGTAAATGGGATTATTGAACATCGAGTGATAGGCTTACGTACCGTAGACCCTCTTACGTTTAACGTTCGATGCATTACGCTACCCGTAACGACGATAGGGTACTTTTTAAAGTCCATCTAGCTTTAAGGAGTGAACCGAACTGCAAATGCATTACGCAAAATAAAATAGGAAAATGATTTTACAACACTATTCCTGATATAAGATTAAGTATAAAATATATATCACTAACAAAATACGTACATGTTTATTTTTACAATTATAAATAAAATAATGAATAAATTTAAAACGTGTTTTAAATAAATTTTAAATAAATTAAAAATACCAAATTGAATATTTAGGTAATTTTGAGAAACACCGCCTACTCTCAAAATAATGATATTGTAATATTTGTTTTTTTATCAGTTTGGTTTTACTAAAGTTTTAATGTAAAAATAAGCAGGAAAATCAAAATAAATTTATCAGTTTGGTTTTACTAAAGTTTTAATGTAAAAATAAGCAGGAAAATCAAAATAAATTTATCTATTATAATAATATTTGGTAAAATTAATTAAGTATAGTTATCATCATCATTATCAAGTAAACATTTATGCGGATTTTCATCATTCATAAATTTAATTTTAACTTTTATAAATATGACTACATATATGACTACATATAAAAAAAATATTACAATAGAAAAATTCGGTTGATTCTTTGGTGCCTTCAATAGTTGATGATGCCAAACGTATACGTACCAAATTTTATCGAACCCTGTTTTACCGTTATCGAGTTATGGCGTTGTACAAACCTTCAGATAAAACAAAATTCAAATATTCTTTTGGCTTTGAAATCAAAAAACAAACCCAAATATAAAGAAAACCTTAGAAAAAAAGAAAGACCTCTATAAAGGACCTACGCGTTAAACAAACTGCGCTGTTGGTATCCAAATTTAATTGTACTGATTTAATTCACCTGGTATATAATTTTCCATTTTGCCGGGTTTTTTATCCTACATTCTAATTAATTTACTATGTTTAGAACGTATAATATTTTAAATAAGAAATGAATGACAGACGGATAAGTACTCGCTTCTAATAGGACGCCGTATATTCTAATCTTTTATACTCTAATAGTTTTTTTAAGGTAAAATTTGCATACCCCTTTTAATGACCAGTAAATGTCTCTCGTGGAAAAGAATCTTCTCTCCGTTGGCATATCAAGTGGTGGCTTTTAGCGCTCGCTCCCAGGAATAATAGCATTAGTGGGTCAGTATCCATTTTTTATTCTTCATTTCTGAGCAGATAGCAAACAATTTCTATGCGTCTATGTTGACATTGTACTCGAAGAGGGAATAGATTAATGACGCTAGGTAAATGTAGCGAGGGCTGAAAGAGACGGAAAATGGCAGAAGACGCAGGGAAGACTGAAAGACAAACATTTCAAGGGCTATACAGAGGGGTATTATGTAACGTAAATATTCTTTTCTACAATTTCCTGAGATGGCAGCATTTATATTTTATTCAAATGGGAATAGAATAGAATTTTAAAAAACCTATGTTTTTGATAAATTAAAGATTACACATTCTGTTTTACAACAACCTTATCGTATCCTTAAATACAGCTTAAATATGCTTATTAAAGCATTTACCTATAAAAAAAACACAATAAAAAAACCGAGTGACCTATAACACATACCTTCTATTAAAACATTTTGAAATTAGAAAATGATAAAAAAAAATATCCAAAACTGTATTTTTTGCGAGGACAATTAAAAACAATATATTTTAATGTTTAAATAAATAAAAAAAGTTAAAATATTATTTATTAAACATTTATAAAATATTAATTTACGATCGCTTGCATAGTGTATTGCCTAAAAAAGATATTCCTTTATCATTTTTTTTCCTTACTATGATGGATATTAAAACTAGAAAATCCTTTAGAATGCCTAAATTAGTTAGTTAGTAACTACTAACATCACTTTTTTTAATGTCTCCTATATTTTTTCACATTAAATTAATTGGAGAAATAAAATAAGAAGTTGATTTAAAAAAAATCAAAAAGTACTACATGAAAACGGACCTAATTGGATTTTAAGACATTGGAAGTTATTGCACATCTACCTACAGAGTTTTTGACTTTTATACAATTATATTTATACTTTTTGAGAATTATATTTGAGCTATGTCTTAGTCCAGTAAACACTCTTACATGTTTTTTTTTTATTTTGTTTGGGGATAGGTGTAATTACACATTTTTTTTACAATGACTCTAATGTTCAGGTCATTTTAAAAAGTTATTATACCTTTGAGTAGTCCCGCAGCAGAGGATAGTTTTTTTGTGTAAGTACATTTATTTAAAAAAAAAATCGTATTGTGGTTAGACCACGCGCTTTAGAATAAAACTTCTGTAACGAAGTTGATTAAATTTGTTATTAACAGCTTATTAATATATTTATAAATTATCACATCCTAATGGCATCTAAATACACGCCTATTTATTCATAAAAGAATAAATCAATGTGACAGATCAAATTCAAATTCAAAATTCAAATTCAATGTCGCTTTCGCGACCTTTATTTCATATCATTTAAGTAAGCAGTTTACATGTTCTGAAGAGCCTGCCGATTCGTCTACCAGATACTCACTCGTATAGACAACTATAATAACTCGTATATATCTAGCAACATATTACTTATTTTTTTTGTTTTTTATTATTATTATTACAAACCTTAACCTATTGAAGAATATAAGTATAATTTTAGATCTTTTTTTACATGACTATTTTTTTTAATTTCTTAATTTCTAGGGGTACCTTATTCAATAATCGTGCCAGCACAACTTTAATTTGTCTTTCTCCACATACATTTTTGAATTTTGGTATAATAAGTATTTGTGAAACTAATTGCCTTGTCGAGTACTTATGTGAGAAAAGATAGTCTTACAGCTGGGCGCATTGACTTTAGCCGAATGAGTACATTACCTCCGAGCGTCCTCCCGATTTAAGCCGAATAAGCTTGTAGTGTCGCATTAGATGCCCATAAATAAGTTTTACTTGGAAAACTCATAGAATCTCATAATCGTAGTTGGTAAGCCATTTCAACTTTATTTTGTGCGTATGAGTGCTACCTTCAATTTTGATTTGCAAGGAAAATCGTGAATACATTATAGGCATATGAGATTTGAGATGGAGCGCCGGAGCGGGTCTCGGCGGAGGCGGAGGCTGTGAGCCCGCGGCTGCCCGAGGAGGCACGCGAAACGGAGGAAAAAATCTAGATAAAGCATAGGAGAGCTTCGAATCGTCTTCGGCATTTTTACCAAATCGTTTTATTGATTTCCGCTTTCGAGGTGCCGACGGGAAGGCGCGAGAAGTGTTCGCTTTTTTTTGTAGGGTAGCCCCGAATTTTATTGCAAATTGATTTGCTCGATATGAGAGGACATATTTGAGAAATCTTGTAGAATATTCGAAATATTGAAAAAGATAAGAAAGATGTCTAATACCTAAACATGTTTTTAACGTTTTAGGGTAATTGCTAAGCGCGGGTTGCTGTCTACCTGTAATGAATGGCTTTACAGTTCACACCCAATACGACAGTCAGAACTCTATTTAACAGCGAACGAAAATTTCCTAAAACACTAAATTCCCCAATTATTCCTTTTAGGAATCTTACCCCACCTTATATGTATGTCATGGTAAATACGTTTGTCAGTTTATTTTATATTAGTTTAAATATTTACATAATTTAAACATTTTGAAGAATAAATACAAAATATACGTACATTAATAAGATAAGATAAGATTTATTTTCCAATATATACAAAAATGTACACAGGAATGACATAATAACTTTTAACATACAACAATGTACTTAGAAAAAATAAACGATGAATATAATAAAATAAAATTGCACAAATAGATTTTCTAAAAACAAAATAAAACAAATTTTAATAAAACAATAAAATATTGAATATTGTGTATATCATTTATTTCATAGGTATTTATATATTTAATTGAGAATTTATGGAATAAAATAACATACCTACATAAGATATTTATTTAAACTTTGTTTAATTAATAACTTAAAAAATAATCAAAGTAAAATTAAAATGAAAAAATAAACGTGTAACGTAATTCGAGCAGGTATCGCCACAAATCAGACATTGTCGTGGGGTGATTTATCTCCCGATTTATCTCTTTATTTGCAGAAGTAACGACTTTATTACTTAATGTATTGCTTATAATTGAATGCGTGTATTTTAGGAGGTAGTGAATTTATTTAATAATTTCCGTGCATTGCAATTGTGTTTGACTCTAGTGTACAGTAATATAATGGTTAAAGTAACTCATTCATAGTTAACTTTATGTTCGTACTGAATTCATATTTTCTCATGTGAAAGCATGCATTCTGTCTGGCCGAGTCGCAAAGGGGGTAAAATGTTTATATGAATTCATACGAATCTAATATAGTATAAGAGCCAATAACATAAAAATGTATTTGCCAAAGTTTTTTATTTATTTTACATTACAAATGTGTTTATTATCTGATTGCGCTCCAGTTCAGAAAACACGCCAAAAGGCAGTCGAAGAGCGCCAAAAGGCAGTCTAAAACCAGAAACAATGTATGTATTCCGAACTATTAAATGTTAGTAGCGTTACATATTTCCGTTTTTTTTAAGGAGTTCGGTTCGTTTAAATTCCTGATTTAATCCGTCGAAAATATTTTGAATACATTAGAAGTGAAATTTTCGTAAGTTTATTGACTTTTAAGCTTTCTACCATTCTGCCCGGGAGTAATTTATTTTGGTTTTAAACGTTTATCGTTAGTCACGGGCAAAATGAAAAAAATAATTCTAAAACTTGGTTTTTAGATTTCCCGTTTATATTATTGAAGTTGTTTTATTGAAATCGTTTCAACTTTATATAAAACCAAAAAAAAAATACTAACAGTTTAACCATTAAACTAAGATTTCTAAAGATGTTTGAAAACAAAATATATTATTGTTGATAAAAAGACTGAAACCAAACTTTGCAGCTTTTTTACAGATATTGCCCAATGACGTAGTTATTTTATATATTTATTTTATCTGTATTATACATTAGAACTATTTTAAATGTAGTTTTACCCTAAGTATGATAGTTCTTTACACTCTTAACCATATTTTTTTATTATAATAAGGCATAGAATCTTTATCAAATTGAAAGCGACCTTTTCGAACCCTTTGTATAAAATTGTCATGAATATTTTTTTAACATTTTAGAAATTTGAGTTAATGAAAAACTCTATTTGAATAACATTTTCTTTATATACCTTTAAATAAGGAGTTTGAATTGTTACTTTTATTGATATTTAGATAAGCAACCATAAATTATACTTACGTCACTGGCTCTTGAACTACGAAGGGGGCGAAATGTTTATATGGATCTAATAACACAACTTTCGAGTCAGAGGCGAGTCACTCACGTGGCCGGATATTTGCATATTTCATGAATACTAACAGTACACGAGCCCTCAGTTCACCTTTCTTACTTGAATCATTCGTCGGATAATTGGCTACAATCCGAGATCTGGGTACCAATTATAGCCACCGATGAGCGAGGTTAAATATGTTTTCTTGTATGTAATTTTTTTTTTGTACCTTCATTTACCATTTCATGCACTTTTATTGTAAATACTGTTTTTTGTTTTACACAGTTTGTTTGATTGTTGTTGTTACGGGTGTTTATTATAGATCCAGACAAATGTACAATATAACAAAGTAATCCTTAGTTGGTAGTTGCGTACTCGTAATTATTAAAATTAATATTTTGTGGGGAAATTTCGTACCAACTCCAACAGACAGTTATTTACTCGATCAATCCAATTAAGGAAACAATAGTGGCAGCGCTCTGATCGCGATTGCGTTAATTACGAATGACCTGAAATTGCGGTAGATTTTTAAACATTAGGTAGGTACATACATTTACATACCCCCCTTATCGACTTTGAAAACTGTTCTTTAAAATTGCGGTAATTATTTATTTTTTATATTTAATCATTAGCATATTCGTTACATTACAAAGGGGTTATCTATAAAAGATATAATCATTACACGGTCACATGCATAGTAAGATACCGCTAACTTAGGCAATAAAAATATATGAATATATAAAATATATAAAAGGGATTCCGTTTTGAAATTGTTTTCTCGAAAAGTTGGGAATTGCCTGTAGATGTACCTACACTGAAATGTTTATCGGGTTGAGTGGAGTGAGCCAAATATACTGGAGATATTTGTTTTGATTTCATATTGTCTATTTGTATTTCAATTTACATAGAATAATTGTTTCAATCGAAAATGCAAAAAATCAACATAATTTAATAGGAGGAGATGCGAATCAATGATACGTATTATTAAAAATTGCTCTTTGAACAAAGTAAGGAACATAATTATTACTATTACACATAATAGCGGATATCTGTATTTTTAGATAACTCTAATAATAAAAGCTAAATGTTCTAAGAAAACTAATTTTGAAAAAATATAAATGAATTATTGTTTTATTGTTTTTCCAAAAATATATTTATATTTTTAATTTGAAAAGAAACTCTCATTACTCTTCTTAATATAAATGTAGACATTCTCAACTTAATTTATATTAGCTGTTAGTTCAGTGTCTAGAGTAAGAGTGTGTCTCATTCTCCAAAGCCCAGTCTTTTCCAAAGAAATGCCAGAAAGACACGAAAATGGTAGATAAGTGAAGAGTAGCTTTGCGAAATTGATTTTTTTCTCTAGAGGCGCCGCGGAGCTGAAACTCCGACTGACTTTGATGTGGAATTCTTCGCTAAGGTGGTTCGCTAACCCCATCTGTCGACTGAAGCTAGAACGTCTCTCAAAGTAAAGTGGCTCTAGATTTATTTACACAGAGACAGGGTGCTGCTGGTTCATGAGTTACTGATGTCAGAAACTTTTTAATGTGTTGACGAACGACCACAAAACAGGTCACCTAAAATACCACGTTACCTAAATACATACATCAATAACTAAAAAATTGAAATATTGAACTTATTGCTGAATAATTATTTTATGTATCAAAACTCTTAATATACATACTAAGTGATAACCAAATGACAAAAAAACGGTTGTTTTGTTTGGTTTATGTGTAAATAAATAGCAACAAATTTATGCAAAAATATCCAAGTATCAATAGTTTATTACTTAGTGGCTTATTCAAGTCGATAAAAAGGTAGAAATGTGAAAAATGGTCAGAAAAATAATGGTAATTAAAATTAGTGTTACATACATTAAACATAAGATTTGTTAGTATAGTGACTAGGTATGTATGTACTACACATGTTGGCGCTAGGGACACTTAGATTTGTTTAAAACGCCCGCAGCGGGGCGGTTTTAGCAGCAGCAATGTGATTCCCTGATGGCGGGTGTCGAAATGGTGGCATCGCAGGAATGCTGCGAATGTGGCCTGTTTTTCTTTATATCATCCCCTCCCCGCCACCCACCCCCCCACCCACCCCCCCCCCCCCAGCGCCCACCGCACTTCCCCGAGGTGTCCAAAATTCCATTGCCCGGATGGTATGCATTCGCTAGCGCCAATTCCTTCTTTTGTGCTCGATTCTATTATTCTCAGCAGTAATATGCTTTTTATTAATACGCAAGTGAGTCGCTTCTCTTATAAATTATTCTCTTGTATTTAATAATGAAAATATATTTTTTTTAATATTTGCATACATAACCTTAGTATTATCAGGTATTAATAGTTTAATAACAAATAAGTTTTTTTTTACATAATTATTTATTTATTTGGTTTATTCAACAAATTTACATTTATTTTATTTTATTTTATTAGCAGCCAAGCCCAAGGCTTATCTGCTGGAAAACAGGTGTGTAGAATACCGATAATAATCATTGTGAAATATGTTCAAATTATTTTGTTTGTTTTGTTTTATCTTAGAATAATGAATTATGATGAAACATAATGAAACATAATGAATTAATTAGATGTACTTTTATAGATTGTTTAGTATTAGAATGATCATTTATAATCAAAATTATAGTGGTTCTCGTTTTTAAATTCCACAAAAAAAAAATAAAAAGAATAGTTCTCGTTTACAAAAATTGTAATTGTAGCTATTAATTTGGTTCAAAACAAAATGTAGGTGTTTGTAAATAGTTTATTTTTCTATACAATATTTTTTCTGTCCATAAAGATTAAATACGAATAATATAAATTAACTTTGATTTTAATAGGTACACTAATTTATAATACTCAACGGCGCTTTTCTCAACATTATCGTCTCAACATTAAGTAACAAGACATACACATTTGTTGCCAGACTTGCCAGATTTGTTTTGCCTTGTCATAAAAACAACAATAAGGCAGTCGGAACTGCGCTTACTGACGCTTTTTTGACAACACAAGTAATACGCTAAATAAATAATATTTATAGTGTCTAATAAAAAAACATAATACGTTCTATCTTATTAGGTCACCGCGCTGTTTGCAAACTTATCTTGGGTTTTGCTGTATCTTACTTAATATTTTTTTTAATTAATGATCGTAAATTTCAAGTATTGCTGTATTAAGGGCTGCCCTGCCGCCTGCCGGTTCCTAACGTTTTTCGGTGAGTGTTTCATAAATTCATAAGCCACGAGCCATGGAAAAATATTAACGATTTGGTGCACGGAACAGCGCCAGGCCTGTGGCCAGGGCACTGAATTTTTACGAGTTGGTCCGCCATATTTTTCAGTTCTTTCGAGGCAAACATCCAACGATTCCAGAGCAACGGATGACAAATTGATTTCGTAAATTTTACAATAAACGCTCGCAGATTATTTATGTGTTATCTCTAAAAAAATTTGAACAAATAGTTTTCAGAATAAGCGCCCTTAATATTCCTAAAGGTTAAGATACAATAGCCACCGAGGTTTGAATCCGGAACCTCCGATGTACCATTTTTAAAATAATCTTGTAAGTTGTAACTTGCTATTTTATACCGTTTTTTTTTTTTAATTTACAAAGATAAGTGAGGATTGAATAAAAGGAGATGAAAATATTTTGGTGAACCTACAGTCGATATTTTATTAGTGGATTTATGTAATTGGCTAAATTACTGTAACTTCTTATTATGATTAGGGCAGTATGGTATTTAGATCGCACAAAAGCTGTCAATTGTAATCAAAACGAACCTCGTTGCTTTAGTAGCGTACTCAGTCAAAAGATATACGAGTACTTGGCAGAAGTTCTCATGTGGGGCGAAACAAACCCAAAATGGCGGTCTAAACCCCTAATCCGCGTTCGATGCGCCACGGTCCTTACTAGGCGCAACAAGTTCTTTGTCAATTGGCTATCACTTAGTATGTTAGTATTAAGATGTTTGATATATAAAATAATTATTCAGCTGCAACACAAAATTCTGTTTTAATTATCAAAGAACTTTTTTAATGCTACCAGAACAAAAGCATATTTATAGGTAAATAAGCAAATCGTAAAAAAATCTAATCTTAGGAATTGATAAGCGAACTATGATGATGATGATTGGACGGCAGTCAGATTTGCTGCTACACTTGGGCCACATTCTTGTGGTCTATTGTGTATACCTCCGTAGACTGTAACTGAGTGAGTGTTTTTGTGTGTGTGTGTGTGTGTGTATATGTGCGGCTTGTTACCTAACTCAGTCGACAGTGCTCAGAAAAAGCGCAGTTGAATATTCTCGTGCCGAAAAATGACTTGGCCGGAATTGACACACTGGGGATTCGAACCAGGGACCTCTGCATTTTAGAAGCAGTGCACCACCAGGCCGTTAATTAGCGAACTAATAACAGTGTTTAAAGAGCGTTTTGAGAAGCATCTGAACAGGACGGGGCGGGGCGTCTGTAGGACACATACATCAAAAACTTTTGCATCCTCCCCCAAACGCTAGCAAACTTCGCCACGGTACTACTATAAACAAGTTTGGTCCGGGGCAAAATCGAAGTATATCAGAGACTTTTGAATTCTTTCCGAGATATACTTTATACTGCATTAGATATTCCGAGAGCGAACTGAGATTGTGGGCACACAGCCACACACACCTGATGAGAAAATACGATTCGATTTATACGAGAATACTAGAAACAAAATATATTTACGCGCTGTGAAAAATAGCTTGGATATCAGAAGTGAGTGATTCCCTTCGCAACCGAAAACGGGCAATTTTGGCGGCTTATTCCAATTTTATTTTGTTATATTATTTAAATAAATTTATCACATTCTCTACAGATTGGTTTTTTTCATTTGGTTTAATATTAAATCCTACAGCGAGTGTCATTTTTCAAAGTAGGGTCATTTTTCAAAATAGCCGAGCTCATTTAGACTAAAATCCCAATGTTACACATACAGATAAATAACTAAACCATAGCGTGATTCACTATAAACAATCGCTTAACAAGCTTTTGTCGAATAAGTTAATAGGTTAGAAAATGCTTCAAAATTCATCATCTTTAATATTTTACAGCCAGAATGGCTAGTTTCAATATGAAACATTTATACTATCATAATGCCCACACTCGAACTTTTTTTTGTTATAAAATGTATCAATAACTTACCAATATATTTAATGAAATATGTTTTAATGAAATCAATTTCAAACTATGTCATTTTGACGAAATATATTTTCATAACACGCAAATTATTAGATAACGAAATATAACTAATATTTAAAAAAATATATACTATATTACCTTTTCTAACTAAACTAAACTAAAAAATAGTTTTGATCGATTTTGCAACATTACAATGTACTTCCAAACAAAATCTGTATAATATTTAAAAAAATAATCGAAATTGCTAAAGTCACTCTTAGCATTGTTTAACATAATTCTATTTTTTTCTATCTTTTACTGCTTAACGTAGGTTAAAAAAACTAAAATAGGTCTATTTTCTATTTCTGATTGTTAAATATTGATTGTTAAATATTTTTGCCTTACACTTTATTAATTAAAAAATCTATTTTTTTTAACTTTTACCTACTTAACGTTAATGTTAAGAAAATTAAAATGGGTCTATTTTCTATTTCTGCCTTTTATATATTATAATATTTTTCTCTGGCTCTTTCTACTGCTTACTCTCATTCATCATTCGTCTTACCATATTATTTTTACAATTTATAAATCTTAGCTTTTGCTATTCAAATTATTCTGCTTTTAATATTTCTGCAAACAGTGTATTCTAAATTGACATATTATTGACACAGTAAAAACGCGTTCCTTCGGCTGTTTTCATACACTTGAGCAAACGCAGACGACTTTGAAAACGTATTCGACGGACAATCGAGACCTCACAATATTTGAGTAATCGAGTCATCTGACTCACAGAAACATCAAGACGAACCCGCAGAATTCACACTTCAAAACTTTTGAGACAGATTGAATAGTGTAGCAATACAGTTACAACTTTTGAAACATATTGAATCAAAACGTAACTTGGTTCGCGTTAAGGATATGTAACGATATTGTATGATTTAAGCGGGCCATTCAATTTACTATGAAGAATTTAAAGGGATGTTACACTGTCTGTTGATGTATGTTGTTATAAATGCAAATAATTATGTCAACTTTATAAATCATTTTGCAAATCTTCTTAAGAAATATAAGTATATACTTCCATAATAAACGTATATATATTTAACTTATATGAAATATCATTTTGTGCATCAACAAGTAATCTAAAATTATGAAAAATTAGTTAAAATTATAAATATTTGAAATAAAGAATATCTGACCTTGAGATATGAACTGATGATCCTGAATCGGCGCCACGTCCAGCGCCAGCGCTGACGGGGCGTAGTCTCCGCGTCTCGCGCCCCGTAGGGCTGCGGTGGCATGGAGAGATGGGCCCCGCGGGGGCACCTCGGGCGGCGCTGGCTCAGGTGGGGACTCTGAGCGACCTTCTGGACATCATTTTATTATTAATAATATTGTGAACTTAGTATAGTCTTACAAAAGGGTGGGGTTATTTATTTGTATAGATTTATAAGTGCCAATAAATGGTCTTTATTAAGGCCAATATATAAAACCAAATGCCTATGTGCTTGCCAGTTAAAGTTTAACTCTATTATTAAATTATAAATGTACTTGTAATCCTATCATATTATCAGAAATATCCATTGTCGCTAAGTATTGTTTTGAGACGATAGTGTCTACATTTTAAATTTGAATATCTCTTTCTATAAAAATATGAAAAAAACGTTTTAGGTTCGTTTTATTGAAATGTCTATATAGAATTTCGAATACCATTATTGGTTAGCAGTTATTTCCTGCTGCGGTTTAAATTAACAGAACAAACAATTTTCCAATCCCGTAATTAATTGACGATCACAATTCATATGAATAATAATCAAGTGAAGTACTGAAGCCTGTGCAGCGTGCAATTTCATGATTTTCAGGAATGCATGGTTCGCCACAATAGCTAGGGCTGGCTAAAATAAAATCATTGTATATTTTAAAAATGATAATTAATAAAAGTGCGATAACCATTTATTAACCTTAACCGAGTGACTCCATTTAGTGATGTCAGAAAGTTATTATAGAACAATCTAAAGCCAAGAGACGTTTATTATATCTATCGTTCATTGCAAAGCATTTTATTTGAAATTGGTAAGTCAATCATTTTATATAAAATATCCGTCTTAAAAAAAAAATCCTTGGGGATTTTTTTGTTCACTGCCTTAAAACGCCTATCGTTTCATACACAGAACTAAAAAGCACCTACAACGACTTACCATGACTTCATATGCAATTAAAATAAATATTTTTTACCAAGCACACGTTTACATACTTTTATGTCCAATGTCTACACTTTGGTTATGTCTTCATTAAATACGGCCTTGTAATATTGGGTAAGAAAAAAAGCATTTAATAAAGGGATATATTTTGCGAAAAGCAGCTAATAAAATCATTATGTCAAGCACAGTAGTTATTATATACAAAATGAACCCATTTAAAGAATGTGTGTAACTTTGCATCAAATATCTAGAATTTGACATATTCAACTTAAATTTGATAGCACTCAAGTAATTATTAATAATTACTATTCCTCAACCTACTATTCGCATTTTATCTCTCCCCCCCCCCCCTCCATTCATCTCTCTTGTTTATTCTTAGCCTAAATACTAGTAATTATTACAAATATTTAATCACTTTTATTTTAGAAAATTTTAATTGGTTTTATGTTTACTTTAAGTTCGTGAACATTATTATTACTAATTTTTATTATTTTCACATATTATTATGTCTACCGTTTCTATTTGACTTTTATTTAATACGAGTATAACTGTTCACCTGTTCACCTGTTCAACTGTTCAACTGTGGTATAACTATTTCATAAATAAATAAAAAAAAAAAAAAAATAGAGACGTTGATATGTTGAGCATACCATTACTAAGGCAGATCCTAGTATTCCGCTCCGAATCATGGTCGTACTGATCTGACGAGGCACTGTCCTGGGCTGGAGATGCAGCTCGAGGGTGTCTGCGGCTGCGGCCAAGGGTTGATAAGCCACTAATGAGGCTCTTTTTGCTTGGAGCTGAGTAAACGGTGTCACCTGTGTAAAAAATAACAACATTGAATAGTAAAAGTTAAATTCATAAATGCCTGAAATTAGCTGCTACCACATAGACATCAAACATCTAGCATACAGACAGAACTCAGGGCGGATCGTTTTTCTCCCATCTAAATATATAGGGAGAATGCAGTTCGAACAGTTTAAGTAAAATTTATCTACTGATAATGTTGATAAAAGGTAATTATCTTTGATAAATAGTAATTATCTTGTTAACAAGTTTGAAGACTTTTCAGACTTTGAGAGCGCTTGCGTGGACTAAGAGACTCGGCCCTGTCCGGACTCCAAATATTTATAAGCAAACGTATTGTTTATAAGCATCGAATCTTTTTAAATTTGTGTAAATCTTTGTCGCCTGAGTTCCAAGACAATTCGGACACTCGAAAGACTCATTTTTTGCCCTCGAAGATGCTCTTGCAAAAATACTTTTTATTCTGAAAAACATAATGAATTATAATGAAAATCTGTCAAAAAATTACACGCCCACAAATTCATTCCTCGGTGGTCAGGGAAGTAAAGAAACTAAAAAATGGCCTCGTTTCTCGTCAGCGTTTTTAACAATTTATTAGGATTTGGGTTTTCAATGTTTTCAAGTTTCAACTTTGGTGCAGCGCAGCGAAATATGTTCATATTCGAATTTCAAAAATATGATAGCACGGCTATTGGGTTATATTTTTTATTAGTAGCCTGTTATATAATCTCATAAAAATGCAAATAAACGTTATTAAACGCAAATAGATATACGTAAAAGAATGTTCAATGCCATGTTATAATTATTATAAATTAAAATATTATTTCATTGATTATTTATTTATTTATTGTGGTTACCCAACAGAAGTTATACATAATAGAGGTAATGACGTAAAGACAATAATATTTAAAATATATTAAGATAAAATAAATTTAAAAAAAAAATACAAAAAGGATATAAAATACACCAATTTACGCTTTGATTATTTATATATATAGAAACAAAAAAAAGTAATTTGTCTGTGGTTTTATGCATTAGTATAATATTTTAAGGCAGCGTTGCGAAACTTTTGAGTCAATTTGGCGAGAGAAAAAAGGTCAATTTAAGAGAAGTTAGTATTAAATAAATCACAAATTCAGTAAATAAGAAGGGAGAGGTTGATTCATTACTAGCCGCGAGCCAAAATTTGAAAAAAAAACTAAAATAGTGTTAAAATTTATGATTAATCGAAAGAATGTCATGATACAATTGTACATATGGTTTTTTTTTTAATCTACTTAAACCTAAAAAATAACCAATTTTCACCTCTATAGCCATCGAAAACATATCGAATGGGCTAAAAGTGCCGCAGGCACAAGTGGAGATAGGAAATGAAGGAACCTATAGCAAGTCCGTACACCACAGGCGCGTGTAGTCTGGTGGGAGGATACATTTAATGATACTTGTAGGGCATCGCTGATTAAAGAATTTACTACTAAACAATGTATAGAAGCAGCATGGGTATTTTTATTTTATTTATTTATTTTAAATATGCATTTTGTGAACATTTTTAAAACTACTGAATATCCTATAAAAATAGGTATGAAAAATATCAAAATATAATAAAAACAATTTTATGTATTTTTTGATGAGCTGTTTTTTAAGCGCATGTTATTTTAATTACCATGTCCGCATCTCATTCTTTCCTGTGCACTAAAGTGTCTTCTGCGCGCGTTTGTGCTCTCTAGTGGAAACGGCGAGGCCTGCCTATGTGGACTGCCCAGGGGCGGAGTGCTGTCTGTCGCACAATCCTCACCAGAACATTCCGAACGATAGATCCTTCGCTCGTCTGAAAACAAATAAAATATATGTTTTTAGCATATCCCTATGCAAAGATCCCAAAAGAGAAAAACCTTACGTTTAAATCGAAGCTAGACCCGCAATATGCTCAAAGCAACCGCAGTTCCAGAATGTTCTAACTCTTCCGTTCTATCTCTTCGTCTTTCAATCTACTCAGCAACGAAACAAATCTTAGTGCTTCTTAAGTAATACAATTATTTCATTTAAATATATATAAATCTTTGTATTAAAAAAACCTGATTAATTAGCAAAACGTAAAAATAAATTCTATAAATCAAGGTAGATTGTTTAAATTTATAACCAGAAGAGACCATTGTTATTAATTAATTAACTATACAAAACAACAGAAACATGGCGCTTGTTATCTCCAGGAATGAAGGCAATAGAAAACATTGCGGCTCATTAGCAAAGAGGCCAGGCACGGGAGGGGCACCGCTAGTCTCGGGGAGTCCGAGTGGCTGTAGTGTTTTTGTCCTCCCCCCCCCCCTTGACACCCTTCGCCTGTCCACCAAATTATTGTATTAAATAGAAGAAATTGTATTTATTTAAACATTGTACGCACCGTTCAAGCATTAAACTAACCGTATGGCCACAGATATTTATATCAAAAGTTTTCAGCCACCTCTAGATTTTTTATATGTTATTAGATTGTGTAACGAAAATATGGAGATTTATTATTAAGCGTATGCATACGCCACAAACTTAACAATATGCATATATTATGTCTTGCTGATGAAAGCATGAGACCTAGCCACCCGGGCTCTCCGAGCGGGCTTGACCGATTTGGTCCGTATATTCCTGCAAATGGAGCGATCGGCTCCCTTCCTGCCGCGGGCATTACAACAACTTCATTACGAGTCGCTTACTTTGAAGCTTCTAACTTTTGCTGCTTACATTAGCCACCAAGAGATGGGATAAAGGTGAGTGGGGGGGGGGGAGGGGGAGAATCGTATAAGAAGCAATAACTAAATAGAAGCATTAATTTAACAAAAATCGAAGATACAGGAAATCAAAATACAAATATATTTATTCCACAAATCTGACCTCATCCGAGATCATTTAGCTACCACCTTAGTAATCGCTTATTATAAAATACTAAATATTTTTTTTGCAAATGGCTTGACCTTATCCAGCCACGTGTTACACAATAATTTCATTATTAGCGCATAAAGTTTATAAAATAATTTGTCAGAAACCCTGATACCTATACCGTTTCCACAAAGTATATATAAAATCGTTTTTTTATCGTAAATGTTGTGGGACACTGTGTTTAGTATGTTATAATATTTATAATTTTTTTTTTTTGACAATCAGCTCGCTCGCTCATATACATACGTAAGGGTTCCGGGTTCACGGCTAGAAGCAACTCTATATAGCCCGCTATAGGTAAAACAAAATATGCATTTTGTTTTACCTATAGCGGGCTAAAGCTTTTTAATACGCTTGTGATATTTTTTTATTGGTCTTCTTTAATTCTAGGTTTATACATGCCCAGCATAAAATTAAATATTATATTTGTTTAATTTACAAATTATTATTATTACTTATTTTAAAAAGTGTGTTCCCCTTCCTTGTCGCGAAAAGTATTTAAATGTTATCCATCTATCCGTCGTGGCCACGATTCAACTGAAAATTGCGCTCCTAATAATAATTAAATCGCTAAAAACGTATATGTATTTTTTTTAAAAAAAAAACTTACTTTAATTTTTTTCTACAGAAAAAAAAACTAATATTACAATAAACATCTTATTATCAGTAAACAATAATAAAATCTATCCACCAAATCGAAGTCGGCGCAGAAACATATCGTATGCACGTGCAATATAAACCGTATCTGTCTTGCTATGTTTTCAACATTTTTGTGGGTCAGTTTTTGGGTAGTTTACTAAGTTCATTGTATAAATTCTCAGTTTTTTAGTTGTAGATTTATTTTAAGGCGGTTCTAGATTTTAAAATTTTTTAGAAACCTAACTTTACACTAGGAAAGCATAATGAAACTTTGATGAAATCAACTCTAAGCATTTCATTACCATTTGCAATAGTAATAATAATCGAAATTGATTAAACCAATTTGACATGAAAACATTTTAATTTAATGAATATTTTTTTAATTTAAATACTATTTTCTAATTTGAAAACTATATTTTATATTTTAAAAATGTAACCCGATATATAGGGCTCCCAAAAAACATGTCATATGCAAAAAAACATATCGATATCGCATTTCGGAGTAATGGGTGGACATAGATTAAAAATAAAAACAAAAAATGACTCTAAAATCAAAGAGGCGGTTGTTGGATTAAATGACATATCGATTTTTTTTTTGAAACGCCTACTAAAAACTTCCGACTGATTTTGGAAGCTGCTCTCCAGGAGAAATTTTAAATATTGCTTATATAGCAACTATTTTGTTATATTCTTAGAAACTCTTATGACACTGACACAATACTAACTAGACTAATACAATGCTAACGTTTCTAGTTTTTTTTTTTTTGTTTCATATGTAACCAACATTTTTATTATTTTCTGGGGTTATTTAATTCTATGTTTATTATGGTAGTTATTTTTTTTTACTCGAGTCGAAGTATTTATTTATTTATGGACAGAACTTATTTTAATAAGTAAATTCAAAGTCTATCCTAACTGAGCCATGCCCGTACTAACGTAGACCATATTACAAATATCTACATTTTAAGATGGTCGCAGTCCATATTTTCTGTAAGCCTATTGTCAAGTTCGTCGACTTATAATGTCTAAAAATGTGTCGTCATTGCGATGCCACTATAATAGAAAATTTCATGTTTGCTAATGAGAATGAGTTTAAATATAATATATATTTAAAGCATATTATGTTAAATGTATGTATTTTAGTTCTCTTGAATTGGATATATATTATTAGATTATAATTTACATGCTTCTATCGTGGATTCCTTGGCAATTGAAATCTGAGAAAATATTTTCTATTAAAAAATATTTTTACGAAGTATGTGATTTATTTAAAAAAAAATCTTTTATGGATCACTTTGTTTGCATTTAAAACGAAATGTTACATTTTCCGTTTTGCTTTGATTTTGATGAGTAATTTTATGTTTGCTCGCGGCAAACACAAGGAAGCTAATATAGAAAGAATGACGTAGGTAGTCTCGGAGTTTTCTGGGAAATTTAATTTCTCTTTGATGTTAGCCTTATAATACGTTGAGAGTATGAAATCCCAAAGTCATGCAAAATCTTTAGATTTTCAGATTATATTATTTTTCATACATCCATTTTTATTCACATAACGAAACAAAGTCAAGTCTCTTTTTACGTACCTGTGTAAATAATGGCTTCACTACGGCTTTTTCTGTTTACAGTATTGTGTTATTTCCTTCTATTATTTATTTTTATTTAGGGAAAATACGCAACTATATTTACGAATTACATTTTAGAAAGAATTTCACTTAACATTCTTCTCTTTTTTAAAAAAATCGCAGTACTTTTATTTGCTACTGTCAATCTAAAATCAAGTTAGGCAACTTAGGCAGATACGTGGTAATTAAAAATATATATAAATGTTAATATTTATATATTTTTTTAAAGACAACAGTTTGAAATCATTTTGATCAGTCGAGTCGATGCATTAGTTTCTAAAATATTAGGCAAGAAATAAAGCACTATTTTGGTTATATGTGTGTATGTGTTAGGGTATATATATATATATATATATATATATATATATAAGGCTATTGAGTCGTAGATCTGAGAGTTGCCATTTGCTGAAAACCCCTCGCTGTCTGTCAAGTTCGTCCGACGATAACCCATTTATATCAATCTGAACTGGCGGGAAAACCTATTGGAAAGATGATTGATGAGTCGTGTGTTTGGTTTTATTCTAGGTGAGGTTACTAACTCACAATGGTTATCGTATTTGTAAATAAAAAATAAATTCGAAAACGCGTATAAATTAGAATTTAAAAAACCTAAATATTCTATCCCGTATTAGGGTACTCATGAAAAATAAATAAACATTTAAAGCCCCTATCCAACAGTTGAGTTGTAATCGGTTATATCAATATGTCAAGCAACAGTTAGCTCTTTCTGTAGGGTTTTTTGAAGAAAAAGGGGAATTTAATATTGTTTTCTGATTATTACAATATTTAACTATTTTTTAAATTATAGGGGTTACCTTTCCTATTCATTAAAAAAAAATTTATGAATAGCATTAGGTTTTTTGGATATAGTAAAACTATTTAAGCCATTGTAACTCTGGTAATAATATGTGTTTATTTTGCATTAAGAAAAACGTTTAATAATTAATAGGTTCAATAAGATAAAATATAAATAACAGAGTAAATCGATTATTTATCAATAAAATAATAAAAAAAATAAATTAAAACACGACATAGTCTGAATTTTGAAATCTTGCGAGAGCTTTTACATTGTTTGATTTGTTTTATCAGATAGTTTATTACGCGCAAAAAATAAAAAGTACTTAGGTTAGATAAAGTAGGTCCTCGTACTAAAACAGGATAATGCGGGTAAAAAGAATTTATTTAATTTTACGAGACGCTAAATATAACTTATCTATCCAATTCACCCATAATAAACTTGGTATATAAGTTTATTATGGGGGGGGGGGGGGTTATTAGAGAGATAATCAAACATAAATTTATTTCATGATAAAAAAACAAAAACAAATTAATAGCAAACATAAAGCACACACATAATGCATAGTTTATAACATAATTTATATCCTATGATCTTCATAAAACATCTGTTATGCTTATTTCAAAAGTGTTTTAAAGGGTTAACAAACTTTTTCAGTTTGATATATTCGTGTATAAATGCAACGCCATATATTATTTAGTTTCTTTTACGAAAATCCTGCACCTGGTGCTGAAATACAGCGACGAAAGTAAATCGACGAGTGAGGAGAGTGTATTTACTAAACCCCCTCTGAACCCATGTCTTAATCGAGTAAATTTCATCGCTTTTAGAACAAATAATTGCCATTAGAAATTGTAGCTTCGACGTCATAAACTCATTCAGTTTAAATTCTTTCCACGGTGTTTCGGATTTAAATAAATTATTTTTTTATAACTATATAGATATATTTATTAATTCTTCTTTATTTAATCTTTTTTTGCAGCTAATTTTTTGCAGCTCTCTTGGGCCGTTTTTGGAGCCATCGATATACCATATAATTGCTTCATTTTCAAGGTTGGGTCCTTCATTTGATTCTAAATTATTTCTATCTGGTATTTCCGTAGTAAATGGTCTGACGAAGTTGTATTCGGTTACCAGATTGTTTGATCATTTCCATTACTGGGTTGAGCATTGGTTGGTTCGTGAGTCTTTTAACTGTCCTCGAAAGCCAAATCTTTGCACCGTTCGACGTGTTTGCTCGCAACATACCCGCTATCGTCTCTCTTTCCACTTGTAAGTGGAGTGGCGTCAAGTTTAGCAGGGCTTCCAGTGCCGTAGTCAGGGTTTAGCACATGGCTCCGGTTACTACTACGCAAACTAGTCCTTGTAGACTATTTAGTTTTTCCTACAGGTGTGTTGTAGGGTGTCCAACCAACAGACAGCAGCTGCGTACGTGATGATGGGCTTAATCACGGTACGTATAGACAAAAGGCCATTTGGGTTTTAAGGTTCAGGTTTTGCCAGAAAAGCGTCAACATGTCAAGATTGCTTTTGGTTGCCTTTTGTGTGATATATGATTTCCATGTGAGCTTGTTGTCTACGGTAGGCAGGTACGTGGTAGGTATTGCGTTGATATTTGATCTTTCACATTTTATCTTTTACAATTATAGGTAATATTTAAACATTAAAAATTAAATCTAAAAACTTTTCATCGGTTATTTGCTTTGTGCTTTATTTATGTCATATGTATTTGTATTGTAAGAATGTTACTAGGTAATATCTAAATAAATTTTAATATTTTAAAAATATGCTACTTATGTGTAACATGATAATAACAATTTTATTAAAACATGCATTAATTTCGTATTCAGGAACAAGTCTTAGTAGAAACTTTCAAATAATTGTGACTGAAAATATTATATTTATTTATTATTGAAAGATAATTAAGAATTATTTATCGTGACTTTATTTAAGATCGGCTCATTGGCATTTGCTTTGTATGGAATACACGTTGAATATGGATTATGTTCACACATACCGTGCACGCCCTGTCATCAAGAAGGGTTTGGGAAGAAGCAATAACACAGCAGAGCGTCTCGGGGGCAAACAGCCAAGATTGAATATGAAAGTTTAATCGAGTAATTTAGAGCTGGAGGGAAGAGGAGAGCGCAGATCCAATGTCAGTGACCGCTTTGGGACAAATGAGGAATATAATTTCTGCAGGTAATAACGGGTAAATCCGGGGAGATGTTGAATTAAGTTGGGTTCATCGATGACGCGATGACAAAACACGCGTAACAACCATTATAAGTTTGTTTTAATCACTACGATTAATTACGAAAATACAATCGAAAATTGTGTAGTTTTTTTTATATGACAACATTTTTGTGTACTCTTTCCGGGTATGTAAGTGATGTCAAAATGTCTCCTTTCGAAGTGAAACGGATATGCTTCAATTTTACCATCTTTAGCTATGGCCAGAGATATCATTACCCATTTTTACCCATTTCTCGAAAATTGAAAAATATTTTCCCCCTCACTCCGCCCAGCTACCAGTCACTTCTCTAGATTAGAAGCCACATAGTTATAAGTTAAAGTTATAAAGTACTAAGATAATTGTACAACATTAAACTGTAAATAGCGTTTATGCCAAACTTTGAAAATACGTTGATCTTGATAGGTGGTTGTATGTGATCACAGAAGTACGTTGATAGAGAGGGTAGTGGGAGGGGCGTGGGAGGGACATGTGAGTCAAAGTCGGTCAAAGAGAGAAGGCAGGAGACCGTGCGCTAGCGAATATATTTGAGTAAGAGAGGGAAGGCAGACGCTGTAAGAGCCAACCTGATACCTCTAAATAGACCAACATGGCCACATGGAAACATATTTGTTTGTTTTGTGGGTTTGATGATGTAGTTATATTGTGGTTGAATACTAATGGCTTTCTCAATAAAGACCTTTATAGAAATGTCTCTAGTGTGACATTTCTGCCCTTTGGTCGGCCTTTCACATTAAAAATAACTGCAAAGTATGACAAGCAAACTTGTATGAACCCCGTTTACTATTTGCCAGGCGTGTGATGCAGAAAACGTCCCCACAAAAGCGTCATGACAACATTGTCGCGTCGTGAATATGCCGCGTGCACAAAGGACGGCGAAAAATGCAAATTTCCCTCCGTCGCTTTGTTTATACCTTCGCTTTACGCTTTCTCGGCGCGCCGTGCCGCCGGCTCCTGTGCCCGGTTTCAATCTGTTCCGTGTGTTAGTTCAAATTTTCCACTCAAAAAATATTTTCAATAATTTACATATGTTATTGAAGGATTAGATTGCAGGGACGCATGACACATGCGATTATACTCTATCTTGATAGCCGCAGGCTCAACCCGTTCGATTGCGTTACTGTCTAATGAGATATTATGTATCTAGGTAGTTTAAGTGAAACTGAACCTTATTTTTTTTTTCTTTTAAAAAAGCGTTAGCGTCAGCGTATTAGAAGCGTTTGGGTTATAATATGACTCTATATCCGTCCTTCACAGGATCTATATCCGTCCTCTATCTCTTGAACCGTTTAACCTAGAAATCTGAAAATTACAAAGCAAGTAGACTATTGTGTTCCATTCCAATGTTGTTAATATTCGAATCCAAAAAAGGTATGGTTAGAAAGAGATACTTTTGCCTAAAATCCGTTATACTTAAAAACAAAAGATAAATGTGATACACAATATCCCTTCCACATTAGACCAAGATATTTTTATAGGTCCTATAAAAAAAATCTCCCATGATTATTATATCAAAACATGTTTTTCTTTGCCTTAGAAGGGAGAGAAAAAAATATAGGTACTACTTTAAAATTTCATATATGAGCCGGAGCAATAAATAAAATGTATATTATTTATTTCATTTAACATAACTTATAAACTCATAAAATATTCCTTAAATCTATTATAATTTTATATTGTCCGTCATTTTATTAATAGCAACACTTTTAAAAGATTTAAAATTCAAATATTTTCAGAAATTGAAAGCGATATAGATAGCCCTGCCCTTTGTCAAACTTTTCGCGGGCCTTATTAAATTTTAATACTACCTTGAGTTTCGGTAGCTAACAACAAAGTTACTCCTCAAGTAGTTCACGGACCTACACGATGAACTTAACCTTTACCTAAGTAAGATCTATATGCGCGTTTAACTATCGTTATTCATTAAAATGAAAACAAATTACTACGATCACTTATGAGCCAGCGAAGTCAACTTGGACAACTCTCGAGCTGATACTATACTAGCTTACAGCTCAAATAAAAGATGATTAAAAAAAAAAAGATTCTCTTTTTTATATGTATATTTGGATTTTGATTGTAATAATTGTACTTATGTTCCTCATTATTGTGTAATTAGCTGAGGCCATTTTGATTACTGGATTAGGTTACATAGATGAAAAATTAATTTGGAATAGGGCGATTGAAAACTAAAAGCCCAAAGCTGTTTCGTTTTTTAGCCATTAAAAAATTGCAAAAATGTATTTTTTTTCAAATATTTAATATAACTTTCTTTGTTTTCTGATTATTTATTAAACCTAATATGGATTTATTTAAATATAGTCACCACTTTAGATACTAGGCCATTCAAAATTCTGTTGATTTTTCTAAAATATTGCATGACAAAACATCAACGATACGCTAGGGAAAACTACTTTCAACATTTTCTTTCTTCCTGCCGACTTCGTTCACTTTCTATAGTAATAAAAGCATAAACCTACCCGCACCGGCAATCTATTAAAGTGTGAAAACTTGTAAGCGACGCTATCACTTACCCCAACACGCCATTACTGACACAAATGTGTCACCTTTGATACAAGAAATATTTAAGCGGGGCTTTAATGCCGCTATCAACACACCGACGCCTTTTTAAAGGCAAATATTATTCTTTGTCAATGCTTTGAGTAAGAAGGATCTTCCGGGAAGAAATTAGGTTAACCTATAACTTTCCTTTTACCGTTTTAATCTAATTTTATATACCGCAAATATTTTCGTCGTAGTGAAGTTTTTGAAGTACACGCTATGTAAGAATTTAGCGATATTAAATAAATCTATATGGTAATCAAAGTTTTTTATTTTATTACGTTATCTGATACCTTATACAATTTTTAATAAGTATTTCTAAGAAAACATTTAAATTACCAATATTTAAATAAATAGCACTGCGATGTGGTATACACATTTGGTTGAAAGTTATGACATTCGTTGATCTGGTTTCAAGTTTATTTTTATTGGACTTCAAAAAAAAAGGAGGTTCTCAATTCATTCACTCACTAGTTACTCCGAAACGATTTCGAATATTTTTTTGCAAATTTCGCATTTTAGTTTAGTTAAGTTACATTTCAATTCAATTTCAATTTCAATGTTACCAGAAGCAACTTTTATTACTCACATATATACAATTACAATGTATAGATCCAGCTAAGACATTGGCTTATCTGCCGGTTTCTTAATCTTAACTAAAAACAATTTATAACATGCATAAAATATAACAAAATACTTAAAAATTAAGTAAACGTAACTTATGTGATTTACAAACAAATTAACTTAATTTAACTATAACCTAAATAATTCTTAATATGTTTTTTTCCATATTTTTTTTAATTTAAGTTTTATTACCGATTTTCTTTTAACTTCAAGAGAATTAGGCGTTAAATAGGCTGGGTATTTAATTGTCGATACTCAAACGTATTTATATATACGTATATATCTAGTATAAGGCAGGAAATATAATACATTTACAGAAAAGTTTTGTACACATGTTTGGCAACTTATTGTATCTATTAATCAATCCTGACTGCGAGTCTAATAAAGAAGGCTGTTTGGTTCACTTTCACTTTACATCTTCACTTCGACCTCGAACGGTATAGTTTTTCATTTTCATTCATTTTTCTAGTGCTTGTCACTGCCGTCGAATATGTGCCAACGCGCGGCGTGAAACTCTCTGTCATTATGTATGCGCTTCGCTTTTCCAACCCTTGAAGCAAACACGGTGTCATATTGCGTGTACATTTTGGCGGCAAATGTTGGCTCGCCTGCGCCGTTCCCGGAATGAAAACACTATTAGCGGGCGGGCGGCTGAGCAAACAGCACGAACGTCAGTGCGTGGCCATGGCGTGCGTGACGCGTCGCGACGAGTCCAATATACAAGTGCCTTCCGTCGTAAAGTGAATACGTGACATGCGAATCCCGAAGAATTAGGCCAATACGTGAAGTGAAGCCTGCCTGTTTTTAGGACGCAACATTAAATTGCCTTTTCTCTTTTTTTCATTATGTTATAACGCTTACAAACATATAAAATATAATATAGAATCCTTCGATAACATAGCGATCGTAGACAAAAAAGCATAATAATGGCGTAATTATTTTTTTCCTAAGCTTTAATATTTATACATACCTAATCTCAGAAAATAAATAAATAAAGATGAGCATTTTTCTTTTATGCTGTGACATCATAAGATGCGGAGCGACATCGATGCATCGATAGAGCATGGCGATAAAGTCTATGTCCGCCAATAAAATAATTTCGGGCGCGACCTCGGTATAAGTTGCATATCTTTGATATTAATCGAGATATATTTGAATAGTTCTTTCACAGCTGTTAAAGAAATCGTTATTCCTTACGAATTACCAGAGATCATGGTAGTCTAGTGGTTAAGGCGTCGGACTATTGACCGAAAGGTGGCGGGCTCGAATCCGCACATGGTCATACCATTTTTAACGCTACATTACCACCATCTTTCCTGACTCTAGGACAGGCACATTTGGCCTAGTTGAGTAGTGCCCAAAATAATTGTATATGACCTAGGTCGCCGTAATTATTTTCCTAAAAAAAAACTGTAAGTATAAAAAACGCTTTTGTGCTAAAGGAGACTAGACCTAGAAGAATTGGTCTAGATGTTTTTTTTAATGCAAAAAAAAAGTAGGAGAAGTAGTAGTATATAAATACTATGTTCAGTCCTATACCTTTCCCTTTCTATTCTCAAAACGGGGTTGCACCTAATTAAATTCGAGCAAGTATTGTAATTATTATTTTTATATTAAATTACCTCTAGAAAATATAACCATATGATTCTTAAATCTTGTTCGGAATGACACAGAAGAAACGGTGAGACTTCAACGCGGCGATTTTACGGAAACCACAAAAGCAAAATGAAATAAAATAAAAAACAAAAATAAAATCGAAACTGCACTAGCAAATTTAATTCAATTAAGTAAAACCCAAAAAAAACTGTGTGTAGGGAACTATTACTAACTTATTTAAATAATATTTTACGTAAAAGAAAAAATACTTTTTATTTTAACAGTATCCTTCCAACCGTGGACAGAAAACTACCGACAATTTTACTGGAAAAAACTTTATTTTAATCGGTCAAATATATGGAAGCTCAAAGGCGTTCGAAAATTCGAGGTTCTGTATCCGTTACCCCTCGGTTTGATATAACCCACTCAGGCTTATTACTGTCGCGTCTAATGCACGGGAGCGGCCGTAAGCCCGGAACGTGGAGTCGCCGGGAAAGCCCGCAAAGGAGCGACCCTAATTGTGTTTGGAAAGCGCTCGCCCCGTCTTCAATCATTCCCGAGTTTCTTGAAAAAAAGTTGCTCAAAGTGGCGGTATAGACACATCCCAGCGGCCGACTTCAAAGGGCCAGGACTGATGTGTCAATTTAGAGAATTGTCAGCGATTCGACTTTTCGAGTTATATTTCCCTACCCTTAAATTTTCAATAAGTTAGTTAACTAAAATACCGCTACTTCTACTAATTATTAAAAAAAAAATGTAAACATTTTCGTACCTACTACTATACCACTATGATAATTTATATTAAGTATTTTACAAAAATTATACTTTGCAGTAATTTCTATGGAGATATGGTCTAAAATTAGCATTGTTAATTACAATAAACACATATAATATTCTTGTCAAACAAAACAATCTGCGTCTACCTTCTGAACATTTGCATTCGTTTTAGTAATGGGCAACTATGAAAGAATTCAATTTAAAATTTTACGACATAAACTAATCACCATAAAGCCAAATCTAATTTTCAATTTGTTACCCTTGATATTAATCAGTGGTGCTATTGCTTTCAGATCGTGGCTAAGTATTAAATCAAAAACACAGTGACGCGGGCGTGCTTATTTTAAGTGTTAAATTTTCAGTAACAATATATCCTAAATTAAAGCATCTAAAATTTTTAAAATAACAACAGTTTGATTATTTCTGTTTTTGTCTAGGTGATGCATCATTTTTTTGTAAACAGTCATAAGTTTTAACACAGTTACTAATGATTATACGGGTGAACGCTTAACGAATCAGTGGAATTGTATTCTTTTTTAAATTTTACTTAAAATATGCCAATACAGTAATGATAGATACACCTATCGCATTTATGCCCGAATCTCTCTAGCTAAGATTTTTAAAAGCAGAGGGATTTTTGTTTGTGTTATTAGGGTTTATTCCTGAATTTGTACAGTACAGTGGTGCTACGATAGTCGGGTTATCGTTATCGTTTTAACGACTATTTAGCGCATTTGTTTTTTGACTTGTTAGTACTGTCTTTATTGTATTGCTATGCCAATGGTTCTGCAGTAACGTGTTTTTTAATCAGCTTACCTATGATCGACATTTTTGATATGTTTTCCTTATGGCTTAGTTGTTGTTGGTTTTTTAGTTTTTTGCGTTCGATAAATACTCGTACATCAATAGTTTTAACAACACTAAAATATCACATTATTGCCGTATGCTGTCTCTGCGCTGTTAAAAAGAGGACCGCGCATACAACCGGAAAAAAGACAAACGTATTCAGAGTAATGGTATTCAGAAACGTATTAAAAGAAATACGTTTTCAGTTGGTTGCCATAGAATTGAACCCATATTCAGGACGACTGTCAGTATGAGAAAGCAATTAATGCTTAGAATTTCTATTATCACATTTTAAATAAAGCAGTAACTAACCAACTTCAAAACAAGGAGGAGTTTCCTAATTGGACGTGAATGTTTTTTATTTTATTTTTATTGTATTTTTTTTTTTTCATTAATTACTTCGGATGTGCTTGAGCGATTTTGAATATTTTTTTAAGGTATTTCTCAGAGGCGGTCCCATTTTAGTCTATTAATGTTATGTTTAGTGCATTAGGAAAAACAACTGTGTTTTCCTTTTAAAATATTTTCATATCGAATTATTTCATAACAACTTATTGAATATCCCTCCCCGGCTGTGTCTCATCTACGCTCGAAGAGCTGAATGAGAATGAGGCAACTTCGAGGTAAATGAAACCAAAACAATTGTGTGACATGACACATCTTTGAGAAACCATTGTGGTTAGTGGTATAATTCGACCAGCATCATGATTAACCATGTCGCAGGTTAGGTTAAATAAAATATTGCTATCATATTTCTAAGCCTGTTTCCCGCCAATCTATATAGGTTTACCAGTTTTGTCGAGATTCTAAATTTTTATCATTTTCGTTTAGGTGTTTAAAATAAATTAATTAAAATACCGCATAAGATATTCTGTAGCTCCTAATATGCTAAGGCAACTTATCTCAGATAATTCATACGGATAAAATTAAATAAAATTTGTCATTTGCCTAATACTACAAAACCAGCTATAATATCACTACACCTCTATACCATAAAACAATATTGTTAACCATTATATCGTTATATATTATGTCTTTCAGATCTTCACGTGAAATCTACAGTTTTATATAGTGTGCAAAATATTTTTTGAAGGAAAATGGTTGGAAGTCGATTTGTAAGTAATTCACAAATACTATTATACTCTTTTTAATATTTGTACTCAAATGGTCGATTGAACCTATCGAATTCATGTATGAATGAGAATCTACTATCCCCGCCCTTTGGCCATCTGTCTGTGGGTCCGTTGCAACTTTCAACTCGAAAAGTACCTACAAATGAGAAAGAATTGAATTTTTATGTGTAGATCGATACAAGAAAAACAACCATAGCCGTTTAGATCATATCGAAAGCTTACATAGTGTCAGAGTAATATGCGAAGATTAAGCGAAAGGTTGTGTTACTACGGTAATCTAAAAACAGACTAAGTAGGTAATAAGAGTATAAAAATCGTCCGAATACTACATTTAAAATAGTTACACAAACGAATATTTCTTATCAACGTCAAATATTTTATTATTTTTATTTGATTTTTCACTTGCGTTACCTATATAAATATAACACATTTTTTTTTATTCGTCTAATTTAGTAAAATCGTGGCAATTACTTAGTAACAATTTTAATTATCCATTTTTAAAAGAATTTTGTACCAAGGATAGATTTATTATTTTGAAGAAAAAACTTTTATTTGAGGTATGCGATATTTAATTACTCTTATTTGTTTATTTACTTTTTTAAAGCGCTAAATACATATTTAGGGTTTATATACATATTATATGGTAATATGTAGAATTTAAAAATATTTCTGATATTTAATATTTATTTTCAGGTATTTACTGCTCTTATTATATGTTACTCTATGCTAAAGAGACACGCTATTCTTGCAAGTCCTAAGTTCTATGATATTTTCAACGAAATCGATATGTACTCCGATGAATTCGATATTAATGATACAAATAACGAAGAAGTGAAGTGTTTTCTACCGCTTTGTAAATTGTAATTTCAATTTTTAAAGTACTACAATCAGAAATAAAATTTATTACGCATTAAAAGAGTTTATTTCTTGTTTTTCTTTGAGTCTAGCTACCACCATCCAATGATGCGAGAGCAGTTTGGACAGATTGCTCATACTCTCTTCACTCTTATTACGTGATCCTTTCCGAGTTTATTTCTAAAAATCATATATTTATTTATTTACAATGACTTTAACATGAGCTCCTTAAGATCCAGATAAAATTTAATACAAACTTAAACTTTAAATAAGTGAATTTGGTACCACTGCAACTGACTTCTTAACTAGACTAGAAAGCCGTAAAGGAAAAGATTTGTTGAGATCCGTCAAAGTCTGTATTTTTATTAATATTTGATCGAAGCCAAAAAATATTAAACTAATAGCACACGTTACAAAAGAGTTCCTCCGTCGAGTAGAAAATTTGGGAAGTAAAAATAGTTGCGGTTTGAATTAGATTCAACAGGTCAATACTAAAACATTAATGAGAAATATGGCTTTTAAATATTTAAGAAGATTAGCGCCATCCATGTCAGAAAAGTAAGTAATAAAATCAAAAACGTAAAAATAAGAGTGCCCACATAAAAACCTGAGAAATGTCACCAATTATTGTATTATTACACGTCGATTTCAATATTCGCGATATTCCATGTGTTACTTCATGTTTGCGTGGAACACAGTCAAGAGTGCCTGCTCTATTTGGCGAGATTGCCTATTCATTGTTGATTGGTTGCATTGTAAGCGCATCTCATCGAATGTGGGATGGATGACACTCGTTCAACCCCATATTTTTAATTTAAATAAGGGTTTCTAAAATTGAGAAATTGTTAAAAAGTAAAATGATACGATGGAATGTATTATGAGAAGTAAACTTGTATTGAAATAAAATAGAAAAATTGATTTGAGAAATAATTAAAAAATGAATAACACAATATTAGTATATATTTGACATGCCAGGCAAATGTTTGTGTATTTTTTATAAAATCATATTAAACACATTTTATGCGAATTATTCCAATCGGTATGATATTGGATTTTGGTTTTTATGTTCAACCCCCCAAAAGCTTTAAATATTTTATCGATTTTATTTTTTATTATTATTAAACACTGGTTGGTTACGCAAGTTGGGCCCGTGACGACTTTGGAAATTAGTTGGCTAAGTCCCGCTTTGACTAGGTACTTCTTAACGAAAACCTTTTTTTATTATAATACAGTATGATTCTTTTAGGCGCGATGGTACGAGTATAGTAGTGTATGTACAAACCAATCTATCAAATTAAACTTGTGTATATTTCATTTTTCTTCCTAGAAAGATTTTCACTTGTTCAATGATAATAGTTACAAAGACCTATAATTTATTGGAATTATAACATAACTACTGTATGCTCTTACGCCATACAGTAGGTATAAGGTCTGATCCTATTAGGAACATCAGAATATTGTTCCAAGAAAAACGTTGGCCAGGCGTAAAAATAAGTACTCCTCGCCTGAAAATGCAATTAAAAGCATCTGCTTTCCCTCAAAGAGCCACTTAATGCCACTTTGCCGCATTTGTCGGGAATGCAAAGAAATTCGAACTTCGGAATGCTAAATTTAATACCAAAATATTACACAGAGACCTAAGCATTTTGTAATGTTTTTTTCAATATAACATAAATTTAATTTGTATTAATAAATAAGGCGATCATATCCAGACAAGCTTCCCCATTATACAGCCGTGTTAGATGTCTGAGTATGTGTGATGTCACAATATGAGTATGAACGAGAAACTCACACAGACAATGGCATTAATCATGGCTGCTTGTTTAAGCATTGAATTTAATTAGCAGCTATTAGAAGTTTGTATTCCGGGCAACGGCGCCGGAGGAGGCGGCGCTAAACGCCCTCTCACGAGCACAGATAACTCACCTCTATATCCACGGAAATACGGAGCATGTTTGATTACACGCCTAATTAATGAAAGACGAACGGAAGCGCGACTCCAACCGGTGTGATTGACTTATATTACAGAATGCTTATAGTGATAACGTCGCAGTCGAATTTCATTTTTCAATTTGAGAGAATAAAATATAAAGCATTTTTAATTTCTAAAAAGCAACCTAAAAGGCATACTATACCTACATATTGGTTTCCATGATTTTCTATAACTATATTTATATAATATTTAGTAATCTGCGAGTTCTTCATCAGTAAATTATTATTTTATTTATTGACAGTAACTTAATCATTAATTTACATATTATGCAAAGTACTATCTAACTAGGCAATGCCCGTACTAAGGTAGACTTTACTAGAAGCATTGTTCTTACAAGCATAACCATCTCACCCCGCAACATACAGTTAATTATTTAAATTGAATTGTATGCACTCGATAATATATAAATAATAACATAGTAATACATAAATGTTATAAATAATAATAATACTCCTACCAAATGACATAATGTTTTAGTACCCATTTCTTTAATAAGAATAAGAATTAACCACATACCAGCTGGTGATATGAGCTCTTTATGATGAAAAAGGTTTGATACTGCATTGGTGTCATTAGATCTAGAACCAATATTATGGAATCATAAAATTACAAATTTCATCAAAAAATAAAAAAATCCTTTAATTGATTATCCAAAGCCTAACAAATAATTGAGAAAAAATATGTAATTACTATAATCAATAAAAGCTAAATTGCTGCCCCTTTGGCAGCGACACAAGTAGGGTCTGTGGGGGAGAGCGTGTGTTTACGGCAATAATTCCTTGTTTCAGGATCCACTCGCGTTTCCCCAATAAATCATTGACGTTATCATTAGAAATGTGTTTGTCACGTTAATGGCTATAATTTAGGTGCTTGCTGGCTGGCACACGCTCCGAATCAATAAGATAGGTGTGGCAGATAGGCAGACTCTCTGGCATCTTAGATTATGGGGCTACGAAGGCATGAAATGCCTATTTCGGATAATGAAAATGCTGCGACCATCAGTTCGGTGAGATACCTAAAAATCTTCACTTGCCTTCTTTGTTGTTTATCGTGTAACAATTGACCAAAGAAATTTTTGAGTTATCCTGCCTATAATTATGCACAAAAATCTGCAATGTTGCTTAAAATAGAAACCTAAGAAATAAAAAGATGTTACATTCTTTTATAAGATATATAACATACTCAGGTCGATTCAGTTAATCTGCTGACACGTTGGTTTTAATTTTAATATTCCTTTCAGACACTCACCTAAACTACTCTATATTGCCTGTCTTAATTTAACTGGCGCTAAACAAGAATGTTGTATTTGTAAAGTCATGTAAAGTACTCATTAGGTTTAATTATGTTGTTGACCTTATAGAGTATGTCCTTGTACAAGTTTAGGATCATCAATACAAACAAATGAACCCTTAAATATAAATACATCTCAATATAAATACTAAATAAATATTTGTAAATAAAAAATAGAATATTTGAATATCTATTCCTAAGATATACATTTAAATATCGATATTAACGTAATGTTAGTATATTTTTTTAACTTAATTTTAAACATTCACAAATACTAGAAAGATGGTAAATATTAAAAAAAACAAAGAGCTTGAAAGAGCTTGAATGACTCTGAAAGCAGCCTACGAAGGGACAGAGAAAGAGAATGTTAGTGAGTGCGGAGGGTATATGAGGACGTGCGGCGCACGTGTCCTCGAAGTTTATGTGCCTCGTAATTATGAGCGTTTTCCCACTTGGCTACGTCCACATTCCCATCTGTCTACGCGAACGGAAGTTGATTGTGAAAGTTGGCTTCTGTGAAATTACCACTCCATTTTGAAATTTCTGAAGCAGCGGCCAACGGGGCGTGCGGTCACGTATGCCTATGATATGTTTTATTGCATCCGTGATGGAATTTCTAATTAGAATGCAGGATTGAAGTTGGCTTTTGCATTTGATGCTTGCAGAATGCATTTGAGCTTCAAACGGACTTCTGGAATTAAACGCAATAGGTACAGGAGTTCAAAAATTAATGAACTCTGAAGCCTGAATAACGGTTAAATCCTTAGTATGCTTTTTTAAGGTTCCGTACTAAAATGATCAGGGCCCAAATAGTGACACTTATTGTCTTTTGTCCTTACTTGTCCGTGTCGGTCGCACGCCTTTAACTTTAAAACGATTTGTCTAGTAAATAGTGTTGGTACGGCAATTATTCCAATAATACTTTAATTTATCAAAAGAAAACATTAGTTAATAAAACAAAAGAGTCTATTAAAATGCGGGAAAAAAATTAGATACTTTAACCATTTTTATTATAAACACAAATCATTAACCGTATAGCGCTTTTTGGATGCGTGTACGTACTCTCATGAGCTATAAATAGTTCATAGTTTTATTTATGATACTTACTGTTAAACTGTTGTTGAGCTTGTGCTATGAGGGACGCAAATACATGGCTGTCCATCTGCGGTGCGCATCTTCCACCCAGTGCTTCATCTTCGGAGCTGCTGTACCCTCGATCATTCCTCCACTCTAATGACCTCTGCCGCCTAACGCCAGGGCCAATGCCGGGGGGCATTCCGCCCGGACCCAAGCCCAGGCCATCTGTAATAGACAAACCACTCAGGGAGCCAGTTTTAGCTCTCCGTCCACTTTGATCCATCGTATGGCCTTGGAACTCCAGCCTTGTTATAGACGCTTTCTACTCCATAGTTGGCAGATGAGTCTACCTGTAAATAAATAAATGTACTTGTTAAAGTTTAGCATTAATGATAATATACGTAAACATTATTAAAATCGTATCATACTCGTATGTAACTTAAATCTAAACTATATACAAGGAGTATGTACTAGAATATAAATAGATAGTTTTACGTTCCTTTATTTTGTAATCGAAGGGTCTCAGGACCTATACATTACTTGGTATTTTATAAAAAAAAAGAATATGGCGTCTGCCTATCTGTATATCAGCACTAATCCTCATTTTGCTTTATTACAAAATTTAGAAAAAATAGTTTAATAAAATAAAACTAAAATTAAAACGTGTATAATAAGTACGTTTATTTTTCATAATCAAATTCGTGTATAGTATGTACATACAATATTGCATATTGCAATATAGTTGTATATTTATTTATTTATTTTTTATTTTATTATTCAAAAATAAGACAATACATTAAATGGGTTCTGGCATAAACATGGTTTTGGCTGTCAGAAACTCAAATGCATGGTAAGTCTTACAAACTTTGCGTACTAAATTTAGATACATATTTTTAAATTTACATTCAAAGCGTTTAATTTTTTAAATTTGTTTGAGGCATATTAACTTTAAGAAGTTCGATATATCTGTATGTAGATACGTATTTTTAATTATCCTTTTCAAATATAAATTCTTGTAAATAATTTTTCCAATATAGTAAACACAAAGAGTAAAGAATGACTACGATTACATATAGTATATACAAGAGAGTATATATTATAAGTCCTTATATTAAATCCTTTTCACTGGGCACCAAATTCAGACAACGACACGCAAAAGCTCAGCATGTCTGAAATCGTTTAGACACGAAGAAGAAATGGAAAAATTGAAGGCTTTGTTGGGAATTAGATACACTCTTGCGAAAGTATTTGTTGGAAACGGACGACATTTTATTTGCTGCATCTTGCGAGACGCGTTGCCACGCGACGCCCGTAAGCCCCTTCCCTTCGCGCACGACTGAGACTTTCCCAGACGTCTTGGAAATTAAAGATTTTTCTCGTAACTTATCGTGCATTGAAATTTTTAGCGATTTATTAAAACGCAAGTACATAATATATATATTTTCTTATACGCAAAATACCTTATTTATAAAATGTAAAGACTAAAAGAAATTAGTTGCAAATGTCCAACTTAAATTGATGCTTTCTTTTGTTAAACAAAAACAAAAGAAAAATGTTTTAAAATAAACAATGTACAAAAATCTCCATACACATCGTGTATTTTCAATTTAGGTTACATAGTTTAAAAAAAGGGGCCATTGATACAATTCTAATTAGATTAAATACACTTACACACATATTATTATGTAATTTTGTAATGGTTACCTATCTGAATATTTTAGTAAGAGACTATTATTGAACTTAAACTATTGTGACGGTAATTTATTAGGCAGTTTGCATTTGGGTAAAATATCTTTGAGATTGTTTTCTACTTGAATTGCCATCACATTCCGCTCCGTACGTAAAACGCTCGTACCCCACGATGCCGTCATTCCTCGATGATCGTTCACTGCACTCGAGATATTGCATTCAGAGCCACCACTCGGTTTTTTATTTCTTATTATTGGCAAAAAAGTACAAAACTATGAAAATGTTTACTTTTTACATTTAATATTATATCGACATAGCTACAAACAAAACAAAACTCGAGTTGTAAATAAAACTCGAATTATTTAAATATACGCACTCACAATACATGTACAATACATGTTGCTTTTATTTTTTTATTTATTATTTTAATATTATTTAAATTATTTATTCTTATTTATTATTTATAGTATTTTTGTGCGGAAACATTAAAATAACTCGAATTGTTTACCGCCAAATGTGTCAAAAACACTTTCAATTCACGAGCGCACATAAATAATCAAACATCAAAACCGAACTAAAATTAAAAAAAAACTTCGATTAGTCTATGCCTTTCATGAATTCAGCTGTACGCGGCATGCCACGCTTTTAAATATTAATAGAAATGCAGTAAGACGATGACGGGTTTACCCGCACACGGCACCTGGCGTATACAGCGATGAAGGAATAGGATTTTTTTTTCGGTTTTATGAATGACTAACTGTATACAAATTTAAGGTATCGTTTGTAATCTCACCCTCATTCGTATCCTTTGAAATGTTAAAGGAGAAATTGATGTCGTGGATTTATCTCGACATGGGCATAAATTTAGTCTGGACTATGGACAAACGCAATAAGTCTCACTCTAAGAATTATTATGAAACTCAGTAGAATGAGTTTTGTGACGTATCTAAATAAGCCCGCGGCGACCGTCTCGGCCACTTTCGATGAGACAAAGGGCCAATTTTATAACAAATGTACATCGTTCAAAATTCTACAATAGAACTCACAAGAGAATATCACTGACTCTTTCTATGTTTTTCAGAAAATATTTGTAAACTATTACTGATATGATGCTGTCGAACGTACACTCTTCCAAAGGTTCGTAATAAATATAGACAGGACACAAAATGGACAATATGAGTCATTTCTTTTATTTCTCCACTCGGTCGTCGTTTAAAATAGTTTATATTCATAATTAAGAAACTAGAAAGCGTTACGTAAAATTCTGCATTAGGTTATTGGTAAAAGAATGCTTACTAGAACAGATATACCGGGGCGGTTGCCAGAGGCTTCGCAACAAACTAGGAGCACGTCCCAAAGGGCGCCGACGGAATTATGTGGACTTACGATTCATTATTTACTCATTGGAGTGTCGCGCTGCGCGTCGGGGGCGGGGGCGGGGGCGGGGGCGCTCTGATTGCTGTATCGAGTTGACTTACACACAGCATTCGCCGTCGCTTTAAACTTTCTATACGACTTCAGATTCTTTACATCGGCTCAATGACGTGAAATGTGTCCGTTGCTCTGTGCTTTTAATTGTTTGAAATCAACGCATTATTATAATATCACATGATTACATTTTATTTTATTACACGTGAACAACAAGCAGTTTGTAAGTTCTGTTTTTCAGTCGAGGAGCATTGATGAAATAAGCTGAAGATAGTTAAAATGGTGAAACATGATTGAACTGGATGAACATAATTAATATCTTTAATAAAATATATAAATAAATTGACCATTAAGTTATAGATTAGAATTATTTCACGTGAACAACAAGCAGTTTGTAAGTTCTGTTTTTCAGTCGAGGAGCATTGATGAAATAAGCTGAAGATAGTTAAAATGGTGAAACATGATTGAACTGGATGAACATAATTAATATCTTTAATAAAATATATAAATTAATTGACCATTAAGTTAAAGATTAGAATTATTTCACGTGAACAACAAGCAGTTTGTAAGTTCTGTTTTTCAGTCGAGGAGCATTGATGAAATAAGCTGAAGATAGTTAAAATGGTGAAACATGATTGAACTGGATGAACATAATTAATATCTTTAATAAAATATATAAATAAATTGACCATTAAGTTAGAGATTAGAATTATTTCACGTGAACAACAAGCAGTTTGTAAGTTCTGTTTTTCAGTCGAGGAGCATTGATGAAATAAGCTGAAGATAGTTAAAATGGTGAAACATGATTCAACTGGATGAACATAATTAATATCTTTAATAAAATATATAAATAAATTGACCATTAAGTTAGAGATTAGAATTATTTCACTCCATCTTCATGTATCCAAAATAGTAGAAAGACACACAATTTATAATATGATTTAATAAAACAGATAACTTCGGTCTAGACTAGAACCGTTTGACGTAGCCCAAGGCGACGATTTGGCAAAGAGTAAAAGTTTGCATGACGATGTTACTTTTTTACGAATTTACTAACATAAACCAACCTAATATTTAGTGGCATTAAAGCGGTCATTCTTTTTCAAATTATTCATTTATTATTTGCCTCTGGTGACATATTCTTGAATCCTATCAAGAATCTTCAAAAAAAAAAGATATTTAAATATAAATCGCATTACATAAAGGAGACTTCTTTGAACAAGATTTGGTTGGCGATATTATGAAGCAATATAATTAAATATTATACGTAATATTTAAAAAAACATCAAAAGTACATGATAGTAAACCTACCTCGAACCTTGCATATTATAGAAAAAACGGGCAAAATAATGGATATATTATTTTGTCCAATAATAACGTGTTATCTTATTTAAAATATGATAAATTGGTTATTAAATTATTTTAAAATTAATATATTTTTAATTATTTATTTCGAATTCATATTCTTTATTCTTGGGTTTTGTAATAAGTACCTAGTAATAAATAAAAACTAACTTTAAAAATTCATTTCAACTTGGTAAAAAAAAATTATTTTAATTAACAATTAAATTATAAAAAATAAAATATTTTAGCTCTTTTACCTTTTTACCTCCGTACTTAAGATTTATTATAAGATACGAGTATTTAAAAATTAAAAAAAAATATATAACAAACAAATATTTTTTAAATGATGTACTTGAGATTTTATCAGTATATTATTAAGTATGTATTGTATTTATTGTATTGTTGTGAATTGATAAAATTTATTTAAAATTATATAATGCATTAATATTCTTTATACTATCATTACACCACATTAATTAAATTATCGATATTAGATGAATTAGATATTTTTCTTTTTTTTTAAGTTTGAACGTAGAAAAAATTAAACATTCAAAAGAGTTACGAGACATTTCGGCTGTATTATATTGATATTTATAGTCCTATTGATAACTTTTACAAATAAAAATATCAACGATAGCTGCTTTTAAAGACAGTTACAATTCGGCCAGACCTTCCACCAATGACTTGTCTTTTTAAATTATACATTCATGGAATATGTGATTATGAAATCGACAGTATACACTTTTCAGGCGTTACGAACTTGAACATAAAAAGGATCTTTTATGAAAACGACTAAAAGGGCGGGCGGTCGCGTTATTATTATAACGGAGGCCGGCAATGGCTCGGGCCCCGGCGCCGATCCCCGGGATTACAATAGTAACACGCCCAACGGCGGACCTGTTCTCTTCGCAGGGTTGCCTACATACGTTTATTACGAAGTTACTGTTTCATGCCTTATTTCCTATTGCGTTTGCTGAATTGAAAATGATTGGTTGCCAGCGAGAGAAATACTGACTGAGAAGTACTACTGTCGGCCTAAGTAATAGAAGGTTATTTATCGTGAAGGCGTATCAAGACTTAACATTCACAATCACAATACAATTCACATCGTTTTTACATTTATTTCTTCTACCTAGGACATTAAATAGCTAAAATAAAAAATAAATCTGTGCAGTTTTATTTATAATAAATTACTTTGGCTTGCTTGCAAATATACATGCTTTGGTATTGTTAGTGGTTTAATTTATTATAAATAACAGTTAAATACAACGAGTACTTCTTGTAAGTTTTTTATATAAACTATTCTTTCGTTACCATATAAAGCTTAACAAAAGTAAATGTATTTATTTATTTACTAACCAACTTCAACAAAGGAGAAGGTTCTCAGTTTGGTATTTATTTTATTTTTTCACTCATAACGACTTCTTATTTTTTTTAGATGTGGTCCCACATTATTTTCGTAAAGTCTCTTAATATGTTAAAAAAATGTAAATTTTGTTAAAAGAAAAATTAAATACACTTGTGTTGGTATCAGTACATATATTTTTATATATTGTTATTTATGTTTTTATATATTTATATTGCACTACTCGAGCGATGTAATATTATATTTTCAATAAATAAATAACCGAATTAATCAAATAATAAATAATAGAATAAATTAAAAAAAACGTAGGCAGTCATCGAGGACGGCGAACAGAAGTGAAAACTTCGAAAGGAAAAACTTTTTTGCTCGGAATTGAACCGAGGGCCTTGGGAAGTAAATTTCATAAATACTATATCATATTATCTACGGTTTATTCATAATAAAGAAAATTCTAAGGTTTATGTGGTAATTACTAGGACTCTGATGTCATACTAACAATGTTTCTATCTTTATGATCTGCACACATTTGTCGGGTCTATCTCATGAAATAGCATGATTTTATACCACTCCCATTTTAGAGTTCGCGTTTCCGTGCATAGATCATTGTGATTGTTTGTCTCCGTGAAGTGCGAATAGCAATGTTTGAAAATAATTGTTTTTCGAGTGATGGGCAAGCAAAGATCAAAATGAAATACTAAGGATTGTTTTTAAAACGAATATATATCATATAATATTCTACGTCATATGTGTAACTGTACAGCCCTATTTTATTCATAATTAGATTTGCTTTGTCCTCTCTATAACCGACCGGTACATGCTTTCAATTAGTGTTCCTTACTTAGCGATCATTTTCGTCCGACAGTTAATACCGAAATAACATTAACATTGCTAGTGTATATTTCATTAGAGTTTTACTCTCTATTACTCTAATGAAATCATTAGAGTTTTCCGCATTAAGGTTTCCAAATGATTAGTTTTATTGTACTGACGTTACGAATTAGCGTTAATAAAATAATAGAAAACGCTCATTCATTGTTAAATAAATATTTATGTTTAATGCATAGTCACGTCAAGCCCAAGCATTATTTTGTTATTATGCCTCGACTATTCTTATACGGGGTTAAGGACCCCGTACTAAGGACCCCGTGTTAAGGACTGTAAAAAATAAAAGTACAAAAATTCAAAACCCTGCTCCAACCAAGTTTTCAAGTTGAAGCGTGAGGATGGCAAGACAGTATGGTAGACGGACATGTGTTTGAAGAATCTGACTTTTAGTTTATACCAATATTTTTTCTTTAATGTTTATCGATATCTACAGCGATGACGAGATTTCTTGTTAACAGCGCTGAGTGTGTAAGTGACCACTAACCATTAAAAAATGCATGCAATATTAGTTTAGTTAGATTCTAGACCGATAATGCGAAAGACTATTATTGTTTAAAATAGTTTGAGGTTTTTTTTACCTGAAATTTATAAAATATATTTGTCACCCTTTTCGTCATAAAAAGTGAAATCACATAATTTATAGATATAGTATGAAAATGTGTCGTCTTTAATGAAACTGGTAGACCAACATCAACAAAATGTTTTGTTACATAGCATGTTTCCAATAAAAGACCTATCCTATGCTGAGTTGCTCTCCTTTTTAAAATACAAGGGTGCTGACTTTCAGCACCTCCTTTTTACTTTAAATAAAATATTATATATCTGGCGCCGTTCGTCTCTTCTCCCCTTATGTTTATTTCCCTGCACCTACTTATTTGCCTTCATATTTTAAAATCGGATGAACTACCAGGATACTTTATTCATTTTTCGAACCTAGGGAATTTTATCTAAGTGGCTTATAACATTATCGTTTACAATATAAATGTAATCCGCACGTGTTTCAAATTTAAAAATGTTGCTTATCGACAATGGTTATTATGTATGACCATTATAGAGATTTTATACAGAACGTAAAATTTAAGTATTGACAGTTGCACTTTTAGCAGCCGTTGTCGACACCGGAGGATGGGCTTGTTTTACTTCTGAAAGGCGGAGGAAATTTATAGGAATCTTTGTAAATTGTCAGCCTATGGTCAGAAATGATGAAAGATGATCTTGTTGTGTGCTTGTTAATTTATTGTGGTTTCTCGAGATTTTAGTCGTTTTTTTATAAAGGGTTTTCGAGGTTTAACAGTGACGAGAAAATATTTTTTTAAAACAGCTTCAAAAAAAAAACTGTTTTTATAGTAAAAAACATCAACATATGTAAATGTAGTGAAGTAATTGGCTTAAAGTTGACATATAATTCATAATATTTATATATTGATGATTTTTTTTTTTGATGATAATTAATTCAACTAATAATAAACGCAAACCTAAACTGTTTTCTTAAGTTTTTTAACTCCATAACTTAAATAATAAGAAATCTTAGATATTATTTAGTGTTTATATGCACCATGCGTCCAAAAATTATGGGTCACTTAGAGCACCTATATAATCCGACTAAGAAATGCTCTGTCTACGTTTCCGCAAACGACGCTCGCAATAGCGACCTGTCCGTCCGTCCGTCCGTCCATTGTTCGTGATTCATGATCCTCTGACCCGGCTTAACGCAATCAGCATACTGTGGCACTCCTGATGCTCTGTGCTCAACGGGCGGCCGCTCGCTTAAACGGATTACCGCGGCGGAACGGCGGCGCCTGAAATGTGCCTCCCTATTTCAGAAGCGCTCTCACGGGACTGCGCTCTGCATTCGGGCGGCGCGTTGTATAATCCCCTGGCGAATGATACGCATTATAATAAATTGTTAAAAAAACAATAGCTACCTGTGCTATTGTCTCATCCAGGCATCCAAACGCAGATTATTCAAGGTTTAGTCAGGGATTATTTAATAAACTGTACCAGGAACAGTAATTTTACTCTATTGTTAAAATTAGCAAGATTCTTAGCCCTATGTATGTATGAGTAATAATAAATTTAATATTTATGTATATATTTTATAATGAACCTTTATATACTAATACGTTTTATTTTAAAGTATTTATTCTATACCTAGATTAATAAGAATAATATATATTTAAATAATAAATAAATTTAAACTACTGTGCCGACTGGCACTACAATCCAGTTACTAATCCAGTGCTGTGCGAAAATGCTTAATAGTTGTAAGTCTTCTAATACAAACTTTAAGTGAATATTCATAGACAATAAAGATCATCTACCTACATCTTCATCAATTCAACGGGGCGAGCACCTATACCCCCCGTTATACTACTATGTTAACCACCAAAATAAAATAAATATCCAAGTGCAATATTATCATCCTTTGCACTCAATTCCTATAACTAGACTATGCATATTCGTAGCTACCTTACCGTGGTTGAGGTTCTTAGCTACAGTGATGCAATGATAATTAAATAAGATATATTATCATTACTAACGTCATATATTTTTTAAATTCCTTGTCACTTGACGGGCCTTTACTCGTAAGTGGGTTTTTTAACCAAACCTTAAAGGTAACAAGCTGTAAAGATATGAACATTTCTACTATTCTGACAGGTACCTTATGAATCACAAACTTCAGGATAGTATTGTGCCGCCTGGCACAAGATTCCAGTTACAAGTTCATTTGCCGTGCGAGGTTGCTAAACGCACAATTCTCACACTTTACCATTCAGAAATATTTAAAAACACTAGCAAATTCGGGAAACCTATTTTATAGCCAGAAGTATTTCCATCGTACCGGTTTATTTTTATTTTATTGTAATACCAAAAGACTACCGAATCAAAATTTTCTCAATCATTTTCTTTTAATACACTTCCGATAAACGTGATCTTTAAAAGACCTTAAGAAATATTTTTTTCTAGTCTTGTTTACTATCGTGTCGTACTAAAAAAAAACGAAAAAAAATTGGGTCTGCGTTGGACCAGACGGTGAAAGTTATACTTCTTTAGCCATTCGCACACACCCACTCACTCACACACACAGCACACAGGATATATATTTAAAATATAAGACATTTTCTCCGCTATTCAACATATTCTCTTCAATATATTATTATAAGTCACTTCATTATTATACTATACCCTATACATTATAATTTTTAAGTTCGTATATTCGTATACTTTCGTATAATTTGTGAAAAAAAAAATCCCAGCCGGGGATCGAACCAGGGACTCTAGCGTGGGAGACGAATGCGTTAACCACTACCCCACCGAGACTAATGGGGTATCTTTGGTAGAGAACGTATAAAAAGGCACTTTACGGATTTTACTCCTAACGCGTGACGCGGTTTCTCGACCAACATCCCATCCCAACGGCCGCAAGAAGTATAACTTCAAAAATATCAAAAGTATAGACAAATAGGTTGTTTTAATTATTTATTTTTATAATGCCTTCCGTGCCCCACGTTGTTCCACAAATAACCTCGTGTGTTCAATACCTGCAATAAGTATGAGAATTGTCACGATCCTCTGAAACTTAATAAGAACACTTTCTAGAAACATGCACTAATTGTATAAAATAAATTAATTCTAAAGCTTAAATTAAATGAAATTAAATCTAAAGTTTGATTTTTAAAATGTAAATTTAAAGTATGTATTTTTTAGGTAAAAATCTATTTTAGTTTATATCCATATATGTTTTGTTGAACTTTATGTAAATTTATAAAACTGTTGATATTTTTATTATATAAATATGAAGTTTTTCGAACTGTTATTTTATTCTTTATTTAAAATGTGAACATCAACTCTTCCGCAGAACAGAGTGGATCTGTCCGGGATCAGACCTGTTAGAAGGAGAGCAGAAGTCTAAAGCAGACAGGAATAGAATGAGAGGGAGATTCGTTGAATGTCAGCCGCAGTGACAGTCGGATATCGGATTAACAGAAGAGTGGGTGTATCTCCCAACACCTCCGCTCCGGTTGCCAGGCAACGAAGGCCTATAATTACACTGTTGCAGACAATCACATTTAATGCAGCCTGAATGCTAATTGCTCGGCGAGCAGACGAACTGCTTTATTCGTTTGTGATTTTCTCACACACGGCAAAAAGTTTACAATTAGGTACTTTACACTGTCTTAACAATAATAGTGGTATATTTATAAAATACAAGGAATTATAAAGTACGTTTGAATTTGAATTTGTTTCCGTTTCGTTGCCGCACAACAGCGCGTATTACCAATAAATTCAAAATAATAACAACGACCTATATATTATGCACGACTGCCGACAGGTCCTTTTCAATTCATTTTATAACGAATAAAATGTTTTGTGAAAAATTATAGTAGTCATACTATAATCTAATTAATCATAATTTTCCTAATAAAAATAACTTAAAAAATATTTGTAATAAACAGATTTAGTTTTTTTTTAAATTAAACTTCTTTATGCACGGTAGAGTGGACATGGATTCTTTCGAAAGAAAGTGTAACAAAATGCTGCTATAAGTTTTACTTTTGTAGTGTAAATAAAATATAGGGTCTTTTTTTTAGAGGCGTAGTTTTCAATCTGGCACTACTTTTTTCGTAGTTGGTGTTTTTGACAGCTGTCACTTGATTTATGCTCAGTTTGGTTTGCCATTTCATAATGAATAGACTTACTCTTGAACAACGTTTGCAAATAGTGCAAATTTAGAAAAAAATCACTCTAAATTTTTTTTAAATCACTCTAAAATAAAGTAAAAATCGCGTCGTGGGCCTGTGGCGTGGCCTCCAAGATCGTGCGATTTAACACCGCTGGACTATTTTTTGTGGGGTTATGTGAAGTCGCTTGTCTACGCAGATAAGCCGGACACGATTAACGCCTTGGAAGAGAATATTCGGCGCGTTATTGCTGACATACGGCCCAACTTGCTGCAAAAAGTGGTTGAAAATTGGGCCTCTCGGCTGGAATTTGTTCGAGTCATCCGCGGCGGCCACTTACCCGAAATCATTTTTAAAACATAATGGCCAACCCTTATCTTTATAATAAAACTAAATTCTTAGCCATAACATCAAATTATATGCGTTTTATCTCTTCTTGAAAACCGCGCCTCTAAAATCATTGAAAACCGCGCCTCATTTGTTTAGCTTGCAATGTTTGTATATTATGGGTTTAGATTTTGCAAGCTGAATTAGAATCACTTTCTCTTATCCTAAGGAGTTGAAATTTGACATGTGGTCCAGTTCCGATTAAAATGCATTTTTATGGTAATCATGACCTGATTCTACATCCAAGATTGGCTCTTGAAGAAGGAACTCCTCAACGGTCAACAGCGGTGTATACGACATTTTGTATACAAGCTTGTTTTTAAAAATGTATTTTTACTATTTTTTTACTAGTAATGATCGAAAATTAACCATTACAAAAGACCAAAAATAAAAATAAAAAATATATTTTCTTTGTTTTGTAAAATATTTCATTTTACATTGAATGTAGGTACCTAGTACGTTTTGAAACGAACTTTAAATTAGTTTCGAAATCGTTCATTCATTTTAATGGTTTCCGCTTCATCCTAAATAGTCGAAGCGACTTAACGAGGCAAACATCAAAGAATTAGGAAAGTTCCAAAGCCTCGAGGTGTGTACCTCCTATTTCAATCTCCTCGCTGCCGCGTATTTTAGTCGCTACTCATACCTTCATTTCATTCCTGACCGATTTGCCAAGTTTCTATTGCCGGAAGCTATTCATCTATCCCCTTTTCATCCTTTTCTTTCCTCTAAAATTTTCGCCCTATATTTAGGAGCAACCTGGGAGAATCTATGTAAATTATTTTGTACTTTTAATTAACAATTTATTTCATTCAAAAATGACGATTACGCTACCCTATATATAAATAATAAAAATATGAATTTGTTTTACTTCAGATAATCTAACTAATATAAAATATAGTATAGTAGGTACAAAAAGCTACATAAAATAACATGAAAACATGTCAACATGTCTACTATCCGTCCGTTCGTCCGTTTGTCCTTCCGTCAAATCAAATCGGAGGCCGGTAGAATAATATAAATGTATGATAGATTCAATATGTTTAGTACTAATAATGAAACATTGACAGCGTATGCAAATAGCATATACGAATTTCAAAAATATGACAGCACGGCTGGTAGAAACTTGAGAACATTATAATTATTATTAAATTGAAATATGTCCGTGTTTTTTCATTACTAGCGGCGCGTCAAAATTTATAAACATGAATAAGTATTTTATTTTATCTCGGCGTCTTTAGTCGTCGTTTTATCTTATTAATTATGACAGATGGTCGATGTTTATAAAAAATCCAAGAAACATACCAAATCCTATTAAAAATAGCTAGACAGACAAGACACCAATTTTTTGATAAATCGAGTCCTTTTTTCGACCACACAAAAAAAAGTTCAAATAATTACTTACTTTGTTATTGTTTCATTCGACCTATGTAGAGATTATCGGTAAAAGTACATAACAGGTACATAGGTACATATATGAAGAATTTAATGAAATATTTTTATTAGCATTTATTAAATATATTTAGGCACTTCAGAAACCCGCCTACTATTTTAAAGTATTATTACATACTTTGACAGTTACAGGATGAAAATGAATATTCATTTCAATAAATAAAAGTTCGAACCTAGCCAAATTGCAACCACCTTTATAACCTTGCTGGAAAAGCGCTGCTTTAACCACTTTAGGGCTGAGATACGTGCAGGGTGCGGTGTGCACCCTCTTAGCATTCTAGTTGCGACTGGGAAGTGAGCGTTGCAATTCGTGCTCTAAATGCGGACATCTTTAATGGAATTTTACTAACAAGAAATGACCAAAAAGGTGCATCTTGTAAAAGATACCTAGCATATAAAATACTTTAGATTAGAAATATTATATATCTAAGTAATATTATAAGATTCAATTTATTAGAAAAAATCCTTATAGTTTTGTATTATTTTATTCATATTCATATTTGTATGATTCATATTCATATTTCATATTATAATTAGTATTATCCTATAAATAACCTGTTAAATATATATTCATGACATAACAAAAATTTATGCTCCTCAGCGCATATGTATATGGATAAAAAGTCTACATTAAGACGGGCATTGCCTAGTTAGGTAAAACTTTACATATATATCAATTATATTTTATGCTAATTAGTCAATAATAAATAAATAATTAAATGCTATAGTATTATTAGTAATAAACAGTCATACATAATTAAAATCATTGTGTGGCTTTTTTTAAATCTCAAAGGTTTTAAAATCTCTATTACTATACGTTCTACGGTATAAAGCAAGAAAACTTAATACTTAGTACATAATGTTAGTAAATTTATATAACTAATTGCAATGTTTTTTACATCATGAGAAGCCCCTATGGAGAACTAACGAACATAAAAAAGTTGACCGCATTTCTCCAACTTTTAATTAAAACTTTCTCAGAGGTAATCATTGTACTAAAGTAACTTACTCGGAAGGTTATTTGTTTTCTGTTTCATACGAATATCGTCAACAATAATTAAGTTCACTGTAGTTGGTTTTTTTTTAATTAGTCTTTATCTTGTGTAACATATATTTTAACGTAAGTTTTGAATGTTTTTTCATATTTAATCAAAGCTATTGTAGTGTATTTCAACGGCAATAACCGCATTGATTGCAAGAGTAAACAATTTTTTCACAAAAATCTTACGACACCGCTACATATTTGTATTAGTTTGCTCATATATATGTGCTCATATGATGTATGTATGAGATGCTGTTTCAGATGATTCAATGTTTGAATATGGGGAAAGCTGAATTAATAGGAATCTCGAGTGCTTTATGCTTGATATCTCCGAATGTTATCGAACTCTCAACATAGCGCGCATTATTTAACATTATATAAACAACTTCGCTAAGATTACGTCGTCTTATAAAACATTTTGATGAATATTCCAGCAGTTGGGGAAAGTGTGAACGCTAATTACGTCGAAGTATCACCGCCACCCCTCCCCTTAACCCCGCCTTCGCACCGCAAAGAAATATTTGTAAAGATCTGGTAAAATTGAAAACTTTTGAATGAGGAGGCCCTATGAAAGAAAGATCCTCTGCCTGGACTCATAAACAGGCAGATGAAATCAAAACTTTGCCCAAAGATCATTCAGGCGCGTTCCTTTCATCCCGAGCCGAGTTGTGATTAGGGAATTGTAGGGAGTCAATCTTTGTCAACGGCGCGAGACATTTTGTTTTTAATTTGAGGCATCTAAATAGAAAACTTTGCTTTTGTCAGTGAGAAAAAATATTTCGTTAAATTTGTGTTAACTTACTAATGCTTCAGGATAATTAAATTAAACTAACTATTCTTATTTATATTTATTACTTAGTTTAAAGTTTATTAATTTAATCTAAACTGGTCATTTTTTATCTATTTATCACTCACTGATTCATGTCGCTCATAATCCATGTAATTTGCGAAACAAAGCTATCGAAAGAGATTTTAGAGTATAAATGTCAACAACAAAATTTTAAAACAGTAAAGATGATAATTGATCGTTTCTGTCAATCATATTTATGCAGTTTTAAGCGAACCTTTTCATTAAAAAGAATATTTTTTTACATATGTGTATTTTCGTTTTATTTAAATAGAATTGAACGCTGTTTAAGAACGATTGATCCTATACTTATAATGTATTATAAGTAGATCTACATATCAGTCAGCATAGCAGTCGTGCACACTTAACTTCTTCACCAAAGGTATGCTTACGATGGTAACTTTAAAGGTGTTACTATTATCTTAACCTGGTCAATTAAACTCGCCGACTAAACTACAATACCTTAACGTTAGCAATAATTTACTTGATAAGATATATTTATTCATGCCTCCTTAGAAACATAATCTGTATGATTTAGTAACGTCTTAATTAAACAACTTCTTAATCATTTTATTGACCATTTAGTAAAATTTTGTTCTCGTTCGAGAATATTACCCTATTTACAATAACAAATAATGACAATTTATCTAAACTGGGTTAGGTAATAAATAATGTCTTAATGTCTTAGTCCTGTCATTTATTTTATATTTACATACGTAGAGACAGTAACACATAATAAAGCCGCTCACAGCCGTAGCATTTGTTTCTGGGTACTATTGTCATAGTAGCGACGAAGTTAGTAGCGAGTAGGTTTTTCGTACGGGCGTCGACTCGAAAACGGTCTCAGCGGCGCGCTGGAATTTCAATTTTAAAAGGCGCGACGCCGCGCCGCGTCGGATGAATAACGCAGGCAAAACGAGAAGGCATCGCTTCACACTTTTTCTCTATTGAATAACCCTGTCACTTGGAATAACCCTAACAGAATATAAAAATATCCTGTTTTTAAACAATCAAAGCTATTGACATTAATTTATCACATTTTTGGATTTACAGTATTCTCAATTCTACCCGATATAGCTTTCGTATTGCAAACATCGAGTTTGAAGAACTATGAACGTAGTGCCAGGGGTCATTGACACTACGAACGTTGTCACGTTGAACTTTAGTTAAACTCATAAAGTTTAAATAAAAAAATATATAGAAAAATGTTTGAAAAACAACGTTTATAATAAAATGTCCTAAAAATGAAAAAATAAATTTAATAAGCTTTGTAATAAAATTGTAGTATGTGTGTGACCTACTATTGATAAATATACTATCGTATAATATCAATTTTTATAACAACGCTTATTTAAATTTATTTTCTCATTTTAGTGCATTTTAATATAGGCGTTGTACTTAAAAACATTTTTTATTTAATATTTTTTAGTGCTCCGTCGAAACTTGAGTTTGCTTCTTGATTAAGTTCTTTTAGGGGCAATGTTATTATCTACCGCTTGATAGTACATATGCATCCAAATATCTGCTCTAAGCTGTGTCCGCTTGATGGTGCTGCTTTAAATAATATATATTTTTTTAATTTTTGCTCCCGCGTGTGTAATGTCATCTGAAGCAAGTTAATGTAAAAAAAAATCAGCAAAATTGAACTATTAGAAGTGGTTTAAAAATCCAAAGATACAAGATTCCTAAGATATAACATTGCCACGGCAAGTTTAATAAGGCTAGTAATAAATAGATACTCAGGAGTACGTTGGTATACTTTAATCGCAAAACTAATTTAATAATAACATACATTCGTCTCTGTTCCACCTAAAAAGAAGTATTTTTTGATGGCCAATCCTTATTTTAATTGATGCATATAAAATCCTGTATCGCAAAAACTTTAATATTTAATTACGACTAGAAATGCATAAACAGATTGATCATTCATGCGGGCTCGATCATTCATTATGGAGTCAATTCAGATCGTTTCAGAGATTTTAGGAACAAACAGTTGACACTCTTTTATTATAGTAGCTGCAAATTAATTGTAACAATAATGATGACAAATAAACGTACAAAGAAAACTTCAGTAATTATTATTGATTACGTTGCGTATCCAGAAATTGGCCACGTTTCTACGAGCGACGCCATCTTAATCTCGATCCGTTCGAGTGTCGTTCACTCATTTCACGGCTCGTTAAGGTCCGCCTTCATTAAGTTCCGTCGACCCGGAGCCAGCATGATTCTTGTCATATTCTCGGCCATAAATACGTCTTGAAAGTGACGTCCTGTAAAATTATCTTAATTTACTATGGGAACACCGAATTTTTCCTCGCTTGTCGCATCGAAGAAAAACATCTGACATTGAGTTTTATAATAAAATGAATTGTTATCAAAAATTTTAATAAATCTTAAAATAAATAAATAAATAAATAAATAAATAAAATAAATAAATTTTAAAAAATAAGATGGAAGTTTTTATATTTTTTTACAAAACACAGCATTGGTTTTAAACTGACATCCTGCGAAGCTTGGAAATTTTTTAGGACCCTTTTTAATTAATTATTTATCGTTTATTGAGGCTATTCAAAATTTTCATAAAACTATTTCATTCATTTTGTCAGCATATTTTAATATTAACCTTCCATCATTCGATAACATTAGAATATAATATAAAAAATTGTTACGTTTTTATTGCAATTTTCGAAAATTACATATTTAATTGAGTTAATATTGATGTAAAATAGTAATTTTAGCTGTTAATATGAAATATGAACCGGAACAAAGTATGTTTTTAAAATCAGGTACGACGCCCGCTTTATACAGTCCATCCGACAAATTGGAAGGTCAAAATCATGCAGACACAGAGCGCGGTGTTTCCATCTGGATGCACTCGATCCCCTATTCCCTCAACCGACCAATCCCTAAATGGATTAAAGTACCCGTAAAGGCAAAAATTGAGTTTCCCCGAAGCTTAGGTGTTGCTTAGAATAGCTAAGTACACTCCTTATTTTTATGGCACTGGAGTTTGCTTTCGATTTACAAAAAATCGATGTTTCGTAGTCATATTTATATATTTAATAAAAAATATCCATGATGATAATATTGAGATATGTAATGTATGTATGTATGTTTACCTTCTAGCTCTAGTAGAAGTCGTAGGCGTCACTTGTCGGCTTAACTCGATCTCCTTTTTTTTCTATAAATTTCTCCATCTGTTTTAATCGGTTGTAAGTTATGTAATGTTTCGAATTAATTGTTGTGCAGTAATCTACTGATTTATTTTATTCTATTGTTTATTTTTTTTTTTTTTACAGAACCTATATAAAATATAAAAACAAAATATGGTTTCTCGTAAATATTATTATCGACTGCATTTTAGCGAAGATGACTATAATTCATCGTGAGCTTCTTAACTATTAGGTTTATATCAGAATAGGTACTTTTCGATTGCTTTATCGACGATGTTCCATCCACTCCAGCTTTACAAACCCAGCAACATTTCGTCAACAATCTTTATAAAATAGTATCCTATAATTATTTACGAAATATAATCAGAATATGTTCGTTTGATAATTCCAATCATTAGGTGTACACAATTACAAATAATTTAAACATATTGACTGTATTTTGTTATTGACGTGAATATTAAAATTGGACATTTGCCTTAAAATTGTCTAATCGACGCGACGAACCGTTTATCGAAGATTTGAATTATTACCCGATAAATCTGACTTATGACGCATTAAGTTTATCTGATTATGACGTGGTGTATCTGATTATAAATTAAACCTTTTGATATTTTCTTTAGTTTTAAACTGTTGATGTACAAAACCTTTATAGATCTAAAAATCCAGTAATGTCATTTTGATATGATCGCTGGTAATATGTCGTTGCCGAATAACATCTTCCATTAGTTACTGACACGTTTAATTGTTTGTAAATACGACCTACTTCCTACCTTTAGGAGAAGAGAAGGAGGCTTGCTTGCCATTAATAACGTTGTCAAATTGTGAAATTGTCTTGTACAGCACACCGCTCGAGGCGGGTAATTACTTTTGAGAGGGATAAGTACACCCCCTGCCTCAATCTAACCCCCAGCCGCCAACCCCCTCATCCAACTTCTCAGCTAGCAAATTATTATTATTGTGTTGCCTTAAATAATTACAACCTAAAAGCCATGTCGGCTTATATTATCAGATTCGCAGTTTAGTTAAAACCTTTAAAGTAATTAAAGTAATTAGTAAATAAGTCAGATCAAATTATTAACATTCTTAATAAGGCTCAAATACCGGAGATAAAATATATCATAGACAGTGGTATTGCTACAGGTAACTAAACACCTGCATTCACGCCCCTCTTCTTTATTGTCAACTCGTAGGTATGAGATTCCGTCAGGAATAACGTTGACACGGCTCAATGTCTAATAACAAAATCTCACAAAAGATACCTTGAAAACTTTAAGTACTCCTTAATCGCCTCCGTATTATAGTAGTATGAATAGCGCACTCCGACATCATTTTTTTTTTCTATTGCACTGGTATGGCTACAATCGCTTTTCCAATCAAAAATGTCATTCTATGAGGTTATTTACCTGTGATAGTTTTTAAGGGGAGAAATCCTAAAAGGACATTATTTTATCGATCGCTTTTCTAAAAGAAAATCGTTGTGATTTTATTTAATCATACAACCATTATATATTTATTTATATGTACTGATTTACAAGTAATTATACCATGTTTTGTATGCTTTTACTATGTATTTAGGAATTGTCCTAAAATGTATGGAAAGGGTCGAAATTTGAGCTGTCATGCAACTCAGATGACGACCCGATTTTTCGAGCCATCTTGCGGCCCAAATGATGGCCCGATTTTGAGGGTTTAATCGAGGGTTTAGACCACGATTTATTGAACATTCAATCGAGGGTTTTCCGACCCCCAGATTTTTTGAGATGTCATGCGGATAAATTCAGAATTAAAGGTTTTTTGCTCACAAATTGCAAACATGATTATTTTTATTTTTACCATTTTTATTTTCCGAGTTTTCATTGCTTGCCCTGAAGCTTTAGCCAACACATAAATTATCAAAATTTTTGTTTTTACGTTTATACAATTTCGGTGGCTTATGTCCACAGTGGAGGCAGGGTTAAATTTTTTAAACATACAAATATTATACTTAAACTTACTATGTGGTAAAGTATGAATTTTATTTTTTTAAGATTTATACTAAATATGGATATGACATAGGCATAATAAATTCATAATTAGTTCGAAGATTGGGGTTACGAATAACCGGTTGTATACCTTTTTGTTATAAGGTGACACAGTGATAGTAATCGTAAAAAATAAAATAAGAATAAGAAGATTCTTAGAACCCATTGAATGTCGATCTTTTATCAACTTTCAATTGCTAACCAGAATTTAATCCATTGATATACTGATACTAATTCAATTTCATATTGAGAATATTAAATGAGAACAAGTTAATGATTGAATTGGATTATTATAAATGGTCTACGGACTATACAAGTTGTATATATTCTATAGCAGAGCCTGAACTGACTCCTATATAGAAGAATAATAATATCGAAGTTACTATAGCAGCTGTATTTTTTATGGGTAAACTGAAGGCGTCACAAACATAAAAATCATTATTGCCATTTCTATAAGAACGATTAAAAAATAAAAGTAAACTAAACAAGCAAAAACAAAATAAAATAAGAAAGAATCCGTATCTGGACAAACGCTGTAGTGTTTGTTATGACTCTTTTATTTGTAGATATAAAAGAAACATTAGGAATCGTTTTATCTCTATTACCTAGGCTTGTATAGAAATCAAAAGTTACATTTCAATAAAACTTTGCCTCGGATAGTCTGTATTTCTCTATACATTTTATCAACATTATAGACATAAATATCTTATTAAATAAATGCAAGAATCGAGTTAATAAAACTACCGAGGCATAGCTCATTTTAAAAAGATGCAATGTTTATAATCTAAGTTTTTTAAAATACATCGATTTTGTTTTTCATAATTAACCAATAAATGGACAGTGTTTCTGTTTTATCAGCCATTATATGAGGCAGAATGATTTAAGAGAACGCACAAGACAGAGAAGAGCGCTTTCGGGAAGAGTAAGTATTTATATTAAAGCTATTTCAACTTAATGCTTACTATTCCACCGAAAATTTTACGTAGGATTTATTGTATTTTTAATTCTAATGTGTACATGGGGAAACCTGTTTAATAAATAAATAAGCCTATTTGTATAGTGGAACTTCAAACCGCCAACCATAGATGGGGACTAAATTAATTTGGTTAGTAATATTTTATGAGATTTTAACCTTTCAATGAAACCTATTAAAATATGCAACTTCTTATGAGATAGGCAATTAACCTAGATTAACCTTTTTAATAATTAATGGTAAGGCCGGGATGCTACCAAATTGAATCTAGGACTTTGCTACAAGTTTCATAATGAATGGAATATATACGACACTAATTTTCTCTCTAGTGTTACAAACAGAACAAAATGCTATTTGTAATAATAAATTTTCATTATATAAGTTGGTGGTGGCTATAGCATTTGCCCAAAAATTAAAATAAAGATATTAGGCTGATTTCTCACAAGAATGAAATATCATAACAATACAATGTTATATAAATGAAATTAATAAATTTGTTTTATTAAAATTTATGAAATATAGATGAGTTTGAAATAAACAGTTCATATTCGAATTCGTAGTGAAGTTGTGTTGGAAGTAAGTGAGTTGGAAATGTTATATTGTTCGAAGCATACTCATATAAATAAAATGTACTTTTTATAAACGTACATGTAAAAGAAGCTAAAACATGATTTTGGCCTATTATTCCAAAGCCTCGTCCTCGGTTTTATTGTAATTCCTTGCAGTTTATTTATTTTTTACAAATATGTAATGCATTATTAGCAAACATGTGTGCATAATTAAATGTATTTGTTTTATAAAAAATAATAAATGAATAAAATTATGCATAGTCATTCAACAAATAACTACATTCTAATGTACTTATGAACCGTTGATTGACTATGCATAATTACCCTTTCAAGGAGGGCCTTGAATAGGGTGTCTTAATGATAGAGAGATAATTAGTAATTGACAGTGATAATAAAATAGAATCGTTAAAATTATTCAAGTCTTCGAAACGACTGCGGCCATTAAACTGCGGAACAAAGAGAAGTGATCCCACAAAATCCCGCTTAATGTCTAAATAAGTTAAACAAAGCAATGAGTCCCTGCAAATAAACTTCATTTGAATTGCAGTAGTTTCAAGAGATTTAAGTGCGGGATTACTAGAAGACAGCGGAGACGACTAATAAAATGCTAGAAATGGTGGCGGATTACACACCTGATTCATTTTATTTCTTTAACTTAAGGGGTAGTGCGTAGATGCTGAAGAAATAATAAAGTTTATTAAGGATGTGTAAACATTTCGAAATATAATAGTTATAAGTGTTATTCTGACCCCTTCTTTTACTATAAAATTATATAATTACCTGCTTAAAATGTACTCGGAATACTTTGACAGCGCTGCGATAATGCACAATTCGACTTTACAACGTTAGACCGTATCATATTGAACGTTTAGAAACTAACTACAATAAAACAATACGGTTTGTCTAATTACCTTTGTTTAATATAGTTAGGACTATATATTCATTCCAACAACTATATTTCCAACAAGACTGCCATATTTTGTGGTTTATTATTATTAAAAAACAAAAATTATTTAAATACCTACCTTGTACCGTCTGTCAGCTCACTAAAGTCGCATGTTTTTAAACCGGCAAAATGTGTAGTGAAACGAGTGCGGCGCTGATAACCACCAAAACCTATCCATGTAAAAAAAAGCACTTGCGCAAAATATGACCGTTCGCAAGTAAAAACGTGCCTATTTGGTCATCAGATGGATTTGTGAATATTATGTATCATTTAAAGCAGATTTATTCTTTCGGTAATATCGACCGCTTACAGCCGGTTGTTTCGACAAACGTCATTGCTAAAGTCACCGTCAAATCGGTCAAAGTATTTAGATATTGGTTATTATTCGAAATTATATTAATTTCTATTTATTATGTTATCTGGGAGTTAAATTTTTTTAAATAACGTGAAATATTATAGGCTTTGAATTTAATATTTGATTACTTTAAGTTGGTATAAAAAACCAATATTTTAGCAATATAATTGAAATAGGTATAATAAATTTGATAGCTCGAAATATATGTAAAAATTTCGAGACTTTATGAGACCTATAATTTTTAAAATATTTTTTTTTCCAATGTCAATAAGTTTATACCTATACATTTGAAGTTAGTTTAATAATATTAAAACAGTTATTGTCTACCGTTATTGTCTACAGAAAATAACGATAAAAATAAAAAATAATATCGTAAAGTCTTCAGTGCCACCTAGGGCGCTGTGCGTCAACTGCTTTGTGACTTGGTTCCATTCTTGGCTATCGTTAGAAGTTCTGTCTTGTTATGAAGCTTCGCAATTCCGCCGCTAGAATGCAAACAAGAAACACATACATTTTGAATATTTTTTGAAATTAAATTATAAATAATTTCAAACGTAACGTAGTCTGGGAGATATATTTAAATAAAATAAACTTTAAATTAAAAATATAATTGAAACCAAATAAAACATCTCAGTAGCCGAAACGGGTGGTATTTTCGATATTTATAGAAGAAAGTTTCTCTTTTGCAGTCTCCATAACTCGTAAAATATTTTATATCAATAAAAGCCATATTTCTTCCTAATCTAGTTGTTTAGGTGTTCGAATATTACCCTAGTTCTGAGGTATCGAATCTGATTAAAGATACACGTCTTTCTTGTCTGATACAAGCAAATTTAGTTTAGTACACCCTACGCTGTAAAGAAAATAGTAGATTTGGTATACATTTTGGTTTGATTTGGCTGTTTTTTTATTGGAAATGGTCTTGCACACCGTGTATAAAAATAATGAATCAAACTTTTAACAATATCGAAACATTTAGAATTTAATAGCTACATATGTATACTCGTACATATACAATTAAAACATTAAAAACATATTTATCGATGTCAATAGAAGTAACCAAATGTCTACTACATCCGAGTACATACACTTAAGACTTTTTTTATTTACTTTTGTTAAAATCTCTATGTCGATTTTTTCCAAGATAAAACATTATACTAACGTGGAAAGTAAAAATAGCTGAAGGCCAATCATTATTAGATCTTCGCATCTAACGGTATCCACCCGCCCCGCCCCGCCCCGCCCCACCGCTCCGAAAGGCTTTGTAACATCTAATTAGCGTGACATGTCCGAAGAGGGAAATTGAATCAGCACACTCATTATTCATTTCCGACGCAAACACCCTTTTGAAGATAATTTCACCCCGGCCGGTTCGTGGAAAAATATATTTATAATTACCATCCCCGTTTCCCTAATGTTATATATATAAACACGTCGCCTGTAGAAGTAGATACCTTATGAAAAACCGTCGTATGAGTATCATATTATAAAATCGGAATATTTCGAAGGTATATATGTACCTAATTAATAAAATAGATCCCGAATTAAAATATAATATGCATAAAATCTTTTTTATTAGACTACTATTAGCATTACTAAACATTTTTAGGACTAAATGAGATAGTCAAACAATTTCAGAAGGGTTTAAAAATGGTAAACACCAGTAGTAAACTCATAATTGTCTTGGCCTAATATAAATAAATACAAAACTATTATGAACTTAATACCTACAAAAGTAAATTTTCTTTTCCTTTAAGAATTTCGTAAAGTTAACTTTGTTATATTTTTCCTCTGTAGTATTTTTAGAAGTTAATCTCAAGTATTCATAAGTTTTTGAGTGTTTTTAAATTATTTTTTCATAAATCTGGGAGGTGTGGTTATTCAAAAACAAGATATATTCTCGTAAAAATGAAAAATATCAAACAGAAATTTTGTGAATATCTACAGAGCTGTTGTCTTAGTTTTAGAGTAGCACGAAAGGTTAAGCAAAGATTTACACGAACAATTAAAAATATAAACAATTAATAATATAAATATTTTAACTAAAAAATTTAAACCAACAGAAGAACATATTTTTAATATATACGTTTACATAGCATAATTGCAGCTTATATGTTGGCACCTTATACATTATTTAGTATAATCTGTGTTTTATCTTTTATATGCACGTGGTGTTCTCTTTTTATTTAAATATTGATAAGGTTTTTCTTACATAAGTCTATAAAATTAATGAAAAATTAATGTAAATATGTTTAATATTTTGTTAGAGTACTGAACAAAAATAAATAAATTCTCATAAATATGGGAGGCCATTTCCTACATCGAAAAATTACAAAATTTTGTCTGATGCATCTCAAATATTATCTCTAGCGTATTCAAACGTTTTTGAACGAAACACCCTAATTTTAAGGTATAATCGTGCATTTAGGCAATTTGTAGCCAATAAATCCATAATGTAATTCCCCTTATAAACTGGGCTTACAGTTTGTAAGAGGAATTACTGCCTGTTTTTGATACAGTTTTATACGGATAATATATTACGTTCTACCGCGAGCAATCAGGCACATGCACTCGTATCTACGACTACTCTACCTACTTCCTAAGTAGGACGCTCATGTATGTAATAGTTTTCATTCACATCTATAATTTTGTGAAATTTATTTATTGTTTGCTTTAAAATAATCGAAATAACACTTTTAAATATATAATAATATCAGACATATGCGTAGAAACACCTTTTGCGTTTACATTCTATGCATTAAACATCATTAATATTGCTATCCACTTTCATACAACCAAATTCATATACGTATTGATTTTTTGAATTAGGCCATATTATTTGTAAACATTATTATTTTTAATATATTTAGCTAACTTAATATATATGTGATTTCAACAAAATGTAATTGATTTGATTATGTATAATTTTAGTTCGGAATAGAACAGTTAGTCATGGAAATAAATATCCTATAAAAACGGCCTCACATATAAAAAAAATATTTGATGAAATGAAAAAATGAAATCGAGTTCAAAATAAATCTAAAAACAAATATTTAATACACTAAAATTCTTATTGTTAGTAAATAAAAAAAAAAGACTTCTAAAAAGTCAAAGTTAGCAGAGAAACACACCGCATGCAAGGTTTATATAAGTTGGTTGTTAAGTTATTTGTATTATTTCAAATCGATTTTATTTTTTTTTTATTTAATAATTGTATTATTATTAATCAATCCTATATGAAAACATTTAAATGGAAAACTTAGTTTTTATTTATTTTTCCGATCTTACATTAATTCACGAACATGGAACACTTAAAATTCCCTATATGATAGCATAAAAAAGATATTTTAAATCCCTAAAAAGACAATTGGGAATAATGTTTACTGCGAATTTGCAATTACAAAATATCCCAGTAAATTTATATGAACTGTTTTTTTTATTATTTTATATTATTTTAATTAATTAAAAAAAAATGCTCGACTTCCATTTACTATTTTGGGCTAGGCGCTTCGCTAATAAAAGCCCGCCCGACACGGAAATATTATTACGTTCGGTTCGACCTTTTTTTTATGAGCGCTCCTCGCCGTAAAGCCAGCGAACGGGACTTTCCCGCAGTTTGGCCTCCACATTGCAGGGCTCACGTATCGCCGCGGGGTCACCAGCCAACACCTCCCGCGCAATACACAAATAATCTAGTAGCCGCTGCAGTACATTTCCTCCGCTTTGGTAATAACCAATCGGAGACAGTGGCTTGGTACTTACATACATAATCATATACAACATGGGCCAACATAATCCTAGAACACTCTTTGTACGATTTAAGAATTTAAGACAATCAGATCAGATCAAAATGGATAGGTATCATTTACGATAATTTCAAACAAAAGTATAATCTTCATAATCCGTAAATATATTTCATTTGCGCACACATATGTGTAAAGTAAATTATACTGTAGCTTGGTGCATAAGGTCATGACAACGTCACGCAGCTTACAGACAAAGATGGCTTTATGGATAATTCGCACGCGTAAAGGAGATATGCCGAATGAAAGACAAATTTCACCTTTTTCAATAATTTTGATAGTAAATTATATTAAGAGTTATTTTAATTGACAATTAGCTCCAGTTTCTACGGGGAATATAATGGCACATTATTATTTTTATCGCGTATTTTAGGTTCTCGTGTTTTTGGCGATTAAACATTTTGGATAGCCTTATTTTAATGTATATAATTTTTTATTATTAAATCGTTAAGATCGTGGTAGTCCAGTGATTAAGGCGTTGGACTATTAGCCTAAAGGTCGCGGGTTCGAATCCGTACATGGTCATAACATTTTTAATGCTTCATTACCCCTGGCTCTAGCACAGGCACGTTTGGCCTAGTTGAGTAGGTCCCAAAATAATGACTTTTTATTCTCTATAATATTTGACTTCGGTATATTCTCAAAAATAATATATTATATTTTTTACAAAGCCAAAGCTCAATAGGATTCAGCGATATCGCTAATGGAAGTACCCAATTTTCACGGTTCTGGCTATATTTTTAAAAGATCCTAAGATTTAAAAATTCCTAAAATTTCTCTAAAGGGGCATATAATTGTATATTTTTATAGGGTATTTTCCTAATTTATAACATTACTTATAGCACTATTATTGCTTAAATTATATACTTTCATCTCAGTCTCATTTCAGTCGAGAAAGTTTTGTGGCCCTTTTGTCACTGAGCCACATATTTCGAATTGAAGCACATTTTCACCGGCTTTCGAACTAAAAGTGGTCGTGTGTGGTCAGAATGGTGACCACGCCTCTAGTTGAGCTTAATCACACATGAATCGCGAGCCGAGCCGACTAAACGATGGGTGGAATACCCATGTGGATAGGGATGGGATATTGTCTTTCTATTTAATTTTGTTTTTCAACCGCCACCTTATTGTTAGATTTAAATGTGTAACTCAAAATCGGCCTTCTAATTTTTATATTGTATTTTTTATTAATGTAACGCTTTGAATTTACCAATGAAAATAAATAAATAAATACGTCATATAATGGAGATTTGAAAACGACTGACTAAATACAATAAGAGAAAGGGCAAAGAATTATTCTAGTTTAACCACCTCTAGTTTAGGGTTAACTAGATTTATTTAACGCACACAATATAATACAATATAGAGTATAAACATAATATAATAAAAAAAAAATATATAAATAATAAAATATAATATAGAGTACAAAGAAATTAATTTCGTATCTAGGGGTTGTCAAAACGGGCTGATCGTATAAAATAAGTTCGCTAGATACTCAAACGTTTTTATTGAATAAATTTCGCCAATATAATGTTCAAGTTTAGACTAAATATTAAAATAAAATACAATACCCAAATATATAAAATCGAGTACCTGGGTACCGTACCAGTCATGTTCGCCGATTTGATAATTTTCCATCTAGATAAGTTACCTGTTCTAGGAAAATATATTTATAAATTGTTACAGTATAAAAGACCTGCGCAAAACCATGTGAAATATAATAAAAATTAACTTTAAGCACAAATATTACACTAACACCAGTTTAATATAGATTTAACAAGACTAGCTTTGGTTTTAGCATCCCTAATTTCATCGCTTATTTGATTATACCTATATCTATTTGGAGATAGTCGATAGATGGAATTTTTTGTTCAATGATTAATTACAGAAAATGATAATTATTTGACGTCACCGTTTGTGTGTATCGAATATATTACATGTGCTTGTGTTACGATGGTAATTTGATAATTTAAGTGGGTTACTCACACAAATAATTTCCATGAATAATTTAAATGGAGGAATAACTTAGGTGCGATGCATGCGAAACCTCACCCCGTCAAATTAAGATATCGTATCTGAAATGTAACACATGGATGATACAAAATATTATATATACGACGTATTTATGTATATAAGTCGGCATCTTACTTAATCAAAGCTCTATAGCAAATATGTAAATGAGTTGGTAGTTACCTAGATACCTACAATATCTTGAGAGACAATGATACTAAATGAAAACCCAATATAACGCAATCTGGAGTAATTTATTTTAATAAGAATAAATACCAGCTTATGGTCGTATCTTATACCAGTTAAGCAACATATTACGAATCTCACAGATTTTTGTTCCTGTAGTTACCTGTGCATTTCTGGTAGGTACTTGTACCGGTCTTTTTGATTCGTTTCCCTAAGTTATATTCATGATGAAATGAAGCTTTAACTTGAAAGGCGATTCGACAGAGTGTGCAGGTATGTATATGAAAATACTAACCTCATCTATGCTTATGCGGAGATGCAAAAGCGGTGGTTCTAATAAATACAATACACAAATACGTATTAAATCTTATTTTACGCATTTTAGTTCAACTTTAAATGCTCGGGGTAAAGATCTGAGTGCCTTTGAATATACATACCTACGTTCTTTTTGGAGAAATGGCGTGATTCGGATGTGTCCATTATACCAACCGGGCAAATAGCATAAATATGTCCGAATCCAATTTGCGGAGGAAACCCGAAACCGCATTCGACACTTCCGGAGAAAAGGCGGCTCCGGTAGACGAAAGGCCAGGGGAAAAAATCATAAACTAAGTAAAGGCAAAGAAAAAACAGGGGGAAAATCGATTCGCATAGGTACGCGCGGACTGAAATGGGGCCCGATAGCTCGCGAGCAGCCGCTATCGCCGTATTATGATAAATTCTCATGAAAATTCAAATCAGATGTCCCTATTTCCAACTTTGTTTTCCTAACACCGCCCCACCCCACACCCCCACACCCTCGCAGCCGCGTGGCAATGTTGTCCGCCCCCGCAGCAGGCTGAACGCTCGTTACGATCATAAAACAACGGAAAAAAAACCGGTCGACACAAAGGGTGGCAACACAAGGGCACAAGCTACGAGCCATGAGTACATATCTACGCTAGAAAATAAATGCCTTGGTACTGTAGGTACCCGTGTGTTTGGCTGATATTACATCTACCTGGCTTTGGCCGTTCGACTCTGGATACAGCATATAGACTAATAAATAACTACGCTTTTGATCAATCTTATGTCAATAATACGATTTGTGTCATAAGTCATTTAGGAAATGTATACAGGAACCTACGGCTACGCCGGAAATTAAAACATTTGAATTAAATTGAATATTTCGAATAAGTAACAAAACTCAAAGGTTATCAGATTATATGGTGATAGGTTAAACACGAGTATATGGGTTTCAAAGTTAATATTTCAATATTTCTAAAAGGTACTAAATTACGAAATTTTAGTGTTTCTAAACTTCTTTAATGTAATAGGAATATTTAGTGTCCAATCCATTTTTGCTTTTAAATGACTTCAGGTAAATTTGATTGATCTTCAAAACAAATATAGGTAAATAAGCGGTGATTAAACTTACCTATGTATATCTACTTTTATTTCTAAATTTTCTACACTTTACACGCCAAAATGTACATTTCTTATTTTAGCGTTAATAGCGTCAAATAATAAAAGAAAATATTATCCGGATTATACGAAATGAATGAAAAGTAAATCTTTTTAAATCTATATACATTATTTAATATAGATGATAACATATGCATGTAAACGTAGATGGCAACAGACTAAACACTGGTAGGTCAGAATTCGATTCTTGGTTTAAGCGCTTAATGTTTTTTTCAAATTTGTCTGTTTGCAAGATCTACATTTTTTAATGCAGTCCCAAAATTAATAATGTTTTATAATGAAACGCTAACGAGGGTCATTCGTAACAAAATTAACATAAGACCAGTAAGAAGTTTTTACTTTTAAAAAAATGAAGAAAATAATACCGAAAACACTAGCATAAATAAATACCATAAAGAGTGGTATGGTTAATAAATACCATACCTAGACAAATTATTTTACACCGATGAAAAATTATCTTAAATACAAAAAGATATTTTTCTAATCGCACTGATATATAATATTGTTACTGTATCTTAGATGAATGCCGTACGTGTCACGTTTCAATCAGATTAGATGGTCAATGTTTAATACATCATTGGATTACACGATTTACCCGCATTTTATGACGGTTAGAGTAGAAAACGGTATGAATGAGTAAACAAATTTTCTTACGTCAAAACGAAAGCGCTCTTTTATGAATCCAATATATTTATAATAATGTGGACTCCAATATTTAATGTCCTCAACCTTTTTCTTAATACTCCAACACCACACTACCACCACCACCACCACTCCAGGTTAAATATCACAACTCTCAAGCGAGTTATGGTCACTCTTCAAATATATATAGGTTGTATTAAAATCATTACTTCTTTTTAGGTGGTCCTACAAAATATAAAACTTTATGATGCCTTTGATGATATTTTTGGGTTTATCGAATTTGAATAATTTATCAAACAAAAAATAAATTTTATTAAAATTTCAAATGAATCCTCTTTAAATAAGTTTAGATTATTTTATTAAGATAAAATATATCTTATTTGTAATTATTATTTTTTTATTATTAATATATTATTGTAGATCTTGTAATCCACACAAAATATTTATTTCTGGAATGTTCAATAGTTACCTTATAAATTAGCAAAATAGATTTTTGGTTTTTCCAACAAGTTAGCTCACACAAACAAACTACCAAACAAACAAATATACAATCTACGCATCATAACGAGTAACTTATTTGTTACCGATGGTAATAGTTACATCTAATAGAGCGTCTTTGGTTTAGGAAATATCGGCAAAGATAAGAATACCAATTATATCATTAAGGCGAGGCTTAAAAAATTATTAAACATTATTTATGTAAACTAATAATAAAATGTAATTTCAGAAAATAAGTTATGTGAGAGTAAAATCATTTAAAGTCGTTCTTATGCGAAAATTGTTCAATTATTATTCTAATGAGAGTCTAAATTAATTTTCGTTCCCGCTTTAATCTCTTCTGACTCTTGATCTTTTACCTACTTAGTACGAAAAAGATATCTCCTGAATAGTAATAACAATATATTATACATCATCTCTGTTTTCTATTTTCTAAAAAAAAGAAAAAAAAGAAATTTAAAAACTACGTTAAAATGTTAAAAAATGCTTTAACCCTTAACCCTTATATTTAGCTATTATATCTTTCTTTAAGGCCAATTTAGAATGTGTATAGTTGAATACGTTGAAAATTTACTAAATGATTTAGAATTTCACAAATTCATCAAAAACATTCAATTGTGAAATATCAATTATATATCAAGTAGTCTCGTTACAACAACAACGAAATGCACAAGCTAACGACAACATTGTTATTCAATACAATCTTTTGTAATTTACGCTATATTTGTATATTATATACGTTCCCCGTCCTTTGGCCGTCTGTCTGTCTGCTCAAATAATATAGATATATACTTTAATGTATATATCTATATTATTTGAGACTTTAATGTCCACAAATTTTTAGTATTAACAAACGAAACATTGACAGTTCGACAGAAAGCGCTAATACCAAATTCACACTTTTAAATGATAACAGCACGGCTTTTGGAAACTTTTGGAAACTCATCTATACGCGCAAATAGAAACATGTAAAAGAATATTCAATGCCACATTATATTTATTTTAAATTGGAATATTATGTCGGTGTTATTTTATTACTAGCCGTGCGAAAAAAAATAAAATAACATGAAATGATGTTAAAATTTATGATGATTTGAAAGAATGCCATTGTATGTTTTTTTAATTTAATCTACTATGACCTAAAAAAATAACCCACTGTCGCGTCTATGGCCATCCAAAACGCACATCGAATGGACTAAAAATCTCCACTAGTACATACCGTAGTCTCACTAGTGGAGATAAAAAATGTACCAAGCCATCACACGTTGGTACCAAAGGAGCGAGATGCCGTTAATGACGCCTGTAGGACCTAGCTGTAAGACGTCAGACTCTGGTTAAATAATTTACTATTACTGAACATGTATAGAAGCAGTGATGAATATTATATGATAACTTCAGGGTGGCATAGCCAGTCTTGTTTCTTTTATATTTTTCCCTATATTATTCTCAGAGAAATAAAGCTAGACACTATCAGAGGTTCACTTTTACAGACGCTGAAGCCCTTCTTGATCCAAGAACTAATCCAGATCGCATCTGTGGACCCCAGAAAAATCTGCAGTAAGCAGCCTTGAACATCATCCGGACCATTACTTAGTTCCTAAATTGTATAGCTGAATAAACATCACAAGAAATCTTCATTCAAATGTAAAGTACATAAGCCGGAGGTCTATAAAGGATACCCTCATCTGATCCTTCGAACGAGTCCAAAGACGGCCATGATAAATGTCCATATAGTGGACAAACCATCAATGAGATGCTACCGTTATAATGTTACACCGAGAGCTGGTGAATATGTAACCGACCCCAAAGGTTTGAGTATTTATACCAGAAAGTAAACTTTTGCCTTTTACGATATTACCGTTACAGCGAGTTACTTGTATCTTAGTTGGTAAACGTGGATGCTGTGCTTAATAAGTAGATGCTACTCATTCCTCTCGATTAAACCCCCAAAAGATTCGATGATTCAGGGGAGAATTCTGTATCAGTTCGTTTGATGTGCTTAAATCGATGTTGATACCGCAAGGAAATGGCTTTGAAGTAGACTCTCTTAATTAGATAACATTTGATGGAGTTCATTAAACTCCCAGATTAACGTTAAAATTGATAAAATGTATACGAGCGTCTGCATAAAAAAACACCTGAAAAAAATATTACATCAAAATAGATTTCAAAGAAATTAGAAATTGCCTACTAAAAATCAATTGTAAAATTACGTGTTGTAGTAATTTAAGTATGTGTGTATAATGTGTATGCCTGGCGGCAAGGTGTTATGAATGCCTGCTTCTGAAGCAGAGTTACAGATTTAAAACAGATGTTTTCTGAATATAATACTGATGAATATAATTAAACTATCTGTTAATTATTATTCTAATGTATGAATGTCTTTTACTTTAGGTTATTTATTTAAAATATCCTTATATTGTGATTTTTCTCTAAATAATAAAGTTATGACGATTGTTTTTTTGTGTTTTGTATTAATAAATGGTTGGCTAATAAAATACAAATATAATTGTAACGGAATATCGCACGCAGGAGCTGCCACCCGTTTTCTAGTTTAAATTATAATTTCTTATAATTGGCAAATAATATTCACAAAACTACTGAAATGTTTGTATTTATTATTATATTGACGTAACTTTTGTAAAAAAATGTTTTTTCGTCAGATTCGTCAATAACACTTTCAATTCGGAAGCGCATTTTTTACATAAACATCAAACATCAAAAGTGAAATAAATGAAAAAAAATGTTGAACAGTCTATGCCTTTCATGAGGTCAGGTATACGCTACATGTCGCGCTTTTAAATATTAATAGAAATTCAGTATGCCGATGACGCTTTTATGCACACACGGCAGCTGGCGTATACATCAATGACGAGATATCTCGTCATCGGCGCTGAGTGTGTTACAGACTTTTAACAAGCAAGCAACTAAAATTTTACTGATTTTATATACCACTTTTGAAAATGATATTAATGACCACTATTTAGTAATTAACTTAAAGAGACATCTGATATTTAAAATCGTGAGGCTTCTGACTATTGACCAAGCGACCGTGGGTTTGAAACCGCATATAGTAATACCATTTTAGATGCTTCATCTCCCTGAATCTAGCACAAGCATATTTGGCTTAGTTGAGAATCATTTTTATGAATAATTGTATGTGACCCATGTCGTAGCAATTCTCTATAGAATATTTATATTTATAATATTATGAGCATATTAATTTAACGTTTGTTTAACGTTAAATAAATATTCTAACCGTGTAAACTGCAATTATTATTAAAATTATAATTATACATTTTTACACTGATACTTTTATTTTTATGTGTGGAAAATTTCTTTTCATTCCCTTTTTTAATTTTTCTTAAAATCCTAGTTAGAATTAATTAGTTAATTTTAGTTAATCGAGCCAATTACGTGCCTACCGTTCTATTTTTAAAAACTTCAGGTTTTTAATAATAACAGGGCCTAACTGCCAGGCCCTGTTATTATTTACGAGGTGTAGATATCTTCTATAAATAATTATCCCCTTCTTTACCCCTCTTTTAATTGGAAAATGGCGAAACACACAAATTTAAATATTAGAATAAATCATACAAACAAATTACGTTTTTAGCTGCAGAAATAAAACATAAACAAACTTATCCAAACATACAAATATTTTTCCTTACGTCCTTACGCAGTTGACTAAATGATACTAGCAAAATCTTGGAATATTCATCACTAAGTCATAAGATTTTTTCACAAAATACTGGTTAAATTTCCAACGACTTTTTTTTTGTAATATATGGGGGTGTAAATTTCATATAAGAACGTTTAGTAAGAAATTGAACAGTACAGAATCTATCTTCTTGAATAATGTGCCATAAATTCGCATCAAATCGTCGTTAAAGCTTGAAATCGCACGGCGGTGAATTGTAAAGGCTGTTTTTCTACCGCAAAGAGAGGCGTGGGAGCTTAACAATGGGATAAGAAATAAATTTAGTCGTTTTTTTCAATGCGACGACTCGATAAAATGCAGAATTCCGGATGGAGCACGTTGAATTTATAACCTCGTTGTGTGTGTGAGATACTTGTATGGATGCTTCGAAGTTCTTTTGAGTGTAACGCATGGCCTAGCGTTTGGACTGTACCCGGTACCGCGAAGCAGAGGATGTATCGGTTTTCAGCACCGCCCGCCATTGAAAGGCCGATTCGCACAGGGAGTGTGAAGTGAAAAATATCCGGGCCACATTTTATAGACATTTTTCGACCTTCAACTTACTTTCTTTATTCCTTTTTTTTTAAACAGTCTCTTTCCTATTAATGTTTGTGTTCTAAAATATATTTTTTCAAATATTTGTCTATCGCATGTCTCTTGCTTTATTTTGTAAATATTTTAAGATATTATTTTTACAAATGTGTCTCCTGGCTTGGTGTAAATCATATTTCCATTTAATGGAGGAGAAGTTATACTTCATCGCTTTGGTAATAGTCCATATTTTAGTTTTAATTAATTAGTGAATTCATACGTAAACTAATAACCTAAAACTAAGATTTTTTAATTGTTTTCATTATTGCTAAGAACGATTAGAAATAATAGCATAATCAAAATTATTAATGAAAATTCATACGCTACATTCACATGGTGGTCTGAGCACCCTATGCAACATTAGGAGGTTCCAAAAGCTCTGAATATTACAGCCTGCTAATTTTGAGCTGAAAATATTTTGCTGTATTTTATTATAGTAACTTTTACAATATGTAATATGGCACTCGTTATACCTTGTCAGTTTTTTCTATTCATGAAATTTTATTAAAGCGGGATTCTCATTTCAAAACTCTTCACCTAAAGATTACTTACAGTACCTAAAATACACTTACAATTCATTGGAATTCCAATGTGTTAAATGTAACAACGAACCGCCGACCTATATAACTCTTCGGAAACCTAAGTGGCGTTAAACTTTACATTTTCCCATTTAGAATGCGGAGGAGAATACTTACTGCCTCGTTCTTGTACCTCCCCATTTTTTTTTCATGTCTTTATTTGCGACTTGCTATAAGCTTCAGTGGGTAAACTGTCTGAGTGAAGTTCTTACATATAGGTAGAGCAGATTGCAAAGCAAGGCAACGATACAAATGTATCTTCTGTAGATGAGAGATGTACAGTCAGCTCGCTGTGCGCCGATCAATATCGAAGAATGTTTATATTCGAAGCGTTTGCAGACGGCTTCACTCTGAATATTAAAATACATAAATTACGAAAGGCGTACGTGTCAGCGGTTCGCCTGGAGAATTATTTAGTATGGCACCCGAATAGCGAAATTGAAAATATTCTATTCGAGATATTTGTTAGGCTTTGTCTTTGCCGACTACTGTAATATAGTCAATAAATGTTTCTTCACGCTGTTTTTTTTTTGTTTTATATACCTGTGCAAATAATCATTTTAAAATTTCAAAATAATAGAACTATGTATCTATACATTATCTTGATTTATGGTCTTGTTTTATTAATATTATTATATGTATGCATGCATGTGTGTGTGTATGTATGCGCATATATGTAAAATTTATTATTTTAAAAGAGTTATGCTACAGTCCGTATTCTGGTAATTATGTAAATTCCCCAAACGTTCCTACTTTCTAATCCCAACCTCGTTTCTGGACGTATTTTTTCGATTTTATTAACCTTAGAGGAAAGTTTTATTGGCTTTATGCTTTGATCGTTTTTATTGTAACTTTATTTTTTTATCAGCTGTTGTTTCCTGAAATAATATGTTCGTTAAATTAGGTCTAGTTTAAAATAGCAATGAATAAAAAATAAGGCTTAGCTCACAATATTTTCATAATGATTTCAATTATGTATTTTATACATAGCAAGACAAAATGTACTTGGGAAAACGAGTTTGATAAATAAATAAATCTAAAAGTAGTACCATGATTTTTGAATAATTGTCAATTATTTATAAAATAAGCACCATTTTATATTTATTATACATAAATCAATTAAAAAATAACTGACTACGTATGCAGCGAATGTCCTAAATATATTATCGGGGCGGTTAGATCGGATTAATAATAAACTAGAATACGTATAGGACGTATAGATTTGCAAAGTTAAAAAGTACGCAGCAAAAAGCTTCTGGGCGATTTAAATTTTCCAGGCGAGTGGTCGGCGAGTGACAGATCCATCGGGACAGAGCTGCGAGCGAATGATGCAAATCCCGCACTGACACAGAAGATCCGAATATTATTAATTTATTCAGCAATACTTATACAAGAGCGCCAAATATCTTCGAAATAGTTGATAGATAAATATAAACAAGCTATATCTATTTTAAACCACATTAAAATAAATATTTTCACAAAAATATCTAAGGTAAACAACATATTAAATTTTTGAAGTGCACAAATTCTCGCACAATATTTGAGCGAAAAGACGCGTCAAATCTCCTCTAAATATGCTAAATATTCATAGAAGAATTTCGCGTTCATTCCGCATTATCATTCCGTACAAAATCTAATTTCCTCTTATGTTATCAACTGTACTTTAGTTGCTAATTTTCTTTTCTAATTTGTTTTTACGATTAAATATTGTATTTATGTATCTAAATTACTTGTTTTTTGTTATTAGGTTAAAATAAAGACTTTCCATATAAGACTTTAAAACATGTATAAACCTATTTAGGTTTAAGGTTAAGGTTAAGGTTAAGGTTAAGGTTAAGGTTAAGGTTTTAGGTTTAGGTATTTAGGTTTAGGTAAAAGAACAAACAATTTTGTTTGTTCTTTTGTTAATATACTAGTGAAATTAAATGTTTCTATATATTTTAAGCTTTTGGTGCCCTAAAAGTTTACTAAAATCCGAATAACTAGATATTGGCCTACAATGTCCTTTATTAAATAGTCCTTTTCCTATCCAATATGATTGATATGACCTTTATAATGTCAAATTCAAATATTATGGGTACTATTTTATCGTTTGATTCATTTGTTTGTTTAAAAAGATATCACTATGTACGGGTTCGAATCTGCACATGGTCATACCATTTTTAACGCTTTATTTCCACCATCTCCTCTAACTCTAGGACAGGCACATTTGGCCAAGTAAAGTAGGACCCAACATAATTTTACATGACCTAGGTCATAGCATAGCTTTTTCAAATGTTTTAACCACTATAAATTGTATTTACTGTTTTAAATTACAAAAGTCATTCCTATACAACTAATGTTTGTTTTTGGAAATAGATTATCTTATAATAGGTTAAATTTACGTTAGCTAGAGTCAGGGTAAATGATAGTGGTGATAAAGAATTAAAAAGAACTTGTGTACGCTGGATCAATAGTTAGTCAAACGCCCAAACGCCAAAGGATATAAGCAGAAAACGCGTCAGGGGATTATAAAATTAAAAACCAATTGTGATAATGATTTGAATTAAATCAACAAGCAGTCAGCTTTGACAGTGAACGAATCTGTGTAGAATAAACCACTTTTCAAAAAGGAGTTATAAGCAGAGAATCAATCATGTTGGGATCGTAGATCTATTTAAAATCATTGTACTGTAGGCTAGTTTCTGTGTACAGCTTAGTACAAAAATATGTGGAAATGCGTCGCTTCCGGTGCTTTTATTACAGTTTAATGGTTTTTCCTAAAAACGGTAGGCTCTGTACAATCGATGTTGCCAAAGCAATTGGATTTTAAGAGCACGTTTCACTGGAATCGCTTTGTTGAGTAGTATTGGGATCTGAAATTTAAAATGTTTGTTCATAAAACATCCCAATTTATCTCTTCATTCCTTCTCTAACCGGTATTTATTTTTTCTGTAGACAAATATTTTACTTATTACATATTATTATGAGCATTTTCTTCGCGTTGGGTAAATTACATTACTTCTGAAATATCGCCAACTCATCTTGAATTTATTACAATACGACTAAAATAATCAGAAATTCTGAATATTTAGGCCTTACATGCAGGTCACTCCACATTCAACCATATAGGTACAAATGCTTTAACTGCTCTTCGGATTCATGTGTGTCCTAATTTTTCATGAACATGCGTGAGCATCGCTGATTCTATTTTACCATTTATTTACATAAAAACTTTCACTTCAAAATGCTTTTTTTCATTTAGGTCCGTAATAATAAAATAAATATAAATGATAAATACCACAACACTTAATAGTTTCACTATTTATACCAAAGATGAAATAACCTGAAATCAAATACAAAAAAAAATAATAAAATAATTTAGCAAAAATTAAGAAGTGCTTTGAAAGAAAAACATACATTAATGACATTAATTAAATGGATTTACCCTGTTTTATTTTAGAACTTCTTTTCAATCAAGATTACTAAAATAACTCACTTTTAAGTTGGTTGAATCAATGGATTTACCCTGTTTTATTTTGTACCTAACTTCAAACTGAATAATTTTAGTAATCTCGATTGAAAAGTAACGCTCGTTACGAAGTCCTGCGACGTGATCGCAACGCGCTGCGCATTTTGCGCGGGTTTCAGGCCCTTCATGAATGTGAAAATAAGTTTTCAGGCCGAGACGTAAAATATATAGAAAAACGCGAATCTCTTATTATTCATACGGCAAAACCTAATAGAAAAGTAATTTTGTCAGTTGTTGGCAACTCGCCTTTGTGTTCGCCTCCAAGAAAGGCATCGTTAATAGTAATTTCCCTGCTGAATGTGAGTATTACAAATTCATAAGCGCTGGCCGTGCTCATGAATTTCAAACAAGGGAATATACGCCTTTGACATACCTCTTTTAAAAGTATTTAAAATATTTTTTATAGAATGGTTGCATGAGCATTGCTAGCAATACATCTTCTTGGTATATTTTAAGCCACTAAAGATATACAAAAAATAAATAAAGATATATCTGACATCATATGAAACTCAGGAAAACAAGCTTCCAAACGAATCCTAGAAAACATATGATTGGCAATAGAGTGGTGGACGCGTGGAATCAACTGCATTTCGGTTGTTAGCGCAAACAGCATCAACCAATTCAAGAACTGTCTTGATATTCAATTATCTCAGTAACAGAAACGGAAACAGGCCCATCAGCTATGCTGTCTGTCTGTTAATATAATATAATAATAATAATAATAATATAACATGTACCAAAATTACCTAATTTACCTAATTAACATATACATTTTACCTACCTATAACGTTTTAAAATTAGTATAAGTAAGTGCATTTTATCGAAAGAACATAATTATAAAATAATAATTATCAATTCATAAATTTAAATTTCAAAAAGACCACAAAATTTATAGCAGTTAATAGCGAATAACCGAACGGAAAACTTGATGAATGGAAAACTTTCTGAATATACTCGCAGTATCCCCTTCGCACTACATACTGACTTAATTGTACCTATTTTGTGCATCTAACGTTAATATATTAGATTTTGTTCATAATTTAGAATTTTATCTTATGGAAATAATGTTACTGGGATCGTAATTAAATAATATAATTTATCTTCCCGTTAATCGATTTTGTTTTCATGTGCGTATGTGGTTGGGGATACTTATTGTAAATGATTCCTTATGATTTATCGTTTATAATTATTCTAATTTTTGAATAAATTTCAGAATAGTTATGATGTAAATCAGTTTTACTATAAGCCGGACGTTGCCGCGTGGTGCCATTTACGAGCCATGCCATCTCTGTCGGTTTTTATCGGTAAGACCACAGTAGTAGCAAAATTACTGTACCGTTATAATTATTTGGTAAAAAAGGTAAATGTCTACATAACCTTCTGCAGACACCAACTGTCCACCAATACCTAAAAAACGTCGCCGATGTGGCCTCTATAAGGGCCGCAGTAGCACCTGCACGTGTTGGTCGTCTCTGGAATCGCGGATAAATAATCGTCCTAATGAGCATGATGGCTTTCGAGCGAGTCAGCTTCATTAGCTATAACTGCCACAGAGCGAGACGCATTTACAGGATGATTTCATAGTTTAATTCTTACACTTTGTTCTTTCAATAGCTAAAAAAGCTTAAATTAGCTTAGGTTCTTAAAACTTTATGCACATATACTAGTATATACATATATTTTATTATAATTATTTTTTACGTTTAGTATACAAATAACAGAAGAAAACAAAAACACACTTACTCTAAAACCTATTTACTGTAAGATTTCTTGACACAACTTACTCTTAGCGACCCACTAGGAAATGTTACTAATTTCTCAAATCAACAGGCACGCAACCACCCATTTACAGCCATTTATTGTGCTTGAAGTGTAACGGCCTTATGCATAATCGCTGCTAAGCGTAACAATTACCACCAATCATAATAAAAAGCACGACTATTCACTTTAGCAGCTTACTACCACGACTATACCCATAAGAGCGGTGGGACTTTGTATTAAAAATAGTAATTTTAATAATTTCAAAACAAATGAAGTTGGTAATGGTTTTATCGTATGTGTAGCATTCGTCCAAAATCCTAATAAATCACCAATAAGGAACGCAGGGGGATAGCGGGTGTTATTATTGATTCTCTAGCCTCCGGCGAGTGATTGGCGTACCTACTTCCTTCAACTGTTCGAATTGGCATTTTAGAGTAATGATGATGTGCCATACCAACGTTACCGTTTGTTATTATAAAGGATATAAAAATAGTTTAACAAAAAAAAAATGGTTTCTGTAGCCTGTTTTTGTAGCAGACCACATATCGCGAAGTCTGTAATTGTAATATTACCAAAAATCATGGGACATGCTGTATAGTACGAGATGTGTGTACAGGAAAGAGAGGATATCACCAGAGCTCTGGCGTTCAAATTGCCCTCGTTAAGTTCGCTTTGGAGCTTCGGACGCCTTTCAGGGATGCGCTGCGCCGGTGACCGAATGGCCTATTGATAGAACGAAGTTCACTTTACACGAAACGTTTACCAGATTGCTTAACTAAGTATGGTGTGTAAACATTTATACGCAATTTCGATTTGGTATTATTATGACGCCTTAAAGTGTCAAATCGAATTCCCGCCAGGCTGACATTTCTTATTCATAATCGAGTTTGCTCTTTATAAATGGAGTACGCGACGAGCCAGCCAACGCTAGGAAAAACAGAATTGCGTAACATCAGAATATAATTGTAACGCAATGCATTCACAGACGAGAGCCGATGTTTACAAATCTTGCACTTTTTTGCATGCTAATAATAGTCCTCGTCGTCGTAATTACCACAGAAAACTGCGATATATTACGCAATTTTTCTATAAAATATTTTATTGACAACATTTATAAAATTATTATTATACCCATTTTCTTGCCGCATTGAAAATTGGAAAAATCACAGCAATACCTGCCTCTTATATTAATATTATTCGTTTGATACTGGAGTGAAAAAGCCGAATATTATTTATTTGCTTCAAAGAATGAATAAATGATAAATAGTAATTTAAATTCAAAATTATCCGTCATTTAATTATTGAAATAAGAAAGCGTTACAGTATACTAATAATACTATTATATACTTATTATTTAATATTATCTCTATCAATATTTTGTTGTTAAAATTTTCATAAAAAGACACGGATTTTTACTCTATATCACCAACCCTGTTTGTAGTACAAAAAAATATACTAAATATAAAGCAGGGTTCAAACTATTTGCGTATGACGTTAATGTTTATTAAATATATATTGTTATTTAAAAGTAACAATTACTTTAAATGTTAATAAGCTCTTTTTGATACATTAAAACATTGTAATATACTTTCTATAAGAAAACATAAGTAATCTTTACAACAGAGATTTAAAATACAAAAACACAAAATAATATCTTAAGGAAAATATTTTTCCGTTTGTTTCAGCCGAACATAATATGATTCACAAAAATACGAGTATGTGTGTGAGAGGGAGAGAAGATGAGATAAAGTAGAGTAATGTGACGCCTGGTGAACCGAGGGATATATTTATGGGTGCAATATATGTCCGCGAATGCGAATTAGGAGCCCACTTTGGAGATGCAGTGTTTGTTAGGAAATAAGACGATACATGTGAAAATAGCTATCTTGATAGTCTAGAAGTTAAGTCTTTGGTTCGATTTCAGATTTTATCACGCGGTTTGTAACTCTTCGGAAACTTAAATTTTATTACAAAAGTATCGAATTAAGTTAACGGGTATCAATATTTATTTAAAACCGATTTATTAGTATAATAGTAACTTACAGTGCAATTTAAAGATGATTATAAATTAGGTAACAATCTAGTAAAAACATTTCAATTTAAAGATTACTTATCACTCGATAATGCAACTTTGTTTGATGGACAGCTAATTTGATGTTTATAATGCTGCAGGTTTCAATGAAATTTCGTAGTAAAAGGGCCTAGTATTTGACAAACAAATGAGTATGAGTAACATATAATATGTTATTGGAAAATAGGTTAATTTAATATATATTTAATAACCTTAAAATGTTAGGATGAAAATTGCGCCACCACTCTGTAAAGGCAAGGGGTTTAGTTCAGCCTTAATTATGGCCTTGTATTAAAATTTGTTTACTCCCAAGGTCTGTTAGTATCGATTTGCTCTATTGATTATAAAACAAGAATGGCTATAACACCCTGTAGCTATCATATAATATCAACTGCTTAAATAAATTGTTTAGTAGTAGTAAATTATTTACCCAGAACCTGATGTCTTACAGCTAAGCAATACTGGCGTAATTAACAGCATTTTCCCCTTAGTGATATGACACACCTATTAAGGTGCGTCATTTAATGCTTAGTCGAGAGATGCTTCATTTCCTATCTCCACTTGTTCCTGCGGCACTTTGAGCCCATTCAAAGTGCGTTTTGGATGGCTATAGAGGCGAAAAAAGATTTAAAAAAATTAAAAAAAAAACAAAATGGTATCATGACATTTTTTCATTTTATGATATAGTTTTTTTTGACGCGTGCCTGGTAATGAAATAACCCCCCCCCCTATTTATTAAATTTGTGATTTTTTAAATACCAACCAATATTTTATTTTAAAATTGGTCGGGTTATATGATAAGCGACTGAATGACTGAGTACTTACATAGATCACCGGTCTCTAAAAACACGTAAAAAGGTCTAGCAGATAGGTGCCGCAGGCGCGACAGAGGCCGTAATTAAGTCAATGGATTTGATCCCGTAAAGAGATAATGATGTCGAAATCTGCCCGTCGATAATGGGATTTCGTCGTTATCCTGCTTACGAGCAATTAAATTACCATGTTAATTAGGATGACTAAATTACCCTAAGTGACTCTGCAATATTATTGGGCGAATTTGATGCAGTTTAAACATTATCGAGATCAAATGAATCACCTTTCGTCAAAATTCAAGCAATATCGAAAGAACCATTATAATTAAAATACAATAAAATATAATACATGATAATAAAATCAAATTATAAAGAAAGATTCAGACAAGAGAAAATTTTATTTTATAAAAGTGCCTTTTTTATCTGTTATTTATAATAATAATAATAATATCAATATTACGTCAAGGTAAAAAGGATTATTATTAGGTAAAAAAAGTGAATAAATTTTATTATCTAAATTAAACCCTCGATAATAATCCCTTACTGAAACTAAGAGATTAATAATAATCCCTACGTTTCAGCAATTTAATCTTACATGTTACATTTTTAATTTGGGTAATTATTTTTTTTTTACATCCAGATATTCGCACCTATCTTCCATTATGCCTTCACATAGATCTTACGTGAGATACAAAGAAGGAGGAATATGAAAGTCGAAATGATAATAGGCCAAAATGAAATTTAAATAGTGTAAAGAGTATTACGATTATTTTGAGGGATACATTTAAATATGCACTGAATATCATTCTAAGAAATTTGAATACGTTGATTGTGGATTAACGCATTTACAATACAACATTTCGAAGGTGACAACATGAAAGGCTGCATTCACTTCATGTTGTCACAAGGTGACAACATGAAGTGAATGCAGCCTTTCAGTAAAGCATGTAGTAAAGCATATTGGCCTATCACAATTAATACTTTAAATTATTGTATAATCGACATACATCACATGAACCTTCAGTATAAAGAAATAAAAAAAAAATATTTTGAAAAGATTCGTTAATTTAATTCAGCATACTGTAATTGTCTATTATTTTTTTTAAAGCTACTATTAACAATAAATTTTAAATTTCATAAGTACTTCAGGGAGTCAAGGCAAACAACACACGCTAATGTCGTATTTGTACACGCTCGCAGCTGACGTATAAGAACAAAATTAAAATATATATATATATATATATATATATATATATATATATATATGAGTATAAAAGTTTGACAGTACTGACATTATTTTGAATGCTTTTAAATATTTTAAGGATTGAAATTTTTTTGCAAATTAAATATATAGCCAGAATGTTAAAAGAAAAATTAATACCGAAAGTACAGATAGTTGCATCGCTTGAGGTAATGCACGCTGGTTTAAATACAGGCCTGTATTTTATGAAAGCTTTTCACTCTCACCTACCTATCTGTGCGATATGCAATACGGTCAAACTTTTATTAAATGATACAGATTTATTAAACGCACAGACAGGTAGGTGAGAGTGAAAAGCTTTCATAAAATACAGGCCTGTATTTAAACCAGCGTGCATTACCTCAAGCGATGCAACTATCTGTACTTTCGGTATTAATTTTTCTTTTAACATTCTGGCTATATATTTAATTTGCAAAAAAATTTCAATCCTTAAAATATTTAAAAGCATTCAAAATAATGTCAGTACTGTCAAACTTTTATACTCATATTTGTTAATCTAAAGGTGTTTACCTATTTTAACATAAAAATCATCTAATTAACGGTATTTAAGCAATACATTTTACAACTTTACTATATCTTAAAGATTTGCACGTAATGTGCATATATTTTACAATTTTCTTTTTCTTTTTAGCCATGACGCTTCATTTTCATATAAACTACGTTGAACGTAAGTTATTCTTGTAAATATTCATTAAACCATTCACTTCTCATTCATTATACGTCATATTCGTTACATTTTCACTTTTTTTCGTAATTATTGTTTAATTTTTAAATCATTTATTCATTTATCATTTAATAAAAGTTTGACCGTATTGCATATCGCACAGATAGGTAGGTGAGAGTGAAAAGCTTTCATAAAATACAGGCCTGTATTTAAACCAGCGTGCATTACCTCAAGCGATGCAACTATCTGTACTTTCGGTATTAATTTTTCTTTTAACATTCTGGCTATATATTTAATTTGCAAAAAAATTTCAATCCTTAAAATATTTAAAAGCATTCAAAATAATGTCAGTACTGTCAAACTTTTATACTCATATTTGTTAATCTAAAGGTGTTTACCTATTTTAACATAAAAATCATCTAATTAACGGTATTTAAGCAATACATTTTACAACTTTACTATATATATATATATATATATATATATATATATGCAACGATTACAGTGATATACTCTATTCAATCAATTTCAATGTTGCCAGAAGCAACTTTTATTGTTCAACTATATACAATTACAATGTATAGATCCATCCAATCTGCCGTCTTATCTGCCGGTTTCTTAATCTTAACTAGAAACAATTTATATTAACATGCATAAAATATAATACAAAGTATTTAAAAATTAAGTTGACGTAACTTATGTGATTACAAAAAAAATTAACTTAATTTAACTATAACCTAAATAATTACTAATATGTTTTTTCCATAAATTCTTTCTAACTCACCGTATTATAAGGTATAAGAACCTCAATAATGCTGAAACTTAAAAGTTTAATAAATTACGATCGAATTTCGACCACTGGGCGACCTCTAGTATGCTTAAATAAACTAAAAGAATAAATATTAATTCTCTTAAATAATTACTAAAATTAAATATAAAACATGAAAAACTTTATACCATGTAACTCGCTTTTAATTTCGCGTTTGTCATTCAATACAAACCAAAAATTTTATTACGGATATCACATAAAAGTGGAATCTGTGATCATCTTCGGAATTATTCATTTTATACGAGATGTATATATAACATACGTGTTTTTAATTTATTTCATGCAGTTTTTTGATTCAGAGGTGAACAGTATTTGAAAATAAAATCTTTAGACATCATTTTCTTTCCTTTGGCCTCTGACAGTTTGAACCTATTATTGAATAAAAATAATGCATTTAAAAAAAAAAAAAATACGCTGGTATGAGTGTAAATTCATATTAATATTATCGTGTAATTCTGTACTTTAGCGAAAACCTGATATCAGTCAACTTTTTACGCAATTGTATGTACCATTTCTTATATTATATTCTACTGTTGGTTTTCCAAATATACAATAAATAAATAAATAAATAAGAGATAAGCAGTTACGATAATAAAATGACACATAAATACGAAAGACATAAATACGTAGTTATTTATTATTGGTCATTGTAAAAGTAAATCTAATCGATTTTACTCTATAATTCAGTTCACCAAAAGGGGACGTAATAAATGGTTAAATATAAAATAATGTTATTTTTAAATTTTTCGTCGACGTTCAGCAAATTTCCAATATCTGTTAAGGTACCGAAAACTTAATCAGCTTACTGGTCGTTCTTTCAAGAGACTTTATACGCAAAGCGCTTTCTGATGGAAAAGAGCCATTATACCTCCAGGGATGGGCTTATATTCCCTGTAGTTATTGTTATTAGCACTGGCTGCGAGCGGAGATATTTTTTTTTTGTATGAAGGTATTATGTACCTACTTCTATTTTTAAAGAGGTGCTTTTATTTAAGTCGTAACTAAATAAAAATAAATTGATTTCGATCCAAAAATATATGCATTTTCTTAAGCAACGGCGGTAAAGGTTTTTATTTAATATTTGCTATGACCTTGGTCATATACATTTTTTTTTGGCCCTACTCAATTCGACCAAATATACCCGTGTTAGAGTCAGTGGAGATGGTGGTAATGAAGCGTTAAAAATGGTATGACCATGTGCGGATTCGAACCCGCGACTTTGGGCCCAATATACCAATACCTTAAATACAATTTATAGCGGTTAAATCATTTAAAAAACTATGCTATGACCTAGGTCATGTAAAATTATTTTGGGCCCTACTCAACTAGGCCAAATGTGCCTGTCAAGGGAGATGGTGGTAATGAAGCTTTAAAAATGGTATGACCACGTATGGATTCGAACCCGCGACCTTGGGCCTGATAGACCAACGCCTTGACCACTAGACTACCACGATTTGTACTTATATTCCGGGGATGTAGTTCAAAAATAATATTTAACAAAAAAAAAGGGATACAAAGGAACGGGTTAAGGTTGAAGTGGGTGTAGAATGTAAATGAAAAACCTTGAATGCCAACGGAACTTTGGGATTCGGTAACAATGCAGCTAGTTATTGATGTAATATTCTTAAAAATAGAATAATAAAACATTTCGAAATTGATCAATTTTATAAAAATAATAAATTATGTCTCATTTTGTTCAGCGATTTGCAATTATTAAAAAAGAAAGAAATATTATTGAATGAATTACTTTTACACATATTCCAAATTTCGACCTCACTAACGCCATTTTCAGTGGGCGAAGAAAATTCTACTACCGTCAACTGTCACCCAATAAGCAGTTTTTCCTATTAATACTAAAAAATATATTTTTTACGGAGCTTTCATTTTCCAAAAAATATTTAATTTATTATGTTGGTATAGTCGAGGAACTCTTTTGTAGGTTTATAATTATTTTTTCGTGGGCTTTATAACTTTAAAACTTTTCTTTATGTATATAAATATTTATATTATCCTTAAATTAATATATTATTTACAATATTTTATAGACAATCTCTAACTAACTTACTTTAGCGTTTAACAGTACCTTGAGTCGCAGCTCTTCGGGCTTCTACGCAACAAAGCCATTGTTTTGTTTTTTTATTTAAAGTTGAGAAAAATTATATAATGCCTATACAGGCATTAAGGTGAAACATTTAGGTCTAATAAATCATAAGTCCAACAGTCGTTTTGTCGTTCCCTCCTGTCAACCCTCCTGTTCACTTTATATATATATATATATTGAAACTAATAACCTCCTAATCATTTGCATTAAGTTACCTATGACAAGTAATAAAATTATTTCTATCGGTTTACTTGTTACCAAAAAAAAATGAAGAACAAAAAGAAAATATGACATTGCATGCTGATGCCCCATAATAAAATTGTAATAAGGCTAAGTGCTCGAGTTAAATCCATTCCATTAAATCATCGACATAAGCTACACTAATTTAGGAGAAATATTTTTTATTACGGGCAATATAAAAATGATTGATCCTATAAATTGTAATGAAACTGGCATACTTTTGGCATATTGAATTAAAAATAAAAAGAAGCTTCTAAATAGTTTTTTTTAAACCTACCCTTAAAATAGCATTTCAGTGTATTTTGCCTCTTTCAAAGCATTTTAATACCGAACTAAAGAATTGAGAGTAACGTTGACTTTAGCTATTTCAGACGAAAAGAATTATTGTCCCTAAAAATTGTAACTAAAATATCAGTTACTAATGACTAAGTAAGACTGTGTTACACATTTTATTAGGACATTAATTAATTATTACCAACTCCCTAGTCTGAAAAAAAAATCACTTGAGCATGAGCTAGAAAAGCCACATAGCCAAAATCTATCTACCTAAAAAATAAACCACCTTTCAAAATGGGGTTTAAAAAGTTATTTTCATAACTATTTAAACCCAAGAATAGCACTGCTGGACCGTGATTCAGCGCGCAGCTGTTGGTCCAAAATGGTAAGATCCGCCTACGGAGATAAAACCCGTATACAAGCGAAAGACTACGAAGATATTATTGATGAAGGAAGGAAAAACTTTTTCTTTCACGATATCATCGATTCGTGTCCCCAGAGAGAAGGGAAACTTTCAGTGTAATAATATATAATACCTATCAAAGCAAAAGCTCATTTAAATATCAAAGACTATGTATTTAGATAAGGTGTGTCATTTATAAGAATATGTATGTCATGTGTTTAGTTGCAGTATATTATTTTATCACCGTTATAAAATATAAATAAAATATTTTGACTAAAAAATTACATATTAAATTTTTATCTTGTGTTCAACCTAAACCTATTAAGTATAGAAATTTTATTTAATTTCAAAATTTAGCGAGGAGCCTATTTAAGAGAAAACAATTTACATACGTTATACTAGTATTCATTATTTTATTTTTTGTCATAATAAAAAACCTAAACCTAATTAAAAAGATATAAACCTAATTCGTGGTTAAGAGATCGTGGTAGTCTAGGTTGGACTAGTGACCTAAATCCGCAGATGGCCATACCATGTGTAACGCTTTATTCCACCATCTTTCCTGAATCTAGCAGAGGCACACATTTGGCCTAGTTGAGTTGGGCCCAAAATAATTGTACATTAACTAGGTTATACCAATTTTAAAAAAAATGTAGTTTGTAATTTGTAAGGTAGTAGGAAAATATATGTATAGTTATTATAATAAATATTAATCGATGGCTTTCTTAATGATAAGAAGGCCTTAGTATGGTTAGGATAAGAGGTTAGGCGTTATTGACTAGTGAGTATATAAGCTAGTTCATTTTTTTATTTGATCGTCAAAGAATAATAATAATAAACTTAAGTTTTTTCATTTTAAATTTTGTAATTCTTTTATTTCTGTTCCACGTTTTCACGTATTTCTTAGTCCACCAGAAATATGACGAATCAGAAACATCATTTTATAATCCCGACGTTTCGGAGGTTTACACACATCTCGTCCCAGAAGAGAGTGCGACAAGTCCGTCCGATGTCAACAAATGACATTATAAATTTATAATATATATTTTATTCGAAAACCGTATTTTATGTTATCACTTCGTCACTTACGTTCATGTAGTGTTAATTCAAAATGACATTTCTTCCCCCTCTTCCTCCCCTTCCCCTCACACCTCAACCAACCGGCATATTGATAATTTATTTTAGTTTTTGTTTTCAAATGCATTCTGAGGTCTTCTGAGTACGATTATCTATTTGCCTTTGTCCTTTCAGTTACTCGTATTAATACAAACGAATATTTTACTGTATTTTGTAACTAAAATCAGCCTGAAAGTAAGTACTAGTACTAGATAATTTAAATTTACGGTATGCTGAAACTATTTTGAGAATAATTTACCAAAGTCAAATAAACACAAAAAACTCTAAAGAATTGTAAATAAGATTTGTAAAATAATTCTTGTTCTTAAATAGAGGCAAAAGATAAATCAAATTCCAATCAGTGGTAAAAAAAATACATTTTAGTATTTCTATTTGGAAAATGGAAATATCAAATTGATTCCAAATATTGAAGTCATGGCTTCACCAAAGCTAAGTTACCATCCAATCTCCTGTAGTTTTTCTATAATAGTTATATTATTTTATAATCTACAGCTTATGATTTTTTTTTTACTTTTTTATATGTCATCCGTATTAATAAAATTTCGTGCATAGTGCCTAAAACCAAATATAGGTATTATTTGCATAGCATTCGAATATTCGGGTTACAGAGGTAGTTTAAAGTCTGGCAACGGCTACAGCATATGTCCCGTTCAGACCGTGTCATTCTGAAAATAATGAATGGAGAGAAGAGTGAGTCTGCAGACAAATTTACGAATCCCTGGAAATGACCGGATGAGAGGCGTCTACACGGGCGCAAAGCTAGATAGACACATGCTTCATTATTCATTTCATTTTTTTACAATCTTAGTATGGACTGAAATTTTTCAAATTATTATCGATCAAAATAAAATGACTACATAACTAATTTTTAACTCACTATAACCTATAAAAAATCGAATAAAATATTTGAGTTCATTTAAAAGTTCATCATTTTATTCTTTTGGTTTGCAGGGTGATTTTATTAATTAATATTCACAAATTTCTATAGAAGATATGTATTAATGTTCTATTTATATGTTCTATGGAACAGGTAAAACTCTAGTAAACAATATACTTTGATAACATGGTGCAATAAAATTAATTAAGAAGTAAATACCTACTAAGTCTGTTTTATAAACAATCAAAAATATTTTGTTGGATGGATCCCTGCTGAAAATAAGCAACTTTGCAAAATAAGGTATCTCAAAGCGCTTACTATAATACCGTATTTTACTGAGTCTGTAATCCGCTCGCTTTTAGAGCGAATTGCTGCAAGTCTAGATATAAAATATCAGCGCGCCACACCGCTTCAAACCGAGAGACAGCGACTCTTTTAAGACATCTTCAGAGTGGGGGGGGGGGTACCCTTTTTTACCGACTGAGAATCCTAAGGACCCCTCTGTCTCGCGGGTCGGGACGTTTTCGGTATCACACGCGGAGAAAGAACTCACAAACGCCGACTGCGATTTCACACGGCTCTGAATCTGTATGCTTTCGGCAACATGCCATGCGGCCACAGTCGCGTCATCGAGTGAAGGAGTTACGTTGTTGCCTGAGGGACTTTTATCTCTGCGGATTTAAAATAAATGCCGGCCATATCCGAGCCCCCCCCCCTCCACTTATTGGATTCTTGTACAACTTATAAAAAAATCCATTTGAAGGACTAGTTATTATAGCAGAATGGACTCGAAATTCACGAAAACATGGCCTATGCTTGGGGCTTCTTTTCAAGTGCATTAAAAACTGGGAGAAAAACATGAAATGAAAGTAAATAACTATATACACATATTATATTACAATTTGATTATAAAAAAAAAACGCTTTCGAAGTCATAGCGTCCCCTAAATCTCGGCGCCCCGGGGGGTCACCCTACCCCCGGACCGGCCCTGGCCATATCATATTATATTCATATAATATATAGCTCAATACACAATAAATAATAAGTTTAACCTGCTCTTGAATAGTTACATTTTAATAATTACTTCATTGTATGTAACGCTTGTTAACATCCTGAAATGTCGGTCTGAAAAATTATCGATACCTTTATTTATTATATTATAATATATATTATATTATAATTTATAATATTATTTATATTAGAAATTTTGCAATCTTGAGTTCTACCATACCTATTTTTTTTACGCTTTACAGCACAACAACACAAAACAGCTTTACAGTACAAAACTAAATAGCATAAAAACATGAAACAGTATTACCACCAATTAAAAATCTTAAACTACAAAATTTTATACTAGGAGCAAATTCATTTTTTTTTTCAATAACGCTGATGTAAGCAGAGGTGAAAAAATATTAAAATAGAATAGAAAATATAGCGTGTGTATGGTTACACCGCGCGCGTTAGAATTAAAACTTCAGTAAGGATTGAAGTCATATTTTTAAATTATCACCCCATACTAGAATCTACATTCAACAATGTTTCCGCACGCCTATTTATTTAAATAACGATGAAAACGCAACGACGAATGACGCGACGGCGCGGCGCATCGCAACGAATACGTGTCACCGAATTTACCCGAACACCGTGTCGTATTAGATTGATTCATTGACGAGGAAAAGTTGTGTGCGGTTTGAGCAAGGAAGTTTTACTTCAAAAAGTATCATAGAATTATATATACATAAATAAATGTCAACCGAGGTTCTGCATTTTATTTTAATTTTTTATATGGTTTTTTCTCGTTTTTGTGGAAGAGTTTGAAGGGGTATGTGGATTCGTGTCTGTAAGAATGTAGCAGAAGTGGGAGTAGAGCGTATTGATGCTTAATTTTGGTGTCGGTGTTATATGTTCATAACATTATTTTCATAAACACTTCTATGTGCATTAGTACCGACTATTCATCAATTTAGCTCATCCCGTGTACAACATACAAACAACGTTACTATCACTGGTATTGGTAGCTCTTTTCAATGCGTAAAAAGGAACGTATTCTATTTATTTATGTGCTACTAAACTTTCAACGGAACCATTTCCATGATTGCTACGACTCCGCGACGCATCGTTCCCGAAACATAAAATGTGTTTTGTGTTAGTCTCAATTTAGATTAGACTTAGTAAAAAAAAAATAATGATCCTGACCACCTTGGGAGCATGCCATAAACTCAAAGTAAATATTTATACAACAATAAAAACCGTTAACTCAATCTTCTGGTATTTAATTCGTAAGCGGTTTGGCGATATTGTCCGCCCGTTTCAGCGTTCGTAGATTCGACAGTTCGTCGAAATTTTTATCTGACCATTGAGTTTAAGACTTAAAATATGTCGTCTTGTTAACTTGTTAACTTGTTAACCTACTTAAAACTTCCAGCATGGTCCTCGAACAGTGAACAACTTCGAAAACCCTATTATATTGAACGAAAGACAATCCCTACAAAATAAAGGAAATTTTCAAGAGCAAATGATGGATTCCATTCTTTTTTTCTGAGTACTGTCCGAGCTTAACTGCAGCGTTGTGCAACTTTTCCCTAAAAACCCATCCCAGCTAAGAAGAGAAATTGAACTCATTATATCACCTGCTAATTAGCTATACCACCGGAGGAATACGTATAAATTATATGTAAAAACAAATAGTAATAATAATAACAATAAAATAACAGAATTTGAATTCCGATGAGATAGTATATTTTACTTATAGAAAATCAGTCATTTATTTGTCGAAACCACAAAAGTAATATTTCACAGGGTTTCGCGCTGGTGTCTTGTATGCTCACTTCATATATAACCTTCCTTAGAACAGGTAACTCTTACCTAGTTATGAAGGTTATAGACTTGTACTCATCGGCCAACTTGATTTCTTAATAAAAAAAAGAAATCCTGAAGCGTTTTTATCGAACTTCTGCTGAAGAGGCACTGTTCTTGGTTTGCCAATATGCAGGCAGACGAGATAGATAGTCAAGCACCCTTACGCGAGATCGTCACCAACAAAGTTAAATGAAAACCGAAAAATTTCAACCATAACCATAATATATCTTCGTGTAATTAATTATACATTTGTTTATCTTTAGCGTGCGTTTGAAAAATAAATATCATTACATACCTCAATACCACTTGCGAATACGTATTGCACTTTTGACTACAATCGCATACCAGTTTTACTCACAACACACGTATTTTATTGAAATATACTATAAGCAATAATTATTTATTTTTATATAATTTATAACCTTCAACACACTGGGTTGACAAACTCAGGTATCTGAAACAAAGAAAAGTACATTATCACGAATCATTGTATCGATGAAATTATGACTTACTTTTAAAACTTAACTGTCGTGAATTTTACTGCATTCAATACTTTTTATTTGTTAAAATTACGAATTTATTGAGAAAATTATCACTCATTCAATAATCATTTTAATCTCAAATAATTAAATATAAATAATCTCACGAGTAATTGCCGATAAGCTTCAAACAACATAGATTCAAACATTGATTTAGTACATATTTTATTTGTCATGCAGTGCGTTCGTAAAATGGGGTCCTCGTTACAGAATCGCCGCTCTGTTGACAAGTTCATTGTGAACGCGACCGGCCGCGGCGTTCGTTTGATAAAACAATTTATTGAATTTGATTGCTATACAAATGACCGTACCGCCACTGACAAATTTAGTTCGTTGACACTATTGACAAAGGGGAAAATGCCCACCTAACTACCTACAGAAATATGAATAATTGCATAAATGGTTCCATACGACATCATGTAACGAGTTTGAATTCATACTACTTTAGTGTTAATTCTTGATCAGTCGCTTTCCTCCTCTGTCACCAATATTTAGAATAGGGTTATTCACCGACCAACCATCGACCAAATTTGCTTACCTAATGAGATTTTTCATTAATCTGCTAATTTTTTGAAAATAAAAAAATAATTTAAGAGTACCTTTATTTCATATCTACGGAAGATCATCTCGTGAAGCGTTAAAAAATATTATCAGCACAGTAATATGATACAAATATTCTACTTCACAGGTCCTGGTTACAATACTGAACCAGCGACCAGGTCATCTATCACCAGTTTTTTTACTTCGTCGGCTTATAGAAGAAACTAAACTCACACAAGCACTTAATCAATTAAAGATTTGCAATATTGTATTTGCCTCCAAATAATGACGTCGTATCATGAAGACAACATTAATCGAAAGCTATACGAGAGTAATGATTTCTATGCATAGCTAAATTGCATAGACAATTTCAATTTCTTCAGTAATTTCATAAATTTCCTCTGCCGTGAGCTTGTGTGATTATTTCTTAAATTCCCCCTTAATTAATATTGTATTTCTCAACAATATGTCATATATATTATATATGACAATTTAGCTATGCATAGAAATCATTACTCTCGTATAGCTTTCGATTAATTTGTTGTCTTCATGATGCGACGTCATTATTATATATTAACAACTAGACTACTTGTAAGAAATACAAGTAAGTGTGTACAATATTGTAAAATCAAATATATATATTTTTTTTAAATTTCTATATAATCAAAATTGTATAAATTTATAATTTCAAATATGTTCCTATAAACAGTAATCTTGTATCCTTACTAACACACCACTAATATTGGTAACTGTCGCTATAACGATTATATTTTACTTATAGCTCAAAAATCACTTAAAATATAAATTAACAGATTTTACAGAATTAATTTTACAGAATTTATTAAATATACTTCTTTGACGGATGCTGGTATTAATAAAAGCAACTAAAAATCTCTATCATCGACAATTTAAAGTCGGTGAAGTTGCAGACCGAATCAATTAAACTCAAGTCCGCTTATTAATAGCTCAAAGTAAGTAGCTCTTGAGTGTTTCTGCACATTTTGCTTTTAAGATGGTTAAATCTTAAAATATCACATCGCGGCTAGTCCGACAGCTCGTCCATCTTTATGATGTTGTATTTCTGTCTTTGGGTGACTGACATCATTGCTTTTTTTATTTACTAAATTCGTGTTAAGATAAATAATTTAAGAAAAACAACGAATTAACAACATTCTATAAAATATTTTCAATGACGTCAGCACAAAAATATCGTGTTTAGATAGAGACAGGGCCTTAGTAGTAGGTACCTATACGCCATATTGCCGCCCTAAGCAAGCTTCGAATTAAACTAAATGGTTCAATAGGGACATGTAAAAAAGGTCCAGGATTCGAATCCGTCCAAGGTCATACGTACCATTTTTAAAGCTTCATTACCACCATCTCCCCTGACTCCAGCACAGGCACATTTGGTCTAGTTAAGTAGGCCCCAAAATAATTGTATATGACCTGTTTTTAAGAATTGCTATGACCTAAGTCACTTCACTATTAAAACATCCTAACTTGCTATTATTAAAACTTCACTATTAGTAAATATTTCACTAGTGAAATTGTAATATCAGGGTTTTGACAATATACCTGGGACATATATATTATTTGGATGTACTTAATATAAACTGTAAGGGAAAGTTTGTTTTTATGTAGCGAATGCCAAATCTATACAGATGACTTTTAGCGAAACTTACACCAAATGATTCGGTGAAACCTAAAATAATGTAATAAATGTATTTTTTTAATATACGATCAGATTTATGTGTTTTTTTAAGTATACTAATTTTTAAGAGTACTGCCTACGAGTATGTTTTGTTTGCCAATCGTTTTAAAGGTTAAACCACGCCCGTCGATTGCGGCCTTTAACCAAAATTAAATCAATTAGTAAACATGCTAATTCGAATTACAGCTTCTAGCATTTATTGCAATAATAGAAAAGAATATGTACTTTGTTTATAAATAAAGAACTTATAAAAAAAAGGTTAAACTTCTTAAGCACACCATACACAAATTTACCTAGGCAGTAAATTAATCAAATGCGACACGCTCATTCGGCTAAACTCGTGAGAACGGTCGGAGGTGATACTGCACATTCGTCTAAAGTCGGCGGGTCTAAAGCCGTCATGTTCCTATATAAATAGGCGTGCGGAAACATTGTTGAACGTAGATGTCAGTTTGGTGTGATTAATTTGAAATGTAGTTGACGAAAAATTTAATATCCACTTCCTTACAGAAGTTTTACTTAACTAACGCGCGTTTTGTAACCACGAACACACAGTTTTTTTGATTATTGTTATAAAAAAAATTTTTATTGATTTTGTTAATATAATGCTAGGACTCGTATTTCAAAGCAGGTGATCTTTATACTGAACTTAACCTGTACATTATAACCCTATTATTACATCCACCTAAGGGTGCTCCTTAATAAAGTATATTTTAAAGGTATAAGGTATAAAATGAAAGTTTGTTGCTATTTAAATTGCTCTATAAGTGTGTATATGAACGCCATGTCGATAGGATAGGTATAGGTATAGCAATCTGAACCCAATGTGTAATTCAAGTCGAATCGAAAATATCTTCCTGATGGAACCAAGTTCGACGCGGAGGTCACCTCAGGGAGGCACAAACGCCAAAACTTCCCGTCAAAGCACAGAATTGAATTGAGATGATAAGTGGAATGTTGACTGCTGCGAACAGAAGGGCGAGGGCGGACTGAGGATTGGGGGGGGGGGAGTATGGAGGGGTCAGGGCATACTGGCAATTGTCTTAATCCAAACGTTATACAATAGAATGACAAACATGTATAGTGTATACCTATCTGACCATCGGCGACAATATGATTGTTCTGAAGCTCAATTTAATTGATTTTTGGATATCGAATATGTATTATTTAAGAAAATAATATTTCAAACATAATAGTTTTCATCTATTATAATAAAATTGTTTTTTATACTTGAGGAATCGCTGTAAAACAAATTTCCAGTTGCCTTGTTGGTTGGTGTCTTCGTAATGCGAGACCACCTACTAGGATTCGACCCCGGGAACGCCGAGTTGCATTCAGGAATTGCCACTGCGCCATTTTTTTTACGTTTGAAGTCTTGGATTAGTAATAGATACTTAAAAAAATAGCGTAGTAAATTCGTATTTTTATTTCATTTATACCCACATAACTTTTTAACGATTTTACAAAATAAATTATTCAAAGACGTCTCGACACTGTTTTACATTTGAATTTTTTTTTGGTATAAAAATGTGGTACTTTTTATCTAGATATGTTAATATAATAATAATATATATTATTTATTAAATATCTGACACGGAAAATGTATTATTTGTTTAGATAAGTAACACCTCACTAGGCAAATGCCTGTTCGATGTTATGTATATTTAAAAAATAAATAGATATAAATATTTTATGTATTTGAATGTTTAATATACAAACTTTTTTGGGCAATTATGTTGCAAGTTATACCACGACTAATCTAGCTAAATAAAATATCTCACGGGTATGCCAAATGTGTCATCAAATGGATTTTTACCAAAAAGTCAACTAAAAGGCTTTGACTGGGTTTAAATTTGAGATTCAACAGGCAATTGTTATATTGGTAACTGCTAGAATTTTAACCCAAGGTTAGACGCGCCGCGGACACGCAGATTGCTATTTTGTTTTTTCTCCTCCCTCCCCCCCCGGCCTGCGTGAGTTGGGCTTAGTGAGTGCCCAAGTTTAACCCACGCGCGTGTATTGGTGTATATATTAGTGTATTTGCGTGTAAGTATTTTTATGAAATCTTTTTTCGTTTTATATTTTAGTAAAATTGTCACAAACCTAATTATATTTACATGGCACGAAATTTATGCAAGCGAGACAGCGACATTTATTACGCGTGTGAAATCGATAATTTCTTGGATTCGGAACAATCAGAAAGTAAGTCAGAAAATATAAGTCAGTATAGTAAACGATTTGGAATACGAATATCAGCAAGTATATATTCATTATTTAGTATTTTATAACCTATACGAGTATAATCGAGTTGGATCGACAACCATCCATCAGGCCTGACAGTCGCGCGCGTGTAGCACCGGGTTAAGAAGGATTCTATGTTTGTATCAATAATATACCTCCAGTCTGAAACTATATTTTAGGACCGCCAGTAGAGTACAATCTTGTCGTAGAATAAGAGGAAAAAAGTATGAAAGTACTAACAATACAATTAAAAGATATTTCACAAAGAGGACCCACTATGCACATTCAAATGAATAATTTTATCGCATCCTTAAACTAGGTTATTGCTGAAACTATGATTGCAGTTTTAGGTTCATATTTGGCAATATCTACTAAAAAAATCACTAACAAAGAAGGCCTTCGATTATTTTATTTCCGCCTACTAAGTTTTGACACTAGACATATTATTACATCAAATAAAATTAACCCAAGATTATTCCAAGTTTACCTCTGGTTTAATCCTCGATTTATATAATCGGCCCTAAGATTATAACGAAAACAATAGGAATACTTAAGAACAGATGCAATTAAGATAATATGAAACAGTACAATGGCTTAACTTCTTGAATGCAGTTTAGATTATAGGACAGAGTATCGTTATATTATTTGTGTTTGAGTTTTATAGGCTATAAATAATTTATCTTTACTATTAAAGGTAGACATTACTAAAACTTATACGGAGTTTGTTGCGTAAAACATTTTTAGGTAGCGTTGTATACTCGTATATGGGCGTTGTATATATGGGGCTGTGTGTGACTAAAATTTGTTTGCTTTAATAAATTTTAAATTACTAAACGTAAAAAAAATACCCAAAACTATTCTAACACGAACACAATTTTGACTACGGAATATTGAGAATTCAGATTTTTTGTGTGAGTGAAATTGACTATTCATTAGGTTTTTCTTGGAAAAAATATACTTTTACTTCAACATAAATCATATAATATCAACTTGATGCTGACGTTTTTAATTTAAGTAAGAATTTATTTAATAAAGAGATCATTACAATATAAATTATTTCAAGTAAGTATTTTAAACAATTTGTATGTAAATACCACTATTTGGTCGTTTATCTAAAAGTAATCTTTATAATCGCCGTTACGTGGCTATAATCGATACATTTTTGAGGACATGAAACACAAGCAAAATAATAGTATTGTTAAAATCAGCAATAATAAAGAAGCTTATATGCATGCTGCATTGCTTTAGCATAGAACTAACTCGATTATGCACAAGGCCGTTAATGTCGAGATACACACAGAAGCAACAGAAGCCAAAGCGAAATCACCAGATTTGTCTTTTATTGGCCCTGTCCGGTTACCGACTTCCTTCCAGACAAATTAGCTTCCGTGTCGTCACCGTCGCTGCCAGCGAGTTAGCATTGAGAGACTTGGGCTCTCTGAAAGTTTTTCAACTAGCATCAATATCGACGGTAATGGATCAATCCAAACAAATATCCCAACCACGCTCGTCTTTAAAGGCCCAATTGGATGGAACTTTGAACCTGCACACAGATATTTTCTACTACTTCCTTTGGACACATTTAGCAAAAAATACTTTTGAGGATTTTTTTTAAAGTGACAACTTCTATAAGCACGGGTCAGGGTGATTTTTTGAATGTGAAAAGTTTTCGTGTAATGGTTTCGCCTCCCCGCGTCACCGTCTGACATGCAGTCGGGGAGCCAACGAACACTTTTGGCTTATACTGGTTTTTACGACAGCCATCTAGAAAATAGTTGAGGAGCCGGCATGGCTCATTAATAATATTAATAACCTTCAGGGGGTAAATAGGTTGTATAACTTCCCCACCTCCAGGATTTTCGTGGAGACCAATTTTGTAAATCGACGAAAAAACGGCCAAGCAAATGCATTTCTTGCGAAACTGCCTCAACGGTAAGAGACATGTAAGTGACCCGAAAGATCGAGAGATGGGAATTGAAGCGACCCATCCCTGGACCCTTCGGGCCACTTACGTGAAAGATGGCTGTATAGAATAGGACGGTAGGCACGTAAGTGGCCCAAAGGGCCTAGAGATGGGAAGTGAAGCGTCTTATCCCGAGTACCTCAGCCATAAGTCGTCAAGCACCAAAGGCGCCGACAAAGCCTGCAAGGCTTAGCTGAAACTCGCTGCGAAGCCCGGGTTTGACCAGCTAGTTACATATATTTAGCTTAAAACACGACTATCATAATAGTATATATCTGTAGTTATAAGTATGACGTGTTTTATTAGTATATGAGTTTTTAAAATATAATATTACATAACGTGCAGCTGCAACCTACTGGCTTTAAGCGACACTGCTTGTTTATTCACTGTCGTGTTGATATAAAAAACTCGCTGTCACTACTGTCAACAATAAGGATAAATAAAACTCGTTGTCACTGCTGTCAAGAATATGGAACAAGGGCTGAACTTCTTAACCATTTGTGCCTACATTGTGGCGGTACCTGTAATGATAGCGTGTTCTAATTATCTACTCACAGAGCCCTCTATCGATAAAAGGTAATACTACAAAGTCTGCTCCAGTGGCAGTGCTAATCTGACAGCAGTATCAAACTGCAATTAGACACTGCTTGGTCACATTTGAACAACAAATGATTCGTTTCAAGCGTATCAAGTGGTTTGTATTGTATGATGCTGTAATACTACAATTAATTTAAACATCAAAATAAATTGAATATCAAAAAAGTTTTATGTTTTCACTTCTATCAGTAGTCCTCAATGATTACCTATTTTTTTTTTTTTTTTTTGATAGACAGAGGTCAGAGGTTGAAGAACGTGTCGCATGTCTAAAAAATGTATAATGTTCTCCTAAAGATTTTTTTCTTGTAGGTTATTTGACCGGAGGTTAGTTTTTATTCCCCAGCCCCATTCCGATTTTGAAGAGATATCACCGCCATATCTCTTCCGTTTGATGTTAGTCCTCATTAATCATTGTCAAAGGAAGCTTGTTGAAGGGAATGAAAATGAAAGAAAGCTATGGAAAGTGTCGCCTAACAGCACAAAAACAAAGCCAAACTGATCGATACTAATGTGTAACGACCAAAATATATTTACCATAACTTATAAAGCAGGGCATTGCCCTAATTAACCAACTTCATAAAAATGAGGAGGTCCTTAATTTAATGAGCTTTTTTTATTATAATGTATGTTCATTCCGGATTGGCTCATGCGATTTCGAATATTTTTGTTTTTTGCATATAATAGGGAATTCCTCAGAGGTGGTCCAAATTTAGATCTAATGTATCTAGGAAAAATATAAACGTACGAATATTTCCGTTATAATTATTTTTATAACAAATAAATACAACCGACTTTATAACAAATATAAATAAAAAAAACTAAGTTAAAAATAAAAACATAAAAAATTGTCAGTAAACAAAAAAAAACTACCATAACGTTAAAGGCAGCGCAGAGACATGGTTTATTCTAGAGTTACATTGTTTTAGTGTTTGGTGTATCTATGTTTTACCTTCAGTTAATAATAATATGAAGTTCATCGTTTTGTTTCTTACATTTTTGTGTGACATTTATTTCAAAAGTCGGTTTAATGTATTTAAATTGATATTATTACTACCTCACTCGTCCTTAACCAGTTTTTTATACGAAACCCCTTACTACGAATTAGAGAATTCTAACCCACAGTGATACCGACATAAACTTAAAAGAATCTCCTTAAAACAAGCATAATTAATTACTAACAGCAATTAACTATTTTATCAACAATAGCAATTTTTTTTAATTAATTTAATAACGCGTAGCTAAGCGACATACTCTCAAGCATAGGAATGCAGTGGACTGAGTTTCAAAGGTGCCGTCTATACATCACAAATGCCTAGTTGTTAATATTTCTAATATGTAGTAATGTATTAACTTATTATGTATGTTTAGGAATGGGTAAAATGCCCAACCTATGTAGTTCAATTATATTCAGGAATTACGAAATGGAAATTCATAATTACAATCATCAAAGGGCAAGTATTTGCCCTCAATTTAACCTTCTCTAAACACAGCTGAGCACAAAGCATAGCTTAGCTAAAGTTTGTTGGTGTATCTTTGTAACGAAGTATTTCCAGTTGAAATCCATTTCCGCCTCAAGTCGTGAAACAAACGAAACTTCCATGTTAATTAAATGCGTGTTTTGGGGATTGCGTGAGTTAAAGTTTTAGTTTTAACTGAAACCACATTAACTGCAGGGAACATAGTTGAAAAGCGGATATTTAGGAAACATTATTCAAAACCGGATCCATAAACACCTACGTTTTCATACCTTTTCTATACGCTTTATTATATCGGACAGTTTAAGAACACGATTTATTTATGTTATCGTGAATTTTCCTTAACGCCAAACGTACCTATAAAAACTAAAGGGATAATATAAATATGTTTCTATTAGGGTTCTACCCCAGGAGCATTTTTTTTTATTCTTAACGTGTATATGCATTTAACATCGATTACATCATAAACACATAATATGAGCTACATACGTATATTCTGTAAGCACAAGAACATTTAGTTTTATATGCTGACCCGGCGAACTTCGTACCGCCTCAGAATCAATAATTACTTATTAGCTGAATTAAATTCAGTTTTTCATTAAGACTACTGAAAATGAATTAGGTTCAATAAATGTACAAAATCTATTTGTTCTGGAGATATCATCAAAAAAAACCGTTCCATACAAAATGTATCAGAAAATATTTTTTTTCATATTTGTGTTTTAATAGTTATTCTTCTTTCTAAGATGATGAAATGTATTTCATCTTCTTTTTAAGATGATGAAATACAATTCTGTAATAATGATATATTAATTGACTGACTTTATATTTTTTGAACATGATAAATGCTGATTTACTGATTTTATGTTAATATTTAAATGTATAGGTTCCTGCATTGTCATCTATTAATTTGGCCATTTGTTTATATTTTTATATTACTATCGGATCTTAAATAAACCAGTTTGAAACTGAACTGAACTGTTTAATTCTAAAAACAACTCTTTTATTTATTTTTACTACGTATTTTCTTTGAATATTAAAAAGTAATCACAATAAATTCAGCTACAAAACACTTGAAGCTGTTCAGAATGTAATCGGCGAAGGAAAGCAAAAGCCTTCGGCCTCGCAAAGGACTTACCGCGCAACATTTCCACGAAGACAATGCGCGTTAAAACACTTTCCGTTTCACAAAGAAATTTATAGCTCGGAAGCTCTCGGCCTTTTTGCGAGTTTTGTGATTTTGCCCGGAGAGAAACAAAGTGAGCATGAACGATATAAAATCTCCCCTACTCTTACGACGTGATCCATCAAAGTAGATTTTTTTCCACTATAAAATTATTATTGAAGCATTTTTCTGCTTTCAATATAGACAACTGAGCTTGAGTTATTAAATTATGTTCCAATGGAAATTTTATCTACTTCTACATTTCTGAAAACTCAGCATACATATATATATATACAGGGTGTCCCAAGTCTTCCCGTAAATTTAAGGGGTGTATATGTTCCCTGTTACGAGTAAGAAATTATATAAAAAAAAATGCAAAAATATTTGATACCCAAATTAATTATTTTTTAAACTAAATTTGTGTAAAACAATCATAATATTATTACGGCAGCGTTCGCCGGGCAGATTCGCAGCATACTAAACCCGCTGAAAACACGTCGGGCACCACATCGTGAATGCAACTCAAGGTCGAGCGGACATAAACTCGTTTTACACAAATATATTAGGTTTTAAATAGAAACTTCAACATTTTTTTTCTCGAATACCATAATGAATTTTGATATAGTTTCTTAACAAATAACACTAGGAATCGTAGGCCCTATTAGCTGTTTTTTTATTGGGATTGACCTTGGGACATCCTGTATATGAAGGTTGCATTTTAAACGTCATCTTTCATATATTTTCTGACGACGCCGAATGGCGAAAGCTAAAAAATATCGTATCATCAAATCTATGTATATTCAATAAGTTAGGTTAGGTTTTTGTAAAGTAAGTCGTATTAATTTCACAGCAGAATACGAGTAGGAGGGCTACATTTTAAGACGTATGTTTTATTTTGAGAAGTTTAACGATATTTTTTCGATCGGTAAATAAGAGTTGAATAGCTGTTCAATTTGACAATCGACCCGAAAGTGTTAAATATTACAATATTATAGATGATGAACTTTTTCTCATGCTCATCCTTTTGCGGGATTCTTCTACACTTTAAACTGAATAACTCTTCAGTTTAAATTCCAAATTATGACATACCCAGACAATCCTTGAAAAATGGGTTCAACGTATATAGTTATACCTTGTATAGTTTGGGGATTTCCATTAGATTTACGGCTTACGACAGATAGGCGGCCGCTGGCAAATGATCGTACGGCCCGACGAGAAATTAATGGACAATCTAGCTCGATTCATGACGCCACGAAGGGAAGAATAGATGTTTTAATTGAAGCTATTCCACGCAACATACTCTAAGAGGGTTTAATTGCGTTGGCTTTTCACTTAGTGAGTGACGGTGTTCGGGGCAGATGCCAGATAACGCACGCGGTGCTAATTAAAGCTCTCACACACCTCATTAGTCTTCGCGCGCACGCGTCAGCCGGGGCGGCGCTCTAATCTCGCGCTGATTACCATTCGCATGAATAAATCAGTGGACGCTGCTGATTAAGGGCTCACTTCACTAAGGACCTCGCCCTATTAGATCATTTATTTAAAAACTAGTTGGTAACATGTCTCATGTTGTTTATTTTATGTAGTGGATTCATAAGTCAATTTATCTTTTTTTTCAATATTTTTAATATATAAAATATATTATCGCTAAGATAATGTTTATTTTAACTAAGAATAAATATAAAAAAAATATTCAAAAATCTAAAACAAAATAGAAGAAGGTTTGGCAAGATTGCTAGAGTTCCAAGAAAGGTTATTTAATGTTATAAACTTACGCAAAACTTTTAAAAATTAAAAATAATATAAGCAGACTGTTACATATATATGCACACACACTAAACCTACTATACACTAAAAAACTTAACTTAAATATTTATTTTTGTATTTATATATTGGTACGCTTTTTGTAATTTTACGGACTCCCTCGGCGTAAGTCATAGGCCGGTAAGTTGAACTGTAACTTCTTAATAGTTAATCATAAGAAATTGTTATTCAACACGTAGTATAGGATATTGATTTAGTTAAGTTCAATTTGTCAGTTATTTAAGAATTATTATTTATTAGTCCATGAACCGGACGCAGCACATTGGCTGGCTGCCTAATAAAATAAGAAGATTATTTATATAGTTAAACCATAAAAAAGAAATTTAAGGAATAATTTAGGTTACCAACTTTAAAAGCTTTCTATAATGTGCACTCTGTATATTAATCTTAACTTGTGGAAATATCGAATAGCGAAATTACTCTAAATCCAATATAAAGCCTAGCGCAATACTACAATATTATAATATTTGATACAATAAATGAGATATATTTTTGAAGGACCTTCGTATCATTTCAACAAAAAAATGTTTTTTTTTAATTAAATTAAAATACGTAACTTATATTTTTTAAATACGTAACTTATGTTTTTGAAACTGCGTCTATAATTTTTAAATATTTTTAAAGCACCAATCAATAAAAGTGGCAAACCTAAACTACCTTCCTCGGTACAAACTTATCTAGTTAAGACGGCAAAAAGCGACAGTACGATTAACCAGATCGCTTTTCGTTTAAATTCTATTTTTTGTGTAAATTAGATATTATACTAAACTATAACTCAAATCAATAATTAAATAGTTCATGATTCATTTTATCAAAAATATTTTTTTGGCTTCACTAGCGCCAACGAAGTGAAATAATATTTATTTTATTTTATATATATAATATCCTTACATAATATTACAGAAAAAACTTTAAATCAATAAACCAAATATCACCTGAAAGTAAACATTAAACCATGCATGTTGTTGATAGCAGCGCAGGGCGGGCGGTGCGACGGCCGCCCTGGCTACCGCTGGGCGGGCGTTAAACGCAGCGACACAATGAACGAACGCTCGCCACAAGCTCTATGGGCTTTTCGCCAACTAACATTTCGCGTTAAATATGAACGCTTGGAGCTATTGTCTTTGTTGAATACGATAGTCATTTGGGTCGCAATGTGAAGCAATTTTAATGAAACATTCGCCTGTTATACTGAATAATTCCACCGGAATATTGTACTCCTTTAATTACGGAAAGCGTGTTGGTTTGGGATATTAGACAAATTTATCTAGAAAATACCGTTAATAATAAAATCAGTAAGGGCGATGTATTGCGCTTTTTAGATATTATTAGAGAAGAGATTTCTTTTATTTTCGTATTTTTATCGTTGAAATTGGTCTTTTTTCTTAAAAATGTACCCCATCACCATTTTATACACAACAGTAACGCACAGAAAAGTGTATTAATTATTGACTATTTATACATGCATTCGAGAACTTGATCAAGGCTTGGATAAGCCACATGCAGTTTCTCTATCGAAACCATCCTAGCCGCTAAAACGCTAATGTGATACACTTCTTGGTCGCAATGGTGAGGTCCCTCGAAGTGGTACGCTCGACGCTTTTCGCAGCTAGGCTCGCGCCATCCAACTCGCACCACACATGCCTAATCCATGTTTTCGAATGATCAAGTTGTTAGCACGAAACTGTAGTAAATAACACGTGAAAAGTCATGACACTTTGACGGAGCCGCGTTGATGCCGGTGATAATCTTTGACAGAACTTTCAGGGTTATACAAAAGTTATAGTCATTATGAGAACGTACTTTTTGCCTGGCGCCGTGGCGTAGCGTCACCATTTCAGCCAACCGCTTACGTGGTAATAAAAAGCAGCCTCTCTCTCCAACCTAATTGCAGCAATGGAGCGGGCTGATGTAGGGGCTCTGTGGTGTGGGGAGGGGGGAGGGGGTGACGAGCCCAGTATCTCGTTCCCAGTCGTTAACCAGACGAGGATAATTACGCTAGAGTAGCGCATGAACTCTATGTATCTAGTCATAAGTTCTTTCCGTAGCTGTAATAAAAACGCAATAAAAATATTAATTTTGTTTGATTTATTATTAAAATTGCTATACAAAGATTTAAAAACTTAAAAATTTGGTACCTTTATGCAAGACGACAACTCAGAAAAAGTCGAAATTGAATTTAGTCACCCCCTCGAACATACACACGTTTACATGAGCACATTACAAAAAAAAATAATGCCAAAAGTAACAAAACTGGTTGACGTTAACTATAACTTACCGAGGAAATATTTTATAATGCAATGGGAACAATATAATTATCCTCAATATGGTTTGACAGTTTGGTGGTTTGAGATTTGGTGGAAATTAGGTATACATATTTTAAAAAAAAGTATGCCTTTATGCAAATGAAAAGTACTATAATTTTTTTTTTCCAAAGCGCTTATCGTTGCGTAATTTATGTAAAACTTAATCTTCATTATCAAATACTTTCACAAGGATGTCATTTAATATTAAATATAATTTTATATATACTAATAATCTATAATTGGTTTTATATTCTAGAAATAAGATATGTAAATGTAAAATAAAAAAAATGTCAACAGTTCGTAAAATTCATTTAAAAATACCTAGGCAAACTTTGTCTACGTGCTTTGAAAGAACGATAAAATTAAATTCTTCCAGCGACACCAACGAAAAAGCCTTGATGAAAATTCTCCAGAGGACATATTTTGTTCCAATGCTCCTGCAGAGCCCCGCCCTCGGTGCTGACTTCGTGAGCGTAAATATCAGTTAAGACGCTTAAGACCCGCGCCGCGGCGCCAGACAGCTTATAATGCGAACAATGATGCATGTAGCGAAGTAATGATGAAAAATTACTCTGACCGCGTTTAGCACAGTTTCGCATAATAAAAGAATAAATTTAAGTGATTTAATCGCTGACTACCCTTTTCAACACCGTAATTTGGTATATAATATACATAAATTAATGCCAACGGTAAACAAATAAACTATATTATTTTATTCTAATTGAAAATATTCTCTTAAGGAATATCGACAAATTCCATTGTTTTTGCCATCCACTATTATAATGGTATAAGGAGTGGTACAGTGTAATATTGTTGTACTGTACTGTAACTTTCTATAATTTTATATTAAATCAAGTTCCACATTCCATAAGACTTAAGGATGTTTACTGTTTATGTTCCCTATTACGTGTAAGAAATTTTATAAAAAAATGAGAAATTTATTAATATTATCAAAAAACTCGTGTAAATTCCTTTTTTGTATGTCGCTCTTTTGTTTGCTCGCTCGCGTTTGGCCAAGGCCAATCAATGATCGGGCGCGGCGCGCCTTCTCGAGCAGACGAACTTATGACAAGAAAAATTTAATACTATCACATTAAGTTTATTTTTTTTCTCAGAGACCATGATGAAATTTGATATAACGTCAAAACAAATCATGTTTAAAACCGTAGGGTCAACTAATTCGTTTTTTTTTATCGGGAATGGTCTTGTGACGCGGAGTATGAATGGCGAAATTATACAAATCAATGCTTTGGGAAATAAATAGCATTCAATATATTAAACATTATATTTTTTATTTTTAACTTTTTATCTATTTATCGTTTATTCGGAAAACCAACAGTACAGTATATAAAAAAGAATGGTACATACAGTACAGTACAGTTTGTAAAATTGACTGATGACAGGTTTACGCTAAAGTACAGAGATACATGTAAAGATTAAAATTAAATTAAATTAAATTAAACTAGCACTCTAATACAGATGTATATATGAATATATATATATATATATTTTTATTGCTTAAGAGTGTGCGCGGATCATGACGGCCATGATGATTATGCCTTCAAATAAAAATAAAGTTATATATAAATTGAATTTTTTTTATTTTTCTTCGGACATTTTGGGGTTACCATAACCTCAAAAGTAAAATTCTGCCTTATATGCGATAAAAAATTCGCCAATGGCCGAAATGAAATACCACTGCTACAAAATTACTATTTAAAAACGCCAAAATTATTATTTCTATTTTCTTTCAGAATTCTATTTAGAAGTTTATTTCTGCCTGCACATAAATTTATTCCACTTAAAATGGCGTCTATCGAACGATTTTATCAACGTGAACGACGGAAGATACTTGCATAGACGACCGAAAGACAGGAGGACAGGGCGGGCGGAGTGGGGAGCGGGGGGAGGGCGGGCAGAAGGGGTTGGCAAGGAAGGAGTGAAAACGCGTGGAAAGCAAAACGACAAAAGTTCTATCAAGTTTCCGAAACTGAATTGCAGCCTGAATACAAATCGTTCACGGGCCGCGAGCTTCAAGCAACGTCCGACTAATTTCATCGTTCTTTTCGATTTCCCATTTTGCGACGAGGCGATACACTAAATAGTCTTTCCATACATTTTCATTATCTATCACATAAACAATAGAAGGCTAAGAATTTAAAATATACAGAAATGATTGAATGTTGAAAACAGAATTAATCTATTATATTATGCTATCTAATGTTATTGTAAGAAATGGGGAATAAATATGAAATGAGGTGGTGATATTTACCTATTATCACTATATACTCGTATGTGCCTATTCATGAATTAATATGGTATAACATGTAATAATTACAAATTACACCCTGAAAGGAATTAACAGTCCTTATCTAAAAATCAATTATCTAAAAGTTACGAGTATGAGTATCTAGATGTACAAATCGAAAACCCTCATCGGTTGAAACCTACGATATTTTCGTGACGGCACGCTAAACTAATGTTAGTTTAAATATTCGACATTACCGGTGCAGAAAAAAGAGATCGCAATAGCTAATTACGACTGCGTCTCTTTCTCTCTGTGCCATCAGTTAGTACCGAGCATTTTCAAGCTTCAATTAATGGTATGACACTAATTATTTACCAGTGAAACGTAATTCCAGTCTCATGACGCGACGACACATACTTTTCGTTTGATAAGCAAACAGGACGATAGAAAAAAAATAGCATGATTCATTTTAGCCTCATTTTTGACTCAACCTGATTTTCTCATATTTAAAGTTGGACAAAAAATACATTTACATAAAGCAGACAGTTTTGAAGTCTTCTGCGAACGTATTAATTAAATCATATTGCTAGAAAAAAAAAAAATTATACGTTTTTATTATTTCTCACACTGATTTTAATCTTACTTAAACTTAAGAACTTTTAATTTGTCTTCAAAGGTATTTTTACAATAAAAAATAGCCCTTTTACCTAAAGATACATAAACCTTAAGTGATGTGTAGAGCTAAAGCTGTATGCGTTGGCATACTTATATAGGTATATGTGTTTTAAAAGATCTCTGCTGAAGGCTGACAAGGTCGGGTACATATCCTAGAATATAAGGGTCTGACATAAGAATCGCGCTCTGAATACGAGAGTGAGGCACAACTTCAATACTAGATAATTATTTTTATTTTTTAAGTCACAGAAATACTTTAAACTAAACATACAGTTAGGAAATGTAAACTTTTTCGTAAAACATTAATTAACTGCAATATACAAGTTATAAACAAATACATTTTATAAGCATTTTTAATTTTGATACGTAGATAGTAATTTGTTACGTTGCATATTTGTTTTTAAAATTGAAAGTTATAGATGTTTATAAAATAATATCTACGTTTATTGGTATATACTTAAAACAGTACGTATTTTTATGTTTTACGTATTCTATGGTATGCATAGTTTTATATGCTTATTATATTTTTAACGATCAAGATTTGTACTTTAAAAACACATAAATAAAGAACTTTTATAGGTTATATCTGTAATATTTTTCAGTTTAATTAATATGTTACCGCAATTTTAATAGCCCTCAAACTAGCCACTACGAAGTGAACTTATCAATACCTTATGTCAAATGTATCAATTCGTAAAAAACCTGAATTATCACTTATGTTATGTCTTGTGATGTCAGAAAAGGGCTGTTAAGCGCAGTTTTACGATTCTTGACGATATCTATACTATTTTTGTTACAAAACGACACTTAGTCTGTATTGTATGGGTGTTGTGTGTATGTCGTAATCACTAAGTTGCTAGTAAAGTAAAGCGCCGTTGAATATTTTCAGTGGTGGAAAACGGCATAGCATGGTTGCAATAATATTCTGCGAAGAAAGCATATGTAATAGTATCTACATTAGACACAAAATGAATAAAATAATGTTTTAAATTATTTTTTAAATGCATTAAAAAAAATGAATACTTCATCAGCTTATAAATATTTTTTTCCAAAGGAATTTACACGTTAAATTAGAAAAAAGGTTTTCATTTGCTATCATGGTTTCTATACCCTAAGGAATAAACTACGCCGATTGTGTTTCGTTTAAGCTGAAATGATATTACGATAAGTCTTTCCCTATTTTGTTTTGTTTTCAAACCACTTTTATTTGACAAAATTACCCATGAATATATGATATGAAATCGCAGGGTCGATTAGCTGAATTTTTATCGGGGTCCCACTCGGGATACGGCATATTATATAATATATCAACAAAGGCGTTAAATAATTGAATGTTTATTTTTAAACTTTCGCCTTCATTACACAGACAAATCTTGGTACAATACACACTCCCAAACATCATTTATTTAATTCCCTAAAGGAACTTCTTTCAGTGACTTCTTAGATCTTAGTTATTTATCTACAGTGCCTGCTCATATTATTAGCCATATACTGCCAATGAAAATATACTGCCTGCTCAAATACTGCCAATGAATATAATTATAATTTTATAGTTTTTGGTCAGGTTAGTGTTTGCTTAAGGCGAAGCGTATTGACTTTATTTATTTTTATAGGATGTTCCTTTGCGGTCAGCAAGCTATTATCGGTTTTTATTTAATTACTGCTTTAATATATAGAAATAAAAAAAACAAACTTTTTTAATGTTTAAGATTTACCTTTCAATTACTATTTTTCCTATGGCTCTAATGTCATTTATAAGAGAGCAATTCAAGTAAAAGAGAACAACTATTAGAAGTTTATCATTTATTACATTTCTCAGACACTGAATTGAATTTTAAAAATCAGACTTTACTATGTTGAAGACATAATATAAAGGTAACAAAACATATTTCTGATTCGAACCAAATGGATAAAGTTGACGCTTGAACTCTTAAAATCAGTTTTTCACTATACTACATTCTGAAATTCCAGAATAAGAAACTTAATTATATGTGGTTTATATATCAGAGAAATAAATATATCAAATACCGCCTGCATAATAACTGGTTGTTACATAATAAACCTTTCAAGTTGGCAGCATTAAATAAAAAAATAAACCATCGAGGTCCTAGTCTAGTAATTCATTTCGCCGTCGAAGGTATTAAATGGGCCTCTGCCGCCCGCCGCCCGCCGCCTAGCGAATGCCGCCCTGATAACTCCTAGTCATTTTGACCCCGTTACGTTATCCTGCGGAGAGCAAATCGCGGCTTTTGTTTCCCTCTGCGATTTATTATTCGTCCCATTCCTTTGTTGTGATTAAAGCCCTTCGCATTTATTTGCTTTCCTGTTAATATTCTAGGATCAGATGTCAAATATCTTCGTTTCTATTAATATTGTAATCAAATCATTCATTATCCAATTCATTTACTTATTCACTGATTTATTTATATTTCCATTATATACATTGTCTTGATGCACATTTGTCTTAATGCGAGTTTCTTATGAACGGATTTGAATTTACTGTTGGATAACTTGGGCCTTAAACAAGTTTTAAGGCCATAAGTAATGCAAGACTGCCGCAAATTTACTAACCCTATTTTTTTTTTATAGAAAACGAAGTCACACATCAACATTAATAAACATGTTTAGAATTGTATTTGTTTAGGTTTTAAAAAATATCTAGAAAGAAAATATCTAGGTAGAAAGCTAGTTAACGTAAGAACAGCTAGTAAACATAATAATGAAATACACCTACTATATTTTGCACCCTTAATCAGCCTAGAACCAAAAATGTTACTAAAATGAAAGAATAAGTCTACCTTAGCAAGAATCTTACTTAGTAAGTTTAAATGTTTATTTGATTTCTTTAGGGTGTATCCATTACCGGTTGCTTTTCGCGATTGCCCGGTCAAAATTCGAATCCACTTAATTCGCGCCGCTTTGCCGTACGTAAGGCTATTTACCTTTTTGGTTAAATAGACATTACCTTTTGGTAAACAGATTAAACGAAGAGTGGCCATTTGTTAGGAGGGAGTTTAATCGTGCGTGGAGGGACCAACTCCGACCTTCGACCACTGCCCAAGCTTTGTCGCCTTTATGGCCGCAGCCTGTATTCGTTCTCCGTTTGGTCGATATTCATGAGGGGCGGGTTTCTAAGCTAACTTCCACCTTCGAGTATACTCGTGTTTTAAACTTATTTCCCAGTGACAGCATTCAGCATCTAGCGTGGAGGATAAAACGAAGCGATTATTTTATTGGGGTTTCAATGAAAATATGTATTTTTAGGTTTTAATATGGTTACGGTGTGTACTTGTTTATTTATTAAACAGGTTTCCCCATGTACACATTTCAATTAAAGTAAAAAATTAAACTATTAAAAAGTAAAAACAACATCAAAAACAAAAAAACAATAACAATAAAAAAAACAAAGAAAATAATTAGAACACATCATGAAACTAAATAGATAATTAGAACTCTACAAAGTTAAAACATAAAAATAATGCTTCCAGGCACACAATAACAAATAAATTAGAAAGCAGTTTTTTAATCCTTTTCGGCGAACAGACAAATATATCAATCTCCGCGGAAATGGAATTTAATAATTCGACTGCTCTCCCAATCGGACTATACTTGTATACGTCGGTACGACATGGCGTGTGCATCCGCGATCTAGTAAAACGGTCCGGAACAAAGAAACTAGTATCTCTGAGTATTGGGAAACATTTCAGGATAATAGCCATACCTACGGAGATAAAGGCAACTTAGGAACCTCCTATGAGTAACCTCCAGGATATTATAGTATGTAATTCCATGAGGACTCCAGATATTGGAACTATACTCTAACATACTCCTCACGAACGCGCAATATAAAAGCGAGATTGACTTCGGCTTACTAAACGATCGGCTGGTTCAAAGCTCGAATGCCACCATTTTATTGGCATTACTACCCGATTTCTAAATTACTTGCTCTTGTCAAAAACATAATCTTTCCGGAACAGCATGAATACTTCCCGAACAGATCCATTGAAACAAATTTAATATATACGGACTAGATCCAAACATCTTTAGACCAGCGCACTCAAATAGATTCAATATATACCGATTTTTCGAAATGTTTTGATAAAATTAACCATAATATTCTTTTTATAAGTTATGGTCTCTGGGTATACGAGAAGATCTATATCATTGGTCATCATCTTACATAAAAAATCGTTCACAAACAGTTGCAATTAAGGGGTACAAATTGAACCAAATTATAATTCCATCTGGAGTGCAGAAGGCAAGCCACTTAGAGCTGGTTAGCTGTTAAACGAAAAGAATTAGCAGCAATTCCCCTCTTATTATTATATTAATCGATTAAAGATCGGTAAATTATTTCATAGTCGTCATGGCTGACTGGTAATCTGTGACAGTGATAAAAAGCGGAATTTTTAATTGACGATAATAAATAATGGAATTTTTCAACGTTGTTTAAGGATGAACTAGTTGTTTAACCCCGGGATATTTCCAGAGTTATCAGCTAGGCCCTGCAGGCGACTTGAAGGCGCCTTCGGCGCGTGACAACTCATGCCTACGGCAATAAGTATGGGTTGCTACGCCCGCTCATCTCTAGGCCCTTTGGGCCACTTGCATGATTACCGTGCGTATGAATGTTCCGGGTTGGCAGCTAGGCTACGCTATACTAATTTTCGTACCTAAAAATCTTTTGTTTGTGAGATATAAGTATTTCTTCGAAAAATATCACCGCCCCCACCCTCTTATCCCTGGATTTTCGAAAAATGTGTTTGTTTATTTTTTAAGATGGCATATATCACCACCTCTATTCATTCACTTCTCTTAATTGGATTTTCGAAAAATGGTGCAGCACGCGTTTGTTTATTTTTTAAGAGTATCTAAATATTAATTTTCAATTCTGTAACATCTTCGATTTCTGATATAATGGTTTCAACATAAAAATGTTCACACTTCATTTACCCCCTTTGCAGGGGTTTTCTAAAATTTCTGCCTACGTCATAAAGAGAAAGTACCTTCGAAATTTCAATTTCCTAGTTTAAACGATTTGAGCTGGGCGATGATAAATCAGTCAGTCAGTCAGTGAGTCAGAACTTCTTATTTTATGTTTAAAGATAGATGATAGTTTAGTTAGACTGCAAACTATGTCGTAAAATGAACAGCAATCTTCGTATTTGCCGCTAAAAGTACAAAGGTCAATTATCGGTAAACGCGACTGTACTTACTGCCTTGGATGGACGTTCGATACTTTGTTCCGAAATTTTAGTTTTATTTTGAAATGATTTAGAAGCATTTCAAAGTATATTTCACTAAAAGAATACATCTCTTGACGCGTCGGTTAGAAAGTCGGATTTAGTACAACTGAATCGAAACCAACTCATCCAATATAGTTTTGAAGTTTTTGTCATGACTTCAATTCTCAACCAACGTCTTACAAAACTTAAATACGCCTAAATAAGTGCTCCTTTTTATTCGTTAATACAGCTAGGTGTTTCGAATAAGGCTTCATGGGAAAGCGTGTTGTTTTAAGTTATTTCTTTGTTTTTGAATAAATATTAATATTTCAATACAAAAGCAAGCAAGTAACTTTTATTTATTTTAATACCAAATATGAAAAGGCTGAAATAAAAAAGGATGTGTCTTATTTATTATGTTTTGATTAATATACCTACGGTTTGTAATTTTAGATACCTAGGTACCTATGCTCATATGCTCGTATGCACGTTAATCACAATTAGTTGAATATGCAAGGTAAAAGAACGAATGTTTTTTATCACAGAGAATAGGTATGTATGATTGATAATAATATCATGAAATAAATACTATTATGCTAATAAATTGTTGGTTATAGCACACATATATTACGTAATATCATTATTAAATACATTAGTTTTAAATAATGTTAGATAGATACATTTTAACAGTAGATTATGTGTTCAAGGTATATGTATTCTTTCATAAGCTGATTCAAATCATATATATCATCGTTTTATCAAAGGTATGACAAATAACACAAATCACAAATGAAAGTATCGCAACGGTAGAGATCCGTTTCGAAATTTTGACTAATTTTGAAAGTTTCACAAAATGCAGTTGTATTATTTCAATTTTTGTGGCCAAAATGTTCGATATAGTTAAGTGGACTGTCATTTTTTTGTGTAAATATTATGAATAAATTATTCGCTGACAATTACGCTAAATATCGGAATACAGTAAGGAAAAGAACATCAGGAACGTACCTTTAGCAGTAATCTGCCTCATTGAACAGCTGCAAATTTATCTTCTGTTGCCTCCGGAAGATGGCACCTACTTCTGTAATCGTAATCTCACAGAACAGAATATCCTTACTTCACCCCACAGGGCTTCCTCAAGTTGAGGCGAAACGTGAAACGCTTGGCGGCCTCACGCCTGGCCGTTGAGCGCGAGCGACGCGGACTGACATAACGCTGTTGTCCATCCACCGCGGCCAAATATAATGCGGGTAGGTGAAAACAAACACGTCGATAGGCGCGGTGTAGTTTTCGACGGGGAAAAATGTTGATTTATAAAGGAATATATCAAAAAACTAATTCTATACATCGTTTAGTAGTAGTTAATTATTTAATGAAAATCTGACACAGCTACAGGTGTCATCGAAAGCACCTACCGCCCAAACTTGTGCCAGTTGCTTCAATTCCTATCACGACTTGTTCCTGCGGCACTTTTAACCCATTCGATGTGCGTTTTGGACAGTGGGTTATTCTTTAGGCCTGAGTAGATTAATATAAAAAAAAATATACAATGGTATCATGACATTCTTTCAAATCATCATAAATGCTAACACCATTTTAGTTTTTTTTTTTTTTGTAAATATTGACTAGTAATGAAAAGCACGGACATAATATTTCAAATGAATAATAATAATAATTTTATAATAATTATATAATAATTATAATGTGGCTTTCATTTACGTGTGTTTTAGCGCACATACTTGTATGTTATTAATTTTAACCGTTCAGTATAAGAGGTTCCAGCAGCCGTGCCGTCATATTATGGAATTTCGAATATGATATGTGAGTACTCTATCAAACTATCAATTTTAAAAATTTGTTGACTTTAATGTTATATATCTACGAGGTGTGTTCAAAAAGTATCGCGAATTTTGTGTTTTTTCAAAAATTATTTATTTATTCATGAATATCTATTTTGTCCCATTCAAAGTAATCCCCATGAGATATTATACACTTGTGCCAACGGTTTTTCCAATCTTCGAAGCACTTCAAAAAATCATTTTTTTATATCTTGTTCAGCTCCTCCTTCGATGCCGTATTTATCTCGTCAAGCGTAGCGTAACGTCAAGCGTAGCAGCTTCCATTGAGATGATTGAGCTTTGGTTTCCACGTCATAACCATAAACCCACGATTCGTCACCAGTTATGACCCTCTGGAGCAAATTTGGGTCGTCGCGGACAGAGTTTAACATCTCATTAGCAATGTTCATGCGATGCTGTTTTTGGTCGCAATTGAGCAATTTTGGTACGAATTTCGCGGCGACCCGTCTCATGCCCAAATCATTGATAAAAATCGAATGGCACGAGCCAATCGATATGTTTAGGTCCTCAGCAACTTCTCTAACGGTGATTCGACGATTGGCCAATACCATTTTCTCCACTTCAATAATTTTTTCGTCTGTTGTTGAAGTGCTCGGGCGTCCGGCACGCTCTTCGTCGTTCACATCTTCTCGGCCTTCTGAGAACATTTTGTACCACCGATAAACGTTGCTTTGGTCCAAGGTAGCTTCTCCGTATGCCACAGTCAACATTCGGAATGCATCCGCGCAGTTAATTTCGTTTTTCACACAAAATTTGATACAGGTTCTGTGATCCATTTTTTTGAATAGGTAAAAATCGAAGACGATCCAAAACACGTGCAAGCAAAGCAGCTGTCAACAATTAAGTGAACATTCAAAATGGCCGAGCTTGTCGGCATAAGTGAGAGACATGAGTACCAACATAACGCCACAAAAAAATCGAAATTCGAATATACGTAACCCGCGAAAATTCAAAATTCGCGATACTTTTTGAACACACCTCGTATATTATCAGTCCAACCTCTGATGTAATTTAAACAGCTACGGTTATTTTTTAAAAGCAACGCACAAAAACTCAACTCTTTCGCATTTGTACTTTTCGAGTTGAAAGATGCAACAGACTGACGGTCAAAGGATGGTGATAGTGTTTCTTATACATGTTTGTATGTATAGAAACCAAAACTAAAGAGCACTGGGAAAAAAGTTTCAGCAGAAAGAAGTTCTCGCAGTATTTGCCAAATTTGATTCTGTTTTGTATGCCTAAAAAATAAAAGAATAAAAGTGATGTATATGTTTGTTGTACTTGTTTGTTTGATACATTTATGGCATTCACGTGGCTGGCATTCGTGGCTGGCATTCACGTTGGCGTAAATTATTTGCGTGTTCCGCGCATCATTAAAATACAATTAATTATATTTCGATAAGTGTAAATATTTTTAGTGTGGGTAATTGTACAAAATGAATGTGTAACAAATTTATTAGACTATATTTAGAAATATAATATGAGCATTATTTGTTTTGGGCTTTTTATTTCATTATTCTGGTATATTATGTAAATTTTACATAATATAAATCAAGATTCGATTAAGGTTAGATTAAGCAAAATATCTTTTGTTCTTTCTCAATTTAGGGGAATATCGTCGTATTTTTAAATGTAATCCTTTGAAATATTCATCATATAGGAAAAGTCTAATACTTAAGTATAAAAAAAACATATCGAAAAAATAAATAGTTAATATTTTATTTACTTATTACTTAATACATGATTTATGCGTTACTTATTATAAGATTGAAATGCATCAAAAACTGAAACTTTCCTTTTAGCTATTTCTATATTATGTGACCAACCTCAGATCAAATTTAAATGACTATGGTTGTTTTTCAAGAGCAACACTAAAACTCAACTCTCTCCTATTTGTGCTTTTCGAGTTCAAATATGATCGACGACCAAAGGACGGGGATAGTAGGGATAGACATGAATGTAAAGAACGCTTAAAAATCACATTTACGGTTAATTAGTAGACGAGCCCATCCAATTGGCGTTCATTGATGTTAGCTACTCGCCACTCGCCACTCGCGGCAGGCCGAAACTAATGAATGGCGACAGCAAAGCCGCTGAAGTGTCCCGAACGGTGCGCGCAACTGAATCGCGTCTAGCTAGAGTGCGCGAAGTTGGCCACTCAAATATTACATTTCGAATGTGTAAATCGGGAATGATTTGAAAATCTTTTCACGTGCGTCCATGAATACGCATGATTATTTATCAGAATATTTTATTTATTTAAAGCTGATAGTGTTCAAATGAAATAAATAACACTGACACTGCACAAAAAAATGATCTTCGACTTTTTTATCAAATGTATATTTAATACGCTATTATTATTTCATAATACCTAGTAAATTGATGTAAAAATGTTAATTGCACTGAAATCTCAAAAAATTAGATCGCTCTTTGACATTTTGTAATTTGTCAGTGAAATTTGATAGGGAAGAATAAATGAGCTTGGTTTAAAGTGTAAGAAAAGTAATCCGAATATATATCTTTGTTTGGGATTTGATTTCGCATATTCGACGGCATTTTTGCAATAATATGATTCGTGAAAATTACTTTTTATTTCGAATATAGTACTTTGATTAAGGTTCACATTTCCTTGAATGTGAACCTTAATCAAAGTACTAAAAGTAAGTTGAGTAGAGGTAAGTAGTAGTTGATCCTTATCAACAATTTTTTTTTTTTTTTATTAAATCCCAGATACAAAATAAAATGAATGATAAGCTTAAGCTTTTACAATTTTAAAGAATTCAAAAGGGATAACATCTTTGTATAACGGCTTTAAATATGAGCTGGTGACACTCATTCAAAATTAATTTTTAAAATCTGTACAAATATATTGGTTTTAGTTAATAAGTACAGATCTTTGATAATCTTATACAGTTAGCATTTATGAATAATCTATTATTGTAGTCTGATCAGCAAACACTGACACCTTTGAATTCTGTCTCATTCACACGCATCAAAGCGTGGCTATCAGATCATAACAACAAGGCCAACAACCAGGTCAAAATGAAAACAATGGCACGTACGTATTTAATCAAATGAAACATTTTGAGCACACATATTAAAATAGGACAAAGAAATTAATAATGGTTAAATACATAAATGTCACAAAATACAAATACTTTAAAGCACGTGTAAAAACAGTTTTTTTTTTTACTTGAAAACTTATATTTTTCTAAAAGCCTTAAAAACAGCTGTTCCTCGGAAAACTCAGTTCCCTGGAAGGTCATAAAAAGCATTATTCTTGCAATAAAATATCTCTAAAAGGTTCTAGTCAGGATGACATATTAAATATTTTACTCCGATCGTAAAAGACTACAAAGAGCAACGTTTCACAGTCAGGCATGAATACGATTTGGACTATAATAACGCGGCCAGCACATTTTAATTCCGCCTTATGTCTGGAGCCAGCGACATAAATGAGGAAAAATATAATATAAATATCAAATTTGCTTTCTCAAAAAAATTGTAAATGATAATTTATTTGTTAATCTTCTTAATGTTATACAGAATATATATTTAATAAATAACATTGTATTTTTTTTGTATTCTATGTGAGTTTTTAAAGAGTCATGCAGCTGTGACCTTTATGTAGCGCTGGTTAAAAATAATCGGTATTTATTATATTTACTATGTATCTAGGAGGTACATTAAGATATAAACAAAACATGCCTTATTGTAATATAAAATAAACTGTAATATAAATATAAATGATCAGATCAGAAGAAGGTGTTCAAACCAAGAACATCTATGTACCTAAGTACCTGTCTAAGACCTTCAGAACGATGAATGGGCGGACTAGCCTGCCTCCTCTTGGAGAAAGCTGTGCGAACCTCAGGTATTGAAAAGACAGGGACATATTCTACAAATCAGTACAGCTCCTACGCCGACGACGTGGATATTGTAACACGATCCGAACAAGATCTTAAAGTTGTCTTCACAGCCTTAAGTAAAGCTGCTACTGATATGGTGCTCAAGGTCGATGAGGCTAAAACTATATACATGCCTGTTAATAACCAGACTCATATATCCAAATAAACAACTTCTCTTTCGAAACGGTTAAAGACTTCGGTTACCTGACGTCTATGGTAACCGCTAGCAACGTTATTTGGTAGCTATTAGATGTTACTATGCACTTCAAAGGCACCTTAAATCACGTTTACTGTCCCAAAAAACTAAGGAGCTGCTCCATAAAACTTTTATTAGACCTGTCCTAACTTATAGCTCGGAATTTAATCATAAAAACATAACAGTTTTTTGACGCGCGCGTGGTAATGAAACAACCCCCCCCCCCTCCCCCTTCCGCCCCACTTCGTATTTTTCTGAATTTATGATGAATTTTTTACTCACTACTGCCAAATTGACCTCATTTCGGTAAAAGTCTCGCAACGCTGTCTTAAAATACTATACCAATACGTTAAACCACGGACAAAATTCCTAGTTTAGTTTCACATTCAATCAGATTTTTTTTTATTTTTATATATTAAAAGTTTATTATGTTTCTATCAATGCTTAAATTGGTATATTTATGTTTTTTTTTTGTATTTTTTTAAATTTATAATTGTGTTTTTTCTTATTTATATTATATTATGTGTTAGGTACCTACATGAATTAATGTGAGTGAATCCATTCGAATATTATTATTTCCTTAGTAAATAGGTATGTACTATCCACAAACTAGATAACTACGTCTTTCTTTAATGTAATAATTTTGTAACTCCTATCTAACCGCATCTATGTAAGAATTAAACTGCATAAGAACGAAACGAAAATAGACCCCAGTATCATGGCAACACAGAAAGATCGAAAAAAACGAGAGAACCTTACATCAAACACAAACTATTTATTTATTGATTTTTGTTTTTAACATATTTTTTAGATAATAAATAACATAACCATACCTAACTGGACATTGCCCGTACTAAGGTAGGTTAATTTTAATAGTTATTTAATAGATTGGTTACATGCAATTGTAAGTACAAAAAAAAAATACGAAAATTAACATTTATATACATACGCGTACATGTAATACGAATACATAAAAATATACATATATATTTATTAATATATATAATAAGCTAATATATATAATAAGCTGAGAAATAGAAAAGATCAATATTATATTACACAGGAATATAGTTGACCAGAGTCTCAGTGTCCTTTCTACCAAGATAAATTAACCAGTTAGTCAGTGTCCTTTTATTAATTAATTTGCTATTAAGATTTATTCGCAGGATCTTTTATTTTATTATATAGCCTAGGGGCCAGAAAAGAAAAATACCTTTGGGCGTTTTTATTGTTTCATGCTAATAATAAAATTGTGAAAAAGACCCTCTAGTACCTCCGCAAGTGATTACAAAATAAATAAAATAACGTAAATTTCAATAATAATGTACCAAAAAAAAAATAATAATTCAATTGCTAATATTTTAATCCTAAAAAATTAAAATATTCCTAATAAAAACTGTTTTTTATGTGGCTTTATGTCAAATGGTCGAATTGTAAAGGAGGTGATGTTTTTTATTTTTTTTTTGTAATTACTCCATCGATTTTAACCTAATTTTAATTTATACAATATTTATAGTTAATCGGACTATTAAATTCTGGATATTACTTTATTATATTGCCCGGATTTTGAACTAGGTGACTGATCGGCTCACAATCTATTGATAATTTTGTTTCTAGCTTTAATTTTATTTAAGGTGACTAAACACATTAATTTGCATTAGCGCCATTCACTATTTGTTTTAATTAGATTAAGTACCATACTTCGTTTTTTATGCAGAATTCTATTTGCGCAAAACTTGCTTAGTGGTTTCTATGCGGCTAGTTCCTTCGTCTGTTATTTATGAATTTCGATAATTGGTATGTACAAATACGACACAATCTAAACGGTGCAGGGATTTCGGTAAGTCGTGTGTATTTATTAATTAAATGATTTATTAATTAAATGATCAATTAAATTATGAATCTCTGGCTCTTGGACTGTTCCGGAGCGGGGGTTATTTCGCGCAGGTATTATTTATAGGTAAGCTGCGTGCTTTCAGAACAAATTGCTGGAAGGTTATAAATAAGAACACGCGGACGACCAAGACGCGGACGGCGACCGAGCAGTTGTGTTCTTTTTTTTTCACTCTGTGATAAAGTACAGTTAGCTTTTATGTTGGGTAACTTACTTCAGACCTTAAATCTTCAGAGCTTCAGAGCTTGGCATCAAAATGCTAGCCCAATTCAGGCGATAACGCCCGTAATTAGGTTAGCATTTTCTCATTAAGTTAGCCACTGTTTCTAGGTATTTTATTAAACATATATAGGATAATTATAAAATAAAATAATAAGATACTGTCAAATCCGACGAACGAAACGGCCAATTCAATGCCAAATTTCTGAAAATTACTCTGCAGGTAGGTGGTTTAAAAAACTTTTTTTCGAATTTTATTTCGGTTTTAAAAAACTACGTCTTGGAGTGTTAACACTATGATACCCTCCTCATCGCCTCAAATATCTTTATGATTTATTTCAGACAGCTGTATCTTCGAGAATCGCTTACTCCACTTGCACTGCTAAAAACATTTCATCAAACGTCAAATCGGTGATTCCGAGGACGGATTTAAGGCCTCATTGGTTCTGATTCAGCTATGATTTAAAAATAGAGTCCATCCTCTAAATAACCTTTTACAATAAAATGAGCAAAGACTCATTAGTCAGAGACTGTCGACAGGTCCTTTTGTTTAGTTTCTTAACTAATAATATTGCATACATAATTAAAATGTATAAAAGTAAATGCATTTTTGGACAAAATAGATTTTGGCATAACAAAGAGTTATTTTCAAATTAGGTCACCTCCCGTTCTAGTTGCAATGTGTCTTTCTTCTCCGTGTGAATTATCCATGAACCTGTTAGGTACTAGTTTGAAAAATCTCCAAATTTATGTGTATTGAATTGATTTTCGATGGTTTAAAAGTTGAAGATTCTTACTTTGTTATTCAAATAGATACCAAAAAAGCTGTGTTTAAGGTTATTCTACCTTATTATATAGCGTACTCACGCAAAAAAACAGTAATCAACTCCGATACAGTGAAATAAAACAGTGCCCCGATCTCCAACATTATACATACAAATACATACAACATATACATATACATACAAATCACACACATCACAATTACCACAAACATCACTCACAAATTACACATAACACATCAAAAAATTCTACTGTATACGACGTATATAATATTCATAATCTATGTATATTTTAAGAACACTATCACAATTTTTTTTATGCTAATGTTAATATTGTAAAATGTCCGAAATCCATATAATTGGTTTTGTATACTAGTAATAAGTTTTTTTGTAATGATAAAAATGAATACTGTTGGATTTTTCAATAAAGAATAAATAAATAAAAAATAAAAATTATACATATAGGTGATGTTTTTAGAGGCGTGGTTTTCAAGAAGAGATAAAACGCATATAATTTGATGTTATGGCTAAGAATTTAGTTTTATTATAAAGATAAGGGTTTGCCATTATGTTTTAAAAATGATTTCGGGTAAGTGGCCGCCGCGGCTGACTCGAACAAATTCCAGCCGAGAGGCCCAATTTTCAACCACTTTTTGCAGCAAGTTGGGCCGTATGTCAGCAATAACGCGCCGAATATTCTCTTCCAAGGCATTAATCGTGTCCGGCTTATCTGCGTAGACAAGCGACTTCACATAACCCCACAAAAAATAGTCCAGCGGTGTTAAATCGCACGATCTTGGAGGCCACGCCACAGGCCCACGACGCGATTTTTACTTTATTTTAGAGTGACTTCAAAAAAATTTAGAGTGATTTTTTCTAAATTTGCACTATTTGCAAACGTTGTTCAGGAGTAAGTCTATTCATTATGAAATGGCAAACCAAACTGAGCTTAAATCAAGTGACAGCTGTCAAAAACACCAACTACGAAAAAAGTAGTGCCAGATTGAAAACCACGCCTCTAAAAAAAACACCTATAGTTCGCATCGGACGGACGGTCGATCTCTCATCTGAGACAGCAGGTCTAGTCACAGCGAGCGAGGGGAACGTCAGGATTAATTATTTTATGTTTTATGTGACAATTCTAAATTTCGCACACACGCTACTTCCAAACTTCCAGGTCAAACCACTCCAGAGGTGGCCTGAATTCTCCTAACTGTAGCATTATTTAAATGTTGAGCTTCCCGTGAGCTTCAATACGAGTTTACGGTTTTCTTCCTTGTCCCTAGTCTATAAAAAGAATTATCCGCGGCGAGGATGGAATAAGTGAGAAAGTGAAATAATAAGCTCTGCCGACTTTTTATCTCGCCCAGATCATAAATGATTCATCCCGGATTGGGATATCTACCATCTTCGTAAATTACTCAAAGACAAATTGTAGGATTTATAACGGAAAGTATTATTTTCGAGGCAGTTAAGAGTAAGTATTCCCTTCGCAACCATAACGCGCAACATTAACGGCCTATCCGATTTTTGTTATTATCGTATTATTATTTTATTTATTTGCAATAATTACAAACAACGTTACAATGTACATATAGATTCAAACACAATATATACTATTAATAAGGCCGTTTAAAGATAATTAGATACATAAGAATAAGGTAGGTATATGAGTAGTTTTAAATTAGGAAAATAAAAGAAAGGAAAACCTATTATACAAGATTACGAATTGTTTTAGTTAAAATGTGTTGAAGAAGGTTATATTGTGTTGTGTATGAGTGTACTGAGTATGAGTGCACTGAGAGATTGTGAATGTGGCAGGTTGTATGAGTATGCGTGTGATGTAACGTATTAAACACCGTATTCTCTAGCACCATTCCCATATTCATCATGGTAACAGAGAATAAAAAATGTAAACTTTACGTGAAAATAGTAAAATAATCACGATATCTTTGTTCCGAGCACTCAGTTATCGCCGTGCGCCATAACGGTGTCAAGGTCGCAGGGAGTATAAAAAATCTTGACTTTTTGGTTTGAGTCTTAACGAAATACATAAATCGTATGCATTTAGAAACACCGCCTTGCCCGTAATCCATTTGATACACGTGAAACCTCGTTATGAGCGAGTAAAGTCGTATCGGGAACCCAAGAAAACCCGGGCATATCTGCCTTCATCCCTCGACTATGTATCGCGACACACTCACACCCATTTTATTGTTAATTTCTTAGCTTTCTTTTATCTCGATACTTGTGATAATAAGACGATCTCTTGAAGAACGTCGTAAACGTATTCAAGTCTTTTTCCGTAACACAGACTCACAGCCGCTTTGTTATTGGTTTCTTAACTGACTAAAAGTGTAGGTTATCTTTTTCAATTAGAACTGATTAGGTTCCAGTAGTGTCTTAATTAATGTTTCACCTATAAAGTTGACTTAATGAGCGAGCATAAAAGCATGGTGTTAAATTAACCCACAAGCTAATTGGATGTGGGCAAAAGTAAATATTAGGTAACAGCTATCTATTTTGACAACGCCTTTCATTTCCATCATTGTAAAATTCGATCAAAGTGGGATCGTATCATGAACAATATTTTTTCGTTACTGTCCATAAGAGTTTTCTTTTTATTTCCCGATCCATTGTTGTATGGATCGTTAAGCTGCGTCATTGAGGTTAAATAAGAAGAAGGTTGAGGTTATCTTATATGCTCATAACAGTTTTCCCGATAAATAGCATAGCAATTTTTCTCAAATTCTAGACTCCTCTCAAAAATTGGCAATAATCCTATTTTTGAGCGTTTTCAAAGTTTGACTTTTTTTCTCTTAAACATTATATTATTTTAAAGGATATACTCCTAAATTGTTTAAAAAGAATTAAATAATTAAATTAAAAAAATATATAATTTGTATTTTATCGATGTTTATATATTTTTCCAAGATGATTTGTTTTACAAAAATATGTTTACTATGAATAAATTACATCAGTGGAAAGCTGCGACATCTGTAAAAAACACCCCCCTCCCCCATTGTATAAATGTTTACCCATCAAAAAAAAAAAGACGTTTATCCGCGGGCAACCTGGGTGGAGGGAATTTTGTTTTGGTAAATCTGTCAGTGACACTCATCCTGACTTTATGAGCTTTCACGATGTCAAACGGGGAGATTGATATTCAATTACTAAGCAATGCTAAATTAGGACAATTCACGTGTGGATGTCCCAAAGATGTTACCTGTAGCCTTGCATTCAGAGATAAGTAAAATACATTTGCATGAAACCCCTCTCCGATGATCAAATTATTTTTTACATTCAAACTCACTCGATTCACGCTAGCATTCACTAAAAAATCCGAGAATACTAGTCTTTTAAGTTGAAGGGTTCTGTGAACATTTCCATCTGTGAATGACCTAAATAAATAGACCTCCTTGAGCTAGACAACCTACTTTTGTCGGTATTAAAATATAATAAAAATTTGAATTTATTTCATATAGTGTGATTCTTATTTGCCTGTTGCCTATCAAACTAAATAGTTTTCAAAACATTTTTTTTATAGTTAGCAAAACACTGAGATATAGTAAGACATTAACCCTCAAACTAATACCAATACTCGATAGTTCAAAATAATAAATTTACCCTAGGGGCCCATCATTTTTAAACATGAGATAAGTCATTTAATTACAATTATTCCGAATAAAATAAAAACAAAACACATCTACAATACACAAACCAATAAACTACACAATTGCGATTTGTAATATGTAATATATAAGGACCTTAACTATACATTAGGTACCTTAACTATTTCAAACGCTGTGGTCTTCCAATATCGCCACCGCAATATGGTGATTTGTATTTTCATCCGATTGTTATTGATTATGGAAAATAAAAAAATAAATAAACTCAAATTTTAAAAACACAAAATACTTACATAATATATTTTTCTCGACATAGACCCGATTAACACATGATTGCTTTTAAAATGCTTCTTATACACATAATTCCTAAAATACGTTGTAATTATAAAATAAATACATGGGTGCTTCAAAAAAAAAAAATGATTTAGATATGAAATTAATAGCATGAGACTTATTCTGATAAAGCGTTACGATTTTTCCAAGAACATTGCTAAATTATAAAAAAATATTTTAGTCATGTTAAACATCTATTTAGTCATCTCGAACGAGTTACGTAAGTTAATAAGGCAGATGAATACTTTTGCCCAGTTGCATTTATTGATGAAGTATTGGCACTAAGGAACAGGGTTGCCAAAAGCAAATATATTTATTCTTATTTTGTGTGGCCCATGCCAGTACAAAATTTGCCTACAACATAGTCTTCTTGTACGAGGTGTAAATTATAATGGAACTCCACTTAAAATTTGTTTGTTTGATCATTGAATAATATCGGGATTATGCATAGAGTTGCTTTATTTTAATCTACTTTAGACTGACTTTTTAAATTGTTTATTGCAATGCAATGACGGTAACCTGTTTGAGGTTTAATGCTGTTTTGAGGATACAATACAATATATTGCATAATGGAAGGTAGGCTTATTAATTGGCAATAAAAAAATTGGCATTTCGCTTATTAATTGGCAATAAAAAAAAAGTTTTCTGATAAGAATAAAACTGTTTGTGTACTCAAAGCTCATATTGCGTGTATGATTAACATATTTAATTAAATGTTAGAGTAAAAAACTACTTACATTAGATATCTCCTTGCAGAAAAAAATACAGATGTACTTTTAACTTTTTACTTTAAACAAAAAGCACACAAAGCTCACATGAACACATACATTTAACACCAATATAGTAAATTTATTCTATTGTAACACTATAATTATGCATAATTAATGTGTTTACAACATTATCACAAACACTTTTTGTCATGTTTTATATTTATTATCAGATTTGCTTGTTACAATGTTTCAACATCCTTATACTATAATAAGTTCCTAAAATATATCTACAGACATCTATATTTACACAACAAAAACTCAACTTTCTCAATATTCGAAACTCCGGAAAGTATTCGACGCGAGACTGAAATCGCCGGCTTCAGAGCGACGACACTGACGTCGAAACGCCCGCTCCTTTCAGAACCGACTGCGGGCGTCGCCACGCGATAGCGTTGCCAGTAACTTACATAGCTTCTAAATATTCGATAGCTTACTTTTATGATCTGGTCGTATTGAATGTACTTTATTATTTTTTACAGAAATTTAGTGTATGTACTCTTAATAAAATTAAGTTTAACTTAGTTACAACTTTCACATAGTGTGTGGAACTAAATAACTAATAAATTAGCGCTCTCTTTTGATTTCTTTAACGCGAATTGACCTCACCCATCACTTTACAATCCCTCACAACGACTGGTGATTTTTTGGTGGTAATTTACATGTTGTTGTAGTTGCCATGTTTACTAATTTAATGTTTTTATTATAACATTATTTATCAAATTATATTTTATTTACTACTTAATAACTTTAATAATTTGATATAAATTTGTAGATAATTTATATGTATTTTTCTAGATGATTACGAATTAATTTAATTGTATAGTCCCTTATTCAAAGCCGCTGTTATTTATTTATTTAAAAATGAAAGCTTCCCAAAACAACATTAGTTTGGTGTAATATTAATATTATACTATACATTACATTTATGCTTTCACTCTTCGAATAAATAATATAATCACAGAGCCATCATAAATGATAGGTACAGATACATGTAATTATTTTTACCTGCAAAAAAAACACAAAACATACATTTAACATCAATAGGGTTATAATTCCATGTTTTCAACACGAGTATAAACATAAATATATTTTAGAAAATGTCTAGTGTTTTTTTTCTACAATAATCATTTTTTTAGTATTGTTTAAAAGGCTTTTTTGTCAAAATGTATCTGTGCTTGCTTAATCGAATAAATAAAACGAACTAGTATTAAAATCCAATCCTGATAACAAAAACGATAAAATTTACCGTGTGGCAGGTAACGCCATAGCAGCGATGCGTCGCGACGTGGTTCCCCCGCCGTCCCCCCCCCCCCCGCCCGGCGACGGTCGCTTCCCACTTAGGACCTGCCCAACGGTTAGCCTCTTTTTACAGCCATATAAAACTGCCAAAGTCCTGTGGAAGGACGACCCGCGGAGATACAATTATGTGGTAGAAGAAATAACATGTCCCTGCGTGAAGTCGTCGGCCGTAAATTAACATTGACCTCAACGAGCACAGAAGAGGAAGTTCTTTGGGTAATTTATTTGGCCGGGCGTACAATGTCTATCGTTTGATATTGTTATCCTAGAGGAGATTAAAAGGGTTTTATGGCTGCGAAAAGGTTCAAGCTATAGGCACGCGGGCGCACCTCTATTTACGATAATAATAACGTAGAAAAGTTAATAAAAGTAACGATATTATCCTAACAAACTAATTAGTAACACTCTGTATAAATATGTCAAGAACACCGATGTTTCCAATTTATCAGAAACATAATAGGTGATGGTTGCGTTTACTTTTCTTTTAAATAAAGCGTACCTACCCGCTGTTACAATAGCGTTAAATGCACTACACACGTCAGCAAAGTATGTAATTAATAACAATAAACTACAAAAGCAATAGTTTTTGAAGTCTTATTTTGCAAAAAGATGGTAAATTATTGGCTTAAATTGAAACTCAAAGTCGCTATTGGTAGTCTAGTTAAAATAGATTAGAGGGATATTATTTATGTAATATGGAACTATGTATATAACATATTTTATATACGAGTACTTGTGACGGTGGATATAACTAAATCGGTGGTGGTAAACCTAGCGCTACACCTATTGTCGGGCCAAGCAATTGACGTGGCAAAAGAAACATCCCGGACACCCAGTGTTTCTTTCAGGTCCGGGGGGCAAGTGAGATTTCTGTAAATAAAAATATAAGGATTTAACAATTTTGGTTCATTTTAGTTGTATCTTCCCCTATTTTGTAGACTTTCTTCAATAAAATTTTAATAATTAACATGAATTTATTTATAATTAATATTACTTTGTTTTATTGATTTACTCCGCCCGAACCTCATAAATACCCCCCGGAGCATATGGTCTGAGAGAAGCACTGGACACCTCCGCCGACGGTGAGTGCCCGAAAAACAATGTCAAACTCGAAACTCGTTGAACTCGGAATTTTCTCATCTCAGGCGAAAAAAAAAAAAGGAATGCGAGCGTCATACCGTAAAAAAACGCAATAATCTATCTTAACATTATATAAAATTCTTTATCGGCAAGCCATTCATTAACAAGCATCTAGGAAGCATACTTGCTTTATCAGCAAGCATATCTATCAGAATACTTTTTTTTATTGCCAATTAATAAGCGAAATGCCAATTTTTTATTTCCAATTAATAAGCCTCTCGAATCTGGCTAAAGAGGAATTTACATACGGGATTCATAATTGGGAAAGGATATACAAGTCTGTATCTTTTATTTGAGCCATCTGTCCGTCTGTACGACAATTGCAACTTTCAACTCGAAAAGTACAAATTGTCTTTGCGTCATTATCTGTATTGTGTACAATTTCTATTGTATAATGACAATTAATAAATAAACATAGATATAATATTTCAATTCCTGAAAATTCAACTCTTTCTCATTTGTAGTTTTAAGCTGAGAGATGCAACAGACAGACGACCAAAGGGCGAAGATAGTAACTTCTTATAGATAAATGTATAGAAGCTAAAAGAGGAGTCTAATAAACGTCACACTTATAGCGTAAGAAAACGATACTTTACCTAATAACGCTTAAAGAAAGATCAATAAATAAATATGATTTTTATTTAAGAAGTATTAAGTACCTATGTATTACAAGAATAATACTCACATTAAAAATAAATATATAAATACATAAAAAATATACACACCATACACATACAACTTTTCTTTTTTTTTTAATATTTAATGTTGGCAGTTGAGTACAAGTCTGTAACCTTCCTAGTTAGGTGTTACCTGTTACTTAAGGAAGATTATTTATTAATTGTTACAGGTAGCATACAAGAGACTTTTACATTCATACTTAACACTCAATCACACACACTTCTTTCAACGTTGTCCCTATTTAATTCTATACCCGTATACTTCCTACATTAACATTACAATAATTATTATTACGTCATATTATCTATTATTCCGATAGAGAGCTATTTAAATTATTCAGCTACATGTAATCATTAAAATGATAGTTTTAAAGGGGTAATTAGGGGATCAAATTAGTTTTATATATTAAGTGCCAACATGACTGGCATCCAAGTACTCGATTTGCTAAAGTTTTAAAATTTACTAATTAATATTTGTATTTTATTTTATTATTTACTTTAGGTAAAACTGAACAATATTACTGTTCAGTGCCTACTGAACAAAGTAGTAATAAAATATATTCAACACACACGCACAATCTACATAACTTAATATTATATCTTCATTAGCAATTCGTTGGTACGTAGGTACACGAAAATCCTTCCCGCATACCCTAATTTACGCAAGCATAGCGAACGACCGACCAGTCGGTCTATCGACCTCAAACTACCCGCTCGAATTGCGTGTAACGTTCTTGCATCGAAACGCCGTTGACAACCGATACCGACCCATTTTTACCGAGTGTTATCTTATTTAATCATTCGTGTAATACGAGGAGCCCTCGGACGTAAAGATGTGTTGTGTGAGTGCTATATCGTTCACCTCGTCTAATAAATGCCACTGTCACTGTCCTGGTCCAGACCAGGAGCGCCCGCAGCCTCCATTCGGAGTCCATCAGGCTCCAGGCACCACGCCTACAACCTTTAAACTCGAGGTAAGTCGCTTTTGTTTTGCGTGTCCTATCGATCCTGGCCTGAAGAACTGGCATAAAGATTTTTCACGTTAGGTCGAAAGAAATTTAACCATTGGGTAATATTTTCCATCGTTCATTTTCTGATAATATTTACGAACATATTTACTTATAATCACTTCAGTTATAGATAAGCCAAAAACATATTAACATTCTCAGCTGCTGTGTGAGTCGCCTATCGGGATCGCGGCGCCCTGTCAACATTATTTTCACGTCACACCAAAGTGATAAATGAGTTTTGGTTCGCTTTTGGGAGTCTACAAAATATTACGCAGATTTTTATAGGAAACAATCCTCTTTTTGAAATATTTAAATATCAGTGTTTTTTAAAAATACTAAATTCACTTTTAGATATACCTATAATATAAATTTCAATTTTCTTTTAAATATTCTGGCTGTAAATTTTAACATAAGGCTCTGGTCTGAGGTTTTTAAGAATACTATTATAAATTAAATAAAAATATTAAAGACTATACATTCGATATACCGATACGGCACGGTAATTATTAATCTATTGAAAGATATTGTAATAAATACATCACCTGTAACAGACGAAACGCGTTATATTTATATAAAAAATATACGCGAGCTATGCCTTGTACTCGAGCTAAGCTCTATATGTATAGGTACGTGTATTATTGAAATCTGTTATCGAGTAATAAACATTTTAAATATGACAATTTATAAATAATAAATAATTTATATAATTTGTGAATAATAGTGCCTGCTAACACCGGCTTTTATAAAATATTCTCTTCCTACAGCAATTGTCATTCAATTACTCGATAACTTAAGAACTAAGGAATAAATGCATTTCAAACATTTTTATAGTTGACTTTCCCACTATATCGTAAGTTTTCAATATCGTAAATCTCACTGACTGAGTTTGTGAAAGTTTTCCTCGAGTTCAGTTGCGCGTAACTCACGAAAACGCAATAAACAGATCAAAAGTTTCGTTAAGGATTCGCAATGGTTCTTCGTTTTTGCAAGCAACGCGTGTTTGTAAAAAAAAATATTTTCTTTTTTATTACGTAAATAAGTTCAACCCATTTAATTAACTTTGGGATTTATTATTATAAATTCTAGTGTTATCAGTTTATCATAATACATACAATGTAGACTTGTTGTCTAGCAACAAATGGAGTATCAGGATTTATTTTTATTCATCTTGCTTCTTTCACTTGATCTATATTGACACTTAAACAATTATCAGCATTAAACATTGGAAAAATGTTTCACGATTACAAGAAAAACCAATTCAAAATTTAATCGAACTTGTTTTAGCATTTAAGTTAACTAGTTAGGCACCTGGTCACAGGCCAGGTGCACGATGTACTCTGAAAAAGATAACGGTGAGTTCGGTTTATTTGTCAACCTCCTAAAAGGAGCAAAGTGAATAAAATTACATGTAGTATATTCCTAATGAAATATGAATACCTTATGAGTATTCATATGAATATCAGATCTAAGAAAAAAAATCGTATTGCAGCAGAAAATAAATAGGTTTTTTTATGTGTGTGCGAGTGTGAGTGGATATATATACTATCAGTGTGTTTTAACAGTGATTAAACGGTTATCCCTATGACATTATACGTATTCCAACGTTTAATAGAGATTTTGCATGTCTTTTTCTAATTTCTGTGGCTATATGTTTATAGAATCAAAAAAATCGAAGAATAAAAAAAAGCCAACTTTATTATCATGAAAGATTTTTTTTATATAATAATTCTATTTACAATAATTCTATTTGTTTTTGCTAGATTTTAAAGTGACTGGTTTTACGCTTCGACGTAATGGTTTTCACTTATAAGGCTATTTGTGGAAATAGAATATTTCTCTTTTTGGAAAAGGAATAAAAATAAACATAACCGGATAACTGCCGCTTTGGAATTTCTGTATCAAAATATTATATGACGATTTAGTAAAAATAATTATGTTTAATGGAAAAATATAATAGGAATATATGATATACCACCTTTTTGCAATCTATACTGCTCAATTTTAGTCCAGCCTTGCAGCGTTCGCTAAAAAGTTACCTGTTTATTATTTTTAATTATATCGCACCGGGCATATTCCGCCGCCCGAAAAGCAATTTGCCGGCTATCTCATCCAGCTTCGCTCCTCCAGCATTTCCTCGCCTCTCGGCGCGCTAATCTTATTCCACGCTTTTTTCAATTTTCCGTAAATGAATCCTTTTACACGTTTCACAAACTTCGCCATCAACTTTCATATTTTCAACGTCGAGCTTCGTTTGTGTGAATTATTCAAATAGGTGTTACCTACAATTATGCCAAAAAAATCATAGGCATCCTACTATGAGATGTTACTCTATATCTTTCAGGCAAAAATATTTTTAATTCGACCTTTCGGTATTATTTATTTATTAATTTATTAAAACAATTATAATTGAAATGTGTATATACTCGTACTTAAAATTTTAATAAACGATGGCTAATCCATGTTCGGGAAGATATAAAGATTTTAATATTTTTAACTACCCGCAGCAGCGGCTAGTCTTGTCTTGTAAAAGAATTATAAACAGCGACATAACACATGATCACAATTAATATAATACAGAACATATGGCCATCAAGGATAATTCCCAAATTAACAGATTATTATCGTGTGTTATATATACACTTAAAAAAAATATCATTTTTGTGTGTGAGAGAACTGTGTGTCAATGGAGTGTGTAGGTAGGAGAGTGGAATGGAGACTTGGTATGTTAGGATGAGTGACAATAGCAAAGTAATATAGGTATTTAATAATTTCATAAATATAAGGTGGTTCGAAACAATATCACAATAAACAATATCCTAATAAATTCAGCCTTAATAAATTGGTTACGGCTAAGATGGAATAAATCAATGCTTTGGAACTTTTTATTATAAGTGTCCTGAAGTCTATTAAGTACGGCATTATAGTTTATTATTATTAAAAGGTGTCTAAAATGATTATTGATTCTTATTCTTGTTACTTCGGTTCTTTTTTTTTTGTTTAAACTCAAAACTGGTCCAAAAAAACTGTCAAATTGACATTTCTATTTTCACGCAGAGAAGATTCCAAGATCAGCATTCATTGAGCACTAAATTCATAACCTTTAAACCGTACACTTTCAAAACTAGCCACGAATAAGCAAAATTCTAAATCATTTTACAGTAGGGTAGAAAAGAGGCATCTCATCTCTGACGAATCCTTACAAATTATTTAGGGTGTGCATCAAGGAAATGTCCTCGGACCTATTCTGTTACTTACTTTTAAATGACCTTCCAGACTGGTTTTCTTCACCCGTCATGTAAGTCGACCATGACTCCATAATATTACATGGAATTATCCACGCTTAGTCTAATTGTAAAGCTGACCAAACTGATTTGAAATGGTTGTAAACGCATATGTCTTCCAGCACTCGGTAGGTACTACCAAGTCTGGTTGTACTAAGTCTGGTTATTAACTGCACATGCGGTTTACTATGACAAAAGTAAATTATCAATCATCAAACAATTTATATATTTTACATTACCAATTATGGCTTATTTTGTGTATTTATAATATATTTTTATCCGATTTACCAAATTAATCAGCATTATTAACTGGTTTAGCATGTGGTTCGTTGGCGTTTTTTTAAATAAAATGAATACCTGATAATAATACACACACAAACACACGATGCTCTAAAAAATATGCTCTGTTTGTCACTGGGTGTATTTATGCGTGTACCGATCGAGATACGATTTAAAAATGAAGTTTATTATTAAAGCAACAGAGAACAGAAAAAAATATTTACTTCGACTTCAATTAGATTGTATGTGTAAGCAACCAGTGGCGTCTGGTAATTAAATTTAGATGTAAAGCAGCTTCATTCATTGTCACTAAGTATAGACTAGTTAAACAAAAGACCTAATAAAAAGTTTAACATCAAACTAATTGTAAAACAATCATAACCATGTTTCTGCATGAGCACCAAGATGTAGTGTAATCTGCCTTGCATTTACATCTATTGATATCGAGCAGAACTGGTTGGTGGTGGTGGTGGAGTCATTAACATCTAGATTTTGTCGAGGATATTCTTCTGAAAAACCTTAATTATTTATTTCAAAATTATTTTATGTTTTTAAGTAAAATGACTTCAGATAGAGCTAGGTCGAAATATATGACAGAAAAACTATCGAAATAGTCAGATTTTTGCTACATCCAATGCTCGTTTGTTTGTATGGTCTTCAGTCCTCGTTATAATCAAAATCTCAAAATTCTTAAAAATATTAAAATTAAAAAAAAAAGGTAAAATCTATTTGTGTATACCTATTTATATATTTTCCATGAGTAATTTAATATATACGGATGTCCTTACATATTAAAAAAAATATATTCACTATTACTTTTTATACTGCATACAATTTTTTTTTCTTCACATTTAAAGTACTTACACAAAAATAAGCACCTACATAAAAAATACAATAAATAATTTGGCAAGAGCATTTGATACAATATATAAAATATACTTCAGTTTATTTTTAGAAAAACGCATCATTTCACTAATCAGTTCACTCAGTTCATACATCAGTTCACTGTATTTATAAAAGTGTTTCCTAAGTAAATACGTCTTGATGGCTTTCTTGAATTGAGGTATATTTTCAATTTCAAGGAAATACCTTATATTGATGGTCTCATAGTTGTAGCCAAGGCTATCCAGGGATTAAACTTTGGAAGCTTTGGAAACTTTGGGTCAGTACTATCCAGGCAAAATATCGTAACTTAAAATACTTAGCGCAGAACCCGGTTTATCCTAAGACTTTAGAGTAATCTATCGTTTTTTCTTATTAATACGTATTAAAATAAGCTTGGGTTGATAACAAAATACCTTCTCATATTGTAGATATTATGTTACATAGGCGTTTTTACTTATGTACTTGTGTAAATTAGGCCTTTATATTGTTGATTTATTATGCTTTTAGGTTAATGGACTTTCGTCTTTTCTAAGTCGATTATGGACGTATTCGTATTATAATTTAGAGCCATTTTGTTGATTGGTTTAAAAGTAATTATTATTAAATAACTTTTATTTGAACCTTCCAGGATAGCAAAGCTAGGTGAGACGGGAGATGTTTCCGAGCAAAAACTGTTAAAAAACAACAAATTATGATTTGATTATGAAAAAACAATCAGCTGAAAATGTATCCAGCAGTAAAATGTTTTTGTAAAAAAATGATAATTTAAGTCAAAAATACAATCTTTTATATGCTACTAACATTTTAATAGAGTAGAACTATGATTTTGAATAACATTTTTGATTACATTAAAATAGGAAGTAATGATCACCCAGCAACATTTTTACTCAAAAATTCTTTTTTTATACTTCTTAATACTCTACTTAATACTCTAATATTCTCTAATATTCTCTCTAATATACTCTAATATTTGGAAAAAAATACGTCTGCAGCAATGTTGTATATTAAAACAACCAGTCAAAAATGTACTACATCGTTCTGACAATTTTCAGTGCAACAAAGTACATTGTGCACCTCTATTACAGTTGTATGCAGAATTTAGCGGGTTCCTTAACCTTCAGCAACAACTAAACCATCTAACCCAAAAGAGATTAGTAATACGCAACTAAATCGTTTGAATAATTAAATGACAAACGAATTAACGAAAACAGAATCAAATAAGAGAGATACGAATCAGCCATGCCTTAGGGTAAAAGATCAACGTAGCCAAATAAGTGCTGGATTGGAACCCAAAAAGCTCACGTCATCCAGGTAGGTGAAAAAACATGTGGAAGAGAACCCTTGCTGCGGAAGGGTTCTCTTCTTGGCTGCAAACATGGGCAGAAGTTCAATATGTCCCACGCTCCTCGTTGAATATACAGCAATGAAGAGAAATTAGGTTAAAGAAAGCAGAGAAGTAGTACTCGCGCAAGTACTCAGATGAAGGCACGAATCATAAAAAAAAGATGGACTATGCATTGTTGGAAACGAGAAAGCAGACGAACTGGCCAAGAAAGGGGCTAGCATGACTATGATAGGCCCAGAACCGGCCTGAGGCATAGCAAAAAGCACCACCAGTAGACTGCTAAAATTTGGGCTTGGAAGCAAAGCCAAAAATACTGGCAAGAACTGCCCGGACAAAAGCAAGCCAAAGAACTCATAGTAGGATTCTCGCAAAAAAGACTCTCGAAGCTATTGAAGTTAAGCCAAAACCAACTAAGGATCTTAACGAGAGCCTTAACAGGCCACTGAAAGCTGAATAAACATCTGCACACAATAAACCTATCGACTGTCGACAGGTGCAGACTGTGCCAAGAGAGCCCAGAAACCCCTTTACACCTACTGGGGAAATGCGGCCCCTCAATCACAAAAGGTACCAGCTGCCAGGCAACTATCTCCTCAAGCCAGAGGAGATTAGAATCATCGCACCCAAAAAGATACTTAACTTCATCTACAGTACGGGACTAGAGGGCGAACTATAAGTGGATTTAAATGTACAATAGTTCTGGAAAGGACGCGGTACACAGGGGGCAAATCCCCCACATCCACTTACATACATAACATAACATACATGACAGTAAGTAGGTATATGAGAATTTGACTACTATGAAATTTGTGAGCCTCTTTCCAAGTTGCAATGTTTGCAATGTTGTTTTTATAAATGAACTTTCACTTGGTTACGCTATGTTAGTATTACGTACCAGTAACTTTTTTAGTCATCTTTTGCGTAATGGTAATGATGTAAAAAGTAGAAGGTTTTTACATTAACTTACGCAAGTCTGTTATTTTTTTAATACCTGAAGTTGAACGAAAAAATACTCATTTAATATTTCCCCTAAAAAAGTGAACTCTTCCTGGAGGAGTAGTTTTATTCTTCGGTCATCCCCAAAGCGAAGCGAAGAGACGATTTGTAGCGCCGAAACGTAGCCATGGGCGTCTCGTGAATGCGCCATTATCGACAAATTATTACCTCCATTATTATCTTTGTTGGAGTTTGGCGCGGTCACGATACAGGTCGCTTTGTGTAAGTAACGGTCGAGCTTTCACCCCTCCGCGGCTGCGAACGGAAGGAACTAAGGCGAGATTGTTATCAATCAAATTTACACGTGTTTTATACGCCAAATTATATCGCAATATTTTACGCTTGCCTAAAAAGAGTTTTCATGGAAATATTAATAAGGGTGCTTGCTTAGCAATATAAATATTTAAATCTCGATATCATGTAGCTTTATTTATAATGTTATTTAAAAAATCTACATATAAATAATATATTATAAGTACCTATTCTGTTGTAACGGCCATAATGATACGATGAGATGAGGTTAATTAGTTTGTTATGATTCGACCATTAACTTCGTTACTTGATTTAATATCTGACTCCATGATACGCGCCCACGGCGCGAGTAACGACCAACCGGCGAGCGGGTGTTGGCGATGTGCGACTCGGATGGAATAGCCTCGTGAAAGCGTCGACCTCCGTTCTTATAACCAACGCCGGATGGGAGACCCTCTACCTCAGCTGTGCCGCATTCGGTGCGGCCGGCTGACGTCATACTCGATCTGCTGACCGGGGACGCCTCGATGTGGCGTGACATCGCTCTGCTGATGTTAGAAACTGAGTGTGGACGACATGCGACCTTGTGACCCCCACACTGTAAATAAAGACTTAAAAACTTAAATCAACCGACATAAATACAAATGTGCAACCTAAAAACTAAAATAAAAACCATAAACTTAAGTATAAACCATGTTTCAAATGTGTCAAAATATGAAGTTGCATAGCATAACCGTGCGTTTCTGCGCCCGACTTCAACGTTTTGGTGGATCGGTTTTTATATTAACAATAAGAAGTTTATTGTGTTATTTTTTTTGGTTTTAGACTTATTTTGAAGTCGTTTTTATTTTTTAGTTAATTATAAAACTATACATTATGTAAAATAATATAATAAACACCTTAATTTAAATATTTTTTCGCAATTAATTAATAAATGAAGAAATTGAAACAAATATAAAATGCAGACAAAGAAGAGTCTCTCCTATAATATTTTGACATCTTTCGTAATTTTTACCTTGCGAAAATCAATCAGCTGGGACATTGCCAGAACTTACAACATCTCGTATCTTGGCTCCACTTTGCAAGAATTTATAATAATAATTAGGGGTTTATTTAATAATATGTGAATATACATTTTATATTTATATATAAAAAAAATAAAAACCATAATTGAATAAAATAGAAATAAACAAATAAAATAATAAAAAAACATTAAGGAATAATATATAAATTAATATACATTATCGTACAATCGTACCATGATACCAATGGTACATTTAATCATTTTAGTTTTAGTATCTAAGAGATATTATGGTTTTTCTATTATTATGGCGGTTTTATTTTTAATTTCATCCTACAACCAAAAATATTCAAAAAGATAAATAATGAATGTAGACATTTTTTTATTTTTGTCAGCGTGGGCAGATATAAAACAATAAATGTTCATTTATAATATAAAGTGGTATAAAGTTAAAATATAATAATATAAGTATACACCACTATTTTTACACGGTAAAAGAGGTAATATTAAATACTTTAGGATCTACATACGTTTATATATAATCTTCTAAACTAATAGCCGAATTTAGTACTGGGGTTCAATTTCGCCTAAAAAAAAATAAAGTGGTTCATGGCAAAACAAATAAAATTTTAATCAAGCTGAAAATAGAGGTCATTAAAGCTAATATTATGTCAGCTAACTATTGGCGCAATCTTAAAATTTGCACTGAAATTGTACCCCGCATATAACAATACATAATTACCGGGAAAAGTTAGTAAAATATCCCTAGTATTGGCTGGACTTAAGGTAGCTATATGTAATATAAGTAAATATCGAAACTATTTAATGATATTCCATAAACACTATGGAAAATTTGTTAATATTACAATTTTAAGTTCCCCTGAAGAAAAAACGTTTTTCAGTACTGTCAAGATTATGGCAACGTCTCAGAGTCGACGTGGATCATCGGCACTCGAAAAATTGGGTCGAGCTTTGCGAAAGTCTAAACGACCAAACAATAAATTAAACTCAAGCATAACAAACTTAGAATTGACTTTACGAAAGTTGGAATAAAAACTTCGGTTCCGCGATACTTTTTCATGGCGAGCTAAGTCGGCGGCGAAGTACCCGAGACAGGCGCCACGGAACTTCGACTACTTCGACTCTGAAAAGTGCAGGGAAACGTCCTCATCAGTCCTTGGAAACAAGCCACGCCCCGCAAATGGCTCTCTTGGACATTCACCGCAAACATTTAGGAAGGTGCACACTTTTTTTTATATAAATTATAATTTATTTGGTAGCGACTTCTTTGAACAGTCTATAAATTAATATACCAAACAGACCACTAACAAACAGACTGTAGAAACAAATCATTTGCACCAACTCTTTCTTTCACATTTTACATCATCAATAGTCACAGTTCTATCATTTTGGTAGTGACTTTTCCTAGCTCGCGTGTAGAATAAAGGGCTATAAGAAATAATAAAATGTAGTGGTTTCAATAATTACAATATTGAAACCATTTAACCAAAATTATGAAACACAAATCTTCGCATTTGGCTGGTTTATTTCAGAAATACCGAATATTTTATTTTATTATTATTATTTATTGTCACCAGATCATTATAATTTAACTTATTTTTCAATTCAAATTTAGATTTTTTTAATAAACAAAATAAAATATCAGCAACATAATGTTAAGTAAATAATAAAATAAAATACTACTATCCATCATTCGGTCAATAGCAGAGTTTATCTTTCAGTTAATATCCACCCACTAACAAATACTTGTCCCACATAAATCATCCTTATATACACACATTGTATGTTGTCATCAACATACAAATCATACAAACATACAAACATACAAATCATCTCTTACTTACAAATGAACCGTAATAATTATTATCTTTATTAGCTGTAAACTAGTCTCGTGTAGTTAAAGAAAATATTAAATCTAAGACGTCCGCGTCGTATGAGAAGTTTTTTCTTCTTGAAGAAAAAACTTCTTCTTCTTTTCTTCTTTCTTTGTTAATCTTGTTTAACAAAGAATTTCTGCTAATTATTTTGTTTTTTTTTCTTGATATATGTATATATATTTTAAGAGAGTTTTAAGTAAAGTTTCAACGTTTTTGAATTTGGCTTCCGGTTACACTTTTAGCAACCAACATATTAAATATCGCGTATCTTTGGCGTAAACGGTGTGTCAAGATCTACATTCCTTTAGATAAATAGCCAAATATTATATATACGACTAGATGTCCAATAGATGATAAAAGAAAAGGTTGATATATAAATAAAAAAATATAAAAATATTGATTAAATGATTAAGGATTGTAAGTAAATATGATAATTTAAGGTAACTTATGCATTAGGTTATTAAAAAAAATATAATGAAAATGTTAATATTAAAGTACAGATTTATATACCTATTATTTAGGAAATTGTTTAACTACGCGTAAAAGCGTATTTTATACGTATCGAATATGCATAGAAACTATTCGCATTCAATTGATGGAAGATTAAATATGCGGCAATTTGCTTTGAATGCCGACCCGAGCGACGCGACGTGACGCTTCGCGCGACGGGACTATACATAGTGCCACTACGCGAAAACAAAAGATGTCTGCTTGTTACAGGGCGGAGACAAATACCAGTGGAGCTTGAATAATGGTCACCGTCACGCGGGGATTTCCATTTGAAACGAGCCCCACTGTACTCCTGGCACTGTTTCATTAAGGCGAGCCCTCACTGATATTGTGAATAGACGTGCAATTCAATTTGGTTGCGGTTCTGATAGGGAAGGGGCTAATTATGTACGCACATTGCGCACAAATAGTATTTTTAGAATACCTATTCATTTAGAGAATTTATGAAATCTAAGTATCATATATGCAAGGGCGGATCTAGAAGACGTTTTCGGGAAAGGCACACGGGGGGAGGGATAAGTATGATGTTCCCCCTCCCCATTTTAAGCGGAGTCACCCCCGGAAATTTTTAAAAAGAAATGAGGCCATATAACACAGTTTTACTCTACTTTTGAGTGTTTTTAGACCCTAGCAAAAATACTTTAAATAGTGTTTTGTACCAGTATTTCTATTTCGAAACTCGAGAAAAATTCCCTAATTCTCAATCTTCTACAGTGAGAAATTAATATGCTACCGATACCTTGATTCATTTATTTTGTTAATATAATTATATTTTTTTCTTTACATTGAGAGTGACAGTCAACAACCCACGTTTCTTATTTTTTTTTTTGTTGTCACGGGAGGAGGGGCAATTTCCCTCAGTGTCCCCTCTCTGGATATAAAATATAATATTATCTTTGAATCAAACTAACAAAAAACATAATTTAAATTTGACAAAACTATCCAGTCTTGAAAATAATATCCCTTCAATATTATTTCATTAAGAAAGATCTCGTAACATTATATTTTAAGGTATATCATTTTACGATTTGCATAGTCAATTCAAGAATTGGCAATAAGACTCAAATATTTTAATAGGAGGGATTGATATGTTTTTGAAATAACTATTTTTTGTAATAAATCTGATTTTAATGCAAAAGCTTCCTCAGTTAATATTATTTAAAGTTCAAGGAATGGAGCTGACTAACTATATAATGGTAACCATGTGGGTTCTGGCATGGCGCCTTAAAATCTGTTTACCTAGCCGCTGAAAATTGCCCGGAGTGTTTGTGTCGGGAAAATGGTGCCGCGCTGTCAATTCGCCGCCATGGTGCGCTGCTATCCTTCCTGACATCTCGTTGCCTCAGCAAAACGGCAATAATTGTTAAATTTTTTGAAAAAAATTTAAATACGCAAAAAAGTAATGTGGGTGTATTACAGTTCGCTAGAGTTGCCCCCCCCCCCCCCTTAAGATAGTCGCAAGCACATAATTATTTTTATGGATAATAAAATCAAAATCCGGATAATTTACATTGTGTAACTAGTTGGTATAATAACAATACTAATTACCCAAAGTAAAACCCTAATACATAATTAAAATTTTATTTTTAAAAATATAGTAACATTTTCATATAAAAATGGGTGAAAACATACATAATTTTATTGTGAAAGGTCTTTCTTATGGATTTTTATACACCACCGATATTAGTTCCAAAAAGGTAAATAGAATATTAAAGATTTTAAGATACGTATAAAGCTTGCCGAGGAGCAAAGCGATCTATCCCAAAGGTTAATGAATATTAGTTTCCATTTCTCTTCTTCTACACACTTTGACTCATAGACCTCACATATACAAAATCTCACAGCTACGCCTTGTCTGTGAGTACATATTCCCTTTGACCAACATACACAGCGGCCATTAAAAGATATGGAGGAAAGCGACTTAATCTGAGTGTCGAAGCACGAGTCCTCCTTTTGTATCAGATGTGAGTTAAAGATGGGGAGCCCTAAGCCCTGAACTAAGCCCTGCCAGCGGCCATTTACAGGCTCTATAAATTTTCTTTTTTCCGTATAAATGAGTTTCCATATAAAAACCATTTAACGATTGAGAAACAATTTACTTTAACCCATCATTTTTTTTTGGAAAACATGTAAAATTATCAAAGAAAACTGCAGCACACACACAGTCACAGAGATCACAGTTACTAACTTCTTAATACTAGAAGATATAGAGGTGTCATAGCGGCTTGAGTCCTATTAACATTTGTTTTTAATTTGTACTTTAGGGAATAAATAACAATCATTGTATATTAAAAAAGATTTTTGTTTTAATAATTATTTCTTTATTGGCAAGACACCCACACTCAGTGTCAGACACATTTTGTTCATTAGAATGAAAATACACGTTTCCTTTTTTACTGTTTTCATATCCAAAAGCACAGTTACATTTATAAGAATATTATAAAAGTACTCGGAACAATTTTGAAATGTCAAAAAAATAAAAAATCGCCAAATTACCATTTGCTTGTAAAATCATACCTGTTCGTAGCTATGTTTGATAAAACTGTTAATTAACTATTAATTTATTGCTAGACAGTGGCTGTTATTATATTAATAATGTGCCTACCTAATACATACGAAACACATTAATTTGCATTATCTTAATTACTGCAAACTAAACTACATTTATTGGATTAGAATTCCTTAACTATATTAGAATGTCTTCATGAGTCGATGCGGGTTTAATTGTCGCCTGTCCGACCGCTGACTCCAACTTAAATCAAATTAACTTATCTCATCTGGACTTGGCTGACAAGTTTTTGCTCAACAATTACATTAACAACACATACACCCACAAGCCTGCCACTCTCAACGTGGTATAGTGAGTAGTGTGAGTAAGTTGATGTAAAATTCTAAACTTAATAATTGCAAATCCTATAAGATGACAAATCGCTGTTATTTAAGTATACCCGAAACCCGTGCCCGTACCCGTGTACCCGTTACTAATACACGAAAAAAAATTAAAACGTTCTACATAGTTAAGAAAGACTTATTGGGGTTTTTTCATTCGTATGGATTGTGTTGTCGGGGAGGCGCTATAAGGCGCAGTTCCGACAACAGGCAAACAACATCTCGCAAGTCTGTAACTGAATGTGTTTTTTTTTTGTTTATGTCTTTTTACTCAGTCGTTGAATATTCTCAACGGCGAAAATGACCTAGCCGAATTTGACCCACTGGGTTCACCCGACCTATTCGAACCCAGGACCTATGGATTTAGAAGCAGGCGACATTATTGCAAAGTTTACAAAATGATTGCCCACCTGCGTTTTATAGAAATCTATTTTATAACACGCACTGTTTAATAAAAGTGACATACACTGAAAAAAATATATAGAGCTCTGATTTAACCAAAAAGTTCAGTAGAATCATAATTTGTTGTGACAACTCAATATTAGTAGACACAACAGAAGTATATTTTAGTGAATACAATCTGTTCGATAGACTCTTACAGTACTGTTTTGTTATGTCTACCAAACCATCGGTTGAAGCGCGTTCAAATGAAAAGTTGTGTACAACTTACAAGACTATTTTGTAACTTTAACCAAACAATCACTAGTAGACTCGCAAACACACCTCGCGCTTCTTTCCTATTCCGCCATTTAAACTGTTAAGGTTACATGACTCGTTCGTTTGCGTGTACAAATAACTTAAGCTGACACTATATCGCCAGGATTTTCTTGTAGAACATACAGGAATTTTTACTCTGTGTAAAAAGAGGAAAAGAGAGTCTTGACTAGGCTTCTCTTTTCCGTAGCCAGGTGTAAAATGGTGTTACAGGAGTGTTTTTGAAGTACGTTCCAAAATTTTCCATTTTTCCTAACTTTTATAACCTAATATTTGCTGTCTTTCTTCGAGACGGCTAATGATTTATTTCTTAAAACATTTTAAGTGGATTGGAAATTCAGCTTTATACCTTTACAAGTCAGCGCACATAGCCTTTTGTAACTCTATTGGCGAATTCTCGAAATGCCGTTAAGAAGCACGATACTATCAAACGGAAATTAACTTTTCTCCGCTTCGGTAATCGTATTGTATGTATGAGAAAATAATATCAAGTTAGTTCTTTTAGGTTTTCGTATATATGTACATAAATATAACAAAACTGATATAACAAATAAGAAAGTTAAATATTTTTCATTTTACTAATTTCTTTAATTCTCTTTTGTTAAACGCTTTCAGAAATATTACAATTTATTTTTAGCTAGATTAGGGTCAACAATCAATCGTGAAGAATGACACCAACAGTAACTATAATGTATATAGTTTTTTTAATTACTAATGACAATTTAATTTAATAACACAAATTTAATAATACATTAAATTAATTTAATAATACAATAAATTAATTTAATAATACATTAAATGAACACAAAATGAAAAGTTCTACATGGACTGCGGATAAGGTAAGTACTAAGGTAGACTTATAATAGCATTGATTTTCTAAAACATACGCATACATGTACATCAGTACATATATAATGTTTAATAATATTATATAATAATGTTATATAATATTGTAATGTTTTTAAAATTAGGAAAATATTGGTAGTATAGGTATGTTTATATTATAAAACAGATAAACATAATATATGACATTATAATATAAATTACAATAAATCTACTTATATAGTATAAATTGATACATAGAAATTATATAATAAATATTAGAGAAATATATTGGATAAAATTATATTCAAAGAGCCCTGGGTTTAAACGAAAAGTAATCATCAAATATAAGTCAAATACCTTTACAACTATACTCGATATATATATATATAGATAATTGAGCTACATTTATGCCATATTCTTGGTAGCTCGTTGTGTATACCTCCATAAATATTCTCAGCGACGAAAAAAGACCTAGTAGGGATTCGATCCCGGTACATTTGGATTTTAGAAGCAGGCGCTCATATAACCAGGTCGTCCAATTAAATATAAAAAAAATATGTATATTTTTCGTTCTTTTCGGTTTTAAAAAATTCACGACCTAAAAATGTTTCCGATTCAATTTTCAATCCATGATTTTGTGTTGTGATATTCATAAATATTCACGGTTTGCATAATCAGTTATTCCGTAACAGCTCAATCGCAAGCTGTCATAATAACTCAAACGCAGACTTATCGTTGCGAATTTTTCGGCGTCAAACATTAAAACTTCCCCGGTCCCAATTTTTTTCTCTATCGCGACCACGTGAATTACGGTCGCTTCGCTTACATCCCTCCTCCATCAGCTCCATGCCTCCAGCCTAAATACATACCCAGTGCCCACCCTCCTGACCCACTTACAAATTACAAACAAGGGCCACGCTTCCATAAGCGCACACAAAGAAAATCATAATGTTTGTTTGCGGACATAATGGAAACTACCACAAAATGTACTCAATGTTTTTAATTGATAACCGAAAACACTGAAAATTTGCCCTTAATAAATAGTTCCAACTCGTACGCATATTTTATTGTACATATGCACCCGTTTTAAAAATTTTATAGATAAATGTTTAGAGCTAAAACAAATTATTTGAAGAAAACTCTTTTACCTTAAGGTAGATTGGCCTATTAGAGTATAAGCTGTATGTCATTTTTTGGCATATTATCTTTTAAATAACATGTTATCTACCTATAATATAGTGATTTAAAAATGATCGAAAAAAGAATCAATTATTAAGCTACATTTAAAATATGTGTATATTATTATTTTTTTCGTCTGTTCCCAAAAATATTCAAAGAAATCCTTCAGAGAAGAGAGCCGCGGCTTCAGGTCGGCACGTGCGCCGAAAGTTTGAAGATCCATCGGATGCTGAGATGCGCCCGGAGGCAAACGTGATCTCGACTTATTTTTCATCTAGCTCTTACTCGCTCGCGTCCTAAATGAGATAATAAATTTTCAACGTCTTTCCACAGCCCGCATTGACAACGAGAATATATTCAATAGTTATTCCATACAGGGAGCATGCTACATTAAACCTTGATGAGAGAATTAAAATAATATGATTCGTGTCTAGACACTATAAAGTTACTCGTAGGTGCCCGCGGTAGACCCTTTTTAAGGCACAATTATACAACCCATTAAAATAGTTATTATTTTACACATGAAAAGGACATATCAGGAGGTTTTATTGGGCCGTGAAATATATTTATTTATATGCATATATTATTAATACTTACATTTATAATATAGTTATACATACACGCAAGTAAATATATTAAATAAAAATATACCTCATAAAGTGCACATTGAAATATAATAATAGATAGGTATCTATAGGTATACTTAAAGCAGAAAATAAACACAATTAAGAATAATATACTTAAAACCATACCTATGCAATTATAAAAAAACATTAAATATTATAAATGTAGAGTATGGGTATTTTGTCGAATTAGTGAATATTTATAGTGAAGTATGTTCAATAATTTGTTTAATTTGAGTCTACTTGTTTCTATTAGTCAACTATTTAGTTTTTTATATGAACTCTGTGAGAGTTTATTATCCGTTAATGTTGACAGGAAGTAAATTATACTTTTTGGGACCTAAGAATTTTAGAGACCGCTAGACAATTTTTATTTTGTGATCTTGTATTGTGTCTTTGGCTCAGTCTTTCAGCTTTATTTGTCAACGTTTAAAAAGTGATATATCTATTAAAACTTGTACACTTCTATCCATCTAAATTGGTAAAATGTTTATTGCGGCAGCTCATTAGCGAGCAGTCAGCGATGTATCCCTTAACGGCCGTAACAAAGTTCCCGAAAACACGTTACCATAAAGCCTGATTCTGCAGCGGCGCAAACGCGCGCGCGCGCTGCATAAATCGCCCTGGTCTCCAAGCACCATAAGCAATTACTCGCGCCACCGTTATTTCCAAACCAGAACAGGAAACCGCCCGGAGAGATACGAGGTTGGCGCTGAACCGCGCGCCATTCCTTCCTTGGACGATTCTTAGATAAACTCCTAAGTATTAATTACTTTTACGTAGTAGAATGACGTTTCTTATAAAATTTTCCTTTTTCAAATTATATCAACAATTGCATTCTTAAAGTAATCTTAGAGGACATATTTTAATGGGACCCTACCCGGTCAAACATTGTGTGACTATCTTATTTGTGGTTATCTAGGCTTCTAAAGAATTAAATAGTTAAAACTATAAAAGCATTCCAAAGACACAAATTCACCAAAGTTTTATAAAACAAATTGATCAATGAAAGAGAACTCTCAAATTGTTATCAATGACCAACGAACGTCAACGAATTGCCAACGACATAAAAACAAAACGGTATAGAAGGCGTACATGTAAGGTTGAACCGTGGTCATAGTATGAACACTTCGCTAAGCGCCGCGTTGATAAAGATCCCTCATCTCTTCATAACCATGTTGCAAGCATGTAGTTCTTCCTATCTTACTTAAACAAGTTTCAATTAAACAACTACTTAAGTTTAGCCGATTATTCCCTATAATTATCTAAGATTGCATTCAATATTGCTATCATTTCATCGAATTAATTACTTCTTCTTCATACGTTGGAGTACGTTTGTATCACACTTACGACAGATACAACGACCGATTGAAAATCGCTTGTCGCTAATTTTAAGGTAATGCGCGTGAAACGAAATCGTTACATCGCTCATAACTTTGGACCCTTTAAATAGCAATAAACAAAACAAATAGGTAAAATAATAGATTTTAATTGAAAAAACTTTCACCTGTTCGGGAAAAGCTGATCAAGGCTGAAATCTACAATTTTTAAAAATAAACTGAAGTAAATACATTTTTAACCGCGTTTTGCAAGTTCACGCTCGAGTGAGACGGGAAACATTTGCTAACCAGAAAACTACCGACACCTGCTGGGCATTTGAAGAACTTTAGCATCTGACAGGTAGTATTACTGACAGGTAGTGAGTCTGACAGTAGACAGGTAACTTATTAAAAGGACCTGTTCAGAGCCTCTGACTAATAGTTCCATGCTTATTTTTATAGTAATAAAAAATATATATATAATAATTTAAACACCCTTGTTGACGGTATTGTAACTAAACTGAAACTGATAGCTTCGACGTTCATTAATCTATATGGACCTAGCGATGTTTTATACTATGATCCTTTCATATTTTCTTTTTTTTTTAATTATTATTTCTTAAAATAAGTAATAGCAAAGAATGTACTAACAGTTTCTACCCACGCAAACGACATAGGAATACGTCACGTCCGGCATACAAGATGGGGTTGATTCACGTGTCGCACCTCCACTTCCCTCCCCTCCATCTTTCCCTCCGTCGCCAGTCGCCAGGCGACGCAAAGGGATCTGCTGAAATGTGCCAATGGAGCGATTGCACGAATTCACGCCGAGTAAATAAATTGTCGCCTAAGTGAAATCCACAAGCGGAGAGGTGAGCGCACTTAAGCCGCCGCCTCGCATTGACATATTCAAAATACTTTTTACTCTGACAGATAATACGAGCGTAGTGGGAAATGTGCGCCGTGCGCTCTATTGAATATGAACGTAATAAAAATAAAACTTTTACTGTCAAATATATTATGGCAAACTCTTTACCACCATACGTAACCTCAATACTATTCATGAAAATATTATATCTAAATCTAAAGGAAATTAATTTTAAAATAAATCTATGTAATAATTAAAAATATGAACTTTAATAAATTATATTATGGATAAAACTACTATTTTAATAGTTTAGATTTAAAACCTGGAAAAAAATAACGAGACTGGAAAGATTCGCTCAAAAGAAAATGTCGAATTTAGGTAATGCAATCAATTACTAATAAAATTATTTATTATCTTAGCACACTATTTTCTCCTATTTTCCACTATATATAAACCTACATCTTTTGAAGTAAAAAAACATTAAACGCTCTTGTTTTGAATTCTTGACGTATTTTAATTACTCTTAAATTTTTTTTTCAATGTCCTTCGCGTGCCGCGCACTCTCGGGGGGTTGCTGACCGACCCACGCCATGCGTTCAACGGTGTTCTCAGACATTAAAGTGATTTCTATTAAATTTTGAATTTGTTATTCTCGTAATTAAAAAACATTTTTTCAATATTTTTGCAGTTTAATGTTTAATTGGTACCTAATATACATCTAAAAGAACACCAATGCATTTTAAATACATCCTTTATAAATCTTGACTTCACATTTCCAATTCTAAAAAAAATCCTTCAATGATTTAACAGATAAAATAAGTAAAAATAAAATCTTTGTGCTCAAGTGGTATACACCATTTTTAATATATGCCCTTGCAAAATAATGTAGTATATTATTTGCAATAGTGTTAGGTGTAGGTTGGTATGTGTGTATAAGAATAAAGCCTTTCATATTATTATTATAGAAGCGATACTGACGAATACTCACCCTAACGATACACCCACAATATCGCTCTAAGCACCCTAATACCCAGCCAACAGGCCGTGAAAGAACGTCTTAAAATTTAACTATAACTTCGCCTTTCTTGGCCTCACAAGAAGGCGACTTGAAGGGTTTCTTTCATATTAGGCGGTAAGCTCCTCAAAGTAAAAGAAATATGTCATCATAATAAATTTAATGATTCTGACAAATATTTATGTTTTATTATTGTATAGCGGTAAATGTAAGTCCATATTAAAAAAAAATGTAACCTATTTCAGTTTAAATTTAGGACATATTTTTTTTAAATACAATTTTTTTATTCTATTTGATATTTTTTTGCTTATAAAGTTTTTGCTTATAATATTGCTTTCTAAACTACAAAACTACATGTTAAGCGTCAATCGAATATCTAGAAAAAAAATAAGCGCTCTATAGAGGTTTAAATCCAAACTACATGGAGTATAAGTTAGTAGTTCTACATAAAGGCATACGATGTTATCGACTTACTCTGACATTGTGAACGTCACTGACACATTTGTCAATGTCACCAAATAGCAAATCACTCCACCCTGAAAAATCCTAGCAGTCCTGGTATAAGTTTTCACACATCAATAAAATGCGCATGTTTACCCCTTGAAGGTAATATTTTAGTTCAAATAAGCTTTCTTTACCTATTCAATACAGCTGCCTGGGTACTTATTGTGTTGGAAAATTCCCCTGAATGCACAGACGACATTGATGTTTTATTTTACTACTCAGTCGTCTTTTAAACAAAATTAATAGCGCAATAGCAATTAGCGTTGATCTTTACAATGTAAATATAGTAGCGATCGCGAAACGTGAGAAAAATAAAGGTCCATTGGCAGCTGCAAGATTTTCTACCTGCATTACGATTCCGCTCACGTTCCGTATCCATCATTCAGGTGTGTTTGCAGCATCGCAGCATCCCAGCATCCTGCCATTCATCGCTGAAACGTGAATTTTAGACGAACACTGCGCCCGTAGACGTGATCGACGATCGTTGTAACAGTACTACATTTCAATAACGTTGGTAGATACGCGAAGGGACCTAGTAGTTGAACCAAAAATCATTCTCATATTTGTATAATATAACCACTAACCCAGGTTTTTTTTTACTATTTTTTTATCATAAGTTGCATTTTACGAAAATTCAATTCAAAATTAAACAAATATTACCTTAATGTTTACTGTTAAAACTAACATTTGTGCCGGTAAAATGAATATGAATGCCCATGGTGTCTTGTATTTTAATGTGTCTAATTTTTTTAATTTAATTTTTTTTTCTAGCTTAATTTAAATTTCAGTTATTTAAAAAAATAAACGAGTACAACTAGTACAACTATTACAACTCTTGAGTAGTACAATATAACTATGTAATATATAAGTGTTATTAAATAGCTTAATTAAAGCTACAAGCGACTGTTACATTGTACAGATGTTTTCTGCCTTCCTAACTAAGCAAATCTGTACTAAGGGAGGCAGTTGGGTTTGTTGCCTAATGTGCCACTTTAGTCATCTGATCGATGCTATCATAATATGTAAAAGCTATAAAAAATATAATCTAAAATAAATACCAATCAATATCAATAAACAATAAATGCATATACATATTATATTTTCATTACAAAAAATAAAACCAATATTGATATAAAAACATAATTATATACACAAATATAAATTAAATATAAGATTAAATTTATACTAAATATTGTAATGTGTACAAGTTTCTTATTGATAATAAAAATGACATTAAATATTATGTTCAGCATGCTTAAAGTTTAGCTGTAAAAGTGTTATTTGATATATATTTTAAAATAACACTAGAAGTAACGGTAGAGGGTGGGTGGGGGGGAGCATGCTTAATCATTGAAAGTTTTGTACCATCAACCATGCTAAAATGTAAAAAAAACATTATTCTCACAATGAAGAACTACCATTCTATCAATAAATTGAAATATTTTAAACGATTAGGCAGAACTGTATACCAATTATTAATACCAATAGACCATTAAATTTTATATTTTTGTTATTATTATTATTAACTAATAACAATACTTAATAGCTAATATTTAGCTATACTTATACTGTAGAGTTCAGTGGGTGAGTTAAATCGCGTCCATCGGACATTGCACTCATGATCATGCATAAAATATTAGTCCTGTTGGCGATCATCGCCATACTTTATTACAAAGTTTGAGCATAGTATAATGTATATGGGTATAGGGTACTGACTATACAACTTATATACTAGTATATATGACAAACCTTAAAACCAATAAATAAACAACGTTCAAAATAATTTATTCAACGGGGATCATCATCATATGACAAGTATTTTAAAAGCACGGTGTTTTAAAAAAACGCCACACAAAATAAACAACATTTTAAAGGATAAATAAATAATTTAATTGAACAGCAAGTATTCTTAAGATAAAATATTACGAACATATTCTAAATTATCGATACACTAATAAGTAGTAAGAATTTAGACCGTATTAGTTTGAAGTTATTTTATTAGCAATACGCTTGTTATAAAATAAACTGTTTATTTAGGTAGATCGATATAATACCTAATTTAATAAAAGATCATTAAATAAAACAATTCAATTTTAGATTCTTAATACAAAATAAAATATTTCAATTATTTTGTATTGTTGCGTAATTTAAAAGAAGTTTTGGGCGAAGGTGTGTTCGTATTTTTGGTTTGATTTTTTTTGTTTTTTTATATTATATATTGTCTCATTATGGTGCAAGGTATTTGTCTTTAAGTTAGAATAATCATTAGTAATATGGTATAGAACTCTAAAAAATATCGAATATTTTATTTGACGATGTTATTAATGGAATAAAACCATAACATTTTAGATTTAAAGAAAACTTTTAGAATAAGATATATTTTCTTAATATAGTAACCTTTTTTACCTTGTAATTTTTATCCAAAATACAAGTAGGTTCCTCACTACATGTTTTTAAATTTTGAACCGTGCAATTTTTACTTTATTTATCATATAATTTTATTACTGAGGAACGCAGATTTGATAACTAATGAGGAACGTAGAATGGAAAATTTTGGTAACATTTAAAATTTCACAAATCCAAATTTATTTTTCATGTTTTTCATTTTTCACAAACGAAAGGTATACAGACATCCGAATTATGCAAGTGAACCTTAAAACAGTAAAAATAATGTTCATACGCGCCCAAAACTGTCGATCGCGTAGGAAGACAGAAACAATTTATTAGCAGCGAAACAGTGAGAGCGGTCCAATATTTTTTAACGACACGACTATAAAATGCACACGGCTCATTGGAGGCAACTCGAATTGATGTCGGTGGTCGCCTGAAATATGAGCCATAAACACTAGAAAATTTGCCGCTCTTCGTGCAACACTACAATATTAAGTTGTAAATGCACTTCAGAAAAATACATTATGCCCTGTTAAAAATTACTGAAAAACGATTCTCACTATGGGTGTCGTAGATAAATACACCATATTCTCAAAGACAAAGAGGACCAGACAGATTTTAGATAATTAAAATGAGTTCACAAATCCTTCAAAAGTAACAAAAGTAACAAAAGATTTTTGATGCCTAAATTCTTATTTACAGGAATTTTTCTGTTAAAATAAAGTAAATAAATTTATAAGTAACATTATAAATTGACACATGGTGAAACATTATAACCCCTTACATTTTTCTCAAAAAATTATACCTAACTTAAACCAAATATAAAATAAAAAAGGTATAACCACATATTTCTAAGAAACTACAAAAATATCTAATTTTGCGACTTTTAGTGGTGAGTTAAAAAATGCAATCCAAAAAATCAAGTTTTAAAATAATCAAAAAATAGTTGTAGCATTCGTCTACTGAACCAATTGCTGCGGGTTTGAATTCGTACATAATCACAGTTTTTTAATGCATTACAAATTTAATTTTTATACAATAAAATGGGCAATCTCTTGTCATAATATTTTGACTAACCAGCCATTCGGTGTAGTTTATAAGTAGGTACTTAAATACTTTCTCTAATTCAATTTCGGACGGAACGGATTCCGGGTGCCTTGGAGATGGTTCAGCTTCGATAGGTCTCGGATGGCAACAATTGGATCATTCCATTTAGATAATTTTTCGAATTGTACCGCAGAAGTCAAATTGTACAGCAATGTTCCGCCCGTCTCTCGCCGGAAACGCCAACTGGAGGCAATAAAAAATAATGAGCGGGGAAAAGAGTCGTCTGTAAGCGAATAGGTTGTACCGTTCATATTCCACCTCTTCGTGATATGTCATCATGCTCTCACTTTAAGGGTATTTTACTCGCTAAATTGGTGGCTCTGTTCCAGTTTGCTCAGCTTAAACAACCAATTTAGCCCTTTGGGCTTGGTGAAAAACATGCACATAAAACAATAACATTTATATAAAATAGTTTGTTTTTATGATACAGCTAGCTGGCTGGCTATAATGAAGCCCTTCTGAGCGCAGTTCCGATTGCCTAGTTATCATTTCCTGGATAGAAGGTAAAATATTTGTTGACCCACTGAGGCTCGAACCGACCTCTGAATGATAACCATGCCAAAAAATAGATATTGGTGATATAAACTGTAAACCATTAAGCATCCTATCACATACAAATTTTAATCAGAAGTTATCTTTTAATCAAACTTCAAAAATGACGTTATTTTCGAATGACGCTTACGGTACGAGCAATTAAATTTGGTAGCGTCGCAATTTATGGCGACATAAAATTCCGTAGCCCTAAAGCGGATTCATGCAAATTAATACAAACACTCTCAATGCTGACATAGAAGAAATTGAAGGTAGGCAAGTCGTAAACTTTCATTCAACTCAGTTTTAAATCTCTCTTGCTGCCCGTGCCGGTTTATTCTTAAAAAATATTTTTTTAAGATTATTATCTTCACCAGAGCCCGCTTCTAATAATACTGTCATATACATTTTGTGATTATCGAGATTTTGCGCGAAATTGCGCTTATCGAGGATTTTATTAATATATACCTACATAAAGATTTATTACATAGATATTTATATCTACGTAACTTTGGAGTAGAGCTAACTTTAGTTAGCTCTACTGCAAAGTTTCGTCCGATACCCCCTTAAATAATCCTGATAAAGTTGAGTTCCTGTACAATATATTTTATTTTCAATAATTATATATCCTATCACAAACATTTTTTTTAAGTAGTTAAAATATTATTTACTTAGATTCATTAAATATTTATTTATATATAATTTTAATATTAAACTGATAAAGAAAATATGAAATAATAAAAGATCATTCATTTTTATGGATTTTCTACTGGCATTGGTAAATGGATTTATTTTACATATTTAAAGGGGTAACAGGATAATAGGTAAAAATACAGATCTATGCCATCTAAATGGTGATAATTTATTTACCTTTTTTGTTTTTAAAAAACTAATATATTATAAATGATCATTTTCACATTTAAAATCTAAAACAAAAATCTTATGCAAATTTTATTTATACCATTTATCTCAAATCTATCATAAAAGTAAATTAATTACATAACTGGAATGTTTTCGTTTTCAGAAGAGAGTGACCTCAAAAAATGCTATATCGTAAACCTAATGATATTGTTTTTTTTTACATAATATTAAAATTAATTAATTATTCCCTTGATTAATAAATTATCTTTAGTAAATAAATTACATTACTTCAAACTCTTCTATATATCTCATTTAATACTTCTGAAAACCTTTAAAATTCGTATTTTGGTAGCATTCAGGTATGTGGGCACCTTAAACCAATCTAGCAGGTTAACAGAAGCCTTACCAGGTAAATTAATAAGGACGTTACTCAGTGATTCCGTTTGCCATACAGAGTTAGTATTGGTTGTATGTGGTTGTAGGTATTTCAGCAGACGTATTGGTTTCGCATTCTAGCAACCTCATTGCTCGCACGTAATAAGCCTTCGAAGTTTCGTAACAGATCTCCCGTTTGAGCAGGGATCGTAAGCGGGTCTCGTGGCAGTTCGAGACAAGCAATAGGCGAGACATACAATACCTACTAAGTATACATAAACACTTACATGCAATACTGAATTCCAAATAAGTTTCTGGGAACACGTTTAGAGTGACAATCCAAAATTGGAACCGCGAAATGAACGTGCGTACGTATGAAATTAAAAACCAGAAAAATTACTTTAATAATATTGTAAAAAGTTCTATTCTAGTAATATGTCAGATCATTCAAATCTTTCCTGTTTGTAGCAATTTTCTACTTTCTTATTGTGATTAGTTTACCTTGGTTACTTTTATCTTAGTCAAAAGTTCTATAATAGTCAACAGACAAGAACACCAAATATATATAAAAACATTGATTATGCGTCAATTTAATGAAACTTACGAAAATAACATAAAACAGTAAATAATAGTAGCATTTAACAAATTAATAGTTGACGGGGGCGCCAATATCCCAGCCCCTGGCCCTCGCCTCTCCTCTTGGGGATGTTAGCGAAGGCACCGTGCGCTGACGGCAGATATCCTACGGACCTGGTCTTAACCAGTCCGCAAGCCTCTCTCTTTGTTGCCGGGACGATCTATTGTCTTGCAATACTTGACGCCGTGTTCTAAAGTGGCCACTCTCGGAGGTTTATCCGAGAAATTTAAAAGTTAGTCTCAACTGTCTATCAAACCCACAGCCCGCGTATCTGAATCACTTCCTACTGGTTATAACCGGGATTTGTTGAATCTCAAATATAAAAACAAATAAAACTTATTTATTCACAAAAAAAATATTTCAAAAATTACACTTGTTTTTAAAATACCTAAGCCTCGGGAATGCAAAAAACGATCTAACTCCCTAACTTTTGCCGCGACCGCGTCGGAGTTATAAATAACGCTCTTACTCCCTAACTTTGCCTCGACAATAGTAAAAAAGAAGCTTTTATTTAAGTGTTTGAACGCGTATACAAAATTTCGTGTCTGTGCTGTTAACCGTTGAGGAGTTCCTTCGTCTGGAGCCATTCCTGGGAGTGGTATCAGGTCATGCTTACCATAAAATACATTTTCTTCGAACCTGACCAAGATGTCAAATTTTAACTCCGTAGATTAAGAGGAAGTGATTCTAATTCAGCTTGAAAGATTTGACCTAAACCGACATATTAACATTGCAAGTTAAATAAAAGCTTGTAAAAAGAAGTGACTTTAGCGACTCTGTGGTATTTTTCAGCTGATCTGTATATAAGAGTTACAGAGGATTTGAAAACTGATATTTTATGATAGAGACCGTAATTTTATAATCTGTTATCTTTTTTGCGTTCATTTTTTTATATAAATTTATAGATGGCCGTATGTATGATATTATGATGTTCGAAATTTGTATTTAGAAGCCCTCTAAACCTCCTGGTGCCTTTATTAAGTTTGATTATAAGTAATACTAAGAAATTTCTTGATAAATTATCCAAGTTCCGACCGATAAACCTGCCTTATCTGAAATTAGCTCTCAACTTGCTAAGCAAACTCACCTTGGTTTGAATTACGACCCTTTTATTATAAATCAATTAATTAGGAAAAAAAGAATTGGATATCGTTCTTTTTAGAACAGTCCAATATTTTTAGTGGTAATAAAACTATATTTATAAGTAGGTTACGACAAAAGAAATTTTCATCTGCCAAACCCAGCAATTTATCTTAGCAAACTTCTAAACATTGAGAAATAGTTCTAATTAAATATGGCAGGTGTTAAGGATGTGTAAATATGTATTTTTCAAAAAAAATGGGAAAACATAATATAGACTAATCGATATCAACTTAATTATACATTTTACAATATTAACATATAATAAGTATGAAGATTATCAGCGAGCGGGGGAACCGTAGAGAAACTATTTCCCTAAAAGCGAAAAGGGACAATACACACAAGTGTTGTAACTAAATTTAAATTTTATTCGAGGTTTTTTTTGCTCGCTTATGAACTGATCTGTCAATCAAGAGTACGTAAATTAATTTTGTGTTTAAGTTTTTTTTTTAAAGAAACTATTTCACCTATTAAACTGTAACGCCGTTTGCAATTGTTAAAATAATTATGAAAATTTAATTAAATATCTATTTACAATATATTTATATATATAAAAATATAAAATTATTCAAAATAAATTCCTATACTTTACAATCAAGTGATCTAATTGATTTTAATATTGGAGCCAGTCAAAAGTCAAAATATGTATTTCAGCTATGTGGGCGTGTCTTTGTTCGGGTCATCCCAACTGTCTGTAAAAAATGAATGTTTGAACCGTTGTCACGTCCAGACCTAATATAGTTTATAGTCAAGGGTCAAAGGGGGGATTTGATCAAAGGTCAAATTTAATTGCTATTGAATGTAAGCCAGAAATACGAATTTTACAGGTTTTCAAAGGCGTTAGGAGAGATAACCACACAAGATATTAGTAATCTAGTTTATTTAAATTAAAGATAATTTTGTATTCTAGGGAAATTACCTAAGAAAATTTCATTAAACACCGCAAGAAATATTAAAATAAAAACAAAACACCCATGTTTTTGAAAAAACCATTTTTTTAAGTCACCCGATTCTGAAATTAGAAATGTCCCATATAAAATAAATATAATTAATCTGTGATGAAAAAAGAATCGTGGAGGGATTTACCTAAATGGATAGAGACAACATGGTATAACAACATAGAAATAAAATAAGAAAATTTGCCTAAAATTTATTTAGATTTTTGATTTAGTATTTAGTATTTAAATATGAAAATGATAATAATTTATGCTGATAGTTTTTAAATTTTCAGAAAACATATGTTTTTGTGTTATTATTTTAAAAAACTAATCCGTTATTTTTCAAAAAATAAACTAAATGCTATCAATGTTTCATACATAATGGTAAGGCGCGTTTTGTGTTCATGCCGTCATAGAGTTTTACACCTTTCCGTTTATAGTAAAAGGTTTCTTTTTGCAGACAAGAATTTGTAAGTCAGATCATTCAAAGGTGTCCTTCGTTCACGTAGGTGATTCATTCAATACAGTAGTATCCTTTACGATTCCGCTGTATGTTAAATATGTCAATGTCTATATTTCTCTTGCAGTTGTTAGGAATTGTCTTTTTTCCTATAATCCTAACCTTATTAATTTTATATTTGGGTTGGCCTTACTGTAGCATTATTTACGTACATATATATATAAATATCGTCAAACATTAGGTACGATATCATGAAACATTATGTGTGAATGTAATTATATGAAATAAATAAAAGATAATTATTTTCAGTTGACCTACGCTTATTGAAAAATAAATTTTTCAATATTGTTTAAAAAAATAAATTATGAAATATAATAAAGTCAAATACTTCAATTAAGTAATCATACACCGTGTTCCAAGAGCATTCTCGATGAAAAAAACAACTAATTATAGGTCCTGCGATTTCTAGTGTTATTTGTTAGGAAACTATATAAAAATTCATCATGATTACCGAGAAAAAAATGTAAACTTCACGTAAAAATAGTAAAAGGATGTGAATGCTTAGCTGCAGCCGTATGCTGTAACGGTGTTAAGGCCACCAACGATCGATGCAGCATTGAAATTCGCACACTGACCAAATGTGATACCATCTGTTAAAAAATATAATCAATTTTGGGATGTTTTTTTTCGCATTTTTTTCATATCATTTCTTACTCATAATAGGTTTCACAAAGACCCCCTTAAATTGTATTGCGACATCCTGTATAAATGATAAACACGCATAATTATCTTGTTTTCATTTTTACATAACTATTATTTTTATTTTTATCAATCGCACTCATAACATGACCGCAGTGCTGGCTGGTCTTAAGTGCGAGTCAAAGCCGGGTGCAGACAGTTAATGAAATAAAAATAACAGCCAAAACCCTCAAAGTAGAAGCGGGCTTAAACCTAAGGGCGTATTGTATTGCACTTGTTCACTCAAGCATATTCGGATGCGCTGCAGCATTCATTGTTCAGCAGTCTGTTTTACGTCAGCTCACCGGCTGAAATGCCTTTAGTATATAATGCTCATTTTACATATGCTGCGCAGGAATATTTATATTTTTGAATCTCCCTTTGTGTAAAAAAACTAATAACAGAAACAGTAAAGAATATGACAATATATAGGTACTCGTATTATATTCCTAGTTAAAGGCTAGACTTGGCAAAAGCATTTGATACCATAGACTGAAACAATGGTCGACGGACATCAAATGTGCACGAAAATTACTTTTGATGACCAGCTATTTTCATGGAAAAAAACAGATACCTAGTTAAAAAAACTTTTGGTCACAAGTGCGATGGGAACTTAAGTATTCATGTTTGTGTGACATGGAGAACACAGGGCAAGTAATTTTATTTGCAAATGATACTGTTCTAATCTTTTTAGTTGTTATCCGAGGTGGTTATTAGGTTATTTTACCTATTATATTAAGTATTTATTATTATTTAGGCAATTACCTAAAATTCATTGGAACCCGGAATGAAAACTATTCCCTACTCTTAACATTACCAAGTCTAATGAATTAATAACATACAACAAATAAGAACAAAAAACACTTATCTCTTATGTAGTTAACTTATTTACAACTGAAACAGTAAAAATTAAACAGTATTATTTTAATCTCATTTTTGCCACACTCTGGTTGATTCATTTTAATATTGGACGAAACAAATATACAAAAAACACAGATCTGACACTTTTAAAGTATTCTATGAATTTATTTATTAAATTTATCAGTTCGTATTGCCAGAAAAAAATTGTGATTTAAAGACTAAAGACTCTAAAGTATTAGTTTTAGTTATTTTTTCTGCCAATATAAACTTATATATTTAATAAAAAAATCACACGACACCAAACTATCCACTATGTAAAAATATATTATTGTTTTGTATCCATCATTAAAAATGAAGCAACCAAATTGTGCCAAAAATGAGGTTAAATAACTCTTGAGAGCCGACTGTCTGCGCCTTAAGGTGGTTTCCTCAGATCCATATATTATCAAAATGGATCGATTTATTGATGAAATTATTTTAAGTTTAAAAGCCGTATTTGTCATGCTTGTAATTCGACTCAAATAAAGCCTGCGTAGCTAATTCATAAATTGGAATGACACGACGAGCAGAAATTGCGCAACTCCGTCGTCGCTCATAATACTTATTTAATAATGAAAGGTGAGTCACCTGTTATCTCAGTCTCTGTACATACTCGTATATCTATCTCTCTCGCAAGCTGGAGTACAAATTTAACCCTCAAACATAGGTTTCAAACACCCAGACTGAAACGCTGGAAGAAATAATTAATTTATCCTTATATTTAAGGAGAAACGTATTTACAGTTGACCTTGAAATTAGGTGCTTTCCTTAAAGAGCGTCTCTTTGCGCGGCAGCAAGCAGCAAGGTTTCTATTTAATTACAGCTTCAAATAAGAACTTAAAAAACAAACTTTTCTATGTTTTAGAGCCTTCATTTGCCATTAAATTACTATTTTTTCTATGGGTCTTATGTCTTTAAACTTAATTCAATTCAAAGAGAACAATTCAATTCAACTAAAAATGAACTAAATATTAGAAACTATTCTGAAAAATGAACTATTAGAATGAACTATTATCATTCATTAAATTTCTCAGAAATTGAATTGAATTTTAAAAATCTTTCTTTACTAAGAATTATTTATGATTAAATAACTGATAGTCAAAAAATACCAGAAAAACGGGTCTAAATAAATCGAAATTAATATTAATCTTTTGGCTTCACCTTAATAAAAATGGGTGCCTTTCGTGTTCTCTAGTTCTCAGCGAATTGGTAAACAAGTTAAAAATATGTAGTTCGACTTGAGTTGGTCCTACTTTATTTATTTATTTATTTTTTTGACATTTGCTAAAATCAATTTAATTTCACACGTTTGGTCCGATAATGTTACCGATATTTAGAGCACTTTATAAAATATTTGTAAGCGCCTAATGCCAATAAATCGCGTTGGAAAGCGCTAAAGTGCGGTTTTTGAGGGATTTTGCAAATATGTCACTCAAACAAAAGGTTGCACTTTCTAAATACTTCAATAGTTTTACTAGAATTGATCCTTATCATTTAACTTGCATAATATATTATTACGGATTTTAATGATTGCCTGATTAAATATTAAATCATATTCTTTTGTTTAACATGTTTTGAGTTTGGCAACACAAATAAAATTTAAAATAGACTCTTATAAACAATAATATGTATAATGTTATGTATTTCAATATTTTGTTTTATATTATTATATTATACCATCTAAAAATAAATAAATATAACAATATATTTTTTTATTAACCTAAAATAGGATATTTCTTTTTGCAATAACAAAGAAAATATAAATTTAACCTTCCCAGTTCAGGGTTAAAACGCTAGATTATCAAGATGGTGATGGGCGGACGGGGAATGAGAAGGCGACATCCGAAAGGAATTACTTAGTCTTCGCCTTAAATCGCCGAAAGTAAATCTTACTGAAGTGGATTACTTTTTTCCCATCATTAATTGATCGAACCATTTTTGTAGAAAATATTAAAATATTTGACATAAAACAGTAATCCATCTATTGCAAGTATCTTCTCGCGTGACTACAAAACAAAGTTTTTCATTTACGACGCTAAAATCCTTCTATCTGTGCTTCGCCTCTTGTAATATTGACACATGTAGCAGATTTTTAAGTGGTTTTTAACACAAGTTTTTCCTGCTAGAAACATAATTTAACAGTCGACCAGCTTCAATTATATATACATAATTGAACGTTATTAAAGTGTTATTAATTATTTTTCCACAAAGGTTTTTTTTTTTAAATATTTTTGCGGCCATCTTTCTATTTCCATAATTTCCATAATTAAAATTCTTACCATTGTGGGTAAAAAAGTAGCAATATTCACAACAATCTCTAGCCCAGTAAATACTAAAAATAAATTTCAGGGGGTAAAAGAACAGTACTTCGAATAGTATAGCCGCGTCGTTTAAGTATCTGGTAGCCCGTACCGTGTTAAGTTTTAAAGGATACTAATTTTACTATTATAGGCAGGAAGAGAGGGAACGCTTCTATCAGTGGTAGACTGTATCCGACTCGGTCATTTTTTAAAATAGAAAATCTGGAAGGTAGACACATTAATTTAGTAAGAATAACTAATAAAGCAAATCTTCGCCAAGAGTTTAGATACTTTTGATGTGTATACGAATAGAAATTCTAAAAATTTTGTTATAATATTATAACGCTTATTGTTATTTTTATATACAGATTATTCCGAGACCATTCCCGATAAAAAATCCAGCTGATTGACCCTGCGATTTCAAACATGATTTGTTAAGACAATATCATGGTTTCCAAGAAAAAAATGTGAACTTCACGGGATAATATTAAATCTCTGTTGTCATGCGTAGCCAGCCGGCGTCCGTTCGCCATACGGGTAATTGCCGCTACCGGAAAAGGCCGAGTGCGAACGAGCGTGGCAAAACGAGATTAAGCGCATTATTATTATTTTTTTTTATATAATTTCTTACTCGTAATAGAGAACATAAACACCCATTAAGTCTTCTGGCTTCGGAACACCTGTATATTAATTTGTTTACAAATCGGTATCGATTTTTTTTCAGCACACATTACTTTTGACAGAATTTTTATGTATGTAACATATTCCTCCTAAACAAGAGTACATAACGCTGTTAAATACACATACATATTACATATAAATATAAAATATAAATATTACATACATTTTAGTAGTTTAAAAGTACTAAATAATAATATGTACCTACACATTGTGTCTTCCATGCGTCTTACGTACGGGAACCGCGATATCAATATATCCCAGTTTGGAATTACATTTGAAATGATGACGTCACGTAAAGGAGTTTCGCATCTGGATGCAATATGAACGTATCCCCAAAGTACCATAACGGAGACTGTAATGAAAGCAGTTTCATCTCGAGCTGATATTGCGGCGTCATCAAACACGTACGGAAATACATTATTCTCCATCCGTATTGACAGCACTATCACGGCGATGCAGATACTATTAGCAATAAAATTTTGCGGCCTAGTTTAAGTACGTACTCACTCGTATACTTCTATTATATGATGGGAGCGACATATTTTCTTTTAGGGCTTTGTATCATTATTGCCTAAATTACGCATCCTTTTAAGAGCCATAACGCACTCGAATGCATTTTATGCATGTTTTTGAGGTCTACTGCCAAGATAGCTTTTCATACCAGGCATATATAAAAAATATAATTAGATTAACTGAACATTTTTCTAGCAAACCTTTAAGCTGGTTTTTTAAATAAATAATCCTATGTTTACAAAAAAAATATTGAAATTGTTAAGTTTTATTTTTTAAAATTCTCATAAACCAAACTACAAATGTGACGTAAGCCTAATTTATACATAAAAATGTCTGCAATAAAATTCTACAGAAAATGTTAAACTTAGATTTTTTTTAATTGCCTTATATTTTTAATATAAATAAAAAACTATCAAATGTTTATTCTTTGATATTGTCGACGGACACTCGAAGTGCACGTGGCCGATACCATTTGCAAAGGCCGAACTTCAAGGTCACCTCACAATATACTGGCTCTTAACCTTAACATTTTAAAAAATATTTAATTAACATAAAATTTAATTTATGTATATTATATAATAAGTGGCGTAGCTAGTGGTGTGCCCCGGTGTCCCCAAGTTCAGAGGGCCTTGGGGCCCCCGAGCGACGTTCGAAAGAGTCATTTAAATATCTTAATCGAATAAAGAATTTTTAACTTTTGACAGTTTGGTCCCTGGCCAGCAAACCTCGAACCGCTCGAATAGTCCTAGCGAAAAAATATCTAAGGTAACAGGTTGCAACACAGCTTGGAGTATGGCAACTCAGTCGAAAGAAATTCGGAAGTTGAAGGTAATTCCCCAAAGCGAATAATTCCCCTAGAGTAGAACAGCAGCGAGTTGGGGTAATCTATTTGACTCTAACTACTATAAACACACACAAAACTCACACACGCACTCGTCTGTGTGTTGGATAAAAAAATATCTACTGCGCTACATTTATTATCTACTTATTAAGTAGCTTTGCTTTGTAGTTTTGGTTTGTGTGCTTTGCCCTGCAGTGGGAGATAAAGAGCTGATGATGAGTTAGGTTTTCACCTTTAAAGTATTTATATTTAATTATATTTTTATCTTGATAAAACTTAACCAGTTTAAATATGGCCCCAATTTAATTTTTGCACCGGGCCCTTGGTTGCGTAGCTACGCCACTGGTTTATAATACAATATTCGCGATTCATACTATGTTTAGGAGTTTTGGAAAAAAAAAACCTAAATTAACGAATTTAAGAAAAGTCGCAAAAGATGTTTGCTGTGCGGTAACCGTTACGTAATTCCCTATTAATTTTACTAAAAATCTACATAAGAAGAACGACGCGATGGACAGAAGCCTTCAATGATTTCATAAACAACAACACCTAGCAGTTGTTTTATAGCCCGGTATTCTCAATTTTTAAAACACTCACTCGCCACTAATTACAATAATTTGGCCCGAGCCATCAAAAAAAAAACCTATTTTGTATGTAGTGAGTAATTGTTCGTCAATCGAAGTGTTTGTCAGTTGAAGTTTTTATATTTTCATAAAAATCTTTTTATAAATATGTAGGAAGGTACAATTAACATACCTGAAATAAAAAATATTATGGAATAAAAAGAATAAAAGTTAGGTAATAAAATGTGCAATAAATATCAAATTAACGTAAATAGTTTTTTGTATATAACTATTATATACTAATCTGAAACCCTGAACTCTGGGAATTTGCAATGCAAATTATTGCAAATTTAGATTATTTTTGTTGGTGTATATAGTAGTTTATTACCGAAATCATTTTGTTAGGGTATGGTTAGTAGTTACGGTTTGAACTAAGTTCTTTTTATTTCTCGTATGCTTACATTCATCTGTCTTAACTAACTTTTTTTTTTTAAATTGATATCATATAATATTATATTATTTTGGGCCCTGCTCAGCTATGCTATATTAGCTTATATTCGGCCCAGAGGAGACGGTAGTGATAAAGCGTGATGTGCGGATTCGAATCTATGATCGCTAGATCAATAGTCAAGCTCTAAATCATCACAATCTAAATTCAGCGGCATATGCGTACTGCGTACCCGCACTTTATATAATCGCACTATATATAACGGCACTCGTATCCACGGGCGCCTACGTAAGGTGCTATTGAAATCAAACTACGCTCTCATCTCAACTCGGGATAGATTAATGTTAGAGTGTTTGCTACCCTCCCATTCTGAACATGAATCCATTATCAATTCGTTATTATGAAGGTGGTTCTCTCCATCCGCGACCGTGATTTACATTTCCCATTTCTTTAGACACATCGTTTATGTATAAGGCCAGTAATATTAATAAGAATTTTCTCGATTTTTACATACTACCTATTTTGTAAGATAGTGACGAATCATTTTGCCGAATAACATTTAAAAAAATGTACGTTTGCTATCGATTATATTAAGTTTATAAGAATCTGTATAATATTAATATCTGTTCTATCACAGATTTATACAATATTCGAATTTGAGTCGCTTTATTTAAAATATCAATTATTTAAATTCCCTCAAAGCAATGCCTGGAATTTTATTTTAAATAATGCAAATTAGTGTAAACCAACGAAACATTTTCAGTGAAAAACAGGCGAAAGTTGCCGTACAGACCTGCCTATTACATACTTAACCATACCGTAAGCAGTAAAGGTTGATGAACAAAGTTAAGCCAACTCAAGTAAAACTTGCTAACTATTAACCAGCTCTGTCAGGTGATAACAAGACTAGATTACTCAGAAACTGGGAACGACAAGCCTCTGTTGTTTGCGCTTGTTTGTAAAATGGCCATCGGAGCGTTTGTGCCACTCTAGAGAATGTTCGCATTTTAACTGCTACACAGAACATTATCATCAGTTACATGTATAAATTGCAACTTTATCTGTAAATGCAAGTCTACCGATCTTTAAGTAATTATTTATTTCTATTCGTGCGAGAAAAGCGCAACTTATTTTAATGGGGTAGCGGGATGGCTAATATTATACAGAGTGAAATTATTCTCATGCAAACTGCACAATTTTTGGTCTACAAGTTTTCTTAGTTTTGTCATTTTTATTCCATACAAAATAAATAATATCCCAGGAATCGTTCGATCGTCTCACCGCGAGTCAGTCGGTGAGAAGTAACTGCGTGTAAACGCTTTCAACTTTTATTGACACATTAAAATTTTTTTATCAGTATGATGTTATAGAATGACCCCATAAAAAGATGTGCGTGAGAAAAAATTCAGCCTGTATTGTGAACAAATATTTGTATAATATCTCATAATAAAGAGGGCGTGAAAACCCATAAACAATTATGGGCAATGACTCAAGCCATAGCAAATTTAATATAAAGTTACCATCATAATCTCACAATAATAAAATCGTTTATAATTTGCGAAAAAGCCAACCATTGCCAATTCATTGCCTTTAGTAAAAGAGCATGAGTTCAAGGATCATTGTTATGTAAGTTTAACTTCAGTGAAAAAGCGAAAACCTGTTCTATTGTTTATTTGTTTTCATCGATTCTGGAATCAATAATAATTTTGTTTCATGCAAATGACCGAACTTTAGAGATTCTTGATTCGGAATGTCGGGCGGGCGCCTGACGTCGGGCGCCTCGGCAGTCGGCACGACCGCGCCCGAGAGATAACGACGCCAGGCGTCGGCTGCAGATGAAAGCATTCAGCAATTTAACATGAATAATGGGTAGCGAAGCTTCACAATGAGTACTGCACAAAAACGCCGCGGAAAAAAACCCACAAAAACTCTGCTTTCGTTCCGAAGGGGCGCTCGCCTGAATAGGTAAGTTATTTATTGCTGTCAAAATACATCACGCTTTGCGTCCTGATATTTCTCTGTTGTCTGTGGGCGGCGATGCTAACATAAACTGCAAGATAACACGTTGAATCGTAAGGTGGCTGCGAAGATAAGCCATATGTTTCGTATGTGAACTTACCCAGATGATCAGTAAGCCTCGGAAAATGTGCTCTCAGTATTTCATATTGCCCCACCCCTGGAAACCACAAATCAGAACAGGCAATCCCCGGGGAGTAGGTTTTGACAAGATTCACTTCACAATTAGTACGATAACTGTCCATGGTGGTACACACTAGGTTCATTTTTAATTTGCTCTCAAAATATTTTTTATCGAATTGTAACAGGAGTAACTAAGTATGATAGTTTTTACTTACTTTGTTTTTAACCGAAAGGACAAGGAAACTATGCTCTGAAATCACAAGTTGATTATTATTTATTTATTTATTTATTTATTTATTTATCGTTTATTTGGAAAACCAACAGTATAATATGAAAAAATGGTACATACAATTGTTTGTAAAATTAACCGATGACAGGTTTTCGCAAAAGTACAGAGATACATCTAGAGATTAAAATTAAATTCAATTACACTCGCATTAGCACTCTAAATACATAAATATATATATTTATTTTTAATATTATTGAATTATTGAATAAACCATAATTATTTATTTATTCAGGTTCACAATACATTTTGAAAATATAAGTATAGAAATTAAGAATACTGGAACAGTAAATTCGTAAAAGCGATTGACATACCCTTTTTCCTGCCCCCCTTAACTAGACTAAAGATGGTTATGTCGATCGAGTCGTGGACACAAAGTACCACTTTTCTAAAGAGAGTTTCAGCTACTTTACCCGTTTAAATTATATGAAAATGTATTGTTGTTATTTAACAATACACTTTCCACAAAAGGTTCGTGTTAAAAAATTATTTTAGTGTCTTTACTTCGCTAGTTATTACCTGGCCAATATATTAAAACGCATTACATACTATCCTGGCGGTATTCTCACTGCCACTTTGCAAAATTATTGTTGAGTATTCGGTCAAGCTATTTATTACCAATTTTTCCTAAAAACGTGATTTGAATCGGACTTAATAAACGGACTTAAATCGTTTTTATAATATGCACCAATACATTAAACAGGTTATGTATCCATTCTCGATATGCCTAATAATAAAAATATGTCACCAAAAGTAAAGTAAAAAAAAACCGAGAACTGGCGCGAAAGTTTTATTAATAATAAATAATCCTGTTATTACTTGTATATTAATACTGTTATATTGTTTAACGTACCACAATATATCTGTATTAAAAATCCTCTTTAACCCCAATAAAAAGTCGTTTTTGCTTTAATTAAATGCGAAAAAAAACTCAAGATGAAGAGCAACATTTTAAAGAAACGTTCCTGAAAACCTCATTAAAAATATTCTCGTTGAAACATTTTCAGGATATTTTTAATTAGCTCTTTCTACGTGAATGAAGTTTGTATTCAGCTGTCATTTCTATTTTCAAAAGAATAGTCGGAAAAAGTTAAAAAATTATTTCTTCATTTTATAAATACGATATAAAATGTTAATAAATAATTGTAATATGGCTGATTGATAAAATAAGTCGGAAATGTGGCTTGGTGCTAAAAAAAACAGAAGTTCATTTTTGGTTGAACTTAGATCTTAACGCAATGGTTTTTATTTTAAATAATTATAATTTTTAGGGCTTTATGTATTACATTGTGTATTTAGGTATTTACATAAAACCTCCTTCAAAGCCCTTAGCACAATAAAAAAAAATGTTAAAATCTTTTGCAAAAATATCTCAACCCAGACAAAATGTTTTTGATTTTCATATGAATAAAACAATAAAAATTAATGCTGAAAATTTAAAAATATAAACACAAATACTAATCTATCATCAAACCGAATATAATTTTTTTCAGTACATGCTTTCAAATTGGCATTATATATAATTTTGAATATTTTTCCTAATATTTAGAAAAAATGTACCAGATTAATTACAAAAATACCACCACATTTTTTGTATCTCTACTGCAATTTGCAGAAACAACATTTAGGCACAAGTTATCTACTCAAAAAAATACTCATAAATTTGTCCAATCTCAGCATAGATCTACCGAAACAAGATATTCTTGACCAAATTTAGCAAGTTCCAATTTAAAGTAAAGCAAGATTTCTATTCACGTAGCGGACATTGTAAAGTAAGTCGTACCCGTTTTACAGAGAAGTAACAATAATATCAAATAAATTCGAATGTCAGGTGTCTCAAAATACGATTTTTGTCAATTTCAAAATGAAGAATATAATGGACGTGCTAATTCAAAATTATCAACAAACCACAGACTTTTTTATATGGAGAAAAAACACCCGAGCTTAGCAACGGTGCATTATACTCATACAATATTGTGAGACCTCAGTGGCAATGGCACGCGCGGCCTTTGTTAAGTACATTAGCAACTGTGCATTACACAATATTATGTCATCTACCTATATTTTAATTTTAGCTAATGCAATAATAGCAAAACTTTTACTGCTAGGACCAAATTGGTTTCTTTTAAATGCAAAATATTTTCAAAAAGTCATAGCTCAAATGTCAAAATTTAAGTTATATTAATCGTTTTACGTTTAATTAACGCATTTAGAAAGCTATAATAAATAATAAAGGGACAATTATGTACAAAGTCTTCCAAGACCATCCGCGCAAACCTAATGGGAGTGTTCCCTAATAAAAATAAGTTATAAATTACATTTAAAAAACATGCAAAAATAATTCATACCCATTTTTTAATTTTTAACAGATAGTGTAAGTTCGGTCGACGCGCGCGTGCGGTGTATATTAAAATTATTGAAATTAGGGCAACCTTATACGTGGTCATTTTTAGGCAATATTTATTTTAAAACGGCCCTAAGCTTATACATAGGTATGTAATTAAGTTGGTGCTATTAACATTCCTTAAAACTGATAAAAAAAAATGCTCTTATAACAACGGAGAAAGGACATACTTATATTGATTTAGAATAACATTAATCTATTGTAAAAAAAAATAAATGAGAAACATACCTGAAAGTTCTACGCTTACGACGGCTCTACGGCGCTCTACGCGACATGAATCGGTAAAAGACTAAATGAGACTGAAATATACACATTTAGTAGACCTTTAATCACGTCAAATCTCTGTGTCGATTTTATATAATATTTACGTAATATAAACGTAATTAATTACGATTTGTTTTACAGTGACCAAGGCTCGATTGCAATCGATCGGCCGAAAGCTCTCGCCATTAATCTCTATATCGCGCCATGGCTTATCTAGTAGCCGGAGTAGCGACTCGCACTTGCAATGACCTGGCCTAAGCCTCGGCGCGCGACAGGCTTTCTAGTCCGCGTGGCCCAGGCAGCCACACTCCGCACTCCGCAGTCCAGGCGCCAATAAATCACTGACTTCATACAGCCCACGACCATTCCGGCTGTTTTGCATGAAATCAACCAACGCTTCGTAAATCATTCCGATAAAATTTACAACCGACACGTTTTAAGTTAATACACGAGAGAATAAAATTATTACTAACATCCAATCGCATTTCGTCGCATATTTCTTTACTTTTACCATTGTACTTCTTTGCGCGACTTTACGCGTCATTGCAGATATTACACACAAGTTTACCTAGATCTTCTTAAGTATCTTGCCGACTCGTCTACCAGAAGCATAAATATAATATCTAGCAACATGCTACTGTTTACGAGCAGAATTTAGGTATATTTTTAACTCCTTTTTTATTTCATTTTTTTTTTTTGATACTTTACTACACAATCGTGACCGCTCAACTTTAAATTGCATGATTATTTTATAATGAAACAGTTGAAATGCAGTAATTATCGTACAGAATTCAAATAGCTCTCGCCAACATCGTCCTTATACTTTATTTTTACTTTGTTAGTGTATTTTTCTAATTAGCTGATATACACTATACAGGAATCTGTCAGCCCCGTAACTGATTATATATTTCACCAGAGACTGTCGGCAAGGTTATAAAGTTTATAGTTCCTTAGGTGTTATGATACTCGTAACCGTCCTGTTCATAATGTCAAATCACAGTGAAACCTACCCTCGTATTGAAACATTTTTTTATAACAAGGTTCTGATATTATTCAGGGACTTTTCGTGTGTTAATAGGCAGGAAATACTTCAGCTGTAATAAATAAGGGTTTACTGTAAAATATAAGCGTATAAATATCCTAAAATAATAACGTATATAATACGTTATTTGGCCGAAAATCATTTTACAACCTCTAATAATCAAATTTGAATTAATTATAAATCTCATCAGAATTTATTTCCGTTCAATGAAATCTGTATAAAATATGGGTCATGGATATGAGCTTAAGATGTGGGTCGAATGAAGGCTTAACTGGCTTCATTTGCATAGAAACGTTTAAGTTTGGAGAGAGTTAATCTCGCATTGAGCAAAGATTGCATCTATTAGAAGTTGGTTGAATAATCAATATGGGTCTCTGCAAGTTGCAAAGAGGAATTTGCAAATGAGATTTCTAAACGAAGAATAATTATTCAAATATACGTATAGGATTATTAATATTTAATAAGGGTTTTTATCTTTTAGGAAAAATATATAGCTCATTACAAAAAATATCAATGATAATCCCCAGCGATTGGCCTTACTTTCTGCGTCAAAATTTATTACTTATCATATAAAAATTGTAAGTAATTAGATCAATTTTTGAGGTAATAAACTTTTTTTTTACGTAGATGTCCTTCAAAAAAATATAGTTAACAAAACCTTAAAACGAAGTTTTATCTTCTTTTTATCCGACAGACGACTAAAGGACGAGGATAGTACAGCTTCTTATAAATTAACGTAGATACCTAAAACAATATTCAAGTTTGGCTTTTCTTTCAAAAATCATTTATATATTTCAAAAATTTCAACTAACACAATTTCAATTAAAATCAACCCGTATGTGTAAAATACTTTAATTAGCCTATTATAGGATTATCAAAATTTTATTTATGTAATTTATTAGTTAATGCGGTATATAAAGTGAACATAAATCAATCTTTATTTTATCAAAATAAATGACTACATAATTAATGTTAACACATTTCTAAAAGATCTACATAGCCATGTACATTGCGCATGCGTGTTTGGACACATATTGCTTAGCTGTAAGATGTCAGGCTTTGGTTAAATAATTTACTACTACTAAACAATGTATAGAAACAGTATGATAGCTTCGGGCCATTCTTGTTATTTTTACGCAAGCCTAAAATGTAAATTTATGACAGTGTAATAGTTTCATACACTATGTCTGTTGATCTATCGGTTAGCGGTCGGGTCGCATTAAACAGTCGCTCAAGTGCGATTCCCGTCACCTCTTCTCATCGGCGTTTTAATTAAACATCTCATAATGAAACGGCTGACGGCTGGAGGCTGGAGGCTGGAAGCCGCAACGCGAATGCCGTGCGGTACGATTTAATTTGGGACCAGCTCGTTATGTCCTCTTATAGTCGTGATAACGCGCCAAACGAATATCAAAGCCTAGCCATTTTACTAGGGACCTATTTAATAACAACCTTCTTACAGATACAATCATATCATATATCAAATACATATTGATAATAGTAATTAATAATACATATTAATAAACACAGTAAAAGACATGACTACGTGATTGGAGAACAGAAACATAATCAAGTTTTTTTTTCATATCAAATTATGTTACATTTTTTTTTTCGACACATTTGATTAAACACAAAAAATCACAATCTCTCCTATTATAAATATCTCAAACATTTTGCTTTTCTAACTTATTTTAATATTTTTTTGAGATTATTATTTTTAAGTGCCCATAGTTTAAATTTATTTATTAGTGTAAACGAGTGTATGTAACCCGTAGAATAATGGTTATTACTTTTATGCTTTATTTTTTAAAGTAAATTTATAATTAAATTTATTTATGGAGTTTCTCTTGAACGTGTGTAACTGGTGTGTAGTTGGAACTCGGTACAGTTGACGATTTTTTTTTAACAATTTGTCATACTTGTCCTTAAAATGAAACTTACATGGAATTTATTACCCCTTCATTTTTTATTATTTTTTAATGCACGGACTATTTTAACGTGAATATTACAAAAAATCGATTATCATAGTTTCCCTGAAAAAATATGAAATATGGTTTGTTTTTTCAGGTGGATATTATAAATATTTTGGAGTGGAAAAAAAAATAGTGCCTTAAACATATTAAAAGAATTTTTATTTGCTCTTTTAATTTATTTAATCTATTATTAGGTAGTTCAATATTTTTCACTTCAATTACTTATGGCAAATTTACACTATTACTTTATTAGCCTTGTGAGACTTCCCTATTGAAAAACCATTAGTTCTGACAATTCAACGGTTTTTTCAGAATGTTCGGTAAAGTTAGTTATTTGAACTATTTGCTTCTGAATATGCAGATTGGATGTAAAAATATCATTTCTAATGCTTCTTATACTATAATAAATTAGTTTAGCAATCAGAGTATCGGTATGAATACAAATATACGTACATAGACCGTAAAAAAGTAGTTATTTTTTTTTTATTAAGACATCTGTTGATGTGTTTCCGACAAATCTTGCTTATTCTATAGACTTTAGTTTCCTTACTCCGAATTTGGGTGTTTGATAATTATGTTTTAATAGGAAGTAACGTAGCTAATTGTCTTTATATTTTTATCGTGTATTTTGGAAAACACACCAAGTTAACAAATGGGTTATGCTATGTGAAAAAGTAATCAGAAACCTGACAAGTAAAATATGTATGATAATATAATGTAAGTATGTATAGATTTTAATCAAATTGATAATACTTTAAGTTATCAATAAAAAACAATTTAGATAAGATACTTAAGAATTAGTGTTTATTTAATAAAAAGTTTTAGACATACAACATGTAACCCCTAAAAGTAGATGTTAATGTATATTATTTTTTTTTAATATTTATTGATATTTTATACAAACTATATTGTTACTTAATTTATTAATAATGTAAAATCGAATGTAATAATATTTAATTGTTTCAATATAAATATTAGAATCGTTAGGGTTACTTCAATTTAGCTATCGAAAGCAATTCACGTCACTCTGAAATTGTCATATCTTTTTCCTTTTGCCATAGTTATCTCGTTCTGTCAAAATGGCGACGCTTGCGCATTGGCAAAAGATGGATGACAGACATCTGCGCGCCTGATGAGCTCATCCGATGATGGAATGCTACCCGTCGACAGAACACATTAACGCGATAAGTGCCGCCGGGAAGCGCTGAGATCGAGGGAGGGAGGGCAAAGCACGCGAAATGCTTTTGCTAAGGGTGTCGATTGTCATATCTAAATTAGGCCAGTTAGCCTTTCAATTTCTACGTAGATTTAGGTTATCAAATAACAAAGCGTTTTCAGTCTTTTTTATTTATTATTATTTCATATCTATTCATCTATTTCTACATTTTACTTTTAAAATGACATAATTGGTTACACGGATGGTTTTAGTTTTTATTCTATCTTTAAGTCTTAATAATTTCAGTGCATTCTAAATCCTTAGGTAGACTTGAAAACCTTCCGGCTAGTAACGCGTTTGTCTCACCTTTTTAACTAAATTCAGGCTAAAATCTTTAATTTTTTCAACATAGAGCTACGAGACTCAGGGCATAGCCATTGAAAATTAAATAGTTACAAATACAAAAGGATAGCGTGTACTCGAGAAGAGGGTCCAAAGCAGCTGGCGAGGCATACTCGGGTAGAGGTGAAGACGAAGGTCTTTCCCGCGCATCGTCACTGTATGTCTATGTCGAGAAAATAGATACATAGCAGAAGTGATGAGAATCTGATTATTTTTTGTGTATAAAGTTTTCTGTGTAATCTGAGAAATTAATAAAATTAGTCTAGGTTTATTATAAGTAAATATAATTTGCTACAAACAAGTCTATTTACGGTAATTAAATACGTAACACACAATTTCACAATTACCCTTTTTTGAATGAAGAAAGTTTGACTAGGTACAAATAAAAGTCGATTTAACTACTTTTTCTCGAAATTTTGGTGCTCGAGGTAAAAATTTGAGAGAAACTTTTCAACCCAAATTGAAAGCGTATTTGACAAGCTTTAATTACTTCCACGATCAAACGGGGAACTTGATTAATTATTCAATTTTTAATTTTTGCCCTTTCGTTTCAATGTTTCAGTAGGTACATACTGAAATTGTTAGACTTCCATTTTACTTTTTTAATTGTTAAACTTTTAATGAAGAAATATATGTAGGTACCTACAACATAGCCCAAAAAATAATTCAAAATGGACGAAGGGCCATTTGAGTTTTTCATTAAATCGGAGATAACAATGAATATTTTAGAAGAGTTGTTTTATAATATTTTAAAAAACAAAAAGCATACTAGGTGCATACCTAACTGTATAACACTGACGTTAGTCTTAGTAAGATTATCGTGTACGATGATGGCATTGATGGTACCGAATGATATATCAACATCATGGAAAAGGTGTATGATTCGAACATGGGCATCATGAGTACAATTTTTCGTCTTTGATGATACAGAGCGTGCGGCCGCTCTAATAATAATTATTATAATTTCTATTCTTATTTTGAAATGAGGACCATTTCAAAACCATAGTCAACGATAATCGAAATTCACCATAAACTTGTAACTTTGATAGTTTTTGGAATTTTACTCTGTTTTGTTAAGGACGTCTTTACCTCTGGAGATATATAGCGAGTAGAAGTAGAACTATAAAACTAATCATGCCTCCATAGCATAGATTAAATAATAAAGTTCCCCAAAATGCGTCGAATCAACTCGCTAATTGACAGAAAAGATAATATAAACAATTCTTTAGACAAATTATTGAATGCACAGTCGAGTCTCATCTGCTAAATAAGGTATAAGATGATGGCAAATTAATAAACTTCTCTAATAAAACTCTTCTCACAGGCTATTGCACCATTACAGGTTGGGGTGGTAAAGGGAGGGTAAAATATACTCTTTAGCATTACTCGAAATAATTAGATAAGGACTAAAATTTATACATTTCAAGTGCGAAAAAAAAGTATTAACTAACTAATAATAAATGTCCATGACAAAATTATTATTTTAATTTACCGGTAGCATATACCATAAGAAAAGTATTGGCATTCAGATTTGCCAAAAATAGTGAAATCACAATCTACACTTAAGTAGGGGAGGTTAACCTGCACCTTAGCGCTTCATTAACATTCCACTTCCTCATTTTCTCAATCTGTACTCCACTAACTGTAGGTTTTCTTTTTTAATCAATTAGGGGGCCAGAAGAAAATCATGAAGTTCAAATTATCAGATCGCAAACACAAAAGAGCATTTTTCCAGACTTAGGATATGTTGGCTGAGATTGCTAAATGCGTATTTCCGGTAAAATCTCGTCAATTTATTCGCAATTACTTTGCGTGATATTTCTTCATAATTGCGTAGATAATATTCAATATCATATACTAAGGAGTGATAGTTAAAATGCATTTTTATAAAACTCAGCGACGGTTTTAAATTGACATATTGCGATCTCACGGACAAGAACTTTTTAATTCCTTTTCAAATTTTTCGATTTGGTTTTATATCCAACGCTTTTTTAAACATTAAATATATTTTTTGTTAATTTTGTAATTTTGTTTCGATTTTCCGGCGTTAAAAAAATAACAGCAGATATAATTAATAAATCGAATTGTTTTATACCTAATCAAATATTTATTTAAATGATACGCACACTAATCAATGATGTGCTTTAATATTTATATTCTTTACATCTACATTATTTTTTGTTATAATACTCAAATTTTAGGTTAACCACTTCTGCTTTCAGGCTGCTAATCGACATCAATATTGCAATACCGCTCAACATTATTAAAAGTTACGTGTTATGCAAATTTGCCATCGATATGAAAGGGTTGAGGAATAGGTTGAGAAAGTATACTTAAAATATGATCAAAAACCTGTCAGACAATTATTACTATGGTACCTTCCTGTACATATGTCTGAGGCATTTTCCGTGAGTGATTGAAACGGGTTAGAATTGGAGAGGTTACGTCGCCCGCGTCGTGCGATGTTGCACTGCACGCCAAAACGTTTTACGACAGTCGTAAAAGTCAAAAACCAATATTTACCGTAAAAGCCTGTGTGCCTGTGCATAAGCAAGACGGATATATGTATTATGCCTTAGCTTTTTACGGAGGACGATCCATAGCGCCAGATGATATTATTTTTTTGACATATTTTATATACACGAGAAAGATATTCAAAAAAAGAAACTAACAGTTAAAAACAGTTATGCTTTTTACAATTTTACTATATAAATATTTACATTCATATGAGAAATTACGTTATGCACTTACCATTTCCAAATAAATGGAATAGCTGAAACTAGCCAAACAAGCATGTCTCTGTATCTTGTCTTTATTCGTAGCAAGTAATACTTACCCTGTCGCAAGACGCATTCGCCCGAGCGAGGCCACCCTCTCCGTATTTATTTGTCTCCTTTGACCGCCAAGCTGTCCAAGTTTCCGTGAAATCATGACTAGTCCGCTTGCATGAGAATAATGGCGACAGAATTGCGAGAATCCCTGGCAGCGGTTTGCGTTTTGAAAACTGTTGCAAAGCCAGTCCGTACGCAGGGCCAACTATATCTGTTTGGTTTTGTCTGAGATAGTATGAGATATGTAGACCTTTTGACCACCTGATAATCAAATGATTTTAAGTTGTTTTATTTTTACGTTTATATAACAAATACATAGCTATATGTGATCGATATTTTATTACCATTTTCTTTGGCGTTCTAATTGCGTACTTCTAAAGTATAGAAACTTCATTTAGTTTTTACAGTAGATTGAAGATCATCGAAAAAAAAAATGTGTTTAGTCAGAGTAACTAAAGGTAAAGAAAAATATTCTTTACCATTAAAATTCTACATACACTAAATTCATTTATTGGTCCGTGCTATGGAGTTTGAGTGAATATGCGAAAGAATGCGTAAAAGTAAAAAAAATATATTATTTGCAATTTTTATAAAAGAATTTGTGGAGTTTTGCAAACAAAATTAAGCTAAATTGAAATCCATTCCATATTTTGTATTTATGCGGTGTTTAAAAAAAACCAGAACGAAATATTTTTTTATTCATATATTGTTATACGAATAAGTAAATTGATATATATCATAGCATATACATACATGCATGTGCTCTGTAATATTTGGTTACTTTTTAACTTATTGTAAAAAGTATTTCCAAATAAGGACTCTGTGATCAAAATAAAGTGGACTTAGTTTTTTAAAAGTTTATTTACTACAAAAAGGCTATTGTTACACTAGCAATATTTATTTAAGGAATAATAAGTTATAATCACCTTTAGCTCAACGCGACGTATAGCTTTAATTTCCTTTCCCTCTAATATAATTGTTAGTACCCAGTAGCTCTTGGAAACCTCAATTATCTAGCCAATTACGCATCTATGAGATGTGTAAGCTATATAGTCCGTTGGCACATGAAATCGGTAGATGTAAGAATGAATTAATTAAATATAAATCACAGACGCCTAATTATTCGTTTCTCGCAAATTCGCAAATTATAACGTATGAATAAAATCTTCATAATAACCTGTACAAACACATTATTATTTTACTGCACTGCCGAAAAGAATCTACTATTCCATCCTATTAAAAGTACGCCGTAAAAATAACCACGTTCATAATACTTTTTAGCGTGTATGACAAAGCATGCTTTACCAGTTAGTACCGGGATCGAGATCACAACAGTTAACGGATTATTAAAACAAATGGCGGGCGCCATTAACCTTTTCCTTTTAATTTATAGTGTTCGCGGCGTTACGTTTCTCTCAGTTGTGAATTTAAAGCGCGTTTAAAATAATAATGGGGTCGAATACGGTGACGGCGTCATTTGCGTAAATGCTACATGTAATCCTCATTGTTCGTTTGCCCCAGACGATCATACGGCTAACATCCTGCGCATTGGACGTTTACGACTCATGATGATGCTCCATTATTTTTTATATCGGTAGCTTGGAGTATTCATTTTTTTTTTACAGTATTTGAGGGAATTGACAACGTGCGAAACTTCCAGGCACTACTTCTTAACACGTTAACACTTTACGCAAGTCGTTTTTTTTTCAATAATTCAAAATTGATTTCCCCCACGATATTGGTGGCGTTTAATCTTATGGCAACGACGTTATTATGGGTATATCCGATTAATAATTTGAGGTAAATCTTTGCCTTATAAAATACACTACCATAAACCTAATTTATGCTATAAACGAACTCGTTCTTTTTATGGAAACGATTACCAAGCTGACTCGTTACAAGAGGGTGAAATGCAGGTATTGGAATATAATGAAGAATTCTGCTAATTCCAAAGGGGTATTACTCAAATCATGCTTGCAAATGCAATGTGTATTTAAATATTGCTCGAAATTGTTATATATTGTTATTGAAATGTTTCAAAAGCAATGGTATATCTATGTGCGTTTCAATTACACACTAAATTTATTAATTCTTTTCAACTAATATATTTGTATGGTGTTAAAATCAGGCATCGCCTTGGGTTGGCAGGTAACAAAAGAGGTATAGTGAAAACATAACCCGGTACTAAATATGTCTCATTTTATATCTTATTAGGAATATCCAAAAATGTGTAAAAAACATATCTGTATTTTTATTGTATGTGGCATCGAGTCATTAAGTTTCATGCTACAAAAATATTATCATATATTATAACTTATTTTTGATTTTCAATGTAATTATGTAATCATTTATTCTGGATCCTTCTTATATTTCTGCTGTGATTCAAATGTATGTCAAATTTTGGTAAGGGAGGAGGCTTACCGAGGAGAAGGGCTACTTAAATCGGGCTATTGGAGTTTTCCTACAGAACCCCATCATTATAAATATGTATTTTCCCATACAGGGAGTAAACCAATTTGATTTTCATAATGTTAACTGCGCTGTTAATATTTCGCATGTAAATGACACTACAAAACTATCTTTGATCCCGAGAATGTCCGCAGGTGCCGTGGTCGGCATATACGAGTGCGTATTCCATAGCGAATTTACCATAAACGTAAACGTGAATTATTCCCGCAGTCACGTAGCAATGTAGGCATTACGTGTGAAGGAAAATAGAATTATGAGCCCTCGGGGGGCCCGCTTTCTACTTTCGCTTGCTTGTCTTTCGGTCCCTTTTTTGTTTGCTTTCGTTTAATGTCACTTATTGTGTAATTTATTTTCGAACAAATACTTCCAAATATTTAAGGTCAATAGGATACTTATTGTTGTGACTTTATATATTTTTTATAATTATTACTTTTTATATTAATTAATTGTAACCTACTTGATATAATGAAAGATTTGCCAAGCCTTACATATATATGTTAATACAGATGGTAGAAAATAGAGTGGGTTTTCTGGGTGGATGCCAGTTTCGGTATCCACCCAGACGGTAAAATAAGTTATTTTATACATGATCTACATATTTTTCTATAAAATAAATAATTAATATCTACATTATCTATTGTCTCATACTTTTAAAATTGGTAAAGTTTCTGTGAATGTAGACATTATTTTACGGTTTTTTTACATACCGTGTAAACATGCCTTATACGCGATATTTTATTTATATGATTGTTTTCATATTAGTATGTAAGTAATAAAATAAAATCCAGTGAAATACATACAGCATCAGGGAATGCTGCCTACTTTATTACGGTAGCAGCTAGCAGGTCTAGGATAGTATAGTAGTATCGAAGTTTCGATCGCGTAGGCTTAATTACATAACGTATCCTCGTTACTAAATTGCGCGTGATAACGTATTCGCAGAGTAGCGTTTATCATGCTACTTACAGAGTGCATGAAAGCGTCTTCGCTCCCGGGGCCGTGACGGATGGCCGAGGGACGCGGGGAGGGGACCACGCCAAGCGCTTCTCTTCGTCTCTTCACACCCCACCGCAAGAAACATTTTAACGTTCTCAAACATTCGAACGGTTTTGATTAAATTTTAAGTTCGCTTTTTCTCGTTTTTGGGAAACATTTTTCCAATATTTTTAACTGATTAATGTTTGATTGCTCATCCATCCTAGTAAATTTAGAAAAAACCCTGTACACATCTATGTCGTTTTGACTACGGCATCCATAATTACTTCAATAATATGTTCATATGTGCAACGTTTACATAGTTTAAGTCATTAAAACTTTACAACAATAATAAAATATAAAATATTAGGAAACAACGGAATGATAAAAATGATACGATTAAATAATAATAGATAGAACTTGGAGCATTTTTCAACTGCAGAGAATTTTTCAAAAAAAAAAAGAAATCGATCGAATAATGCTCTCGCAGAGAAATCTTTTTCCAACGTTGATTTTGCCTTTTATTGCTCCAGCATCCCCGCTCATTGCGCTCTCGTCGCAAACGAGATGGCGTTTGGAAATCACTCAAAAGTGCATCCAATTATTTTTCGCTTCTTAACGTCCTCTTGCTAGCGGATGAATCGTTCGATCGTCTGCCATTTCAAGCGCAAAAAATACCAGGACTTAGATTAAGGCCATGTGTAAAAACAATATTAATTACTTTCTTTTTTATGCATATTACAAAATGCAAAAAATTAATAGTAAATACCTTAATCTTTTGTCGGTGGCAAATTCTTAAAGAGTCATTCAATTCAATTTCAAAATTAAATAATAAAACGAAAGCGCTAATATTTTATTTTTTTGTTGAAAGGCTCCTTCATAAAATTCGATCGATTAATGAAAAAGAAGTATTGAACGGTAACAACAAACTAGTTTATTTATTTTATTTATCTTTATTGGAGAAACCAACAATTTTCACAGTACATATAGAAAAAAAAAATACATTTGATGGATCGATAAAAAAACTATGTAAAACTAAAAATAGGTTTCTACTAACAAAAAGACAGATACAGATATTTTCTTTAACATTTGTATTAATTCACGATTTAAATAAACAACATAAATCCTTGTATTTTATAAATACATTCACAGAATCCCGTCAAGCAAATGTTTTCAAATTATTATGACATGTGTATTCGCCCGTACTTTTATTCGATATGGAAAATTGTAGAACGTTTACTAGGTAACTCTATGTGTTTTTTTTTTAAATACAATGTCTAAATTTATAAAGATTTTCAGCTCGTCGGCGCGCAGTAAACTCTACTTACAAAAACATAAGACTGTAAAATCACAACGAAATATGATAGCGCGTCCGTAAAGTACCTTTTAAAGCCTTCGCGCGTGCGATACGCGTATAGAATGTCCCAGCGATGGTATACTCACATCTAAGCAAGCAGTGGTTGTAGAGGACCTCAATACCTATCAAAATAACCCCCCGATGTATGTACAGCGACTTTTGCAGGTTTAAGAGTGTTTTCTGTCATTTTAACCTAACATCCGATTTACACCAATCATTGCGTTTCTGTGACTAAAGTTTTTTTCTTAATGTCATCATACTTTGTTGTAAAAATAAAAATTTGTTTAGGACAAAAAAATATATTTTCATTTTTTTTTCATACTTAATTTGTTTTAAATATTTTTTTTTTTTTGGTATTGAGATCCTCATCACTTTGCTCGCTTTGATCCACCATGGAACACAAGTTAACATAACATCTTTCTTTAGATACAATTCTGAAGTCGATTCCTTAAAATATTATCAGTAATAGGTACCAATTTTTAATTATATATTTTTCGATTTCCCGTGATTTTTCCGTGAGATATTATAATAATATTATTTTTTAGAAACACGATACACAATTCTGCGAACAACTTTAATTCCGTTTTAAAGCATGGCGGGATTTTAACGGCCCGGGGCTTTATATTTCATGAAACGTTATCTGGGGCGATGTTGCGTTCGAACCGTTCCCGTCGTATTCCCCTGCGATCGATTTTTGCGGATTTATCCATGCACAAGGCATTTTTAATTTTACGATATAAATATTGAACGCATCGTGACCCATCCCTATACCGCATTAAGTATTTTTTAAACAAAATCAAAATCCATCCAAACCATTTTTATGTCTCCTGCCTCTAACCAAGATATGACTTGATCAGGTCATATCAATTATTTTAAAATATATATATATATCCGATCTCTTTTAAGATATATATACCTCTGAAGGCCAAAATTTTGACGATTTTTTTATGATTTATACCGAAAGTAAACGGTTAAATTAAAGAAATTAATACTTTAGTTTTAACGTTTAATTTGAAAGCTGAGAAATGACAGCTCTTCGAAGAAATTTTCGAATTAGGGGCGGACTTCCTCAAGGAAAAGTTAAGGAACGACTTTGTATATGGGTGTGTAAGTAACGCTAACGTATTTCACTTGTGTGAGTAAGGCTCCGTTTATTAAGAAAATGATAGACAATATTGTATACGCACATTTCCTGCGCACATTAACATGCTTTGAAACCACACACTCAGATCCTTAGACGTTCGCATTTACACGTCCTTCCGTCCGTGTAATTTAATATAAACGAATATATTTAATATAATATAATTTATTATTACATTTCTTGTATATCAGTTATAGATAAGTTAAAACCACACTATGGCTTAATAACTGCACTTGGTATAAAGTAAGCACTCATTCATTTAACACGAACAAAAGTAGATGACTGTGTAACTGGGAGAGGTGTGTTCATTTAGAGTTTAGACTATTCACAGGACCATTTTTAGTATTTCTCAGAGTTATTATACTGTGTTATTTGTGCTATTATACGACAAGAAAAAATGTAAATGATACAATCTTTATAACCAACTTAAAATGTGGATTACATAGGAAAACCTGTTGATTAACAATTTTGAATGATTTACCCAGCCTGTACAGGTTCGATCATAGGGGTCAATTGGTTTAATAGAATTCGTTTAGAATATCTGAAAGAATGACACTCCTATTTTATAGATCAGGTGTTTTCGCGATACGGCATTTGCTCGTGCCGTTATTGAAAAGTTAAATGGTGTGCCGAAGGTCTGAATTCTTTAGTTGCTCTAGATTAATGTTATCAATATATTTCAGATGCTTTACCATCCCTTGAGAATTTGAATGTCATTTCTAGTTCACTTAGGATAAATCTGGCCAGATCTCGAGAGATTTTTGTGGCTTGGATTGGAGTGGAACATTTTTTTAGCTCTCTCATTTAGCAGGAGATGATGGACGATTTGTTTTGATGTAAAATTTGTGTAGGTACTATTGAGACTCATGATGTCCCACTTTTTTTTTCTAATCTAGCCTAGTTTGTGGTAATAATATTATCTGTAGCATGTTATAATATTTCCAAGGGTGTAAGGGAATAACTTATTTTTGTTTACAATTTGTGTTTTAGATATCAATTTTATCACAAATAATCATCTAAACAAAGAACATGCTCTCGATGATAGACGTGGTTATTCATAATAATTGATTGCAGAGTAATTTAGTTAAATGGCTGCTTTTCAAATATTCTCACAACCGTGTATAGCTAAATAAGTGATTGTTGCTTTTTAGTTCCATTTTTGAAAGATGACACTTTAAAAAAAAAACAATAATCAGTAAACAATAACATTTTTTATTTGTTTAAAGCCTATTTTGTAAGATTACCGTAAGACCTTTATTGTTTAGATTTAACATCTACAAGTTTCATTTGCCATACCTCTTCTAGATTAGGTAAATTATATCCAAGAATCCTTAAACTCCATTCGCGTTGGTAGATTCTACGATTCACGAGCAAAGATTAACCACCAAAACTACGAGCAACATTGCTGATAACATCTAGGGGAATATCTGGCATGCTGGGAGGTCTGTTTTAAACAATGCCCGTTCACAATAAGCCTGGAAGTAGTCTGGAATGCTTCGCGGCGGCACATTTTGTTTGCCGAGCACATTTAGCGAGTTAACGATAATGATAGGGCCATTTTAAACTCCTACCATCGGAAGGCGTTTGCTAAATTTTAAGAGGACAATTAAATAAAAAAATAATGAAACAATAGGCAATTTCAATAATAAAATTTAAGCAGGCACCTACATCAATTAAATTATATTATAGAAGTTATAATTCATCGAGCCGTGAAAACAAAGGACTCTTACAACTAGCAGGGAATTTGTCTAAGGCCAATTTATATCATATGGAGCGTTTTGCCAACTTATTCATCTTATTATGTATATGTATATATACAGATACGTAGACTATGTGCGATCGAGGGCAAATGAATCTTTACGTTGAAAGGCGATTCGACAGAATGTGTAAGTATGTATATGTAAATTCTAACCTCATCTACGCTCATACGGAGATGCGAAAGAGGTGGTTCTCATTACACACGCGTACTATCTCTTTATTTTTATGCGTTTCAGTTCAACTTTAAATTATTAATTAAAAGATAGCTGATTATTTAATTGCCAGAAGTTTCGGTGCGAACATTATGTCATTATCGACGTAGATTGATTTTATACATAAAGTTAAACGATAAAACTTGTTTGGTTAACTTTGGTTGTTTAATTGAAACCATTTATCTTTTATTTCAAAGGGATGTAAATGATGTTATGTCTATGCAGTTAGTCTATATTTGTTTTTCGATGAGAATTAGTCAAGGGTTAAGTCAGGCTCAGAGAACAGTGTGATGTTGTGTCCAAGCTCTCGACCGTACTGAAAGGAAAGTAAAGCAGGTCACACTATGGATGAGAGGAGTTGTGCGAGGAGTGGAGGCAACCGCTTCCCTATGCAATGTTTGCAAAACATTGCCACTGGCTTGCAGTGCACTTCCGCCTTTGCTCGGAGCGTAGAAGGCGGCAAGTCTGGTTTATCTTTTAAGAAGACTGCGATATACACGTGCCTTCGTCGTACGGAAGACGCCGCCGTTTACTCTACAGTAGCCGAGAGGGCATTCGGCGTGAAGTTTTATAGGTCGAGAGCCTGAGCAAATCATATCCATAACATCCAAACAAAAAAAAAAATAAAAAAAGATTACTTACAATAATATTACAATAAACTAACTTTAAAATGTAAATTTACTGGGTTACTTTAATATCAATAATGAAAGTTTTAAAATAAATACCAATTTGCAGAAGACACGGTGATCACTCTTAACACGGTGGTGGTTCTTTAGCTTTTGTCACGTTTCGATATAGAATTTACAATGAGCTTACTGAAATATTATGGAAATGTCAGGCTTTGAAAAAAGTTATGAACTTGAATTATTTTTTTTTTAGGGAAATTTCGTTGTTTCTGAGATTAATATTTTAACGTTGTATTTCAATAATTTTATCTAACAACAAAAAATTTAAAATGTTAAAACTGAAATGTTACGAGAGAAAATAAAATTCTTCATTAGTTTATTACCCAGATTTGACTATGGTGATATTGCATATTATACAAAATGTCTGGCAAAGAAGATTCAAGAAAAAATAAGAGTTCAAAATGCATGTCCTCACTTTTGCTAGAAAATACTTAGGTCCCAAATCACATATTTTTTTAACAAGAATTACATTTTAAATATAGCGAATCGTTGAAATTCAGGTTATGCCTCTTTCATGTGAAACATTTTCAATAACTAACTCTCTGCCTTATTTCGCGATAATCTTTTAAAAGCCACGAGAGAAAGGAAATATTTTTTAAACTTTCTGCGTTATAAATCTTATTTTATTAGATTCTTGCAAAATCATAGTTTAAAGGAAGCGAATTTGAGTCGTGTGCCAACACCACATACATTTGTTATAATATATAGTTTGTGCTTTTAATGTCAAAACTTGTTATTGCAGTTACAAAAGATTTCCGAAATGTTAAATAAAACCACATAATATTAAACAAATTAATATCAACGGAAGTCCCAACGTTAGCAAATTTTTTTTATTTTATTTTTACCTACATTTTATTTTATTTTTAGAAGTAATTTTATAGATTCTTAAACTGTCGTCTATTTAATTTTTTAATTCATTCGTTTTACACTTTATAAATATTATAAAGGGCTGTGCCAAAAATGATCAAATAATGAATTAGCAAAGCTCATTTATTAACACACCTAATTAAAAATATAATTACACAAATTTGTAAAAACTATGGATTCAAAAAATTAATTAAAACTTTAAATTTGAAATTTGAGCTAAAGCGATAATACTGCTGGGTCAAAAATATATAAACTTCAATCGCAATGCTCTTATTAAATTATCGTGTTTAACATCGCAGGTCAATCTTAAAATAATTTTATTTTCATTTTATAAATACCGTGTATATTATTGATACACACAGACAAACCCACCTATGACCCGGATAGTTGCATCGACTTGTGGTCGCTATATCTACCCTCTCACGCATTATCTCAAAATTACCCGAGACGCACCAGACGGGCGCGCCCGGGCGGGTCTAGCAAAAGGACCCCCGCGAGTCTGTCCCTATCTCCCTCCCTCGTGCCATATGGATAAAAAAAGAAGCTTATAGGCCTACTTAAAATATAACTTACACACTACATGGCGAGAGAGAGATAGGACGGTAAGGTAGGAAAAGGGAAGCATCTGAAACATAGACAGTAACTCATTAAAAACTTAAATCTAACATGCACTTATACTGGAGCCTTAACTACTGTGGTCCAATGTCCAAACACAACACTTACCTGCCGCAGATTCCTACCAGCACGCCGGGGTCCGGGTAGGTTACACAGCCTGGAAGGCACAACAAATGTTGTCGACTCTTGGACTATATAGTCTAGTGCGCACGAAATTAAATTTTAATGATCAAAATCACCCCCAAAGCACGCGCATTCGCAGAACACGCTGTAAAATTTTACTAGATTCCACAATTTGCACCTTTGTTGTTGTTGCATCACATGATGTTTGTTGTAGTTGTTGCAACACCAGCAGTTTAAATTTTTATATTTGCCCAATAACCCCATACATTTCGACATCTTCGTCGGCCTGAAACTTAACCTTGCTGAAATAGAGCCTTCCGAGAACCAGGGGGTTTTCTGTAACCTGGTATGCCCCAATAATAAAATATGTGATTAGAGTGATCTCGTTTGGCATGCGACCTGATAAAAGGACTTCGACGTGACAATATAACGGCCACCAGAGTGTTAAAATAATATACGAGAAATTAGGTCATGCATTTTTTCTTCAAAATCGAAAATAAATTATATAGGTATGTAATTTCAATAAAATATTAAATTTAATTTATTGTAACAAGTTAAACTACTACTGTATCGAAACGAATATTAAATAAATTATTTATTTTATTTTTAATTCGTGCTTACTGCTAAACATACAATGATTAAAATAATCATTTTAAACTTTAGCCAATTAAAGTATTCCCCTATTAAACACTATGGTTGTATGTCATTACTACCAACCAAAGCAACATCGTATGGCTCGTGGCAAAGTTCTATTTCATTTCATTGCATGGCATGGCAAACCACTCGTTACTTAGTATCGCGTCAACCGAATGTGAACCTCGCAATGTGTTTGTTATACCTGATAGACCAACCACTGATAGATCAACCTGATAGACCAACCATTCTAAATCTTGATGAAGTGTCATACGATTCGGAATCTCAATTCGACAAAAATGACATTGTTTTCCAATCAGAAACAAGAGTATCTCAATGATTAGATATTTAGGCCTACCAAAGAATGGTTCGAAGATTTTGGGATCATGACCTCAGGCTAAAAACCTTCTTTCTTCAGGAACATCATTTTATTGGTAGAGGAACTGCGACAAGGAGTATTCTTCATATTAAGGAATGCTAAGAAAATATCATTTGTTTTAACATTGAGTTAATAAAAAAAACTTGGTGTTACAGAATATGATCTGCTATTACCTTTTTAAAAGAGTGCAGAAAGAGATGGAAAAATTTCCAATATGAAGAAAAAGGTAACTCGCATAAAATGTATTTCGAACGTTGTCAGATTGTGCGGCGTTTAATGTGTCAATAATTGTGTTTGAAGATTGTCATAAATGTGTAAAAACTATTCGACAAAAAAAATGAAATTAGGCCGGGTAAGTAAATTCACCCACAAGGCTACACAGAGGAAAGTGTACGGTTTTACTGCGACGTTTCTTGTCATTGCAACAATGTTTATTAGGTCATTGTCTTCATAGTCGCTCGCTCCGTGCCATAGACGGAATCGCTATAATGTTTCTCTCTGGTAAAATGTTCGCCGGAGAGCAGTCGTGGCGCGCGACAAAATGCACCATTATTTTCACACCGGATACGGGACAGTCGAGATTTGCCGGAAACGCCGCCATTGCGGGGGCGTAAAATATGACGCGGCCGACTCAAGCCTCAAGCCTTTGCTAGCCTCCGAAACTGCAGGCGAAACTTGCACGGGGACGGAATGGGCCAATGTGAAATCGTTGCGATGGGCAGAGAATTATTTATGAACACAGAGAGACAATTTGTAGGGGAAGGTCTACTTTGATATTTTTTAACATCTCTAACTATGATCACACTGTAACTGTGTGTGTGATCAACACTTTGTTTGTTTGACCCTCATCCCTTTTAGGGGATATGGCTTCTATTGCACGGTTCTAGTCCTCCGCTCGCTGATAATCTTCGCACTTATTCAAGGTTATAAAACTAAAATGTGTATATTAAGACAATTAAATTAATGGTTCACCTATATTATTTTGTCCTAGTTGTATTATTGTATTTCTGCATAGTTTTAAACTTAATTTGTTATTCTGTATTGCTTTTATGTTTTCTTATAATGAACCACATGTTTGTATTGGTTTTTTTATATAAAAATAAACGATGGCTATTCTTTGGTTGGGCAGATATAAAGACTAAGTCTTTGAAACTGCTCAGTCGGCGGCTAATCTAGAAGATCTCTAACTGTGTTATGAAAGAAGGCCACTTTAAAATGGTGGCACTAAATAAATTAATTAAAAAAAACTTGTTTACTTGTTAAAAAATAACAAATAACTATGAATACTAAATACATCTGATTATAGGATCAATAATCAAATATGACAGTTGTTGATCAGGTTTTTTTTTAATGGAATGCATTATTCAAAAACATATTCAATTGCAAAAATGTATTTTATTATACTATATGTAACACAATATATAAAATAAATAATAACATAATGTACAGCATATATTATTTGTGCTCGATAAATGACCCGTCGAATGTCTGTAATGCATAATGTATTTCGCGGTGTTGCCACACCGCAAAATTGTCCTAGTCCTTGGTAATTAGGGTTAGTCATAGACTAATAAAACACGATGCTTACTCTAGATTGAGCCCTTGAGAACAATGCTTTCAATGACGTGTCAAAATTTAGAACTGTAAACGCGAACACAAAGTAAAACGTCAGAAAAGCTGCCAAAATATCACCGGCGATGAAAACGACCAACTAAGTTAAATTGACGTATCCACAATTGTTTGACTTTTGTATGCGAAAGCGGCATCCAATCGAAGCACTGCGAAGCGTGTGATAATTTTCATCACAGCCTGTTTAATTAAAATATATATTATATTAACATTATACAATTAATTCTAATATTTTATCTACGTGGCGTATAAACTTATTATTTACAATGGGAATGTGATATACAATAGCATTATTTACAATAGTAAGAGGGCCAATTTTATCAGTCTTCATTATAGTAATGATTTGAGGCGTTTATTCATATTATATATATACATAAGTTTTTTTTTAATAGCCTTTTAATAAGAAGAAAACGTAAAAGTGATAAAAAGGTTATAAATAGCTTCTGAACACATAATGCCGATTTGAATCCAACGCTGAATATAATAAAAAAAAAAATCAAAATGAAAGTACAGCCAACTGACCATAATTAATGTACAATCTAGAAAGAATATATTAATATTTATTTCAATTTAGAAAACAATGAATAAAAAACCACCAAAATGATGAGGTCGGTTTTATTTTGTTTTTATAATTTAAAATATTTTATCTACCTTAAACTAAAAGAATAACTAAAGGAAACTTAGATCAAATCAACTTTAAGCTTTCCTATATAATTAGCAAAAATAATAATCGAAATCGTTTGAGTCAGTTCGAGATGAAAACATTTAGAACGAAAAACTTTTTTTTTATTTTTTGCCACACTTAACGTAACTTATAAAACAAAATGAGACCACCCCTGAAAAATTCTCTAATTATATCAAAATCGCTCCCCATCCGGAGTACGTGTATTAAAAAAAAAGAAACGTTTATTTATTTTCATTTAATTTATTCAATATGGTACAATAAGATGTTACAACAATAAATAATATAAAAACACTTAATAACTTAAATTAATATAATATAGACAAATTGAACACCAGTCATTTATTGTTGCTCTGAAGTAACATGGCTACTCTAACTAGGTTAAAATATCTGTTCTAAGAGCAGCCAAAAGGAAGTTGCAGAAAAAATGAAATATTACATTCGCGAGACCTTACTAATAACAAAGGGGATCATAGAATAAATATCATAAATACAAAATATAATACACATAATAAATAGTGCCTAATATTATATACATATATTTAAAATATATATTACATACAATATACATTTATTAAATATATAATTCTAATAATTGTGTTACTTATAATTTATAGACTAAATATACAGAAAAAACTAAACAAAGAAAATATATAAAATTACTTATAGTGTCTATATGTTATATAGTTATGTCTATTGCAACACACTGCTCACCATCTAATTCGTTTCTGCCTATTGCGAGGAGCCATTTGGTGATGCTTTTTGCAAGACTGAATTTAGATTGACGTTGCGAATTGAGAACCTCCTCCTTTCTTGAAATTGGTTATAGAAGCATATACTCGTATCCTCTTTAGTTAAAAATATTATGTGTTTACCTAATAAGATAAAACAAGAAAAATAATAAAACCTAAAAAAAGAATAATAAAAAAAAAAGAATTTTGTACTTATGAACTATGAACTTATGTACTTAGAATTATGAACTTTGTGCATACTGTATTGTACTACTATGGATAAATAAATAAATAAATAAATACAAATATAGGATCAAACAAAAAATATGAAATGATTTTGGTATAATTGGTCTTTAGTTGATGTTTCGTCGTAATTTTGATGTTACACAAAATCAATTTATGACTCGATAAAATCATTGTAAGTAAATAGAAATTTGTTGAAAGACGAGTTGGCGAAGTGGCGACTGGCGCCCATAGGAAACGGCTGCAGGCGCTCGGCTAGGAAAGCGTCGAGCGTTGAGCGTTGCTCTAACTAGATCAATATGACCCCGGCGAACGGGGGTAGGAGGGATGACCGCCGCCGGCGTTGGTCGACCGGTCAGCCGGCTGGAAGACCAGAGAAAAAAAGCCTCACCATAATGGCAGTCAATTTAAGGCTGCTCTCACTTCCATCGACTTCTCCCCGGAAAGAAGATGGCTCGATTTAAGTTGTACCATGCGAATGTCAATATTTATTTTCTGTTTACTTAAGAAAGTATCTATAGTATATCTACTTTATAGATAAAACGATAGATATTTTTAGTTTAAAATCATGTTGAAGCAAATGGTTAAAAATAATTAATAAGTTATACAAATCGAATTCAAATTCAATGTCGGTTTCGACCATTATTGCTTTATTGTATCTACAAAACTAAAAAAAATCCTACCCACTAAATATAAATTATTTTATCTACAGATGTTGATAATTTATTACGCACAAATATACATCTTAATATCAATGGAATCATACATACAAGTTTGTATGTTCTGGAAGAGTCTATCGACTCATCTACCAGATACTTATATAAACATAATATCTAGCACCATTTTACATAAAGGCAAAATATTATTATAACTAGTATTAGTGGAACCGATAAACAGTAAATCTTAATTTATAGATATCTACGTTGAGTGTGTAAAATACGGTTTACGGTTTCTTGCCTTTTAATATTGGTAATCGGGTTCAAACCCAAGTTGAAACATAAGGAAGGCACGAAGGACAGCCCTTTTTTTTAATTTATAGCTAATAAAAGATATCTTTTATACTTTGTGAGATATCTTTTATACTTTCGGGCACATTTTACCAGAAAGTCATCAATGGTCATCAAGTGTAACAAAAATATTTTTATTACATTCAAAGAGAATCATTCACAATTTCTAATAAATAAATTAATATGTGTTTTATATATTTACCTCAATGCAACAAAAATATTCGTCGTAGAGATTGGGTCTACTAAAACTGGTCGATAACTAACCTTGCGCAACAGCTACGAACCCAGTGGAGCCAAACAATCTTATTTTATTGTTTTGGTTAGTGATAAGTGTGATAAGTGATTTAAAAAAAAAATGACGTCTAGAATAAATATATTTTGCCCCATATAATTTATAATAACGAATTGCTCGTCCAAAGGAGCTAGGAATTTCTGTCAAAAATCACATCCATCACAAAATGCGTAGCACCTGTATTGTGACGTTTTCAATTAGCCGTACCTCACGCGTTAACCTTTATTCCCGGGGGCAACGAAATGCTGTGGAAATTATACGCGACTGTAACACGATTCCCCGATGTCGGGAATATCAACTTGAACGCGGGAAAAAGAAACAAGGCGCGCTATAACGGTGATTTGATAAGCACCGGGGGGAAGTCATTCACGTGTACCTACGACACCTTCTTTCCCAAAAAGGATATCATACGCTTATGTTTATTATACTACAACGTATGGTATTTTAGGGCACCATAATATCATAACAACTATTTTGCTTTTAAACCGTTTGAAACGCCGCACAAACTTTTTTTGAATTCTAATCACAGAATAAATTTTCCATTCTCATTCTAATTTTTATTAGTTTTAAGCAAGAATAAGGTTATATGATACATAATTACCTAACCTTTACAATATTCATGCTCTCGAGTGTTCAGTCGTGAGAAGCCAGCATTATGATTTATGTATTGAATAATTGTATTTTTAGGTTAAGTTAATTTTATAATTATGTTTGTAAAACTGTCAATATTATTTGTTAATATTTAAGCTATCTCTAATGTCTAAAATGTTACATGTTAATATTTGTAAGAGAATTGTTGCCAGTAGACGATGCACGCCATTATTGTAAAATAGCGTTTGGCCGTGCGTCGAGGTGCGCGCATTCAATTGTTACTTTTGCCAACAGGTGGCGCTACGTGTATCAAATAATGTACCACTGTCAAACGCGCTTCACGCAAAGCAGACCAAAGCAAACTATCAAACTATCACTGTTAAACGCGCTTCAGACCAAAGCAAACTATCATTTGGAATTCGAGCCCGGTGCGGGGGGGCTTGTGGGCCTGTGACATCTCGCAATAGAATGGCTCGAGGAGGAGAAGTGGCATCGCGGCTCTGAGGACCGCGATAAGCAGGCCACCGAGCTCGGAGTGAAGGAGCGACCCTGCAGCGCTCCCGCATCGGACAACGTCCGTTCGGGTGGAAGGAAGGGGAACGCTCTGCGGAGACGCTCCCAATTAACAAAGCGCGGCCTCTAAAGGCTACGACGACTTTAACACGAGAAAAGCTCATAGCCGTAAAGACCATGTCAGTAAAGTATGTGAACTACAAATAGATGTCCTCAAAGTCATGATAAATCTATCATGATTTCGTGATATTATATCTTAGGTAGATATTTAAACATTTTACTGGTCAACGCAGTCGCTTGTCGTACCGCAAGCTGCAGTATAATCAGCATGTATTGGAGCGAAGTAGGGAGATTTAACTTCCATGACATGAACAAACTTAAATAATATGAAGCGAGAATTGAATGTGGTTATTGGCATCTTAACGTTTTCCAACCAATCCTATCTTCTCAAATTCTTATTCGTTTTTTTTTAATTTAAAATTTTTAGGTTTTTAAATTCGATTTTCGTATAAAGTCATCAACAGTGCATAAGGTTTTCTTTAGTTATTTTGCTGTTTAATAACTACGCCACATTTTTTAAATGTTTGCTTCGTCAGCACCTACTTTTTATTTTACTGGTTAATAATTACCAAAAATTTCGAAAATCGGCCGATGAAAATCACAGAGACATGCGTATAGGAACATTTCACCATCACCATTAAATTGGGAGCATCACTCGCTCCAATATTGTTCATTATTGACAAAAAATAAACATTCATATGCAGGCCATGGTACTGAAACTGAGATTTGCAAGAAATCGAACCATAAGGTTCCAAGGGACGCCAGTTATGTTTCCTAGGCTATTTAAGAACCTTGATGACCTCTGGATGACCTACGTCCAGTATGCGAGAATTTTTTCAGAGTTTCAAAACTGGCTGATTAGTTAGAGAAAATATTTCAAAAATAAAAAATCGTCTCCTGTAAAATTATCCTTTAGTGATACGTTTCTTCCCTGTAGCCTTCAATTGGACTTACTGGTCTAGGAAAGGAGAAGGACCCTATAGCTTTACATGCATTTCCTTAAAAAAAATGGGGATGAATTCTTTTCACATTTTTTAATATATAATCTTCCACTCATAATAGGGAACAGAAACACCCCATCAAGTCATCGGGAAAGGTAAATCAGAACCACCCCATTCACCCACCCACCCTGGACACACAAGTCGGTCCGTAAACAGTTCGTTAATTTGTATAAAATGTATGTATGTATAACTACAACATATTTTTTAATAGATAAGCATTGTAAATTAAATTTTAGGAAAAATGCTATGTAATTGAATATTGAATTTACAGATATTGGCTATACAAACTCGGGTAGATAAAAAGAATTTATTCTTTAAAACTGCCCGCAGCAGCGGCTAATCTAAACATGTTAATAATTACTTTTTATATACCAGTAAGAAATTTGCGTTGGCTATATCATCAATTAAACTTTGATGTTCAACCAGATAATATTTAACATGAAGTTTCTTTTTATTGTTGGTTGGAAGTTGGTTTTTATTTTAAAACCATATAATAATACTAAATATTCTAATTTTCCATAAAAGCGTTTAACTGTTTTGGATCGAAAGCGGAAACGAACTCAGAGAATTACATAATATTATAGATAAACGATTTTACTGCCAACCCTGAATAAGCTCATTTATATTCAAAGGCATAATCAATACCGTCAGCTTTTATTGAAATGAGGAAATATTAATTCATAATATCAAGGACGAGATTTTAGTAATGTTCAATGCTGAGTAATTAATTCACCCCTGAAATAATACTGAAAGCAATTAGAGTTTTAATCGCTTACACTGGCATAATTACTATTTTAATATCTAATTTATACAAATAAACGGGTAAATATTAATGACCAAGCCAAAGATTAAAAAATTAGACACTACTATTAAACTTACATTTTTATTTAATATTTATAAATTATTTGAATCGATTTTAATTTGAACAGCCTAGTGGCTCTCTTGCCCGCTGAAATGAAAATTACAGATTCCTAATTATTAAGAAGTAAAATTACAAACCGAACTAACAAAATGATGGCGGGTGGATAATGTGAAGGTAGTTACGCAGAAATGATCCAACCGACATAAACGCATATTTAAGAAAATTGAACTTAATGTTTAGAGAGTTCAGAAAGCGTTGCATAATATTTATTAGTTTATGCCACTTTGCAAATTAGGTTAAGCAATTTTTTAGGAAAAGTTATGTATTCGAATGATAAGGAAGATGTTTAAAAAAAGTGATTTGGATCATTTAAGAAAAAAACTGGTCGATTTTTCACCTTTTTATAGTGGCACTAATTTTTTCCCACTAAAGTATGACGAGCGAGTTGGATCACTTTTGCAAAAAATAAAAGTAAGTTCGGATCATTTCTGCATAAATACGTCCATGTTTGGAGAGGAAAGTGGTGAACCCCACCACGCCAATTGCGTACGCTAACTAATCTGATATGTCAAAACTACGTACGAAAGAAATGTAGACTTGTATGTGTGTATACAAAAAAAGTAGATTGTGCGAATGGCATATACCATTTAGGCTTGTTTTATATTGTTTGTTTTTTTGTTATTATTATTTCAGAGTCTTTAAAGCAAAGGAAAGTAAAAAACAAACAAAAAATGATAAATAAATAAATATGAAGATCAAATATACTTTATAAAAATATAAAATATACTTTCGTAAATAAGATGGGCGGGCAAAGAGGCTACATAAATATTTAAGCGAATGTTTTGATGATCAAATATTTCAATTTGTTTTTTGCAGCTGACTATACGATGGTAAATATCAATTTAAAAACATATGAATTCATATAGTCATATAGAGAGTTTACAATTATTTTGTTATTATTATATACTATATTATTATGACCAAGGAAATGAAATAAGGTGATATCACCTAACCTAATCTATCCACCCATCCGGCGCCCACTTCCCACTCCCCATAACCTTTATACATTATATAGTAGAGTTGCCAGAGAGCCTACATAAATATTAATACACTACTTAATATAGATTAAAATCAGTTATAATTCCATTTTTGTGTTTTTTAATGTGATGACCTGAGAATGGCGCAAATTTTATATGACATTCTGGTTTAAGTAGATTCCGTCGACGTTAATACCCTTTACTTCCCATAATAATATGTTTTTAATGTTTTTTTTGTCATGGTTTGCCAACCCTGGCAAACAAAAACCCTGACATCCTAGTGGACGTAGTTACTATAACCATTAATTATGCATAATAAATTACCCCACAGGCAATGCAGGTAAGCAAGAACAAAGATAGAAAAAAATGTAAATTTAATCGTAAAAAATTACTTACATAAACTCTAATCTTTTTAATAGTATTAATCCTTAGTCTCTACCTAATAATAATACTATTAGCAATAATAAAAACAAATATTTTAGAAAAATTTTGTACATTCTTTAAATTTTGTTATGAGCATTGTTTTTTATTTTATTTATTTATGAGCATTGTTATTTTGTTATGCCTAATTGAGCATTGCTCAGTTAGGTTAGACATATTTTACCGGGATATCTGTCATAGTAAAATCCTATGGCTGTCCATACAGTATTTTATCTTTAATACGTAATCAATTAGATTACGGTTTTTAGATCACTTTTAGATTCTACCGATGTATTGTTATAAAGCTGCGTTCTCATTTTATAGGTTGCAATCTCTGAGCGAGCGTCGCGCTGTAATCGACCATTCATTTATAAATAAAATACCCTATTTTTGAATCCCCATCTTGTAAAATGAATCTCTCCTAGTAGTATAATATAGGAAACTATGTTTACATTTATGTAGTTATTACCTTTTTTCTTTTCGTATTGAAATGTAAACAACTATGTAAATCTGTAGATTTTTTTAAAATTAAACAAATACATAAATAGTATAATATAATAAAGACCTCGGTAGGCATATGTTCGTAGTGACCACTCGAGGTATTTTATAGAGCATCGTTCGAAGCAGGTTGAGGTGTATACAATTTTTAAAAAATGAAAAAACTATTTGAAGTTGGGGCAGGTTGGATTTGAGGTTGGGACCCTGCGATTTCAAACATGATTTGTTTTGGCCTCATAGCAAAATTCATCATGGTTTCCGAGTAAAAATTTTGTAAAGTTATTAACCTGCCTTGGCTGAACGCCTGCGGGCAAAAAGGGATTTTATGCGAACGCTTTGATAAAACTAATAAATTTGTGCTTTTTTTTATACAATTTCTTAAACGTAATAGAGAGCATAAAGACCCCCTTAAGTCTACAGGAATGGTCTTTGAATACCCTGTATATTTGATTTGATCTAGCTTTGATTAGATTCTAAACCTCACTAGTGGGATTTCTAAGTTTTTTTGATATTATGCCGTAGATCAATTATTTATTGTACACAAAATATCTCCTAAAAGAATGCTTGATTGATATTCGATGTCCTTTAATTAATTAATGTAGGTATCTGTTATTCATTATAAGAAATGCCCGCTCGACTCGAGCAATATTATTGCGTAATTAAATCACAGCCTTAAATAATTGTCTCGCTTTTCTCCAACGGCTCCATGCGATGGCTCTGTGACTTCTGTTTGTGACGAGACAACTGATTATGTAAATTAAATCTCTTAACTTGTTTAAATATTTCTCAAGTAACGGTACATTTATCGTCGGATCCGCCTTGAAACTTGCCCAAAGCTTCTAATGAGGGGGTTTTTTTATGGATCTCTCATAGTCGAGTTCTTCACTTAGTAAGGATTTTTTACATACGAGTTTAATTAATTAATTTATTTAAAACGTTAATAGGTAAATACTCTTTAAAAAATACCTACAATCAATATTTTCACAATCACAAGACCAATCACACTGTAGATCGAACTACCACACTAATCAGTGCCTGTGCCTGGATGTTGTATAGAGTTTATTATAAGTGTTGTTTTTTCTATTGATAGTGGTGGACTGCGTATATTCGCACTTCTAATACAAATATAATTAATTCGAAATTATACGGAATGTAAGTAATTACAAGCTAATTTAAATTAAATCAAAAAAATATGTGTGTTTATTTATTTAAAGCACATTATGATTGGTAATAATATATAGTGTGTAGTAATTTGAACATAAAATATATTTATTATGTAGAGGACGATATGCACTGCTTTATTTTGCATCTTACCTTCTTTACGAGACAATGTCTGTAAAAAATATAATTATACTTATTATTTAATCTACAACGTTTTAATATATATATAAAAAAACCCCATAAAAATACCCCTTTTTATATATGTTATTAATACTATTTTTTTGTTGTCATATGGAGAATTGTTTCCTGCATATTTTAGCTTTTTCGAGATTTCATTAATAAAAACAGTCACGGATTACTTTTTGAAACCACAGAATAAATAATAGTGCAATCAAAACCTGAATAGTTGCGACATTCTGAATATGGCACGAAACATTCATATGAAGAGTTTATCATGCCAAATTCTTGTTTTTGAGATTTGGCGAATTGGCTCAGATGTGACGCGGGATCTTACCTATAAATTAAGTTATAAGAGCCACTCGCGAATTCATATTGAAGAAAATCTGATGTTCAGACAAACTTCAGGCAAAATGAATTCCAAGATATTTGACGTCTCCTTTTTTTTAAGGAACCAACCATGATACTCGTAATTTATAAGGTAACATCTAGCATGAATTTCGGTGAAGATTTGAAAATACATATATCAATACCCGTTTACGTAAATTGGTAAAACAAAAACGTTCGAAAATCTTCATCGGTTCAAACACGCGCACACAAAAATTCTATATGAAACCAGAAAAATTGAAGAACTAAACAAAAACTTCAAAGCAAAGGTCCAAAGAAACGTAAAAAATACTAATTACTTGGAAAATATTTTCATCTCGGGCGAACTGTAAACAAGGTTTCTCGGCTATCCAATTACCTACTTTGCGAAAGTTATATAGAATCCGTAAACAATCTCAAAGTTGTGATGAAAGTAACACCCTAACAATGCCACTAGGAAAATCGCAGCGAGATCCTACAAGTCTTGCATACAAATACATACTCTTAACATTAAGCATAAGTTATTGAATTAAACTATGTGGTATTTTTTATGTATTTTTAAAATAATTAAGAAAGAGCCAACAAGTATAGTAGATTATAATGTCAGAACCCATAACAACAATACCTATTATTCATATTATAATTTATTTTATGTTGCGTTTCATCAAAACCCAGCTTCAGGTTGTAATGTTGTAAGTAAGCAATGTTTGATTTATTTGAGCTTTTAGCATTATACCACTTATTTGTTAATAATTATTTAAAATATATATACAGGAGCTATTTCTTGCCAACAAACTGTCACGCAGTTTGGCAAGTCTGTAATTTATTCTATAATTTCACTAAATATTTAAAAAAAACTGGTTCCTCAAGTTATTTAGAACGTTTAAAACATCGCTGAAAACCAAATTGTTTCTTACCGCCACCTTCCTCTAAATCAGCCCTTGACATTTCATTTAAGATAAATATCGAGCAACTACCTATATAAATTTATTAGGAATTTAAAAATAGATAGGTTTATCCTAGATAGGAACCCTAAAATAAGACAAAAAATATATATTGTTTATTAATTGAAATTTAAACCCTTTACACAACCCTAAAATAATAATACATATGTGTAGGTATCTACTCTTACACAAAGCGGAAGTCATAAATAATAAAAGTTTATATCGAATCATATCCTTCGAGGCACGCGGTTTCCTCGATTTTTCGAACGCTCTGAGGATGTTTACAATCAACTTCAGTATTCCCTCTTCACGTTTATTCTTCAAACGTTACTTCTTTGAAGGGGTCTGAAGTGAGTATCTGAATGTACTCGCATTGCTTGTTAGACATTGCCTTTTGCTAAGCCGTTCAGACTGAATATTTTCCACTGAATTGCGCGCGCAAAACGGAAACCTAACTTATCGTGCATTTCGGTCATATTTTAGTGAAATGTCTATCCATTTATATTTATTATAATACTCGAACTACATGACATCGCCTTTAAATGAGAATCAGTTAACAGACGGGGAAAAAGTTACAGAACGTCAGACATTTCGACGCACCATACGTCTTTATCAGTGGGGACGATAGAAAACTAACCGATCACTTGAGAAGAAGAAAAGGTGAGGTGAGGGTCTATGGATGATATGATATATAAAAGACGAATGTAATAAAAAACTGAAACGATTAAAGGCAAGGTATATAATAGTAAAATAATAAAATAGAAAACTATAATTATAGAAAATACTTTATGAAAAATTTAAAACAAGCATTTTATTTCAAATAAATTAAAAGCCACACAGGAATCGATCCCAGTTCTCCTAATTTCGTGTTAGGTCATTGTTTTAAATGGTTATCCTGAGTAAAAAAGTAAATCGTTTTAAAAATATATACCTACAACTTCTTTTGCAAGCACACCTTCTACTACTGATAATAATCGCATATCATCAAATGCACTTTTATATAAGAATCATTATTATAGATTATTATTCATATTAATTAGAATTACTTAACAAATTAAATTAAATTTTAGATATCTCTAACAAATCAGGAATATGCTTATTTTTAATAAGTTTAGCGGGAGTAAATAATTATTTATTAATTTAGAGACTACCTTATTCCTTCAACAGTTGCTATCTCCGCTTTTTATGGGAAAAGTGCTGGCAAGGAGGAGGATGGCGAAACTTGGGAAATTACTTGATACTAATACATATCATTTAATACCCCCGATTAGCTTTATAGCAACTTATTACCCACTCGTGCTACCAAATAGAAATGTTTTTATATAAAATGTAAATGTGGTGTAGAATTAAATGACTTGCATAGATGGATTCCTTATATGTAAGTTGGTGGCAAGTTATTTTAATAAAATGTCTCAATATTGTCACTTACGATAAATGGAAATTTAATTTAAAGTTACATAGTACGTTCGTACCTCAAAATGTAGGTCCAGACGTTTCGAAAGATCAATAAATACAATCATATCAATCGTTTTAATACCAGTAACGTACTAAAATTAAGGTGGAAATTCAAAAAATATATAGATATATACCTTGTTTTCATCCTATATTGGCACACCTTGAATGAGAAAAGGGTTGGTGGCTTCTTCGTATTTATTTTATTCTTGACAGTTCAGTAAAAGTAATGGTCACCAATCATTTTCCAGACCTTTGTTATTTTTATAGGTCACTATTTTTCCAGGTTTATTTCACTTTTTTTGAACATTCTTGGAATATTCATTTCCATATTCACATGACTAATCAATCCTTCCGACCTTTCTTGAGTGTTGCTAAAGAGCATTAATTGTGGTGATCAACAAAGGTTATAAACCACAATCTAAAGAGGCATAGCAATGCCGCCAGCCAAAATATTTACCAGATTTACTTTGCACATTTTTTATTTTGTAAAGTTTTTGGTCTCTAAGTACATATGCTAATATCCAAGTATTTAGCTGTATATTATGGGTGTTTGAGTTAAAATATACTTACGTAAAGTAAGCATGTTTGTTTATTTCAAAATGTTCATATGCGACAATTAATTCGTCTCGGAATATTCTTTTGTATTTTATAAAATTGTGTTGGAGACAATTTATTGGCAGAAATGTCGCCGGCGGTGACACCATTTCACGTACTGGGCGCTATCGTCCTCTGCGCGGAGACATTATCGCAATCGTTAAACTTTACAGCGCGACATACGCCAGAGGGTTGAAAGCGAGTGTTCTAGCGGCATTAATTGAGCTCGAAATTGGATTAATGATCAATCCCTGGATTTTACCAGCCCTAAAAGAAATATTATGAACTCTGTGCAGTTATTCAGGACAGTGTATAATATCTTTGCTGCACCGGACAGCTCTTGAGACACAACCGAGTAATGTAGACGGAACTACCAACTTCTGGAAAAAAAATATATTAAAGACAATCACAGTGTTCGAAAATTAGAGTTTTAAATGGTGCATAATTTCAAGTACTTTTATTAACATGTGTTGATAGAATTCACATTCAACGACCACTTTTTATACATATATTTTATACAAATTCGAGTTTTTTGGGCTATGGCCCAAATAATTAATAAACCATTCTTTATAGTATTTTATTCGTGTATTACAAAGAAAAATATGATACTTGTAACCAAACAAATCTTCACAAAATCAACAATCAGACTATAATTAAACCTTTGTTATTAAACCAAATTATTTCTATATGTTATGTTAATATATTGATTGTTTAACACATGTTGCCTGTTATAATATTCTAAAGTAATTCTTTTTAAAGTAACTTCCGAAGTTAATGCACTGTGATGCCTTCAATATAAAGCGCGTGCTAGATAGTCTCTCTGCAAGATTGTCTATGGATCGGATCGAGCCAGTCAGGCAGCGGATTTTACCAACAGAACGAACGATATTGAAATTGCCATTTTTCTCGATCGCGTCAGAGTGACGTCACGCCGACGATCGTGACTGTCGACGCGTTTCGATCCATTCTAAAAGCCAATCAAAAAACTGTTCAGCAAATAAAGAAACTTTAGTCGCGACGTATTTTCTTCAGGCTAGTTTATATAATAGTAATTCAATGTAGGTATGTTTTTAATTCTAGCGTTTTATGCTCTGCTACTATTTTGCTGCTAATAAATTCACCCACACATATTCCTTTAATTATCTTTTATCAAAATGGCGGCTTCGGTTCAATTCACTTTAAAAATAATTATGTTTCTTGGAAGGTTGGTAATTAAGTTGTATAGGCAATCTAATCGTAAATAGTTAAAAAAACGAATAATATTTAACCACCTCGCCAATTTTAATAAAGCATCTACATCGCAATTTAAAGTTGAGTTTAAAATAAATTTAATGTTATATGAGGTTAGTTTAGGTTAAGTAAAAAAATACTGTGCTGCTATTAGATACCTACCCCTACAAATATATAATAAATAATAGTACTTTCATGACCTCTTCTTATCAGCGCATACAATCGGTGTGGTATTTAATGAAAATCCATTTTTATTATGGAAAATAGTCACATATACCCTTTAGATATTTTAAAATTAATTGTAGAAGTATTTGACCTTTTGATAATATTTTTTTCATAATGGAAAATTGCATGATAAAATGAACGAAATAATTTTTGAAAATTTAAACATTTATATTTTTTTTTAAAAAAAACGCAGCATCAAATATATAAAACTCAGCGCTGGGTCTAAACTGAGTTCTGCCATCTCAAATCATGAACCTCCTTGGTACCTTTATTTTTATTTTTTAATTGGCTTTAAAACCTAAGCTGTTTAAAATAAAATGTAAAACTTTTAAAAATTTTCAATATTGTCGAAAATTATATCGTTTAATCAAAAAAACTGGGTCTTCGTCGGACCAGACGCTGGAAGTTATACTTCTTTGGTCGTTCGCACACACCCACTCACGCACACAAACAGGATATATAAATGAAATATAAGACATTTCTCTTCAATATCACTAAGTCCCTTCATTATTATACTATGCACCTATACATAATCATTATTAAGTTCGTATACTTTCGTATAATTTGTAAAAAAAAATCCCAGCCGGGGATCGATCTTTGGCAGAAACGTATATAAAGGCACTTTACGGATTTTACTCATAACGCGTGACGCGGTTTCTCGACCAACATCCCATCCCAACGGCCGCAAAGAAGTATAACTTCAAAAAATATCGTCTGTTAATTTATACACTCTTTGTGGCATTTGGTGAGTCTATTGTTGAATGAAGTGATAGTTTTCATTCGTCGACCTAAATGAGCAATAACCTATTATTTCTTAGCTTCAATTGCAAATGGTCCTCGATCAATGAAATGGAAGCGTATCAAAGCAAAGCGAAGCAATTAATTAAACAAATGCTTCGATACGTCCGCGCAGATCGTAGCGAAGCTCCGTTGAGAAATGTAACAATAACAAATTAATTAATAAATAAGTCAAGGCAGCGGTTCGCCTGTTATAAGTCAACTAGTCCAGCGGCGTCCGCCCTCGGCTATTAATCAAGGAAATAGTTTCTGGGAACGAGGTCCGTCGTTTCGGCAGAAAAGCTCTACATGTAACTAATTAATCATGTGGCCAGATCCCTTTTAATATTTCAAAACAATTTAGAGGGACTGAATGCTTATTCCATTCGTGCGGGCTCGGCTAGTTGTTAATCATTGTTTCTCATAAGCGCGCACATTAGTTATTTGTAATTCAGTTAGGGCTGGGAGGACACCACAGTTGGAGAAGAAAGTTTCGCCCCACGATAATATTACATAAATCATTCCACAGGTTCAGCAGTAATTTGTACTCGTATTATCGTGTTTAGTATTCTTACAAATCATTATCACAAACAATCACAAATCACAAATCATTATTGATTCGCGAACTGGCCTCACGATCATCTCTGATTGTCTTAGTATGTGGAACTGGACGTGTATGAAATGCACCATGGCAGAAACTAAGCGAATTACGGGACAAACATGTCACCGAAAAAGAGTGCATTCATCTGGTCGAGGGCAGTCGAAATAATTATTTAGGTGAAATAGTGTCAGCGAAGCCGTGCATCCGAAATCTAATTTGTAGTCCAATAATATTATAAAATATCTTGTAGCGGCACTACGTACTTGGACTGCGGCTGGCAGCGTCGTTATGGCCGGCGACGGGCGATCGCCGCCGGGCGCATCTGATTGGACGGCATCTGCGCAGGCGCGCATTGGAACGGCGCACGGGCGATCCGCCAGCGACGCAGGCAGTCAGTGGGGTCGGCAGGCTTGCAAGCCACCACTATATTTTATTTCCTGTTATCTATATACATTTACATTTGTTATCTAGTTTTAATTATCCGTTACTTGTAATCGTTGAGATGTCTCCCATAAGGGATTCATTGTAAATGTAAATATTGCTGCGTGAGGAATAAACGGATCCAGAACCCGGAGAAGTCTTCATCATTTATCCTCCATCATTCCTGGACTTGGAACCTCCCCGGCATAATCTCTTTTTGATAAAAAAAAATATAGCTTAGCAATTTATTATAGAGCAATTTTTAGCTTCTATACACATATTAATGTATGAGAAACTTCCATATCTGTCCTTTGGCCGTCTGTCCGTCCGTGTTTATTTATTTATTTATTGTGGTTACACAACAGAAATTGTACACAATGCAGGTAATGACGTAAACAGAATAATATTAAAATATATTTAACGAATTTAACAAAATAAAACAAATAGAAAAAACGATTATAAATTTAACAACAATTTACAAAAAAAACTGAAATAGTGTTTTTAAATTTATGATGAATTAAAGAATGTCACCATATGTACCTGATTTTTTTAATTTAAATCTATTCAACCCATCGCAAGTCAAAGCCACATGTCAGGCACGAGTAGTCTGGGGGGAAATATCTTTTATGACGCCCGTAGGACCTAGCTGTAAGACGTCGTTTTCTGGTTAAATAATTAACTACTACTAAACAATGTATAGAAGCAGTTGATATCATAGCCATACTTGTTTTGCAATGCTATCAAAGAGAAAAATATCTTACATCAATGATTACTATTGATATTAACACAAGGACAAATTCGATGGTCCCAAAGAAAAGTTTTGTATGTGACAAAATTAATATTTTCAAATACAATGTTTTTCCGCAAAAATTTTGTTTCGTCTTGGCCTCTTAAATTATTGTATCTATCTATCACTGAACAAAATAACATTTTAACTATGACATAATATTGTATATGCGATGGTTCAAATATAATCAGAGAAATGGTATGCACCTCACATTTTTATATCATGTTATTATTACAGATTTTGGAACGAGCTAATGAAATCAGTAGTGATATTTTTGAATTTGCGAGGAAAAATGTGAAGCATAGTAAAAAACTTGATTTTCCACATTGGTGTATCTTCATATTTTGATTTGCTATAATATTATAAACTTCATAAAATCATAACTAAATTTTGTTAAAATTCACTTACAATACTCATCTTTGGGACCATCGACTTATTATAAGTCATTGTGTATAAGATACTTTTTTTTTTTTTTTTTAGTTATTATGTACATATTTATCATGAGATTTTTATTATTTTTAGTCATTTATTATTTTTTTCAGATCGATTTTCAAACCGAGAGGACAAGAATTGTGTGAGTGCGGGGTGAGTGACCAAATATACCGTCGTAAATTTCATATTAATAGTTTATTTCGTTGAGTTTTGTCCTTCGTTTCTACAACAACATTATTGTGATGAAATTAAAATGTATTTTGGATTATATCTCTGGGAACCCGTACGCAGAGCGGCTATGAAAGAAGAAACTTTTGCTTTCACTGTCAAAAACACATTATTATTACCATCACAGTATTAGCATGTATGTATTAGTTTCATATAACTAGATTTATTACTGTCTTTACTATCTATAAACAGGGTGTCGCAAAACATCTCTATTACGAGTAAGAATCGTTTCTATAGCATGGCACCTATTTTATCATTCTCCTTTATCGACGTGGACTATTGTAACTAAATTAGGATTATTCAATAATTGGGCTCGAAGGTCAATAAATAAAAAAATATATACGGATCTAGCTTTTTACTTAATTTAGTAAGTCTGTTTAGATTAACGCAATGGTCTCAATAACTCAGTAGCTAATGTTAAAATTGTATTTACTAAGGTACAGTTTTTGCACGTTTTAAAAGTAATGCATGTTCATTCATATTAAAAAAGATATTATTATAATAAAACTTCTTAGGCAATAATACATTAATAATATAATAATAATAGGATCTTTAGGAAATAATACATTTAACGACTGACTAAAAGGTACGCTCCTTAACGATGATATATTAAAAAGTTAAATCCCTACTATATAACGAAGAAAGTAACATTTGGGAACTCCTGATTTAAACAATCAGGGTGTTCCCACTTTCGCTATAGACTCGATGGTTACTGAACCGATTTTGATGAAAGTGAGGGGTTTGAGAACGTGAGCCTGTGCCGAATTCGAAGCTCTATAGACGCTGAAATTCGAATCCAGAGCCCGGCTCTAAAGCCAAATAAGTCAGTGCACCTAGCTAATTATAAACTAATATTAATATATCCATAGTAGTAAAGAACTCAAAATGTGGGGGAATATAGTAGGATAACAGCCATTAGTCCAAGAGTTGGCTGTCTTTTAAATCAGGTCTACAGTTATCAATCAACTGTCATAAAAAAATACAAAGCTCAAACAGTAGATGCGACAAACTTGTATATTTTTAGAAATAAATTTGATTTGTTAGTTATCATCAACTTTAGAATAAACCTTGTGTGAATATGTAGTTACTAGTAATATTTTTAGTTATCACAAACTAACGAAACAAACAAATAACCAACAAACAATCATAACAAATATCAAACAAACACACACATTTGTCTATAACAAATTCAAAAGTTATATTTAAAGATCCAACGAAATGTATGAGCAACAGTAAAAATAAACATAAGTACGAACAGAGATTTTAACATTTATAACACTATTTATTCACAATTAGAGAGATTAGAGAATCTTATTCCATAAATCCTGGATTCAAACTCAATCCAATCCATTCGTGAGTGTATTCAAATGAACCCCATTTCCCGCGCATTCCCACTTTGAGTCACATTAAGCGATAGACGCCTTCATCTCATAACCTATCACCGCTTTAACTCAAACTTCGCTAGAATTAGGTGAGTTTAAATCGATAAATATATTTAATTTCCTAAGAATATTTATTCTTATTTCAAACAAATCACACAAATGTTATAAAAAGTGCAAATATTTTACATATATAAAATAGACCAGAAAAGTATTCCAAGAATGTTTAAAAATAAATCCCAAATAAAACAAAATTACTTTCGTGAGATCATTACCTAGTGAAATATGTACTCTTGGAGATTAGTTAAAAATTGTTTTTATTATATTCATTTTACATAAATCTACAGGTTGTCCCAAGAGCTTTCCCGAATACTTACGGGGTTGTTTATGTTCCCTATTACGAGTAAGAAATTTTATAAAAAAATGCGAATATAATGTACTAATTTAATTTTAATAAAGCGCTGATGTGAATTCCTTAAGCGTCGCAAAACGCTATCTTTATCTCGTTTTGCTACGCTACGTTACGGCCTTGACCGATACGGCATTCACCTGCGTCGCAGGGCGGGCGCATAGTAAAAAAAATATTATTACCACGTAAAGTTTACATTTTTTACGGAAACTATGATGAATTTTGATATTACGTCAATACAAATCACGTTTAAAATCGTAGGGCCAATTAGCTGGTTTTCTATCTTGGCATGGTCGGCCCGTCACTAGAAAGTCTGAAAGGCTGAAAGTCCGTCTGAATTGGCCGGCGTAGTTTGAATCAAACAGCTGCATCCATTTTCAAAGTACTAACCTAAAGTGTCTATCCACTATGTTTTTTTTTAACTAAAATGCTTTTGTATGAGGAATTAAAAATAATATTAAATATTTGTACTCGTAGTAAAGACATTGCACATCTAATCAATTTTCTCTAGTTCCTAATGTTTTTAGATTCTCAAAAACATTGCTATAAGTAGTGGTAGATTTTTTCCTAGAACCCATATTAATATTATAAAAGCGAAAGTGTGCCTGTCTGTTACATATTCACGGTTAATCGCTGAAACGATTTTGATATAAATTGGTATTCCTTGGTATATTATTATAGCTTGAGCCTTCAGGAAAAACATTACTTTTTTTTTAATCAACCTCTAAGAGAATAAAATAGGAGATGAAAATTTGTATGAGAATTATTTAGGTACTATACGATGCGTTTATTTAGGTATTATTTAGGCGCGCGGCCTGGCATCTAAACAATGCCACGTAGCTTTCAGATTTGAGCGCGTCGACGCAGCTTCTTACGTGCCAGATCACCTTCGTGCCGCGGCATCGCTCGGCGCGAAGGTGACGTATTTTTTAACTATACCTCGATACAGCGCAAGCAATCTGTATAAGAGATTAAAATGGGCAGAAAGTTAACTTTTATTTACGTAATCACAAATTATTATTGTTGGTATTCTATTTGATTAATTTACATGCAAATAATAATTTAAAAATGAAGATAATGTTATAAACATTAGACAAATAAACTCTTCGAGATAAATTAGAAAATTGAATAAAAACAAAATATTACTAAAAATTAGTCACACGCAGGAAGGTATTTAACCTATTACATATAAACGTATTTAGGAACCCATTACAATTCATAGAGATTGTTTATATATTTGTGTATTTAATCATATCTCATCGTATAACGGTGCTGGTGGACATCATTTTTGCGGTATATGTTACAAAAACTATTAGAACTTTGAACATATTATTATCTATTTAATTCACATATGTGTATATTAAGATGACCTGAAAAATCACAGTAATATGTATATTTCATGGTTTCATAGTCTATGGTTTCATTGGCAAATACATGTAAACCTTTTTTATAAAATTATCCATTTAATGATGAATTTCAGAATATTATTTTATATTTATTTGTTTACAATGACACAAAATGACGTCATAAAAATAAATGATATAATTTATTTTTTTTATTTTTGCCACTATATTTAATTTTACTTTTGTGTACTTAGTTATAAAGTAGTACTGCGTTAGTTATGCTTGCAATTGTATACACTTAACCATGATCTTAATGTCAGTAAATTTATATAACTTAGCATTAGATATGAAATAAATCACTTTATATCTAAAAAACTGGTAAGGATGCAAGACTAACCTAAATCATAAGTTTTTCTAAATTTTCGTCTCATCTCTTGTATCTGTTGTTTTTCCTCGATTAAATAAATAACACTGAAGACAAAATCAAATATAAATTATTTGTTGTTGCTTTTGGGGTAAGATCCTACTCTAACTAGGTTTAAAAAACCCAACAATTAAAACCATTACATTCTGGTTTCATGAACGTTAAAAGAAGTTGTTTTTGTAGGACATAATAACATAGTATCTTTGGTGCGATATATTTTGAAAACACCTCTAAAATATTGCGAAAAACACCGCAAAGGCGCGAAATCTATTTGGAGTCGCGCCACGCGTCCGCTTGGCCTGCGGCCGCTCGGAAGTCGGAAGCCTTACAAAGCTCGAGGGCGTTTAAGTTATAATATAAAACTGTTTCTACCTACTTTCCACACACGGCGTTGCTTTATAGTTGCTTTGGCCGTGCTGGCGATACGACAAACAGATGACTGACTCGGATAACAGAACTAGCAAAATGCAAGGACTAGATAAACATTATTGCAAAACCACATTATTTAAACAAAAGAATAATCAATATTATTAACGTATTCCTAAGAGAAATAAACTTTAATGCAAAACACGCAGGGAAATTCCGCTATCTGTTATGTGCAGCAAAATATACAAGTCCCCAATCTATTTCAAATTAAATAGGTATATTAAAAAAAAACAAGTTTTTTTGATTAAAGTTTTTGGTTTATTCCCCTAAGGTTAGACTGTAAACGGTTTAGAGTATTATGCCTGGCATATCTAAGCGTGTGGTGGTTAAAAGGCTGGTAGCTACATTTACTAACGTAATTCGCCAAGATCGTATTAAAATAAAATCATAGTATAATGTAGGTACGGGTAACGGCTCGTAATTCGCGAACTAATTCAATTTCGTTTTTGGCAGAAATATTTTATCGGATAGAACAGGTGAGATAGTATAAACCGGCTGTGCTACTCTTGAGCCATTCCAAGACGCAAACGCATCGCTCAACTTGCAAATACATATTGCAATTTCTAATTTGTCACCCACCCAGCTAACAAAGTTAACTTTATGGAAAAACGCAATCACTGGATCAAGATGAATGTCTGAACACAAAGAGTAATATCAATTTTACCATTAATTTAAATAGTAATTACGTAAAAATTATTTTTCTTTCTTTAAGTTTTTTTACGAGAAATATTATATAAATATAGTATATTTATTGTTGTTTCGCGCATCTTAAACATTTTGGGGAGCCACATTGTAATATATTTTTTTTATCTAGATGTTTTGTTTTTGATTCTCTGTAGTTCACTTTAGTATATTCTGTCAGGTAACTTTGTATGGGCCTGTCATCGCGTATGAGCCACGTTGAAACAGTTGGGAAAAATGGTACTACTTTGGTACTACTTTCTAAAGAAAGTGACAACTCTTTTTAAACCCCGACGCAAACCGAGGGGTGATATAAGTTTAGCTTGCGCACATACACGCGATTGTATTCATTTTAACTGTCCAGTAATAAATAATACGTTCCAATAGCCATACTATAATGTTTTTGAAATTCGAATATATGTTCCATCTATATGTATTAAAAGAATATTGATTTTAATGTTATATATCTATATTATCCGATCAGCCTCCGATGTAATCTAAACGGCTATGGTTGTTTTTCAAGAGCACCATCTACACGCTAAAGTTCAACTCTTTCGCTTTTGTACTTTTCGAGTTGAAAGATGCGACAGATGACCAAAGGACGAGGATAGTAGCTACAATCCTGATTTATTTGCTGAACAAATATAGATATTATGTACCACTCTGCACCAACGTATTTCCGCATACTTTTGATCTGCCAAAAGAGGAAACCGGAAACAGCGTTTTATTTTGCCTAACAGACCAAAGTAGAAACTGCTCACTTTTGAGGGCTGTTGTGTGCACATGCCTGTTCACTGTTCACTGCTATTTAATAGAATTAAATCATCGTAATAAATTTGTGCTTACGTCGTATGATTATTATTATTATTATATATTCTACATTTTCTGTGAAATTCTACGTTTGTAAATTTATCAATAATTCTATTTCGCATTATATTATTTATATTGTAATAAAGTCATTGGTCTGTCATCGCTATCGCGCCAGTCCCGTTTGGAGCAAAAGTGTAATTTTCATAAAAGATTTAAATTAATTGAAATTTTGATGAATGGCTTTGTTTGCCGGATGAGTTAGGGGCGTCGTGGGCTGTTTGAAATGGTAATATTAACCACGCGGGAATAACTTAATTGCCACCGCTTAAACCAACCACTTTATGATGGCTTAAGTCGTATAACCGAATATAACCGAAGATAACCGACCCCGAAGTGCCTCTCTTCTGGCGATGATACTCTCGGCATCCCTTGGTCGGTTCCTGCGGATTCCGCCCTTTATCTACGTACTCACCGACTAATAAAAGTATCGGATTACTAATTAAATTTACGGGTATTATTTTCAGGCCCAAAATGGAGGACGGTGTTGCTATTTTGGTTTTTTAAATTTAATCACTTTAACGTGAATACAATCCTATGGCTGCTTATTATTTTGTTAAGTAAATATTCATGTTTCTGAGCCTAGCAAAAGTGTACTTACTTAAGTTAACTATTAGGTAGATGTTAATTGTATTATTATTTATTATTTTTTATAAATACATAGTGTGTACCTATATACATTTTAGGTTATCTTGCCATGTATCTCTTACCGTTTTACAAGTACCTATAATTCCAACATAATAACAATAAAAACCTATAAAAATCTATTTAAATAAATAGGAAATACTATTGACTATTAAACAAAATTAGTATAATTACTATGCAGCTAAAATAGTTTTATTTTTATTTGTTGTATAAGTTGTCCCAGGGCTATTGAGCATCAAATAAGCATAGTCTAGTTATAAAAAAATGCGTTCATAGATCAATAATTTCGGTACCGAAGACGGCTATCTCTAATGTAATACGCAAAAGTAAATAAGAGTAGTAACAATAACTTAGCTCTTGCAAGACGCCAAGCTCGGGTCGTAATCAGAGAGAAAGGTCGTCCCGGCAAATCCTGCGCTTCTTGCGAACAACAAAGCAAATAAGAGGAATTCGAGCGCTTTCAGCTCCGGCAGGTAGAAGCTGGAACTTATTACATAGCCATATACAACTATCTCTTTCGAAGTCTTCTCACTCTAGCTTATACGCTTATACGCTATCAAAGTTAACGGTATGGTACGCCTAAAGGGAGTACTATGCCTTTTAGCTAAAATTGTTTTTTTTTTAATTTTAAAGTTTAGTTCAAAATTAAAATTGTAAACTATGTTGAATTTTTAAGTTTCTTTGCTGAGCATTGGTTCCCTAAAATGGAATCAAAGTTCTTTCCAAAAGAAAGACCTTTAAAGCGTATATTATTATGCTAGTAATAATATACGTAACTAATCGCAAAGGAAAACCCTATGCTAGCGGCATATTGGAGAAAAGAAATGCAAACTTCCAATAAATAAAATTTGACCTAAAACCGCGCGAATAAGTTTAACATTTTTAACCATAACTGTTTATTATTTCATTTTTAAGATTCCGTCTTCGTTACAACCTAGTATTTTTAATGTAGATTCGATTAAAACTTTAGAGTCAAAAAATCGATGGTAAAATCATTGAGATCTAACTAACTAACATCACTATTGGAATATAAAATGTATTTAAAGAGATGTCAATTGCACAATATAATATTTATAATTTTCTAATTAAAAGATGTTAATTAACGTACCGACTGGCGCAACGGGCGAACGGTTAGAAACATACTCGTATATCAATAAATAGAATGTGAAATAATAAAATTAATTCGGGAAGATTTAAGGGAATTTTTATGATCCCTATTACGGTTAAGAAATTATATAAAAAAAAAACACTAAGCATGCATTAAGGACTGTCAACAGAAGTAACATATATCGGCACTCCGGGCAACGCGCCAAATATATATATATATATTACTCATAACTATAGTCTATAATATATAATACAGATGTTTTTCAATGAAAACAAACCACTTCATACGCTTAAAACGAATTTGTTATTCAAATGTGACCAAGCAGTCTCGCTTAAAGCCACTAGGTTTCAACTGCACATTTAAAAAACTCATACGAGTACTAATAAAACAAGTCATACTTTTATGTTTTTACTATTAATCACATAATTAAAAAACAAATCAAAATATTACAGACAAATGGTGGCATAAACTCTTACTAAATAAAATTCGAAAGCCAATTTTCACTAATAATCATAATAAATAGACTATGTGATCGTCTAAACCGTTTCTAAGTCCAACTCTTTTAGAATTAACATAAAATTCCAATAGAAAATCCAATAAATATGAATTGCAACAAAATTGAAATAAAAATACCTTTATGTAACGAACGCTTGTCAATTGGCAACTAACACATCACATTTATAGGCACTCCGAGCAACAATTATATACGTTTTTATATGGTTTACTTATTAATCAACCATATGATGGGGTGCGTAAGGCCACAATTTTTTCAACCAAAAATTTGAACCAATAATATTAGGTAACAAATAAACAATTATTTTGACATGTTAGTATATATAGAAATTTCAGGATAAAATATATATATGTATATTTTATTCCGAAATTTCGATAGTACATGCTAGTAAAACCTAAATATGAAATAAAAGACAATTTGCATATTTTTGGTTTCTGAAGTACAGGAATTATGATATAACAGGGTATTAATAATATTACTAAACCAAGCCGGCTCCCCGACTATTTTCTAAATGGCAGTACTAATATAAGCCAAAAGTGTTCGCTGACTCCCCGACTGCATGTCGTGACGCGATGTACATTTTCCCTGTCCAATCTTTCTTCTTCCGTACAAAAATTCGCCCGACCCGTACTACTAGAAGTTTTCACTTCGAAAATAATTCATACCCAAAAGTACTTTTTTTTTAAACGCCGGTATAAATTACCTTAAGCGTAGTAAAACGAGACATCTATCGCGTTTTGCGACGCTAGTTCGCTCTCGGCCTTGATTCATAGCGCGGTCATTCACGGGTTATTATTATAACGTAGAGTTTAAAATTTTTCTCGGAAACCATTATGAAGTCAATACAAATCATGTTTGAAAACGTACGGCCAAATAGGTGTATAGGTGCTAATTTGTAATATAGGTACTAAAACAGTTTTTTTTTTAGTATGATTGGGTAAAAAAATAAGTATAACATAATGTGACGCCGATATAATGATTGTTCAATTGCTAACTTCCGGCAGCCAAGCCGTAAAACAAACGTAGGTAACTACTACCTACGTAATTTAAATGTGCCAAATAAGGATGTAAAGCGATCGACCCGCACACCTTTTCTGTGTGCTGGTGCTTTAATTAAACCTTCACCCCCCCCCCCCCCCCCCCAACAATTGACTTTCACAAGATCCTAATTAAAAACCTTCCACTGTTATTACTTACGAAGAAGTTTCCGTTAGGTATCCATCCGGTGCTCCCCGAAATATATTAGGATACCCGTTCTCTGTGTTTTCGTCCCAAACGCCCGTATGATAATAGTCTCTAATGCGCCACATGTACCATAATAAATATAATAAGTGAGGTGATTAACCGTCTAATGCTCAATATTAAGCATAAAAAACACAAAAATCACTTTACTTTCAGCCGAATGCCATTTTATATTATACTTCCATAATCATTTCTGAGGTAAAACCAGGCCAACTATATCCTACTGTCGAACCTCAAGTCAGTCTAGAATTTTTAAAATACTTCCTCAATGTTCACATAGACGTGTTCAGAGTAATGTTTACAGGCGAACCACCTATGTGGGGTAAATCGTACAAAATGTGTCAAATCGAGTTCGCGTCCGGCTGACATTTCGAATTTAAAATCAAGTTTGCTCTTTACAAACGGAATACGCGACGTACTAGCCATTGTGAGGAAACACAGAATAGCGTAACATCAGTATAAAATTGTAATGCAATGCATCCACAGATGAAAGTCTATGTTTACACACCTTAACCGCGAGTCCCGGTACTCAGACTGTTTTATTTTAATTCTTTTCATAAATCTAGTCCAAAAAACAAAGGGAAACAAAGGGGGAGGGGTGTAGAAAAAGGGGAACAAATCTTCCATTTCGACGAGAAGAGATCATTTCACCTAAAAATTACTTTATTTCTCTATATCATCTCCTTCTCCCTGTAGCGACTAATAAAATAACGATTATTTAATTTTTCATAGACTTATTTCGTTTAAGGCGCCACCAGTCCCTAAAACGTGTTTTGTAACGTATTTTGGTGCATTTTGTTGAAGTTATTCCCAACAAATGGCTAAAACTAAAAATACCACAATATTCTACATATATTAATTTAGTACTTTGCTTAAAAAAAACGAAATACACCTTATTATAGTAATGAAAATAAATAAATACATTTTTAATGCTTGAATACAAAATTTAGCGTATGGGTTGTTGACCGTTGAGGATTTCCTTCGTCTGAAGCCATTTCTGTGAGTAGAATCAGGTCACGCTTACCAGATTTGATCCAAGCCGAAATACAAACATTGCAAACTGAATAAAAACTTGTAGAAATGCTTTGTTTAGAGGCAGAAAGTAAATATATATCTTTGTTAGAAACAACCACGAATTGAACCTGACATTCTTCTTCCTAAAAAGTGATCTATTTTAACTCTGCCGACTAATGTTGGCTTGACAAGCTAATTTCAAACCAATCAGTTGGCATTAGCAACAGGCTTTTATAAATTTGTAAACTTGAGCAGTAATCCCTAATACTGTTTCGGAAGTTTTTTAAACATTTCGATATTAAGATAAAAATATCCGCTCCTTCGCGATTAGGATCGCGGGCAAATCAATTTTGTACCAGCAACGGCAATCCACGCAATTTCACAATCCTTAAGGCGCCACCAGTCCCTAAAACGTGTTTTGTAACGTATTTTGGTGCATTTTGTTGAAGTTATTACCAACAAATGGCTAAAACTAAAAATACCACAATATTCTACATATATTAATTTAGTACTTTGCTTAAAAAAAACGAAATACACCTTATTATAGTAATGAAAATAAATAAATACATTTTTAATGCTTGAATACAAAATTTAGCGTATGGGTTGTTGACCGTTGAGGATTTCCTTCGTCTGAAGCCATTTCTGTGAGTAGAATCAGGTCACGCTTACCAGATTTGATCCAAGCCGAAATACAAACATTGCAAACTGAATAAAAACTTGTAGAAATGCTTTGTTTAGAGGCAGAAAGTAAATATATATCTTTGTTAGAAACAACCACGAATTGAACCTGACATTCTTCTTCCTAAAAAGTGATCTATTTTAACTGTGCCGACTAATGTTGGCTTGACAAGCTAATTTCAAACCAATCAGTTGGCATTAGCAACAGGCTTTTATAAATTTGTAAACTTGAGCAGTAATCCCTAATACTGTTTCGGAAGTTTTTTAAACATTTCGATATTAAGATAAAAATGTCCGCTCCTTCGCGATTAGGATCGCGGGCAAATCATTGAATTTGTACCAGCAACGGCAATCCACGCAATTTCAAAATTTTATTAAGGCGCCACCAGTCCCTAAAACGTGTTTTGTAACGTATTTTGGTGCATTTTGTTGAAGTTATTCCCAACAAATGGCTAAAACTAAAAATACCACAATATTCTACATATATTAATTTAGTACTTTGCTTAAAAAAAAAACGAAATACACCTTATTATAGTAATAAAAATAAATAAATAAGAAAGTGTTGTTTTTTTCTTGCAACGATTTTCTTTTAAGTTGTGTAAGTGACGCGAACCTAATTTTTCTTTCTAAAGATAGACAATATAATAATCTAGGACATTACATAAAAAAAAACATTTTTTTCAAATGATAATAATTATTTAAATACAAAAAACATGTTTCATCGATTCCAAATGTAACGAATTCGCGGTCGGCGAGTATATCCGTCTCTCTTCTACACGTCAATGTTCGAATAAAGCCTACTCTTTCAAATCTCAAGGACAAATGCGTCCCGGGGCGCCTTGGGTTTTGCAGTTAGTTGTCACAATGATTGTGAAAGGAAAAATAAAAAAATACTAAAGGGAAAGAAACTTAAATTTAGCAGTATTCGTTTAAGAGATTCAGTTCAGAGAAAATATATCTTACATCCTGAAGAAACTTAATTCAACACATGTGATTCCGACCTATCCAATAATTAACCTACACAATACAATCGCGCGGAATGTTATCGAAACTACCTGTCGTCAATGCATTTGCAGGGTGCCGCGAGCAGTCACTTTACTGTTAGTTACGCGACGCCACACGGCTGGTAAAGACCGATATTTTGTTTGTTTTGCTCGAACGAAAGGTAAGGTATTTTTGTGATAGTTTTGTGTGTTTATTGTGAGATCAACGTATTTTCCTCAATTTCAGACTACTATTTGTAATAAAAATTATAAAATATCGAAGACCTTCGAGTGAAAAATGAACATTCTTTCGCTACAGTGAAGTAGAAAGTGATACTCGCTAGCTTAACCGAATACTATAGGATTCACGATTTGGCATACTAAATGTTTGGATTGCTTTCAAGAATTACCCCCCCCCCCCCCCCTGTGTGAAAACATATTCCCCAGTATACCGTACCGACGCGTCGCGCCGAAGCACCAACACACGCTATGACAGGTAGGTGACCATACTTTAAAATGTTTTTAGAATTTGTTTAGGCCAGTTTTTTTGTTATATTTGCAAAGTTATTCAGTTATACGTATCACCCCATACTTAAATTCTCTCTGTATAGGGTATTGTAATAGTTCTTTTTTTGTTATGAAATATTTATCGATAAATATAAAAAATATAATGCTTTCTATATACATGTTTTTTATTGAATTTTAGAAAAGTTTATTTCAAAGTTTATAGATTATTTACTTTATTCATAGTATAATATTAATATTATATATTTATAGGTTTATTAAGCAGTCCCGTCCAGTACCTACATTGTGCTATTCAGGTGATACAAATTACAATAATATATGTGCAAGCAATGTATTTTATTATGTTAACACTATTTTACTACTTTATATTATAAGAGTGCATGTAAACTAGTTTAAATTAATAAATAAATAAATAACACATACATTAGTGAATTGAAACGTATTTTGTCTAAGGTGCCTCAACAAAACGAGTACCTATGGTCCAAGATAGGTAATGAAGCAACCCAAAGCAAGTTGGGAGGAAGATGCCTTTAATTAGGGCATTACTATAAGATGTCGGGTTCTGGTTAAATAATTTACTACCTCTAACAATGTATTATCTGATATTATATGATTTTGCTAAGCAATGTTTGCTGGCGAATTATTTATCAATTATCAACTCTTAATGATCAATCATCTGAAAGGATAGTAGTGATTTCAAATACAACCTTTATTATATATTAGATTGTATATTTATAAAGACGTGAAACTACGTAAAGTTTTATTGGATTGCAATTGAGTAATTTATAACTACACAACAAGATACTATTTCTTAAAAAGAAGCTTTAAACTCATTACAAAATGACCTATGAAAAAATTGTAAAATGTAAACTTGTTTATCTCCGCAAGTGTACGGCTTCAATATTTGTTTCCAAAGCGAAGGATTTATAGCGATGTCCGCAACCCGTTTCAATTTGTCGTCCTGAGGAAGATGGGTCGCTTCGCGGTGACGTCATTTTGTCCGTCCGATTGCTCGCCATACTTACTCTCTCTGGCCCCTTTTGTCATCTCGATTTATCGCTGCACTTTCATATAGAAGTTATTTGTAATTAAATGATATTTGTACTGATAATATTTGAGTCTCTGAAAATGGTAAGTTGAATAACACAGAAATAATAAAAAAAAGTGATTGCTACCCACAACATCAAGATTTAACGGAAAAATAAAAAAAAAAACGGTGAATAAAATGTAAAGTCTGGTACAATTATAATGTCGCCGGCGCATAATGCACGCGGTGGCCTACTGACTGCTTGCGCCGTTTCCAATGCGCGCCTGCGCAGACGCCGACCAATCAGATGCGCCCGGCGGCGATCGCACGTCGCCGGCCAAAACGACGCTGCCACCCGCAGTCCGAATATGTAGCACCGATCTACCTAAGATCTACTTTTTTGTAGGACTATACTTTTCTGGATGCAAATTAATTCCCAAATTTTTGCCATGTTTACATAGCTAATTAACCCCTCCTGTAATTAAAATTAAAGCAATTTTATCCTATCCCTAAATGTATCTCCTAAATGTAATCAAGGCTTAAAAATTATATCCCTGTCTTTTTTACTAAGCTGTGATGATTAATGTTCATAATATAAAGCGAAAAGCAAATATAGGTAGTAACAAAAATTAATTTCACATATTAATTAACCTTTATTTACACTTTGGTTTAATCTAAATACCCATACAAGAAAGAAAATCGCTAGCATACACTTAGTGAGTATATCTTTTATAGCGAACCTATGTGATATCCTCAGCTCATGATTAATACATGCGCTTGGCTAATCAGGGAGAGATTAAGCTGAGCTTAAACGTGCGTTTGTGAGCTAACGATGTGTGTTGCATTCGTAATTAGCAGACCGCTTATGATCGTTAGCCTTCGCTGGATGAAGCATGAAGGCACCACCATTTTTATATTTTCTTCTTTAATCCCAATGCATGTTTGTCATAAACCAATTTAGATTTTTAAAGTATTTATTTATATTTGAGAATGTATAAAATATAGCCTGATTGCCCTACACTATTTTTATTGGGTTGTCTTTAATTTAATTCGCTAATTTTGTCAATTAACTAAATAGCTTTTTCGATAATCTATCTATCTATTCTAGGATTATTTAACTTGTACCTTCTTGATTTCTACCAACGCGGTCGCCATAACATAACAGTCTCTTTAAAATTACTCGTTGCAGGACAAACGTACTACAATTCGCAACTATTAGGGCGAAATTTCTGTTCAACCATGCTTCTTAAATTATTGGTTTATTTTATTTTATAAAAGTTATGGTCGCAAAAAGTTTTCCCATCACAATTTTAGACCAATATCAATATTTAGACCAGACCATAACAGTATTATACGATTTTTTTGTAGTAACTTTACAAAATAATATACTACTAACGAATCTTGTCAGATATCATTTGGGTTATAGACACGTGAAACGATACTTAGACAACTAGTGGTAAAAATTCAAGCGTAATTCATTATTTTTTTTAAGTCTGTGCGTTATTAAGGTTCTTATACCTCTATAATGAGATGAGTATACCTCTATAATCATTGCATATATATGTTAGTAATTTTGTTTTGTTGCGTCAGCTGCGAGTGCGCACAAATATGTTAATAGCATATGTTTGCCTTAATTTCCTGCAATAACTATGAAATGTAAAATTTTATGTTAAAACAGTTGAAAAAAAACACAATTACAGCTTGTATTTCTATTTATTTTTTAATATATTTTTTTTTAATTGTTTTCAATTCCAATTTTATTTTTTGTTAAGGTACAAAATTCGAAAACTGTCAAAATCATAAAAATATATTTGCGCATAATATGGTGAGCTACTATATCCAACAGTCATTGGACCTAATCTGTGATAAAAGAAACATCATGTTTTTTTTTTAAATTATACCCTCCACGCGTAACTGAAACTAAGATTAAACTGGGTTTAATTTAAATAATAAAGTGTACTCACTTTTTTAAAACTAAATATTTAAGCGTTTTTGCCTTGACATTGATAGATTATAGAAAAATGAACATTAAAATCACACAAAATTCACAGGTCTGTCAGCAGTATGAATGTTTTAATTTAATATATTTATAACACACATTTTAATAAATTTTAACCTTCTTCACTTCTTCTCCACATAAACTTTAACTTACTCAAATCTCACATTACTCCGTGTGCACAATATGCATGTTCCCTTCGCGTATTAATATATAAATTAAACTATCAATACTAAAATATTTTAGCTACATACTTTATAAAAGGCTCTTTTCTTATTAGGGCTTCCTGAATAACTCGACAACCTGGAGGCTAATTTATACCTTGTAATTTCTCTTAAATATTCCAACTCTCCCCCAATATCCATCCCCTGCAAATAGTTAACAATGCTTCGGCATTCCATGGAAATTCAATTAGAGGCTCTACTCTGGAACAATCGCTTGATGACAATCAGTTAATAAAGGAGTAGATCAGTTGCAGGCGTGGGTTATATTATTTTGTATTTAGATAAGTAAGGCATTCTCAATTATCGTAAATCCCATTGATACAATCTACTCATAAATACATACAACGAACTAACGATCGAAATATGTTTTAAACAAATTTTGACAATTAAAAATAATACTTTAATTCCAATGTTCATGATGGCCTAATAAAAAATAAACAAAATAGCGAAAAAGTGTCTGATCTTGAGTTCCAAATAACGTATATTATAAGCGTCACAGAATTACCTTCATTCTGTACACATTCGTCTATAAGTATATATGGGTCCATACCTTGTCCGCAATGCGCGACCAATGACCTCACCGCGACGCGTCGATTAACTGTCGTTCGTATTACAATAACCGAACTATATTATCAGGTAATTTTTTTTTACGGATAATATTCGAAATCGCAGGGCCAATTAGATGTTTTTTTTTAGGAACTAGGCCAATTAGGTGGTTTAGGAACTAGGGCATTGAGATCTTGGGGCCACAGTTTTGTCAGAGTCCACTGAGACGCCAAGTTACTTGAACACAAATCCGTTGCCTCTCCTATATACATTCCTCCTACCTATGAAAGCGCAGAGACAAATGTCAGGATTCAGAGCACGAGAGAATGGCATTGGAAATTGCGAACAGAATAGACTCACGGGTGTCAAGACGCCTTCTTGACAGGGGCGGTACTTCCATAGAAGCTGAAAAACCGGGCTTGCCTAGATTTATAATTATTATATATTATTAAATATTAATTATAATAATTAATGAATTTGTCTAAATTCTTCGCGCGATTTTTGACCAGGCGCCATCTATGATCCAAAGTAGAAACTAACTACATGCACAACCAGAACCAAACACGTTCGCGAGCCCCGCAGGGGGTGACGGGTGAGGGCATCTATCTCGCTTATTCTTATTGGCTTCTTACGGGGCTTGCAAATGACTCTTTCGCACATATGCCCGGCAATGAAGTTGCAATAACTAACTTCAGTTCGCTCGCGGGAGACATTGTTTAAGTTAGATCACTTTTGATACGGGTTTTGAAGGTTAATTTTTTACAAATCTGTTAATTGTGTAAGGAAATGAAATATGTGAATGACCTAATTTAGGTAATCTTGCCAATTTACATTTTATGCAGAAAAAATAAATTATGTCTTCAAAGCCAACTTTTTCTTGACAACATTTTCCATACAATATTTGAGAAAACATCATTTCTACAATATTATACAAAAATCACAAAAAGAGTTTGAGTTTTATTAATAAAATAAAAGAATTAGATAGTTGGTTACGCGCATATTTTATTTTCTTATTTACTATACCTATAATTAATTAGAAATAATTATATCGTGATTCTGCACCTACATTGAGAAGAAAAGTTGAATCCGCTCAAACTTGCGTGTTTAGAAAAACTGTCATAAACGACGATCTTTTAAAAGATCGTTGGTCATAAACGTTTACGACGAAGTTATAAAATTATTTAAAAAAAAGATATGCGTTTCTATTTGGAATAAATAGATAAATATAGAAACAAAGAAAAAAGATAAATGTAGTAATATAGCTTCGTCTTCACACACACACAAAACCTTGTACGAAAACGGATTTTTCAAAAGCCATAGAGCATGTACTTTTGCTAGCATGTTATAAAGAATGTCTGGTATGTAAATAGCATGCCTTCGGTGAGCTATGCTATCGCTCGACGTTCTGAAAAAATGTTATCTACATTGTTTTTTTAGGTAATCTATGTTTTCTTTTATTTTTGTTTTTATTTAATCATTAGCTAAAAATTACTACGTACCTCTAAAAAATTTTAGGCGGGGCGCTCGCTACCCCGCCTCCCCGGGCCATCCATTCAAGTCGACAGCACCAAAGTTACACTATCAAGATGCTCAAAAGTAAATTTATGCTCACAATTATTCTGTGATTTTAATGAAAACTTAAAACGTCAATCGTGTACGCAACGGGCTGTTCAAAGCATTCGGCATGCCACCGATGGACGTCCGCCCGAAGTGTAAAATCAGTAATACTAACTAAATTAACATATAATAAATTTAGTGTTTACTAAAAGTAAAGAGCCTCGTGCACTACTATTTAATTTTAATTAATTAATTTTGGTTAAGGTAATGCCAAAATTCTAGTAAATTATTTTAACTCTAACATTTTCATACAGTTATAATAAATCAAGTATTGAACATAAGTGGAACCTGTCGTTTTAATTCATTTCAAAACAAATAGTAGATAGGAACCCTATTGCGTGTCTACCTTGAAGAAGCCTGCCTTACAACAGCAATTAACAGAGCCGAGGCAGGGATTCGCAAAGGTGGGACAACCTTACAGTCTCATATACCATTCATTCGATTTTGATGAAAATCGGTGAGTTGTTTTCCGCATGTCCGTGAAGGGTTTTTAATTAGTTGAACCATTTTTTTTTAAGATAAAAATGGTTTAAAGAAATATAAAAAATAAGAAAAATATAGTATTTTCAATATTTTTTCATAATTTTCTTCTTTAAAAAAAAAACACAAATGACAACATAAATGTTTTATTGAAAATAAATTTAAAAAAAAAAATCTATAAATTTACTTCATAACACTAAACAAGGTATTATTTTTAAAAACACAGAACACTATCTAATCTATAATAGAATTCACATCAATATTGCTTCATAATTTATTGATTATGTAATTAAGCGTTTTCTCAAAATATCCTCTGCGTTTCTTCTTACGATATGATTGACTAAATGTCACAAAAATAAAAGCAGTAAATATCGACAGCATGTTATTTCTAATAGGTAAAGCTTGACAATACACACAGGATTTTTCAGTCAGAGGATTAACACTACACAATGTAACCTATACAAAATAAATACAAATAATATTTACATAATTAGTACAGACTCTACATACACTAATGATTATTTATGCTTACCCAAAGCTATACTGAAATATGTACACTATTATTATAAATTCATTTAAATAACTAAAAATATCTCAAAGGATATAGAATAAAGCACGTGTATGCTTTAAACTTTCACAATAAAAAGGCCATAGTTATAATATTATAATACATATATCATAAGGTAGGTTCTTAAGTTTCTACTAATAAAATATTGCTGTTAGTATGGGTATTTCGATTGGATTATTGAAGAAACATGCGTAATGTAAGATTTTAAAAATAATGATAATTTAAAAAAATATTTTTTATACGAGTACATCACAAAGTTTATGCATTATGGCGAAGCATATTTCATTCCCAAAGGAATGTTTAACAATAGAGTATTGGCTGTTTAGTCACTGGAATCGGTATTAGTCTTGAAAAGTGGGTAGGTAGATAGATAGTGAACTATGTATAAAGGTTCCTTACCTGGACATCCCCTTTCTAATCAACTTGTGACTTTCTCTTTCTAATCGTAAAACTATCAAATAACCAATATTACTAGTCAGAGTACTAAAGACTAATAGTGTTTGCTTTTTAATAGGCAATAAATAAAGAATCATGTATCTCATTCAATGACAAACATTTTGGTTGAGCGACAACGAATATATGTACATCACAATTCCCTTGTGTTATATTGTCCATCTAATACGTTCCTTACGTGAATCCACCGACAACCAATCCCATATATTTTACCCAAACTCCCTTGTCGTGCGAAGACTACACACCGCTACTACCGCCGCTCGCGCGCGGAAGTGTCAAGTTTCGAACGAACGTTATCTGTGCGACCCGCACCGCGCTATTGTCGAAGAAGTAATACACAAAACCCGCGTTAGACAGTGTAATAAACACTGCAATTATAAAAAACATTAATCTTTAAGAACAAGTGAATAAGTGAGTGCCGAACCCCAGAGGAGTCTTCGAACATTATACGTAATTACACCCGCGCCGAGAGCGAATCTGGTAAGTCTGCACATCTCCTTCATTTGTTTCCCAAAGGTTAAAACCCCGCACCGCCCCCCATTTATGGTTATGTCAACCCGCCTACAGTCCACTAAAATCAACCCTCGGCGCAACCATAAAAGTGTTCCTTCTCCCCAAATAATAACATTGGTATCAGCCCTCTCTCAAAACTACCTACCTAAAATTGTGTTTGTCATAGTTTCGTTTCGTAGTGAACTCATCAACAAAAAATATACGTGAAGTTATCAATTTTTGTGGGAAGTTAGCTTCATTCATTTTGTGTTTAGCTAGTTTCACCCTCTCTTTTAGCGCTTTGCTATATTATGAAATTCAGCTAACTTCACCAACATTTTACCGCGAATACAAAAAAAAAATAATTTTATGTTTTTTCATGGTTTATGAATAAAATAATACAAAATAACGGAAATTTATTTATCAAATTATTAAAATCTAAATATTATTTCCTGCAAAATATTTTGTAAATTCCACAACAAATTGTCTGTATAAAATCAATTACGAGTAGGTACATACAAAATTCAACATGACTTCTGTTCAAACACGTTCGCAAATACCGCCCCCTCCCCCTAACGTCTCGACTGAATCTGTAAAAAAGTCAGTTACTCATGAAATTTTAAAATTAATAAAAAAAACGAGAGTTTTTATTTCGTAAAGTTCAGTCACTTTATGATATTCGAGAAAACCTCGATACTGAAATCAGTCGCGATACTTTCATTGTCAAGTCCAGTTTGATATCGGAAACTCGGCAACAGTTTTCAACTGTCATTGACGAATATAACTCGCAAATGCTTAACGAAAACCCAAATTATGAACCGAGTTATGAAGTTCTTGATGCATTTGACGATTTGTACTGTTATGTTATGGCAGTTCGCGACAACCTTTTGAAAAATAACTCAACACCCGCTCATAAAAATACAAGCAAACTTCCACCGTTGCAGTTACCTTCATTTAACGGCGATCCTACGCAGTGGACCGTATTTTATGAATCTTTTAAAGCCGCCATACACGACAATCACGACTTGACAGATACCGAAAAAATTCAATATTTATTAGGTAAACTGTCCCAAAAAGCTCTAGCTATTTGTCAAGGCGTTGCGCCAGTTGGAAAAAATTACCCAATAATTTGGAAGTTACTAGTAACGCGTTTTCAAGATAAGCGCTCACTTGCAACGTCTTATCTAGATCAGATTATTGATTTAAAACCACTTACATCGTGCAACTTCACGTCGTTGGAAAATTTTATGCATAAATTTTTGCCTGCTGTGTCAGCTTTAAAAGAGCTTGAAATTGAAGACCTCACGGATTTCATTCTTTTATTTATAGCATTGAGAAAGTTAGACACAGAGACTGTGCAAAGTTTTGAATCGCTTCATCGTAAGGAAGAGTTACCTACTTACGACCAATTAAGTGATTTTCTGCACGAACAGTTAAAAATCGTACAACGTGCGCGATCTAAACCTAATACCCCCGCTGTTAGTACTCAAAAATCTGTACCTAACAAACTTTTGAAGCCGCAATCTTTTGTGGTAAACAAACCGAGTATCCCATGTTGCAAAATATGTTCAAATGATGCTCATCTTTTATATCAATGTCCCGCCTTTTCTAACATGTCCCAAACTAATCGTTTCAATTTTGTGAAAGAAAATTCATACTGTGTGAATTGTCTAAGTGATCGGCACAGAACCGCCAAATGTAAATCGAAACACAATTGTTCGACTTGCAAACGCAGACATCATTCGTCATTGCATTTTTATAATAATGCTTCTGAAGGTGCTGAATCGCCACAAGCTGGAACAAATTCCACAGTAGCAATGTGTAACTTAAATACAGCTTTGCCGCGCACCAATACCCGTACTGTACTTTTAAGCACTGTCAAAGTACATATCAGCCTTCCGTCCGGTGATCATTCATCTGAACGGTTTCTTTTGGACACAGGCAGCATGTGTAATTTTTTGACAGAGTCTACGTGTAAAAAATATGGTTTTCATATCAACCGCTTTAAATCGTCAGTAATGGGGCTCGGTGCCTCTTCGCGTCCTGTCAAAGGAACAGTTAATTTTACTTTTACGTCCCGATTTAACAAAAATGATCAACATACTATCAATGCGCTCGTCATAGATAAGATCAGTGAAAACTTACCAACTACTGCAGTTGATACCTCCGCTCTAAGCTATCTTAATCAGGTGCAATTGGCCGATGATAGCTATCACACTCCAGGGGCCATTTCGGGAATATTAGGCGCCGAAATGTGTTCGCATTTGATAGGTCAAGGAAAAATAATGAGCAGCGCAAACATGCCTACAGCTTTGCAGACCTCCTTAGGTTATGTAGTATTAGGTGAAGCGCCCATACAACCCTTTAATCAAAACGAAACAATAAATATGCAAACGTTTTGCACTATTGTTGAAACACCCTTAGAAGGCGTCCTCGAGAAATTTTGGCAGTTAGAAGATGTACCTGCTACATCACAAACATTTCTAAGTCCCGATGAGCAAGAGTGTGAGAATCATTTCCAATCCACTTGTAAACGTGATAGTACCGGCCGATACGTAGTATCACTTCCCTTCAAACAGGAACCTATTGCATTGGGCAATTCGTTCCAAGTAGCAAAAAGACGTTTTTTATCATTAGAAAAAAGATTAGATGCCGATTCAACACTTCGCAAAAATTACAACGAAGTAATGAAGGAGTATCTAAACAAAGGTTACATGTTTCCAGTTCCAGAAGCACAACCTAACGAAAAACCGCACTATATTATTCCTCATTTTGCCGTTTTGCGCCCCGATAGTTTAACAACCAAGACTCGGGTAGTATTTGACGCGAGTCAAAAGACAACGTCTGGCTTATCACTAAACGATGTTATGCATGCGGGTGTAAAATTACAAAATGATATTTTTCGCATTTTATTAAACTTTCGCTTATTTCCGTTCGCTGTTACAGCTGATATATCTCAGATGTACTTGCGCATTTCTGTGCATGAACCGCACCAACGCTTCCAGAGAATTTTATTTCGATTTAATTCATCTGACCCGCTAATGACATACCAAATAACACGAGTTGTATTTGGCATGAATTCAAGTCCCTTTTTGGCTATTCGTACGCTACATAAGCTAGTGGCAGACGAAGGGTCCTCCTACCCTTTAGCCGCCGAAGCTTTAATGCGTGATTTCTATGTAGATGATCTAGTATCATCCGTACTAACTTCAGACGGAGCGACTAAACTGTATGATCAATTGATCAGTCTACTTTCGTCCGCAGACATGAGTTTGCTTAAATGGAACTCAAATTCCTCTGATATTCTCACGCATATTTCAGAAGAACACCGCGTACACCGAGTCGTAGATTTTGATTCTGACTCATCTTCAAAAATCTTAGGACTCCAATGGCAACCCTCCGCAGATATTTTCTCATTTAGAGTATCCACAACGGTTTCAAACTGTACCAAGCGTCAAATGCTATCAACAATAGCTAGGCTGTTTGACCCGTTATCACTAGCCGGTCCTTGTATACTGTTTGCGAAACTACTTATACAAGAGTTGTGGCTCACAAAGATAGACTGGGACAATAAGCCACCGCCCCACATCGTCAACGCTTGGGATCAGTTTCAAAACGAATTACCTCTCTTAGAAAATTATCACGTACCACGTCATCTAGGTGTAGCCAAGGGCTGCTCTATCACTTTATTAGGCTTCTGTGATGCCTCAAGTAAAGCATACGGAGCAGTGGTATATTGTCATACCGTTCACAAAAGTGGTGAATCGTATACAAGTCTCGTTTGTGCGAAGTCCAAGGTAGCCCCTCTAAAAATAGAATCCATCCCGCGCCTGGAAATCTGTGGTGCCGTTTTGTTGTCAAAATTACTTCGTCTAGTTTTAGACACCTACTCACCGCGCGTATCCATTGACAACTTCTTCGCTTTTACCGATTCAATGGTAACGCTCCATTGGATACATTCGTCTCCCCACAGATGGAAAACCTTCATTGCAAACCGAGTCTCGAAGATTCAAGAGAACACCCCGCCTTCGAATTGGAACTTCATTCAAGGAATTGATAACCCCGCAGATTGTTTATCTAGAGGACTTACCCCAAAACAACTGATGGATCACAATATGTGGACATCGGGACCCCCTTGGTTAAACCAACCCCGCAACGAATGGCCTATTTCACCTTTCATCGAGCAAACCGATGACATTCCCGAAGCCAAACTTCTTTCTTTTCCAGTTGTCAGCTCCGCATCGGACCACCCGTTTTATAAACTGGCCTTACGCGTATCTTCATGGCCTAAGCTTCTGCGCTCTATGACATACGTGCTAAGGTTCCTCAAGAAATTACCAACTCGAGGCGAGGTCACCGCGTCTGACCTAGACCTGACAGAGGTTAAAATTCTCGAGGTGGTTCAGTCTGTACATTTTGCCAATGAATTAACCGCTCTAAAAAGGCAAAAATGTGTCAGTATGAGATTTCGCAAACTGAATCCCTTTTTAGATAAATCTCTTATCCGTGTCGGAGGTCGTATTTCAAATGCACAACTTGAATATGACCAAATGCACCCTGTGATTCTGCCGAAAAAGGATCACGTCGCAGAATTGATTGTACGATATTATCACCGTAAATACTGCCATACTGGCCCGCATCTGCTGCTCAGTTTGCTGAGGCAGAAATTTTGGATACTTTCTGCACGATCACTTGTGCGAAAAGTAGTCCAGTCGTGTAATCTTTGCTTTCGAACTAAACCAAAGCCTACTTATCCTTTTATGGCTGACTTACCCGCATACCGCGTCCAACAAGCAAAAGCGTTTACTACCACCGGAGTTGACTATGCAGGACCGATATCTATACTTAAGTCTAGATATAGAGGTGCTCGAGTGCAAAAAGCGTACTTGTGCCTATTCGTATGCATGAGCACAAAGTGCTTGCACTTAGAAGTGGCATCCGACTTATCCACTCCTACTTTTCTAGACGCTTTCAAGCGCTTTTTCGCCCGCCGCGGACCCTGCTCTATTATGATGAGCGACAATGGCACTAATTTCATCGGTGCTAAATCCTATCTTAAGGATCTATATGATTTCATTGCTTCTGAATCTTTTAATGAATCTGTCACTCGAGAACTAGCCGACATGCGAATAACATGGCGCAATATAGTCCCTAGAGCCAGTCATTATGGAGGTTTGTGGGAAAGTAACGTCCGCAGTGTTAAAATGCACTTAAGAAGAATAATGGGTGATCAACTACTGACCTATGAGGAGCTGAACACCGTTTTAATCCAAATAGAGGCACTGCTGAACTCACGTCCTCTATGCGTTTTAAGTACAGATCCTGATATCAGTGCATTAACCCCCGCACACTTTCTTACCTTGACCCCGCTAAAACATTTACCCGCTGCCGATGTAACGGCAACGCCTTTAAATCGACTCACTAGGCATTCCCTTTTGGACAATCTAGTCCAGTCGTTTTGGCGACGTTGGAGTTTGGAGTATCTTCACACGTTACAAACACGCGAGAAATGGAATACCCAATCCAATCCTATAACGAAAGGCATGATTGTCATCATCAAAGAGGATAAACCCGCGCCACTTCAATGGCCGCTAGGGGTTATTGAAGATATCTTTCCCGGAAAAGATGGAGTCGTAAGAGCCGCCTTGGTGCGAACAAAACACGGCTCTTATAAACGACCAGCCGTCCGTTTGTGCCCATTACCAACACAGTAAATTAAATTAAACTCACCCGCTAGTTTTAAGTTTTAGTTTTAATCAAACCGCTTCTCAAACCATTAGTTACTAGGTCAAATTGACTAAACCGCTTCCGCATTTTATTGTTAATATCTATTTATACATTTAAACCAAGAACTTTCGCGATAAGGGGATTTTAGAATCAAATATTCTAACGCCGGGGGGAATGGTTGAGCGACAACGAATATATGTACATCACAATTCCCTTGTGTTATATTGTCCATCTAATACGTTCCTTACGTGAATCCACCGACAACCAATCCCATATATTTTACCCAAACTCCCTTGTCGTGCGAAGACTACACACCGCTACTACCGCCGCTCGCGCGCGGAAGTGTCAAGTTTCGAACGAACGTTATCTGTGCGACCCGCACCGCGCTATTGTCGAAGAAGTAATACACAAAACCCGCGTTAGACAGTGTAATAAACACTGCAATTATAAAAAACATTAATCTTTAAGAACAAGTGAATAAGTGAGTGCCGAACCCCAGAGGAGTCTTCGAACATTATACGTAATTACACCCGCGCCGAGAGCGAATCTGGTAAGTCTGCACATCTCCTTCATTTGTTTCCCAAAGGTTAAAACCCCGCACCGCCCCCCATTTATGGTTATGTCAACCCGCCTACAGTCCACTAAAATCAACCCTCGGCGCAACCACATTTTGAAAAATACAAAATATGCTTTGGACACAAATAATTTATAAAAATTGTGTAAGTGTGCGATCAACTGTTTGCATTTTTTAGATACAAATTTATAGTGATTAAGATTTAACAGCCATTTTAAGAAAAACAATAAGAAATAAAAATATTAGGGAGTAAATATAGTTATTAGTTTATAAATTAGATTTAGATTAACTAATTACAAAAATACAAGTAAACCTAAAACATGTTGTTTCTAACACATATAATAGCATTAATTTATAACAATATATTATTAAATGTGAATTGTTTCAACTAATTTTCTATATAAATTTATATTATCTATATATTGTCTTATCTCCTTTTATTTTACAAATTAAAATAAGTATCTTTATTTCCAAACAAAACCAATCGAATACTCGATTCGTTTTCCTTCGATCTTTACCTTCTTGGAAAAAAAACACTAGTAAGGAGTGATCACTCTCTCAAATCAAAAAGATATCCGGGAGGCCGCTACTATACAACTTGCGACTGCATTGAGATTGAGCATTGAGTCTTTAAGTTTCAATGCAAAAGGAAAGATGGGTAAGTGCCTAAACATGTTTAATGTGAGAGAATAGCAGAAATGCAATTTTTCATCCAACCTTATTCCGGGAATCAGTGGGTTATCAGGGGTATTTTGTACTGATTCAGGGGTGCTCTATGTAAATACATACATTGCTCTAAATGCATTGATTACTTATTAGCAGAATCACAGTGATCATGAGGTTGGTGGGCAGGCAATATAACCAAATATCTGTAGAGTATTTTATGACAAAGAAACCAAATCGGCAAGATGACTAAAGGTACTCGAGTGGTAACCTTGCAAATGTGTCAATTTCTTTACGAGTACATCTTATTATAAAGATATTTTTTAAATACCTTTATTTTTCATTATATTGATTCAACTTTAACAGTTGCATTGTGTAGGATAAAATGATTAATACAAACTTTTTTTTACATAAAAAACAATAATTTTAGGGCACATTGTTGTAACTAAATTATTTATATTATTGTTTTTAAAATGATTTGGCACTACAGTAAAATACTATTATATTTTAACAATAAATTAATAACAAAAATATTTGCCACAAAACGGTAGGCTTAAAGATTTTTTTACATTTTAAAGAAGAAATTATGAACGCAAGATTTTATTAAGAATACCGACCAATTGAAATGCTGCCATAAATATATTTTATAACTAAAAAAATATACTATATATGAAATAAAAATTAAAATGAAATAAAATTGAATCGAGTAATATTTTTAATACCTAGCATAAATAATATTATGCTTTACATTCTAACAAAACTATTCCAAGAAAATAGAATGCAGATTGTGTAAAAAATTGAAAGTATGTTGGTACATTTTTATTCGAAAAGAAAGTATAAAGGTACTCTAAATTGTTTTTAAGTATCATATTCATGCATTTTCGTTAGTTTTAATTTAAACTAATGATTTTTGAGCGATAATCGCAAGCAAATACAGATTATTATAAAAATATAGGTACCTATATAATCATGTGGAATCAAGTGAAAATGAAGTAATATAAATCAGTGAAAATTGCAATACAGTAGTAAATGTTTAGATTAAATCCTTAAATTATAATCTTTTCGAGACCTTGTGAAGAATATCAACTACTCTTTACACATTTTCATTTTGTCTTCTCCAATATATAGTTCAGGATCATTTCTGGTGTATCCAAAGGGAAGTAAGTTAGGTTAAAATTCCAAATTGTTTTACTTTAGTACAATTTTAAATTATGGTGATGACGGTAATTTTAATTGAAATCAATAAAAACCAAAATAAAAGGGTTTTGTTAGAAGCCAGATGTTAGCAAACCGAATAGCGAGATAATTTTAAAAGATATTAATAATGCAATCACAAAAAAAAGTGCGCTTCTATAACAGCAGTTTGTATGCTGTATTTTGTCACATACATCATTTCATAAGCGCACAGTTTATATACCTATATGGTATTAGTTATGTGAGCCACTATGTAGAATAATTGATGTTGATTTGTTTACTATTTATCCAAATAGAGAGTATTGCAAGCTTCAAATTAATATGAGGATTCAAAGCACGCTGTGAGCGAAGTTCGGATTATGGCATTTTTTATTGTGGTATTGTTTGTGGCATTTTTGTGGCTTTTTAAGCACTATAAACCTTTTAATTTAAAAAAGTTGTTTTTTAAATATGTGCATTTATTTGTTCATCTTTCTGCTAGTAGGGCTTGAAGCATTATAAATGCCTTTTAAAATTTCACATCGATAAATTATTGTAAAAAAAACCACATACGGCACTCCGAGTTACTATTAAAAATATTGAATTAGTAAAAAAAAATAAAACAAAACAAGTAGATCAAAATTGCACTTTACTTCCATGGTTGACATGAACCAAACAGATCCTGTGCAATATTAGAAGAATGCAAAAATGGCAAAGAGTACCTTTTCTGTCAGTGCCTCTTTGGGGGACTGGAAGGACTCTGAGAATTTTGCCTGGAAAGTTGCCGTTGTGGAATAACAAACTCAGCTGTCCTCTGTGGCATGGTGAACGGATTTGTACCGGTAAATGGGCTTGAAATAGAGCCTTGCCTTTGTGGTAAGCGTCGTGGGGGACTCGATCCAGGTTGATCTGCTGAAGGACTATACTGTAAGGACTGCTGACCATGTAGACCTGGCGATCGCTGTATTGCAACTGGTGATGATCTGTAATAAAATCAAGTACAATACTTATAATATTGAAAACATCGAGAAATTTTTGAATGCTGCTTAATGACACTTTTTTTCTGTGGTTGGTTTTTACTCGTATATGAGTATATAATATTATTTTATTACAAAATTACAGAACAAGCAATGGTTTCAATATTTATAGAATTTTCCAAAAAATATTTACTAAAAAAATCATGTGGCACTTTTCTCTCCATCTCTAGGCCTTTCACCCCACTCAAATATATATACATACCTAATGCGTCGGTCAGGTCAAACCACCCGCAGTCTATGGCCAGATAAAGAGGTCTATAAGTTCAGCATCAAAAAAGGAGCCTTCTAATGTAATTTTCAGAGAACTAGCTGTTCAACCCCGAGGTTCACCCGGGTCGGCATGATGTGAAAGCGCAGCTGTCACAGAAATTACTGAGCGTAGTCAGCTTCATCATGACAGGTAAGACAGTACATGTATAGGAGAATTATGGTCTGAGAATTTAACAAAACATAAATATAATTACCTGTATGCTGCTTGTGCAGGCAATGTGTTTTGTCTAAGAGCAGTTTGTGTGTGGCGTGGAGGCAAAGCAGGAGGAACAATTGCGGCCTGCGTAGGCGATGCCTGTGGTGAACTCCCTTGCCTCACAGGCTGCGATTGACTAAGAGACATGTTCTGTGAGGACAACTGGTGCTTCAGGAGCGTTGGCCTGGGTCGTGGTGGAACAGCTGGAGGCGCCGGTTGACGCGGAGGTGGAAAACCACCAGCAACACCAACTGGAGACGTGCCACGATTTGAAATAGTACTCGGTGAACCAACACTTTCTATGCTTTCCTGACTGATTCTTCTCGTTATTGTTTGTACGAAGACAGATTCTGATTGACTTTGTTTTCTTTGATTTAAACTCTCTGTGGAACTTCTCAGTGGTTCTGCTTGCTTCTGGTTAAATGGTACCGGAGTATAAATCGGCGATGTCGGCAAGATGACTGCCGACATGGAGGTAGTCACAGCAGCGATTTGTCCTTGCGGATTTAGAGGTCCTTTTACAGCTTGATGTAAAATCTCTTTCTTTTGTTCTTGTCCTGCAGCGAGGTATGAAAATACGCATAGCACAGCGTAACAGATCTGATCTGCCTAAAATGAAAAATATGAATATTCCAAGTATATAATTTACACAAATTAAATAAAATAAAAAAAGTTACAATATATAAAAGCAAACAAATCAAGAAAGCAGTATAAAAGTGCATGCTTACAAAAAAAACTAAATTCCATGAAGAATCTCAAAAGATACAAATGTGCAACGGAGATAACAAATCCAAAGTATGCGTCATGATGATAATGCTACAGCTGAAATCAGACTGTCATTCAGCGATTTTGATAATTGAATAGAAAAACAACGATGAAGACACAAACATAATTCTGCAGCCTACAAAAACACAAAAATAATATTAACTACTTCAAACAAACATGCATATTCAATACACGTATGAATTGATAACTGCTTACCATTGGAGACCTATATTTTCTTTGTGATATTTGCCGTGTTTTAGGATCTGTAAAAGAAAAAAATAGTTAACTAACAACAACTAAAGGCCTAAATTAGTTATTTCCAAAATATATCTTGGGCGAGCCTGATGTCGGATCGATCAGATGACAACCTAACAAGAAATGAAAATCATACAAAAAAAAAATGGTCAAGTAGAACATTGTACCAGAACTTTATCTACAAATAGTCGATTGACCGAATTTAAGTACATTTAAATCTAATCTAATAAATTTAGATCATATTTACACAACAGGACTCAATGTGTTGAGATTTATTATATTAGAGAGTATATTAGTGACGATAGCACATGAGTGCTCTGCTCTATCTGTTCCTGAATTTATTATATCCCATTTTCGCTGATGATATGAGCTCTATAGTTGATGATACTTTTGACGATCTCTTGATTAAGATGAATGCGATCCTAATGAACTCGATGAATGGTTTAACGTAAACAAAATGTCATTAAATATGTTTAAGTCTGTCGTATTCAATTTTACTAATCACAATGATTCTGAAGTTAAACTTGATTATCCTGTAGATGTAAAAAATAACGTTAGGTTTTTAGGTATTTCCTTAAATAAAAAGTTAATTTGGAACAGACAGATTGAAAATTTAAAGTCCAAATTGTCATTTGTTTGCTATGCCATATGTAAAATTAGATGAATGATGAACCTTGAGTCAATAATGTCCGCATATTATAAGGATAATTAGGTAGTTGGTATTTTCTACATTGGAACGTATGAGGGTACATGAGATATGTTGGAATATGGAGGCAGATATGACGAAGAGGTTGAATGTCGTATTGAATAATAGAGGTGGTTTGATATAATGTTTTTTTTTTAAAGAATTGCTACTATCTAGATCATATATAATTATTTTGGTCCCTACTCAACTACACTAAACGTGCTTTAACTAGAGTCAGGGGAGATGATGGTAATGAAACGGTAAAAATGTTAGACTATGTGCGGGTTCAAACCCACAACCTTTGGGTTATGAGTCAAATGCCTTAACTACTAGACTACCACAATCTCAACCTACACTTTATTTATGGAAAATCATGATCTCACACACTTCTTATGTGGAAATAATCAACAACTTGTGATGTAAATTTATTTCACTTGTTACATGATTTAGTCGGTTAACGTGTGTTTTTATTGTAAGCTTTATTCTATTAGTGCAAGCAGTAATGCCTTTTATAAAGGTTGTTAAAAATCTCTTCCACTTTCTCCAATAATGCTTAGTCGTTTTGTAATATTCTGCACCTAAATCAGGTGTTGCTTGGGATTAAACTATCCTAATTCGACTCAGAATAGAATACTATTCTGAGTCTGTCGATTTTTCAATTAGCCTCTCCGGCTAGTTGAAAAATCGTTTTACACACTATACTAGTAACGCTTATAGGACGATAGTTAGAAGGACCTAATTTATATCCTTTTTAAAAATCGGCGTAACAACGGCATGCTTCCAGTCTGAAGGTAATTTGCCATACTCTGGTGATTGTTGTATAATTTTTGTCATTTAAATATATTAACATGAAGTTATAAAACAATTAAAAACAATAAAAATAAACCAGTTAAACAGTTAAAAATAATAATAATAATAGGTAAATAATAATAATAATATTTAGTAAAATATAATTTCTTTTTAAATAATTATATTAATACATTCTTCTCATTCATATGATATAATAGTAATGACACACTTGTCCCTGTAATTTTCCATACTATAAAATAAAGAAAAAAATGTGTTTTGTAACAGTCTCAGTTGTAGTTTTATTATATTTTTACTGGAAAATGTTCTTAAGTGAAAAACAAAGTTAAAATAGACGATTAAAATAGGTTTTTTTTCCGCCATTTAAAAATATTACCCTGAAGATCATACTAACCTAATGCACCAATAAGTAGTTAAAAGTAATGACACACACAGACAGACGCATTGCAGGCAGACGCGAGAGAGGCTGGCCGAAACCGGTTCATATTGCGGCTTGCAATGCACACTTGCCTACAGATACACAATCTTAGATGCTGACGCGACCAATATTTAGCTGTCCAAGCTTGCAATACATAGGATACGGCAATGACGCAGCGCACACACACAGTCTTAAGACGCCCCGTGCAATGAAAGCCCAACGATGTAAATATTTTCTCTCTTTTTTATACACAGGTAAAGCTCCGAGTGCTCTCGACTGAACATAACTAAAATCTTAAAATTGATTTTTGAAAATATTAAATAAAAAGTTTTTTTTGTTCAAAAATTCTAAAAAAGAACTCTAATTATAAACCAAATTAAAAATTTAAAAAAACACCAGTAAAAATGCAATTTACGTATTATAAAAGTGTAACTTAATATTTGCAGTTTATAGCTCATAACCTAAAATTACTTTATTTCTTAATTATTTATTGCATAATCGGAAAATGGGTATATGTCATATAATATTGTATGAAATTCGGTTTTACCATTAATTAGATATTACCAAAAAATATCTAGTGCCTGTATATTGCCTAATTCCTCAAAAACTACATATTTGACTAAATACAATGCATCTTTTTCTTTGCAATGCAGAAGAAAAACATTGAAAATCAATAGAGTTTATCTACATGTTTAACTTTCTATCATTAGAAAGAGATATATATGCCCATGCGAAAACTGTTTTTGTACATCTGGAATAACTTTTAAAATTATTATTAAGGTTTGACCACACAGTTTTAAACACGAATAAATGTGAAAAACAAAGGGCAACTGACTGACTTTGTTCAATAAAAATTTCACATGGGTCGCCCAAATGAGGTGCGAAGCGTCCTTCTGGAGTGCCATAACTGGTATAAAATATCTGCGTTGATTCGTAAAAATCACCATTAAGGATAAAGCTGCCAAAAATGAGCAAAGCTTAGGGAAGAGCTAGTTATAATTCAAACAAACTGACTTACTGAATTCTTCCAACACAAATATTCCTCCTTTCTGTGTGAAACATTTCCTTATATGATCCAAACGAACAAAAAACTGAAAATGAAAAAAAATGTTAATGATTACCATTGAAATGATAGGTTAAATGAGAAATGATGGAATTTAGGTGCAAATTATTATTCAGATTACTTAGAAGTTTTTATACTCTATTTCAGGTTTACTTGCACCAAAATTGTTTGAAGGTGAGGAATATCACCACATACAACACTTAACAAGACATTTAGCATGTGACTGCCAAGAGTAGCGTCACAACAGCAATAGGAAAACCTTTCAAAAAACAAATTATTACACACAAACAGAGTTCGCTGGCAATATATTATGAATTTAAAACAAAGGATACTATGTAAGTTGCAAATTATTATGATTATATCATAGTATTTATAAGTGAAGCATAAGACCGAGGAACGACTCTTGACACAGCAACAAAGATTACCTAAAAATATTGAGGTATTTAATGTATGTAAAATAAAAACTGTGTAATTTACAAATGTTTACAATAGTGACAAAACATGATTATTATTAAGTTATTAGTTTATGGAATACAGAACTCTTTTGAGCCAAATCAGTTGGATAAAAATAATTTTGTCGAGATTATAACATATTATTTTTTAATTCAAAAAATATGGTGTTTTACTAATGATAACTATATGGAAAAGCTTATTGGTGAGAATAAAAAAAAGTTTTTTATTCTAAGTTCTAAATAATTTTTAAATTACTATCCAAATACTTACTCATTCTGTGGCTTCAATAAAAGTGATAAGTTTGTAAATCTATTAACTAATAGTGTGAACTAATTAGATTGTTAACTAAAAAGAGTATGAAAAAAATGAAAAACATGCTGTAAGCAAAAACAAATGTGTGATGTCGCTCATTGTTAACTTCAATAAGCCATTTGTCTTACATGAAGACATGATAAGCTTGTAATGGCCATATAAAATATTAATAAATACTTGCTGTGAATGAAACTAATCCAGTAGGATGCATGAAATCTTTAAATTATTTTTTCCTTAAAATTTCATATTAGAAAAAAAATACTCAAAGGAGGATGTTATAACATACCAATTGCAAATTGATTGACAGTTTCATTCTCAAAAGCAGATATTGTTATAAAGGTTAATGTAAATCCAATATGAATAAATGCATATCTCAAGGTTTTCAATGAAGCATTAAGCATAACAATGCATAAAAGTAAGCATTGCAGACTTCAGCCATAGTAGTTCGAGAGGAACATGGCTTACTCTGCTCAGCCAGAGTCACGCCACGAAACTTAAGAGATGGTCTGCTCTAGTAATTTATAACTCTTGCACTAAATAATTATCTAAAAAAGGTGAAACCAATAAATAAAATAAAAGTGTTGGATCTATTATGCACAAGTGACACCATTGTGATAAAATAATTAGCTAAACTAACAAAACAATTTTCGAAAATTTTACACCAATTGCATATCATTATTTTGCGTTCCACTGATTAAAAGATGATGGGGTGATAATATATGAGCCAGTTAGAAACGAACGATACTCATAAACAGCGTTATTTATTAACAGAAGCTTCTAAGTGCAAATGAACTAGAACATAGTCGAAATCTAACCATCGCCATGCGTTATCGTTTTACGTTGCATTTCCTTTACAAACGTCAACGCATCAGATGCCCGCCGAACGACAACATCCGACCTATACATTTGCGTTACCAATTGCGTTCAAGGAAGGATAAAGAAGGTGAACAGAAAATTAAAAATAAAGTGTTTTTTTTTTGCAACTCGCAATAAAGATATAACTAAAACATGGCTAATACGGGAAAACAAACCTTATAAGCCTCAAATCTACAGGTAAAGCCCGCTATCCTAAAACAGACATTTTGCTAAAATATTTACGACAGATCAGTCTAATGACGTGACAGAAGAGACAAAATTTGTGTAATGGACAAAGTATTATTATCCAGAATGGTTTAACCACCTAGTACCTCAAAATCCTGTTAGTCAGCGCACCGGTCACAGGGCAAGTCCAGACAAACGCAAAACAAAACAAAAACATTATATTAGTTAACCAGAACCAAATGGTCAAACTTAGGCGATTGAACATTTAGCATTACAGATGATCACATCCCCGGTAGGTAGTGTAGGGGTGTGACTCGCACACTGCGATCGGTGTGTGCGGGTCACACACACACCAAGGACCATCTCAAAAGTTCCTAAGCATGTGGCATAGATATTTTAATGCATAGCAAAAAAAACTGGTCATTTGTTATCTATGAAAAATGGACATACCTTACTTTGCTTTTGAGTTTTACATCTTTAAGAGCCTCGAGCTTACCCTTTTTTAGATAAAAGTGGATAGATTAGCATAGTAAAAGTTACTTTAGCATTTACAATAAAAGGAAGAGGCAAACAGACAGCGCATGCAGAAATACACATAAAATAAAATACCAAATTTAATCAAAGATGAGTAAAGTACACCCGATGGAACAGACCCCAATGTCTTCAAAATACGGGCACTCAAATCGGATCAGGATAATCATATAACCGAATCACATCAACCATTCAAGTGGAATTTAAGACAATTGAAACTGCTAAAACGACATTGGAAATTAACAAATAGGAATATTTGAGTGGTCCTTGCATAAAAATATTTGGAAAACTAGTTTAAAATACTTTTTGGCATTGTTGGTATTTTTCAAATGATATACAATAACAACACAACATATACATACAAACAAAAAGTAGATAATACAATATAATCATTTTATAATAACATATTAATTTTATATTAAATCATGTTAGAATACTAATAAAAATTGGCATTGGCTAACAGCTTGTTAAGTAATAATGAAAAAATTGAAAGAAAAAACAAATGCAGAAAAACATACTGTCCCCGCCGGGGATCGAACCTGGATCTCCCAAATTCACAATAGTTGCGCAGACAATATTTAATGCAGTGTATACTGTCACTATGATATATGTACTTTTTAAAAGACAAACTTTAATGTTAGACGCTAATGTCAAGCGTAAAAAAACAATGGGAAAATATTTAGTAGTCATACAAGATAATTTAGAAATACTTTATTCACACTATGTTATGTGATACATATAATATTACATAACTTATTCTCCAGCACAATAAAATATATTTAAAATGGTCACTTACCTTGCTGTGGTGAAACAAAAGACCCACTCCTTCCATGCACACCTGCCATTTGCAAAATAAAAGTTAAATTAAACAAAGGAATAAGTACTGTCATTTATGCAGTAGCGTGAAAAAAATTATGATCGAGAAAGTTAATTGAGAATGTGGCTTGCTGTAAGATCAGAGTAAAAGTATGGACAAGACGGTTAAATTAAATTTTTAAAATGTCAGGAATATTGCCATCCTTTGGAAATAGAAAAGTTGTCATAAACCTTTCCAGCCCTGTGTTTAATTGTATTAATATTATGCCGCAAAGCCTAAAAGTGAACACTAACCATAAAGATATGAATGCGCTGTCACTTCAGCAATGAACTAACATGACTATGCATAAGATGGTGCATTATTAATAATCAAGAACCAAGAATAACACTTTTATTAATATATAACTTCCATCAAACACCATCTTTTACTGATTATAAATAGGATTTTATTGTTAAAATTCATGATCCAATATGTGATATGGCAACAGCTTTGTTAATATAAATACTAAATTTTAACTAAACGAACCAGACTTAGGGTCAAGTTCATTAACAAACCGAGGTATCAGACGTTTTTGCACTCAGAAGTTCTGCGTTGTTTGAATAAGAGAAAAAAACTTTGGACATATCTCATTAAGAGAATACAAATAACAGGGGCTCTTTTTTAAAATACATTTATTCGTTTTTTTATGATTACCCTGTAACCAGTAGTTCACTCAAAATATCACCATCTCACCTAGCTTTCCTAACCTCGGTGCGGTGCGAATACACACCGATTGTTTCTCTTTTTCAGATGGAATAGAATGGCTTCATGATCACTCCCACAAGTGGTTCGGGCCACCGAAAGAGCATTCAAAAGAATTATGAAAATGGTAGGGTGGTTAGCTGAAACTCACATTAAATGAAAAAAAAAGTGAGTTTGATCCATTATAACACATTTCCAGTTTTGTAAAAACTTAACCAAAAAAAGCCATCCTCTCAAATTATTTTTTTTTTATAACACCAAAACCTAACCTAACCTTTTAAAACCTAATGGAAACAAATTGTTGAAATTGTACATTCCTTTCCTTCGCTTTTGGATTTTAAATGTAAATTTTCAACCTTAGAAAATGAAAACTATCTGTAATAAGTTACCTGAATTAATCCACCTTCTCCGGTAGCACAATCCTGTACTGGAAATTCCCCACCAAGCTCAGCACCACGGTTGCCTCGGCCACTTCGCTCCATTGCTTCTTTTATGCAATAGTACAAAGCCTTGCACTGTAAAAAAACGTACATACATAAAAGATAAATATATTAGATAAAATTATGTCCACATTTTCAAAATCAACATTTCATTTATTTCATATATTACTCAGACTCCTTCAAAATCAAATAGACTGGTTAACTAGCTAATTAACATTTGCTAATAAATGTCTCTTCTTTCAAACATTCTACTAAATATGTACTTTTAGAGTAAAGATGAAAAATAAATACGCATTCATAAATCTATTTTTGTATGGTTCATTTTATTTTCTTTAACAATTACCATGTGCCATTTATTACCATTTTATCTGTCACTGAGTAATAACTATGTAAGACTTTTAACTACAAACACTCAATTTGTGAATTGTACATGTACCTAACTTCAATGTCAGGACTACGACTCACCCTATTAAATACATTAAATGCTATTTAACTAAGAGAGCTAAATCGGAAAACTTACTTTTTTGGTGTAATATTTATGCAACTGTGTCTGTCCTCCATTTTTTCTCCAAAGACACAAAACCCTTATTTTGGGACTATATGTCATATTTACGAGTCTTTCGTACCACCATCGCTCAATAATTGTTCCTAAAATCAGAATCATTAACTGAAGATAAATATAATGTAAGGTAGAAATATTTACAAAAGTCTTTCCAGTGGAAACTCAAATGTTGTGGCAAGGTAAAACATGCAATGTTCTATAGAGGTACCAAACTTCCCTCTGTAAGGCCACCGAAAGCCTATTAATTTGTAGGCCCGGGACAGGAGTAATCTCTATTTCTTAATAAAACCGCTTCGCTGTTGAAAGAGTAAAAACCTCAACTCTTGAGGGCAGTACCTAAGTTTCGTAAACGTAACGTCAAAAAAAGTAAAAAATTGATATATTGTAAATTATATTTATATAAAAAATATATATAAAAATTTATATATTAAAGATATTGTAAACATTTGAATTTTATTTCAATGTATCGCCTACTTTAATAAAAATAAATAAAAAACATTTTTTTTTACACAAAATTGTGAGATTATTGCTGTAGGAAAATCTCTACCAGCTTACTACCACAACTTGTTTTTGACACTGGATATATTTTTTGTTTTTCTGTGAAGAACCTACAGCCTGAATTTTATTATATTTGAAGGTACAGACAAACAAACAAAAATATAAGAACTTACCTTGAGTAGACCTCAATATGAGGCCATCATCACGAACTTCCATAAATCTCAACTCTCCCGTATTGTCTGTGCCCTGATGAACAGTGAATGATTGTCTATGCATTAGTCTTGAGCCAAGGGGTTTCAGATCAATATCATTCCCATGCTGAAAGGGTAAAATTCGGTTGGAAACATAATTACTTCTTGTAAAACTTATTGTCTTACACAATCACACAAAACACAATCACAATGTCATCACAAAATAAAAAATTATAATCAAGAAGATCAAGAATTATTATCAATATTAATTTAGATCTAACATTTGGTTTATTTCTTTGTATTCAGACTGCCATAATCATAATTTATGGGATGAAAAATAAGCATACCTACTCAAATATTTAATACAAGCTGTTCACCCCAGACTTCGCCCTGAGTAGGCAGCTAGGCCCTTGCAGGGGCTCCAAAATGCCCGAAACGATCTTCATAGCATGTTACCTAAATAATTCTCACACAATCTCTTATCCCCTACTTAATCCTTTTAGGGATTTTTTAAAAAAAAAAAAAAGATCCATGGTCCTTCCCCAGGGTTCAAGCTATTTCCATACTAAATTTCATCAAAATTGGTTCAGAGGTTTAGGTGTGAAAATGTAAAAGACCGACAGACTTTCACATTTATAATATTAGTAAGTAAAGTAATAAGTATAGATATGGTTTAACTAAAAGAACACTTACCAAAATATACCAAATTATTATTTTTAAATATTTTTAATACCAAACTATTTTTAAAAACAATTTTTTAAATAATACAATCTTCTCTGTGAAAGATTTATAGTTAGAATTACCAAATTATTGATCTGATCAAGAAGCTGATTGACTTCTTGGCTGTACACCAAACCGATATGGCTTTTGGCTAAGAGACGTCTGACTTTGTTTCTGATGTGATTAGCATCGCAGCCAAGCATCACCATGGATGCAGTCAGGTTGTACAGAGCTGTCGAAAGCAAACGGTCCTCTTCATGTTCCAAACGTTTTCTCTCAGTATCGCTCAAACATTTATACCTCTCCATCATTTCACCGGGACCCTTAAAAATAAATAAATAAATAATAAAGTAATAAAACAACAAATATTATTACATTAAAGCATGATTTAAGGGGACCTACTGTCAGGTATGTTAAATATTTACAAGGTTTTTTTAAATATTTTTAAAACATCATTAATTAAAATAGGAAAGGAATACATAAACAGTTAGGTAAAGAAATCAATCAAAATGCTACAAAAATTACCAATGTGCTTTTTTAAAAAAATTATTTTTGCTACAATAAAAATGCAAAAAATAATGTATGCGTTCTTTATATTTTTAAAATAATAAGAAAATTAAAAAGTTAAAAAAATATATTTTTTTATTATTTTCTTTTTCTCCCGCAGATGTTGCTTTCAGCCGCATTGTATCCAAGAACATGATAAAATGGCTTCTTATATAGTGCAGTGTATCTAGTAGACGGGTACAGGACAGCAGACATGTGAAACGTTTTTATAATCACACATAATTCCTCGATTACACTGTATGATTATAAATAACAATCTTGACAGCTTAAAATTACTTATCACCAAAGACATCTATAATAATAACTAATATGAAGAAAGAAGTTTTATATGATTTACCTGATCCATCCCAATCATATCCCGCTCTTGGCTGACAGCATCTAAAAAAGCATCTTCCCAAAATTGCATTTGATCCCATAAATTAGATCTATCTTTACCTGTCAATATAAAAAAACAAAAAATATATGAAGTATATTATATTTAGGCTAAATATGTCTAATTGAAACTAAATAATGTTATACCAATTAAACCCTGGTACAAATAGGTTCTTGCACTATCCGGAGATGGCGTTGGAGAAGTACTAATCATGTGACCTTCTACGAATCTCAAACCGGTGGTTAGAGATGTTTTCGAAGACCAGACACTCGATGTTCGTGGCTTTGCAATACGAGGCATCTAAAATAAAATTAAGCCTAATTAAAAATTCCTAGGTAGTCGCAATTTCCGGTAAAACATTAACTAAAAAGAAATATTACGGAACGTAATTTATCTAAAAGGTCCTACATAAATAATTTAATAAAATTCATAGAAATCAAAATATAACATTTTATTTTTCACATTAGTATTGTCCGATATCATATTGTGTTGGTCTAGTTACATATTTTTTGTTTGCATATCCTTTAGATCTTTGGAGATGCTTAAGCGGGTATAATATGCGGTGTCATTAATGTGTGATAGTTATCCAGGTAGCTTAAGGTTAATATAATCGAGCCATTTATGAATCATCAGGTCAGAATAATTAAAAATTATTTTTCTTTACGATCAGAATTTATTTTTTTTAAAAAAACTCTAAATGATTATATGATAATTGTATGTAAAGTTACGGAGCAAGTTTCAAGTAACAAAATAGATCTTTGGGGGAAACCTATATTGTAAATAATGGTTGAATTCAAGAGAAAAAAAATAGTAATAGACAATATTCTCATAAATTTAAAAAGTATAATTTTAAATTGTATCGAACCTACATCTAACATTTATTGTTTTCTTTGACTTTTTTAAAAATTTAAACGTAGTATTTAAAGAAAAATATAAACATAGCATTGTTTTTTTTTAAAAAGGGGTAAAATTTAAAAGCTATCTTGTTTCTCAATAATATATAATTATCACTATGTGACCTATTATGAGTGCCGGGGGCGCAGGTCACCAGGGTCCCAAAGTTGCGTCAACATTATCCTCCTGGTAAGGTGCAAATAATAGAAGGTGAAAATAAATTATAAAATGCAAGTGCTTTAAAAATAAATCAAGCATATTAGTTAATTTGGCCTATTAATATCTACAATAAAATTTTGGAGGCTTACTCTGTTAATTCATTCTTAAAAAAATAAAATGATATAATTACAAAATTACAAAAATTATTGCACAAAACAAAAAATAGATTACATTTTAAAAATTTCTTCTACTAATTTTCTTCGCTTATACACCAGAATATGCAATAAAATTAAGAATTAGTTAATGTACAGTATACTTCATTCCCTTCTAATTTAAAAAGCCATACAAACTACAAATACGAGTATTAATGGCGTTAGCACAAAATGACATCAACACATTTATTCAGAATATAGACATGTTGGCCCACCTAATCATCCTTGGTTGCTCCTGCTTACTGACCCTACCTAAAACAAACCCGTTTTACCGACGCAAGAAAGGCTTGACACCAGCGCCCTCAGCCGGTGACTTCATGTACAAAAGCAATAAGAAAGAATTCAAACATTCAATGTGTGCTAAGTTTTATTATGTTTTAATTCTTTTTGCAATCGTCGCAATAATTCATCTGGTTTAATGCAATTTTTTCCGGGACAAAATTATATAATGCGAGTACTATAACAATTATTCAATGGTAAACGAAAACTCGTTTGCGTGATAGATATATCTGCATATAGTATTGTAGTGATACATTTTTTTATTTACAAAGGATTTGTGTTTGGGTTACTCTTAGACTTTCTTAAAAAGGTAAATCATATCTACATAGATAGAAAGATAAAAGACTTTATCAAATCGGCAAACATGACTGGCATCTTATCATTTTGGCATTGACATTTTTATATATTGCTAATGCATATTTGTATTTTAATTTCAAATTTATCTACAGTCAAATTGAATATTGTAATGTTTCAGATACTTTATTTTACATAGCAAACATTTTAAAAATTTGCCACATGTTTGTTTACTGCGATTGTGAATCGCGTTTTATTTAAACTATCAATATATTGTTAATTTTGGAACATTACTTTTTGCGGACTTATAGATAAATTATCAGGCACTTCAGCTCTAGTCTAAAAGATGCAAAGTTGCAAAGCTAGACAATCATTACAAACAAAATCAGTAAATAACTTATATACTTATCATCCTGACAACATTTCATAATGATTATTACAAATCAAAATATCTCAAAACTGAATGCTATTTATCGACCACTTGACAACAGCTGTCACTTGACAGTTTTACACTACACTTTTCTTGCAGAAATTATTTATTGCAAATGGATGCTTATCCCCTAGAGAGCGTAGTTTATTTTGGCGCCAAAACCCGTTGAGACATGGTTATTGACCTTGAAACTCACTCATCTACTATAAAATTCATAGTGCAGGCATGAGTCGTTCAATCTTTACAAATCTGGTATCATCGGATTCACCGTAAAATTTTCTATTACACCATATCACTTTGATTATGTTTGTCTCGTAAATTAAAGAAGAAAAAAATAAAAATGTTGCCATTTTTTTTTTTTTTTTTTTTTTTTTTTAAATTACGAAATAAACAAAATCAACACTTTTATTTACATTTTCATATATTTATAACTATAAATTATAATTTAAAAGTCTTCCAAAATATGTACATTTTTCGGAAAAAAGAAAAAAGTTAAAAAAAAGTTATAGATATTGGAAAGGTAGTACATTAGTGTATTTTCAATACACATTTATAAATAGTAGTAGAAACTACATTAAAATGAAAAAAAAAAAAAAACAAAATTGTTTCGTTAAGATTTTAATGAAAAAAACGTCAAGTTAATGAATAATACAGAAATAATACCAAAAATAATCAAAATCAAGCAGGTAGTCAGGACGTCCTATCACGTCGTACGCTCTCAACGGACATAGAAATGTCCGCGCGGATCGACGTCCTATCACGTTCTACGCCCTCTAGGGGTTAAATTAAAAATTTTATAAAACAAGATTTTAGAAAAAAATAACATATAATCTCTATACTGAGATTTCCTTTCAGAAACATTCCTAAGAATGTAATTAATACATTAATATAGATTTTGCTTGAATATCATCTGATATACGAATATGCTGCAATATCATGACTCCATCCCTATTAAAACTGAAAACTACAATCCCAGTTATAAATGTCGTCAGGATGTAGGCCTATGTTTTAAATTATGGATAAGTACTAACTTATTATTTTAACTGAAATGTTTACCAACAGCTATTAAATTAAATTGAATTGTTCAATAATGCACCATTAAAAGCAAAATTAATTGTATATCTAGTATTAATAACATCAAGGTGAAAGTCTTTAAATATTCTAAACAATGAAACTTACATTAGTCTGTTGAACTTCAGTATCCGAAACGGTTGACCTAAATGAGGCACGGTGATTGGCAAAGGCGTTAGGCCGATTGGTGGTGATGGATCCGCTGTCATCCAGGGAGCAATCGGAACCCAGCAACGTACCCTAGTGCACAACACGCATACAAACACAACTATGCTTACACAAAAACTACTAGAGCATCAAATAAAGTAACAATTTTCAAATTAATGGCCAAACCGACTTTAGAAGGTAAATATTGTGTATATTGTGAATTAAAAATAATAAATACAAAGGTTAGCAATGAGCATTCTGATATTATTTCCAACCCCTTTCGAATCCAACTTTACAACCCAGTCAAGATATGTGTGGATATGCAGAATGAGAGATTACTACAGAAAGGATAAGATTAATTGGATTGTTTGTTTTGACAAGACAAGGTTACTTGCGTCTTGGGATGGATTGCATTTACATACATTTATGTATTAATTCTGGTATTAATATAATCTATATATAAAACTGAATATGTGAATGTGTCTCTGAAGCATTAGAACTCAAAAACTACTTGGCCGGTTTGGCTACTTTTTTTTAATTTTCGTTACAGTTTGGAGATGGTTTATAAACCATCTCCAAACTGTAACGAAAATTAAAAAAAAGTAGCCAAACCGGCCAAGTAGAATACACTCAAGTAGAAGTAGAAGTAGAGTAGAGTAGAAGTAGAATATACGAATTTTTCTAATTTTTCTTTACCTATAGGTAAAGAAAAATTAGAAAAATTCGGGAAAAACTGAAAGTGTATTCCACATCAGCAGAATAATCATCAAAGCCGCTTGCATAGAATAGGACAGTAAGTGTGTAATGGCTCGAAGGGCCTAGAGATGGGGACGAAACGACCCATCCCGAGTGCCGCAGATACGAGTTGTCATGCGCCAAAGGAGCCCTCAAAACCGCCGCAGGGCTCAAAACCGCTGCCAATCCGGGACAAAGCCTGGGGTTAAACAGCTAGTAAATAATAATTGATCAATTGTAAATGCTCATTGTAAGGTCTCAACTGCCATTGTTGGATGAAATTTGAAAATTGTTGTGATGATTAATTGATATTGCATGCAAGCAGTGTTCATGTGAACATACCTGATATATAAGCAAAGAAACATACCATTCGGTGATTAATAGACAAGACGAATTTTAATCTAATAAATTTTAACTTATTTATTAAATTTAAATTTGAAATACATATTAAGGACAGATACTTCAGAAACATACTTGTGGATAAAATTTAATTTAATTAAAACTAATTATATACAAAAAGAAACATTATCCATTTGATAAATCAGTATTTGATGGTGGCATGGGTTAAGCTGCAATAATATGAAGGTTATCTGAAAAGTTTCTAACCTAATATAAATACAAAATGTTCAATCATCAAATTTATTTTTATTTTTCTACATACGAGTAGTCTTCCTGTAAGTCTATAACCCAGCGATGCTCTCATCTCTTCAACCCTTCCAAATAGTACTCGGCATCTTTCTCTGCAAAATTGTTGTCTCCTCATTCAATGGAAATTTCTAACCTCCGGCGCAAAATTTAGCATAGAAATTGAAAAAAAAGTCGCAGATTGCCAAGCAGTTGAAACCGTAACTCGTGGATTTTTGCTATGGCAACCGCTGTGGTGTGAGAAAGGGCATTGTCTCGGTAAAACATTTTTTTTTCTGCTTTTCTTCAATTTCTACCTTCAAATTGTCAAGTAATAACGTGTAATATGCTCCTGTAATGGTTATATAAACCATTTTGAAGATAATAATTAGTATAATTCCATGATTATCCCAGAAAACAGTCTCCATCACTTTCCCAGCAGAAGGAACAGCTTTGCCTTTTTGGAGCCGATTCCCTCTTTGCAGTCCTGTATTATTGTTTCTGGAGTGTAATAGTGTATCCAAGTTTCATCTACGTAAGTAATCAGAGCCAAAACTCCGATTTATTGCGCTTAAATTGCTCCAACAAAGTGTTGGAAATGTTCATTCGAACAGTTTTCCAAACTCAACACTATTTTTTGGTCCAAAGTGAGCAAACGCGCCGCCCAACGTGCGGACAGCGTACTCATGCCTAAATTTTGATTCAATATGTGATACATACGTTCTTAAGACCTATTCATAGCCTCTGTTATCTCTCTAACTTTAATTTGGTTGTCTAGTACCATTTGGTGAACTTGAGCAATATTATTATCAGTGGTTGCAAGTTTTTGGATGTCCCAGACGTTCATCGTCCCCAAGCTGGTACCTTACCACCATCTCCCCTTATGGGCAATTCTTTCATTATTAAAAAATAAAAAACCAACCACCCCAACCCCTAACCACAAACCCTTCCCCTTATTTGTCAAAATTTTTATTTTATTGACTAGAAGATACAAGATTACCCATTACTACCCATAGATGGCCAGTCAACCCTTTGCCACATTAAGATGCCGTTTTACCCTTCATTTACTCTTAAGCCTACAAAAAATATTGAACCCATTAATAACAAAGCGGAAATCGATATGCACAATATCGATAAATTAATCCGTTGAAGGTGAATGTACTATTCAATTTGCACTCCGTACATAGGTCATATGAAGTACTTTACAAATTCATACAAAAACCTTGATCAAATGTCACATGTGTCAACAGTACTAAAAATACTTACATCTGAGTCGAAAGAAGTCAATTTACTTAGTAGCAAACTCTTCTTTTGGTTCAGCATGTCTTTGAACATTTCGGTTGTAGACTGTGCTTCGCCTGAGTCAATTTCACGATCAGGTAAATTTAAAACCGGCACATCTGTTAAGAAAAAAATGCTTCATTTGCATTAAAATATATACATTTATACTGAAAAGTCAGTAAAACTGAGCTTTGCCAATAAGTTGCAGAATTTGTTATGGTAATAAATAGAATGTATTTACACTCACTGATGTTCTTTTGGGGGTTGATCTATATCGACAACTAAACCGGTCTCACGAAAAAAAAAATAATTTCAAAAAACAAAATTTTCAAACTACAATAATTAAATTATTAAAAAACTTAATTTTTCTTCAAAGTGCTTCGCGAACTGTTCGGGCGCGAGGTCATTCCCCCCCCCGATTTGCCCCCCCCGGGAATCCCCCGGGATTTCGCCCCGTGCATTCAACCGTCTTCTCAAACATTAAAACAATTTCTTTTAATTAGTTTTTCTCGTAATTGGGAAATATTTTTTGCTCATTAATGTTTGATTATTAGTCTATTGTCAACCCCCTAAAAGGACATCAGTGAATATAACTAAATCCTATATAATGGCCAAATATATATATGCAATTGGGAAATATTTTATGCTCATTAATGTTTGATTATTAGTCTATTGTCAACCCCCTAAAAGGACATCAGTGAATATAACTAAATCCTATATAATGGCCAAATATATATATCCAATTGGGAAATATTTTTTGCTCATTAATGTTTGATTATTAGTCTATTGTCAACCCCCTAAAAGGACATCAGTGAATATAACTAAATCCTATATAATGGCCAAATATATATATGCAATTGGGAAATATTTTTTGCTCATTAATGTTTGATTATTAGTCTATTGTCAACCCCCTAAAAGGACATCAGTGAATATAACTAAATCCTATATAATGGCCAAATATATATATGCAATGCCAAATAATCACACTTGTCAATTTAACGGCTAGCGCCGGCCTCGTTTTTTTTTTTTCAAAGAATATAGCCACCTACAAGCCGCGAACATCATTATTAGTAGTCCTGGTTTGCCTGGTTTGCCTGGTTTGTCTGGTTTTGTCAATATTATTTGACCTTGCTAGTGGTAGTTATAGTTATTATATTCACAATGTTTTGCTCTCTTTAGCATTTTTTATAATATCTTGTAGTAGTTTTAATACCAGACAACAGTATTTTTTCCCATTTTTTCCGTACAAATAGTTGCTGTTGTTCTTGCTACATGCATCAAAATGCGCTGCCTATAGTAAGAGATAACATACTTTGAAGTTTGTTGACCTACATACTTCTACAGCATTCAAAATAAGGAAACAAGTTTACGAAAATTGGTTTAAAAAAGTTCACTTTGAGACAAACAATTGAAGCAGTTAAAAAATTAAATGGATGTAAGACCTTGATAATAAAACCACTTTGTTTGACATACTTTTGATATTTACAAAAGGGCGAGCTTATTGCTGCCAGTCAATGTCAACCACCTAATCCATCAGATATAGCTGTGGAACCTTTTGGAGAGAAAAACGACTTCTAGGTGATTTTAAGAGATTCCACTTATTCATGATGTACGCCACCAAAATCTCTTAATATGACCCACCTGCTTGTGAACTCTTTCTGGATGAGGCTGAAGAAATTGGACTCTGAGGATCACTATCCACCACTCCACCACCAAACGGAGAACAACCTACAAAAAAAACAAGAATGGCTATGACACCTGTAGCTATCATATAATATCAACTGCTTTATACTTTGGCCAAGATAAAATAAATCATTCAATTTACCTGAAGTTCCTGTTGTACCTAGAGCGGAAGATCCTATACCGCCGGCATCTAATAGCTCACGGCTCCAGTAGTGTGTATGGGCCATTTCCATGACTTGAAACACTGATGCCATTCCACCCAGACCAAAGTTTGCATATGTTTGCTCCAGACCGTGGCCGACTGCTTGCAGTACTTTTAACATTCCCTTCCAAACTGGTTTCGTCAGGTACTAAAATAATAAATATAATGTATTAAATTTATTTTACAGACTCGTTCCCACCAGTAAACGTACGTACTTCAGCTTGTCAATAAAACAGCAGTTCGTCCGCAACCGTCGCCAAGAACACTGGTATCTTCACCAGTGGGTTTTATCTTTCGGGTCGTATCTATGTTATATCAATTATACACTCAAGTAATTATTATTGTCAGTTTAGGGAGCTGGAATATTTTATGTAACGGTTGATTAAGTGAAGTTTGGAACATTGAAAATAAACAAGTTCTATTTTCATCGCCTTCATTTAATTAACCAGCATCACACATCCACCTTACATATGATTTTAAATTAAAATATTCTTACAGTAGCAAAAGACAGCATTTAAAATAGCTCGCTTCATCTATAAGTCGTTTAGATCATATGCCGTGGGAAAATCAGCTCCAACTCCTCACAGAAAGGAGGGTAGCTTAGCGGAGTCCTATTATAGAAAAAATGCTTTTCAAAACATCTCTACCATTTATTTTCGTTCTACATTATTTAAAAAAAAAACATTTGTTTTTCTTTCAAACATTTGCTTATCATTTAAATGATCATTTATGCAACTGTTTTCTAAAAAAAAATAACAGACTTATAAATATACATACAAAAAATAAATGTACATATAACTTTACAAGGTAAGCATATTACATGACTTGGACATGGAAAGAAATATTCAAAGTCACCTAAGCCACTACAAAGTAATGAGAGAACATCATGAAAAACAAGACCAACATGTTCAAACTCCTTTTTTTTGAAGTCGGTTAAAACTACAGAATAAACATTTACCACATCATCAATCCGATCGTCGGGAGTAGTTTTTCTATTTCTGGTTCGGTTTAACTTGCTCAGAACCATGTTTCTATATGACTCATCCTCCATCAACTTCTTGAGCCTGTTTAATTTGAGCCAACCTACACCTTCGCCATCCAGGACTTGGCTTACCAGCTGTAATAAAAAAAAATATTTGTTTAATAGTTCCATACTTCTAAAATAATAAATATTATAATTTTGTTTTTGAAAATGATTGATAATATATTGATAAATAAAAGTATCTAAGCAAAAATACTATTCTGAAGGTGTTATTGACAAGATAGGTTGTTGAGGTCTCAAATATCGAAGCCAACCTAAAATGTGCAGAAAATCACACTGTCGCAGTTTAGTGGTAACGACCACTAAAAAATGCAAACATCAATCTGATGTAAAAGAGAGATGTAAATAATGTTATAAATACTGCGTTTCAAATTTTTTTTTTTAAAAAATAGTAACATAATAATTCATAATGCCTTTACACTACACAAGCATTCAATATTTTTTGAAAAGTTAATATTTCCTCTCTTCCACAAAATGGTATTTATTTTCTCACATCATTTAAAAATGCTTGATTCTCCATGTTTGTATTGGTCCTTTCGATGTGCTGTGATTTCCTCCTCTCCTCTTGTTGCGATGGAGATGTGTGCTTGATGAGTGGGGTCTTCTGCACCATTCCTTTGGTGCCTTGGGGGAAAGGACCAAAGGGCTGCGATTGACTTACGGCTTTTAAGTTATTAGCTTGGCCTTGAGCATTTTTTTGGGCGTTTGTTTGATTAATGGCTTTCACATTTTTACCTGTAACAATAGAGTTATTAATCAAATCAATTAGAAATGTAAAACACATATAGTTTTATACAGCGCAAGCTTCTGTGCTTACAATTATGAAAACAATTATGTTTATTTGATAGTTCGAATACACTGACTTAAACTCGAACATCTTTATGACAAGTATTTATTATGACTTGATAAAGATATGACTTAAATTCTTAGAGACTCTAGAATTAAAAAGAAAAAACAACTGTAAAAGGTGGCAGTATTGTATCAACATACTCGTAAAGAATGGAATTTAAACTAATTTTAATGACATTACTTAAGGAAAAGGTTGTGATAAATGGTCAAATTTGATTTAACAATGGTAACTTGTAACTATTGGTTATTAAGTACCAAGGGTAATGTGCATAGAAATATTTTAACATAAGAGTTACTATAATAACTATGCGATCGTTGTTTAAGATGTTGCAATTATATGATATGCGAAAATTCTTTTAAAACCCCCAGTTCACTCAAACTTATTTTCATTTAACGGCAACAGAGTTTGATGTGAAGCTGTGAATATAAATCTTCAAATAATACGGTCAGGAAGCTGTTTAGACTCTAAAAAATGTATATTTAAATTGATATACAATGACAAGACGTGACAGTTCACACTACGGCAGCCGCGCAAGTAAACAGCTGTGCAAGGAACCACCATTTATTAAGTAGTGTTTCTATTATTATCAGCCACTATCGGTGAGTAGGTAACAATTTGCTAACTTTAGTAATGAACCTTAACCAACATCAGTGATGAAACAATCCTTTTAAGTGAAAGTTAACAATTAGTAATGAATTTTAACTTTTAATAATGATTTTTTTACTATTACTACAGATCAAATAACCGACCTTTAATGTTATCATATCGACATATAGATAAAATAACAACAAAATATCACTGCCCATACCTTTCCCACCGAACAGATCACTAAACATACTGGATGTAGATGCAGCGAGTCCATTGATATCTGAACTTATATTTGAAAAAAAGTCTCGGTGAGTTGTGCTTAAGAGACTTGTTGTTTGAACGGTGGTCTGAGACGAATCTCGTCTGCCATCTGGTGGTGGACTTCCACTTGAATCACTCTGAAATAACAATAAGAGTAGAGTTCTGTTATTATTTAAAAACATTGAGTATTGGCGACGTGTGAACCAATTTTCTCTTGTGTCATGTTAGGCCGGCCGCACACGCAGCCACTTTTAGACACCACTGGTGGCCGCCATGAGTGTTTTGTACGGGGAGTGGTGGACGCGGCCATATTAATTGTATTGAATGGAAGTCCACAGCTCGTGGTCGCCACCAAAAGTGGTTACGTGTGCGGACGGCCTTGCTCCTGCAATAGACTCATGTCATCACATAAATAACGTCTACCCTATTACGGGCAAATAAATAATAAAACTTCTCTAGGTTTTTGGGTGGCCACTTTTTGAGGAAACTGAACTAAGTACACTTTAAAATAAATGCAACCATCCTTCTATGACACGTCTCTCAACAATAAAATAATTCTCTCTCAAAAATAAAAATGTTCTCTCTTATGAAAGCTATAAAAACAACTGTTGCACGTTTGAATCCTTTCCTTTTTTAGCACTCGAGGTATATGACCTCAAAGGCATTATATCAGAAAATATTCCACTTTTTCGATATAATGTTTGATCAATTAATACATATTTACATATTAATACATATACCCGCTAGTACTGTTAATAGATTTTATAATAAAATAATGTGATAAATAATTCATTTTTTTCTGAATTTTCATCATAGCTCCTATTCTAGCTCTGAGCTAAATAAGTTAATGGGTTAATATTTTTCATAATTTAGTCCAAAATCATAAAAATGCAGCTTTAATTCGACCTAATTTAATTTTGGCTTTAATTCCACCTGTAAAAATTCTCACAATCTAAGAAGAGAATGCTTACCTTAAGTAACCCTTTCTTTACAACAACCTCCTTGGCGCTTTTAGTTAGGTCTCCTAGAGTGGATTTCCCTACATATGTCAGGTCTTCCAGGGTATTTTTACTGACTCCGGCTGCCGTTTTCGATGCTTCAAGGGCTGATTTAGATGCTTCTTGGACACTTTTGGATGCTTCCCCAGCAGCTTTTTTTGCTTGAAGCGTAAACTGTCATAAAAAAAGCACAGGTAAAAGTTACGAAAAGTGTAAATTCTTTCAAAAACAAACTGGTCAGTTTCTACTTGCAATAATGTTCTAGGACACTGTATTACCGACATATTTTATAAATAATTTCATTTCATTCATTTTTCTTTGGCGCACGGCTTCATTATAAGCGTAATCAGCATAATTACCGCCCGCCTGTTATAATAATAAAGTATAAAAACATATTTTCATAAAATAGGCATATCACAATTAACCTGTCACACAGTTCAACGGTGACTGGGCCTTGAAAAAATACTTATTAGCAACTTTTCAAAAAATTCTTATAAAGTTATTAGCTAAAAAAAGAAGAGAGAAAAAGCTAGAAGAGAGATTAATTTATAGTAAAAGAAAATTCCTTAGGCAATATGTAAAAATGAAAATTACTTTTTTAGAAACTAAAAAACCAAGTAATGGTGGTAGTTTTTTTTTAAAAAACTAAAAAATATTTTTAAATTTTAAAATAGCATGTCGTCCTAACCAAAAGAATCATATTTTTTTTGTTAATTTATTTTGTACTTACCGAAAATTTATGTATTATTATTTTTATTTATAATGGACTCTAAGTTAGTCCTTTCTTCTGGTACCATATCCGCTCAGCGAACGCAGGCGATCATGTGGGGACGAGATCTTTAAAAAGAGATCCCGTCGTCTGGCTGAAGTTATTCCCACAGTAAATATTTCATTTCACATAAAACATGATAACTATGATCTAATAAATAACAAACAACTTGGGTTTGACACCGGGAAACTTTAAACTGTAGCTATAAAATTATTTTTAATGGAAATTGATAAACTATTAATCTTTAAAATAATGTTAGCAGAACTTTTAATCTACGCTAAAATAATTATATTTACCCATAAATAAACCTAAAAGATAAATATTTAAGATATTAATAAACTTATTCTATATCTATTCTATTCTGTTGATTATTTGGGGGATCTTTGGGTATACACAATCTTTTGCTTCTATTTCCTATTTCCAGGATCTTAAATTTTCCAATTATTGTTCAATACCCCATAACTTCTAAAGATCATAAATCCTCTAGCATTAAGCAATCATATTTTTTATGATTCAATTATTTCCATGGCAGATGTGTACCTATTTACAATAATACCCTTATACAATATTTCAGTGATGTTTAGCCTCTGAAAAAAACATAAATAACTTTATGTACAGTAACAACAAAAAGCTGAAACAACATTCAATCAATTAACGCACCTGTTCAAAAGGGGCAAACAGATGTATGTCCTCCCCGTCGTTTTTCAACTTCAACTATATAATAGACATGCAAGAAAAAAATCCAAATTACGAGGACACCAAGAGTGAAAGACAATAGAAGACATTATGGAACATTTATATTTTCCTGAAATAATGACTCCCATAATTAAAAAAACCGGGATGGGTTATGTCACATTTTGGTGTAAATTGGGTAATACAGAAAATCATTGAGTAATAAATGAGGAATGTCAAATATGTTTACAAGTATGAGGAATGTCAAGTATGTTGGCTTGTAAAATAAGCTAAAGAAACAAATGGTTAATAAAGGCCGACGCCAAACTAGTTATACTACTGTTGTGGAAACGCTTTAGCATTCAATCAAGTAATATTTTCATCCACTACCTATTGATAACAACATGTCTTGTAATCACTCAAAACTTTTAATTTACAATTACAAGTACTCAACTGTTTTTATGCGCTGACCTGTGATTTATTATAGTTATTCAAAATTCAATATTTAGATGTATTAGTCATTATTGGTTTTTTGCTGGGGGAGTTAACAAGGATTCAACATATTTCGGACACATAAACATCCAATAACTTACCAATAATTACATCTGAAACAATGATTTTCTAAAAAGCAACATACTACAATCAAAAATCCTAATTTTATCCTTTTACTGTATGTTTTAAATCATTACTCATACATAACTACCTACTTAAAACTTGTAATTTTATCAAAAATGAATTAAAACCTGAAATCGTAATAACATAATATTATCAAATATCATGCAATTCACATATTACGCACACAAACAAACATTTACTACACAGTTAAATGGCAGTGCATTGTGACTGTTTTGGCTTATTAAAAAAATGGAATTGACACAAGCGGGTAGAAAATAAAAGCAGATTATATGAAAAAGATTTTATAAAAGGTACACATCACTCCCCAAAGTATATTCAGCCATATGCTGATTTGTGGCAATGAAACTGGACTTCATAATATCCCAGGATATAAAATGAATAAACAAGCGAATGGGATATCGGAATTAATTTCGGAAACCCCACCTTGTTTCCAAACCCATCAATAATGCTTTCAACTGCGCTCCAAAGATGAACTGATTGTGTTGGAAGTATTTCACATTGACTTGATTGCCACTTTAGTCAAAGCTCGAGTTCAATAGCATTTTTACAACCATGCTTTATTTTTAAATATTGCAATTTCATAAAAACAAAAATGTAAATATAAAATTACTAATATTGCATAATAATACAAGGGATAAATAAATAAATACAATTTCCATGGACGATTTAAGTAAGACTTGTCATCTGGCAGCCAAAACCATGTTTTTACCAGAACCCATTTAATGTATTGTCTTTTTTTTTTTAATAAAAATCAATAATAAAAAAAAAAAGTAAATAGCATTGAAAATCAATGGAACAAAAAATTCAAAACAATAACATTACATTTATAAGTTTTTACAATTCTAAATTCCTTTAACCAAAATAAATACTTATAGATTTTGATATACCATGGCAATTATTATTGTAAAACAATATTATTTTAATCCGTTTCTAATTGGCCCTATGTAGGGAATGAAGTTGCATTTCCACCTTGGTGATATTCATAAATCTAGTGCAGCAAAAGATATTTTTATCACCTAATATCTTTTATAAAAACAATAGTTTACATTAATTACTTTTATTTTCATTAATTTCACAAAATGCTGTTTCACAAAAACAAGTAGCATGTTTGCATAACCAAAAGTTTGAATTTTGTTGAAAATTGGCATAAATTAATCAATAAATATTTAATTTTAGATTTACTTAACGATATTCACTTTTTATTTCTTCGCATGTTAACACTATGTAAATCTGATGATTTTTTAAAAATGAATAAAACTAGGTTCAAGTTTTTATTTATAGTAAAACAATCCAGACCTTATCAACATGCGCCAGCAGCCCATCCTGGCTACTTTGCCTGGTGGTTTCTCGGACCAATTCTTTGGCTTGAGATGCAAAGTGGTCCAGTATAGAGCCTTGGCTGGCTTGGCGAGTAACTCCGAGGTTTGATGGAGAAGGACTTGAAGCGTGACCTGGTGAACCACCCCCAGAAGATGCTCCACTTTGGTTACTAAGCTGTCGCTGAAAGTTGCTCTGTATCTGAAAATAAGAATAATGTTTCATAACATATCATGATCCTTTTAGATTGTGATTTGCGCCAAAATTTTGCGCGCCAACGCACATTACGCAGAAAAGTCACCCATCTACTGTAAAATCAGCTGTGTAAATTTGCCAAATTGCAAAAAGTTTATTGATATCTGATACACCATGAAATTCTCTATTATAAAATGTTATTTTGGTTGCGATCCGACTTGCACTTTATTTTTTAAAAAAGTACAGCTTACTATAATCCAAACAACGCCTTGATTATCCGGTCATGCCTTGTTTTATAAACATCCGGATTATCAAGGTCCTACTATATATACAAAGAGTCTTTTGCTTGAAAATAATCAAAATAAAGTCAAAATTGTCATTAAAGCCAAATATTTAAATTATTAGTAAGGGCCGTTATATTACCTCTCATAATATTATTCAAAATTTGATCTAACGCCTCGGCTTTGATTGCAAACTACGATCTATTTACCTAAGTTCTAAAGAAGTTTTACTTTAAAAGTCATTATAATGAACCCATATTGTGAGTAGTCTAAGCCGTCTACCTCCAAAAAAACCTATTTTCACGTAATAGTGTTTAATATCACTCTTAGGATTATTCCTAAGAGTGATATTCATATAACGTTTTAAAGATCTGTTGCATTTGCCAGTTGCTATAGATACACAAAATCTGGGTCATTTGCAAAAACGCCCACCTCCACAAATTGGTAGCATTCAACCCGGCCATCTTTAAAGTTCATTTAGGATTGATTTAAATTTAACCCACATATGTAGGTACAAAAATACCATTGACAAAAATGGAGAATCTATACGTGAAGATAAAACCTGCCCGACTTTGGAAGAAACAGAAGGCGACCACACTGTCACTTAAATATCTTCATCAATTTCATTGTGTTGAAATGGGTTTATACATTAATTTATATTATTTTAATTTTAATAAATATTTAAACCACATTGAAACAATATAAATATAAAAAAAATGTAGTAATTTAAAATAATAATATGGTAATTTTTATAGTTAGTTTAAAAAATGATCATCTCTTAACTATTTTTTTTTTTAAACTAAACCATACATTCATCTTTATTTTACTTTGCATTTATAGTTATTGCTCTAATACTTATATAGTAACAATATAGTAACATAAAGGGTTTTCCAATAATTTACTGCTCACACCATAATTTAATTCTTTGCTTTCCTTTAAAATATGCTTTAACAGAGAAGGCCGATTTTTAAAACAGATGTGTCATACATACAAATTTTACAATAACTTAAATTTATTGGATAAAATTATTATAATAATTTGGTAACTTGCACTTTAAAAGAAATCACACAAATATATATATATATATATATATATATATTTTTAATATTTAATTTTTAATAGCGTTAGTAATAAAGCCAAATCTTAAAATGATAAGCAATATTCTATAGGTCCTGGATTTACAATCGAAGGATGTTTTACTACATATTTCCGTTGACTGGCCTTCCGTCTGTCCATATGTATGTCTCACTTTGAAAACCATTTTATAATAATAAATAGGTACTTAAGATTGAATATAAGCAGATGATATTATATGATAACCACATGATACTCGCATTATTTTTGTTTTTATTCTAAATTAAAGTTTTCCTAAAAAAGTTTAATTATTATTTTTAAGCCTCCAAAAAAATAATAAATGTGCATACAATAATACAACTGTTTTAGTGTATTATTGCAGCCAGCCGAGAAGACATTCGTCTTTACCAGATATATGTATTAAGCTAAGATTGAACCGTTATGTATAAAGCCAACTAAGATTAAATTGAATACTTTATTGTATCGATTGTAAAGGAGACGTACATTGCATCTGTTAATATTTTTTTTAAGGGAGTGATCAGATGGGACTACAGTATTAAATCAAAGACAACTTACCCTTGATTGTGGGTGTTGTAGCCTTTGGTTTGTAGTAAAGGTTCTATCTGAGTCACTCATGCTCTCCTGATGAGAAGAAACTGCTCCCCTCGACATTTGCCCACTAATGATAGTCTTTGGTGTGGTTGTTGAATTTGAATCCGATTCATTTTCAAAGCTGCCACTCGCGCCGCCCTTAACATGCGTATTGGAAATAAGGAATCAGTTTGAATTTTAAAATTTGTCAAAAAGAATTTATCATAAATTCAATTAAAAACAAATAATTCAAGAAAGCCATTTTTAACAATAACATCTCTTTTTCTGTTCAGTTTTCTGTGATCAAATATCACTCCCCTTCAGATTTCAGGCACTTGAAAAGCTTAGATCTATGAGCAATATTGACCCCACTTTTTAACCTGCGACGCAAACAGAGGGGTGTTATAAATTTAATGTGTGTGTGTGTGTGTGTCTGTGGTATTATAGCTCCCGAACGGATAAACCAATTTAAATATGTTTTTTTTGTTGGCAAGGTGACTTGATCGAGAGTGTTTTAGCGATGATCCTAGAAAATCTATTGTTTGAAGATCATCAGATCTTTTCTAGTTGTGAAAGGATATGAGTAACTCCACAGGTCTGAAAATTCAAAATTCGGTATTCAATACCAAATTGGTGTTCTTCAATGATATTGCAAGAACATGTCCCGACCTGACCAGGATACCCAACTCCTCACCAAATTACATCAGAGGTATCGTGTTTAGGCTCATTGGAATGGTCTCAATGAATAGATTAAGAAAATCTGTTTAGCCGTTTGTGTGTCAGGGATTTTTTAAATTTTTAATAATTTAAGTTTTAATATCTTTAATTGAGAATATCAACACAGCTCAAATTCCAAAAACAATTACTTTAAATTAAAGCCAATAAAAATATTAAAATCTTTTTATGATATACAAACAAAGCTAACAAACAACATTCTCACTATAGCAAACACGAACAGCATCACTGGTCATAATATTAATTCAAATTCAAAGTTTTTATTATACAAAATAAGGTATTGGCAACATAATATATACTTATATTTAAAATAATATAAGTATAAGGAAATATAAATATTAATTAGTAAATTGTAAAAACTTTGGCAAATCGAGTACCTAGTCATGTTGGCCAATTTGATAAGGTCTTTAATTTTTCCAACTAGGTAAGAGTTATATGTTCTAAAAAAAGTTATTTACTAAGTGCAACAGTGTGAGTATAAAGACCTATGCAAAACCCTGTGAAAAATAAAAAAAACACAAATATACACACTGATATACGCATACACACTAATGATACACACAAATAACAGTTATATACTAAATTAAACTAAATAAATTTTTTTTTTTTTTTTTTTAAAACTTTATTATTATTTTTTACAAAACACCTTTACATTTCCCCACAAAGACACTATACACTAACACACTAATAATAATACACTATAATAATTACACTATAGTATTTATTTTCAATACGAGTGGTTTTTTAGGTTGGTTTTGCAAATAAGTGAAATAAATACATAAGGATTACAATTTTTTCAAAATTTTGGTCCACGATCTTAAAAATCTAAAAACAAAAAAAAAACCAAAAACATTTAATTCTTATTATTGTATGCCTTGAGTTGTCGAAGAGGTACTTGTAAATACAGTTCCAACAGCCTTGTTATTTGTATGATTCAGGGGTCAATTATTACAACAGCAACATCTCGCAAAATCTATGTGTGTGCTTTCTAACTAGTGCCTAGACAAGCACCGATAAAAGTTAACCTCAGAATCAGAAGCAAGCGTTCATACCACTGCACCACCAGCCCATTCAATTAGTGTATGCCATTTAGTGTATTGTTATTTGGCTATAAATAATAAATAAATAATACAATTAAGTACTTACATTCTTCTTAGGCATAGTAGGGATTTGTTTATCATGAGTTTGGGCAGCTTCTTCCTGTGCGTTGTCATCAGAAGCATCAGAACGCTCAGAGCTGGATGGAGACGGGGACGGCGAAGGAGAGCGAGACAAATTTACAACTCTCGGACTTGGTTGACTGCCTTCCGGGTAAAATAGAGTCAAAGGCGGATGGTATACCTTCAAATAATAAAATATACAGTAAAAAAATATTTTTTAAACGTTATTAAATTAAATGTATATAAATAAATAAATACCAAAATGATAATTAGTCTGAAAAGTTGAAATTGTGCAGAATAAAGCACTAACACACCAGGAATTGAACTTCGGATCTCAAGTATATCGTGGAAGTATGCTAACCATTGCACCATACATTAGCTGTAATATTCTGCGAAGAAACCATATTTATCCTTTTGACTACCACCGTCTCAGAAAAGCAACCACCGACCAAGGCTGATTTTTGCATTTTTCTTATTTTGTAGGAAGATGAATTATTTTTTAAGGATCACCTGTCACCTTATTTCAACGAGAATTTGCTTCAAAAAAAGTGGTAAACTAACTTTTTGCACAGGATATTCTGTTACAGCTCCACTTATTCTAATTATCAGGCCAATGCTGATATCTTTTTAGCTGATAATTTTTGGAAAGAGCATTTTTTTGAAAATTAGCCGATCTAAAAATATAATGTACATTTATAAAATTATTACTACAAAGTATGTGTTAGTGTTTAATTACAGTTTTTGGATCCAGAGATGATGATAGTGTCATGGGTATAAGAGACTGCACCACTGCTCCGTAGACCTCACCAGCATGGGAAGGTATTACACCTGTAATATTTATATATACATGTACAATTTATTTACCTGATTGGTCACATTTTAGTTTTGAACATACAAAGAAAAAAAAATAAATAGGGATATGATATTGTTGCTTCGGTTTATATTCCAAAAGCTTAAATGTTTGTACTTAATAACTGAAAAATAACTTATAAAGAGATAATAAATAAAAAAAAAATAAATATTTTAAAAAATATAAAAAAAAATATTACGGCACCAGTGACGATCCACCTTTGGTATCATCTATAGGTATTTTTTGTTTTTTTGATTTTCTGTTTATGGCAAAAAATATATAATACTTATAAATAGTTTTATACGATATATAGGAACATTAAAAAAAATAAAAAATGAGACGTAAATAACCATTCAACATTTTCTAATAAGTCTATTTCTCTTTCCAGTTTTTACATTCACCATTGAAGAGAATGTTAGTTCAAGTAGGTAGGAAGTGGTGAATGGCACTAATAATTTCAAGGCTTCCCTTGCAATGCCCTTGAGATTCTTCTTTTCTCTTGATCCAGAAGATGACAATCTTTTGTAAATCAAATTCCATTTTAAGCATGCCTTTGAGACTCAAAACCCGTTAAAACTATAGCAAGTGATTCAATATTTATATATAAAACTAAACTAGTTTAGTTAAATTTATTGGTTTTACTAAAGGTTAAGCAATTCAGCTTTAAAATTTAAGTATCTCATGTTTTAAGAGAAACAGCATTCTAATTTAGTTGGATGTTTTAATCTAGCTACCAAGAGTAAAGTTTCTCTGTGAAAACTTTATTTCTTAGGTGGGGCTAAGTATTATTTAGATTGATCTACATTGTAATGATGTCAATGTTTGTGAAATGTAAATGTAAATGCTGTCAATATTTTTGTGGAAGCGAAGAAATTGTACTTTTTGAAAAAAGTTTGCCTTTCGTCTAGTACCTAAAATATAATATATCGTAGTTACTTAATTATAAGAAATGTTTTTTTTTATACGCTCAGAGGTTGGACAAACTAGAAAACATAAAATATATTATACCTATGTAGGAACAATAAACAGGAAAATATATTTGTACCTGGAGAGAGATCAGATGAAGCCATTTCAGATACAAAATCACTTAGAGATGAATACGAGGAACTGGTACTCTCAGCACCTTCGGAATCTGAACCACTTTCGTCTAAAAGAAATTACATATTATTATAATAAAATATCAGGAATATTATTACTATGAAGCCCATTTAAATTGTCATTATATCTTTTTATTGCCATTAAAACCAATTATATGTAAGGATTTAGTGCAGTTAAAGGTTATGGAAAAAAGTAATAACCCTCTCTCCCACTCTCACCTTGGTCAGAACTACTTCCTCCCACACAATATTTGAATGAAGTTGGCGGACATTAATAAATTTAATAATAATTAAAAATTGCGACAATGCACTGCTTGCGTTTCGGTAACCACGGTGACCTGATATTAAAATTATATTTATTTTTATTCTATTTTACTAATATAATTAATTTGTGTTATTAATTTTTGTGTAAGACTTTTTTCCACAGACACGAAAATATATTTTTTACACAATACCTTTGGGTGAGCTGTTAAACAATCCTGCTGTTAATGTTGGGTTCTGTTAATTGACCTTAACAACCTTGGTCCGTTATAAGGATTTATGGAAGTCAAATAAAGTACTTATTAACAGCAAAAATAACATTACCAGAACATGTTAATATATTAGCATTAAATGAGAAAGAATTTTTAAGTGCTAGCAATATTATTTTACCCGTTGGCTGATTCTCATTGCGCTGGATGGACCTCAAAGCACCGTTGAGTGAGCTGCCATCATCCCAAACTGGAAATCTGATAGTATCTAATGAATGCGCAAACCATTTTGGTTTGTCTCCAATTTGTCGTGGATCAAAAACTCCCGTTTGCACTCTTAGGAAGGCAACGTTGCTCGGTGTCAAAGACCACTCTGCCAAAAATTCAACCGCCTGCAATTTAGAAATAGGAATAATTTAATACATTTACAATTTAATACTTTTAATATTTACACGTTTAATGTAATAACTTAATATTATTTGAATTCATTATAATTGATTATTATTGTACTAAACATAATTGATTGTTATTGTATTGTAAAAAGTTATTGTATAATCAGCATATTGATCTGAGTGCAACAGAATATTTTTTTTTTCTATTGCAGTATCTCATTCTGTTATGATGGTATGCGTCGGGTCAGTGCGAACGATGTAATACCGTTAAAATTGATAACTTCTACCTACCTCAGTTTTATACATTATTTTACCTACATATTTTTAATTGAATAGCGATACAGAATTTATATAAGAGCTTTATTTTCAACCGGATAAACCTGAAGCTGGGTTTGGCATATTTATTTTGTTCGTCTAGTATATTATTTTTTATTTTTCGATTTGAATGAAAAAACACAATGACAATGTACAAACAGAGAAATATGATTAAACCATTACTTAGACTATGTGTTACCTTTGAACACTAAATGTCAGTTCTTTGTTAACATATTGTGATGCCGCATATTTTTTTTTTTAATGTCGCATAATGATCTGTATTCTATTAAAAATAATACATTTTATTATACGAGGGCTGTCCGATAAGTACTTAGCCTCACCGCCCGATGGCGCCACTATCGCAAGAGAAATTTACTATTGTGTAGTGCATTCTCTAGAGAGCCAATGTCAAAATTTTAGCGGAAGAGTAGTTTTGTTTTGACATTTTTGACAAGCGGACGTGTCAGCGGATTTTAGAAAATGGAAAAAGAGCAATATCGGTTGATGATTCAGAACTTGTTTCTGGTAGGGAATCGAGCAGCGAAATCAAGGAGCGCTTGGATGCTGTGTACAGTGACTCTTCCCCTTCGATGGCGACCGTCAAAAAATCATTAACTAGTTTCAACGTGGTCGCACGTCGGTTTTTGATGAACCACGCCCAGGAGCCCCGAAAACGGCTACCACGGAGGATAACTTAACGTGTTGGCAGATCGCTGATTGAAGGTGCGTGAGATGGCTAAGAGAGTGGGTGCGTGGGTCATCATATCCTGCATAAAAAAGTTGGAGCATCGATGGATCAAGTGTATAGAGCTAAAAGGAGACTGACTATGTTGAGAAATAAATCGCCACTTTTCCAAAATTTTCGTTTTTCATTTGAAGGTACTTATCGGACAACCCTCATACATCAACTCAAACCCAGCTTCAGGTTTATTGGGCTAAATTTCTTTTGCTTTGTGGAGTATCCATTTATTACATAATTGACAAAATCCTGCTATTTTAATAAGTAAAAAATTATAGATTTTTTTTTTTTTTTTTAGAAGTTTTTGCTCTTTTTAGCGTCATTGTTTTAACATTAAAATGAAACATTTTGTTAGTGTTTACTGACTAAAATATGTAAATACTTCTATTAGACATCAAAATAGACAACTTTTGCACTAACCTGTGTGCGTGCAAATTTATTTAAAAAATGAGTAGTTCTCGGTCTGGATCTTAAAAAACTATTAATTTGGAAGGCTACTACGGGCCGAGGATAAAGCCTTAGTGTTCTCGTATGCTCCATGAAATTCGCTAAAATATTCTGAGAGTTGAAAAATCGAACCTGCAACATGAAAAAAATATTTAAAATGTTATCATAAGAATGTTGGATAAGTAATATAGTAAATACATTATATTAGACGGACGGACAGGGGTTAGTAGTAAATACATTTTTAAAACTCAGCGCTGAGTTTAAATATATTTTTTTAATGACAAACCATCTGACAAAATTTACAACACATTGAGGTAATAAAGAGTTTTTAAACTTGAGATTACAGAATATTGATTTATAAAAAATGCCTTTTCACCTTGGTCACCTCTTTAGTCTCAAATATTTTACTTACCCGCTAATATGAAATAAGAAAAAGATAAAAACGTATAAATAAAATATAAACATAAAAATTTAAAAAACTAAAACGTGTTGTAACACGATTAGAAAGATTTAAATTTTTAAGATTACTATTATTTTTATCAACCTTGTACACAAGTCACTCATGTATTTCTCTTTATGAATATTTTTTTAAATCAATAGCATCTCAAAAATAAGCAATTTGTGTTGTCTATGATGTTATTAATATGTTGTAAATTAAAAAAACATATGGGTTAACTAACCATTGCAACTCTTGTGGCTATGTCAACAGAGTCAACATCATTACCGTAAATAAACGGATTAAATCCAGCAAATGATTGGGCCTGTCCTGCGACCGATTGCCGATGAGACAATGGGATGGATATTGACCCCGGAGCACCAGATATTGAAGCCCTGTGTGCTAGTTGTTGAGCCCCTGGGGATCCAGGCGTTGACAGTTTTTGTGCTGCATGAGGTCCTGGGCTACTATGTGTGGAACTTATCGGTTCGGCAGATTTGTAGGGTCCTGGTCGCAAACTGAAATTATACAAACCATAATTTAAAATAGTTTCTCCTTAAATATATTTGTAAATCATTTTTCAAAATGGCCATATCTTTGATAAATAGACCTACAGGAAGGGGACAGAGATTCTGATAAAGTTATTAGATATTTGCTACTCACCTCTACCAAAAAACAAGTTACATAATTCCCATACGTGATCTGCCTACTAGGATTATTATTATTATTAATTCAATACAATGTTGATGAGGAAAAAATAAAGTTTAACAACTTGCAGCCTACACTTAAAAACAGCCTTGCTCTGGAATGAAGCAAACAATTCTGGGAATAAACGGACAATAATATCAAACCATTGTCTAAGTTGTTTCTCTTCAGTCTGCGTTAGGCACCAGGTTTTAGTGACAACTAGAATGTTATTTTTTTAGGTATTTAGAAATTAATCAGCGTTTGAATTTGACTGCCCACCTAAGATCGCATGTTTCGTCTCTCAACTCACAAAAGAACTTAACTAAAAAGAACTTTTAAAAAACAAGTTCAATATTCTCAAAAAATATTCTTTTATGTTTTCAGGTAATTTGTAATTAAATAATGATATATTAACAACTTACGTAAGTGTTGCTCCGCCCAAACTATCTCTTCTCGATGGAAGTAGCATTTGAGAACTTGTTTGGCTTGTAGTATTATTAGAAGCCATGCTATTCAAAGCCTACGGAAAGAATTATAAATGTTATAAAACTATTAACTTTTAATAAATACATAATATAATATAATATATGGAGCTTTGCTCTCGAAATAAACAACTTTCGCTTAACTGCCTTCCTTAGTACAGACATAGTCTAGTAGGCAGGGCACAAAATGTAGCAGTGCTAATCGCTCTCTGTGTATTTTTAATAGGATATACATTTGTAACTGTAATTTGCTCTACTACATTTCAATTTTTTTGTTAAAATAAATATGTCCCAATAAATAAATAAATAAATAAATACTCTGGCACGAATATCATTAATCATTTACTATGTAATTTAATTACTAATTATTAATTATTACATTAATGCTTTATAATTATCAATATTAAATGAAAATATTCATAGACTAAGTAGTCAATAAATTAAAAAACATACTAATATTTAATTAGGAAATTCTATTACTTAAATACAAGAAATCTTTATTAACAGTATAGTAAGTGAAAAGGCATTTAATAAAAAAAAATAGGAAGTAATCGCTCGTGCTGCCATTAGCTCTCAATTATTGCAATGCATATCTAGAAAAAAAGGCTTACCACAATCACTTTACATATTCTTAGTTGATATTTCTAATAATGAAATAATAATTAGAAAGGAAGTGAATATATTTCTAATATTTACATTTAAAATAGGTTATTATTTCCAGCTCATAACCGTCCTGGTCCCGTAGGAAGAGATATGTAATTATGATACCATTACTACATTTTTACAGTGAACGCGAATACATACACCATAAACATAATATGTTGAGCAATAACAACATTAAAAATTTATCTAACCAATTCATGTTAGGAGCCATGGAACCGGATGACCCGAGGATGTGACATGTTATGGAAACATCAACTATGAAGTTGCGATAGGATCATGGTTTCATTTTAATAATTCATAGGAGGAAAATCACGTTTGAATGTTAAGTATTTACAATAAAAGTTCAATACCTTAGTATTGAACTTTTATAAATAGCAAAACTTTATAAATAACTATAAGTATAATTTGCTACTCAATAAAACCAAAATTTCATGCAGACGCAATGAAGACCAAAACGTATGTAGTCATAATATTAGTTGAGACAAATAAAATCCTTTTATTATATCTAATATAATCCCCTACAAAAGTGCTAATATATCAATTTTAAAAAATTAAGTTACTACTCAAAATAGCTATAAAATAAGAAATAGATATTTACACCTGCTCCAACTTGGTCCATGAGTTGCATAGCCTTTAAGTAAAAATAAAAAAGATGAGAAAAGGACTTTACACAAGGAACAACAATTTAACAAAATAATTAGAATATTATTTAAACAAAACTGGACATACAAGACAAACCCCATGAGTAACTATTTTATAAAATATATATATATTTGATTTCTTTTGTCTGTTTTTTTTTATAAACTTCATTTCTTTTACCGTGCGCTATTGAAATTAATACTCTAATATTAAATAATTTCAGTTTTTAATTATTTTTTTCTTCAATCGTTTAAAAAAAAACATAAATATTTTAACTAAATAAAAAAATACTCATACTTTAGCTCTACCATACTAAGGCAAGCTGTGTTAAATTTAGTACAGTTAGTATTTTAGATTTAAATTGAATTGCAGGTACATATTGTTATTATTACCGAAATAGCTTTATTACCGAATAGTTATTATTACCGAGGCACCGAAAATAGTCAATGGCCTGGCAGTTTTCAGTTTTTACTCACAAAATACATCTATTTGATGATGTCCGGTTTTGTTACACAGTTCCAAACCATTTAAATTACATTTTATAGGGAAAACCATAATATTGTGTGTGAATCAAGCATAATAGGAAACTTTTAGTGAGTGTAGAGGAAGTTTATAAAAGTACTCTAAATCTAAAAGTTGTGTTTAAAATATAAACTTTATAAAATATCAAAAATAATATCTGGGGCTTAAAATCCATCGAAATTTAGTAAAGAAAGATGTAAGAAGACAGATATTTCAAACAAAAATAAGTTAGAGAATATTTACATACTTGTTTCAAATGATTTTTTAATATTGTCCCTTCTGGTTCTGGTAAAGCAGGCAAATCTTGATCAGCACCGGTCGGGGAAGATAATTTATTGGAGTCTAAGTCTACCATCCATATATCTTCAGGCAACCTGGATTATTATTATTATTATTAGTTTATTCATTAAATTTACAATTATTTTATTTTATGTACCAGCTAAGCCCAAGGCTTATCTGCTGGAAACCAGGTGTGTAAAATACAGATAAATTATTAATTGTGAAATATTTCCAACTTATTTTTTTCTGTATTTTGAATTCGCATAAACAGCAACCACATTAGAAAAACATCTTATAAGGTAACAAAAATCAAGAGTATGATCATTTTTAACCCATCGTTAACAATTTGATTAATTTTAGTAGTTTCAGTAATAATAATTCAAAACCCTTAGAATTTTGTCCAATAAACTAAAGTGGGATTTATTTTTGAATAAATATCGTCATGTTGGCAATATAAAATATATATCAAAATATTTATATTATTTTGAAAAGGGTTGTTTCAATGACATTTTTTTAAAAATATCTTACACAAAATTATATATACTTGCAGGTTATTAGGCAGATAGTATCCTACTGTATTCGACCCCAATGTGCATTTCAAAGTTTTATAGTTGTTTAATGGTTATTATTGTCTTGCTAAAAATATTTTTCATCTGTCATTTTAATGTTTTTGTTCCCTAAGAAAATATCATAATTTAATAATAAAAAATATATATAAACTGACAACGGATTGGAAAATTCATAAAGTTCATGTTTAATTTAATAAAAAATAGGATTAAAGCATTCACGATCTTCAAATGCTTTTAAAAATATCTCTATTTTATGCCCTATCGAATGGTATACTTAATGCCATACAACTCTTATACCGCTTGAGAAAATGGGTAATACCTATTAACAAGGAACTTAAAGCTATTTTGTCTTGTTCAAGCTGCGCTCTACCATTTATAAATGCACAAGAACATCTGTCTCTTTCTATCAGTGGAATCCTCTTCATAGGTCAGTATTTGATCCTTTTCCTTGTTAAAAGGCTGTTTTTAAGTGTAGGCTGCGAGTTGTTTAGCATTAATTTTTTATTTTTCCTCACTTACTAAACTCAACGGTATCACCGGAGCTAGCTCCTAAATATTGTAATTACTTAATAATAATAAATAATAATGATCATGTCCTTACTGAACAGCGACGGTATAACCTACTTTTTCAATCGACCAGACACATTTTACTTAAGCTTTTAGTCGAGATTTAACTATCGAGCAAATACAGTTTTTTAAAATACAATTATAATTTTTCGTTTTTCTTTGTGGATTCATCCATTTTTGTTTCTAAACTCCTCAATTACTTATATTGTGCTTGTAAGTTCTACTGTTGACTCTTGATATATTATTTTGATTTGAATTTGCCTGTTTTTCGTGAAAAATTAATAAGTGGCTACCAACCAATTTAATTTAATGGAAACATGACGCATTTGGCTACGGAAACACACACCTACGATAGTGATTCTGGTTAGCAACACATTTAAATTTGTTGCGCAGCAGGTCTTTGTGTTTTATTGAAAAATTTGTATTTTTCTAATAAAATATCATTCTAACGTCTAGAAATCTTAACTTTTAAGAAATTTGAAATTTCTAAAGAAGTAAATTGTACTGCTATCTATGCATATAAAAGAAATAACCAACCTAAAATTTTTCTTGTATAGTAAGAAACTTGCAGGTACTCCGATCACGAATGGTGTTGGCGCTAAAAGCAACTGTTCAGCGCAGCTCATACAAGTCGGTAGCAGTGGAATGGCAGGAAACATATACTCCAGTGGATATAGCATGGCGACCAATGCCATGACTGACATGGACAAGGCATTGTAATCTCTGGATTGCAAAACAACCTTATTTTCTAATATTATTAATGTCAGTACTTTAAGACACGTATCTACACCTGGAAATAAAAGATGAATCATTCATGGTTTTGCATAATTTAAAGTGAAGACTAGAATATTTTTAAACCATAAAGAAACTGATAAGTATATGTGGTAATAATAGAAAGTTTCGCAAGGATAATGCGAATAAGTAACAAAACAGTTTCAGTGGAATATATTAAAATATTTTTCATTATTTCTAGTGACGATTATAGACTAATTATAAATATAGGTATTAATTTAATGTTCCTTTAATATATTTCTATACGTATATGTATACGTACGTTTGTGTAAGTGTATATGTACGTGTGTATAATTGTTTGAAAACACCTTTATTTTATTTTATTTATTTATCAATATATAAAACAGCGACACAAGAAGACACTTTTCTAGTATTACATTTATATGGCCAGGAAAATATGTACAAAATATAAATATGGTTGAAAACATCAATATAATAAAACAATGTGTAATGTGCATGTAGTGTGTGGTGTGTGTTTTAATGAGTCACACAGAAAAACAACCAAATGAAAAAAATAACTTTGAATATTTTGAAAAATAATGCATAGTTAATTATATTGCATTTATATGTAGCTTAAGAGTTTGTAAATTCTCTATCTATTCTAGCCTTTCCCTGCGTCCCCAATAAACTTGATGTAAATTTTACATCTTATCACTAAAAAGCCCACCAAGCCTTAACACATTCCGCTCAAAATAAAAAACCCGTGGACACAACAATGCCGACGTTATGCGAAGGTTGTTTCGTGAACAGAATATCCCATTAATGCATGTGGGGCTGTTTTAAAAGTAATTTTCTTTTTATTATTGGCAAATAATAGGTACAAAACTATGAAAATGATCGTTTTTTATATTTAATATTATATCGACATACCTTTTGTAAATAAAACTCAAATTGTTTACTATCAAATCCACTTTCAATTCGCTCTCGCACTTTTCACTCGAACAATAACAATGGCCGTCAAAACCGAACTGAGATGAAAAAAAGATCGATGATGGCCTTTCATGAATTCAGGTATATGCGACAAGCCACCATTTAAATATTAATAGAAATGCAGTGAGACAATAACCCGATATCACGCGCGAGGCATCTGGCGATATACAACAATGATGCGATTTCGTATCATCAGGATGTGTTAATCTTTTTCATGATGGGTCTGATCCTGGTCATTGATTTCTATGGAAACCCCATTTAAACATATCTTATGTGTTTTCACAACTAGAAAATTGATAGATAAAAAATTGATTTATGGATTGTGAAGAAATTGGCATCTGAAATACAAATGATTATTCATCAACAATAAAAGTATGTCACCAACCTAATAACTCTAAAGGCAAGTGAAGTGGAAAGTCAATCATGGTAAATCTGGTATGGTCGGGTAGAGCAAAGATTAATGGTAAATGAACAGTCGGTGATAGAACCTCGACTTCTACCCGTGTCTTTCCAGGAATGGGCACTGGAGCTGATAATAATCTAAGGATCCATGTTTCAATTTCTTTTACATCATGAAGAACTATGCTCGGTGTGTTGTCAAAAGCCTGGCCTGTCAACACTGACCATACTGTATCTCTGAAAAATAAAATTTTTATTTTCAATAACTAAGATAAGCTATGACTTTACTGTTAAATATATATTATGAGTTATTACAAATGTATCCTTTGAATTTTCAGGAAATAATAAGGCCTAATATTTGAATTATGTTACCTTCCTTACATTCAGGCATTGTTATATATATTGTTATATTTTTTTATAGTAATTATTGCATGGCAATGTAGTATGTGACTTTTACAATATTTTTCTGACGGTATTTTTGTTATATATGAATGAAGTGATAGATTGGTCAGTTACATTCATGCATGAACAAAATTTTTAAAATATTTTTTATTTGTGGAAAACGAATGCATATAAACTGAAGGCTTACCTCCCGATCTGACGAGAAGCGCCCACTCTTCGTGGACTGGAAGACTCATTACAAGCATCAATTAACCTCTTCAGGATAAACAGGCACTCTCGAAATATTGAAAAGAACGGATGATGCGATAATAAACAAAGTGAAGTGAGAGAGTGATTTCTAACACGCTGAAATCAGATAATACAAATATATTGCTAAAGTAATCTATGGTTGCTAATATCATGAGAACAAAACTGAACATTACCAAATTATATTTAATTCAGGATGACTATGATAATTGAAAATGGCATATCTGACTAGCCAGATCCGACTAAATGGTCAGTTGTCTGAATTTTTTTGTCGAGAATGGCACATTGTCTAAACTCATTGTATAAATTTCTTACAGGAAAATTGGAACATTTGACCTGTAGTCTTTACAATACTTTAAATTACAATTAATTACAATTCACAGTACTTTACAATGCGTACTTGCTTTATAAGTCTATTTTTAATTTCAAAGTGGGGCCTTTATTGTAAACGGATAATAGTAGATCTGCTACCAGCTACAGTCAATCAGCTATTGTTAAGAGGATTCCACCCGGTCATTTCTCCATCATACGTTGCAGTGTTGGGACTTTCTTTTTTCTAGATATAGAAGAAAAATAATACTAGATATTGTTTTGACTCATATTAACCGAGGCTTATATGAAATTAAAAAGTTAGAGATCTACTTTAAAAAGTCTGTACTTATATAAATATCTCATTGACAAAATAATAATCGAGAAAATAAAAGACTGAGTCATAGTTGATTTCATAAAAATGCAAATTGAATATGTTTTAAAATACATTTATTCTGTTTTTCATGATTGAATGAATATGAATAACAGCATAGTGTTTTCATTTTTACAAGCCGTTAGATGAAGTAGAAAGTTAACCCTTAAACTACGTAGTTTATTTTGGCGCCAAAAGCCGATGACTCCGTAGTTATTGACCTTGAAAAATCACTCACTACTATAAAATCCATAGTGCAGGCATGAGTCGTTCAATTTTTACAAATCTGGTATCATCGGATTCACCGTAAAATTTTCTATTACACCATATCACTTTGATTATGTTTGTCTCGTAAATTAAAGAAGAAAAAAATAAAAATGTTGCCATTTTTTTTTTTTTTTTTTTTTAAATATACGAAATAAACAAAATCAACACTTTTTTTTACATTTTCATATATTTATAACTATATATTACAATTTAAAAGTCTTCCAAAATATGTACATTTTTCGGAAAAAAGAAAAAAGTTAAAAAAAAGTTATAGATATTGGAAGGGTAGTACATTAGTGTATTTTCAATACACATTTATAAATAGTAGTAGAAACTACATTAAAATGAAAAAAAAAAAAAACAAAAATGTTTCGTTGTAATTTTCAATGAAAAAACCGTCAAGTTAATGAATAATACTGAAATAATACTAAAAATAATCAAAATCAAGCAGGTATTCTCGACGTCTAATCACGTTCTACGGAGTTAACGGACACGAAATGTCCGCGCGGACCGAACGTCCAATGACGTTCTACGGAGTCTAGGGGATATAAGACCACGTGCAAGAAAGAGAAGAGCAGTTTCAGGAAGAGAGGCCCCTTAATATGTCATATATATGTGCAATACATGTTCGTAATGCAGATTGACCGTGAAAAAAAATCTGACCGGCATGGTTGTGCCATCCATATCTATCAAATCTTAATTTTTTTTTATACAATTAAAAAAAATCTTAATATATAGTTCGATGTTATTTATACCTACGTATTGTCAAAATTAATGGTAATTAAATTAGTAAATATTATTAATAGGTTAATAAAACAAATTAGCTTCTATGTTTTGTATTTCAACCTTAATTGTTATCTTCAACAAAACCATAGGAAAGGTATATATTCTTTTAAGGTTAATACAAAGGCCTAAGTTCGGAAATTGACATTCCGATACTCTTTAAAAATAATTACCTGTAGGTCGAGGCATACAATTACTTATTGTTTAAAAAAGGTAAAGCTTACCTGTCTTTTGCGACTTGCCCTGGGACTTGGTGAATGGCTTCCACCGCTTTCAGAGTCATTATTTGGTGGTGTGACTCCAAGACGAGGCGGTGCAATAGACAGGCCACCCTGAACATCAGAATCGCCCCGAGCGCTACTTGGACAATCTCTGTCAGAATCACTGGGAGCCACATTGCTGCTCCTATAGTCACTGAAAGAAGCACTCGTTTCATATCGTATTTTAAAAATGACAAAAATTCTTATTATTCTGTTTTTGATTAAACACAATTGTCATGATAGTTCGAACCTTTTCAGCGTGCATAAGTATTATTTGACTATATAAATATTATCATCAAAAATGTTGACAAAATCAATAAATTAAAACAAATGATACTTCATCATATCTCACAATCAAGAAAAATAAACGTTTAAGTATTTATTTCAGACGGGTACGTTCCTGTCAAGATTTATAAATAATGAATAGAAACAAAATTTAACCTGAGGGCGAAATTGGTTTGTTTATTTATAATTTGAACTAAGTAGCTGTCACTAGCGCCTAGTGTCAACTGTCAACTGTTAACTTAGTGCGAGTGGTCATCATCTACAAAGTCACAGTTATCTTTTTTTTCTTCGTGATGACAACCGTTATTTAATGATGTAAAAGTTTTCACTTCGACATTAAAAAAAAAATAGCCACCCAGAAATTCAGAAGCAAAAATTCCAAAAATATTGTATTGAGAAACTAAATATAACTAGAAATATAACTAAATTGCTAAAAACAATATAAGTAAAATATAACATTTTAATATAAATACTTAGGTACATCATTTACGTACATACCTAACACCTACATCTTATTATTATTATTATTAATATTATTGTTTGCTGAGCAAGCAGCTATTTAGCTGATTTGCTCATATCTCATTCTCAGTTACTAGCTATTTGCCTAGATTCAAGAAATTTATCAAGGCGGTTCTTGAACTGGTTTACACTTATATCTTCCACCACTTCTTGTGGTAGCCGATTCCAATTATCCACAACTCTATTGGAGATAAAATTCTTCCTAGGATTAGTGAACAAAGAGATTTAGATAACTTCATTGAATGGCCGCAAAGTTGCATGTTTTGGTTAAACATGAATATGTTGCTTAATGCTTACACAATTATAATGTCCAGTTAACAGTTTGTAAGTCTCTATAATAACTATTTCTATAATATACATATATAAACAAAACAAAAATAAATAAATACTTAAACAAAACAATTACCTACTCAACTCTTCGTAAATATTATGTAAATACGTTGTTCTCTTAGTAATTAGCCACGCATTACTCACCTGGAAAACGCTGAATCAGAACTTCTTTCCATACTTTTTCTCCATGATTCTCTTCTGAAATTTGAAGATCTTTCTGTCCTTTTGGCATTAACCCCAAGATGCAATCCAACTTTTTCGATAGGTCTATAAAAGTTGACACAAATTCCATATCGGGTTTTACCTAGAAACAAAACATAAACTTAACAAACAAACAAAACAAACTTAACAACAAATAAATTTAAATAAATTGTGTTAAAAAAGTTAAAGCTTAGTTAGTCAGTTAACACAGTTTCAAATTCACTCGAAACTGTATTTCGATTTATAGTTCTTGTTCAAATTTGGTAAAAAAGCATTTGTTATAATTAAAGCACATTAAAGCTATATTTTTCATGCTATGTTTTAAAAGCTTAAGTGAAGTAGGTAATAATATTAATACGCATTAGCAAAATTGTTTTTTATTTTAACTTAACTTGGTGAAAGGAACCTACTTCACAAAATATTAAATGCAAAATTTATTAGGTAGATATACCGTTAGCATAATTTTTGTTTTATATGGGGGCTTAAAATAAATGAAGATAAAAACCCCAAATAATAATAATATAGATATTCAGTATTTTCTATTTTTACTTTGTTATTACGAATATATTGACTACCTAACATATAAATAGGTATATGCCCTGGATAACTAATAGTAGACTATTCAAAAATACCAACATAAAAACTGCAATCACATCAATACAAGTATGCTTCATTCAATTTTACAGGCCAGACATTTTAGTCGCCCGAATTCGTTTCGATATACAGTAAAACAAATATCGTAGTTTAATGTTACTGATTAAACTAGACTGAAAAGTTTGAATTGATGTCGAATACCGTGGTAGTCTAGTGGTTAAGGCGTTGGACTACTGACCCACCCAATGGTCTTGGGTTCGAACCCGCAGATGGTCATACATTTTTAACGCTTCATTACCACTAATTCCCCTGACTCTAGAACAAAGGCATATTTGGCTTAGTTGAGGAGGGCCCAAAATAATTGTATATGACCTAAAACAAATACCAAAAGCCTCAGACTAGGTTCTAGAATTCTAGATCCATCTCAAACTTTCAAGATTTGATAAGATAACTCAACATAATGCCGCTCAAGTGAATTCGAAAAATCGCAAAATAAGCATAATTTCAGATCAAAAAAACCGTAAATGCGGATGCCTACCAGAATCCTTGTCAGTAAGCGTAAACACAAACGATGAAGCCTCTCGAAGGGCCGTCCTCCTCGGACCCACGGATACACAACCTTCAGGCTGACAAAAATAAACCATGTCCAATGGCAGTGGAAAGTCTGCATGGTCGGTGACGGGATATCGCCGCAGCAATTCAGGTGCCTATAAATATATAAACATTGCTATTAATTTCGTCTCGCTAATCTTTTAAGCTACCTACCCAAAGTACAAAATATACGAACTATTAAAGAGCCAGAATGTCCTGTTATTTTTATCTGAGTAGTTGGTATGTTTTTATTTTATTGATCATATTTTTAAACAGTTAAGTACATTTATTTATATTCTTAGAGTTTGCACTGCATTCATTGATCTGTCGTTGAGGTGGATATCTATAGACAAAATGTAATGTATTTATTTGAAGACTTTATTGTTGAGTTGCATTCATGACGCGAGCTAGAATTGTAGAAGAAATTACTTGCATCAAATCAGTCAATTATTTCTATTTTTCAATTGTATAGCTTCCTAATAATGATTTAAACACTTTATTCGACACGCATAAATACGTAATAAAAGGAAGAGTTTATTAAAGCAAGACAATTCTACCAGCTAACCCATAATGCAAAACGCAAGCGTATCATCCAAGAAATGTTGCAATTTTTATACAATGAAATACAGATTGATAGACAAACATATATTTGATAAGCAGAACGAAGAATGAAAGCAAGTGCCCCGGAGAAGTGTTAAAACTCCCTCAGAAAAGCCTACAAAAACACTAAGCTAGGAGATGTGCATCTTCACAACTTCCCCACCACTAAATCCACAAAAGAAACAAAACAAAACTTTAACGGATGCTTAAAAGGAATTAAATTAAACGCATAATGAACGGGGTTTTCTGTTTCGTATTTTTATGTAGCAAAACATGAAAATCCCACTGAACGTCGCTCGTTTCAAATGATTTTAAAAGACAAAGATAAAATCTTACAAGTTCGTAAGTACCTACAACAGTGACGATTTTTTGGGTTCGATCATAAAAATTTCCGAAAAACCAAGCATTTTGTTCAAAACTCATTCTTTCAAGTTTCATTTCAGGGCATATAACGCCAAGGGACATACAGTCGTAAGTTGACTTTTTTTTTACGTTTTAGATAAAGGATTTCTTAGAAGTGATGATGATGACAAAGATAAAAAAAATGAAATCAAATACTGTGAACTTTATGTAGTTCCATTCCTGGATATTTTTTGTTTTTTTTTCTGTATGCTGATAGAGGAGGATAAATATCTTTCTTGCGCCAATTTGTAAACACGACTGTACGACCCTTAGCAGCCATCACTGACATTATTTGATATACGCATAGGAAAATGTCTCGCCTGAACTGGAGGTCCGGACGTGCCCTTGGCGGTGGCGGGCAGAGGTCTGGCGCCAACGATGGCTAGGTAATCGACGAGTCGCGGGCACAGAAACTGTTTTTGTATATCCATAGCGTGGACCTGGCCTCCAGATCTACGACTGCGACTCCGGCTTTGAAAAGGCGACGACGTCGGGAGTGCATTTCTTCACCGATTCAAACATCACTTTCGGCCACAGCCCGATGACCACTTAGTCGAGGGCCAACCTTTGAAAAAGAACCAATTTATCGTTAACCGCACTAAAATGTAACGAAGTACCATTCCTGATTATGTTATAACTCTGTGCACATATTAAATATGATCCTGCGCGATAGTAGTTCATCTAAGTAATTCTATATTCCATTTTTAAAGTATACCTTTTATTTAAACCTTCATTTAATACTTTAAAAGAAATTGGACTATCTTATTAGTATTACTCTTACAAGAATATTATAGTAGTGGCAATGAATAGGGTGGTACATCGCTTGACCTATTTATTCCTCTACAGTAGGCACCTACCTAGCTAGATATGTTCAATATATTATTAGGTCAAGGTTCACTGGTTAAATCGTTACCCAACTCAGTTGACCTTGAAATTACTTAACATAGTATGATTACCTAGTTCCTAGTTTATTTTATTTATATAATATATCTCTATATCATTATTTCTTTGCCAATACCTGATACGATGATATTCATTCTAGAATATTCTATTCATTCACATTGCATTCGCTAAACGAATTCTATTTAATGCTATGTATTAATTAATTTTTTAATTAACATTATAATGTAGGTATTATTAACATAAGTTTTGTTAGTTAAATAGTAATAATATTTAAAATAAATAAATAAATAATAATAAACGGTAGTTTGCGTTACGTACCTCCATAATGAGAATATATATGTAGTAAGTTAGTGTCGATATTACTCAATATATTATAAATTAATAAAATGCTTATACTTAAGGTTAGTGTGACTGAGTACTTTAGAGTATAAATAATGGTTTAAGTTTCTATTCAGTCTGTCGGTCTAAATAGGTATAGATATAGGTTCTCTTTTTTTTGTATATGTATAAAATTAAGGCAAAAGGTAAATCTTACCTACCGATTACGCGTGAGTATTAAAGGGCGTCAAGGTCGAATCCATTTTGAGTAAGTTTAATGTCCTTATGTTGCGTCCTTACTTACGAACACCCACTTCGACGAGAGATAACGGATTGACACGGCACTCGGCCTCCTGTGGCGAGGTTTTTGCGAATGCGAATGGAAAACGCGTCGATTTTCCACTGAGCGGAAAGCGGCGCGGCCGTCGCGCGTGACGTGACCCCCAAAACGTCGCCGTTAGCAATCGGCGGGTAAGGCGCCGGCGCCGTGCGGGCCGCTCGATACGACTGCAAGCGCTCTACGCAGAACCCGCGCCGTCGCCGTGGCGTAGCCGCCCGCCGCTCGCTGCTACGCCCCGCCCGCATTACGAATTGCGTCACCGCTTGCTGTGTTGCATACTCATTGCAACCTACTAAATATCACAGTATAAACATACTGTGTGCCATACCGTGCTGACTGAATACCATAGTACCCGCTTCGGACACCATAATTCATTCTGACGTCTTTTAACTGCAAAATTTTTTTCACGACTGGGTTTCGCTTCGATTTCGTAAATTAGTTGTTCACTACTATGTCCTATTTCATGTTTGATGTGTAACAGTTAGTCGTAGCAATTTATAATGCACATATAGTTAATAACGAAACAGGGCACTTTGCGGCGTTTTTGTTAACAATTAAGACGAATACATTTAAAAGCAAAAAAAAAAATATTAAAAAACTTCAAAACGAAAAATATATTAATACATAATTATCAATCTATTTCATATAGTCATATTTTACTTTATAATATGCCTAATCAATTTATTAGTATCTAAGTACATACAGCCACAAATATAAGATATATAAAATCAAGGAAAAAATTAAAATATAATAATAACAATAAATTAAATAATAAAATAGTGCGTATGAAAGTATTATTATTAAAATCATGCAATAAAAGGAAAAAATATTTAAATTCTAAAGATATTTTAGATCATGGTAGTTTATAATATTCATGCATTTATAATATTCATTTATAACTGTGATTTCTACGACTAAATTTCTATATTTTTTTTTGTTCAATTAATTATGTACAATAAATAAATAAATAAAATAAATTGCTAGGACATTTTCAATGTTGATCAAGATGTTACAGGTTCTAATCCACCTTTATAACATTCATACATTTTTTTATGTTTCATCGCCACCATCTTTCCAGACACTATAAACAAACTTAGCTTAATTTAAAAGGGCCCAAAATAATGATATACTATTAGTTCATAGCAATTTTTTAAAAAAGTAAATATTATTATACGAGTAGGTAATTGGAGCGGAGCTCGCTACGGTCGCTCCGCTCCCATGTTTGTAGTGACACAAATGTCACTCTGTTCACGGACTAAGGCTCTAGAACTACAAGACCGATTTTGATAATTATTTTTTTAAAATGACCATGACAATGTCTTCTGTGCATAGATACCAAAATCATATACATTTGATTGCGCAAAAAATTATAAAAAATTAAATGGTAATCCCTATGGAGAAATACATTTGTATACTAAACTCCGCTCAAATGTATGCCGCAGCGAAGCAAAACGGCGCCCTAGTATATATTATCTAATGTTTAGGGCTGAGTAAATTAAATTAAAAAACATACATTGGTAGTATGACATTCTTTCGAATCACTATAAATTTTAACACCATTTTTTGCTTTATTTTTGTAAATTTTGACGCGCGGCTAGTAATGAAAACATTTGAGTATAATATTTCAATTTAATAATTATTATTATTATGTGGCACTGAAGATTCTTTTACATGTTTTTATTTATAGACGTATATTTTTATTTGTATTAATTTTTACTGGCCAGTTATAAATAATACGTTCCAACATATTTTTTAAATTCGAATATCATGAGCGATCTTTTACACCAGGGGTGCTCAAACGGTCGATCGCGAGTGCTTTTTGAGTAGATCTCGAGAAGAAAAAAATTTTTAATAAGTAGGTAGGTAACTTAACTACAAAAATGTATTTCGTAATAAAATAACACTGCTTGCGGCAAAAGGTGGCTTTATCAACTGGTATATGTAACTCTTTTGTTTTGTAACAACCAATAAACTCGCAATTTTGAATAACTATGAGTTTTTTCATTGATATTGTAGAGAAGAACCTAACTAAACCTAACCCAAACCTTGACTAAAATAATGTACCTATATTGTGCAGAAAGCTAATATCTATATATGCTACGGTACGCCCTACCTAGGTAGGTAGGGTGTATCGTGTATGTACGACAACCCTGCATCACACACACTTGCAGTCTCTCAGAGTCGATCGTAAGTAGTCTAAAAATATTGAGGTAGATCGCCAGCAGTTCAAGTTTGAGCACCCCTGTTTTACACTGTCAATGTTTCATTAATGAGTACTAGACTTCAATGACTTCAATGTTTTAAATTTATATTATACGACAGTCTCCGATGTGATCTAAACGGCTATGGTTGTTTTTCAAGACTCAATCTACACACACAAAAGCAACTCTTTCGCATATATACTCTTCGAGTTGAAAGATGCAACGGACAGACGGACAGACGGCCAAAGGATGAGGATATAATAGCTTCTATGAACATGACTATAGAAGCTAAATCCTGTACGAAATCAGTTTTGCGGATTTCACGTAAATTTGTAATATAGTATAGAATTATTTATATATTTTTTGACAATACTGAAAGTTTTAAATAAAATTTTAATAGAGTGGCCAAAAAAGAGTGGAGTGGAATGAAGCCAAAAATTATCATAAAGACCCACGCTTGCTCGCGATCGAACGTTTTATTAACTATTTATGTTACGGATAAAACAAAACATGAAGAAAAAGGTAAAGCTTAAAATACTGATATATTATTTTATCGTTTTTTTAATAATATATGTCAGTATGTACATAATTCAATATTTTCTGATTTATATTTTTTTTTTATATTTTATATAATGACGATAAATTATACTGTCGTAATGCACAATGTTTCATATCTATGCATATAATATTTGAGTTTGTTTAACTGTGTGTGTGTTTTGATTGCTAAGCGTGGAAGATCGATTTAGTAGGTAAAATCGTTTTTCTTTGTTAAATTAGAAAGTACAATATTTTAGAAAGGACGAAAGCTGATTTTATCATTTACGGGAAAGTCACACATGTAAAGTATTTTTTTTTTTTTTTGACATTCTAAAGATTGAAACCATTTATCCGTAAGGAATACGTTATTCTTTCATTTGAGTGACAATAATTTAGGAAGGACGGAAGCTGAATTTAACATTTACGCGATTACCATCAAAATATAATGAAAGATAACTGAAATTTTGCTAGGTAAACGAACTGAAAATACGTTAAATTTGGTGGCTAGAGTATTTCAATTGAAAGTTTTATAAAATGTGTTTATGGTAAAGTTTGTGCATTTCTATTTACAGTAGAATTTTCATAGACGGGTTTGCCCCACATTCATTTGTTATTTATTATTTTATCATTCTGGATTTGGATGATAAATTAAAGGGCCGTGAATATATTAACAAAATGGTATAGGCTGAAATCCATGCTCAAACAAAAGCATCGTCGAATGTTGGCCTGAAAATAAATCTGCTAAAGACAAAAAAAATAAGTCCGACCCTAGTTCAAATCTTGGTGGAGAATCAGCCATAATGCAGGACTAGGTCTACCTAGTCCACAGTGTGAAGCTAGAAAAGGATAATCAGACCACAGAGGTGACCAGCAGGGTGGGTCTTACGTCTTACAGATATTATAATAAAATTGTTAAAAAGTATTAAGCAGTACTAGAAAAAATACGGTCTAAATACCCTCAAATAAAAGAAAAAAATATAAAGAGCAATTATTTAAAAAATTATGCCCGAAAATGCATTCGAATAAATTTCATTGAAAAAGAAATTAAGAAAACAAAATAACATAAGGGAACAAAATTGACAAAATCCGTAGTCCGTAATCTTTTAAAATATTTTTCTGGGTAAAAATTTCAAATGATAAGATAATTTAGGAGTGTTGAACTATGCAATGACAACAATTTTTTTCTTCTCAAAGTTTGACACTTTATTTAAAGTATTGACACATTTACACAATTAAGAGTATTTATACTTAAACAATTCAATCTATTTATATTATGGTTAATAATCCACATATTAACCCTAACCCATTAACTGATATTCAGCATATTTTGGGAAATTACAGAAACAATATTCCGATTTAAAGCTAGGAAATCCTCAAAATTTTTCAAGAAATGATACATACCATTATGAGAGTTTGATGTTACCACTGAAAAATATGTGCTGTTAATAATTCTAAATTAATCACTGAATCAAAGTTCTTCTTTAATGCAGTAGTATTAAAGTGATTTAATAAAACTTTAAAAAACAATAAAATATTGTTTAGTGGCTTTGGGAAAATATTAAAATATTGGGAAAACTTTTTTGTACAACACATACTGTTTTTTGTAATTTCATATGTCGAATTACAACATGCATTGCTAGAGGTTAGAATCATGTTCGTATCACGGCCAGAGTTAATTCAGAGACTACAGAGTTAATTCCGTGTAATATTGAAATAACCTTTTTATATAACTACCGTTAGGTAGTTCACCTTTTACATTGATGATCAATATTGCTCAATTGTTTAAAACAACAATTCTGTCTGGCACTTAGTTAATATTGTGGGCGATTAACAATTTAAGCAATTTAAATTTTATCAACAAAAGATAAATTTTGTACATTATGTATTTTAAGGGCAAGTTCGGCATAACGATATTCAAGTTTTAGAAAAACTTTTGGAGTAAAATATGTGTACATATCCTAAACTTGCGTTCAGTCATCTCTCTGAAATTCTGGCATTGTTGTTTACCAAATTTCTTCACAGCCATATTTTTTTTGCGATTTGCTTCTAGGCTATTTGTCATATTCTAATCATAGTTATTATTTAGTTGACAAAAAAATAGCGCCATCGACAACTTTGAATCATTTTTTGGCGCTTACATTAGTAAACGTCATAAAAAGCGAATGTGTGAGGTTTTATACAATTTTCACGATTTTATGTAAATTTAGTTTATCGATGGATCGGGATGTGTTACCGTTATGTTATTTGATATATATCGATAGTATAATAAAAAGTCCCACCCTATCTGTCATCGGCGACACCACCGAACCGTATCTAAATTATCTACCTACGTGAATACATACACACATACATATACACCTACCTACGTACCTAGGTACGTGAAAGTCAGTCAGTCGGAAATCTGAATACCGGATTTATTATAGTTAATTAAACGTCTTATAGAAACAGGAAACGCTTTTGCTTTCTATTTGATCTACATTGGATTCGTTGACAATTTTAAATTGAGCTTGTATGTTGGGAATTTCTAGATTGTTGAAAATAATTTGTTTGATTTCCATAAAAAAAATTGTGAAGTGTTACAATGTCAGGAATTGAAGTGAATCCCGTATCGGAAGATCAACTGAAGGAGTTAAAAAGTAGAATGAAATTAATTGTTGACGCTGATCCTAGTCAATATCATAATGAGTATTCATTGATAAGATATTTGCGGGCTTTCAAGAATGTTGATGAAGCTTTTAAAGTAAGTTAATTGGTTATGTTCAGTCCATTTTCGTCATTCCAATAATAACCAGCAAGGATCCGTTAGTTACAGACAGTCGACTGTCCTTTCCAATTCGTTTTATTATAACCCTTATAGTACGATACGTTCTGTAAATAATTATAGGTAATACTCCTTGTCTACTACATTTGAATTAGCTTAATTTACATATTGTTTAATAAGTTTAAAGGTAATTTACTGTTTAAACACAGTATTTTGTTTTGTTGTGCACATTTATTTGGATAACTAATTACCTACTAAAATTTTTGAGATAGTGCCAGTATTAATATTTATCACAATGTTTACATACCTACTGATCGATAATTATTTGCCTGATTCTCTTAAACCAACCTACAAAAGTATCCGAAGTATCACAATGTACACTTCATGAAGATAATAAGAATAGAATGAATTTTGGTAATGTAAACATCAGACTTTGTAATTTTTGCTTCGACTCGATGCACTTTGAATATCAAAAAAACATATATCTTATAATATGATTTGACGCACAATAATCATTTAAAAACCACTCAAATTGTAAATTAAATGTACACTTACTTATTGCTTGATTCAGAGAGATAATGTAAAATCCTTAGTTATCTGTTGATAGATTCAAGGTAGGTTTTTTGATAAGAACGGTCTCAAATATTGTTGATCGCCTTAAATACTCTACCGCCACAATGTCATTATAGTCAGATCGCACATTATTGTTAGGCATGTAATATTATATTCTTTTTGAAATAAAATATTCTAAATTCATCGTATATTATACTTTATGCACAGTAGGTACAAAATACCAGTATAAAATTGAAATTGCAGTGTATTCTAATATTAAAAATCTCTTTTGCCATCTAGAAATAATGGATTGAAGGTAATTTAATGGATGCTCAGTATGTATGACAACGTGCACAGTAAATATAAAGTAGACACTAGCTGTTTTATCCGGGGCCGGTTTGGCAGGTAGGACCGGTGGGCGGCTTTTAGTGCTTCATGTTCCGACCTTTCGGGTCTCCAGGCGCTGAACCTGAAACTAAATAAGTACCTATGCAGTTTTTCCAATACTTATCTCGTTTATATGCAACAAGTGCGACTTTAGGAATTTGGCTAAAAGATATTACGGAGATATATTGGGTTCATTCGTTGGGTGCGAGTGCGATTAAACAAGTTCAAGTAATGCATGATGAGCAACTTATTAACACTGATGCATCAGAAATTGAGATTTTATTTATTTAAAACTCTCAAAAGCAAAAAAACCAAAGTGACAAGTCAACAAAATTAATCAAACATCATTTAAATCGAGAGCTAATAAAATATCATTACCGTCTCTTTTTTTCTAAAGAATTGCTATAAACTCGGGCATATACAATTATTAACTGAGTGCGGATTTAAACCCACAACCTATAGGTAAGTAGTCAAACACCTTAACCGCTAGACTACTGCGATCTTGGTATATATAAGTAATAAACATTCGTATTATCTACTGTGCGTCCATTATAAGCATAGATTATTTTAATCAGACTAACAGAACAATAAAGTATGATTTTAATTAAATACACAAAGTTATATTACAACAAGAATGGCTATAACACCCTATGCTATCATATAATATAACTGCTATACGTTGTTTAGTAGTTGTAAATTATTTAACCAGAACCTGACGTCTTACGGCTAGGTTCTACAGGCGTCATTAAAGGCATCTCCCACCTACACTACTCGCGAATGTGGCACCAACTTGTGATAAGTTGTCTCATTTCCTATCTCCACTTGTGCCTGCGGCACTTTTATCCTATTCCAAGTGCGTTTTGGATGGCCACAGTAGGTTATTTTTTAGATCTGAGTAGACTGAAATAATAAAAAAACATTGATGGTAGTATGATGTTCTTTTAAAACATCATTTTTGTTTTTTTTTCTGAATTTTTCCTAATGAAACAACAAGTATTATATTAAAAAAATGCAAAAAATAATTCATCCCCAAATTTATTATTTTTTTAACAAAATGTGTGTCAACCAATCTAATATTTATCTCAACAGCCCCCAATCTCTTACAGCCCCTGCCTCCTTTTCTCCTATTCCAAAACCGAAGTCCGTTAGACCCATATCGTTATCAGAGATCATCTGGCTCTGATAACGGTGTGACGGGCAGACGTGGCGGGATAGTGTCTTTGTTCTTGACGGATCGCGTCACACTGACCTACTGACTTAGTCACCCGAGGGTAAAAAGCGAAGTATGGCAGTTTTCACACTAGAAAATTGACAATTAGAATAGAAACTTTAACATTATTTTTCTTCAAAACTGTAATGCCCTTTTATATATCGTCTTAACGAAATGTACCTCAAATCGAAGGGTCTTATCACCTGTCTCAGTTATTGGGAATGGTCTTGGGACACGGTGTATACTGATATTTTGAAGAGAACAAAATTATAATATACTGCGCAGTTAATTTTTTTCCTTAATTTTTAACCATCAATAATGTATCAATCATTACATCATCTTTCTTGACCAATACAAGCAAGTTTTTGTTTAATGGAGTAGGGCCTAAAATAATAATTAATTATTAAACTGTCATAGCAAAAAATATTACCTAAAAATTAAAAGTAATGAAAGTTAATACAAAGTACATAGATAAGAAAACATTGTCAAACACTGTCAGTTTTTTTTTATTGCAAATAACCCATTCTTCTATCTTTCTAAGATTGAGTGCACTATTTACTGGACACCCTGAAAATTATTGTAATTATCATTTTTAGGCAATTTTGAAAACTAACAAGTGGAGAGTGGAATATGGTGTAGATAAATTATTGCCAACGAGTGAAGCTGTGAAGAAGCATTCCGAAGGAAGAAAAGCTATCGTTCTGAGACACCGAGATACAGCAGGACGACCGATTATATACATTCCAGCGAAAAATCACAATGTCAATGAAAGAAATCTCGACGAACTCACCCAATTTATTGTCTATTGTTTGGTATGAATATTGATATTGAGTACTACTTTTACAAATTTATACATTTAATTGCAACACAGTAATGAAATCCCAGATTTTAAAATGATTGTCATTTGAACTCCGAACTGTTAAAAACCTTTGAACAAACTTGAACTTCATCGAATGATTCATAAATTTTAATGAATCTCTATTTAATTTGTGATGTGCCAAATAACCTATAGTTGACTATGCTTAGCTTCACCATACGTCCCGCTTTGAGCGGGACAGTCCTGCTTTACAGTATTATGTCCCACTGTCTCGTTTTATAATATGCGGTTCACTAATTTGGCTTAAGACCTGTGAGTCCCTTGCGAATAGGTTGCAAACACAGAGCGAGACCGCCCGCCTTCTTGCACACCGACTAGCTTTCGGCCGAGCCGAGAGCCGCCGCTTTCAGCCGCTGTGAGTGTGGTTCTTTTATTTTTGTTAGTTATTCTTGTACTCTATTTTGTGATTTGTACAAACATACAAAGCCTAAAAGGGGATTTGCAGATTAAATTTCCATTTATCGTTGATTCAACAACAAACGTTAATGCAATAAACGTTGAACGGAAATATAAACATCTGTCCTAAAAGCTATGCTTACTATAAAAATAAATATAAATTAAACCTGTTTGGATTTTTTAGATTATTTAAAGGAATCTATTACTTATCATTAACTTGAGGAAACATCAAAATTTCATGGAAGTTACAAAATTTTTGGTCTTAATTCTTATGGCATGTTTTAGGAGGAAGCATCTAAAAAGTGTTTTGAGGAAGTAATTGACAACTTGTGCATAGTGTTTGACCTGGCCGATTTTAGCATGTCCTGTATGGACTATCAAGTAATCAAGAACCTTATCTGGCTACTGAGTCGACATTATCCTGAAAGGCTTGGTGTTTGTCTTATAATCAATTATCCCGCATTATTTTCTGGCTGTTGGTTGGTCATCAAAGCATGGTAAGACATATTATTTTATAATATATGAAAAAAAATATATTATCAATAGTAAAAAAATTATAATTCAACATATTCACTAACCACTTGTGCCTTGAAGCGATGAAACTCCCCTATGTGCCTCAAACATTAATTTACTGCTCTCATCTTTCCTATAATAATAATATTAATGTTCCTTGCCAAAAGAATCTGTTGATTTTGTGAAATTTTCTTTGTATAATTATAATATTGTGTTTAGTATTTGTGAAAAAGATTTTAGTAATAACATGTTATCTTGAAGTACACATATCCAATACCGTACATCAGAGGACACTCATAAGCGATATAATGAAAAAAATATACTCATTACGTTTTGTAAAGTGAAACTTACATTCTACTAGACCATGTACTAGATCTTTCGCATTGCTCATCTGTTTGGGATTCTCATATCTAAACTCTGACCTTGAAGCAATCGAGCGGTTAATAAGTAGACAGGTGCTTTCGTAGATTTGACAGTCTATCAAAATTTTTATCTAACCCTAAAAAGGCCTACTTAAAATGTTCTGCATTTATTATCCTCAATTAGTGAACAATTTGAAAAACCCTTTTATATCAGAAGAAAAGGCCATTCCTACAAATTAAAGGAAATTTTGAAGTGAGAGAATGTCGGTTTCCATTCATTAAATGTGCTTTATTTATGTCTTATAAAATTCTTTCCCTAAGGATCCAGCTAAGTAGAATTACACATTTGGTTAAAAATAATCTCATTATACCACTTGCCAACTAGCTATATTACGGAAGGAATACCTCCAAAATATACAGGGTGACTTGAGATCATTCCAGAAAACATGGGGTGTTTATATTCCCTATTATGAGTAAGAAATGAGTTTAAAGAAATGTGAAAATAATTAATTCCGAAATTTATTATTTTTAATTAAGCACTGGTGTGAATTACCTTCATGCCATCGATAACGTAACCTTGGCCGCGTTTACGTATAATGTGCGGCCAATGACCCTCCGCCGCGAGCGGACAAAACCGTAAAATATGGTTTCTTTGTTAGAGCTAATGGGAAAACCTTGACCAAAATGCAATTCTAATAAAACAAATTCACAAAAGTGTCAATGTATTAATTTGTATTGTCAGTTTGAGGCACACAAGCGATTTTTTCATAATGACTGTCATATTATCTCCATCTGTTTCTCTGTTACATTTACCTTCTACTCACAAATATTAATATCTTACTAGATATTAATAAAATTAACCACATGTAAAACATGAGCCATTTTTAGAATAATACATAATCCACCTCCGGAGGTGGACTCCGGTCGGAGTCCGTGACATGTGACAGGTTAACAGCTTTTTGTGACATTGAAAAACGTAAACCACTCAATTTATTTTTGATTTGTGGGAATAAAAAGGTGTCATTGGGTGCCAAATCAGGATTATACGGCGGATGACCCATCAAATTGACGTTTTGTGCTTAAAAAGTCACTTGTTTGAACCAATGTGTGAGAACTTGCATTGCTTTAGTATTGAATGTCAAATTAAGCACCAATTGAATTGATTGTCAACGCAATTAAATATTTTTGATGACCAAATGTTTATGCAATATGGAATATATGCTGGTCCCACTAATGACCAGGGATGCCTCAATCGCACGATAGTTCACATGACGATCTTGCAGTATCAATTAACACACAGTATTAATGTTTTCTGGCACAAGAACCAATTTTAGACGACCTTTAAATTCATCCGCAAGCGGAGAACGGCCACGTTTGAATTCACTAACCCATCGATATATTGTGGCCTTGAATAGTGCTTCATCACCAAAAGTCGCACTAAGTTGATCAGCACACTGGTGTGGAGATAATCCACGTGGAAAATTGTAAAAAATCATCGCACAAAAATGTTTGAGGTAAAATTTTCAATTCTCTGTTAACAAATAGTATTTTTGGGTCAAAAATGTAACCCTTATAATTTCCCCTTGGGTAAACCCTTGGGTATAATGCAACCCTTGCTATTATCTAACTATGATGGAAACTCAAAGTCGATTAACAGATTGGCTGGTTTGTTTTCAAGTTCCTAGTTTATTTGGCTTTCTTTACGCAACATCTATTTTGTGTTATATTTTTTAAATGTGTTTTGTTTTCAGGTTGGATGAAAATACTTCGAGCAAAGTGACTTTCGTTAATAACGAAACAGAACTTTGTAAATATTTGATACCTGATGTTTTGCCCACCCCTAACTGAAAGTGTAATGAAAGCATTCGATTACTAAATGTCGTTATTTTCATTTGTAACTCTTCAAAGTTTGTTATTTTTAATAGCTGACGTTAAGCTGTGTGAAATGTAAATAGAGACAAATATTAGTGTTAATAAGAAAATAACCTAATTGTAGATATTGTTCGGGCCCCTTTAAGAGTACCCACTCTCAAAGTGCGCTGATTGCATGGAAAATTACGCTCTGCATTAAACCAATTATGCTTTAGCATAATGCTTCCTATAAATGGTCCTGACAGCATCAAAATACACTAACCACTCTGCGAGCATTCTTTTCATCCCCGATTTTACATTTCTACAATTTCAAATGCAGGGTTCTGGGCGGGACTAAGGAAGGCTTCTTGGTGCAGCACCCATCAAAAAGCATTTCAAAATAATGCTGATTCAAAGTTTCTTTTAATCTGAGACTAAGTACCTTCGTATTTTAAATTACCTTAGATTTATTAATACGCATAGTAATCATAATGTTTAATCCTTCTGAATATTCATGTATAGGGAAGCTACTATTTCCGTGCGCTTAAAAATTTCAGATGCCAGGATTTTATTATTTTGTATATGCTCTCGGGAAAAGCTTATAGCCGTAAAGATAATGATTGAGGATAGTTCTATCAGATATACTTTGTTTTGACCTTAAAGTTTGCTATTGCAGTAAAATCACATTTGAAAACCACCATAACGTTTCATTTTCTTTCTTGCATACAAACTCTCAGCAAAGCAGAAATATATTTTTCAATAGGACTTTAAAATAAATAATAAACATTGATATAGTAAATGACGTGTGTTTATACATAAAGTTTTTGATTAATGCGTTTGCAGCTTTTCATATACATCATATGAATGTTTTACATTTGTAGATTTGAATTGATTTTTAAGATATTTTCTTAATCTGCCATATTGATTTGTTAAAATTATTCAGGGTTTTAATGGGTATCCATAAATATGAGTATATATGGCTAGAGTTGACAACCAGAACCTGCAGGCACCATTGATTTTAATTGTATTGCAACACTGAAAAATTAATGTTTTTTTTAACAACCCAAGCAGTGCAAATAATTACTATTTTTGTTGTATTATTATTATTGTTAATCTTGAGCCATTTTATTCCCAATTAACTTATAATAAAATGTTATTTCAATTGAACAAGATTAAATGTACTGTAATAAGTTTGTATTAGAAAAGGTTATAACAAGAGGGATACTTTAATTATCTCAAAAATCATGTATTTGTAGTGACATTTTTTTATTTAGTTTGCCTAAAACTGGAATTTCACTAAAACATTGTTAAATAATATTAATTGGTTGGAAAACAAATTATTCAGAGGAATTTTCCATCTAACATTCTCAATTTATCTAGGTTTTACAATGATTTTATTTTACATTGAAAATTTGTACAATATCAACATATTTTTGTAATATTATATCTACCTACCCATATTTTTAAAGACACCAGCCAAATATTTTTTTGCCAGTCTTCATTATATTAATGTTATTAAACGTTTAATGTAAGTGCCGTTATCATCTTTACATACATTTTTATGTAAGATGTGGTTTAGTTACCTGATTATGAATTAGTGAAAGCTCTCAAAGCACTATAGCGCTACTTTAATTAATTATTGTGGGTGTAAAATTAAAACCTAAGATAGTATTTATAGGTAAGTGCATTGTATAATAAATTAAAGTGTATCTGGCCATCATAATTTTTAAGCATTTTCCTGGTTTTAATTAAAGTCATTTTCAGACAATTCTGTCACAATTCCTGTGCCTCCTTGAGGAGAATAGGGAGTGTTCTATACGACTCAAATATTTATTTTATGACTAAGTGCTGCACTGCGATATATTTCTCGATTTTACTCTTCCATCAACCCTAAACAATCCAGTCTGGCATTTGTTCTTGCAATATGACTTTTGTTTCTTTTCAGCGCATTTGCGATCCGATTCCACTTTCTCCTCGTTATCCGAATTTTTAGTCTTAACCTGCTTTTCGCACTTTAAGATCTGGATACCCAATTCGTATAAATCTCAAACATTTTTTAAAAAATGTACTTTCTGAGTAATGTTTGTAACATGGGTGACATTCGAATTTTCACGGCCATATAGCAATGCAGTCCTAAAATTTGAGCCGAACGTCAGCCAAAAATCAGCTAGTTTCAGGTTTTAAGACTAACAGAATTGTAGAATGGGCAAAGAAAGTGCTAAATATTGCTTGTGTTTTGTTCAATTCTGCATTAATCTAAATCTGATCTTCCTCAACCTGTTTGACGTCTAAGAGTCCATCAAACATTTAATACTACTGATTTACAAAAATCAGAACCAGTCAATTATTGATCCATATTCGGCTTAAATAGTTGAAGTAAAATGAATTTATTTTTTCAAAAAGTCCTAACTTTGTTATATTACTTACACTTAGATGGCAAAAGGAGCTAATTAGATTTTAAACCTGCCATGATCTCAAGTAACACATCTCAAGCCAGTTTAATTAAATCATCAGTTGAGCTAAAACTGAATTGAATATGTCACACTTTCTTAAACTATCTTTATTACGGACATCAATGTGACTGGTTTTGTCTGTAGTTAGTTAATACATGTTAACTCATCTTGAATTGCATATTAGTATTACTACAGAAATCCGTGTGTAAAATTTTCGAGTGTTACCATGGGAGATTTTTAAGCATACAGAGGCTTGGTTATAATTTACAAATATATTTATTATCATTATTCAATCATTCATAATAACGGAAATGTTGCATTATTATACAAATATGAATAGAAAATTGTTTTGAAGAACTTGTATATTAGTGTGTATGTTTACTTATGTCATAATATTTTGGGCACCGATAAGTATTATTTTTAAGAATACTGTGCAAGTATTTTCTTGATAATAGCTTTTACCAAACCTACATATTATTTATTTTTGCAACCCTTATTGTCCATGAAATTTAAAGAGGGAATTACACATCTTTTATTACATACTTTTAATGTTCTTTTGTATGCTTGATAATATCAGTCCTAACTTCTGTAGACTTACATGTGAATCAAGTATCCTAATATATCCCAAAACTGTATATTGAATAACCATGACTATAGTTGATGGATACATCAACCACGTTAGCTGTATGACTGCCCATGTGCAACACCGATTATGCCGCCTCCTGTTTTACTACGACTACCTATGCTGAGCTTGTTAGAAAGGAATGTCCAAATACAAGGAATGTTGAATATTATTTAAATTGAAAAATTAATAATGATATTGTAATTATTCTTCTATTTAATAATTACTTCATAATTTAAATAATTTGTTGTCATTATGGCTGTACTTTTCGTGTGATCTATTATAATTATTATGATGTAACACAAAACGTGTATGTTCTCTCACAGTGATTTCCCTTTATGACTTCATTTTTTCGTGTAGATTAAACACTATATTTATGTAATATTATAAAACAATAACAGCTTGCAATAACCTTAAACCACGAGTAATCCAAACTGACGTTCACTCGAAACGATAAGATTTAAGTGATGGCCAAGTCTACTTTTGAAGAGTTATTATCAATATGAATGATATAGTGATGTACGAATTCGAATGATGTACAATTTAATCGTTTTTTTTTTCTGTTTTTATCTTAACACCCGATATGGTATCAAAATAATACTAATTAAAAACCAGCCAATAGCGTACTCGTAAATTTACGGGCTGTACAACTTTAATGGAGAATATTCAGGAGCCCGCATTTTTACGGGTTGGGCAAATGTCAGATTAATACATTTCTGTCCATTTCTAACCATTTTCTTTTAGTTGGCATTCGGGAAGAAGAATGCGAACCTTTTAGGAAGATCCACTGGAAAAGTTGGAAAATTAAAAAGTTGTAAAGATGATTTTGTATGGGATTTTCTTTGTTTTTGTTTCTGGGTGATTTTTTAAGAGAAAATGGGAGTAGAAGAGTCGGAAATTAGGAAAAAAAATTTACGGGAAAAAAAACGGGAATAGAACAATGCAAAAGTCATTTGAACTCAGACAATTCGCATGATTTTTAAGTAACGTGTTCACTGAACGTATCAAGGCCATATTCACACGTCATACGATTCACTATTGTTAATAAAATCCTATAGGTACCTACATATTTGGAAAAAAGCAATTTTTTTATTTTTTTCCCATTTTCAACCTGAAGTAGTTAGACAGGGTTGATGGTTATTTTTTTTCAGCATTTTTATGAGACTACTGATTACATAATGACATATTTGGCAGTTATTTCAAAAATTTCTAGTGCTCACTCACATTTATAGCGTAAATATTTAAACTATAATTTATTCCATATTTTTGTTAGTGATTGGCTATAACTTTAGAATACAAATAGGACTTTAAGCATGTGCCTAACTGGGTTCAAGTGTTAAATTAGCTGTAGAATAAAAATTTGTGAAATGGCCGGGCCAATTTTTACTTAAACTTGTACTTTATAAAATGATAGTTACCGTATTACGCCTTGCTAGCAGGCATTTTCCTATTACAAATTTATCTAGATAAAAGTCCAAGGTCTTAATTAGGTAAGTTTAACTTCAACACATTGTGCTGCAGGGCCAGTCCCATTATAAAATTCAGGCGAGATGTGATGGTGACATGTTGCTGTATCAAAAGTCGATACAGCCTCTGGCTACAGCATTGAGGTGTGTCCGAAAAATCCTACACTAAAAATATATAGTAAATAAATACCATTATTAAATTTGTGATGGGAAATTATTACAGTAAAAAATCATTAGGTGCATGCTGCAATGTTGTAACATTATGGCCATAGTATATCAGTGTTAACCGAGTCAAATACAGGATGATACATACCTGGTAACCTATAGCATTATATTTTGATGGTTTTCACAATAATGTTTGAGAAACTACTTATTTTTTTATTCAGATTTTAATTCAATAAGTTATGTATCATTTGCATAGAATCACCATTGTTACTAAACCTAAATAATTTATAAATATATATTTTTTAATATAAAATATTGTTTGCTATCAATTAATGTTTTGATTTAAGTAAGTGTAAATATATTATTTCTGCGCCATTTACAGAGATTGTTGTAATTAAGATTTTTGTTTAGGATTTATACAAAAATGTATGTTAGTAATAAGGATAAATAAAACTGGGAATTATAGTTATTTACATATCTTTATAACATAAAAGTCAGTAAATAAAAGCATTGTTATAAATTTAATTTCAAAATGGTTTGTCTTTGTTAACCATTGATTGGTTTGCCTTGGTTGGCTTTGGTTAAAACAAAAAACAAAAACATAGATCGAATTAAGAACCTCTTCATTTTTTGAAGTTGGTTAGAAATCTGCTTCATTCAAAATATTATTTTTTTGATTGAAATGACTGCTGTTCATTATTTTTTATTTGATTTGATGTGTGAATTCCCAAATTCAAAGAGGATACGGAAACGGCTGCAGTGGCTCTTCTGTATAAGTAAATGCGTATAAATTCAAATGTTTCATTCACTGACGTGCTGCAACACTGTTATGATTACATTACGGGAACGTCAAAACCGAACTAAAATGAAAAAAGGAGGTCTATATAGGCCTTTCATGAATTCTGGTTTACACTATATGCCGCGCTTTTAAATATTAATAGAAATGCATTAAAACGTCACCTGTCGTATAGGGCGATTAAGGGATATACCGTTATCAGCGCTGAGTGTGTTAACCACAATAAATAAATAAACAGACATAACAACACATTCACTCGAAATGTTCACAGAATGTAACAGTTTAGTTCACCACGTAAACCTGGTTTCCTTCGTGAAATCTTCGCGGGACAATAAACTAGGAACGATCGGAAAATGAGCTGCGAGTGGTGGAGCACTTTTATAAGTTTGCTTACTTACATTGATTTGCAATTAAAAACTTACTTTCAATCGTAAAATGATTTTAAATAAAAAATAATTTCATAATACTCATATTATTTAATTGAATATAGGTTACATTAAAATTTATATTATAATCTAAGAGATGCATTTTTGGCGATAATAACAAAATGGAATAAAAATATGTTCAGTTCAATATCGATGTAGTTTACATTGCATCTATCAAATTCAATAGGACAAAATATCTAAAATAATTATTAATTATACTCAGTAGCATTTGACTAATTCTTAGAATACTACACAGTCGAAGCGTAAACTTTCTCATTACATTACCTAATTAGTGGTTAATCAATTATCACTTGTCCAAATCCAAACAGTCTTTCGAAAAGCATCTTCTCTTTCATACAAAACTGTTTATAAATTACATTCTATTACAGTTTACAAAGGAATGTTTAGAAATTATTCACGTAATACTTTGTGATGTTTTTATAAATATAACTTTACTACTGTACTTCTAAGTTTCCTTGCTTGAGGGATGTGTACAAGTGCATGTACTGAACCTTAAAAATAAGGTCATTAGTTTCATACATATAATACAAAAAAAATGAATAAACATATTTGTCATAATTCATTAATCTAAAAATAATACTGGGTATTTAATTTAAATGTACATGAGTTTGATATTCAAAAAAATTGCAAAATTGTACCTAAGAAATTGTACAATTCCAAGTTTGCTTAAAATTAAACTGAAATGACTAAGAAGTCGTATTTTAGAAATAGTGGTTTAGTGAAAGTTTGCAAATTTTTACTTTTAATTCAGTTTATCTTAGGTTAAGCACATAATTCATATAACCCATTTACTCAGTTTTTGCAAACAGCATATTTATTTTTTCAATATCAGTCAGGTTGGGTGAAGTGATTTTCAAACCATTTGAAAATTCATTTTATAAGAGTAGGACCTTTGTTTCACCAAAAGTAAATTTATTCTATCTTGCGCCACTTTAAGCAATATCAACCATAAATAGCTATATTTCAAATTGACACAGCATCTTATAGCCACGGACTTCAATTATATGTACAGTGTACAAAAAAATTGATCTGCTCATACTAATAAAAAAAAAACACTAATAAGTTACTTTTTTACAACATACAGGATGGTTAAGGATAGGATTGACATCACACTATAAAAATTATACAAATGACAAATGTATATTTTAAATGTTATAAAGTTAAAATGAAACATAAAATTGTAGTTTATTCATTACTTAATGCGAACAACCAATTTATATGTAATGCTTTCAATAACTAAGATAAATATTAGGTATAACATTACAGAGGTTCACTTCCATTTCTTTCGATAAACAAAATAAAATGTTTGTATTAGTTTTCATAAAAAGTTATATTTGCGTTTGTTTAGCTTACAGCGTGTCGGTTATATCTCTTAATACCCTGTATGTTCATTGAATTTCGCTAGTTTTAATGAAATCATTCATATTATGTACTGGGAACTGGTTGTACCGATACATTATGTTTTCAGAACCAACGTTATGGAACAATTCTATTTTGCTGATTCATCAGCACAAATTAATTTTATAAAGCAATTGAAATCATTGAATATTTCATAATCATTGAATTAATCAAAATGCATGACAAACACAATGAAAATTTTAGCTCAAGAGGGTTTCGAATCTACTCTACCGTGAATATTGCATACCGGAACTTTCTTACCAAGAAGCAACAGAATGTGGCACGGATGGATTTTTTCCATTGTAATTAGTCAGGAATATATAAAGCATCAATGGAATGGTTTTTATATGTTATTGTACCTTTCGTTATATTTCTAACTGATAGCATATTCGATCAACTTCACTTAAATAATGCTTCTTTAATTACATATATTAACCTCTCTTTTTGCCTATGATTCTAAAAGAGATCGCCGTTGATTACCCTGAATTTTTATATAATACGGAAGAAAACTGGTAATATTTTGAAACAAAATACTGCTTTTGGCAATTACAAACATTAAAAAAAAACAATGAATGTTTAGACCAAGCAGATTTCATAGAACTGAGGTTTTATGAAGTTAATACTTGCTAAGGCAATCGGCCGTAATCTTTTGAAATTGCAGCTTGGCCAAATGAGAGGTTAACATATTTTTCATGACAAGTGCCGAGACATAAAAAAATAATACCTTACATACAAATTACGTCGTAATCTTGAAGAAATTATTTCATAGCAGGAATTATAACGGATTAAGTACACTTTTTTCTACAATAGTCACAAGTGGCAGTTGAACAAGGAAGAAATAAATATTTGGCACTTTTCCTTATTTTATATTTAGATTAATAGATAAAATTGAATTGTCGGCGATCACATAAATAACAACACCAGAACATTTAAAAAGTTCCCTATTTTACTACCTCAAGGAAAAATAAATAAAGTTCTTGTCGAGACATATATGAGCAGATTATGGCTTATCTCAAACTTGTGCTTCAGAAATGTCAAAACTCCTAAATGTCTTGATGATAAAATAATAATTAGAACAGGGCATTTATATTTGAGATCAATATTTACACGTAAAACCCATGTGTCAAAATACTTATACATATAAAACACACTTGCAAAACATTGTCTTTTAGTTCAATTCCGTTTATATTTACCATTATTGCAAATCCACAAGTGTATTCATCATTACTTTGTCTAAAATATTATCTATTATTAGGCCAGTTGTTACCAAGTTACAGAACAAATAAATGAGTAGAAGCAGCAATATTAGTCTGCTCTCTTATGAGCACGCCACCCCCTCAGCCTGCGCAGGTGCTTGATTATTTGTGGTATTGTAACAGGGACAATGGCTTATCTACGAACTTCTGTGATCCAAGTACTAAGTCAGTTCTGACAACGATATGATTTAATTTTAATGTAAAAATCAATATTAAAAACATTTCTAAAATATGGTAAAATCTAAAATGTACATTTACTGTACTACCTTTTCGAACATAAGCTCAAATACATTCCTATAGTAGAAAATAGCATTTATACTGTATTTACTTTTGATATAACTTTAAGTTAAGGACCTTACAAAGATCAAGGAGTGGGTGCGAAGACCCAATGCTCTGTTTATCCGAAGCGTTTTTCTTTTTTGTACGCGGCAATGTCGTTGACTGGACAAGTTCATCTTCGTCACTCATATTAGTTGAGAGAGAGCCTTTTGATGAATTGTTACTTTTATTTTTATCATGTCGCAGCGTTTGACTTTCGGCGCTGCTTGATGGGCTACGAGCTTGTAGGTAAGCTTTAGAAGCAGCTGGGCGATCTTTTCGCTGTTTAGCTTGTCTCTCATCGTCAGACATTCGACAAGGCAGCGCCGGCGTAATTTTTCCGCACGTTTCGATATTTCTAAAGAGGGCCAAGTTTTGTGCATCACTCGCTCCTGACAAAGTGTCCCTGGTAGAACTGAGCCTGTCGCTGCTCGCCGATGTAGAGTTACTAGTGTTTGCGGCATCGATAGGAGTAGTGCCTTTGGCGTAGGACAGCAACAACTTAAGGAGGGCAATGTTGGAAGGGTGGGGTGGTGAAGAGAGGGAGCGGTGGGGGGTGGGGGGCAGGAGCAGCGCGGCCAGTCAGTCGGCCAGCAAACCATGAGCCACTGCCGCCAGTTGCTCTTTCAGCTGGCGGAATGAAGGACGATCCTCGGGAAGGTGGGCCCAGCATTTTCTCATTACCTGAAACATAATGTTTTCTTTTAAAAAAATCAATACATACTGGATAAGTACATGTTAATACAATATGTACTTATTTATACTTGTGATATTTGCAAATTGTGTCGTGTCATGTTCATTTTTAATATGTTTACTTGACAATAAAAACATTTACATATTTTTCATAATAATTATATAATTTAATTATTAATTAGGGTATATGTGTATTTTTTTCATGTCACTGCTTTTTAATTTAATTCTATACTAGTTTTTCAAATTAAAAACTGGTATTAGCATTCAAGATGAGTCCTACTCTTATAAATCTCTAGCTGATTCTCCATATACAAAAGATGACACTTCTGTAACTAATTTGACACCTCTTTCAACTGAATTGAAAGAATTTTTTTCAAAGAATTGAAGCTTTAATCCATAATTGAGTTAATTTTTTACCGGATTATCAGATATCTCACGAATGTTAGTTCCTTAGCAGGGCTCCCATGTTTAAATTCATATTTTATCTACAAGTAACACTTCATTAGGCTGTAAAAAATTGTGTTATTAGGGACTGTGGGTTTGGTAATGAAAGTGAAAAATTTAGTTTGTTATTGTGGTCGTTGGTCAGAATGGACTGCTGTCTTCAGTGCGAGGGTTTCATAAGGAAGACTTTCTTCAGGTGTCCCCAATGACGCACGTAGACGGCCGGTTGACATCACGGTGACTCGATGTGCGTCAATGAACTTGTTATTTTCGGTAGCAGGAATTAGTTGGAGTTTTGTTGCAGGTGGGCTGAATTCAGACTTGTGTTACTACGGATTCTTCGAATATGACGTGCGTTGATGAACTTGCCAAGTTGTGAGTACTTGTATTGACATCATTGATTAGAAATGCCCAAACTATGCAAAGTGAGGCCGGAAGAAATCCAGGTATGGAAACCGAAGTTTAGCGATCTTTGTTGAGTTGTTTCGACCGCCGTGCCAATGGCCAATGAGCATCCACCGTCCAATCGAGACCGGGCCAGCGAGCGCGCTCCCGATAACAATTGTTATTTATTGTCTCGTACCTGATTTATATCTGATTTTAATGTTATACCTCTCCCCTTGATTATAAAAATATTATCTAGTTGAAAATGAATCGATCCAATCATTTTTTCGCACCTCCATCTCATCCACCCTGGCCGTACAGTTTCATTAATCAGTACTAAAATTTTGTTGACTTTAATGTTAAATATTTATATTATTCGACCAGCCTCCGATGGTTGTTTTTCAAGATCATCAATCTACAAACAAAAATTAAACTATTTCGCAGTTAAAAGATGCAACAGACGGACAGACAGATGGCTAAAGGGCGGGTATAGAAGCTTCTTATATAGGGTGATGATTTTAGAGGCGTGGTTTTCAAGAAGAGATAAAACGCATATAATTTGATGTTATGGCTAAGAATTTAGTTTTATTATAAAGATAAGGGTTTGCCATTATGTTTTAAAAATGATTTCGGGTAAGTGGCCGCCGCGGCTGACTCGAACAAATTCCAGCCGAGAGGCCCAATTTTCAACCACTTTTTGCAGCAAGTTGGGCCGTATGTCAGCAATAACGCGCCGAATATTCTCTTCCAAGGCGTTAATCGTGTCCGGCTTATCTGCGTAGACAAGCGACTTCACATAACCCCACAAAAAATAGTCCAGCGGTGTTAAATCGCACGATCTTGGAGGCCACGCCACAGGCCCACGACGCGATTTTTACTTTATTTTAGAGTGATTTTAAAAAAAATTAGAGTGTTTTTTTCTAAATTTGCACTATTTGCAAACGTTGTTCAGGAGTAAGTCTATTCATTATGAAATGGCAAACCAAACTGAGCATAAATCAAGTGACAGCTGTCAAAAACACCAACTACGAAAAAAGTAGTGCCAGATTGAAAACCACGCCTCTAAAAAAAACCGCCCTATACATGAATGCACAGAAGCTAAAAGAAGATGATTGAGAATTACTTACATCGTAAATTTCTTTGTAGCATGCCTTAGGCTTTTCTAATACAATTCCATGCTGGACTCTGTCGACAACTTCAGAGTTTTTCAAACGTCCATAAGGCATTTTTCCACATGTGAACACTTCCCACATAAGGACTCCTGTGGACAAAAAAATATTAGTTGCTAAATATACCTATATGACATTACTGCATAGGTGTGTTTTAAAATATGACCTGATGTGGGAATTAGGTTTCTTGTATGTGTTTTAAGTAGGTATGCAATGGTTAACCTGATGTTTGCCCAGCCTGCATATGTGCGGGACCTAAAACGTTCCGTCAACTGCCCAACCCGCATATGTGCTGAAAACGCCATTGGTTGGTTTTCAATCAGTATTAATTAGTTACCATATCGAGTTTTGAGACAAAATAATTGAATAAATTATACATCATTCTATTCCGTTCATCAGAAAATCATTCATTTAACCCGAGCCTGTCGAGGACGCCATATGGCATCCTCAACAGGATCGGGTTAAATCTACAAAAAATAGTGTTCTAACATGTGATATGCGTGTTTTCGTGGATCAAAGTGTCAGAGGATTGCAAAAATGAATTATTTCATTCAACGCAATCCTGACAGCGGCGGCCATCTTCGGACATGTCAACATCACAATAAGCAATGGTAATTTGTATCTTATTATTCATTTGTATTTATAAGCATTTGGATAAAGTATTCCATATGAAATTTTAGTGTGAATCAGTTAATCTAAAATATATATACTCCAAGATGATGTTGTAAAATGTCATTCTTTATCGAAATAAATGAAAAATATTTCATATTTTAAAAAAAATATATATTTACCATTTTTTTCTATCATACCTTAATTTTTGTTTTATATTTCAAAAATTATAGATAGTTTCAATGAAAAAACATAAAAGTAGAAGAATAACTTATAAATCGATAATAAATAAAAAAAGATATTTTTTTATAAAAATCATTATAAACAAAAATATTACGGCACCAGTGACGATCCGCCTTAGATAGCTTTGGTTATATATATTTTTTTATATTTTAAATCTGTTTATGGTAAAAAAAATATATTACTTATAAATTTTTATATGATATCCAGGAACATAAGTAAAAATTTTTTTAAAAAAATCTTTGGACATTTTATTTTATTATTTTTTTTACATTGTGGTAATAAAACCATATTCTAGAGAATTTCATAAGCTATTCAAAATAGTGCAGGTTATCAAGATGACATGCATAGTTTTTCTATTATAAGCAATCCATAATTAGGCTATTCTTTTGAAAATTTCGCTTTTGTAAAGACGGCTGCGGCAGGTTAAAAAATAATCAGAAACAAATCTTAGAAAGTAGATTTGCCCAACACTTAAATTTTGTTGTGGAATGAACGTCAGTTTGGATTACTGGTGGATTTTAGACTAAATAAAGTGATTACAAGCCATTATTTTTTTTATAATATTACATAAATATAATGTCAAATGTATTTATTATATAAGTTTTTGTGCATCGGAGTGTCATAGAATTGAAAAAATATTTTTTTTTGTGTTGTGTTTACCACGTGTCCACCTATTTGAGTTTGTCAAAAATATAAGGTAATTAATTATTTTTCATTATATATATATTTGTATGTTACATTCGGCTGAAGTATTTCAAATAAAATTTTATGACCATCGCATTGTATAAACACCAATATCATGATCGATAAATTTCGCATTTTCGCCGCTGTTGATAAATTTGTCTACTTTGATTGGTACAAATAAACATAACATCTTTCTAACTGATTCTAATTAGAAATGTCTTGTTTATTGAAATAAATAGAAGAACTATTCCATTTTTTAATATTTTATCAAAAAATTACATTTCAGGAGTAATTTTTCAACTCGTATTTTGTACACTTTAATAAAATGTTGAGAAATCGATGAAAAAAATTAGTGGAACAAAAATAGACAGGTTAATTAAATTAAATAGTTGAAAGTTTTCTTTAAAAGTAACTATGAAGGGAAACCATTATCTGGCTAACCTCACTAGTTATGCATTTTTTGAACTGTATTGAATTTTCTTTTTTGAATAGCTACATTGAAATCCGGTTTTGGGTGAGATTGCTGTTTTCCATTGTATTTTTAGTCGGGATATGTCTGGTTTTGTTTTCCTGATTAGGATTGAATTCTGGTGACTCAATCGGGAAAAAATATATAAAAATGGAGTCTCTTTTTTTTTCTTAAATCTTAATGTAGTAAAGTGAAACAAAGATGATGAACTAACTTTGGTGAAGTGGTTAAAAACACAGAAAAATTATTTAAATTCTCATTGACTCCCATTTTCTCTTTGTATAATGTATGTAAAAGTTTGTTTAAAACAATGTTTATTTTTCGCACAACTACTTGCTCACCATATGCCCAAACATCAGATTTGGAGGAAAATCGTGTGTAATTCAATACTTCAGGCGGTGCCCATTTGATAGGGAATTTTGTACCGCCAGAGCTCGTGTATTGGTCATCGAGGACGTATCGGGCCAGGCCAAAGTCAGCTACCTGCAAATTAACGTTTAAGTCTAAACAAAGTGTGTAAATATATTTATTAGTGATAAATTGTCTACAATCAAAACGAGAGTGAATCAAAAACGTGGAATTTCAATATGCTAACGATTAAATCGTAAATGAAGTTCCACCTAGTCTGGTGCTATGTTTATTATCCACCCACCTCTATTCTAAAGGGAACTGGGTTCATAACCCTACCTTTATATCTATGTAGAAGAATTCATTTTTGTATGAATTGCTCAATAGGAAAATCATTTTCTAAGTAATTTGAATCCAGAGGAACAACTTTCCCCAAATTACGGTAACAAATCAAATCATAAAATTATTAATATATATTTAAAATATTACCTTTACGACATTCTCCCAACCAACAAGACAATTCCTTGCTGCTAAATCTCGGTGAATGTAGTTGTGTCTTTCTAAGTATGCCATTCCTTTGCATACCTAAAAATCAAAGTTTAAAAAATAAAAATTTAGACCTCACAGTTTGCAAAGTTTGAAATCATTATTCTTAATTTCCTCAATATTCATATACATGTATAGTTTATGGCACTCGGAGCTTCACCCTGAGCACTCAAAGTTAATAAGACTGGTAAAAAACAGAGATCAGCATATCGGCATTGTTCTTTCATCACTCCGGGCACTGTAAATATACGCAACATATGTGGTAAACACAGAATGATGTATTCTGTATTGTAATCATTTTATTCAGTCTAAAATAGACAAAAAAAAAACTGTCGTTTACTGTTTTATTGATAAGTGGCTTATTTTACCAAGACACACATTGGATTATTACTTTAGTGAAAGTTACTTAAATTCAAGGCAAAATAATAAGTTATGCCATTCTTATATTTTGTAAAAATTTAATGAATATAAAAAAAGTCATCAAGTAAGATTTGTCCTATAAAATTTTTAGAAATAAAAGAAATATAGTGTGTAAAAAACAAAATCTGTATGGGAATACTGTTAAGTGCAAAGATGGAATTTCAAGATAAATTAATTAAGGATTTTTTTTTTTTGCAAACATCAAAATATTGAAAACTGTCACATAAAGTAAGAAAATTAATAGAAAGTATGTCAAGAAAATTTATGTGGGGTGGTGGGGGTAACAGACACGTTAAATGTTCAGGCAATAAACTAATAATCTATACTTTCTTGTAGGACCTAGACCAAAACAATTATTTAAAAATAAATAACAAACCTACATTGAATAAAATCTTCTTGGAACTGGAGGAACCTTTATTATTTAATACTCCTATTTTTCATGCTTTAAATAAAATACAGTAAGAAGAAGGATGGATTGAGCAACAAACCTGAATGCACATGTCCAGCAACATGCCCGGATTGGCCGACAGAGAAGCTTCATGTCGCCGGAGGTAGTTCAACAGAGAGCCATGTTTCATATACTCTGTAACTATAAATATAGGTCTAGTTTTGCTGCAAACACCATACAATTGTACCAAGTTCTGATGCTGCAGCTTTCTGTAAAAATACAAATTATGTGCAGTCATGAAAATAAATGTCGCAAACTTTAAACATTTACATTTAATTTGGATAAGCTTTGTATAATACATAAACATTTAAAAACACCAAACAAAACATTTTCTAACATAACTAGTGATTCCCTCCCTAAATAATGCATTTGTCATCATTATTTATTTAAAACAAGTAACATTTTATTTGATATTCTAATTATCACCGCTGATATTGTGAAAGGGTTTTCATTTTTTAAAAGTTTTGAGGAGGGTTGTTAAATACAACCATCTTAACAAAATAGACATTTTTTGATATTTTGTTACAAATATGATATTCTACAAAGTTTATGTGATATGAATGTTAGTGTAAATATTATATTATTTTTTTTTTAAATTTTAATTTGTATTTATTAATTATTAATTTTCTCAAAAGTAGCATATTAATATGTATGTAGTGATAATTTGATGCGTTAATACAGTGCTAAACTAAGTAATAAAGTGCTAGTGATCACTAATCAAACTACAGAAAACTACACTACAGAAAATGCATGGGCTGTCACTTAAGCAGTGAACTTATACGTGTATGTAGTTATACGAAACAAAGTAGAATATAAATTCAGAATCGTTGAAGGCATATTATTTATAATTTTTTACAAGCATATGGGCCTTTATCACAAAACTTGTGAAGAGCGACTTGCCGTTCTAGGTCTTCCTTCAACCGATCTTCAAGATCCTGAGGAGCTATTACAACTGTGAGCAACTTTCCACCCCATATACACTGAACAAAAACTTCCATCTTCTTGGCCATCGTTTTAAAATGTATCGTGAAGCGTGTGAGTCAAATTCGAAGAAAAACCTTTTGTGTAGTAGAGTCGTTGATGCTTGGATAGTCGTGATTCGTATAGATAAATGATTGACGTGAAAAGTATAAATTCTTTCAAAAACAAACTGGACAGTTTCTCCTTGCACTAATAGTTTTTGTTTCTAGGACAATGTATTAATTTCATTAATATTTCTTTTTTAGCACGGCTTCATTAATTACTGGCGTAATCAGCATAATTGCTGTTTACCTGTTAAAATTAATAACATTAATAATAGATTAATAACATTAATAATAGATGGTTTAGATATAATTAGATTAATATGATAGATAGATATGTTTGAAAATTCATAAATCAAATGTCACTGTGTGTAAAAAAAAAATAGGTTATGTAATATTTGATATTTGAAATACATACGTCATAACTTTAGCCTCTTCAATAAAATCATCTTCTGACATTGTTCCCTCTTTCATCATTTTCACAGCCGTGTCCATACAACTTCTCCACCGACCCCTTCGGACCACGCCAAATTGACCCGAACCCAACTCTTCTAATAGCACTAATTCTGATGGATCAATTTCCCACTTATCTGTTAAAAAAAATATTAAAAACGTTAAATCCGAAATATTATTAACACGTTGACTGCCAACTACGAGATAACTCGTAGATTGCATTCTTTTCTAGGACGCCAACTACGTGTTATCTCGTCCTGTGTTTACATACCATTTTTGTGCAGCTACGATGAAACTCGAAATATATCAGTGGTAATATCGATAGATGGCTTCTGGGATCATTTCCCAGAAGCCATCTTTTTGTGATTGGCATACAAAAAACAATTTTCGCTGCGAAGGATTACACACCCCATCATATTGCTTGACCGAGGCATATGGGCACTGCACACCACTGCTTGACATACAGTATATGAATAACGGATTGCGCTAAACTAATCTACTAACATGGTACCTGAGGGAGGAGCAAGAGCTATGAATGTAAAGCAGATTTACACAAATTGATTATTGAAATGGAAACTTAAACATTTTTTTTCTTTAAATTGAATGAACTTTTTATATGCGGTCTTAATGGGGAAACCTGTTAAATAAATAATAAAATCTATCTGAAATCACAGGGATCTCAATTGTCGGGAATATTCTTGGGACATTCTGTTTATTATTATAATAACCTAGATTTTAAAAAAAACTAATCAATGCTTTTGATTTTGGCATAAAACGTTTTATAAAAAAAATATGAGAAAAGATTTAAAACTGTTTTTTTTCCTTATATATTATTAAAATAAGAGCATAAGAAATTAAAGTGGCTGAAAAAAAGATAGGAGGAATGCCAATGACAAACCATGACTCAATCCGGCAGTGGGTGGTGCGGGCCGATCGGAAGGGCTAGCCTTCAGACGTGAGCAAAGTCCCCCGCTGTTGTGCCTGTGGTAGTTGACCAACTCAGGAATGGTCGCGCAGCAATGTTTGTCAGAGAAATAGAATTCGCTGCGGGCATTCTGCTTTATGTGATAATGTTTTGAGTGCGGATGCGGTCTGAAAAGTAAATTTCTCATTATTCATTTAATATATATTTCTCAATAGTGTAGATTCTTTGTGTAACTTCGGTCACAAACCTTCTTCGACAACATTCATCAATTAACTTTCAAATTTGAGCTTGAAGCCTTAAGTGTCTTTAAATGCATGGTATATCAGCTTCTTAGTGTAATCCCCATTATACTTTTCCTGGTCTACTATTAAAAAAATATGTATATCATAAATAAAACCGGCATTGATTACAACAGGCCCTGCGCAGTAGTGTCTGTGTATCAGTAAGTATAATCTATCTCCATTTTGTTATAAAAACTTAACCTATAGGTGAACCGCAAATTGAAACCCTCACTGAAAATCAATATTCTTGTCATCGAAACCATTTAATTTTCAATCCCAAGTTCATTTTTAAATCAGTAAAAAAAACATTTATTTATTCATTGAGAATTTTAGGTAGTGGCAATTTCAACCAGCCTCCGATGTAATCTAAATGGCTATGGTTGTTTTTCAAGAGCATCAATTTACATATAAAAATACAACTCTTTCACATTTGTACTCTTCGGGTTAAAAGATGCAACAGACAGACGGACGGAGATAAAAATTGGTTTAGTAAAATAAAAAAATAAACTCACACTTTTGTATAAAGGGAGAGGGTATACATTCCTTTAGTGGATGAATTTCTTACGACGAAACAGCCTTCTTTATCTTCTTGCTTGAGAAGAGATTCAGCTCTTTGCCGTGACATGTCTCCCACGTACCATCTGAAAATTTATAATTTGTAAAGCATAAAGTAGATACTAATATTTCAGATCTGGTTATCTCAACACTATTACTGGTGGTCTATGATTTCTACTCTAACAGACAAAATATATTATTATTATTATTAGGTAATTACAATATTTAGGAGCTGGCTCCAGTGATACTGTTGGGTTAATATAAATTTAATAATTCTGACAGACTATGTCTTTACCAAGGACATTATTATAAGTAAATGTTATAACTTGTGGTATATAACAGCATTCTATTAAAAAACCCTAAGGGAGTTTTAAAAAGTGGAAAATGAACTATGCCTTAAAAAGCAGATTTGATAAAAACTACATTAAATGAACTCATGGGTATTGGCAAAAACTACAACCATATTGACCAGTGTACCAATTTGGCAAACTGCTCACTATTACATTAGAGACAATCAAACTTTACTGTTGCCCTGTCATCTGTTGTCTTTTTGGCGCAGTGTTTTGCTGTGCCATCACTCTTGCCTATGGCTTAACGGTGAAAGGGAAAGCTGACCGTGTCCCCTACATACCTTAAAAATGGAACACATTTTTCGTTGTTTACTCAATTCGAATCACCGAATCCATACCACTTTGATACTTCCATGACCAAAACAGATGGTCTTTATGAAGGCCAAATGTTCCAGCAGGGATCAAGAGGCTTCGGAGAAGAAAATCTGATTGACGATTGTTGACATTTTGAAATAAGATAGAGTTATACAGCAGATTTTATAGTATCCGTCTTCAAATCGATCTTGTATCCCACAGTAAAAAAAAACCCTAATAAAATTTAAAACAAAAATCAAGTACTTAATTTGGTAGCACCAGAACATGTAATGCTTTTGTTTATAATTATTCATATTACTCACATAAAACTAAACCAAATCTTCATCTTCATAATTAATTAATGTTACATAAACGCAGGCCATAATCAAATTGGCATAGCTTATTATATTGCCGCCCTTTTTTTTTCATTCTAATCCAGACCAAACCTTTTACTTTATCGGCTTCAGTAAAAAAAATTATCACCGCCTTTTAGGTACAACTCCAGATGCAGTAAATCGTTCAAGTATTAGCGTTTCAAATACAGCGGAATGAAGATTGTGAAAATCCTCAGTCGGTGCAACATGTAGTCTATGGATTAGTAACATTTCCCTTTTGACCTGATATTGACTAGAACCGGCTTTTAGGCTGACAAACTCCATTCAATATAATAATGATCTCTTACTCATATTTTTGTAATCCTAGTAATTCTTTTTCTTTCACATAGTTACTGGGTATGTATCCAACGGATCTGAAAAGAAATAATTGATTTTATTTATAAATATGTAAACAAGAAATCTAGTAGCTGTTACCATACTGGATAGCAGTGGTTGCGAGGATATTGCATCCATTTCATTAGAAAAAACCAGCAAGTTTCAGATATCCGGTATTATGATGCAACAAAAATAAAATTACACTTAATCAACAATTGCAAAATAAATTATCAAATATATAGATTATTATTCCTCTTCCTCTCAACACCTACTTCCAACTTGTGGTATTCTGGACGACCATCTAAAAACAGTAACCACTTAGCGCTGTTGGGCGGGTCATTAAAGTATGAATCAAAGATATTTCTTGATTTTCAAGGGACATGATCAGTTCATTTTAACAAAAACAATAAATGAAAAATAAATAATTGAAGTACCACACAATCGTCCCTAAGTACCTAAAAGTAAGGTAAAATATAAATGTTACGTAATATATACAATCTTGTACAGTAATATTTTAATATATTAGGTGCACAAAAAATAGAAGTGAATCAATTTTATTCTTATAAGACAATTAATTATGTTATTGTAGATATATCCAATTGTGTAGATAGACTGTATCTGGTTTATCAAGGCTGTGTATTTTTCAAGTTTTTTTTATACAGTATGTCCCTAGACCATTAACAATGACTTAATGGGGTGTTTGTGTTACCTATTATGAGTAATAAATTATATTAAAAAATGCGAAAATAATTTATTCAAAAATTTATTAATTTTTTTAAAGCCACTGTGTAAATTACCTTTCTTATAAGCGGTGCGCGATAGATAACATAACGTTTGTTATGGTCACGTTTGCGTACGATGACCCTGAAATGAATGCTCCCTGCGACTGGATAAAGCTGTTTATGAAGCGTCGATCAGCCGTCGTGCCTATTATGAGAACCGTATAAATTTTTACCATTTTTTTTTCTTCGGAAACCATGATGAATTTTGATAATAAAAAATAGTACTTGAAAACATAGGACCAATTAGCTGTTTTTTTTTTTTGAGAATGGTCTTGGGACCTCGTGTATACTCGCAATGAAGCAGCTTAATAAGTACATAATGGCTATCAAATTTTACCCATTTTCGTCCTTGACTTTCCACCAATGTTCTTGTGAATCATCCAAGACTTCATATTCCAATCCCTAAAAAAAATGTTATGTATCAGAATTTGATTTGTGCACTTTAGTTACCAGTTCTATTTTATTGAATAAACGAGTTCTACCTTTTCGAGAGATAGGTCACCCCCTTCGATCGCTTTGAAGGGGTAAAGTGCTACAACCAATTTTGTTCTGGCTGCAGGTTTGTCCTGAAAACAAATAAACGATTATTTATTTTTCAAAGTTAATAAAAAATTTAAAACTAAATAATATTATAGAAAAATGCTATTAGCCACAATTATTTCATAATAATAGACTTTTTCAAGAATTCCCTGTTAATCTGTTCAGTTTGCCAGTTTTCTGTCGCCCTGGAGAGGTGTGTCGCCCTGTTGAGGGGCGATGCTTCGCAGGTGCTCGTGGCGGGAGTTGTCGGCTCTCGTGAACAAGTTTTTCGCGAAACGCCGGACAAAGGTATCGACCGACTCAGCTTTGAAGTCACAGCTGATGTCAGCGTTCCGCACGTGGTTTGAGGCACCTGCGATGGTGCGCCTACCCACGTTCATGATCCGCTCCATCTCGACTCTATGCGTCTTGGCCGTCAGGTGATATCAGGCTTTTATTTTAAAAATTTTAGGCCCATTTGTATTTCAAAAAAGTTTTCAAAAAACCCATACCGACATTAAAGTATTGGGGAAACTTCTCAGATACCGTCATTTGCCGCAATAAACTTTCAGCTTGTTAGTTCATAATCCTCGCTTTGTGTTATCTGCCTGGAAGGGTCTGATTTGATCCCTTTTGCTTTACATCCAGAATAAAGTAATAGTTTCTAGCTAGGCGTACTTTGGGGATTTTTAAGTGCATCGGCAAATGCAACCGTTTTTGTCTCGTATAGCGAAATTACCTACTTTTATTTTAAATTTCCCACGACAGCTACTAATTTATTTCATGATTCTTGAAACCCCATTGCGATCCCATTTGGACAGAATTTCTGGAGGAATAGCTAATATTCTTTCCCTTGTAAAATAACCAGGACAACATTACACCGTTATAACTTTTAATTCAATACCATATACAAATTAGTTAGTAAATAAGAATACAGTTAAAATATTATGTAATTATTTTAATGTAATTTACTAAGACTAAATGTTCATATATCCATTAATTTAAGACCAATAATATATGACATCATTTAAAATTTTGACGAAATTATAATTTTGAATATTTATTTAGAGAATTTCAAAAAAATAATAATGTATAATCTATGTACTATATCAACATAAAAACATTCAGAGAATCTATCATGTTATGCGCGATGATAACAAATGATATCATAAAACCGTATGTATTATAAAAGAATATGTAAGTAAAAAGTTACCTTAAGTTTAGCGGACGGGGTCCCGGGAGGAGCTCCCCCCGGCATTGTGGGGGTGGTTGGGGCACCTGCAACAACACAAGAACACATATTTCATACAAGATATAATATTTATAACCTTTATAGTTGGCATTTAAAAGTTTTGTCGGTGTAGATGAAAATGGTTTCATTAACACTTCCTGTATAGAACACGGGAAAAAACTGAATGTAAATAATAAACTTTGAGAGTTATTTATATCATAATCTTATAATGAATATTAGGTTAACTGTGAGGTTCCTACTTTAGAGTTCAGAGTAGAATGAGAGTATATATTATACTAACCGTTGCTGCGGGCAGTTCCAAAGATTAAAATCTTTATATCTGCCTGAACAATGGTATAGCCATCATTTATTATTACTATTTATTTATTTTTATCATTTATTTGAGAGTAAATAAATAACTAAAAGTAAATTTGTGAGGCTTTACCGACAGCCAAAAGTTTGGTCAGATTTTTTTTCAAAAATTGCAATGACCCAGATCATTCACAATTTTTTTGGACTCTACTCAACTAAGATAAATTTTCTTGTGCTGGAGTCAGGGTAGATGGCTGTAATAAAACTTTAAAAACTGTATGACTACGTGCGGATTCAAACCAGCGACCGCTGGGTCAACAGTCAAACGCCTTAGCCAATAGCCTTAGTACTAGACTACCACAATATAACATGACTTTATTTATTTTAATTTATTACATGGTTTTGCCCATAATCCTGATATCCTATATTTTTCTACTTTTAAATTTATATTCCCGATGTCTACCAACGTGTTCGCCATCGCAGTCACAACCAACTGCGAACTTACCAGCTGTGAATTAATCAATTCATTAAACTTTATTGGCCTACAAAAATCATTTGTAATTTATTGAGTAACTGTACAAAATAAATAATATAGGTTTTTTTTTTGAAAAAGAATAAGAAGTTAAAAGTTAATTTTAAAAAAAATAATATAAAAAACAACTGTCAATGACAACAACAATTATTAATGTAAGCTCAGTTGTCAATTTCAACCATTATGTTGTTGTACATGTATTATGCTGACTTTGTATTATGTATTATGCTATACAGATGATCTTTTTACGGCTGCGATGTATTGCTAAAAAGCTAATAAACCTACATACACAAGAAATTTGAAATGAACAGGTAGCGCTTGGCAGAAATGTATAAAGTGTAATGTCGTATTTGTAAATAGACAAATGCATCTGAGTTACATCTACATCGTAATTCAACATTAGAAAATAATTAAATAAGTAATAACTACAATATAATATATAGCAAAATAGGGTTAAACTCATCATATGAAAACTGTGATTAGGTTGAGGGTAATGTAAATGAAGGATGTGTGCTGGAGTTTGGGGAGATTAGAGCCCGCGACGACTCGGACAGTCGGACTAGATTAGATATCCTTTTATATATCGAACAGGAATCAACTAACCTTAAACACAAGATCATCACGATTGAAAAATTAAATATATGCGTGTATTTTGATAGTATTTCCCAAATAATATTTAATCGAAACATCGTAACATACTGCTTTTAATCATGCCAATGTCGACCTTAAGGCGCCACCAGTCCCTAAAACGTGTTTTGTAACGTATTTTGGTGCATTTTGTTGAAGTTATTCCCAACAAATGGCTAAAACTAAAAATACCACAATATTCTACATATATTAATTTAGTACTTTGCTTAAAAAAAAACGAAATACACCTTATTATAGAAATGAAAATAAATAAATAAGAAAGTGTTGTTTTTTTCTTGCAACGATTTTCTTTTAAGTTGTGTAAGTGACGCGAACCTAATTTTTCTTTCTAAAGATAGACAATATAATAATCTAGGACATTACTTAAAAAAAACACTTTTTTCAAATGATAATAATTATTTAAATACAAAAAACATGTTTCATCGATTCCAAATGTAACGAATTCGCGGTCGGCGAGTATATCCGTCTCTTTTCTACACGTCAATGTTCGAATAAAGCCTACTCTTTCTAATCTCAAGGACAAATGCGTCCCGGGGCGCCTTAACTCCTTAGCCCTAAAAGTGTTGATCGATAGTTGCCGCGGTGTGCGTGCGACTGATGATTTACGGCCTCGTCGAAATATATTATGTCTAAATTTAGTAAGTTTTAATTATCTCTTAAATAAGAATAAAAGTGTGGTTTATCTAAAAACTACATAATTATTTTGTCTACAATATGCACTATTTTTCGGGTAAATGTATGCTGTGTTATCTATCGAACGCGAAGCGAAAAATAAAAGTGAACACATTTTTTTTATTTAATTTATATTTCAAAAACGAAAACCAATTTCAAATATCAGCCTCCAAGAAGTACAAAACCAGTCTTCGATGTGCATAATACTATAAAACGGTCGTCTAAATACTTAGCGGTTGAGGATGTGGATTTTTTAAAGATTGTCTAATGTTCCTAGCTGATTAAACATAAGAGTATGTTAAATCACATACAAACGCCATAATGTCAGTTTTACGATAATTGAAACTTGCGGTAGGTATCTACAGAAGAGATAGATGAACAGTTGACTAATTGACGCGAGCGTCTTTCCCGAGCCTGCCAATGTGACACCATATAATCAATGGTGACACCTTCACGCAGTATTTCCATTGATACTGTAATGCCGTACGGTGATTCAATTCATTTTATTTAGATAATACGGCAGCATTATCATTGCCGTATCAAAAAATACGGCAATTACAGCTACACAAGTTTAATGTTTTCCAAACAAATAGTACGATATAAGGCAGTTCTGGATCTTTTTATTAATAAATACGGCAATTTCACTACTTTAGACACGGCAATAGCAGCGGCCTTCACGACTACCGCTTTGTTCGCGAGCAGATCATTAACGGTTTAGTCAGAAAATCATTACATAATTGATACTAATTTATGTTTGCACGATTTCACAATACAAGAAGGATTTTCTTTAGGTTTAATGACGTTCATAAGCTAGCAGTATGAATGAAACAACTCTGGACAACAAGATTCGCGCGGAGACCTACTAAATTCCGACCTACTCGTCGGTCGAACGAACCACGAGCAACAAACTACTCGACATAGGAAGTGTTCAAAAGTGAAACGGGCGTTGCCGCTGTCATTAACTCGTTTGAGAATGTCATTAGCGCATTAAAAAACACAATTAGAGCCAGTAATGGCAGACACTCGCGGGAAGTATGAGGCATGTGCTAGTAACTACTCAAAGATCGCCGTATAATCGTTCCATAACCATATAACTTAATATAACTCCATTACTTATACACGGGACGCAGCCCGGCCAATTCGCCACACAAACATTGTGGTGCTTTTTATAGAAAAAAAATAATTCTGGGTATTGTTATATCTCATAATTATCCAAACATATAGAATGAAACAAGAATGGCTATGACGACCTGTAGCTATCATATATCACTACAGACTGCAGACGTCATTAACGGCATCTTCTCCGCAGACGTAATGAGCTGTTTCATTTCCTATCTCCACTGTAAAATGGCTTACAGGCGGCTGAAACTAAATCGTGTTTCTTTTTTTAAAGTAGGAATGCTGACTGAGAGGTCGAGTTCCGCAGGTGCGTGTTAGAGATGGAATCCGAAGCGACCTCGGTAATGCCACCCGCAGGGTTGTAAAGCTTGTTCTACATAGGTTAGGTAAGTTATAATTTTATAAAATATAAAAGAGATAATACATAAGATAAGCAGGTAACAAATTTTGTAAAAACTTCAAGTCACAAAATGTAACCGTCACAAAAGACGCGAGACGGCCGGGCGCCCGAACGAGTGCTGCAGTCAAAGCGACCTTTGGGACTATACAGAATGAACTTTTTCTCATGCACTTCCTTAACGAAATTATTCTACACATCCAACCGGACAACTTTCACTTTACCGTTTTTCAATGTATCGAAACAAAGTAGGCAAAATAAGCAATAGAAAAAATCCTAGAAACATTTAAATGCTTAGTCACTTTACTTTACCTCCTACTCTTGCGAGGTGTATGGGGAAGGGCGACGGGGTGCATTATACGGATACCCCCTGTACAACACGGCGCGGTAAACCAAACGTTGTACCCATTAATTTGGTATATTTGTTTTTTGTACGGATAAAATATATCATAATTTGGAAAAGTTGTAGAGGTTTAAAGTGTAGATAAAGGATGCGCACGAGAAAAGTTCATCCCGTACAATCAAACTAATATTAGCGACGATAAGATATTTTTGTGAAAATATGCGTACAAAAAATATGAGAGCATAAAATGTCCGTCACTAAGAGTATTGATGTTTTTTGTCTAACATTTAAAATCATACAGAGTTTTAAAAGGATGATAAAATGGATTTTAATAAACAACAGCTGATGCTCACAGAGAAATAGTTTCATTTCGAGAAAATAAAATATTCGGCACGAAACCCTCGGTGCTCAACTTTACAAGCCGATTTTCCGTGGAGAAACAAAGCGAAAATGCAAATATACATTTCTCCGCTTATCATAACCACAGAACTGTGACAGATGTATAGGGAAGCGTGTATGTATAATTAATTGTGTTGCCACGGTGTAAGGTCGAGTCAAAAGGGCATAGGTACTACATAAATTGATACGTCAGTTCTCTGTTAAAATTATTTACCATATAAGAAGAGCCAATCAGTACGGAGATCTTTCCAAGGTACCAAAATTCAAACAACCTCCGGGATCATATTAGAGATATAAATAATTTGAAGATATTAAATATAAAAAAAAAAAAAGGCTAATGATAAAGAACGACAGTCAGTTAAATTAAATCCAATGTTTTTACGAGTGTATTTTAGAAGTAATGTAGGTCGCTAGAATAAAAACAATGTAATTATAAATCGTACTTAATAAATAATCATATCATTACGCTCAATATATAGGCAATTGAAGGTTTTTAACACTACCTTCCTTAGTACAGACACAGTCTAGTAAAGAAGGATGGGAGCGAAATGTAGCTTCACTGCGTATTATTTGCATCACATTGTGGTTTTAAAATAAATAAGAACTAAGCAATATGTACTTAACATGAGCAAAAGCGTAGGCTACTTTGAAACAGGTAGTAGCCTAGTAAGTAATAAATAAATAAGTTAAGGCGCCCCGGGACGCGTTTGTCCTTGAGATTAGAAAGAGTAGGCTTTATTCGAACATTGACGTGTAGAAAAGAGACGGATATACTCGCCGACCGCGAATTCGTTACATTTGGAATCGATGAAACATGTTTTTTGTATTTAAATAATTATTATCATTTGAAAAAAATGTTTTTTTTAATGTAATGTCCTAGATTATTTTATTGTCTATCTTTAGAACGAAAAATTAGGTTCGCGTCACTTACACAACTTAAAAGAAAATCGTTGCAAGAAAAAAACAACACTTTCTTATTTATTTATTTTCATTACTATAATAAGGTGTATTTCGTTTTTTTTTAAGCAAAGGACTAAATTAATATATATAGAATATTGTAGTATTTTTAGTTTTAGCCATTTGTTGGGAATAACTTCAACAAAATGCACCAAAATACGTTACAAAACACGGTTTAGGGACTGGTGGCGCCTTAAGGATAATATAAGTATGAGAATATTTATTCGCCGCGCGCCTCGTCAACTGACGGGGTTGATTCGTTGGGAGTAAGGCTGCGAGCCGCGGAGTGGGCGAGACGCTCACTTAATTCAATTCCGATCATTGTGATGCAAATTGTACCGCGCGCATCGCTGTCTTGTTCTCTCTCGCTCCGATAAAGCTCGCTCTCTCCTTTTCTCCACAGCTCTATATTGCACGTACCTATCTACCTACCTACCTACCTTCAAGGAAATCGTTTTGAAAAGCTGACTGAGCGACCAATCCCGCAATCTCCCCATCTCGACGAGTTATTGCATATACAATAAAATGTAAATAATCAAAAAGTTTATTAAATTTTAAATCTCAATAGATATGAATAATGACACTTTATATGTCAACAATAGATAAAAATTGTTTTGGGTCAATGTTGTTATTCTGCACAAGTTATGTATATTTTTAAATGAAACCATAAAATTCAATATTGTGTACGGTCAAGTGCAAAATAACCACTCAAAATTTTGGCCAAAATACAATGTTCGCTGGGCGCGCCTCGGGTTGCGACGACCGCAGGCCCCTAGCAAAAACGTCGACGGCGCTTTCGAGGCCCAGGCAACTCGAGCTTGCAGTATTTGGGATGGGTCGCTTAGTTCCTCATCACCGGGCGAGAGAGAGACTGAAAATTTAGGTATATGTATCCTCTGACTGTAGGAATAATTACATAATATATAAATAAGTGTATTTATTTTATTTTATCTTCTTATGGGAAAATACACAGTTATAACAATAACATTAAAACAATTGAGAATTAAACAGATAACAAAACCAATTATGGATTTAATTCGAGAATTAACGTGAAACGTGAAAAAACGTGAAACGTGAAACATTTTAACGTGAAAAAATATCTTATAAAAATAAAACTGATTTAATTGACTCAGTGTGTTTAAATCGTACATGATAAAACGTTATATTAAAGATACGAGTATAATACACCTTTGTCAATTAAAATAACTTAGTGAAACTTACAAAAGAAAAACGAGTTTTTACAAATACCAACTTCCCTTTCCACAATTAAAACGCACCTGATAACGCTCTATTTAGATTTAGGGTCAGGCTACTGCCAATTATGGCATTGTGGTCTATAGACTAGTATCTAAAAAAGAATAGACTTTCTATCTATCCACAATCCACAATCCACATAGGTATTGACATTTCCCAAAGGCGTACGCGTAAAAGCTCACGGCCGGGACTCGCGTGATTTAACAAGGTAATCTGTAATGGGTGGGTGGAAATCAATCGAAACACCTCTCGCCGAGTGAGCCTAGAGGGGTGAGTATGTGTTAGGGATAAATAGAAGACGCATCTTACGCTTTTATTTGAATGAATTTGTGTCGGGTAGTAATGGCAACGTTGGGTTCAACATTTAATAAAAAGGAGTGCCTGTGTCCATTAATCGTTACATAGGGGTAAAAAAAATTATAAAAATATTCTTGTTTTTTTTTTATACGAACGAGCGGCGCTTTGGAGTAAGAAAAATTGACGGAATGAGAATTTGTAGAATTAGATTAAACCGAGATTCGAACGTCAAATACATAAATCGTGTTTATAAAAATATATCCAGCCTCGATTTGTTAAAAAGAATGTTTTTTTTTTGGTTTTATGTTGTGTCTACCCAAGTATACAATTATGTTTATAATTACGCTATCGGATGGCTAGGCGAGACAGTACCTCGGGGCCCCCAAACTCAGAGGGCCCCACGGCTCCCAAAGCGACGTTCGAAAGAGTTATTTAAATATTCTAATTAATTAGAGAATTTTTGACCCCGGTCAACAAACCTCAATCAAGCATGGATTTAACCGAAGTCATTGATACTTTTACGAATACTGAAGCTAGGAAAATATTATAAACTAAATTTTTATTAATAGTTAACATTGTATATAAACCCTTTACTTTTATATACTACGTTTTAGTGCCTAATATACTTATATTATTAACAGTATTCTACTTCATTGTTTTATTTTTTAATTAAATAACTAATAACAAATTATCCAATATAAAGTTAAAATCTAATCTACTACGTTACACATATACTAAGTAAAAAGCTTTGCTTTTTTTATGCCCTACAGTTGGCGATAAAGATCTGATATATTTTTATGTATTTATATTTTTACTTGAATTTAAACAGTTTAGATAGGGTCCCAATTTAAAACTGGGGACCCAATTTAACCCATTTTTGTACAGAGGCCATTGCTACACCACTGTAGGTGGTATGGCAGATAAGATGGTATATAAAAATATGTATGTGTCCATTAAATCTTTTAATGTATTTTTAAATGAAGTTTTTTTTTAGGTTTAAACCCGTAAAATTAATATGATAACATTATACCACATCATTACAAATTAATTTATTGTTTATGTTACTCATAATTATGTTAGGGGTTATATTATGTATTATAGTTTAATTTATGTACTGTAATCATATAAAATTAAGTAATATGTGTAATATAAAACCACCTATATGTTTCTTTTTTGTATGAAAATATTTTTATTTATGTACACTTACATAATATAGTCTTTAGTTATTATTATTATTATTATTAGTTGTAGGTTAATTTTTTTACGTCATCTTAATACGTTACTTGGGTATGAAATGTGTACAAATATGGTATGATGAATGAAACGCCATGATGAATGAAACTGTAACATATAAGTGCTGCACTAAACTAACTTTCGAGGCGGTTGCGGTTGTGCAGTGTCACTCATACGGCTTACTGTAAGTCAGCGTAAGTGACTTACACGGTACACCACTCTCACACTCAAGACTATATGTAACGTTTTACGACGAAGTCTCCAAAATACGGTAATTTCTCTCTTTTTTTCCTCGGTGCGGACGGTTTGTAAAATTGAAACCGTCCGTACAAAATACGGACCTATTGAAAGTAGGTTTTATGACTCACCGGTCGGATAGCGTCTGGAGAAGATATCGCGCTTGTACTATAGAGTGATTATCCGACGGTTAATTGCAAGTTTATCGAAATATTTGTGCAGAACCCTAAATAGTTACGATATTTATTTTCCAGCATTTTAATTAACAAGACCTTCATGAAATATTGATTTTAAGTTTGTTATAATATAATATCTCTATGTGCCAACGCTTTTTAGCGCGAGCGGTTCCATTAGTGTATTCTTAGATTATTGCGTTTATACGATAATAAAACGGTAAATATCTTAAAATTATCGTAAATTCTACCCACCGACCATCTCCTTCGCGATTAAAGATATTCAAGCATGGCTATCGGATAAGTTGCTTGTCGTAGACATGCTGACACATCATTCTTCATTTTTATTGTCTTTTAAATTATGCGCATAAATTTAATGAACTCCGCGTTTGAGTAAAATCAATCAGAAATTGGCAATGAAATGCTTTTACGATCATAAAGTACATACACACCTTTAGGTGTTTGTTATTTTTATCATAATATTTAGTAATATATACTCTAAATTTTAAATCCTAATTTATCTAGGTGAGAGTGAAAAGTTTTCATAAAATACAGGCCTGTATTTAAACCAGCCTGCATTACCTCAAGCGATGCAACTATCTGTGCGTTCAATATTAACTTTTCTTTGAACATTCTGGCAATCTTATAATCCGAATTTTCCAAATGTCAGACTGTCAAACTTTTATATAAGTAATGTAAACTTGCGGCGAACGCCTATTTTAAACTATATATATATATATATATATATATATATATATATATATATATATATGTATATAGTTTATAATAAGCAATAAATTATCTTAACTTTAAAACCTATCTTAAGAGGTGATAAATGATAAACTGGGTTTGAGCCAATAAACGGAAAAATATGAATAATTTATGATTAAGATGAATAAAATGGGCAATTTGTTAACAGTGTTGGTTTATCATTTTGTAGACAGAGAGAAAAAAACAATATTACGGTGCTGTCGGCCCCTATTCATTATAATTATATAAGAATATGTTCCGAAGATTTTATGCTTTTGATTCTAAATGACTCATATGCGGGTAAAAAAACTACTTAATATCATTTTATTATTATCGAGACGGTGTGTTATGAAACTAGAATTCTGTAGGTATGATAAATTGGCGATATCTCTAGTGCCCAATGTCCGTGTGGCATGACTTTAACGGCTACTATTGGTTTAGACGGCGCCAGCGCGTCATTGCTTGATGAGATGGCCACGGAAATGCCAGTTGATGATATTAAGACATACACACGTCTAGTTTCCGTAAGGAAAAAAAACTACTTAATATGATAATTCGTTCCGAGTCACTTCCAAAAATTTTAAACCACTAATATGAAATGAATTTGATTAATTAAATTTTTAAACAAACAAAAATCAATTATTTCTTTATTTACTCAGCGAATTAACTAATAACTTCACTGACGACAAACCGAAGCAGTGATCAAGTTTAAACTCGATGTATTTTCGGGAGCCGAGCATTTCTCGAATCACAAGTCCTCTGACCCGGCAATCTGCTGACACCAGAGGGCACGGGGTAATAACGAGGAACATCATTGACTGACCTGGTTCAACCCGTACCTAGGTACCTATTCGTGTATTGTTACGTACTGGTTGTGATTCAATGAAAAAAAACCATCTTTATGGAAAGCAATTAGGTGTATTTAGCAACAACATTTGCTCTTTTCTCCCGCGTATTATGGAGCGTTTTAAAATAAAGAAGTTCTTAAAAAAAGTATTGAGAAAAAAATATATTTTAATAATAAATGATAAAATTGACAACTTGAAAATGTTGTTTTGTGTTTATGGTTTATAAACCATTAAATAATGTAAATCTTTTCAGCCGTAAACAGATTTTACCTTTATATACGGTAGATACATAGATTAGGGGGAACTAACATAACACAGTGTCACGAATATTGCTAATGTATTTTGCTTATTTAAGAAGAACAGACAAGATGGCTCGTAAGTTGTTGGCTTAACGGGCCCACCTTTTTCAGCGTTAAATGAGGACTTCAGTTTGTTAGGCGTTAGGTTTAAACCAAGCCTTATATATTGGGCCTTCGGAGCTCATCTTCCAAGAACTTGGAGTGGACACCGCGTTGCAAAACATGCACGCGGTGTCTTGAATCAACCGTTTAAATTTTAGCTCATATTTACCCTCTTTGCTTAAAGTAACTTTGCTCAAAGGACCATGTTTAACACGTGAAAACAAGTCAACCAAAATTACCTAGTGAAGCTCGACAGGCTGACGCTGTGTTTTATTGTATAGAAATGCATATTTATAAACAATTTTAAGGTAAAAACAATGTGTTTTTTTATGTAACAACAATTTTATCGAATAGGTAAATGATTGTGAATGAAATCGATTGTCCCCTGATTGTGACGGCTACTAAAAATCTTGGCTACTTTCGAAGAGGCATATAAAAGAGGAAGTGAACTTATTAAAAATTACATGCAATTTTTAGCCCTCTGAAAAATATATATATTTTTAAAATTTCACGGGTTATGTTTTTCAAATGATACAAGTCTATATATGTTTTGTCTCGTTTCGGTGTGTGCCAGTCATACATAGTATATATTATAATTTGTAATGTGATTCCGAGCTCTAGTTCTTCTACGTAAATTTAAAATCAGTGGTAGTAATTTACGAGAAGCCGGTAAAAAACAGACAGAAGTCCTAACAAGAGAACGAGATGGGTATTTATTTATTTATTTATCGTTTATTCGGAAAACCAATATGAAAAAATGGTACATACAATTGTTTGTAAAATTAACTGATGACAGGTTTTCGCAAAGTACAGAGATACATATAAAGATTAAAATTAATTTAAATTACACTCGCATTAGCACTCTAAATACAGAAATATATATATATATATATATATTAATATATATTATTTTGAAATATGGTATGTTTTAGAAATAGTCAGAGGCCAAAGAAAAGAAACTTAAAATGATGTCCAAAGATTACTATTTTATTTATTTTTTTTTTGTATTGCTAATTTAGTTCATTTTTTGCATTTAAGGTTTTTCGCAACTCGCAATGAAAAGGATATTTGTTTAATAGAAATTATATCTGTCGAGGAGAATAAGTCATCGTATTGCCGACACATTCGAGCGACCGCAGTGTTAGCGTTTGTTTTGTTTTGTAAAGCGAAACAAAAATTAATAAAAATGCACATTTACCAATTCAAGGTGTCCACAAGAAATATTTCACTAAATAATAACATAAATAACCCCTAATTTTTTTTTTTTTTTTGTTATGGAATATAAATTGGCCGATGAGTATAATAAATCTATAGCCTTCCTAACTAGGTAATAGTTACCTGTTCTAAGGAAGGTTATATATGAAGTGATACAGTGCATAGCAGAGACCAGCGCAAAACCCTGAGAAAAATATAAAAATAATAAGGTACAAATATACACACTGATATACACACCCACACACACATACACACATGAATACAATTTAAATGTTTACTCAAGAATACTTAATATATGAAAAAATAAAATAAATTAATGAAACAATTAAAAAATAACAAAAAATGAATAAACAATTATTAAATATATAGGTAAATAAATATTCGACATAAATAAATAAATATTCAATATAAAAATAGTGTTATACTACATATAGTATAGAAACATATCTTATAGTGATATATATATATATATATACATTGGGTATAAACATATTGGTATGACATATCTAAGTAAGCATATCTTTTTTTTGATTTTTTTTTTATACATTCTAGGTAACTAAAATAATATTTTTTACTTAGTAGCTAAAGTCGCATAAATTACAGTCTTATTAAATTTTATCTAAACAACTATTTCAGAAATTAATTTCTCAGCAGCATCTCTACCCAAAGAGATTAACCATTTTAAGATAGATTTAGCGAGGCAAGCTTTAGTTTTAGCATCCCTTATTTCATCGCTTATCTGGTTATATATTTTTGGGCCCAGAAAAATGAGATGTCTCTGTCCAAAAGATGTTTTCATTATTGGTGCCACTAAGTGACCTCTATCGTTCGATCTTGTCTTCAAAGCTTTAGTGCACTGTATATTACTAATTTTATTTTGCCAAACATGTATGACTACTTTTTTAATAAAAGATTGTCTAATATCTAGCACCCTGTAACTTGAGAAATTATACTTAAGGATGAGAGCGTGTTTGAGTGTGAGGGTGTGTGTACGAGCGCGACCTATAGGCAAATAAGTATAGTGAGATGTATGCTTAAATGTTATCAGTATTCATGATCCTTAGCGGACAATGACATAATTTACAGGATCTCTTATTGAGGACTTGACATGACCGATATATCCAGCAGTGGTTTTCATAACGCAAACGATATGGAATAATTAGACGTGTGTGTCGGGCAGGAATATTAAAATTAATACCTGCCAGTAGATCAGGTCGGCAGTCTTTTTTTTTTCAAATGTTATGCAACTTTACGGATCGAGCATAATTTGCATTCTGCTTATTAGACTGAAAATGTATATATCTCGCGAAATTCACCTGTTATTTTCAATTAATATTTCCTACCGTTGAATCTCTTCCAGCCCGTCGAGTTCGTTGGCCAAATTAATTGGTCGAAATGCGCGTCGGATTTTCAATTTGTATTCTGTCGCCCGCGCGGTATAGTGTTAGATCGGACGGACGCGGCGGGGGTCCAGGGGTCCAGGGGTCCAGGGGTCCAGGGGTCCAGCCGAGGCATTTGGGTAAAGCATGTCTTGCCCGACACTCTCCATTATATATTTCAGATTATTAACATTTAAACTTTCTACAACTGCAGAATGGTTACTTCAAACAGCGACAGAGTTTAGCGTCTTGAACAGATATAGATTCTGAAGAACTTTTTGATGTAAAATTTCTTCAGAAATTTTTTCCTAGGCAGTAAAATGGACCCTAATACGACACCCTCATTCGGAGATTTTCTTCTTATAGACGCGCGGAAAGATTGTTGAATGTAGATTGTATGGGGGAATCATATTGAAATATAGATTAATATGTTACCGTTAATGTCCGATAGACGACAATTTGCAAATTAACAAGATAGTCTGCAGATTAGCGGATGCGAAATTATATTATATATTAGTGTTGAGGCCTCTCACTTGACAGATGAAGTAGCATTTTATATTTTTCTCTTTCCTGGCGCTTCGTGTGTTTTACATTTTGAAAGCGTTAAAAAGTCAAGGAAGATCTATAAAGACAAGCAAAGAAAATGGTAATGGTTTCGGTTTTAACGTACTTGCATAGTTAATTTGTACAGTAACTAGATATTCTGCGTTTTAACTATTTCACGGACATTAACGGTAACATATTACGCAGTTGATGACAAAGTTAATCAACTCCCTAAAAGAAGTTTTACTTGTTTGTTAGTGTAGTAGTTTGTTACAAGTAAGCCGTAAAGCATATTCATATACTTTACATATGCGCCATAAATTTATTTTTTGTTATTCTTTTGATGGTATTTTTTTACACTAGTGTTTTACTAGATTTTTCTACCGAAAGTGCAGTATTATTTATTTTTTTTGACTTTTACTGTAATAACAATAATAATTTTATTTATAATTTATTACAATAAAATAAAATTGTTTTTCTAAGAAAGGACAAAAATAATTACATATTGTAATTGATTATTTTAAGATAATCTTCGGCTCCTGATCGAAAAAAAACTGTTTTTAATTAGCTACTATAAATGTGAACAATTTGAAAACGTTATTTTAAAATACATCCATTAGTATTTGTCATCCGATTTTGGTGTTAGTAAAGGAAGATACTCGGATAAAATGTTGAAATTCATTTATCTATTGTCAGATTATAATCAGTAATTTATTTACGTAAGGTGGGGCTTTGTAAATAATAATTGTTTTATGTTAGCAATATTGTCGTTAATCAGCAACCTCTAACTAAGGCAATGAAAACTAAAAAAATATATAGGAAAATATCCACATTGAATTATACAAAAAAAAATAGAATCAAAAACACAATGAAAAGTAGGAGTGTCAGGACTTATAGTTAAGATGTGTAAACATCAACGTTCGTCTGCGAATGTAATGAAAGGATAAAAATATTTAAATGAAATGAAATATAAATTATTATTTCATTTATTTTTTTAATTTATATATAATATTAAGTCAATATTCTACGCGTTACCGAGGATAATTTCGTTAGCATGTTACTGCATTTGTCTTTTTCCAATAATGTCAATACGAGTATTTAACATGGCCTCCTATAACTTAAAATATAATGATATACTCTCAGTAAGATTGTAAATTAACCCACCTTCTTAACATAACGCCGTATTTTCCGGTGAATCACAAAATATTCTACTTTAAATTATTTTGCAATAGGTTTTTTTAAGTTTAATTTATTAATTATTTTAATACGAAGAACCAACATAACAATAAAATGTTATATTCGCATCACATACTGTTTGTTTCTAAATGGATACGAATATAAAGTTCGATAAGTTATATTGTATTGTTATTTCTTAATCTATTAAATAAATTATATCTGTTTTTCTCAATAGAGACTAGGTTACATTACATTAATCTAAATCTACATACGTATATATCTACCTAACCGAACCTAACCTTAAAATTGCAAATTCTATCGAGGTTTGTTGTGTTATATTGTGGTAAAGAGTAACATGTGTACTCGTATAATAGAGTTTTGTGTGTGTTATACAATATAACTAAAAACTATTTTTAATTTATTTTTCTCACCGCTAATAACTGTACAGTAAGATTGCTACACCGGGTCAAATCGACCGCTATCGTTACGTAAGTATCGTGTATGTTACATAGCTTCCTTGTGTTTCGACTTAAGACGACCTTACAGGTTGCTCAAAAAAATAATCAGTTTTTTTTACCACCTCATGGTGCGTAAGTTGCATAAATTTAAGTACCTATATCGGAAAAGCCGTCTCGGTACCACTGGAACCGTGTCCGGTGCTACTTTATAGGGCCTGCTACGCAGTTCGGTTTGAACCGCAGCACATTAGCCTAATTAATTATAAAGCATTGAAAGTTAAAGCTTACTCTTAAAAGCTCTCCCAAGTTGAGTGTTTTGCCTTTCTCACAAAATATGATAATCTTACTGCTAAATACGCGAAAATGTCAAGCGTGAGTGTCAACGATAGACTAAAATGCTAAAAACAAAGTTTTTGAAAAGAAGTAAAAATTCACGTATCATTTAATAAAAGTATAGGAAATAAGAAAAACATAACCAACTATTAATTATGTAATACATATTTTTTGTCAATTAAAATAAGTGTGCAAGGGTTGGCTAATAATTCCACAATTATTGTGGTTCGTTACGCAGAAAAACAAACATGAGCCATTGAATCTTTGTTATTATTTATTTTTGATATATTTTTATTATTTGTTTTTGTTATTTTTGTTATGTTTGTTGAAATTGTTGTTGTTGTTTGTTTTTTGTTTGTTTTTGTTTTTTGTTGTTGTTTGTTTGTTGTTTTTAATGTTTGTTGTTTTACAGTACAGAAAAGTTTTTACTTATATGCAATGAGACTGTTGGTGTTACTTTCGGAGTTGTAACCCTGTAGGGTTTTAAATTTATATAAAAGAGAATGTCTCATTTAATTATTTATTAAATGTATCATTTATCGTTTAAGAAGTAGTCCGCTGGTAAGCGCATCACCAGAAAACGGCTGAACCAATTTAGCTATATTTTTTTTAAACGTTCATAATAGTTGGAATAAGGTTTTTAAGGGAAAAAATGGAAAAGTTGACAACAATTTATAAAATACAAAAGTATGTATTTGTCAGTCACGTCAACATTAATTTTTACTGTCATCTACTACACTGTAAATCATTAATTTAGAGATGAGGGAGATTCCGGATGCTGCAGGAACGAGTTGTTGCGCGCCGAAGGCACCGTTGAAACCGCCTGCGGGGCCTAAATTCAGCCCCGGGGCGAAGCCCGGGGTTAAACAGATGGTATTATTTTAAATAAATCCAATTATTACATCAAATAGTAATATGTTGTTAAAAAGAAATAAAATAATATAAATAGATTAAAGAATAACCATCTCACCCATATTTTACATATTGTCTATACTTTAAAACAACAAACTCAAGGGTAGATAAGGTTTTCTATCTACTGACGTAGTTTAACGTAATCACCATTTATAAATAATATTTTTCGTGCGCTAATACGTATTTGGTAATGTTTGTTATTATTGCATATATGCGAAATCAGGTGAAGATTTATTGTTTCTGGAACGTATTGGAATACTATAAAACAGCATTTACGCTATATAGATAATGCAATAAATCCATGTACTATTTGTAAATATATTTTAGCCTCATTTTGCAATTTCACGGTTGAGTGTCAGTGGGTTACATGTGTCCAGGTCACATTTTACAACATACAAGCTGTTTAACCCAGAGAGGAACGTGCCCGATGGCTGAGACGTCTGGAAGGCGCCAAGTGTCAAAGAGACGAATCGACTGGTGCCGAGGCGCTAAGTGACTTAGATCTAACTGATAAGCCTCGTTCGACCCTTTGACCTGAATGGACCTAACTTTAATTTGTTACTAACAATGACCATGCCAGAAACATGTGATATTTGGTAACACCTGCCCCGCTTGATTTTCTTGAACGTAACATTGGTCTCTCACTAACTGCGTGCGAGTAACGTAGGGTAAATACACAGTAATGCGGTTAGGCTTTGTTTATCTATTTTCATACTACTAAAAAAAATTTAAGAGTATGACAAAAGTGTCGAACTTTTCCTGAGGACGGGTTATATGATGATCTTCGATACGTCGCGATTAGTTCTTGTAAAAATCCGTAAAATGATATGTAGACGACCGAGAAGGTTTAAAATCACTTACCATAACCAAGAGTGGAAACACACAATACAGGTTCCCATACTAAAGTAAGCAAATCCCATAAAATACAACGAACTATAGAAGAATCACAATTTGCAACAGAGGTTATAGGTAGAAGGATGAAGCACAATATTTGTTCTCTTACCAATCCGTCTTCTTAAAAAACGATCTGCGGAAGACCACATTTTCACATGAAGAATGGAGAGCAACAAATATGATATATGCCCTTCCATAATCATCATGTTATGGTAAACAGAGAGAAGAAAACTCTAAGAACAAAAGAGTAATACAAGGCTGTCAACTATATCTGAGATTATTCACACTTCTACTAGATGAGGTACTTAGGAGTTAGAAGAACGTAATATTACAAGATTGAACCAGGAAAATTACATAACACTTCCATTAATTTTGGCATAAGTAAACTAGTTGTTAATAATAGCAAGACCATTGGATAATTTAGAGGAGATCTACAAAGATGCTAAGCCATTGTTGTGATTAGTACTCGTAGGATTTTTTTTTTGCGGGAAGTTTCCTATCATCGTAAAAAAAATGGCTGTATACATCTTATCTCTCTCGCTACCTTCAGTTCCATAACAACAACACACAACAGTTAAAAACAATACACGATAGACAATATGGAACTGAAGGCAGCGAGAGAAATCAGATATATACAGCCATTTTTTTACGGTGATAGGAAACTTCCCGCAAAAAAAAATCACAAGCTACCAAGGAAATTAAAAGCAGTAGCACTCACAAAAGCGAACAGATCAAAATTAAAGAGATGCTGAAAATGCAGCACAAGCGAAATGTTAACAATCCAAAAAGAAAGAAAATACCATAAATACTAAAGTTAAAAACAATAATTAAAAGGATAAGATCCCACGAGTATTCTACTACCATCAAATCAAACCACTTACTAAGGGCAACCAGAGAAATAAAAGATATAAATTGGAATTTGAATCTAAAATAAGTGGAGGTATATTAAATTAAAGATTATATAAACACTTACACATAGGAAACTATACTGTATTTGGAACTATTGCACATGTGAGATGGCAAAGGTTCAAAAGCATTGCATTGAGGATGTGATTGGTGTCTTCGAAGACAAACGTAAAGAAGGTAAGTTCAGCTTTTACCGGTCGGTACTTACCTATATTGAAGCAAATAATGACGGCGCACAAGAAAGAGACGGAAGAGGTAAGGCCGAGGCGATCGACCTCAGCCGGCGGCAGGCGGTGTCCGTGCCCGGCGATTGGACGGACACTTTCCAACCAAAACAACGCAACGCATGCACTAAACGACATTCGACAGTCGATTATACCGTTACGCCGGCGACATGCGACCTACAAGAGCGGCGCATCGCGTTCGTACTAAATAATACAACAAACTAAAATATTATCTTATATCGGTGTGCAACAAGAACGCCACAAAAAAGTATAAATTTTAAGTACTTGCTCGGATATTTTATGCACGGCAAAAAGTTAACCTTAGAACAGCTAAACATGCTACTCCCTCGATATTACCCAACATTGAAATTTAACATTTTATGGTGCCTAATTATTGGTGCTATAGTCTTTTTTCTATTTTTTTTTTAGTAAGTAATTATATAAGTTACTAACAGAATACATTTATCAGATTAATTATTCTTAACTTATTTATTTTAATATGAAATGTGTATACACTAGCTATATTTTCATGTTATATATATATCAGTATCATTTCAATCCTTGTTTATTTTACTTGTCATGTTAACTTTTAAGATTACGCTAATGTTTATTTTCTGTTATTTATACCATACTGTAAATATGTGTAATAATGCTGATGCTTTGCGAAATTGTAGCTTCGAACCCTCCAAAAACTTAAGTTAATTTTGACCAAATAAAATGATCATCATCGCTATGAAGAGATATTTTAATATTTAATCTTTCGTATATCACCAAACGTGCATATGTAGTTTTGTTTGGTATATTAGGTGAATTTTAGGGTTTTTAGCACATTTTCGGATGTGCACGCATGATTTGATAAGTTATAAACACAAGGTACCGAATAATACTTCATCTTATGCTTACCCTAAGAGTCTACCCGGGAGTCTATGGTCAATTGCTATATTAGGCTCTGGTAGGACACAAATTACTTATATATTTGTGTTTATATAAACACATAATTCTGATATATACCGGAATTTATGTGTATTTTTTACAAAATATTTACAATAATCGATTTTCATTAAAGCACAAAAATATGTCGAACAATTATTTTAACTACGACAAGACCAATCAAATTAAATGACACACTATAAATATCAATTATAACGATCTATTTGAGCATCCATAAATTGCGTTTTTTTGATAGGTTTTAGTAAGTATCTATTACGACGAGTAAAGGTATGATTTTTTCATATATGATGTTAAAATCAATGCAAACGGACAAATCAACAAAAAGTTTGTATATTTATTTATTTACATGCAATGTGGAAATTTCAATAAAAACTCGCGATGATTTCCGTCTTGTTGGCTTACGATATAAAATAATAGATTTAGCGTTTGTTTATGAAGAGTAGATATCCATAGATTGTGACACACACATAGTGGGTTGGTGGGTTGGTGGGTTGGTTACCAGCGCACGAGAATTGCACAACTGCCAAACTGACTCGCGAACTCGACGGGCAGATCACAGTCACGGGCTGCGACGGCACAGAACTTCACTTTCGAACTGAGTCGAGAGCGCGCTATGACACAACCGCTCCAGGCCGACGCTCACTATAGCGCCACAACACAGCACAGCATAACACCAATATAAATAGAGGCGACCAAACTGCAACGGGATTGTTGACGGGATACGAGCGCGCGCAGTGGCGAGTTGGATCGCGCGCGAACGGTCAAACGGCGCCGACGGGGCAACGCCACTGACGGCGACGGCGACGGCGACGGCGACGGAGAGTGCCAAAAGCGCGGGCGGCAGGTTCTCGGTTCTCACAGTTCGAGACGAACGGCCGCGGCGCTGCCAGCTGCACGTCATGCTATTTATTTATTTATTAAACGGTTAAGTATACAGTGCAAAGAGTTAATTATAAGGCCAATTCAAACTTATACAATAATATTTAAAACTTTGTTGAGCTTAACTATATTTTAGAAGATATGTGGTGAGTGTATGTATGAACATCGTATAGATAAATTAATGTTTAATTTTGAATCAAGCTGGCATGAAATAGTTCGGATTTTTTGATAGAAACTCGCCCCGATTTAGGTCAAGTACATCGACCTCGCTGAATTTGGTGCTGTAGGTATCGAGTAAACGGTACAGAACAGAGTTTCTGGCATTGCGCCTTGGCACCTGGAACAGAGCAGACGCGCGCGTGGCCTGAGAAGGCACTCGCAGGTTGATATCGGGTTGATATACCAGATATGGACTATCTATTATGTTATGTAAGATCGTGAAGAGTTTAATAATTTTACTGTATTATATTGTGATGCAAAATATTCTACCGTACTAGCCTGACGTCTGTTCTAAGGCAGACACATGGTTATTTGATATAAAATTCTCTGTAGCCACATCGAAAATATTTAAAAAAAATATATGTTAATCTATAAATTAATACGTGAAGGGAAAACTTCGGATGCCTTTTTAAGCATATTGCGCGCACGGAGGATTGTGAGATTTGGCATACTTAAAGTTTATATGAAGAAGGAATACAGAAAGCTAAAAAATAACTATAATAATATGTGGTACAAATACATTAAATTTTATAAAATAAAACATTGTTTAAGTTCATAGGTACTCATTTGACAGATAGTGAATTTTATGTCATTTCAAAAATTCCTTTTTCAATAATCTGTCAATGTCAATGTAGTAATGCCAAGGCAAAAAATCGTAATTTTTAAGTTTTAATAAAGTGGGTACATTTTATTATTTAAATTAAACCCTGTTCAATCTTAATTTCATTTTACATGCTACATTTTTTAATATCTTTATTTTAATTTTTTTACTTTCCGGGAAGCCTTTACATATACCACTGACGGGTTTGAGAGAGAGACAAAGAAGAAGGAAAATCGAAGTCAGTTTAGGTGGAAAAACTGCATTCACTTCATATTGTCATAAGGATAAAGCAATATTATCGGCCTTATGTAAGTGAACGGACGGACTTACAAAATTTTTAAAAAATATATGCAATGATTATAGAGATATACTCACCTCATTATAGACGAATAAGAACCTTAATAACGCTTAAACTTAAAAAAAAAATATACAGCCGTATTTTGACCACTCGGCGACTACCAGTATGAACAAATATGCATATACTCGTATTATACAGGTGTCCCATGACCATTCTCTAAAACCTAACGAGTTTTTTGTGTGTCTCTACAAGAAAGAAAATAATTCATGTTTTTTTTTTTAAATCGCTGGTGTAAATAACAATTTTTAAAAGCCGTTTAATGACCGGTATTAGTTTTCTATTATTCGCTATTAGTTTTTTTACTACAAATTTGGTAACATAGGGCTTGCAAGATGCTACAGTTTAAGTACAAAATAATAACTTTTTATACGTTGTTTAATCATTACTCACATATTTATAAAAAAATATATCCCAGCAAACAGAATTTAATGAGCTTTATATAGGATGATGATTTTAGAGGCGTGGTTTTCAAGAAGAGATAAAACGCATATAATTTGATGTTATGGCTAAGAATTTAGTTTTATTATAAAGATAAGGGTTTGCCATTATGTTTTAAAAATGATTTCAGGTAAGTGGCCGCCGCGGCTGACTCGAACAAATTCCAGCCGAGAGGACCAATTTTCAACCACTTTTTGCAGTAATAACGCGCCGAATATTCTCTTCCAAGGCGTTAATCGTGTCCGGCTTATCTGCGTAGACAAGCGACTTCACATAACCCCACAAAAAATAGTCCAGCGGTGTTAAATCGCACGATCTTGGAGGCCACTCCACAGGCCCACGACGCGATTTTTACTTTATTTTAGAGTGATTTAAAAAAAATTTAGAGTGTTTTTTTCTAAATTTGCACTATTTGCAAACGTTGTTCAGGAGTAAGTCTATTCATTATGAAATGGCAAACCAAACTGAGCATAAATCAAGTGACAGCTGTCAAAAACACCAACTACGAAAAAAGTAGTGCCAGATTGAAAACCACGCCTCTAAAAAAAACACCCTATAATATGAAATATATAATATGAACAACAGCATTGTAAATCTGTAAAAGCGTTTGTAGAACGGTTTTAAACTAAGACGGCCTTCTTAACATATTGCGGGGTTGTTAAATTATATGTGGAAATGATTAGATCATTATTTAATTGTATTTTTTCCTTATTAAAATACCATAGTATTTTATGTTAAAAAAAAATATATTTGAGGTATATAGGTCACAACAATTAGTTGCTTAATCAAGGGTGTTGTTATTTTATGAACATGCCACATTGAAGAGAGTCTGAAAATTGGCATTTCGCTAAATAATCTTTTTCGTTTAAAACTTTCAACTGAATAGTCTGGCAACGCCACCGAGCAGCTGGGCCAGAGTAGGAGAGGAGAGCTACGCGGGCGAGTGCGCCTGCGCAACCGTTCGCCGGCATTTGGCGCAAGGCTTTGCTTTGCTCATAGTTCATTCTAACGACGATACTCATCAAGTATACTTTACCAATTATTTATCACATGGCTTGTGTTGTCGAGGAGATACTATTTAAGCGCAGTTCCGACTGCCTTGCTAATGTGTTTTTGATACAAGGCCATTTATCACATAAGGCAAGAAGGTAAAGATAATTTTCGAGCATTTTTTCTTTTTAGCAGGACAATCATTGATATAGGTTTCATAAGGTTGAGAACATAAGATTACTGTGCAAATTTAATAAGTATGAATCGAGGATAATCTTATTTTCCTTGTCTAAGGAAAACCTTACACAAATGTTTCTTTTATTAAATAGCAAAGTGAGATTGAAAGATTAGGATAAATCCGAATTTAAGGACATGAAACGAAGGGCAAGAAGTGAATATGCTGTCTAAATAGATATCTTCGTTTCCAAGAAACAAAGATGGATATTATGTGCGCCCAAGATCCTCAATCGTCAGTTAAACGACCAATAAAGAGGTACTGCTTGAATAACAAATGATTTCTCCCTCTTTATATGTATGTTAATGAGGACTGATAACAACCATCTCAACCCTAACTTATACACTGAAAAAACAACGAGCTCTGAGTTAAGCGAAAAGTTCAGTAGAATCAGAATTTCTTGTGGCTACTGAATTTTAGTAGGCCCGACCGAAGAATCAAACAATCTGTTTGATAGGCTGTACAAACCAATTCCCGTAGATTGATAAATCGTACACCGAACAAAACATATTTGTAACCTGGGGGTAAAATTCTTGAAAGTAATCCAAAAATTTAGTACGCCAAATCAAGCGTTTTTAGTCCGGTTTTGATGCAAAATTGACCGAAAATCGACGAAACCGCACTAAAAACGTTTGATTTCGCATACTAAATCTTTTGATTGCTTTCAAGAACAAATATTCACCTTGTACCAATCTCGGAGATGTTGCATTGAATGAAAAGTTTTTTACGCTTTACAATATTGTTTTGTTAAGTCTACCAAACAAACGGCAGATGCAATTTCAATTCAAAAGTTGCGTACACATTATAAGACTGTTTTGTTACGTCAACCGAACAAAAGTACCATGGGAAATGCTAGCAGAATGGCTCAAAATCGTCTGAAGTGGTGATCTCTTTGTAAAACCTCTACGCCTAGCGGCAAACATGCAGAGGTCGGATTGAGTAAAGTACAAGTAAGTTTATTCCAGATCGGGCTAAAGGAAAACACGCCCCCCCCCCCCACCGCCCCGGTCCTTACTTAGCGCAACAAAAAAAAATCTTTGGATATCATGTGGTGTATTTATATTTTCCTAAGCTACTAGGAAGTAATGAGTTCATATAAAAAAAACATACATATCCAATTGAGAACCTTTTGTTTTATTGAAGTCGGTTAAAAATGCGTATCTAGCCGTTTAGAACAAAATAATTTTCGAAAAAAAACCCGTAAATAATTACTGTACAACAGTTAATTAAGTAGGTACGTTTACTACCTGTCCGCGAACGATTCGCTAAACGACTCGCATTATAGAATCGGTGCTGAGTGAACGATCAGTTCACTTTCATAACACATTCGTACAATACCGTGTCATACTGATTTCGATCTTCGTAATAATTCAGTTCATTCAGTCCGCGTAGTGAACCGGCTCGCAGTTGCGTGTTTCCGTATTTTCGTGTGAGCTTGCTGTCTCGCTCGGAATTCTGTGTTGCGCGTGTCGGATACGGGTGTGTGTGAGAGAGAGGGAAAAAATAAAGCAGGGTAGGTTGGCCTGCACGCCTCTGAGATGAGGCCGCTACTTAAGGCGCCACCAGTCCCTAAAACGTGTTTTGTAACGTATTTTGGTGCATTTTGTTGAAGTTATTCCCAACAAATGGCTAAAACTAAAAATACCACAATATTCTACATATATTAATTTAGTCCTTTGCTTAAAAAAAAAACGAAATACACCTTATTATAGTAATGAAAATAAATAAATAAGAAAGTGTTGTTTTTTTCTTGCAACGATTTTCTTTTAAGTTGTGTAAGTGACGTGAACCAAATTTTTCTTTCTAAAGATAGACAATATAATAATCTAGGCTATTACATAAAAAAAAACACTTTTTTCAAATGATAATAATTATTTAAATACAAAAAACATGTTTCATTGATTCCAAATGTAACGAATTCGCGGTCGGCGAGTATATCCGTCTCTTTTCTTCGAATAAAGCCTACTCTTTCTAATCTCAAGGACAAATGCGTCCCGGGGCGCCTTAAATATTTAGAACACACATAAATAAATACATAGTCGCGCAGAGACTTTACTAACAATGAAAATGTATATTAATTTTTGGTTGCAAATTTTTGTTGTGAAGTTGGTTTTTAATGCAAAACATTCATTAACTTAATAAAACGAAAATAAGATCACTGAAAAATTCCCTATCAAATGCAAAAAAAACATCGATTTCGTTTCGGAGTAAGAAAATTTAATATGTGTTAATTAAAACTGAAAATATGTATCAAACTGAGGACTTTCACATTTTCTTGGAGTCTGTTAATAAAGACAACGAAGGGTGCTTGACGCCTCTCCGACAACACGTGATAAATCTGCGTAGAAGCGCTACCGGATGCTGTCAATTATAGGACGCTTTGGGTGGGTGGCAGGATACACCCAACACACCCTCTGTTTCCACTTCCGACTGTTATGCGGGTGATAACTGCTTACGGAACGAGTACACTTCACTATCAAACGTAATAAAACTTCATTCATTGGTATTATCAGAAAAGTTATCCTCTGCTACGAAAAAAAAACGACAGCATTTAACGCGCGATTTTAGTATGGTTATCGTTCATAAGCTGTTATTGGATGAGAATATTGAATTAATAGAGTAAGAATGTTGAATGGATAGGAATCGTGTAAGTCTAGTAAATATTGTTTGTAGTCTTTGCGTTTGGCGCGGATTCAAATCCGCACATTATTGAGGAACGAAGCTATTCATCTCAACTGCCGCAGGCACGCGCCGTCTGGACGCCGGAGTCGCCGGTGTTAAGGTATTAGTCATTTGTTATTTAGATTTAATTTTACTCAAAGCACAATCGACCAAAAATAATACGCGACATAACCTAATGAATAATACAATTAAATCACATAACTTTTAATCACACGTTCCAGTATCTAGGTTGTATCTAATTGTGGATCCTTAAGACCATAACTTATTGTTACAATGCCTGGTTATTAAATTTGCCAAGTAAAGTTATATTTTAACGTCGAGTTCAGGGCATAACGGCGAGGCTTGTCGCTACACGATAAGTAACAACTTGGCACCGTCAAGACGGCCTTCAAAGTTACTACAACATTAGCCAACTACAGTTCGAGCTGGAGGGACTCTGAGAGGTCTGCTGCGCGAGTTGAAAACTCGACCAAAGTTGAACAATGTAGTTCCTAATTAATACGTATCGTATATGGTCCGCTGATAATGATAAATTTTCAAATAGGGTGATCCAAAGCTGACATATTATTTGCTGATCTTTATGTATAATTAATCTTTGGCGTAAAAAGTGGTTAAATTTGTAGTAGTTCGGGTTTTATTGACTCAATCGCCGTAAATTTTAAATAATGTATTTTTCGTGTATTAACGGCGTCATTGCAACATTTGTATTAAAAATTATTATTTAAATATAAGTATTTAATATATTTTAGGTATTCGGCTAATTTTAATTTAACTTTAGTAAAATATATAATGTAAATGTAGGCATTATACCGAGAGAGTGATTAATGTAAGGTAAATGATTTAAAAGATTTGATATGAATGCAAAATTAAATTTATTTGTAAAAATTTAAAGTATAAATAAATAAAACCAAAGAAATATGAAATACCAAAAAATAATAACTTCAGCTTTTCTATATGTATATGTATTTATTGTTCATCGATTTGATATATTTATTTTACTTATATTTATATAGCTTTTAGATATTATTATAGCATCGATCAGATGACGGAAGTAGACAGAACTGCTTCCCTTAGTACATATTCGTCTAGTTAGGGAGGTAGGAAAAATCTGTACAATGTAACAGTCGCTTGTCGCCTTAATTAAGATATTTAATAATGCTTAAATTATGTTAGATAATTATATTGTATTACTTTAGAGTTCTTATAGTATATTCTCATTAAACAAATTAAATTAAATATTTTTATTACATAGGTTGCCAATTAGAACAGCATCATGTTACTCGGAATTAATGAAAAAAAATATTATTCGAAAAGTAAACTCACCCGATCGATGGTTTTCCGGCGAGGGCGTGAGGGGTGCGCTGCCGACGGGCGACGGCGCGGCGGCTGGGGCGGCTAGGGCGGCTGGGGCGGGCGACGCGATCGCCGACGCGACGGCGATGGCCGAGAAGGTGGCCGCCCAGGAGTCGGCCGGCTCGCAGCCGCGGGCCGACCGCTGCCCAGCCCGGCAGCACGACCACCGTCTGCCGGACCACGCCTGCGGGTGGAAGCGCGTCGACACGCACGCGTTGTTGGCGCACACTGGAACCGACCAAACCATCATTTATGTTTATTTAAACATCCTTGCTATGACACCTGTAGCTATCATATCACGTCAACTGCTTTTATACATTTTTTGTAGTAGTAAATTATTTGTTTATTTATTAAAAAGAATTATAAACAGCGTGTACTTGTAATACATTTAAAAAATCATCAAATGGGTGTGTGAGAGGAGCGCGAATAACTGTGAGATAAACGAGTGTGAATGAAATGTGCGATAGGAGAGTGGAATGAAATATAAGTATTTAATGATTTTAGAAATAAAAGGTGGCATATATTTCTAAACAATATCAGACAGCCTTAATATATTGGTTACTGCTAAGATGGAATAAATCAATGCTTTGGAACTTTTTATTATAAATATCCTGAATCCTGAAAGCACGACATTCTGTGCGTGACTTGAATTACAACAAGGTAAATGAACTCTAACCAAAACCTGATGTCTTCATGGCATCTCCCCCTAGACTTCATTTTCTATCTTTGCGGCACTTTTGGAATCTATTTATCAACATGGAAAACCTGGTCAGTATATATATTTAATTCAGAGGGTAATATCATTATACTCCAGTTTAAAGTCTACTCGATGGATATGCGATAGGAAGAAGTGCTTTTTACCGCTTTTATTAAACTCCGACATTGAAGATGGAAAATTTCTACGAAGCATTTTGTAGATTGACGAGTCGAAATTCTTTAGATAAGGATTAGTAACTTCCACAATCTGCAATATTGGGCAAAAGACAATCTCATAAGAAGAGAACAACGTCTTTCCAGCACAAGTTTAGTGTGAATGTTTGGACAGGTATCTTAGTCAGTACCTACTATAATCGGCTCGCATTATTTGTCCGACTACCTTAAAAAATCCAAATAATAAACAATTATTTGGAGTTTTTAGAGAATACTTTGACAACACCACAATCCACAACCACTGACCACTTTCCACAACTAATGTATTGTAATATATAGAGAATATACATACTCAAGAAATATATTACGAAGGAAATATTAGATTTTACAGTCTTGGCATAAATATGCAAAATAAATATAATATGGCCAAATTACAAAAAACGCCGATATCTCTAAAACCTTAACACTGTATAGAGGTATAATGTGCCAAATTACCACCTCTATCGCCCTTTCGAAACTCCCAAAAGATCTATCAAACATCCTCTCTATATATTTTTAAACAAATATATTATTTTGATAATATATTTGTAATAAACATATGGTAATAAAATAACAATAATGTTATGTACCTTTCTGTATATTAAAATATTATTATTAAAACTTCTCTCTTATTAAAATCTGCACGTGCTAAATTGTAACAACAAGTAAATAAAAATACAATTATTATTATTTAAAACAAAATTGCCTGGTCGGTGGTAGTCAACATAAGCTCACATTCTTTCCGACTTTTGCTGAAAAGCGAGCGCGTGACAGAATGATTCAATTTGTATTCCTTTAAATTACTCTTATCCAATTCTTTGCAAAGCACGTTATACCTATATTTTTAGTGCACAAACGTATAGGTACTGTCTCTGACCACATGCTGTATTTCTTGCATTCAGGTGTCTAGCCCTATTTCTCATGCCGAGTGAATGAGTAAATTTTGAGTGATTTTTAGTATTTCTAATAAGTCCTAGTATTTCTATCTTCAAAAATATAATGGATGAAAAACACGGCTGAAAGGAACAGCATATATCCGAGAACAGAGCTGAGAACGGATCGGTGAAAATCGACTGCGCTTTGTTTAACTTTCAGATGTTGAAAGCTTCGCCAGATCGGTGGCGACCGTATCGACTTTCAGCGATCGCCATTTTTATTCGCCGCCCTGCGCCAGGAGGCCATTGTTTGCCCGAAGGCTTTGTGCTCTACTTCTAGTTTAGGAGGTTCAGCGAGGTAAAACCGAACAAAACGCGGCGGTTTGCATTATAGCCTTTGGTTAGATCATAATTAGGCAGATCGTGAATGGAATTATGGAATATAAACCAGAAAAATACGTTATAAACCACTGCCATCAGTTACCTATACTATATCGAAGTTTTACAATAATTGAAAGCAGACACGTCACTTTTGTTGTGCCTAAGGTCTGTAATAACATAGACGATACAATAAAAGGAATTGAATCTTCTAGTGTCAATTTGTCTGTTTAGGACGTGTTGTTGACCTAATTTCTTACACTAAGTCAAAATAAAAATGCTATATGCCTATATTATGGTCATTGTCACAATGTTTACAACGCACAGTAATGTTTTTAGGATTTAAATAATTTTAAACTAAGATAAGATTAAATTATAAAAAAAAAACGGTTTTATTATGTATGCAAATAACTTAAGATAGACCATCATCCCAAATATCAGTAATATTAATATTTCTTTATTTTCTCATTAGTACATATGTACAACAATTTCTAGTTAATAGATACCTAATAATCAACTAATCCACCCTTAACAACAAACAGTAATATGCGGATTTAATTATTCATATCGTTTCAGAGTACGTCTATGGACTAAAAAACCTGTTCTGCAATAGCATCAAAAGCGCGTAACTATACTAAATTACAGGTAATTACGTTGGGTAAGTAGTGCTTAAGGAGATTCTTTATGCAAAGACATGACCATTCCCTTAATATTTAAGACTCATGAGGGGTCAGATTTTAGTTTTAGTCAGACTTGAGCGAAAATGCACGCCTTCATGAGTCCTCTTAGAGCTCGAGTCGAACTTGCGCAGAACGGTCACTTCAGGTCAAGTCAATTATCTGGGCAGTTGGAAACTAATGTTAATTTTAACGGTTTTATATTTTTACACGTAAAAAGACCACGTGAAACAACGATTTCGTACGATTACTCACATAGCTTTATCACACAGTTTCCAACTGTTAATATAATGATAAATCGTCATCTTAGGACAGGCGCTTAACACCTAGTTCGAAGTGCCACTAAATTCGAAATGAAAACAGTTGTGATTAGGTAGTTCTTAAATGAATTACCCCCTTAACTCTAAAAAGTTAACGCATTTTTTTTTTGCATAATAAATACCCATCATTTAGCTTAAATTTTGTACTTGACTTAAGTTTACCTACACCTTCTTTACGGTCATAACTGTATTTCTGTCAAAGAACTTTATTGAATTTAAAATATTTAATATATAATAATAAATTGTACTGGCACCATTGTAATGGTGCCTTTATAAGATGTTAGTATAATAAGCGATGGCGTAACAAGATCATTGCGAAATTTTAATAAATTGCAGCTTACGAATGTTCTGACCGATATAAAACCGATTCTTTTGTTAAATATGAACGTCATTGTTTCATCTTAAAAGCGTACCTTACTCCCGCCCCGCGCCGCAGCGCACGCTACGGAAACATGGAAACATTTTTATTGCTTCCCGCGTCGCTCACTCCAGCCAGATAGCGCGGCGCGTTATCCCGCTGCGAGCGCAGAACCCGACTTTCCTCTGGGACTAATTGTCTCCATGAACGCACCCGCTAACGAACCTAATGCCACATTGCCTCTGGCTGTGTTTGTTCTATGTTCGCAGTGCCTTTGAGGTGTGCGAGCGTAGAAATGAGAGAAAAGATTTGTTCGTACATGGGAACGCGAAACGAGTTTACCATATTTTTACCATAGGAGGGTAGTTTGCGAAATAGAGATTCAGACTATAACAAAATTAGTTTGTTAAATTTGAAATTTCGGTTCACTCAGTATTTTAGCGGCAGAGCAAAATGTATTTTCTCGGTAACGTTCTGCGTGTAGGCAGCCCTACAGTATGATTCCTTTGTGAGTGGAGATTTGTTTTGATATCGCGAAATAAGTAATGGTTGCTAGTATATTCAACAGACAACAGACAACAGCTCAACAGAGTTCTAAATATTTTGTACATAGGCGTAAGCTTGAATTGGCCTTATTATTAGCCCTTTGAAAAATGTATATAGTATTAGTACGCTGTATGCTTACATGTTAATAAATCAATAAATATTCAAATTTGATATTGTTTCCCTTTTATATTTCGCGAAACAAGATCCTTGACCCGTGTAACGATGTGGATGCCTCGTGCCCTGGTCAATTAACCCGGTCCGTGAATATATATATTCATTTGTTTGAAAATTTTCAATCTGTGTGTGTGGAAAAACATATATGTATGTGTGCTTTTCTAATACGTCATAAGTTTTAAAAAAGCCAACATTTTTTTTTTTCAATGTTTCGGATTAAAATAAATATTATTTCAATGGCCTCTACCTCCCCTACTTTCGACACCATATAGGCTTATATTTAAAGGCTCGTTCAAACCGTTTAATGATTCTAAATAGTTTTTTTTTTAACCTTGTTTTATACTAACACGTGTACTTTTTTACCGCTCGTTAAACTTGAAAGCAAATGCGAGAATAGTTTACAATAATTTAAGGATTCCTCTTTTTACAAGGTTCGTACCCCGGTTTAGGTCAAATCTAACCACATCCTTTCATCCTACGAAGTCATCCTTCATCCTTCAATTGTCATTTTTTAAAAGTCGTTTTTGTAGTTTACGATGTCTTCTTATTGATATATTTAAATAAATGTTGTAATATTAATATGTTTACATATAATAAATTGCATTCGATGTAAAGTTAAATATATCTAATTGATCTGTGATTGTGATTGTCAAAAATATAACCTTTGCTAAAGAAACGATGGTAAAAGCAAACATGTTAGCGAGCCAGTGTTCAGCCCCCCACTATGACATCTTCCGGTACCACAAGGACACAAACTACGCCCAACGGCTGCCGGCTTCGATGGCTCCTGTCCTTTGAGTTTGTTTGCGAAGCGTCGCGCCGCCCGCTTTGGACAGTAATTGGATTACATGGGGCACGAGACAGGCAACGTCTGACGTGTAATGTCCTCCGAAGATATAGAGAAACCAATACTAACACTTGACGTCAAGTCTGTCGTTTTATAAAATTTTCCATGCAATTTATGACCAGTTACGTGCGATAATAAAACAGAATGGTGAACACAAATATTTTATAGTTATCATCGGCTTGGGTTAGGCAGTTGAAACTATAATTTAAGAACTCGAATTTAGACAAAAAAAGTGCAATACTTTCTTCCAAATACGACTTAAAATTCAAAAACAGTTTTAATTAAAATCTATTGTTTTCAAGGTTACGCGAATTATTGATTACAGTTATACTTTTGTATGAGTGGTTGTGTTTGATAGGGCTTTTTTAATATTGTTACAATTTTGATTAATTTATTTATAGACTTTAAAAGTAAAATTTCGATGCATCAAGTTTTCGAAACTGCCTGAAAATTTCGAATGTATCAAGCTAGCATAAATCGAAAAATGACGAGTTTAGATTTGTTTTACTAAAACTTCGTGAATAGGCAGTTGATTTTGAAAACACATTAATAACAGCAACATCGGTTGCTTATATCACCGAAGTTAACTCCAAAATATGGTCATAACCAATAATAAAAACCTCATCGAGGTTGCAAAATGTAACAATACAAAGGATCATAAATGTGAGAAAAGACAGATAGTTGCAGACGCCTTAAGGCGAAGCTAAATGATAATTAATATTAATTTGATTTGGTTCGGTAATTCAAGGTCGCCTGGTCAATATGCTTCACCTTAATGTTCTCAGGCTCAAAAAAATAATGAAATCAAAATAGATTGTTAGGTTGTTTATATCCTAATAACCAGAATAAGCCCCTGAACGGTATTCGAATTATTTCAGGTCGGGCTCACGAAATATGTGGCTGATTGTACACCCTAGCTCGGTTTCATTTTCTCTCCTTTTCTCCGCCTTTCTTTTCTTTTCCCTTCTCTTTGTGATTATAGAAACCTACACATTTTCTTTTTTATTCGATTATAAACGGGTACATCCGCCCAAGAGGTGGAAAAATAATATTGTCGCTATTTTTTTCAAACGTATCATAAAGACAAAGGGTATTGGATATCGCTTAAAAGATCGAATTTCGTATTAATATAATATTTAGTAAAACGACAGGGAAATCTACCGATATCAAAATGTCGATCATTTTTAAAATGATTTTTGTGTGTATTGTGTATGAGTGTAAGGGTAGATGTGTAAGAAGAGTGCGTGACCTGGTGAGATGTATGCGTAAAGGTATATGCATGAGTGTTTATTTATATATATCGGTATTTATGATAGATGCCTTCTAAAGTTAAGATCCTAGTTACCTTTGTCATTACCTTTGGACATAAGGTATTTTATTATATAGGTTCAACGATATGATTGATCTCATTGAACACTTTATGACCAATATATTCAGCTATTTTGCCCAGAACTGGTTGTACATTTGGCAGGCGATTTATATACGAATTATACACAAACTGGCCTTATGCATAATCTTATTACTAAGCATGTTTAAAATGGTTTGGTTTGGTTGGTTGTTAACTCGGTTATGTAAACGCAAAGGCGTTAACTTTCTGGGTTAGATCTGGGAGGAAACTTCCATACTGAAATAAGGTCGCATGTAATATGTATTGTATTGTATTTATATCACAGGTTGTCGACTCTTCGGGTATTGTTTGACGACCCCTGTGGTGTCCAGTAGCTTTGTACACTTTTATAAGTAACATTTACAATATAAATATACCTATCTTACATATTATTTTTACAATATTATAATAATTTTTTAGTTTAATATAATTTAATATAAAAATTTAATTAAATTCCCAAATATAAATTTATAATAATTCTTTATTGATACAAAATACAGCTAAGCAAATAGCATTACAGAATGCGATGTTAACAATATGAAAAACATTGTTAATAACATTATTAATTATAAAAAAATAACTAGGTCATTATTGTCATTCATTCTAAAATTCAAATTTTTGTTTTCAATCCAGTGTTTATAGGTATTTTGTTTTCATAATTATGAATAAAATCCACAATAAACGACCACAACAATTTATAATTTATAATCATTCTAATGTTTTTACTAACAAAATGAATTAATAAGCTACATTATTTTAGTAGCAGTTATAAGGAGTATTATTTTAATTTGGTAAGAATTAAAGTATATAAAAGACAACTAAATATTTAATTACTAACTATATATTTAATAATAAAATAATAAGTAAGTACATGTCTACAAGGCGTGTATACCTAGGTTTTTTTTTAAATAAACAATTCAAGCAGAACCTGAGAGCTCATAATATATCAAAATAAGTTTATTAAAATCAAATTCGAAGGAACATCAGATTTTTATTCGCCGCAAATGGCTCGCAGATGGACCACAGGAACAGCGGCCTTGGAGATGGAGTCTCCTACGCACCACCTACGATTAGCCGCATATAATGCTTCTATCAGAATGTAGGCAAAGCTTTTAAAATTTTGGAAGATCTGTAATCATTTATTACTCATAGTAAAACCCAAAGTCGGCCAAAACAACGTTAAAAGCAAATTTTTATTTATTAAAGCTTGAGTATAATAAATTATAAGTCAGCTCAAAAAAGAATTCAATGAGAAATGAAATCTTTCAGCACTCGATTCTCGAAATGTCAACTCCCCCTCCCCCCCCCCCCCCCCCCTCCATTCCCGCCCCCTGGTCTGATTTTGCTATTAACGAACTTGACCGATATTCTGTGCCCTTAAATTTTATGAATCAATTTGAAAGTGATTTGTGTAAAATTACGGCAGTTATCGTGTTCATATATAAACATATAGATATATAAACATTTTAACTGAGGGTGGTTTTGGGTTCTAGGGGATGTGAAACGCGAAGATATGCCGAAATTTTCCGGAAGTGAAGACACGGTACCCATTGCAATGAGATCTACCTAATAGTATGGCATACGAGAACCAATATGAAGTGTCCATCTCTCGCGGAAAGTGCACATCTTGCATTCAAATAACGTGTCTGCGCTGAAGGCGAGAATTCGCCGCGCAGTCACCCACCCGAGCATCTCTCGCCTGTCACGTGCAGGTGAAAGACTACTCCGCTTTTCACAAATTTTGTACTACGGAGGACTTATTCTAAACTAGTAGTAGTAAGTAGTACGTAGCGAGAAGAAAAAGGTCAACTTTGAGGGACCTAAGGGGTCAGACCGTGCGAATCGTTTCAAAAAACATATCAACTTTTTAACGAACATTGTCACAGTAATGAGAGCATTGGAGCATATTCGTGCATACCTTTTTAAAGATCATCGGTTAAATTAGATAAATTAGATCGGTTAAACAATGCATAGAAGCAGTTATTATAAAATAGCTACAGGTGACAAATCATTCTTGTTTTATATTGTGCTTTTTTTTAAATGTTTTGACAATATTTAAAAAAAAGTTTTAACTTAAAGACGCTTATTTTAACTCAAATCTTGCAAATTAGATCAAATCTTGGAAGCTGAATTAGAACCACTTCCTCTTATCCTACGGAGTTGAAATTTGACATGTTGGTTTAGTTCCGATGGCAATGCATTTTTATGGTAAGCAGGACCTGATTCTACACCCAGGATTGGCCCAGACGAACGAACTCCTCAGCGGCCAACAGCATAGACACGAAATTTTGTGTACGCATTCAAGCACTTTTTCACAATCTTGTTTTTAAAGATTTTCTTATTATTATATTATACGGAAACTGGAAGTAAGCGTACTGGAAGTAGTAACTGGGAGTATTTAATAAAAGAAACATACTTTACTATAATTTAATGTAATCTTGTAATAAAATCAGAGAAAAACAAGATACGGGAGAGAATGAAGAAGTACATAGTAGGAACTCTACCCACATCTAGCAATATTTAGAAAAAAATTAAGATTCCTATATTTACCGGTTGTCAATCCATCAAAATTCCTAATTTTTGTTAGCATTCGACTTTGCCGGTATTAGGAATTGTTGAACAATTTAAGTCTATTTGTTGGAAGCTACTAGAAACATGAAACGATAGTTCAAATTATGGCATTTAATGAAATTATAAACAGATAAACGTACTAATTGCCTGCATTTTCCAAATACCAATTGAATTAATATATAATATATATAGAAACCTATTTCTATAAACTACCTGATTGTTGTTTGCAAAACGGCTTTAGTTGCTATGTAATATAATGCATGTTTTGACGTCCACTGTTAGTGTATCTTTTTTAACAGCTAAACCCTGCGGGCGGCTTTGATGGCACCTTAGGTGCGCGGCACTCAGGATGGATCGCTTCGATCTCTATCTCTAGGCCTTCGCAGGCATAGAAGATTAACAAACGACAAACAAACATTATTTTTTATATATATCATGACGATTTTAAACAAAACATTCGTTTTATATTTTTGAATTTAACAAATGAGCAACGAAACCATTTAATACAAGTTAGAGCAATAGCAAAGGATATCTAGTTTTAATAGAGCGCTAGTTTGTTCTACACATATGTAGAGTGAAAGTTCCGTATTAATCCAACGCCGCGCGCGGGACTGAGCGGGCAACAGCCTGTTTGATCTAAATTTCCTTTCAATAAGGAATTAATTGCTCAAAGCGTTCAAACCTTCTTCGTTTCATGAATAATCTGATCGGGAAGGCGAACAAACTAATATAAATTGTAATAGATTCCTCTATTTATCCGTTCTAAGGACAAATAGGTTTCCCCAGTTTTCCGGGTAAAATCACAAACAGACAAATCCACTTAGATTCAAATAAGAGTATGCTACAAGCACACTATTGCACTTGCTAATTCTCAAAGAGAGTATACTTCTATAATTTAAAATTTTGGGTTTAGTCAACGGCCACATGCTTCGACTGCCTTTTTCTAATCCAGATGTTCTGGGTTCGAATCGCAACGGGTAAAAACCGGTTTAAACATTCATTATGTTTCGGTGGTAAGAAAATTAAACAATGTTTTTATCAAAACTTTCAATCAAGATAAATAACGAGACATACACAAAGTTGCCTATCTGTATTGAATGGTCAGAATCATTAAGACGATAAGGCACTCGGAACTGCGCCTAGTTCCGACAACACAAGCCACAAGACAAAGCGTTTAGATGAAAGTTTATTAAAATTGCAATTAAAACCTAAACGAACATCCTTATTTTTGTAATAACTTTATTATTATTTTTTTTATTAAAAGTATTGTCTGTAATTTGCACATCTACAAATGGTTGTGTGTACATCAGTCTATCATCTGTCTGATTGCAAATAAAAATATTGCAAAATGTTAAATTGATAATAACTGATTGATTTTAAAATCTTGTAAAATTATTTTTATTTGAGAATAAAATTAAGATATGGTGACGGCAACCAACTATTAACACATGGTCATTTTGACAACGCTTTATCAACACCATCCTCTCTGATTTCTAGTAAAAGCAATTAAATTAATATAAAATAACCATACACCACGCTGATAGAATTACATACCGATATAATATGGTTGGCAGGTGTAAGCCCCTCTTCCTTCTTTCCACACACAATCGGCCTTCAACACCAGCAAACCATAGAGTTGACCTTGAACATTTATAATCTAGGTATGTGTTTTGTCTCCCAGTTTCTATGAGATCGGCATGAGGTGAGATGGAGTTATGAGGTGGGTATTTTTTTGAAGCCGTGTGGCCGTTTAAGCGTTTAATGTTTTATGTAAATGTATGAATTACACAAAGGAGGTTGTATGAAGATTTAGCATAAAATCTCTTTGACGAGGGTCAGTTCAGGGCATGTCCGCTATTGAGCGGCGTAAGGCGGAAAAATATTACGAATTAATAATTCATCGTGGGAAAGGTTCGCTACCTTGAACAAAGCCAAAAAGGCAAAAAACGTGATGACAGAGAATATGTAGGTTGTGCAAAATACACTCACAGAATATGTGCAGAATACTCCATAAGATGAAGCTATTCCTGATTAGATAGGTATAGCTTCCGATTGAGATATAATTAATAATAATATCTCAATAGAAATAGCAATTCGGTCATTGCGCGAATTCCGATGTCGCTCCTATCAATAATATCCTTGACACCGTTACGGCGTACGGCGGCAGCTGAGTGCTCACAACAAAGAGTTTACGTTTTTTGTTATCAGTAAACATGATGAATTTTGATAAAGTTTCTCTAACAAATAACACTAGAAATCGCAGAACCGTTTAGTTGTTATTTTTATTGGGGATAGTCTTGGAACAGGCACCGGCATGACCATAGGTGGCTGGGACCCCCAGACCTCGATACCCCCCGCCCCCCAGTAGCTGACTTATATCGCTGAACTATTCTCATAACAAAATAGAAAATTTAAGTTGATTTAAAGTCTATTTTTTAAATTCCATGTTTTTGTTCTTTGTCTAAAGATTTTCATTTTTATGTACTTAGTAGGTATAAAAAAAATATATTTTGTTGTTTTTTGACGATTTTCCACGTTTTGGTAAAAAAAAATGTGTTTTTATCATCAATATTCATTTTACTTTTTAAAAGATGCCAAGTCGCAATGACAGGCCCACCCCAGCCCCCCCCCCCCACGTCAAATGGCTAGTTCCGCCTATGGGGACAACGTGCACCGTTGTCCACATAGGTGTAATTACACATGTCCACATATGCATATGTGGTATATTTTTAATATCGTGTTCGTCGATTTCAAGAGTTCTCATTCAATTCAATCTTTTTTTTAATGACCGTGAAACCGTATTTTGGAACGAAACAACGTTACTTTTAAAAGCTATTTATCCCAAGTTCTCGTTTTCAATTTTGTCGCAATCTTAAAGGCTACCTGTCAAAGTAGGCATTTTCGTAATAAAAAGGCTCCAAGGAATAATGAGCTGACTAAAAAGTTCGCAGACGTCAATTTATAACGCCAGACGATTCGTGATTTCGCTAAACCTAACAAAAAAATACGCTTCGCTTGGCGAATGTAATTAGAACCCTTGTTATTTTGCTGACAAGTACATAATATATTCTACTACAATTAAAACAAATAAAATAACATTTAGAAATATACCGTAACGAGATATCCGGCAAATTGAGAACGCACTGGTTTAGCCAAACGACGGAACCCTTTTTAGAGTTACCGTCAACAAGGTCAATTTGGCAAAAATGATTGCCAACGGTTGGCTGAGCGAATATGTAATAACGTCACTTTTTCGTGCGTGTGTTTGAAATATATATTTTTTTAAAAAGCCGTTTGATTAATATTGTTAATTGATAACGCAAAGCACTATGACACGAATAATAAATATTATCTTACAATGGGTTTCTAACAGAATGGTTTCAGGACGCAGTACTGGGACCTAACGTATGCTTTTGACTCAGACGGGTCGAGTTCGAACCCAAGTGTTTGCAACCGGTCAGTGGGGCTAGTCTCAAAGTGACTCGCTCGCTGTCAGCAGCTTGAGACTAGCCCCACCGGTCGCCGCGTTATTTTTTACAATTAATGCGTAAAATCACAACAATTAGAAAAGGCCATATATTTCATATTATATGAAAGTGAATTTAGAAGTAGTTTCACGACAAGCAACCGAATTTCTTGAGCTGTTATGGTTTTGGGGAAAAAGATCATAAGCTAGGGGTAGGGACATGGTCGCTCGATGTAATAGAAGCATTAGAGGATTACCTGATAGTAAAACCTAACCGAGCACAGCATCCTAAGGATCTAGCCAGGCGCCTTGTGCGTAGAGCGAAGGCAAGCGTAAAGCCCCGAAAAGAAACCAAAATACCTTCGGCTGTTTCTTAAACGACCCTAAAAACAAAGTACCTATATTTAAGTATACTCGATCAAGTGTGATCGGGGAGGTAAATGTGTTACACATATCTTGCGTATAAAATAAATAATAATAGAAAAAAAACGTTTTTAATTATTTAAAAGTAAATTAATTATTTCAATATACAGGATGTATTTAAATGCACTAATGCCCTATTAGGGGATTGATCTATATCGACAACTAAAACGTTACGCTGGGCGCAGAATAGTTTAACCGAATGAGCGTGTCGCAGTTAGATTCATTCACGCCTAGGGAAGAAATTGTAAGGTGTAGATAAAAAAAAGTTTTATTTCAAAAAGTTTTTTCATTTTTACAGAATCATAAAACCATTTGGTCATCTTATATAGGGAAAAAAAAACTATTATAGGCATCATCGAGTCGTGAATGGAAACACTCGTAAAAGCCGAATTACGAAGTACGGAGCGCCGCGCCACTTCGAAAATAGGCCAGCACGTAGTGATGGGTAGGCGGAGGGTGGAATGTGTGGGACCGATGCGATTCTGCGCTTTTTGTAGGTATCTGAACGAAGGAACCGCGTTGCCCATACCTACACATATCTCCGAGGTGTGATTTAAACAATTTAAAACTGCAACACTATATTTTTATATTGTTGTTTTTTACCACTAAATTATGGAAACTCGTTTCGTTCTCATTCGTCGCATACCTACAAAATTAATTATACTACGTACGTGTAAGGGTTATAAAGTTATTTTATTTTTATGGTTTTTTTACAATTTAGTCTGTTTTACTCGGAGGTTTTCTAACTAAATTACGGTTTTATCTCATTTTTTTATTATAGTATTACGTAGTTTAACTATGCAAAATTAATAATTAAATTTACTTATAGTGGTACTTACATATAAATTAAAATTATATTTTATTTATTTATCATGTGGTGATACCCGTATCGAGGGCTGTCTATGAATTTGAATTTATTTTTTTATAAGTACCCTATATATTCTACGAACTTTTTTTTTTTTAAAAAAAACATACAGTTAAAGAAACATACAACAAAACTAAAAAGTAAAAGTCGGTTTTTTTCAGTTTAGGTTCATCAGTCCTATATACGTTTTAGTTTAAAGTAGTTTTTAAAACAAAACTATTAGTTTAAAAATATTTAAATAAAAGCTTGTAAACTATACATGTTCACAAAACTCGTTTACTTTTTAACCTAAACGTCGTTAGCTTACTTATGCACGAGCTAACTAATCGGTTTAGCTAATTGGTAATCTAGCTATGTATACTAATTGGTTTGGAATGATTACATAATAGCACATAATAGGTTAATTTAATATTAAACCAGATTAGGTTCTTCTGACAGTAATTCAGTTGAAAAAAAATGGTATCTATAAATATGGGTATGTATTGAATATAGCTTAGTTGATCAAAGCAAGATAAAATAATAGACTAACGAAATTATAAGACTTTACTTAAAACACCGTAAAAATAAATGAATGAATGAATGAATGATGATCCGTGTGATTTGAAAGGATAATTATTATGAAATTGGTTTTCGCTATTGCTTTGACTGAGCGGCCTAGTTTTCGTTAGGCGTTCATAAACGCCGCTTTCAGAGGTGTGTTTGCGCTGAAACGACACGTAAAACCCACCCTCCACCCTTCACCCGCCACCCCACTCTCCCCACTCTCCCCACTCTCCCGGCGGCCACTCGCAAACCTAATCACCTCGACATGTGACAGCCGTATAATGGTATAACCAACGGCGCATCAAGCAAAACTAATTTTATTTGCTCGAGTCAGTCACTCACTTAGCCCTATTTTATACAGGTTGTCCCAAGACCATCCCGAAGGTTTATGGGGGGGGTGGGGTTTGTGTAACCTATTTTATAAGTAAAAAATGATATTAAAAAATGCGAAAAAAATCATCTTTATTTTTTTCAATCAGACAGTGTCAATTCGGTGTGCGTGCGAATTCCGATGCGGCGCCGATCAATAATGGCCTTGACACCGTTACGGCGTGCGGCGATAGCTGAGCGCTCACAACAAAAACATTATTACATGATCCTTTTACTACTTTCACAATAAGTTTAATTTTTTCTCGGTAACCACGATGAATTTGGGTTTAGTTTCTTAACAAATAACACTAGAAATCGCGGGATTTTAACTGTTTGATTTGTTGAATATGGTCTTGGGACATGGTGTATAGAATTAAGGTAATTAATACTTATTGAACGGCATAAATGAAAAAAAAACTATAAATTATAGTAACAATAACTCAAGTTAAAATAAAAATCATTTTCCCAGTCATTTTTCTGCGCATACCTATACCTTTATTTATTCCAGCCTTTTTTAACCAGGTTGGTTTTCTAGGGATGGTGTAAATTTATTTAGGTATTTATTTGTGACTTGGTCATTGAAAGTAAAAAATATAAATGAGCGTTTAGTAGCACTGCTACCTCTGTTAGCTGGTTTCTCAACTAGATTTGAAAATCTGTCCTAAAGAAGGCAGGCATTTGTGTGTACTTAATTTTTCAAGAGAAATTAAAAAAAAATCTAGAGAGTACATACATATATTTATAGGATTACATGACCCCTTTAACTATTTTCACTTAAATTTTAGATTTATTTTCGGTAACCATTATGAATTTTGTTATAGTTTCTTAACAATTTAACCATAGTTGTGGTCGCCCAGTGGTCGAAATTCGACCGTAAGTTTGAGCGTTATTAGGGTTCTTATACCTTGAGCTTATACAAAAATATAAAGCATTTAAGACATTATTACGATTTTTCCTTAGTTTCCTTACTTGATTTATGTCCATTTCAGAATTAGTGAGGGGTTTTAGGGGTTCGTATATTTATTGACAAAAGACAATGGTTTTTAAAAGTTTTATTGAAGTTTCTGAAACTGTCCAAGAAGGAATATTCCGGAACTTTCAATATCTTTCTACCACATTCTTCATACTTCTAGAACATTCCAAGAAGGTCAAGGTTATTCTGGAAGTTTCCACCACCTTCCACTAATCTGTAGAACCTTCTAAAAGCTATACTGGAAACTTCTATTTACTTCTGCATAGTTCTTTAGATGTCGAAATTATTCTATAAGGTTTCGAAATCGTCTATAGTATATCTGTAAAATCTTTTAGTAGTTTCTGAAACTTTCCTGAAAGCTAAACACTTTGAATACGCGTAATTCAAAGTGTTGTTTAAATGTAAAAGCGTTACATATGTTTCGCTTACGAGAAACCCAATCGGAGAAACATTTGGCCATCCTTACTATAAGGGTTGCTCGTGTCAAAAATTGTTTCAAACAAAAGTTTTAGGGGGTGCCGTGTAGGGTCACAATTAATATTTTGATCATGTGGCTGTCGAGATTTTTTTTGAGTTTAAAACCTCAATATTTCCCCCCCCTATGATCAGTGGTCGGCGCTATCAAAAAAAGTTTACAAGATTTAAATAGATTCGACATCTTGAATAATAAAAAAGTTATAGTCACATTTAACTTTTTCGAAAATATTTTCGCCCCTTGCTCCGATTTCGGACTCATTCAATTCTAAAAATGTAAAACCGTTTCACTGAGAAACCTATATATCCTTTGAGGTTATACTGAGGTCAGCTGTAGGATTACATACATACTCAAGCGGGTCACGACGTTAATGTAATGACAACATACCATAAAACACCATGTAAAACATACTATACCATGTTAATGTAAAACATACCATATTTCAAAATAATTATATATTAAAACATATATATAGATATATATTTCTGTATTTAGAGTGCTAATGCGAGTGTAATTTAATTTAATTTTAATCTTTACATGTATCTCTTTACTTTTGCGAAAACCTGTCATCGGTTAATTTTACAAACAATTGTATGTACCATTTTTTCATATTATACTGTTGGTTTTCCGAATAAACGATAAATAAATCGCTTCCAAATAGCCGGCTAGTGCGTTTTCCCTTCTAATATACTCTAGATAAAATGTTGTTAAGATAAACGTTTATTATAAATCACGTCGTATATGATTTACGTAAAAAAAAAAGAAAAAAACTCACCGCTTCGAATAGTCTTTATCCAGTCGGCCCTCTCGCTCTCTCGGCTCGCTATCAGGTAGAGCGTGTACTCCTGGCCTTGCTCGGAATAACCGACCTGCAAAGAAACAACCTCTTTAAGACCTGCACTTGTCGATGAGTGCCTCCACCGCGCCGGAAGAAACTGCCAAGTCGTCATACACCACATTCAGTATTAACCTAAAATTTTAATATACCATGCATACGGTCGAAGGAGTTATGCTGGGTTTATACAGGCTGTTGCGAGAAGTCTTAAGGATGTGTTTATGCTCCCTATTACGTGTAAGAAATTGCATTAAAAAAATCGAAAATAACTCATGCTTAAATTTACTAATCTTATCAAAGCGCTCACGTAATTTCCCTTTTTGGCGCAGCTTCGCTAGCAACCGAACTTATAATAAGAACGATTTCATATTATGACGTTAAAGTTTACAAATTTTTTACTCGGAAACCATGATGAATTTTTCAAAACACCAAAATAAATACCTTCGTAGTTGCACGCACAGTATAGAAACATGCCATATATTTGTTAATCTATGCATATTTTTTATCATTTAACCAAATTATATTTTATAATAATAATTTAATAGGATTAAATCGTCTAAAAAAAATATTTATCTTATTTTTGACATTAAAATACATCGGATATTTGATTTTATTTTCTAAAAGTTCACGTTGGGTTATTTAAAAAAAACGGTTTAACAAAACGTATTTTTCCTGTTATTGCTATTAAGAAATATTAGCAAGCATTATGTATAAGATTAAAATCTTAAAAAGGATTTAAAAAAAAGACTGGCATATGCGTCGCATTAAAGAACTGCTACTAATATTAATTATAAATGCTCGTGCTTTCAGCGATTCCAGTTGTGAGGACGGACCCAGGTCGATTAACATTTCAGTAAATTAACAATTTTACTGAACTCGTTTAGGGCGTCAACGCAATCGCGTTTGATGTCAAATAAGCAATGATCAGTATCCCCTCCGATCAATCTCTTTGACCGAGATCAAAGGTAGCTTCAATGCCAGAGGTATTTTACTAAGGTGATTGACTAGCTCAATTGGATAAGCGATGTGAAGCGACAGGCATACACTTCTGATCATCCATATATTAATACGCGAAGAAAAACTTTGTACCTCTTTTAAAGGATATTGCGCGCACAAAAAAGTATGAGATTTGGCATAGTTAATGTTCATACGGAGAAAGAGTGCACAAAGCTAAAATTTATCTATAATATGTGTTACAAATACATTAAATAAAACGTTCATACTACCGACAGCTGATTGACTGAATGAGTTTCGAGCTGTGAATTTTGTGTGATTTCAAATATTCCCTTTTCAATAATATGTCAATGTCAAACAAAAATACTTATCAATCCCATCTTATACTTCTATGAATGACAAGTCTCATTTTTACGTGAAAAAATTAAAACTGATAATAAACTTTAAAAAAAAATGTATCAAAAACTAAATACAAATAAGTACGAGTAGAAGCTGTAATTGTGTTTTTTTTCAACTGTTACTAATATAAGATTTAAAATTTCATAGATATTCCAGAGAATTAAAGCTTCCACATTATTGAAATGTGGGCAAAATATGATCATTATTATTGCAAAATATTATTAGACTTAATATCCGTTTGAAAGTGACGATATTTATTCCGGGAGACTCTTTCTCGCAAAAGTACCCTTCGGTCATATTGATTTACAAGGGCCATCGCTCGAGGAATGAGCCGCCTCCGAGACGATACTATCAAGAGAAGTACTATTTTATGGGCAGTTATGATAAATATTTAAGGACTAGTGGAGCATCAGAACCAAACCAGACTCGTGTAGTTGGTCTTGATTACTACACATTGATGATACACTCGTAAGTGGGTTTCATAATGTTGAGTTTAAAAACATTGATTCGTTAACTTTGTAGCTCGTCATAGCTTATAGCCTAACTTTAAAAATGAAGACAGTTATTTTTAAAAAATTCTGTTGGTTAACGTTTTCTAAAATTAACCAAAAACAAAAAACCAAAACCCCTAAATAAACAAATGAAAACAATGTTACCAAAAATTAAGGTTGACACAATAAAAATGTGCGTTTTATAAAATGTATTTAGATTACGACTTAGCAATAATGTTTTATGTTGTATGTAATGTGTTTCGACTTTTATAAATTCTGTAATTAATTACATAATTCAGTCATATCACATGTTACCATTAGTCTACCTAAACTCGGAAACAAATGAGATTGTTGTTATGTTTATATATTTTTAAACTGTTTATACAGATTGTAGAAAATAGAGAAAAAAATAAACGTTACGGCTGCATCTCGAACCAAAATGTCTGGCATTCACTCAGTAAGCCCTCTCTATTTTCTATTTATTTATTTATTCAATATGGTACAATAAGAAGTTACAACAATAAATGATGTAATAACTCTGAATGAATTAAATTAATATAATATAGACAAATTAAACATCAGTCATTTATTGTTGCTCTGAAGTAACATGACTACTCTAACTAGGTTAAATAACCTGTTCAATCATTGTATTAACAGCTAAAATTGTATACACTACCGAGAATTTCCCAAAAGTTTTATCGTTTCATATCAAACTAGTACATTTTCAATAAGTCTGCTTCGGTATGAGTTTCTTAGATAAAAAAAATACCCCCAAGCGAAATATTTAATATCACCTAGTAAATCGAAATATTTAAATAAAAAAAATATTTTTAAATATATAATTGACTTATTTCATTCTTTTCCTGCCAACAGTCGTGGTGGTTTATTGGTGGTCGTAGGAAAGTTAAATAAGTAACCAAAACATTTTTTTTACAACTGAGTTGTGTAAAAAAATAGAAAATCGCCGAATAAAAGGATCCGAGATGATAAGAGGTTATCGCATTCGCTATACTATACGAGTTAGAGTGTAAGGAGAAAGCATGGGCAATAATAAATGTGGAGAGGTCTTTGTTTCTCATTGATAAAGAGTAAAGGAGCGGACGGAACGGCTAAGTGGAAGTAATATCGCGCCATTCGGAAGGCGAAGTGGAATTGAAAGGCCGAAAGAAAAATAGCTAGAGTGGGAAGGAATAAAGAAACCGTTGTAGCGACTTAGCGACATCGATGTCGGAAGAAGAATGCATATAAAGCATACCAAAAAGTATTCGAAGTTTATAAAATCGACAAAAAAATCTTGCTTTCGGAATAATTCTGGTCCGTTGGATTTAAACGAGACAAAAGCTTTAAGTCATAATTAATTCGTCACGGCCACTAAATACATACTGCTAATTGTCTACTCTAGTCTTATTAGATAAGAACAAAACATTCCGAAAGATACAGAGGAAACTAGTATTTTTAATCATTATTTTTAGCTAGTAAAAGTCTCTTTGGTATCGAAGTCTCACTCTATTAGGTATTTTTATCGAACGGAAGACCGAAAGCATCGATCACTTTTATTGGCAACGGATGCGAGGAAAATAAATAGGAATATTTTAGGCGTTCCTTTGCTGTAAGACAGTGGCGAAGTGGAAAGTCATTCGGGGGAACGACTTTCCACTTCGCCACTGGAATGTTTATTTTCCAATATTAGGCTCTTTATATTTCACTTTGGCTGTCTTCGTTGGAACAGTATCGATGGGCCCCTGAGCTTTCCCTGTTACAATAACCTGTAGCGGGTTTAACACAGGCAATTTAATCTTTTAATAACAGCTAAAATAGAATGATTTTATATTGACCTATTTACAATTTATATTTCAGACGGTGTACCTACAACTAAAAATGGTATATTCGTTCTTTCAGCAGCAATGCGCATTATTGGGCTAAGACAACATATGTGTATATGTTATCTAATCTAATTATTATTATTATAAGCCCGTTATTTTGACATGCATAAATGTATAACAAAGGGGCGAACTTATCGCGCAAGACAATCTGATATTTTATAATTATTTATTACAACGATGCATATAAGATTTTGAAATATACATTGCACTATCTTACAATTAAAATATTTATCCCATAAAAACACACACATACAAAAAACAAAAATACATTTTTTTGATTAGTGAAATGCTGCTGTGCGTGCAAGTAGTCTATTGAAAGTTCACACAAGACTACACAATAAGTGTATTAAAGTATAGTTCTTTTCTACGCGACTATTTCATTTCCTTACAACGGCAAAAGAATGCAATATATACGCAAAAATATTTGATGAAATCTTTTTTCTGAAGCCATTGTCGAATATGATGCCTAAGGAAGTAATAGTGGTAAACCATTTTTATTTTTATTGTTTCAGTAAATCAAACAAACGATTCTGACTAAAAGTTAAAATTATTTTACCTGTTTGTTTTGGAAGAGAAAAAAAGGTAACACATTGACGTATATTTTATAAAAGGGTAAACAAACAAAAAGTTGACGTATCACTGGACATATTCTGGAGTGTAACTACCTATTTTCTAAAGATCGTGGTTGCGTAGTGGCGAGGTGTTTGACTACTAACCCAGTAGTCGCGGGTTCAATTCCGGTCTCAGCCACTTCATATTTAGCGCTTTATTACCACAACCTCCTACAGGCAAAAGAGGTGATACAAATGCAAAATAAAGTTCATTTCGTTGATATAAAGATGAATAAATATTAGAAACGTCGTCAAAATGCGAATTTCTAACCTGAAAGGAGTAACCAGGCGGACGCTTGTCGATGTCGTTCGTAGGGGCCGCCGGCGCGGGCGCCTGCTGGTTGTTGAGAGTTTGATTGTTATTGATGTGGTTGTTGAGGGGCGGCTGGTTGTTGAGGGGCTGGTTGTTGAGCGGTTGGACGGGCGGCGGCGCGTCGCCCAGCAGCGCCTGTTCGACCACTGACACGGACGCCGTCTCCACGCGACCGCGCTCCTTGCGACGCTAAAACAATAAACCATTCTATACTCGCAGACCCGTACTTTATGGAAGCGTAAGATAAGCCTGTAATGAGATCTTAAGAATGGCGGCCCTATACAAAAATCATGTAATTTTTGTTGTGTTTGGACAATATAACTCGTCGTTGTTCTGTCGAGTCAAAAGAATCTAAAAATATCATATTTCTTTTTTTTTTTTGTGTTCTTATTCTCATGTTAAATATTACAAACAATGCCAACTTGCATGGTACCAAAAGCTACCTTACAGTTAAACTAATGTAAAAATAATTGAAATGTTTGCACTTATTTCAAATGCAACTAACAATATTGTATTAATTATACTTCGGCGAATATTAGTGTTGAACCTAGGTTTAATGTGCACATCAATAATGTTAATGTAAATATTACATCAGCGATAAGCGAATATTTATATGACAAAAATAGTGTTAGGTGTCTATTATCTAACGAGCAAAAAAGGAAAGTTTTCATCTTATAAAGATGGTGTAAGTAGTATAAAAATGATCAACGTATCTTTACATCTAATAAATACGTTAGTGTATCTGTTAGAATGGCGTTATTCAAATCTGTTTTTGTCAATCTTTTTAATTTCTTATTTTAAGTATAATAAACATCGGCAAACGAATTATATATATTTCATAAAAAATTTAGTTCGAGTATATGTTTAAATTTCGTTATATCTTGGTGAATTTTCACGTAGTAAAAAAAATAAGAAAGAGTCCTTCTTATAGTAATACAGATTTCATGATTCAAAGATTTTATTGTAAGTTTCATAATAGGGAAGAACCGTAAAAAAAATATAGTAATAAGAAAGCAAACGAGAAAAACCATAATTTAAATGAACTGTTCAAAGTATATAACTATGAAAAAAAATAAATGTTATGACGCTCCATGTGACCGGGTTATGTGCGTTGGTTAAGGGGTAATAAATGCAATAAGGAGATGTAACTCGGTGGCGTGTGAGTGCTGAGTAAGGTAAAGTGTAGTGGTGTCGTCGAGAAAATTCCGAAATCTTGGCGATTTCCCTCCAAGACCACAACCGCTGCGACCGCACGGAGCATTGTTCTTCTCCTTTAAAGTCAAGCAAACAAGATTTATGTGGTCTCTTAAATATTAAGGCGACTGCGGAGATGTCTCCATTTTTCACGTTGGCGTCTTGAGATAAAACGAAAAATCTCGAGAGTGACTTTTATTCGCTAATTCAGCTATTCTCGAAAGAGGCGACGAAGCGATACGTTCAACGCGTTCGTTACTTAGCCTAGCCTTTGACTTGAGAAGATCGTTGTAATGGAGTTGAGTCTGCTTATTTATACAATATTTCTTTGAACAATCGCTTAACTGGTACTTTGATAGAAAAATTTTTGGAATATGATGGACGAGGTAATTCATTATTTCTAACAAAAAAGTTAAAAAAGTTATATATTTCTAACTAAAAGTTTTTTAGGCTGTTTAAACACTTATTATTGTTAGTCAACAGATGGAGAAAAAAGTAGAAGATGATAGAGATTGGGTGAGTACCTCTGCTGGACGTATATACTCATCGAATTATCGAATTGAGAACCTAATCTTATTTTTGAAATCGGTTATAAAGTAGCTATTAAGTCAGATCATTGTATTTTTATTATGTACTCGTATCTCTAAAATATCTTGTGTTCGTTATTACATGTTAATAAATAAACACATAGGAATCATTACGAAAGATTTTATTATATTACATATAAATGAATTATGTATGATGAATAAGTTCATTAAACTTTATTATTTTATGGAAATTAACATAAAAAACAAACCTAGAAATCTTACAAATACACTTTATCGTTAATTTTGAAAAGCTATTTGCTAACATCATAGGACATATCATTACTAAATGAAATAAATAAATAAATAATAATTAGTTATTATTTTTTTGTTTTAAAATTAACATAAAGATTAAACAGAACTGTAAGAAATAAACATATTTTCATAAAAAACAACATTCAAAAGTTTCTTTGCGGATTAATACGAATAAGGTTATTTTCTAAAACACAGTCAGAAGAGAACGAATTTACCCGCACAGCCTATTGACCCGTATGGCATAAATTCAAACCATCTAATCTCATTACTATACCTAGTCAGTTTAAAGTTTAAACAATGTAGGTAATACAAGCGATAACAATACTTTTAACTTATTCTGTTTATAACATATTCTGGCAATACTCAAGATGTTTTTTTATTTATTAACTGTTATAACCAAAATAAACATAATTCCCTTATAATTGGCAAAACTTAAATGACCACATATTGAATTTTAACTCCAAGCGGTCCAGAACGACACATTAAGTCCAATTAATATATACTTAAAAAAGATACGGACCATATGTGCTTAAACAACATTTCAGGCTTAATTAAGTTTTTTTTTGTTTATTCGTTTCAAAAACTATTATTAGGAATTTTATTATTGGGAATTTATATTTTAAAGTCACCAATTAAAATCATGACAAATATCAAGGATATACTCGTAGACTTATATGTGTTAGAAGTTTACTAGCTATATGGTTATTTCTTTGCATGGGTTTTCTTGTTGAGGAGCGTGAAACGCAATTCCGGCTGCTTGTCGTTCTCGAGACGTTAAATTAGTCTATGATTGAATGTAGCCTTGTTATTTTACTCTATCGATAATTTCGCAAAGCACTGGAAATCGAACCCAGAACCTGAGTCAGAAGTACACTTTCATACCTTACCAGTTGCCACTATGGCCTTGATTGAAACCCTACGCCACAAATCACACCATTCGACGAGACCACACTTAGTCTAATATAATATGTAAGATTTCAAAGGGAAATCCTGAATGATATAAACAAGATAAACCAAAGCAATTCCGCTGAGGATCTGAAATGACGGAGATATATCATTCTGAGTTGCGGTCGGCTGTTAGCATGAAGTGAAGAGGCGAACGGAAACAGATGAAAAAAATAACATCATTCCGGGCTACTTTGCGTCGAAGCTCTATAAGAACTGTTCCTGCTGGCGAAAATGCCGAGATCGGTGTTATGTTCATCTTCTTCGGTTTGTTAGAATTCACGACTAGATCTAAATATGCATAGGTACTACATACAATGCGCGTCAAATTATTAGCTCTTAAAATTAAAAATTCACACAAGCTGGCAAAAATATTAAATAAGTGGTTAATGAATGTTGGACGGCAAGCAATAGCTAATCTAGTGTAGTTAAATGAACTCAGAAATTGTAATATAAAAATATTTCTAATATCACGCTTACTAGAGATACCCATGGCTATCTCTTTTACTGATAACATGTATAGTTATATATTCATTTATATGTTATATATATAGTACATATACGTTTATATATTATAAATTATGTATATATATGTGTGTGTGTATTTATAATCGCTTATGTATTATATAAATGTATATATACCTTTCTTATGCAAATGTTTACAAATTTGCAATATTTATTCTTATAATTTATTTACGCGTGTAACTTTTTCAAAAGTTTTCCTTTCAGTTAATACCGAAATAATGTCAGATTCACAAAAATCGACGGTCACTGCCTTCTTTGGTACAGACGGCGTCTAATTAAGAAGGCAGGGAACATCAGCGTAGTAGGTGCCGGTCGCTTGTTGGTTACATTAATTGCCATGAACTGTTACTACTGTCCTGTAATGTATGTATTTTGGTGTATAAGAATAAATAAATAAATAAATAAATTACAAAACCGATAATACACTAGAAGTAAAATTTAATTCAATTCGCCGTAGGATGTAATGCCCCGCACTGAAACTATTAATGTGATATAATTAATTACACGATATAAAAATATAGTACTGATGCATTGAATATTGATGAAGCTTAATAACATATTTGGCGTAAATTAGGCAGGGTTTGGCGCCTATCAATCGGTTAGTCAATTAGTGGCGTGTGTGGAGTGAAGGGCACTTGTGTGTTGACACAATTGTGTTGTGTCTAATTTCCTTTCAGATGCTCTATTGCGGTTAAAACCTTATTCTGTCAAAGGGGATATTCGCACTTACTTAATTCGTCTTTAAATTGCAATTGTGTGTAGAAAATTATAAAATCGATTAATACTCGGTTCTTTGGGGGAAAGGTGAAAACAGAAAACCTAATAAATATTCGGTGCGTTGAAAAAAATATTACAAGCTTGGTTATTTTTTTATTACAAATTTTATAATGTTCAATTGTGCCTTGAAATGCATCCCAGACTTAATTATATTATATATATTAGAATGACTCTGTAGCATTAAAATTAACCAAAAAGAGGAAACAAACGTATTATCTATACAATACAAATAATATAATAATTAAAAACTAACACCTTGTTATTTGTATATGTTATGTTACTTATTTTATATGTTATCTACTAAAAATAATATATAATCTAAAATAAGTAATTTATAAGAGTAGTATCGCGGTGTGAATACATTACAAATAAAGGAAAGACGTCTTTTAAGACGGCCCTCACCACAATAGATGGAGTACGTAAAACTTTTAGCGAGAAAACACTCCGGAGATGCCATAAAGCTCTAATTAGATGGCTTAGGTTATCTGGCCATAAACTGACGAGAAGACACCAGCAATGAAGGCACATGGGACGCCGCCTTGGCAAGTTGCCTGAAAGGTCGAAATGGTTCGAAGGCGCAGATGCGCGGCGAATAATAAATACGCTTCGATACAGTCAAAGATATTCACGAGCAAGGAAAACTTGACGGGAAAATAATCAGATGGCTAAGTTAAGATTAGAGAATAATTATCACTCATTAATTAATAATATGCTACGGAGGCGCCTCGTCATGTTATCATTTAAGGCAGGGGTGCTCAAACTTGAACTGCTGGCGATCTACCTCAATATTTTTAGACTACTTACGATCGACTCTGAGAGACTGCAAGTGTGTGTGATGCAGGGTTGTCGTACATACACGATACACCCTACCTACCTAGGTAGGGCGTACCGTAGCATATATAGATATTAGCTTTCTGCACAATATAGGTACATTTGTAACGCTTGTCCTGCGATGTCCTGACTCATGACTTCAATACGCCTTGTTACAGTCGGACGAGATAACTGAAGTTCTCTAATAGCAGACATGATTTCTGTTTTATTTTCCGCTAGTCCCTGCAAACAGGACTAGAAATTCCTGCAGGCGCAACATTTATATCGGCGTGAACGAAAGTCTCGAATGTTCCCGTCAAACGCGCCGCCCGAAACTAGACTGTACTTTCTCTCGTTGTTTCTAGACTAGACTGTACTGTGTACTGTCTATTCTAGAAACAACACGGCTTTTCTTTGAAAAGTGCCGCGCGTTCCTTTGATAAAAACCACCTTTCCACCTTTCCACCGTTCCACCTTTTGCCGCAAGCAGTGTTATTTTATTACGTAATACATTTTTGTAGTTTAGTTACCTACCTACTTATTAAAATTTTTTTTCTTCTCGAGATCTACTCAAAAAGCACTCGCGATCGACCAGTCGATCGCGATCGACCGTTTGAGCACCCCTGATTTAAGGCGTATCGGCTACAATAAACCTAAAGGTGCCTACATACCTGGGATACTACAAAAATGCGAATTTAACAGGTTTTCAAAGATGTTAGAAAATATATCCACAATTGATATAAGTAATCGTGTTTATTTACATTAAAGATAAATTAGTATCCTAGGGAAGTTACATAAGGAAATTTCTTTAAACAGTGTAAGAAATATAAAAACAAAAAAAAATAACCATGTTTTTGAAACAGTATTTTTTGAAGTCACTCGCATATGAAACCAGTAACATCACAGATAAAATACATATAGTTTTATGATGAAAGTGGAGAAGAGATTTACCTAACTGATTTAAGATACATGCCATAACAACTTACAATTAAAATAACAAAGTTTACCTAAAATTTGAGATTTTTTTTGTTATAGTTTTGTATAAATTTGAAAATGATAATTTATGTTATTTTATGTTTTTGTGGTATTATTTTAAAAACATATCCCTTATAACACAAAACACACCAACACAAAAACATAGTTTCTGAAAAACAATTTTTCAAAAAAACAACTAAATATTATCAATATTGCCTTCAAAATTAGGTCGCGATTTGTGTTATAAGCGCCGTTATGCCCGTCACAGAGTTTACACCTTTCCGTTCGTCGAGCAAATCTTTGTAAGTCAGAATCGTTCCATTAATTATATTTCAATATACCACGTGATAATAGAATGTAACAAAAGAATGAAAATCGATCGCTGAAAAAGCGATTGAAATATGAAAAAAAACGTGCTCTAAAATTAGGAAAAACAATTCAAAAACGCCCCCTCCCCCCGGGTCATTTCATGTTTTCAAAATGCAATATCGTGTTATTGCGCTCGTTCCGGAGCGGCTGGGGGAGGGGGGTGTGGGGAGGGGGGGGGGGCGGAAGCGATGAATGGGAGCTTTCGCTCGATTAATGAAAAGCGGTCTGCGATTTTCCACTCCAAATTTCTTTGAGAGCTCGCTTCGAAGACTAACAGCGCTATACAAAACGAATTGTAAAATTAAAACCCCGAATATGTCAATAATGGAAACATAACAGCATAATAAAAATTGTTTTATTTCTATATTATTATCAAATAAATTATATATTGAACTGAGTAATGCTCAATCGTGGAAAATTAATAAAGTTTAAAATAAAAATAATGGCCAATAACTGCTTCTATACAACTAGAACCTAACGTCTTACAGCTAGGCCCTACATGCGTCAATAACGGCATCTTCCCCCAGGCTACTCGCCCCTGTGGTACCAACTTGTGATGGGTTGCTTCATTTCATATCTCCACTTGTGCCTGCAATTCTTTTAACCCATTCGATGTTCGTTTTAGGTCTGAGTAGACCTAATATGTCCAATTAATAATTGTAATTATAATGTGGCACAGAACATACTTATACGCGTTTCTGTTTGCACATATAGATGATTTTGTATTAATTCTTAGCTGGCCCGTTTTAAATAAAAAGTTCTGTCATATACTTTAAATTCGAATATAATATTTGAGCGCTCTATCGAACTGTCAATGTTTCATTAGTTGGTACTAAACAATTGTTGACTTTAATGTTATATATCTATATTATTCGACCAACCTTCGTTGTAATATCTAAACGGCTATGGTTGTTCTTCCAGAGTTTCAATCTGCACACAAATATTCAACTCTCGCATTTTCGAGTTCAAAGATGCAACAGACGGATGGACAAAGGACGGGGAGGGGATATTAGCTTCTTATACTTGAATATAAGTTAAAATATGATATTATAAAGTTTAAGTAATATTAACTACCTCCATCCGAACATCCATAGTAAAAGCAAAAACGGTTACATGCTTAGGTCTGGTTGTTGACAGTAATTTAAATTGGAAAGAACATATCCAATCCATTTCTACCAAAGTCAGGCAGCTGCTTCATTCGTTCAAATCCCTAAGATATATTTTGTGTAAAAATTTAATAAAAACAGTCTATTACGCATTAGCTAACAGTATAATGTCGTATGGAATCATTGGATGGGGAGGCGCTCCTCTCTCAACATTAGACCCTTTAATCAAAGCACAAAAATAAATATTAAGAGTAAAAAATAAAAAACCTTCAGGTACCCTGGCGAAGAGTTATTTCGGGATTTTAAAGTACTTGATATTCGGCAAATTTATGTTAAAACAGTTATTTCCCATTATCATAAACATAAAGAAATGCAATCCGATATTAACCACCAAACCATAGTGACACGGGGGGTTACTTCAATGCAGAAAGTGGTCCCTAAAACTAAAACTAAATTCGCCCAAAGATATATTTCTTTTCTGGCCCTTAGGTTATATAATAAAATAAAAGATATCCTGCAAACTAATTAATAAAAAGACACTGACTAACTGGTTAATTGATCTTGGTAGAAAGGACACGGAGACTCTGGTTAACTACATGACTATTGACTCTGGTAAAAACATGACTATTTAAGTCTAAAGAATCGACGCATAATGTTAGATATGACTGTACTGTTCAAAATATGTAATAATTACTTCGACTGTCCTCAATTACTTGAACAAATCAACTTCCATGTACCACCGAGACTCTCCCGTCGACAATTAGTCTTTGAGCCTATAACGCCATATAACAGGTTCAACGCAGGTTTTAGAGCACCGCTCTACAGATTATGTCAAACATTCAACAAATTGTTCCTAGAGGTGGATGTTTTCTTGAAGGCCACAGTTTTTAAGAATTCTGTATTCACTCTTCTAAAGTCTTTTCAAAATACAGCATCCTGAATATCTCTTATATCTAATATCTAATATCGGCTCTCTTCATCATTAATTTCAATTCACCTCCTTAGCCACTTTGCTTGCCACACTATTTCTACTTTTATTTTTGCCACTATTTTTAATTTTACTTTTGTGTACTTATTTATAAAGTAGTACTGTGTAGTTATGCTTGCAATTGCAATTGCTTGCAACTGCATACACTTAACCATGATCGTATTGTCAGTAAACTTATGTAACTAACATTAGACATGAAATAAATCACTCTATATGTGAAAAACTTGTAAGGATGCAAGATTAACCTATATCATAAGTTTTTCTAAGTTTTCTTCTCATCTCTTGTATCTGTTGTTTTTCCGTGATTAAATAAATAAATAAATAAACTATATTCCTGTGTAATATAATATTGATCTTTTCTATTTCTCAACTTATTGTATATATTAATTATATATATTAGCTTATTATATATATAAATAAAAACATATGTATATTTGTATTCGTATTACATGTACGTGTATGTATATCAATGTTAGTTTTCGTAGTTTTTATTTTATATTTGCAAAAAAGCTCAGCGAAATTGCATTTCATCAATCTATTAAATAACTATTAAAATTAGCCTACCTTAATACGGGCAATGTCCAGTTAGGTATGGTTATGTTATTCATTATCTAAGAAATATGTAAAAACAGAATAAATAAATAAATAAACTTCTCTACTGTGTCAAATTTATACTAATAAATAAATGTTACTTTTTTTTATATTTTACAATCTTCTAAAACCACTAAAAAATGTTTGGTAATCTTAAAAGCTATAACTGTTTCGTATCTTTGACGTATATTTAGCTTTAGTTCAATTATGCACTACCTAAAGTATAATTTGGGAATAAGCCTTGATCTTGGCTTGGGAATAAAGACAAAGCGCTTAACTTTCAAACGAGATTTGCAGGATCGAAATTCGTATGAATTCATCATTCGGTTAGTTCGGTGAAGTTAATGAAGCTGATATGTGTGCGTCGGTCTACACGTAGGTTCGTTGTAGAAATGCGCATACTAATGTCTGGGCTCTATTCCAGCATGCGGAAACCAGCGATTTCCATTTAAAAGTTTCCCAGCTGCGGAACTATGGCGCCGGTTACTAGCATAATGCCGAAAGAAATACTTTTATACTTTTATATTACGTCCGACCATTTTGCCGGTCGCGTTAACACAACGATGTATTTATTATATAATCTGGAGGGGTAGTCGAATTATTAATTAAAATCTCTCCGGAGATCAATATATTCGTCTCTTCACTGATGGATTAATCATCTGCTTTCTATTTATTGTATTATTGTATTGTATTAAACCTTTGTAATACCATCGAAAAATATTTGTCTGTAATTTCCCACCTGCACTCGCATTATTGATAATTTTATCTAGATGCCGTGTGTTTTTTTTTACACACATTTTTTGTTGACATAGTAATACACATTTAATGATATTAATTTGTATTAATGGATATTTTAATCAATAATAATGATAAATAAAGATAAACAACGGTTATATCTATGCGTCACAAGATCATATTGTAAACAAAAAATATGGAAAGTTTATAAGTACCCCTGACATAATATGCCGGACATGTCACTCACACGGTGAAACTATACGTCTTATAATTTCTGTTTATTTTATTGTTTGCCTTATAATACAGGATGTATTTAAAATCACTATTGTATTTCAGATGGCCCATATACATATTGATCACAAAATATATCGGAAAAATGTTTCGAAAAAAAAACGAATTTCAAATTTAATACAAACCGTTCGAATGTTTGAGACTTTGTATAATCTCCGACAAATTTTGCTTCTTTTAAGACGTTCGTGAAGAGCTGGGTGACAAAATGGACTGCCTTAGCGGGGCCGGGTGCCCCTCCCGAGGAGCTTGCCGGAAGCGCGTAAATAAAGTTTGCGTGTGTGCGTGTCTTCTTCGCCCCTAGAAACACCACCACTTGTGTTTGCACCCTTTTAGGGGAAACCGATTTCAATGGTTCTGGTCCTGCCCCGCTGGTAATCGCCAGCAGTTAATAGTATTAAGTTTTAGAATAAGTAATATTATTGTAAATAGTTATAAGAAATGTAAATTTAGTAGAATTTAATAAATGATGGCTTGTTCAGGCAGACATAAAGATTTTAATCTTTTTAACTGCCCGCAGCAGCGGCTAGTTTGTGTATATATACCCTATAATTTAATAAACCCATGCAAAGAAAGGAATGATGATAAGAAAGAACAAAAAGAAAAAGAGAATACATTATTTGAGTCGACTCTTGAAAATGACTATTAGAAGATACATATATACGAATATCTTCGTACCAAAAGCAACTTTAGCTTACGCCTGTGGCAAGAGTTATCTAACTTTATTATTATTAGTTTATTCATTAAATTTACAATTATTTTATTTTATGTACCAGCTAAGCCCAAGGCTTATCTGCTGGAAACCAGGTGTGTAAAATACAGATAAATTATTGTGAAATATTTTCAAATTATTTTTTTCTGTATTTTACTTTGTCCGTATACCTTCTACTTGATAACGACCCCAAATAAAATAACAAATATAATATAGGGTAGCATTATAGTTTATTTATTTATTTATTTCAGGTAACAACAAATAACAAAATAACAAAGCCAATAACAGTTTCCTCCGAACTTAAAGAAATAGAAAACACATTCGGGAGCGAGGCCGAGGAGATAGTTAAATAATATTTGTAATAGCTATTTTGTCTTTTTTATATTGCTTAAGTTAAGTTTGTTATGTATGTGCAATTAGTATTTTTAAGGATTTAAGGATTAAGCCGCTTTACGAAAAACATATTGCAATTTAAGTTTCTGCCAGATGAGCCCTTCAGGCTCTGGCAGGACAAGATATATTTTGTTTGTAATGTTATCTGGTGAAAAATAAACGTCACTTATGGTGGCATTGAACTGAACTGAATTGCGTTATTGACATAAATATTCAGAATATGGTTACGTCATATTTCTATTAATTATATATGGCAAATTAATTAGTTTAGTATGACTAAAGGCATTCAAGCATAAGGACCATTGATAGTTTTTTTTCCGCCTTGTAAGAGTAATCCGGTTGACATAGTGTTTTTGCATTTTTGGCTCAGTATACATTTTTGATTAACTATTTTTTTCAAGTTCAGGCTCGTTTAATTTCATTCGACTGTATTTATTTTCTTATGAATGCATATTAATAATATTTAATGGCGACGCTTAAAACTTAAATCTAATTTGTGTACAAAACTCACATTTCTATTTTATATCCTTTACAGTTATGCTCATGTGAATGAAATAAGTACCGTATTTTATAAAACGTGCATAGAATTAACATGTTTTTACAATCTGAATTTAAAATCTATTTTGCGATTATAAACGCAAAATTTTATAATGGATATTGAAGTGTATTAATTTTGCATGGTCGATGATAACACAGCCCATTGAAAGGGACGGTGCTTACGGATGTAGTCATAATTCAAATTAGTCTGATCTCTTTACCTGGCAACGACTCCGGAAAAGCTCGCCGGAGCGATGCGGCAGACCGAAGGGTGGGAGCCACCGGCGCCGAGGGGTACTAAAACCTCGCTAGAACCCAAGGATCATCAAACGTGAACACCACTCACAAAACGGCCGGAATTTAATAGATAACACTCAGAACTAACTGATCAAGCACGAGCCAACAGCGCCGAAGGAACGAATGAAAAGCGCCGCGGGTACGGGCGTCGCGACGCCACCGAGGCCGGCTAGAAAGTGACGGACGGCACCGTTGCCCCCCTGAAGGGATTTCCCCGAAAGAGAGGGACGGAGCCATTGGGCGTTAGAGGGTGCGATGGAGACGACGCTAACGACAAAGGCGCCCCCGGCAGCGGCACGGGAGAACGACGAAACAGCGAAAACTCCATAAAGGAGGCAACGCACCGCATTTTTTCATGATTTCGAAAACATTTAAGCTTATTTTGATATTCCATTTTATTAAATCTAATAGAAGTTATGCCTAATTAATTATTATTTGTTATCTGTATTGCTTATCTGTTACTTCCTCGCAGATGGCATGCTTCCATGCAAAATAAATATTTTAAAGATAGCTAGCTGGCCAGGGTGCGAGAGTTATTTTAATGCTGCAAGACCAAAAATAACAGGCAAACTAAATCTCAGTCGGGATGATCGAAGGACTTCTGGTTGAGAAGCAGGCATTCATGCCACCAGGCCGTTATGAATCGAAATACTACACCAATAAAATTAAATTTATGTATTCCTTTTGGAATGTGATAAAATCAAGAAACTAAAAAAAATATTTTAATCTTATTATTTCTTTAAACAGAAAATAAACCTTTCGGAAATAAGAGGGAACAAGCTTTGAAAGCAAACATTTTTACTATGGCAAAAATAATGTATTTATGTACTTACTAAAATTGATTTTGAATAAAAAGCATTGAGATTATAATATAAACTGTACAACCTACATACTTAATTAACTATCAATCAATTATCGTAAAATATTATGTATATCAACGGTAATTACCGCCCGTTAAAAATCTCTATAGTATAAATACATTTATCGTGTCGTGAAAGTTGCTACATTCGTCCAGTCTATACTAAACATATTTTAGTTTTTTTTTTAATTGAATTATCACTCGTACGATATGATAAGGGGTGATGAAAATGCGATAATTTAAACCAACCAGTACCAGTAGTATAAATATGATTCCATTCCATGATTAGTGGTTGTTAGTGGGTTATATAATAAGCTAGAAGATGATGAATACCTAATAAAGTCAATGATATACATACTTCACCCTCCTATGCCATCTCAACGATTATATATCGACGTACCTTGCTCAAAACTTACGCTCGGCCATTTAAAAGAGTGGGGATTTTTTTTGCTTAATCGACGCTTTCCGTGCTTTTCCTCATTAAATTAAATTCCATTATACTGTGTGCGTCCACCTTTTGGCTCAGCGACACGTTGCCCAGCCTCTAGGCAACCCTCGCAATTAAGGGCCGCACATCGATGGCCTTTTCCATTCATAAAAGTCCTTTCAAGTTCCTTTTTTATTTCATTTCATTTCGGGACATTTGCTTATCGATGAAAAGTGACGCCGTCGAAAAGGGCACAGCGGGAAAACAGAGCGTTCAGTTAAATCGTGCGTAGCAATATTTTTATTTAAAAAAAACTATATGTGCTTAATGTCATTTTCACCATAACACTAATGCATAGTGCTAATTGCATAATGCCTTATTCTTTTATTTGTATTCTTTAATTTAAAGTATAAAAAAACGTTAAAACAAATTTATGGTTATTTTTTTAATTTCATTTTATTTGCTACTTACAAAACGGGGGTATATTTTGTAGTTACTCGCCCTTGCACGGCCAAATAGACGGACGGGACAGCCGAATAATAGCAATTGGGTTTCATTAAGTAAGAGTACGGAAGCCTAAATACCTAAAAACTTTTCCATGGCAGAATCTACTCTTGGTAATAAGAGAGAAGTTCAGCTTTACTCTCGGAGCTCCGCGAGCATCAGCGCTGTCATATCTCGTATCCACTCGTAGCGCACATTAAACAGACCTTGATATAAGTTGATTTGCACCCTCTCCACCATCACACTTTCCACCTGAATGTGCGTTTGTGTTTTAAGCCGTTGATAGTTTTTTTCCACGAACACTTCCATTTTAAACATAGATTAGTAATTTGTGGTGGTGTGGTTATAAATCAAGAAATCATCGGCACATATAGTCATATTATTTATTAAAGTTTCATTCCCACCCCGGCCTCTAGCAAAAGCAAATTTAGCCTAGCCACAGAATAATTATTGATCACACAATTATTTTTAATATATCTGGCGAAACAGTTTGTAGGAATATGTCATCACCAAAAACCGCCGTCGCGTAAAGGGTATCTTTAATTTAATTTGTCAACCCACCCCTCGATCACGAGGGGAGTAAATTAAATCCAAGAGGGTAGAATTTTGCTTGTTTTAAAACTTACATAATGTTGTACGCGGGTTTAGAGCGCGATTAGCCGGTGTGAAGAACGTTTTGTCCGGGGAAAAGAAAACAAATCCTTGTTTGAGTTACGTATTTATAATGAATCCAGAAGACATTTATGAAAGATAGAACTAGCAGAGTTGCGTGTATCAATAAGACGAAATAAATCATTTACGTCTTAGCAACTGACCCTAAAAACGAACGCTATGCTCGTATCTCCTAAACGAATAGGACACAACAGGTATTGGTTTTAATATTCTACGCTGCCTACCAGATTTCAGGATTTTCATGCGGTAAAGAACAAGTCCACATTCTTGGGTCGACCATCATCATCGGGCCGACTTTATTTATCGTCATACCAAAGCAGGCTCTAATTGGAAATTGAACTCGTTAGAAAATTAACGGCAAATCTGATCGAATCAGTGCAATATCCTACAAAATAGTGGTTTTCCCATTGGTTTCCGAGATTAAGAGAAACACATCAAGAACTTTATTGTATCTTAATGAGTAATTTATTGTTATGACATTGTTCACTAGTCTTTTTTATCAAAGGTAATTGCCACCTTAAATAAATTGTAAATAATTGAGTATAGTATTTGTTATAGTTTAAATGTATTTTTTAACATTATGGTTACACATTAGCCCCCAATATTACATGTCGGTAATTTAAAATAGATCTGACTCCGATTTGTAATAATAATCATTACTGACACGCCGACTGCAGCTCCGATAATCTCTTCAAGTGATTTGCACCGAATCCTTAGATCTTGGGTGGCAGAAGATTCCTTATTTGAATATCACGTCGAGAGGTAGGAGTTGGTAGGGGGTAAAACCCCACGTTGTTAGTATTGAGGGGCATATGCTTATAAGATTATAAGAGTATCCGTGAAATACACGAGGATTAGGGTATGTGGGGCATCACATACCCGAAGAGGACAGCTACACAATAAGGTTTGATTGGACGATGCGATTTACTTGACGGAGTCCGTACATTTTGAACGGAAAGGATACTATAGCCGACAAAAGTCAAGCAGATGATAATTTCGACATACGCAAATAAGTAATACTATTTTGGCTACTTGGACTACATGACATTAAAATTCTCACAGCGCATGGCGTATTTTAAAATAGACCGAAAACACTTATTTTATGAGATTGGGTGTAATATTTGAATCCTTACACAAAGAGGCACACAAATACAACAATCGCAATCAACAATGTAACAAATGATCGGTGTAAAACCATATTAAGATTTTACTTCCGGCAGACAATAAATTAAATACCGTTTTTGCTAAAACAAAGTTAAATTGTATAAAGATTTTTTTCACTTTTTTATCTACAACCTATTGTGATATTAGCAAATCAGAAAAAAGATTTACTTATTTAAAAAAAAAAGCAAAATGTGCCAGTCTTTTTTTCCAATAAACAAACAATAATGTGGTACAACAAAAAGTTGATCTTTCCTCTGAGACCTTTTAATCTTACGATAACTCTTAGCCAAACAATAAATTGTAATGAGAGGCAATATAAGAACTTAAATACTATTGAATACTATAAAAATACTATTAGGTAGATTTCGTTAAGAAAGCTAACTATTGCAATGGGTACCGTGGTACCCATGCAACATGACATGCATGTCATGACCTCTAGAAAATTTCGACACACCTTCGCGTTTCACATCCCCACCCTTACCACCCTTAGTTTAAAAGTTTATAAATCTATCTATCTATATCGAACGTCTCGCGAACGTAATAATATTTCATTTTTTCTGCAACTTCCTTTTGGCTGCTCTTAGAACAGGTTTTTTAACCAAGTTAGAGTAGCCATGTTACTTCGTAGCAACAATAAATGACTGGTGTTTAATTTGTCTATATTATATTAATTTAAGTCATTCAGTGTTATTATATCCTATATTGTTGTAACATCTTATTGTACCATATTGAATAAATAAATAAATATCACTTTCTTGTGAACACGATTTAACACGAATTTTACAACAATCATTTTAAATTGATACATAAAATTTAAGGGCACAAAATCTCGGTCAAGTTCGTTGATGGGTAAAATCAGACCAGGGGGCAGGAATAGGGGGTTGTTTCGAAAAAGTGAAATTTTGAAATCCTTATAAGGTAAGGGCCTAAAACTTATCTAAGTAAACTTTTTTTATAGCAATAATCTTTGGACCAAAGGAAAAAATGGTCTTTCCAAATTCAAAAAATCATACCTTCCTTATACCTGCCTATTGGCACAGGATTAAATCAGTTCAAATGCTTAGTTAGTAATGAAACAACACTGACATATAATAATTATAATGTGGCACTGAACATCCTTTTAGGCGCTTCTATTTGCGCACATAGACGATTTTACATTAATTTTAACTGGCTTTTTAAATATTAAGTTCCAAAATCCATTCTGTCATATATTTAAAATTCGAATATAATATTTGAGCGCTCGATCGAACTGTAAATGTTTTATTAGTTAGTACTAAGTATATCTATATTATTCGAACAGCATCCGACGTGATCTAAACGGCTATGGTTGTTTTTCAAGAGCATCAATCATACACACAAAAAAATACCTCTCACATTTGTACTTTTCGAGTTGAAAGATGCAACGGACAGATGGAAGACAAGGCGGCCAAAGGACGGGGATAGCTTCTTATACGTAAATATATAAATTATTCAAATTTCATATTAAACTTTTCGGGTTTTGGATTAGGCAAATAAGATAGATAGGGATATTGATCAATACAAATTGCTCGGAAATTCAAAGTGCTGATTATACCGTGGTGAGTCATTCGCACCCTTCGAGAACACATATCGTCGCTAGGCCTCCTGACCCTCTGCCAATACAATGCATAATAATTTATCGCGTACGTGTCCAATCCACCCCTGTTACCGACGCAATGTTTGTAACTATATCAGTACTACTGTCAAATAATAACATTTCCACCCAATTGAACGTTACGATTTTAGAAAATGACAGATTCAACATGGGGCGTGATTGCTTAGAGTAAAACCGTCATCTTACTCGTGAATCGTCTCGCATCAAGAAGTCAACAACAAGGCAGTCGAAACTGTGTTTAATAGTACCCTAATAACATGCCTCCTGGATGTTAATTTTTTAAAATAATTATAAAAAGAGGAAAATAGTACTTGTAAAGTAATAATGCAATCAGGACGAGGAAATTTGTTAAATAGAAATTATATTCATATCTTAGGTTAAATTTAATACGCAAAATTTATCGGTACTACATCGAATAACAGTGAGTGGTGCATCACCATGATGCACCACTCCTCAACTACTAAGTACTTAGACGAGTGGATTATAGCATTATGTTCATTATAGACTTCTTAGAGGCTGATTTTAAAAATGAATTTCATTTGTGAAATATAAATTAAATAAAACATTTTTCGCTTCGCGTTCGATAAATTATTGGTTAAATTGGGTTAAATTATTTACTACTACTAAACAATGTAAAGAAGCAGTAATCGACATTATATGATAGCTTCAGGGTGATATAGGCATTCTTGTATTTATATATATATATATATATCGTATTTGATTATTAAAATAACCAGTGATTACATCAACATTAATAAATTATAAAATTCGATTTATTTGATTCGATTTAATCGATTATTTTTTGTCTAATCTATTATTGTCCTAAAAGTCGCAAGCGCAACTCACTGTGCTTAAAGGCCAATAAAGCTAATGTTTTTCGTTATTTTTTGCAGACTAGCGATTTTATTATTTAATTGAAAAGTGAGTCATAACAAAAAGGATATTTTGAATTAAAGTTTAAAACAAAACCTGTATTTAACATGCTTATACCGGTCTATTACGGACATATTCGTAAGCATTACCGAATCAGTCAATCAGTTAATCACGATTACAATTGAGTGCTTATTAACCACAAAGCCATTTACACACGTGAAGGCACGACTCCACACGACTCTGATCGGCTCAATTCAGTACAGATTACAAATTGCATTTGGCATGCCCTTGACTTTATGTTACGATTTAATAACTATTATTATATTGTTATAGGACGATCAATACTACTTAAGGCGATATACTAAATATGTAATATAATACTAAAATGCGAATTTTACAGGTTTTCAAAGATGAAAGAAGAGATATAAGTAGTTTAGTTTATATACATTCTAGGGAATTAGCTAAACAAATTTTGTTTAAATATTATGCAACAAATATAACCAAACCACCATGTTTTTGAAATAGATTCTTTTGAAGTCACCCGTCTCTGAAACCAGAAACATTTTACATAATAAAAATATTTTTATGATCAGAGTGAATTTAACAAAGCTATTTCAGATAGATAGTTAAACAAATTGAAAATGAAATAAAATAAGGAGGATTTTGTTTTAGATTTAACCTTTGAAAATAATGATGTATGCAAAAGTTTTTAGATTGTTAGAGAATGTGTTTTTGTGTTATTAATGAACAAAAAATGGATTGAAAAAATATATCCGTTATTTTTCAAAAACATAAACAAAATGCTATCAACTAACTGGTAGGCCCGCGATTTGTGTTATAAGCGCAGTTCGCGCCCGCTATAGAATCACACCCTTCCGTTCATTGCACACGGTTTCTTTTTGCAAGCAATGATTCAAAACGTGGTTTTCGTTCACATGTGTAGTCGCCAGAAAATAGAAAACAACAAGATCTGATCACGTTAGATATAAGTATGCCTACATATTAAAAAAATAAAATAAATGTAAGGCCACTGCGTTACGGGTAAATTTGGAAAGTGGAAAGCATCACAAATAACTGATCGAGTGTGAACGTTGTTCACACTCGATCTTCGAACCTACGACCCAAGATATAGTAGGCAATTCCGTGAATATAAGGAACCAGCTTTTGGGCACAGCTTTGCCAGGGCACAGATTAGAAGCGACATTGCACAAATTATTGTTTCAGCTTAGTGCCACCAACTTTCAAATTAGTGTTTCATATACGGGTGTATTTAAGGCGCCACCAGTCCCTAAAACGTGTTTTGTAACGTATTTTGGTGCATTTTGTTGAAGTTATTCCCAACAAATGGCTAAAACTAAAAATACCACAATATTCTACATATATTAATTTAGTACTTTGCTTAAAAAAAAAACGAAATACACCTTATTATAGTAATGAAAATAAATAAATAAGAAAGTGTTGTTTTTTTCTTGCAACGATTTTCTTTTAAGTTGTGTAAGTGACGCGAACCTAATTTTTCTTTCTAAAGATAGACAATAAAATAATCTAGGACATTACTTAAAAAAAAACATTTTTTTCAAATGATAATAATTATTTAAATACAAAAAACATGTTTCATCGATTCCAAATGTAACGAATTCGCGGTCGGCGAGTATATCCGTCTCTTTTCTACACGTCAATGTTCGATTAAAGCTTACTCTTTCAAATCTCAAGGACAAATGCGTCCCGGGGCGCCTTAAAATCACTTGTGTCCTTTTGGGTGGTTGATTTATTACAGCAAACATTAAAAATAAAAAAGAAATGGAAGAAAATTTCCAAAATACGAGGCAAGAAATTATTCCTCGTGTACTGAATATCAAGTGTCCGATACGTAGTTTTAACAAAATATTTTATTTTTAGAAATAATAATATAAATGCTTAAGATGGTAAAATGTCAGTATTTTTGTTTTGTAGGTTTTTACCTACAAAACAGTGGGGTCGTAAGATCCATCGATCTCACACACACTTTCGATCTTCACACTTTATTTGACAAGCATAAGTGTGTATTTATTATTGTGTGAAAGGCGACACTAATCAATGGAAAAAACAAGTTCTTCGTAATTCTAAGTGTGGCAATTCCTATAGGAAGCCCATAGAAACTTTAGGCGCCTGGGCTGAGCCCTGAGCTGACCTTTATCGCAGTCACATCAAAAAGAGATCATAGCACAGATCATTCTTGACATGTGCACTTGAATGATAATAAAAGAAACATGCTGAGAAATTACTAATAGGAAATTTATAGTGTGAGCGCACACAGAGTTCCTTCGATGCGAGGAGCGAGTCTAAGGTACGAACCATTCGTTGAGTTTTTTTTTACGACTAAATATATACAGGATGTATTTATATTCACTTGTGTCCTTTTAGGGGTCTGATAGAACAATAATCAGCAAAAAATATTGAAGAAATATTTCCCAATTGCGAGAAAATTCGTTTTTTCGAAGATCAATTTGTGTTAATGTTTGAGAAGGCGGTTGAACGCAAAGCGCGAGATCAGGGAATGACCTCGCGCCCCCGCGGTTCGCGAAGCACTTCTAAGAAAAACAAAGTTTTTTTAATAATATAATTATTTTAGAATTTGATTTTTTTTTTCAAATTTATTATTTTTTTCCGTAAGACCGGCTTAGTTGTCGATATAGATCAACCTCCTAAAAAGACATCAGTGAATATAAATATACCTGTATAATATATATATATATATATATATATATATATATATATACACATTTACCCGATATTAGCAATTACACTACACACCTTAGTAGTCAAACCGCACTTAGTATGGTCATATTGAAGAAAAATACCACTAAATTCAAAAATCTTTTATGCCGTAAACGTTTTCTATATTACCAAATACGACTTAACCATTAATGTTTGATAATTTTAAACATGATAGATTTTCAATCATATAAATTGATTCATATAAAATGAAAAATTGATGATTGTATCAGTTTATTAATATTTTTTTTTTTCGGAAAACAATAGTTTTTCTTTCTATTATGCTTGATGAAAAAAAAATATGTTTTTTTAAATATTCCTGGTGAAAACTTGTAGATGCTTCCTTAATTTAAATCACTCGACTTGATTCAAAGTTGTTGACATGAACTCTGGAGTTTGTCAATTCTTGCACCTTCGTTCTCGTATGCTCGTATCTTCAGGGTCACATGCGAATATAATATTTATATCACTTACCTTGTACCAGAAGCCAGTCGCTCAAAAAAAGTCAGTGTCCTCATCTATAGGAAATCCTTCATAACGAGAGCAGCGTGAAATAAGAAAATAAATGTGACAGGTTAAATGGAGTGTGTTACCATAAACAGTAATAATATTGTAGATTCAACATGTTTCGTCATTGTGCCAATAGCTCAAGAACCACCAATGTTTGTAAGTAAAGGTGCTTAGATGCAGTTCAATAAATAATATTTTTGTTAAATGTATATATCCATATTTAAATCTATATATAATCATCGTGCAGTTGAATTATATCTAATATACAACGCGGAACATAACTAGGGAAAACATTCTGTTCGGCGACTAAAGGTTCTGCAAAAACGGGTTCAAAAGCGAGAATGCGGTAGGGATAAAGTAAATGCGACCGTTGAGTACATTTTGACGTTCCTAAACTAAGAACAAAAGCCGAGAGCTTACTTAGCCCGCCTACAGAACGAAGTTACTTGACATTAGGGAGATTAATGCTTCGCGGGGGATAAAATGTCGAGAGCTTTCGGACGGCCGAATTAAACCGTAACAAAAACGTACTTCATTAGGATTATGTAAACTCAATTCATAGGCGTCTTTGCCGCACCCTGGAAGTGGAGGTACTTGGCACTGGTATGATCGCGTGTCGCGGGAAAAGGTAGGTAACGGTCACTCGGTAGGTAGCAATGAAACCTTTTATTTGCGACGCTCGATGGCCAAGAGAAAAAGTCAAAAATAGGTATTCAAAAGGACAAACTAATAAAACCTCTGCTGGTGCACATTACAGTGTTCCGGCAGGGGGGAGGTCTGTCGACTAGCGACAACAGGTTGATAGATAAAATAAATAAATGTTGTTACAACGATTACACTATTTAGTATTGCTTCAGATTTCGATACAGGGTGTAACGATAACGATTCAGAAACAAAAACTGCTTGCGATAAGTCATTCTATGTAGAGAGCTTCGATGGCACGTGCAATGAGAATCGTAACCTATGATATTATAGTTATCTTCGTGATTATAGATTAATATAGCCTCAGTCGTATTTATTAAAATTTATAATGAGTTATAAAAGTTAAAGATTGAAAAAAAAAACTCTTCTAAAATAAGTAATAAAACAAAAGAACATGAGTAATAACTTTTTAGAAAGAATCTGATTTTTGGGATACGATGTATTAATACACCGTGTCCTAAGACCATTCCTATATAAAAAAAATTCATCGTGGTTCCCGAGAAAAAATAAGTGATTGAACGGATTTCGAAATAAAGTCTTATATTCGCGCGGTGATCGAATTTACACCATCTTTAAATATAATGAATATGATCATATTTTTTTTCGCATTTTTTTATACGTATAAATTCTTACTATAATAGGTAACCCAAACCACCCTTAAGTCTTTGGAAATGCAGTATGCATTTATGCATTATGTATTGTCTAAAATTATGTTTTAGACACTAATCGGTGCTTAAATTGAAAAAATCTGTACGGCGGTCGCACGTCACGATTATGTTGGCGTAATTGATTAGTCATTTAAGTAAGCAGTTCCGTAATTCCGATGGCTCGAGGAAGCCGTCAGCCGAGAGCTGATCGACGGCATGCTGCAGACGTGACTCACCTCTCAGCCAGTTATGCGGACTGCGGCGGACCGGGGATGAGCGACCATCAGACCTGCAAGCCGCCGGCCGCCCGGAACGTTCGTCACAGGTGTTGAGCCCGTGGGTCTGGTTCTCCTCGTTAAAGACGAGGAATTTGTGATCCGATATATTGCACTCGGGCGTATTTATTTATTGTACTCTGATGTGGTCTCTAAAACGAACTTTTTTCTTATTTCCTTCTGTTGACTGGATTACAGAAAAAAAGACCCACTTCAAAATTATTTAACATTTAAAATTCCCCATAGAAATGGAAAAAAAAAAGATTTTTTTATCAGTATTAAGTCAATATCGAGTAAGCCCCGAAGTACGTATGACACCAGCAATAACATAGTATTTAATGGCTTGAATTTTGTTTTATCAAAAGCAACGAAGAAGCGACTACGGTAATCGAAATGGATGTCTTCACTACAATTCTGATCTCTTATCTTATTATATAGCTTCCCTGAAACGTCGCATCCTTAATTCATTTGAGAAAAACATTCAGTTAACATGTCAGTTAGCTACAATCGAATTAAATCGCGAAATGATTAGATACATTAGAAAAGAATAACAGTGAAACAATATAAAGTTTTCACAGAGAAAATTACAAGTATTAAATATATGGATCAGTATTGCCGTAACGAAGATAGCCATCTCAGGTGCTGATGAATTAGATTATATTAAAACCCCTCCCTAAACAATTTAATAATTATCAATTAAAAAACATAAATTTAAATATGTTATTATTTCAAAAGCAAACAAATCAATTATATAAAAATTGTAACACGGACAGGATGTCATTATTATCTCAATTGACAGAGAGCTGATAGGTTGTCAACAGAAAATTAATGTGCGCTGACCTATTTGTTTCTAGAATAACCAGATGTCGTGAAATGGTCTTAATTCAATAATAACAAAATAAACTGAGAAATAATACATTAATCTTCTTATTCTTGGAAAAACAAAACAGATACACCGAAACTTTGAAGTTGATTCAGAAACACACCAACTTCATTTCTTAAACCATGACTCTGTGATAACTTTTTTGTTTTAGGTACGTACGTAGTTCTTTTTGAAGTTATTTTTTAAATTATATTTTTACTTGTATGCATATTTTCTAAATATTAAACATATTTTAATATTGATTAATTCCATATGAAAACATTTTGAACAAAAAATCTATTTTTTCTACCTCACCTAGATGTAAATTAATTAAAATGAAAAGGGACAACCCTGAGAAATTCCCTATTTATGCAAAAAAAAATCGAAAACGTCAAAACCATTTCGAGTAATGAGTGAACATACAATAAAAATATAAAAAACAAACCTCCTCGGAGAAAGAACCTCTGCCTTTTTTTTAAGTCTGTTAAAAACTAGGATATTGTAGTACAAATACTATTCTTATTTCTGAATATTTAATCAACTTAGTTACCAAATTAAGCTTAAATTATATAAAATTTATTTTGTTATCATTGGCTTTCCCATATTAAAAGCAAAAATTTTGAAAAAATATATAGCCTAATTTTGCAAACTGATATTACACAATGACAAATAGTACATACTAACGTTTATTTTTGAACTCTAAAATGTCGCTATGAAGACATTTGATGATGATGTCTGGCGATTAAGAGATTGATAGCTTTCCGAGTTAAGGACAGGATGTTGCTGTTGGCCAAGCAACAGCAATATCTACCGTGTTCGAGTGCGAATTTGGAAGCAGACAAAATGTCTGTATAGAAGAATATAAAAAGGACAAGAGCTATAACTTTTTTGGTCGATGAACAAGTTTGCTTTGTTCCAGGAGTATGCGCTGGAATGCAAATAAACAGAATTTGATCTTTTATGAAAACCAATGGTAGAGATACTTTTCAAGGGTGAGCCGGAAAGCTTAAAAATATAGAAACAATATTCCAGTTGTTTGGCGTTTCAGACCCGTGGTGGGCTTTTGGTCACAATCAGCTTTATTTAAAGCACTTTTCACAAGATACTAATAATACTAATAATACACAAGATGCTAATAATACTAATAAAGTTTTAATACTATTTAAGTGCTAAAATATTTTTAAAGAAAACAATTTTGCAGCTTAAGAAAGTCAAATTATTAATATTCATCAATAAAATAAATAACAGGAACAATATTACCATAAAAGCCAATTTGTTTTAATTATTAATTACATACGTTTAAGCACATTAGGAAAATAAGCCTTGATGGTATAGCAGGCTAAAAGTATGCAGCAGTTTTTTTTAATACAAAAAAGTTATAATGGGAGAAACATGTAGGTTTCCAACATACCGGTATCCTTACCTTCCTTACCTACCTTACTTTATAACATGATATTTACAACGAACGAGCAAAGATATTAACATGATTTAGGATCTATATCGAAAAAAGAATTATAGTGTTTCAATACCATTTAGGTGAAATAATAAATATTGATTTATTATCAAAAAACTAGTAAGAATTTAAAAGTTAAATAAATTTCTTACCTCGCCATCAGTATCGTAATATGTTAGAGATTTCTTTGTCAAGATAAACAATCGCTGCTTGTAGTTAACCGGCGTGAATCTTTTCTTGTTCTGCGACCGTTTCACCATTAAACCCTGACGGATAATATCTTCGCCTTTTTCATCCTTTCCAGCGCCGGCCATGGTTGGGAATTCCTGCACGGCCCTAAAATAATATCTGTGATAAATAATACAAATCATTTATCATACGAATGTATTCATCGATAAGAATAAAAAGAAGTACAAACCATGAGCTGGAGCTTCCGTCGCTAAAGTTAATTCAAGTACACCTATGATTTGAGCAGTAAACCAAACACCCACACTAAAACCAAATAGAATAGATAAAATACTTTTTTGGTAATTTCACATTCCACACATAAAATGACAACACAAAACAGCCAGCTAGCAGCTAGCAACCGACCAACGCACGCAGCGCGCCTCCGAGTCCACAGCAACACTAAAAAAGTAAAAACTGTCAAACTAACGAAACATAACATGCATAAATACAGGGCCTCTAGTCTGCGCTGCCAGTCGACTCGGATGTGTCGTCGCGTTCGTCCGCTGCCAACGCCACGAACGAAGGACAAGGACGGCGCTTTCCGTTTCGGTCGATTATCGAGGGCCGATCGGCAGCTAGACTAGCCTACAGTCTGCTAGTCGAAGCGACAGAACTTCAAACGGTAAAGTTGAATTTGAGTGTTCTTTCAAGTTTCAACTGGTTGGTAAGCAGCGTTGCAAATATTGAGTTAAAATAATTATAGGAACGTTAAATTTAATGCAAAAGTTTAGCTTCAAATAATAATTATGTGCTTATATAGTATTTACCTAATCTAATAGTCAACTGTCCCCTTCAGTAGTTCTCAAAACACTGTAAATATTTTATTTGCTAATTTGCATTAAGGTTAGAAGATTTATTTATTCATATTTTTAATATGTATTTGATATTCGCTTATAATAAAGTCTATAATTATTTATAATACAATAATTAATCAGAAAGGTAAAATAAATTGATACTAAAAAAACAAACTTTTATTTAAGTGCTCGAATGGGTATGCAAAATTTCGTGTCTGTGCTGTTGAAGACTTCCTTCATCGGGAGCCAATCCTGAGTGTAGAATGTCATGCTTACCATAAATATCCATAAATAACATGTCAAATTTCAACGCCATATGATAAGAAAGTGGTTCTAAATAGTTCTAATTCAGAGACGAGTGAACCTGGCCTCAAATTTGTGATCTATGGATTTTAGGCCACGCCCATTTTTGGACAGACGTCGTTTAGACACATGCCGACGTACGTCGTTCGTCGTTATTAAGCGATTGATACGCAAAAAAAAACTGGCCGTTACAGTAAAATCGTTTAAATTTTATAAAAAATGAGTAAATAACCTTCCTAGAAATACGTATATAATAGGAATAAATATAATAACAAATAAAAGGATTCGTTTTTAATTTAATATGGAAAGATAGTCCAGAATTGAACCAAATTAAACAAATTATTGGGTAATATGTGCAATAATATGAAACATATCCATATATTACCTCACTTATATGGATATGTTCCATGTCGCAATTGCGCATTTAACCTCATACTCGGTTTAGTTGAAACCCACTTGTGGAATAGCGTATTGGTCTTTAAGTAAAAATTCCATACTAAATTTCTGGTTCTGCCGGTTCGGCCCTGGACGGGTTATTTACTGAAAGAAAATTCTGAAAATTTGCTCAAAGCAAGAAATATAGACGATCTAATGGTGGTATGAGCGGGTGAGTTTTAATTTCACTTTTGATGGTAGCTGTAGTACATTCGAATTTTGAGCTCCATACAAAAATGTGTTGTTGTCCACTCTTCCAGGATGGTTTGCGTGAGATAAGTCGCTGTGGTCTTGTATTTTTGATGTCATAGTGTATAACCAGGTTAGGGTTGTCTTGGACTTTTCCCCATGTTTTAAATAGAGCTTGTAAACGATGTATTTTTTGTGGAGCGATGTTACTCAGGGTGGGTAACCATTCTGATGGAGTAGATTTGACGGTCCCTGTGATGATTCGCATTGCAGTGTTTAGCTGAGTATATATTTTGTCAGTATGCGCACTGTTAAGCCAGACTGGAGCGCAATACTCGGCGGCCGAATATACCAGAGCGATTGCAGTGGTTCGTAGAGTACTAGCATCAGCATAAATTGTTCCTGCTAGTTTATGTAAGATGTTATTTCTAGTTTTTAATTTCGCTGCTTGGTTTGTCAAATGTTGTCTGAAAGTGAGTGTTCTATCCAGGGTAATTCCTAAATATCTCGGGGAGAAGTTATGTCTAACATCTAAGCCCATAAAGTTGATATTTAATTTATGCGTTGCAAGTTGATTGTTGAGGTGGAAACATGCAGATTCAGTTTTGGAGGCATTTGGTTTCAAACTCCATTTGAGGAAATACTCTTGTAGAGTGATAAGATCCTCACAGAGAATGCGTTCACATTCTTCAAACGTTGGTTGTTGTGTACATATACATGTATCATCGGCATATGAAAGCTTCAATGAAAGGGTTGCCGGTATAAAATCACACGTATTATAATTATACAGAAGTGACACGTATATGCTCGTTTACTATGTTACAAAATTCATTCCATATCACTAATTTAGCATTGTACAGTTGTGAGGGCAAAGGACGATGCGATCTTAAGTGAGAATGGCTTTTTAAAACGCAAACTGAGGCTCATTACTAACTACAAGTAAGCAAATTAACTTTCAGTTATACCTAATATTATAATTTGACACCCCCGGGTGCAAACCTATCGTGTACCGTCCGCTCATATCTAAAAACACAAAAATAAACACTTTAGGCTATGAAAAATGACTAACCTTCGAAATAAAGCGTACAACATATACCAAAGCCTGTTGTCGGTTGAAATTCTCGTAGTTGCTTCGAGGCGAACTTAACATTAATCCGGTGGGATCAACCCTATCAAAGTGGATTTGAAGATGAGTCCAAATGGAGGCGTGGGGGAGGGAGAGGGAACGTTCTTTTCCGGCCTTTTCACACTATTACTATATCAATATATAAAATTCTCGTGTTATAACCTATGTGTGTATCATTATAAATTTTGTTTTCTAATACGACTATCGAAACGGGAAGATTTGTAAAAATAAAGCTAAGCGACTTCTATACATTATGTTATTAAATACAGATTAAAAACAAGATTATTTTTAGGTCGATATTAAATAATTCGTTACACTCAGCGATTGCCCATGATCGTGTGTTCATATACAAAAGCAGCGTCGACGTGAGCAGCCAAAGTGACTTGTATTATTAACCAATAGAAATCTTTAAAGATATTAAACTGTAATGAAACAAATAATTTAATGTGGAACTAAAGGGCCGCTCAAAATGCATTTGCGAATTGAATGAAAAGGTTTAATTGCTACACAACCGTTTCACTTTCATCAAAACTCCGACACAAACTTACATCGCCGATCGTCACACATTCATCATGATATACAAATAAACGTACATCCAAAGCGGAGCCATTTTTACTCGCACCGCACATTTGGTTCTACATTACGTACTCGAGAACTAAAATAATTATAGTATATTTATACAGACGCTGCCGCATATTTGGCATGCATCTTTTTAATTAAAAAAAAAAACCAGGATTTCCTCATCGAAAGCATTCAGCCATTGGGAAAATCACGAGAGAATGTTTGCTTCCAGAAGGCAATTAAATTTAACGTCTCGCATGAAATTACGCTTGGCAACATTTTTTGAATCCTTCGGCTGAGCGTTGTGCCTCTCGGAAAAAAACATCTTCGAATTTAAACAATAAAATCACTACATACATATTTTTATTATTAAAATTTAATCATACATTTAAAGGTAAAGAGCAATCATTAATTATTATATAATCATATTTACATTAATTATTTAAGTCTGTCTGGGGGAGTAGTGAGGGGAGGGTAATAGGTGTTTAATTCATATTCAAGCAGAATTTTAGTAATAGTTTAAGTGCACAAGACTCCTCCATTTTAATATAAAAGTGAATGTCCATAATGAAACAACAAATATATCAATTACAGGCTATGTTTCTTTAAATATCGAATTGATAATAGTCATAAGTGAATAAAAGCGACACACCTCAAAGTATGCAAAGTTCATTATAACTTGGGTCAATTGTTCTAAATATATATAAAAAAAATTACGCATGCATCAATCGTCTACACTTTATAACATTAGGATAATGCTCCAGACGACCGAATTAAGGCAATTTTCTACGTGCTAGCATAGTGCATATATCTATTTATACAGGTATACTTACAATTTAACTTTCAGTTAAAGATGGGGCCAAAAGACAGTTTAGGACAGACGGCAAAAGACAGTTAAAAGGCACCCCGTGGCGGGCGATTTGGAAAAAGTTTCATTACACGTTATATTGAAGCGGTTTAAACCAAATGGGAAACTGTGAAGGCATAAAATGTACATTTAAACAGTTGTTGAGTGGAAAGAGAAGATGTGGTCATAATTAGTAGCGCGCCGCTCGGCACCTTGATGGCCGTGCACCTTTGCATCATCGGGGCTGCGGCCATTACATTCTGGGATCGACATTAAATTCTGTTTAACCAGCCCCGGATCTTGGGGGGGGGGGGGGTCAAACCAGGGCAAAATTAAGGGGGCGCGTCGTATTATCGACTGTTTAAAGAAGATTTTTCCACAAATAAATACTCATTATTAGGGAGCGGATTTTCGCATAGTGGCGATAAATAAATATATGTAGATTAATTATATGTGAAGAATGCATTCATAAATTATAAATTATAAACGTTTTGCCCCGCTTTGAAAAAACCGCAGATCCGGGACTGAGTTTAACAGGGCAAAATAATTTCATAACTTTTCTCTTATATAATGTAGGTCATATTTGCTTACTAAGCAACACATGTTCGGTGGCATCAAGTTTTTTCCAAATCATGTCTATATTACAAGCATAACATATCTTATAATTGTCAAAAAAAAAATGCGAATGGACATTAAAATTCAACATTAAATTGACAAAAAAATTTAGGTGCAAAAGAATTTAAATTAAAAACAAAATGTGCTTTTATAAAAGAAATAAATATTATATTTTCATTAAATTGACTTTTAAGAAGAAACCTTACTACCTATCCTTAAACCAGTTTACAAGGTCTATTTTATAAAGTATGATGTGATAATAACCATTAATCTTCAGGTTGAGTAACAATTTAGTATAAATACATTTATCTGGGGAATATTAAGTTTCACAACATTTATAAATATGTAGGCAGTTATAGTTATGTCATAAGGTCAAACATCTCATCTGCTTAGTCGTATTATCAGCGCTTTCCTCAAACTTCATGTTTCAATAAAATAATTAATAACTGGGTGTTCAATTATTTAATTTATTAAAATAAATGTGACGCCTATTTATGAGTTTCAAATACCTATTTGGAATTAGACATTTTAAGTCAATCTCGCTGTCCGTAATTATGGACAAAAAAAAAACAGACCAAAACATATCCGGACATCATTCCAAAAATACATCTTAAGTGCTTTGAGTATCCTCAAAGGCAACAGTAAAAACACTTTTCCCACATTATCAGTTAAATTTGTAATTGAAATATTCCCATCAGAATAAATTGTAAAAGTAATATGTTATTTTTTAAAATCCATATGTCTGTAAATCAATGAATAATTTAAGCACATCGTTGGCTAAGCCGAGCTGACAAGAAAAGACATGTGAAGTATGAAAGTTGGCGGTTTGGTCACATTGGAGTGATATACGTTAGCAAACCACCATTTGTAGACTAAAGAGTAAAAAATGATGAGATGAAATAAATAGCTGATGATATTGTACACTTTCATAAAACAAGTTTATTGATTTTATAAAATTTTATAAATAAATTAATTTGGGCGGTGAACAATAAAAGGAGAGAAAACTTGAACGAATAATGAATATAGAAGGAAAGTTACTAGCCTATTTTGACGTTATGATCAGCCAAGGTCCGTCAGTTCTCGTACATTCATTAGACATTAATGTTACATCAATTATTTATTCTTTAACCCGTATTTAGTTTATTAGTTTAGATGTTTGGAATGACTCCTGATGACTGTAAAATACACGATTGATTGTTAGTTTATTTTAGACTTTAGAGAATGATCAATTTGTTCGAGGTTTACAACCTACATATTTCATTAACGCCAATATCAATCTGATCAAGCGATTAGCTTAAAACTTGTAAGAATGGAATTGAAGTCTATATTCTAAAGCGAAATTACAAAAATCTAGACGTCTCTAAATGGATTTTTTCTCTAATGGATTCTCGTTACCAAATTCTGAATTTTATCAGATTGGGAATTCGTTATATTGATTTCTTAAAAACTGTCAAAATTGAAACAAGATATAGGAATGGTAGTTAAAATTGTACTATTTTTTTTTAAATATAAAATGCACACATTATATTTTCTAAAATCATTGTTGAATTATAATGTAAAAATTACCATCACATAATATATTATGTACATATTATTAATAAATATAGATGGATTGACTATTGGAGTGACTAGATGGACTAGATGGATTGTCATGATTGGAGTGACTATTTGTTACTTATGTATTTCACATTTGTAAAGGAAGCTTTGAAATAATTTGAGCCCTAAGAGAGAATGTAAGCGGCGCGGGATTGGTGTCGAGTGGGTGATGTGCCACATGTGGGGCGAGGGGTCTGAGTGGGGCGGGCGCTCGGGCTGCGGCGCTGTCTCTAGGTTTGCGGCGGAGACGACGTTGCACCCGTCACAGATGTATCTGCGAACAAACATACAACAGGAATATAAAAAATGACAAATTTGAATGACATTCGACATTATAAAATTTAATTTAATTTTACAATAATTTAAGCCTTATACGGAATTAGCTTATAAATATGCTTCAAATGCGCTCGGGATAGTTTGACGAACGTTGTGATTACTAGTGGGGACCTCTTGTTAGCCTATTGCGTTTTTTTTTTAAATAACTAAAAATATGATTTGCTCTTCAGAGGAATGGCACAAAGTTTCTGAAGAAAATCATTCTAGTGATAACGGTCTGTTATTCGATGAGCACTTAAATGAGAAAGCACAGCAAATCGTTTGGAATTATTATAGTGGTGTAAAAATTAATCGCCTAATTGATCACAAGTCAATTGTTGCCTAAAAAGCGACGATAGACTGATTCAGATATCGAGGATCAGCTGTGAGCCATTGCAGCGGTTACATTTCATTGGTTTTTGACCCCAATGTCTAATCATAGTCGCCTCTTTTTATTATACCTATTTTATATTCATTGTGAGGTTAGGAAATACCGTGAAAGAAATAAAAGTATGTATAACGGATATCACATATTTCATTTTATGTTCATAGTATTTCTTTGTAGTTTCAATGTATTTCAGTATAATTTTCATTGTTTTATTCAAAAACAGTAAATTAAAATATCATTAATGGGTCAAGACAATGTATTCCAACCATATTCATAAGTCGTTAAGTCATTATCATCATAATGACACCTTTGCAATGGCATGTTAAATTTATAAAATACAAAGCAAAGAGAACAGTTTTTTATCTTACACAGAGCTTTGTTTGTAACTTCTGTAAGCAATGGCAATCTGTGGCCTCGATATCTGACCAAATTTTTTGGATCTACACATTCCAGTGTAGGTCGAAAGAGTTTCAGATGCTTCAATACAATGTGATGTCCTTACTTCATACAGATTCGTGGCCGGAGATAGTATGATATGCATAGTATGAGAAGACAGACCTGTGTCAGTGGTGAGGTGTGTGTCGGCGTCGACATTGGCCTGCATGGCGACTGGGGGAGAAGGGTTGGTGGCGGTGTGGTCTGGGGCAGTCTGACTCCCTCCGCAGCTCCCCCGACCAAAGTCGGCGAGGAGGTGGCACCTCCCACAGCACCGCTCCCACCGCCAGAACCGCTCGTGCCTGAGGCATCGCAGGGCATCAGGAATTCATTCAGCGACGGCTGAATAGACAACTCTGCAAAGAAAATATATTTAATAAGTTCCAAAAGTATTCCATGCTGATTCTCTATTATACGATATGAATTAGAGCGGTGATTCCTAAACTGTGGTCCATACACTCGGTCTGCTTTATCCTTACCTAAGCAAAAGACGGCCTGGTGGTGCAGTGGTATAAGTGCCTGCTTTTAAAATCCAAAGGTCCCAGAATTCCCAGTGGGTCAAATCCGGCCAGAAATTTTGCGCTGCTGAGAATATTCAACAGCGCTTTTCTCAGCACTGATGTTATGTAACAAGACACAAAAATCACTCATTCGATTACAGACTTCGAGGTATACACAACGGGCCCCCAAGACTTTAGCCTAGTGTAGCAGCCACCTGACTGCCCTCCAATCCAATCCAAGCAAAAGACAAAGGAGTAATTGTAGATTAAACGGCCACTTTCAGAAATAAACCTCTACATCTTCACAAAGCAAGGGTTGTGAAGATGTAGAGGTTAAAACCTCATTTCCAAAACATGTATTTACAAAAGTTTCATTGATATAACAATATCTAAATAAAAATAAAAACAAAAGCCCAAAATCCTTGCTGAACATTTATAGTAATAAATTTTAATGAATCAATAATAAAATATTATTATTATATTCAAAAAAATACTAAAATCCCTAATTAAGGACTAATAATTATTATCTATAATTATGTCGTAAGTGGTAACAACGTTAATACCCTTTTCTACATAATGTGACTTTATAAAAGTAAGAGTTAGTGGCAGGGGTGTCTGGCCAGCGACATAAGAAACTATATAAAAGTTTCTCGACTAAGGACGGTTAAAACAGAAAGTCCCTGATCAGGTCAGGTTTGCATATCTAATAGAGTATATACGGTTCACCAATTCAGTCTGGTATTCTTGTTTCGATTTTAATTCCTATTTTATTCGATTCTCAAATATTTATATAAATTTAAATAAATAGTTTTTAAATAAACCTTTTTCCTTTTTTTTGTTCATATGAGCACTTCTTGAATCAATAACCAAAAACTTATTTATGTAAGTTAATGGTTCAAGGGAAATTAAGAAATCTTAATTGTGAAGAAAAACCCAGGCTTAACTATAAACTGCCATTGTTACAGAAATGATGCAAATTTGGTGACCTTTGGTGACACATTCAAATTGATTTTGGGACACTACAATTTGTGATAATATTAAAGGTACGTAGAATTATGTTGGAATTATAATATTATAAATGCAGGAAGACAGTTTTTGGACCGATGAAATCGACCTTTGCAATCAATCAGTTAAGAATCTCCTAAAAAAAAAAACAATGAATGAGTAGTCATAGTATTATTTATACTGTGATATGGGCCATCAGGTTTAGATTAAGTAGGGACGAGATTAACCAATGATAAATATACATTTATTGGGATTGGCGCTAACCGTGATCGTCGAAATTGAATAAAGGCGGTAGTGGTCGTCCGTTGGGTAAACGTGCCTCGGGCTCTCGCAGCTCATCGAAGAAGCAATGGGCAGTGCAGAGGGGAGAGTCGGGCGCCGGGAGTGTACTCCAATAGTCGCGATACCAGTGATATAGCGTCCGGTGGTGTACGTGATCACCTGTAAACAAAGACAAACTGTCATGACATCCATTGGAAATTTTTATACAGTTAAAAAATGATATTTTTTTATTTTAGGTGAAGCTATATTTATCTAATAAACTTTAATAATAAATTTAATATTCTTTTTTTTAAATATATATGGTGAAATTTCAAATTTTTCCCACTCATAATTTAAGTGAAGCTGTATAATTTCCGGAAATATTAAATAAATAATGAGTACTTTTTTACATTGGTTAACGTATTAAGTACTAAGTATTAAGAAGATAGTACTATTACAAAGGAATTAGGATGTCTACATAGGTTTAATTCTTAGTAGTTGGTGGGCTAGGAAATTCAAAACCAGGATATTGGAACCCAGAAATTCCAGGATTCTGCATGTAATATGCGGCACTAATCCCAATCTAAAACAGAGCTTGTTCCCGAGGGATTGACAGGATTAGAGAGAAACGAAGTTCATACGTGTTACTCTGTTGTTATACGACAAAAGGAACGGAAAAAATATTGCTTTATTGCTAAATTGTAAAACAAGATGGTTAAAAAAAAAAGATGGTCAACAGAGTAAGATTGTGCATTTCGAAAACTCTGGTTGACTTAGGGCTCGGTGCGAGGAATAAGATGTGCTAATGGATCGAGAACGAAAATTACAGCCTGTGGAACTAGCTGTCGAAGTTTTATTCAAGTCAAATTTGATTACTGCCAAAACATCTTTAAGGTTTGTTGATTGAAAAAAGCCCAAAAACTTGTTATTTCGTTGAGGAAACGGAGTTTTGAATTGGACAGGAATGAAATATATATAATATATTATATATAATACGCAATGTAATCAAAACTACCGTAGAGAGCTTACAGGAGAAACAATGTAGAAACCGCCGCTCCTGCGATAAAACGTTCCTCTCGCCAATCTGGAGACAGCAGCACACTCGTTTCAAGGCTAACAGACCTCGACCAGTATGAAAAGTTCTGGATCTGGAATAACATCCCAACCTTGATCCGGCAATAGCAATCTTGAGGTTTTGATAAAAAAGATTAATTATTTCGAGTCAGGTGGATTAAAAGGCCTTCAATTCGCCTTTAACCCATTAATGACGATTGTTGCTGCTAACGTAAAAGCAGAATGAGCGTTTTCCGCAGCTGACTATCTAGTCTGTAAGGTATTTGTCTGAAAATAGTTCATTTACATTTTACAGAACTCGAGGTAGAGAATTATTATAAACAGAATAGTTTCAGAATTCATGAAACCCCGAAGGACAGTGGTTGTGCTGTGCCATGATAGGAAATCTGTATTTTTCAGAAAGTTGATTAATTTATAGTTAAAAATTTTATAAATCGGCTAGTAAAAGTGCATTAAAAAAGATCCGACTCAAGAATCTCTATCCATAAAAGCTTATCTTGATTTCACGATAGTCTCTTTAATGAAAAAAATAAATTTCGAAATCCATTTAGGAAAAACTTTAAAACTAGTAGTACATAAACGTCGTCACGCCGGTGCATTTGCTATTCTTCTTTTGAGCAGTTCCCAATCGCAAATGCTTTGCTCGACTGTCATTTCTTGCAATTTCCTAGTACAGAAGTTGCAAGAGTTGACAGTTACGTGATATGTTTTGTAATTGAAAAGGAGTAACGTGTACAAGATGCAGTGTCCGACTCAATGTCCACAACCCGTGACGTAACCAGGTCATGGTTTGTTTGGTTTGGGACAGGTGGCATAAAGGTAAATTAATCGCTTTTTATTAAGTTTTAAATTTGTTTTTCTCGTACATAATTGGGAAAAATTCCAATATTTTTTCTGATTATTGTTTTATTTTACTTTACAATTTAGGAGTTAGTTAGCAATAAAAATACGTCCTGTATAAAATAAATGACATGTAGGTATAATGTTAAACGGATGAACGATGTGCATTTGCAAAGTGGTTAATTGCTTGCATGTCTCAGCAGCTAACGTGAAACCTATCGCCACCACATACTTTTTCATTTTATTTTATTTTAACGTAGGCACTCATATACTCAAAAATTTCATATTTAAAACGCTTTTGCCAAAAATCTACTTTCGAAGATCGGGCAATATCAATGACAAACATTTGTAACATTGTAACAATTTTAAAGGCAAACAGTTTAATATACGTAATTGTATATGTAATTACTTTGCATCAGTGATTGGAAGATCACATTAGCTGGCGATCACAGTAACATGGGCCAAAAGATTGGTCACCGACAAGTTTAACCAAAAGCCACGTCAGCGTCACACAAACAAATTCAAAGTAAGACAACTTAACTCCTCTTATGTTAATTACTATTCTTCCCGTTAGGACTCAATGGCCACTATAAAAGCAATTTACAAACAAATTTTATTGTCTTATGGCACAATAAAATGCATATATATCTATTTTATATATACCCATACCAGATACGGAGCAACTTTTGGTTACATTAATGTTTAAATAAACTTAGATGAGTATATGTTTTAATCATATTGTGTCAGACTGTACAAAATAGGCACAAAATCAAATAAGTCATGGCTACCGTATTCATGCCTTTTTTAAAAATATTCTAGACTTGACAAAGGAGAGAAAAAAAAAAATTAGATATACAAAGAATCTCATTTTATTATGTTTCAAATGAAAACGTGACATTCCAAAATACATAGAAATGACAAGCTGATAAGTTAAAAGATTAATAAAACGAAGCATTTAGTAGAACCCCAATTAATAAGGAGTAAGTCCGTAGTATTATTTAAAATGCAGACCAACATAGACCACACTTGAACATTAGACATTATTAGGAACTCAAGCGAGAGTGATATAGCAAGAGGCAGGTGTATAATATAGATACAAAGACATACAAATGTGGAGTTGTCTTACTCTGAAGTGCTTTTGCTTAAGGTGTGTGGCCGGAGGGAGCGGGGACAGAGGGGGGGCCGCTGCCCTCTCCAGCATCCACTGTTTGAATACAAACCCAACTGTCAACACTGCACTTATAACATTTTCACCCTTACAAATGTAAAAAACAACTTATGTAAACAACTATTCAAAAAGTTGACCATCGTTGCCAACTGCAGTAATGACAGCCTGCGCTTCCATGCCGAGGAACAGGAATTTAATGGCCGTGAGACATTTTTTTATATTAAACAAATCTACAGATTTACAATAATATATAAAGTAGCAGACGTTACACTGAAGCTGAAACAGTGAGACATTTCATTATGTTAGAAATTGACAAGCTATCTGTGACGTACCAGAAAAAAATGTATCATTTTACACATAAAATATCATCTTCATACCATCTCCAGCGGCAGCGGGTTGCTGATAAGCACTCAAAGATCAATTTAACTTAATATATAAAAAAATAAATAAATAAAAATTATATAATATTTTAAACATATTACTGAATGTCAAATATACAGATAACTTGTTCCTTTTATCCACAACTTGTATACAGGAAGTTCTTATATAGATTTGAGTGAAAAAATTTTGATAGTTTAAGATGGTGACCCATGACTTAGATAAAAATATATTTCATAAGAACTTAATAAAATAGTAAAAAAATGCACTAAATTATAGGAGCTGCAGCCGCCGCATTTAGCGCTAAAAGATACATAACAGGCACAGCTTTCATAGTTAGAACTAACTTCATACATACATAAGAAAGAGATAGAGATACACTTATGATGAGTGGTGGCTCCTCGACAGATGAAAGGTTTTTGCTGTGCGGCCGAGAGTAAATGCAATGAAAGAGATGATGCTTTAATTTACGTAGCCATTGTCTGCATCACTGGAAGGCAGCCATTCACCTGTATTCCACTCACTTCATTCACATTAACGATGTTTGACGTCAAATATTGTAATTATTTATAAAAATGCCGATTATAACAATTACGTGAATTCATTTTCTTCTCAAGTTTTTTTCCTGAAAATTTTCATGAATATTTTCGATTCTCTCTTGTCTTCACCTTCATTTTTTTCTTTTCATTTTACTGTTTTTTAAATCATACTCAACGCTTAATCAAGTCTATGCGTGAATCTTGTCATAGATAAAATATTCATAATAATATTATTTGCGATGAACATTTGTAAGTGTAATGAAATATTCTTTCATTTGAAATAAACATTAACTATTTTTCTTATCCGATTTAATACATTAAATCAACAATTATATTGCTACACAATAATGTAAAATTATTTAATTTTAACCATATTGATCACTGCCGTCTTTTCAGGAGGTTGATTTATATCAACAATCAAATATGAATCCACAAGAAATATTGGAAAAATATTTCTTAATTACAAGAAAAACTTATTAAAAATTGAATCAACAAGAGCAATCGATCTGTCCGAAACATAACATTGCCCAGATCAAGTTCAGTTAAGCACTACGTGTCGAGAAAGAAGGAGTCGCTTCAGCGCGACGTTCAAACTAATTCTGGAATTGAATAAATGTATAAATATTTTTTTTAGGCCGGGTTAATTGTTGATACAGAGAGCGATTTTAAATCTGCCTGTATATTAAAGGTACAATAATTAAAATTGAATATTATACTTAGAACATAAAAAAGCAAGTTTACTTACTAAAATACGCAAACGCACTAAAAGAGAAATGTTACAAGACAAGGGAGACTGCAATCCTGTTTTATACCTACACAGTTGATCAGAATAGTTCAGAGTAAAAATGATCGGTCTAAGGTGTTTGACTGTTGTAACCCAGAGATAGATGCGGGTGGGATCAAAATCTTCCCTGACCCTAGTACAAACAATATCAGCTTAGTTGAGCAAATCCCAAAATTATTATTGTACACGGACCTAGGTTATAGAATTATTTATAAAAATAAAATAGATGAATCGAGTGCGTCCCTAGATGTGGAGTTATATCGATGTGAAGTAAACAATAAATGAGTTAGTCGGAGTCATATTATAGAATTTCCTGAAGACATACAATATAAGTATTCAAACTACTATGACGTTTACTAAATATTTCTATGAGTATCTCGTGCCATTAATATTCGTTGGCAGTCAGAACTGCGATTAACGACGCTTTGACAATACAAACCATAAGATTTAGATTTCTGTTTTTTCAGCCCACAGTTACATGATACCTTTCCAAATGTCAGTTCATAAAATCCATTGCCAATAAATGATATTCCGGAAATGCACCTGGCTCACCGACTAAAATAAAGAATTATAATGTTAAAAGTTACTCACTTTCATCCAGGGATGGCTCTTGATTTGTGGGAACTTAAATTCAGTGTAGTTAGGGTTCATTTCCCTGATCTGGTCGCGCGTTGGAGTGCCCAAGACCTTGATGATTTCCACTAGCTGATCAACTCCTGAATCTCCGGGGAAGATTGGCTGGCCGAGAAGGAGTTCCGCGACTACACACCCCGCTGACCAAACATCTACGGGACAAAATAAGTTTTTTTTAAGATTATTAAATTACTGCATAGTTAATAATGAAAAAATTAAACTTTGTTATTTATGGCCTATTTAGGCAGATGTATTTAAGAAAGCTACCTATTGAAATGGTACCATGTCATGACTTCCGGAAAATTTCAACATAACGTCGCATTTCACATCTCCTAGAACCCAAAACCACCCTCAATTTAAAAGTTTATATCTATTTATTTATATATCACTTTTTTGTGGACACGACAACTGCCGTAATTTTACACCAATCACTTTAAAATTGATACATAAAATTTAAAGGCACAAAATCTCGATCAAGTTCGTTAATATATATCAGACTAGAAGGAAGGGAACAGGGATTTTTTTCGAAAATGTGAAATTTTGCTATAACTTTCTTAGTATATAAGATATCGAATTCATTTATATTATTTTTTATATTATTCCTCAGATAGGCCTAAAACTTATCTGAGTAAACTTTTTTGATTGCACCGACCATTGATCCTAAGAGTGGGAAAAATTGATTTTTAAAATTCAAAAAACCTCCCTTAATAGGCACCCGATCAAATCAGTTCATAATGTTCATTGTAGGCCTATAATTTCCCTACAACTTTTATTTGAAACAATTTTTGATATGAGCAACCCTTAAGGCAGGGATTCAGCATGCGCACTCTCGGTGAACAAACCCTTTTAACCGGCCGTACCCACGGCGGGTTGAGGTACGCGATCTATGAATGGCGCGGGAATGGATCGCGGCAGCGGGTTTTTTCAATTTTATTTAATTACTAATTTCCACTTATGCCTTAATTTTTCATATATACTAGATAGTTAATAAACACCTGAATGTGTATAATCAAGAATTTTATACATTTCATATAATGCAGGATCATATCTGCTAGTTTATAAATTTTATGAGGCAGCAAATTGTTACTACACACACACAGATTTTTTTTCCATAAACTCGGGAGAACTTGAGATTTCCGGGAACATCTAGTGTAGATTTTATCAACGATTTAACTATCAACACTTTATTCTACAAATAATATATAAAATAAGTAAACTTACCAATTTTGGTTGTATAGTCGATGGCACCGAATATGAGCTCGGGTGCGCGATAATACCGCGAACATATATATGAGACGTTGGGCTCACCGCGCCCCAGATGCTTGGCCGAGCCAAAGTCTCACAGCTTTAGGACGCCCGTCTCCGGGTCAAGGAGCAGGTTCTGGGGCTTAATGTCGCGGTGGCACACTCCTAACGAATGGATGTAAGCGAGCGAGCGAAACAACTGGTACATGTACAACTGGAAAATAACCACATTCACATTTAACACTTTTAATTAATATTCTGATTATGAATGACTTTCAATACCCACCCACGTTACCCATTACCCAGGTTGAAGACAATTATTGTGAGCTAGGCTCAACTAAGCTAAATTTACTCAAGTTAAAGTTAGAGGAGATGGTGGCGATAAAGCATTAAGAACCGAATAACCCTAATGCGCAGATTCAAACCTGCGACGGCTGGGTTGAATGTCAAACACCTTAACCTGTCTAGCATCAGTGCCGCACTGGTGTGGCACAAAAAAGTATCAGACAGGCATCCATTAAGCACCGGTGCGGCATAAGGGTTGCGAGTATTTATTTATTAAAAATAAATGTATTTCATTTTACTTTTACCGAGAAAAACGTCAATAACAGATATCTAATATCTTTTGATATATTTGTATGTAGAAACATTTAGATAAAGTATTCCGTATAAAATTTTATTCGAAACAGATTTTATTTAGAAATGTCATTGTTTATCAACATAAATAGAAGAGATATTCCATTTGGAAAAAAAAAAGACTTTATGAAAAAAAAAAAATATTTTCAATATATGAAGGTAATTTATTAAACACCTTTTTTATATATTAAAATTGTAACTAATTTTATTGAAAAACAATTAAATGTAGAGGAATAACTTAAAATAAATATTTAAATAATAATAAGTTGAAAATAATCATTTCAGCAAGTGACTCCAAGGTGACAATAAGTTATACTATTCAAACTAGTGCAGGTTATCAAGATAGCATTCATAGCTTATCTAAAATAAGTATTTTAGAAAGCGTCCGTTACTAAGCCATTTTTTGAAAATCTTTCTTGTCAATCGACGAATGTTTTGTAATCGTTTGAGTTAATTACTAGTAATCTAAGTAGGGTAATCTTTTAGCTATTTTACATAGTATGTTTTAAAAACTTAATTTAAACACAACTTTTTTTAAAAAGTCATTTTCGGCAATAATTATAATAAGACAATCTACATACTCGTAATGCTATCTATAATGTGTGGAGACAGTTATTGGCAGTTTGTGAATCAATAACTGTATGAACGTAGCTGCCAAAGTCAAAGTATATTTAAAGATTTAGGATTTGCAGGTTTGAGTAGCAATGGTAAGAAGTTAGGGGAAGAGGAGGGAAAGGTTTCATTCTCTGATATTCATCACATTATTTTAATCAGAACTGAAAGAAGGAGGAAAGTTATCACATCTTTCTGAGATCGTGAGCTCACTCTCAAGGAGTGGACATCTCATATTCTAAATTCGCCATTTCTATTAGATATCAAAAGTTTAATCGGCAAATTGAATTCCTAGAAATGTGATTTGTTTTATTAACAACACAAAACGAGAAGTAAAGCAAATATAGACCTGAAAATAAAGTTGGGAAATGAGATGGGTCTGATGCAGACTTTTGTTACTCTTGTTTGATAGCTCTAGGGGTGCAAAAGCTAGGGGTGTAATAAAGCCTGGTCCTATGGTAAATTTTAGAAGAATGAGGAATTAACTGTTCCATATCAGAAAAAAATAAACGGACCTGATACCTATATGTCATCATATTTAATATTTTACCGGCTTTAAGCATTTATAGAATGATTTTGGCAATTGTTTTGTCGGTAAGGGGGTGATTACAGACTCTTTCTTTAAAGATCTAGGCCTGTCCGGGGGAAACATAATAGTAGAAATGTTATGTTTCCATTACACACTTTGAAGATCACCCTAGCAGTTTTATTTCGCATCTGGATATGAAAAAAAGTAGGACTGGTCAGAAGGGTGAACATTGGTACTGTAAAGAATTGCCTATATCGTAAATCTTCCAGCTCTTTTGCAAGCTCCTCTGCCAATTCTGAAGATGACAAAACTTTTATTTTACCATCTTCATTGAACCTTTTCATAATGAGCTTGACCTGGGCAAGTCATTTCCATGCCATATTATATGTTGATAGTTTCTATTACAAATAATTGACAAGTTGGATTAACCTAGTTATTGTGATAGAATATAATTTTAAGAATAATAAGGAAAATGGATAAAATAGATATAAAAAGCGGTTGTATTACCTTAACAAAGCTGATAGGTATGGTTTGTTTCCCTTTGGAGTAGTGACGGGCCACTTTGTACACAGTCTCTGGTATGTACTCCAAAACTAGACTAGGGTACACTTCGTCTTTCTGCAAACCACAATAAAGGTACATCAAAATATATCCAATCATTTATTGTTGCAAATAATTGTAATAAAATGACTGTTGTAGAAATGCTGGAAATTGTAATGGGTTTCTTTATGTGAGTTGCTTATTGTATAGTAATTTACTTTTATCCTTATGTGATTTATGATTTTTACTTAATTTAATATGAAAATAAATATCAAGTTATTGGATGAGTATGAAGATATCCTATTGATATATCATAACTATGATTTTGGGTTAATTATAAAAAAAGAATAAAAAATGACAGGTTATTGGGCGAGTAACTTACACGTTAAAAAAATATTCCTTAAGTTTATGAATCAATATTATTTTACAACAGCATTCTTTTCGATATTAGAATATTATTTTGAAATTCACAGAAAAAAATATGAGAATGCACACAAAAAAATGTTTTTAAATCAATTGCCAATAGTAAAAAATGACTTATCGTAGCGTGCTAGACATCGGCACAACTCAATTACTTCCTCTGATCATTAGGATAATACTTTTCCAATTGTGCAGATCGTCAGTGACAGCTGACTGCACCCCAAAATGAAATAAAATACCTCCCTGACAATTATTCTACTTGTTTCGTGTCCCTGAAGAAGACCTTAATAGTGAAGTTAACTGTCCCATGGGAAGACTAATTTTCAAAAATATGTTTGAAATCCATAGAGGTAACTACTTTTTACAACCCATTTTTTAGGTTGCTCGATATTTTTGAGATTTTAATAAAAAAGTATATTTCATTATGTATAGCAATTACTGTAACTGTATTAATCTTAATGACCAGAGCAAGTTATTCACCATTTTACGATTCATTTAATTGATTATAATAAATGAAAAAAAAAGTGGAAAATACTGCATATTAGGACAAAAACCAATCTGTAATGAAGACCACAACCAGTACAAGAAAACCTGGCAGACCTCACCCCACATTGACGACAATAAGATATAAGCGGCTAAATTAGTAAGAAGACAACGTACGAGAGATTCTACAAAAGGGGCCCCAAATCATGAGAATAAGGTAAAAAACTAATAATTTATAAAAAATGACCACCATTCGGTTGACGTACTATACTAATAATTTATTTAAATTTTGGGATGAATATTATTATTAATACTAATTCTAGTAATAAAACAGTAACAATAGAACACAGGACCTACAGTTATAATATTGTTATAACTAGTACTTTAGAGTTTAACAAAACTTTCATAGATCATATTTCGAGCAGATAAAAAAAAATGTATCTGCTCGAAAACAGAAACCACTGCCACTGCCACTGCCACGTACTGCGATCTGTTGGCGAACTATGCATTGATGTGCTGCATACGTGAAATTACCGGAGAAGAAATTAGGTACGGGTAAGTGACAGCTAGCTGTATCGATCACTTTTTTTGTTAGATTTAGGAATTATTATCAAGCTTATTCGGCAATCATACACAATAAAATATCGGATCACTACCCCATTTTGTGTGCTAGATAAATAAAAAATCTATACAATTGTCAATCTATAATACAGGAAAGACTGGTTGTTAATGTACATATAATTCTATCATTTCATTCTTCTTGTCAATGTAATGTTTTTTTAACACTAGGTTAAGGGTGTAATAAAAAAAAATATAAAAAAAATATTTATATATATATATATAATGAAGTAACATGTTGCTAAACAAGTCTATACGAGTGAGTATCTGGTAGACGAGTCGGCAGGCTCTTCCAGAACATGTAAAGTGCTTACCTTGAATATGTGAAATAAAGGTCGCGAAAGCGACATTGAATTTGAATTTGATTTGAAAACCACCCGCAAGAAAGAAGAGCGCTTTAGGGAAGACCTTAATCCTTTCAAAATGCAGTTAATTCAAAATCTTTGACTGAAGCCATTCGGGTAAATAAACAAATGGAATTTTCACCATTGGCTTACTGTAAACCCCCGAGAAAATACCAACATAGCCCTGAAGTACTCATTCGCTGTTGATTTTTTTGCATCCGAAACGGTTTCACTTGCTCATAGAGTTTAAAGGGTATTCTTGGATTTTTGGCGAGACGGTTTCTCTGACCGTATATTTATTTTCGTATATTTTTATACAATTTCACACACGTAATAGGGAAACATAAACACCCCTTAAGTCTACGGGAATGATCTTGGGACAGCCTGTATTTTTGTTTGTATAATATTTAATAGTAAAAATAGTCTTAGTAACAACAACCAGCTATTATGATCATATCATGTTGTCTATGATTGACAACTGGATAATAAAAAAGGCACCTTTTGCTCAAAAAACCAAAGAAAGAAACCCGAAAGAAATAAACTCGGAAGAAAGAAGGTCGAAACAAGACTTTTTTAGGTGCAATGTCTTCGCAAAGCCTTATCCTTTCGCGGAGAAAGCGAAAAATAAAGACAAAGAAGAAGTCAAAGGCAAAATGCTTACTTGTAAAAGACGTCAAGGGTGAAATCGTGCTGCATGTCGAGAAAGGTGTCCGTGGTGGTCCTGGTTCCAGCCGCGTCCACCAGGTACACCAGAGCGCACTGTTCGGCGGTGAACGATACTCCCTTGTACCACATCTTCACATATCTGAAACCAATCACGGTTAAATCGTCAGCCTGACCGAAGAATAAGACACAAATGCGTCTTAAAAGCGGCATAAATCAGTTCAAATGGATCGATCATTCGACAGAATTGAGATGGTCATCCCATGTGACCCAATGACTTAGATCGTAACGCGAGTACTCTAATGACTACTTACCTAGCAATAGAATTTGTGATGGAAAGTTCACCTTTCCATAACCCCTCATTTATTTATATCTTAAATATTTTCTAATCATAAATATTTCTTTACATCTTCTCAAAAAAAATGTGCAATTTTAACAACAAAAGAAAAAATTAAAATATTTCATATCACATCCAAAAAAAATAATTAAATGTGGTATAAACGTAGAATTACAGGTGTATTACTAAGCTCAGTAGACTAGGTTTCGTTGAGAAAGGGGTTACTAGGTGTAGGGGGGTTAACTAGGCGTAAACAACTGTTCTAAGGTAAACTTTGTGTAAGGTAGTGTTGTAGGTATACATTATATAGGTATATAGTTATGTATACATATATTATATGATATTGTTATAATATGTATAATATACATAAAATCCGTTTCGGCACGCCGGAAGGCGTAGGTAATTTTTACCGGATTATAGTTGGGGATAGGCGAACTCCAGTTTTTCGAACTCGTATCAAGCATTGCGCGAACTGCCACACGATCCGCTCCCTTTCACACACCTCAACCCACCCACCGTACCCTTGCGCAGCAAGAGTTGGTATACTAAATCCCTAAGTTGCTAAGTAAGGGTTGCTCATATCAAAAATTGTTTTAAATAAAAATTGTAGGAAAATTATAGGCCTAAAATTAACATTTTAAACTAATTTGATCCTGTGCTTATTAAGATGCTATGTTTTGAATTTTGAAAAACCAATTTTTCCCACCCCTAGGACCCGATGGTTGGTGCTATCAAAAAAGTTTCCTTAGATAAGTTTTAGGCCCTTATCTGAGGAATAATAAAAATTAAACTGAAATAATGAATTCGATATTTTATATATATAGAGTGGTGAATGCATGGAATAAGTTACCAAGTGCAGTGATAAGTGCCAGAAATGTGAATGAAAAGATTAAAAAAGATTTAAGAATTTAAGAAAAGATTGGACAAGTTAATCACAAACGATACAAGTGAAGATTTAGGCTTATCAGTATAAGCTGCCAGCCTAAAACTAATAATAATAATATTAAGAAAGTTATAGCAAAATTTCAGTTTTTCGGTAAAAACCCCCCTATTCACGCCCCCCTGGTCTGATTTTACCCATTAACGAACTCGATCGAGATTTTGTACCCTTAAATTTTATGTTTCAATTTGAAAGTGGTTGATGTAATATTACGGGAGTTATCGCGTTCACAAGAAAGATATATATATAGAAAGATATATAAACTTATATATAAACTTTTTAACTGAGGGTGGTTTCGGGTTCAAGGGGATGTGAAACGCGAAGATATTGCGAAGGTTTCCGAAAGTCATGACATGGCACCCATTGCAATAGGTAGGTTTCTAATGAAATCTACCTAAAAATGAAAGATGGGTGTGCAACTAACTTGTTGTTGCCGTGCGGATGCCTCGCTTGTATCTCCACCCTGGATCCAAATGGTAGACCCGCCCGTTCGGGTGCACCAGTCTGCTAGCCGCCACTGACTGCGAGAGAGCCAGCGTTATATTGTTCTTGGCGTTGGTAACCCGCACTGCGCCGTCGACAGTCATGTCCACTCTACAAGAAAAGTACCTACATGCCTAAAATTGGTTTGGCGTCATTTAAAGGAAACAATCATCTTCATTACATTTTTACGACCTTTAATTTAGTTTGCAATGTTTGTATGTCCATTTAGGTCAATCTTCCAACTGATTCTACACCCAGGACTGGCTCCAGACGAAGGAACTCCTCGAAGGTCAACAGCACAGACACGAAATATTGTATACGCATTCAAGCAAAACTTTTCAGATTAATATAAAATATTTTGTAAAATTGTTATGTAGGTAACTTTGAACAAATTTTATCGCATATACCATATCCGAAGACCTTTCCCGATAAAAAATCCAGCTAATTGGCCCTACGATTTCAATTATGATTTGTTTTGACGTCATGTTAAAATTCCCTTTGCTCTTTCGTTCGCTCGCGAGCGCTCTGCCAAGGCATAAGAAACGATAATTTGCAATAAAAAATAATACATTCAAATCTGATTGTAAACTAATTCTTGTTTTAGTGTTGAAATATTACGCATTACTAAAATAATATAATTGCAATTTACTGTAGTCGAATAGAGGGGATAGAAGGCCATCAATAACTGATATTCGGGTCAACTCAATAGAGATACGACAGAGCTGCTAACCTCCAGATCTCTCCAAGTGTCGGCATGGTAGGCGTCGTCTCCCGGGTAGTAGGGAGGCTTGCGCTGGGGCGGCGCCCTCCACGCCGGCTGCCAAGCGCCGCCAAAGCCTCCGCCTGACCCAAGCCACCCTCTAAGAACTTACTGTAGTCACGAAAGGCCGATACCGTCGGGTTGATTATGGGCCGGCGACAAAAATTTTGTGAACGGTCGGGGTTACCTGTAATGATTTATAAAAAAAATATATAGAATGTATAGAAAAAACTGATTTCACTGTATTACAATTATATACAAACCTAGTGCATCCGATTGTAAATTAAACCGCTCCTTGTGCGGCTTGGTGCATAAAGGTTACTGCAAGACAAAAAATATATACAATCGAGACGTCATTTGCAATGAAATGCAATTATAATAATTTAATGATTGATTTAATGATTTGCAATGATTTTAAAAACATAACAAAAAAATATATGACCGCGGCTCGACCGCTCGAACTCTGGTCCGTCTCACAAAAATCATCACATATATAAATTTAGAAAAATATAAATACAATAGACAAAGTAAAACAATTAGAAACATTATTAATATATGATACAAATAACACATTATGAAAAAAATATATTTTAAAAACACGTCTAACACAATATGTACTTTAAAATATTTCAATGTTCAAATGTTTCTTAAATTTCAAATATGTTCAATTTTTTTTGGAATGTTTCAACCTTTCAAGTTATGAATATTCGACGTCACACTATAAATTTAATTCAATATTCTATCATATTAATTTTTATTCTATAAAAATTAATTTTTTAAGTATTATAAAATCACCATTCTCCAATTTCCTTATTTTTAGAAATTGGCAAACCTTTTTTTTTCATCGAGGCAGAAAATGTAGGCCTGCCTGGATCCCGATACCAACATAAGAAACTTTAAGAAAGTAAACTATTCTGCTTTGTAATCATTTATCATAATGGCGCCCGGGCGGTATAGTCTTTCTTAGACCACTTTCAGGTTGTATTCCTACTTCTAAATAGAAATTTGTAATTATGTCAATTTGTGAAGGTGCTACTTTCGCCAAGTATATTTTTATGCTACTTGATTATTTTTGTTTTGTTCCCATTATCAATGTAAATGAGAAAATGTTGTGCTGTCACCGTTCCGCGCTGGATCTCATATCTTATTCGTTTATCTTAATTAAATGTGAAACAGCACAGTGTAGAGCACTTTCGTAACGTGGACAAGTTAAAAGAGCTAGTCGACTGGGCCATCGAAGAAAAGAAACAAAGGAAAGCCGATGATACGTTTGTAAACATTCTGCAATGTTTAGTTAATCGAGTAATAATGAACAGACCTCATTTCAGGTATGAAAAATCTCATATTCAACATACAGCCATACATATACATTTAATTGCATCATGCTAGAATATCATTCCTGTTGAAAGCAACTACAAGCAATTAACCTCTGCGCCTACAAGATATGAATTATGTATATGCCTAGCTTATTATCCGTCACTAAAGTAAAGTAAAGTAAACTTTGTTGAAGCCAAACAGTATTGTATGCTTGTCTTGTAGTCTCTTGGAATAAATCAATGTACATTTAGCTTCTATACATTCATGTACAAGAAGCTACTATCCCCGTCCTTTGGCCGTCTGCATTACAAATGCGAAAGACTTGAAATTTTTGTGTGTAGATTGATGCTCTTGAAAAACACAGCCGTTTAGATCACATCAAAAGCTGGTCGAATAATTTAAATATATAACATTAAAGTCTACAAATTTTTAGTACTGAAGAATGAAACTTGGCATTTCGATAATCGGAGCACGATCATATTGGAACGGCTGTTGGAACGTATTATTTATTACAGCCGGTTAAAATGAATACAAACTCATCTATAGAAAGATGTAGAGAATGTTCAGTGCCACATTATAATAATTGTAAATTTAAATATGTCCCGTTTATTTATTGTGGTCACCCAAAAGAATTTGTACACAATACAGGTGATGTAAAGACTTTATCAATTGAAGTATAAATTCCTTTAACTAGGGAAGCCCAATTGACTATAAAGATAGAGGTAAAAAAAATAATATTAAACAAATTTAAATAAGATAAAAACGATTTTAAATTTAAACAATAATAAAAAGAACATGGGTAGGTTACACCAATTTAAGCTTTGATTCTTTTTATATATAGAAGAAAAAAACTGATATACAGAAATAAACTAGGAGTTTTGTCTAGTTTTTTTGCATTGGTATAGTATTTTAAGACAGCGTTGGGAAACTTTTGCGATTTATTGTAAAAAGATTACTTTGAGGCAAAGTTAGTATTAAATAAATCAAAAATTCAATAAATAGGGGTAGGGCACGGGTGGTTTCATTATATAGACAGTTGCTATTATATAATGGCTACAGGTGTCATACCCAGTGTTATTTTACAATAGTATAGGCACTGCCTATCTCTTCTAGATATTTTGTGTACTGTCTTATGATATACACAAAATAATGTTCCAGTTAGTTCTTGGTTTGTTGTACTCGATTTAGGTTGACATTTAAGATGTGTTCCTCTTGCGGTTTGCATCCCACTGGTCCTCCACTCGATTTCCATCGCTTTGGGGGTCATTATTGCCAAAACGACAAAATGTATTGACGAAAATTCACAATGGTGGTAAAAGCTAGATACCAATTTCGATTCAGATAACGATCACATTACAGGCAAACCGTATGTCGGCGTATTCCTGGGCATCATAATAATTATAATTTTGCCAATTATTGGGCCTTACACATTGCATCAGTGTAATTATTAACTGTTTTTCACGTCTTTAAGCTAAAGCTTAATTAACGTTTACCTGAGATCTTAACTTAAATTGTCACTTCAATTTGTTGCTCGGAAATGTTAATTAAAAAGAGGACACTTACTACTGACTAAATCAGCTGGTCCCCGGCATGGCAAGGCAGGGATTTCAAACCTTATCAAATGTTCCACAAAATGTTACCAACATATATTTCATAATACAGTATTTTAAAAATTAAAATACAGGACACATCATATTTTTTATTTTCTGGCTTTTCCCAAAGTTTTCTTTCATACAAACATTTTACTGTCAACCTAACCCTATCTAACCTAACCTAACCTAAACCTACTGTCAACAGTACTTTTTTGTGATTATTTAAAAAAAAACTTATTCTTCTATCTACGTGTGTGTATATTGTGTTATTTCTGCTTCATTATTGATCAGGATCAATATCGGTCTATTAATTATTATTTTCGTTATATTTTGGATGATACATAATATTCATTTAAAAATATCGATATTTTAAATAAGTATGCTCTCACTCATTCATCCATTGCTGATTCATCATTAATATAGGAACAATACAATACCAGCAGTACCAACTTAGAGAATAATAAAGCGACGCGACATCTGTCAAATAAACCGCTGACTAACTTTGGAATATTCGTCTTTCGAAATTTTCGTGTAAATAAATTAAGAAAACTAATACGCCATAATATCTTGTGTGAAATACCTCTTGTGTTAGTTTCCCCCGTGTTTCAGTGTTATTTCGGTTAGATGGATGCGTGATAACGTGGAAGTGTTACAAATTACGCGCATTTTTCTTGTGAGTAATATTTGTACATAAATATATTTAAATTTATATTTTAAATCATTTGCCACACCGTTTTTTCACTATTAACATGATTCACACATGTAACTAGGGATTCGGTAACTAGATATGAATAAGTATGTTTAGTTCCATAATAGCTTCCGCCCATATTCTACATATATTCGTTATTGTGCTTGATTATTGTACCTAAGGATTCAATATAACATTAAACGAAAAAAACCTCTTTGTAGAGTTGTTCTATTACATACATTTTGTATAATGTTATTTAAAAAATAAAACAAAATAAAATCTAAATACACCATTCTTCAAAAATACGTCAAAGTTGCCCATTCTTGGTTGCGAAGAGAATACTCACTCTGTAGAAAGAGAAGTACTCTGTGACATTACAGAATCGATGTATTTTAAATCACTTGGTTGAATTGGCATCTTTATGAAATCGCCTCACTGTAGTTTTATTTTCTCAATTCTTATCAATGAGATATTTACGTCTAAAGTTTTAATAAAATGTATTGCAAAATACCAACTTTTCGAGGCGAAATGTTAACTTTTTAATTCTAAATAAGTCCAGATAATTAGGAGATAAAACAATATCCTCCTATATCTAATGAGTCACAACAAATAAATGACCAATTTGAGTCCTCTTAATCTAAAATGACAGTTTTACATACTCTGCCCACGGCCTTGATGAGACATTCTATTCAATCTTCCATGAAAGTATTTTTTAAATAAACCTAGTAGATCTCCATTATTACCTTTTATTAATCTTTTTATAATATAATGCAGTATTAGATTTTTAATAAAAATATTTTATACCCAGTGCTATGAAATCCTGCGAGACTCCCTCTCATCCGTCAAAGGCAAACTGGGTCCTGATGGAACTCCCTTTACTAAAGTCCACACATTTGTCCTAAACCCCAAGTCCATCACTATAGGTCAGCTATACGGAGAGTTTGATCCTCAGACTCACGAATGGTATTCAATTCATTATTGGATTTTAATCAGTTATAATTATAAAAACTCCGTGCATGGTCTTTCTTACTACCGTGGTAAATTTCTATGGAGCATGTTAGTCATCGAATCAATATTGCCCATGTAGGAATATTAGAAGATATACTTATCTTATCAATTGGGAACTCTATGTAGACAGACATTGAGTGTTGAGAAACAGAGTGACAATACATAAAAATGGTCAAAATGTGAATTTTTGTCGAAGTATGTTTTACAATCAAAGTCTATCACAATAATTCAAATTATATTACTTTGTGATGAAACAATATAACATTGGATATTTACTTTGGTATGGTACAAACATTTTTAAATGTTGTAATATATGTATGTATGTATGTTGTTGTTGTGTGTGTGTTTTTAATATATCTATTTTTCAGTTACTTACGTTTTGAAAAATACATATTGTTTCTCAATATGTTTTTTGTTGATATATATTTGTATTTATTTACACATAATACATTTATATATTCACCAAAATTACTTTCAAGTTTCCAAATGTATATAGAAAAAGCATAAAAAATAAACAAAATAATAACTTCTTCATTCGTATGGCTTGTGTTGTCAGAGAGGCCCTATTGGGCGTAGTTCCGACACCCTTATTGTTGTTTTCATGATGCAAGGCCGTTCATTACAGGCAAACAACATCTCGCAAGTCTGTAACTGGATCTGTCTGTTTTTTTTATGTCTTATAATAATTACTTAATAATTATACTTTAATGGAACATTGATCGATACAAAGGATTTAAATCTTTAACAAACTCAAAATTTTATTTTCTGACAATTTTGGCTTCACCCATAAAATAAGCTTTATAATATTATGGTTCTATATGCTCAATATAGTCATTTTATTTGCAGTTATCTACAATATGAATAACCTCACAGTACAGTGCAGTGAAATTGTACTTTTTGCTCGACGATAGATCTCATTTAATCTTAAATATGAAAAAAATATTATATGGTTTCGTAGTGGTATTTGTATCGCATGTAAGTATTTTTTATAAAAATATGTTTACCTTTTAATGCAACAAATATTTTTTTTATGACTGACGAAAATTTATCTAATTCGATGTGCTATCTCTAGTGGTAGCCAGTATGTTGCAACATGGGGTATATGTATCTAGTTTATACTATTTCCAGAACTACCATTGCTTTTTGGTTTTACTATAAAAACTACATACTGTTAAGCATAGTTTTCCATATCCATCATTCTGTTTTCCAGTAAATATACCCCTAATGAAATATAATGTATGAATGTATAATGTAATATATGAAATAATTTGGTTTATCTTAGGACTGATGGGATTTTATCAAATCTTGTCCGTTTGGGAATATCTGTTGAGGACACGGACAAAAGATGGTACGTCTTTGATGGACCCGTAGATGCTGTATGGATTGAGAATATGAACACGGTAAATTATTTAATTTGTCATTCACGGCCTCCCAACCCACTCCGCCAACTTCCTTAAATTCAATTCAAAAACTGCTCCGGCATCATCATTTCACAACTGGGTACAGAAAAGGGCAGACTGGTCGGTAGGGTAAATGTTGTTACCGTAAACAACTCTTAAACCTGTTACTCCATCTGTTTTCCTTCTCCTTCAAGGCCCTTGCAATTCATTTATAATTTTGCATCTGTTACTATTCTATTGTCATAATAATTAAATCTAAGAATAACAAACCCCTTATCAAACCGTTTCCTATTTACCTACTACTCTCTTGGTCAGCAATTTCCACGGCAGCGATGCTCTTAGGACATAGACAGCCATTAGACACGGAATATATTATTTGCATTTTTACTTATTTTCATTTTATAAATATTTGCATATTTACTTATTTTATGATATAAATATTTGCATATTTATTTATTTTATGATATAAATATTTGCATATTTATTTATTTGATGATATAATATGGTACAGATATGCATTATTATTCTGAATAGTTTTGCTACAATTTATGCTTCAGACTTAATCTCCGACTTCACCCCACCTAAAAACTACTTGCTGTCATAAATTTACTTTAAATTATATGTTACTTAAGTGATGTATTTTGTGTAAGCACCGACCATGGAAAATGTTAAATAGTGATTCCAGTGATATATTCACGAAAATGAAAAGAACCGTGATTCATAGTGATTAACAAAGTCAACACATTATAATTATTATTATTTGAAATATAAATATTTGATATAATATTACAAAATTGAAATATTCGTTGTTATTTCATTACTAGTTAAAATTTATGATGAAATAAAATAATGTTATGACACCATTGTATGTTACTCAGACTTAAAAAATAACCTACCTTCGCCTCTATGGCCATCCAAAACGCACATCAAATGAGCAAAAGTGGAAATAGTAAATGAAGCAACCCATCACAAGTTGGTACGACAAGCTTGAGTATTACGGGTGGGAAATGCCTTTAATGACACCTGTCTCTAAGACGTCAGGTTGCGGTTAAATAATTTATTACTACTAAACAATGTATAGAAGCAGTTGATACTATATGATAGCTACAAGTTTTTATAGCCATTCTTGTTTTATAATGTAAATTATTATGTTTTTTTTCTACAAGGTATTGGACGACAACAAAAAGCTTTGTTTATCGAGTGGAGAGATCATGAAACTTACGGAGAGGCAAAGGATGATTTTTGAAGTAAGTTTGACTTTCTTATTTTGTTTGTATGTACTTGGCAATAATTTTAATATTTTATCTTTTAATATTCATAATATGTGTTTTTTTCTGTTTAAAGTCTCACCTGTTAGATTATTACAGTGTGAAAAGTAAGTACAAAAAAGTTTTTTTAAACATCTCTTCTTCATGATATATTCTTAGCATTTCGATAATGAGCAAAGTAAATCAAATGAATGTAGAAAGATATATATAGCTATGAGTAGCTTAAATTGCGGTACTATTTATATCCCCATCTCCCCATGTCTAGGCCCGCTGGGCCATTACATGCCTACCGTCCTATTCTATTCAGGCGGCTTTGGCGATTATTCCGCCAATATGGATTGACTTTCAGTTTTTCCCAAATTTTCAAAGCAACTTTTCTAATTTTTCTTTCCCTTCAAACTGTTACAAATGTTTTAAAAACAAAAGTAGCCAAATTGGCCAAGTTATAATGCTATATATATATAAAAGAAGTCGGGCTAGTTACACCATTTATAACTCAAGAACGGCTGGACCGATTTTTATAATCTTTGATTAGTTGGATTTGTCTCCGCACCGAATAGCAGAATAACTATTAAAACATTGGAAAAACTCACAAAATAAAAAAATAATAAAGAAAATTAATTTTATTTTACATTTTGTATGGAACGGCTTTGTATTCTGTAGAATTCGATTTTCAAACGTAAGTTGCCTTCAAACATGTTCACTTTGTGAGGTTATTACATTTGTCATTGTGATAATTAAAACACATATCATTTTGATTTTTGTACATTTATTGAACTTAATTCATTTTGAGTATTCTTAATAAAAAACTGAATTTAATTCAGTTAATAAGTTATCACAACATTTATTGATTCTGAGGCTGTACGAAGTTTGTTGGGTCAGCTTGTATATATAATATAAACAAAAAAATACCTATGACACATTTCTAAAAAAAATGTTTTTTCTTAAATTTTGATCAATTACTCTTCCTATTGTGGTTTTAAGATGCGACAAACTCCAACTTTAAAAAAAACTTTCCGAAGACACATTCTGCTGGCTCTAGCCCAACTGCAATCTTAATGCAACGGAAGATGCTTTTCCTCCTTACTTATAGCAGTGGTTTGTTTTAACAGGTGGCGGACCTAGCAGTGGCTTCTCCGGCCACAGTAAGCAGGTGTGGCATGGTGTACATTGATGCTGTAGTTGTCGGATTAAAACCTTTATTAACCTCCTGGATTCGATCCTCTATACCTCTTGTTAGTATCATTCTAAATCTTAAAATAGTTCAAGTTCAAGTTATTTATTTTCCACAAAATTTTAAAATATACAGGAATATCATAATACATTATAAACATTAAAAACAACTATTAACAATTCAAGATAAGGTAAAAAAGAAAAAAAAAGAAGGTAAAGAAAAGGTAAAGAGAAGGTATATAAAGTTAAATTACTTACACGGTTAACAGCGATAACAATTAGTAATAAAAAACCAAGAACAATAACCTAACTACCTTCAAATTCATAATTCATAAATACATTATACAATTGCCAATAGTGCAATATCATGTGGGTATGACATGTCTAATTTGAGTTTGTTTACAGTCTATTACATTTCCTGGTCAAAATAATGGGTAGAATTCTCAATTTCATTTATTTTTCGTGTAAACTATTTAATTAAATCTGATAAAAAATATATATTATTTTTGTAGCAATTATTAGGGCAATTATTATAAATAGGGGAGTATTGTAACTCGACTAACAAGCAATGTTTTCAGATTACTATCAAGTTATTATCAGTGTATTTAAGGTATAATTTAAGTGCTAAGAATCATTATTTTGTAATGTATAGAAATAGATTAGAAGAAATGACCTTCGAAGTTATTGGGCATTTAAAAAGCTAGTTTTGGTTGAATTTAGGTATTTTTATCTCCTGTTTTTTTTTAACATCTGGTATTATTTTTTTGTACCGAACAATAAATCAAAAAGTAGCAATGCATTATTTAGAATATTTTTTTATGCACACATTTTCTGACACACTAAACTGTTTTACTGAAAAAACACCATAAATCTAATACGTATTATGATTAAATGAATTATTAAAATGAAGATTTATGAAACTTATTCAATGTGTTTTATTGTGTCCACGGCACAGGACTTTTAGCTGCCGTGCCCATAACAACGCAAGATTAAAGCAAAACAAGAACAGCTCTATCCCTTTTTACTATTTGATTTAATATCACAAATTTTCTGAAATACCGAGCCATTTTATAATACTTTACTAAGAGACTTAGAGATTTGATTTTACATCTGATTTAAGGCTTTAAGACCAGTTGACCTACTGACATAAGTATGTAGTAAGTCTGACTTAAGTCTGTTGTACACTAGATATAGTATACTAGACTAGATTTATTGTATAGTACCAAGTGTTTTCCATATGATCAATATCTGTTAAATAATTTATAATAATATTACGTAATGCTGTTAATAGCAAAATATTTACTTTTATTTTTACGAATAGTTGGCAGAAGGACTCAAGTCCAGTTTTATGCCCCTCTTTGAAGCGTATTTGCTGCCGTCGCACGACTTTCTGCGAAACAATTTGAGGGAATTGGTCGGCACCATTGACTGCATGCTCGTGCTGAAGTTCCTCGAACTCATCAACTGGAGACTGAGGCCTTTGACCACCAAAGATGAGAGGCCACCGCCCTCCGACCAGTTTCGAATGAATATGCGTAAGCACCAACTTATTTTTAGTTCGTCCGAATTAGACAAATAACATCTTGTAAAATGGTAAATTGAAAACAATTCAATTCATAAAGACATACATCTGTCATGTATCGTATCCTCTTTTGACGCATAACAGTTTCACATGAATGAGGTTAGTAGTGGGTACGATGGGTGTTGGGTGAGGTTTTCTTTTCATAAGTTAGTTTTCTGTTTAGAGATTCTGTTCCAATGCTTTAACTTTTTCTGTAATGACTATTGACTATTGGTTATAGGTTAAACCCATAGTACTCTGTGAAATTTGTTTTTATTTTCCGGGCCATTTTACCAGATTGACACACATTGGAGACACACTGTTGCTTCAATTAGAATGTCGTACCGCCATGTATAAGTATAGTCCAATTGGAGTGGAAAGCAGTCAAATTAATAAATTCTATTTCTGCTGAAATTGATATGGTCCTCTCTCCTCTGATAAAGATTAAAAATCAGCTTTCTGTTACACCCTTTTGAGATGAGCGTTAATTATTTGTTATTTATCACCTAAAAGCATTATTTTTAAATATATTTCTTTGCCAATTTTTTTTAGTTATGCATAAAGAAAAAGTTATGTATACGGGGAAACCAGTTTAATAAATAAATAATATTATTTAGTAGACATTGGCAACCAATGCAATGATAGCTTTTCTAATAAACCTTGGTAGTGATTAGGATAATATAAGTTCAAGTTTGGCATCATATAATTAAATGTATTATATTTTTTTGCAGGCTGTTTCTCTTTCCGATAAAATAAAAAATAAAATATAATAAATCAAACCTTATATTATGCAGCCAAATTTTTGCCGTGCTGGGTCATATGGTCAGTGATTTGGTCTGTCGGCGCGACATGTGACTTTGACAGCCGGAAGAAATTCTCCGTTTGGGTGCGCCAAAGAATGGTTGAGCTCGGAGAAAAGCCATTTTTCCCAAAAGATGGACTCGTTTACGATTACACGTTAGCAAATCCTAAGCATTTTTTGATTCACACCGACTAAATGGCGGTCCTGTAATTGATGCATTGAGCTCATGACACATGCTCTCTGGTTCAGATACATATATTATGTTACATACTACCACTCTTCCCTCATTTTGAATCTATACATCTAAAAATAAAATAATCCATAATTACCTTACCAAATAAGCCACAATGTTTTTTTAAGAGTATTTTAATTTAAATGTTAATCTACTCTTATATAAACTTTATACTTTTACTTTACTTTATCTTTTTTTTTCTATAAAATATTAACCAGAAAAAAATATTGGAAAAATGTTTCCCAATTATGAGAAAACCTGAATCAAAATTCAATAGAAATCGTTTTAATGTTTGAGAACGCAGGTGAAAGCATGGAACGTGGTTGGTCGTCCCCGCTTGACCTCGCGGTTTGCGAAATACTTTGAAAAAAACAAAGTTTTTTATTAATGTAATTATTTTAGTATGATTTTTTTTTAGTGAGACCCATTTAGGTATTGATATAGATCAACCTCCTAAAAGGACAGTAGTGATTTTAAATGCACGCTGTATATCTATATATCAAAGGTGAGAGATTCTAGCAAGAACTAAGTACACTGGAAGATTAATATAATGCGAGTTAGTTCTGGTTTCTGATAAGAGTTAAATTCATATAAAACTATTTTCTTTTCTATGAATTTAATTTGTAAGAATTTCTGTAAAAACTTCACTATTTTATTATGTTTTCTTTTTAAAAGCTTCACGATGGTGGATTTACAAACGCAACGGACGACGGAGAACCGGCAAATCCCACCTGGCATAATTGGATGTACGACAGACCAGAATATGTTGTCAATCCCGAGTGGAGTTATTCCGGTTAGTGTTTGTTTATGTATAATATTGTAAGATTCACATTCTATTGACTATCGGGGATTTTGCTGCGCGACGATCTGCACTAATGTAACGTTATAACTTTTTCGTAACATTTTGGTTGTGTATATATAAGCCCAATATAGAGGTTTTATCTTCTTGTACCGATCGGCATTGTTACGATTAGGCGGCCCCCTAATACTTACACACCTTTCAATTAAGGAATTATTCCTTCTTCAGGGTAAGAATTTCAACGGGGGCGTAATGGTTGCGTGTGAAAGGTGTTTGTCATCTTGATACCTAAAACTCTTCTTGCACTCATAGCACTCATTCTTGCATTGAATTCTACTATTGAATTGAAACATTGAAAATTCTACTATTGAATGTCCGTTGAGAGGCACTTTAAAGGTTCAGGCATCTAAATTCGCCAATCTCATGACAAATTATCTGAAACTTCTTAATCACGGCCTGATGAATTGCCATTTAAGAATTATGATAAGAACATTATCATCAGCTTTCGTTAAAATATGTGTTTCCTGACAATATGTGTAATATGTGTAATGATGAAACACACAATTTTTTTATAAATACTAAATTAAAGTCTTTATAGTTTGATTTTCCGAAAGCGCACACATGATTTATGACTTCGCTAATGATGCAAAATGTTCGTGACAGTTTCACGCGTTAATTATATAGGTTTCCCTATTAACACACTGGACATGCGGTATCACCACTAAATACGTGTTGATTATTAAAGACTCGTTTTAATAGCGTACTCCATGATAAATTGCGAAAATTGACAAAATGGAGCGATCTATCTGCATATGACAGAGACAACAGAGAGAAGAGGATACGGATATAATCTATGTACGAGGATGGTGACTAAGGGTAACTATCAATGTCCTGGATGTATGTATGAAATGAGTTCCCCCAAATGTGCAGTCCATACATAATTATAGGTTCTGCAAAGGACCGATAAAGGTCCTTTAAAATTGATGAGGGGAGACTGTTTTTTACCAAAGTTAATTTGGCCAGTAGACATCTTAGTTTTTTACATACTTCCAGGATTTGATATTTCCAATTAAAATGACAATCAACGATCAAACCGAGATATTTATGCTGGTCAACTTGTTCGATTTCGGGACAATCACATTGGCGTTTAATATCATGTAGCCACATATGAGTATGGCCCTTGATACTAACTTCACTTAATAATGATTTATTTTGGGAAGACCTTATGTGAATCAGTTTGGTTTTTGAAACGTTTAAGTTCAGTCCGTGGTCATGTGACCATTTGAGCAAGCTGTCAACATCCTCTTGTAATAATGTAGACGCTACATTAATGTCATCATGCGTCACGATTAACGCAGTGTCATCGGCAAACTCGAGTATTTTTGAATTTTTCACTATAAGTGGCAAAGAATTAACATATATGATGTATTCTTGAGGACCGATTACACTACCTTGAGAAACGCCCGTTTTTTGAGATTTACAATCGCTCAGAGTTTTGTTTATTTTCACCCGAGATGTACGGTTTTCTAGATAATTTTTAAGTAGGTCTTGTAAGGGTCCTCTGATACCAACTGAGTCCAGCGAGCTTATTATGTTTTTAAAATTGAGTGTATCAAATGCTTTCGCATAATCAATAAAAACTACTAGACAATGTTGTTTATTATTAAGTGCATTTAATATATGGTCTGAAAAATTTAATAATAGATCGGTAGTTGATTTCCCTCTTTGGAACCCGAATTGCTCGTGTCGTATTATGCTGTAGGTTTCTAGGTAATATTGTATTTTACCGCAAATAAATTTTTCGATTATTTTATTGATTGCTGACAGTATAGAAATAGGTCTATAGTTTCCGTACTCTGTGTGCGAGCCGCTTTTGAAAATCGGCCGCACGATCGACTGTTTGAGTACCTCCGGATATTTACCCGTTTTTAAACACAAGTTTATTAATGACACTAATACCGGACTAATTTTATCAAATAATATTTTTATGTCGCGAACTCTAATTCCATCCATGCCTGGGCCTTTGTTTGTGTTTAGGTTTAAAACTATATTTTTGACATCGTCAATTGTCGCTAGAGGCATACGCATTGAGAAATCAGAATTCGATATACGAGGTGTGTTCAAAAAGTATCGCGACTTTTGTGTTTTTTCTAAAATTATTTACTTATTCATGAATATCTATTTTGTCCCCTTCAAAGTAATCCCCATGAGATATTATACACTTGTGCCAACGGTTTTTCCAATCTTCGAAGCACTTCAAAAAATCATTTTTTTTTATCTTGTTCAGCTCCTCCTTCGATGCCGTCTTTATCTCGTCAAGCGTAGCGTAACGTAAGCGTAGCAGCTTCTATTGAGATGATTGAGCTTTGGTTTCCACGTCATAACCATAAACCCACGATTCGTCACCAGTTATAACCCTCTGGAGCAAATTTGGGTCGTCGCGGACAGAGTTTAACATCTCATTAGCAATGTTCATGCGATGCTGTTTTTGGTACGAATTTCGCGGCGACCCGTCTCATGCCCAAATCATTGATAAAAATCGAATGGCACGAGCCAATCGATATGATTAGGTCCTCAGCAACTTCTCTAACGGTGATTCGACGATTGGCCAATACCATTTTCTCCACTTCATTAATTTTTTCGTCTGTTGTTGAAGTGCTCGGGCGTCCGGCACGCTCTTCGTCGTTCACATCTTCTCGGCCTTCTGAGAACATTTTGTACCACCGATAAACGTTGCTTCGGTCCAAGGTAGCTTCTCCGTTTGCCACAGTCAACATTCGGAATGCATCCGCGCACTTAATTTCGTTTTTCACACAAAATTTGATACAGGTTCTTTGATGCAATTTTTTTGAATAGGTAAAAATCGAAGACGATCCAAAACACGTGCCAGCAAAGCAGCTGTCAACAATTAAGTGAACATTCAAAATAGCTGAGCTTGTCGGCATAAGTGAGAGACATGAGTACCAACATAACGCCACAAAAAAATCGAAATTCGAATATACGTAACCCGCGAAAATTCAAAAGTCGCGATACTTTTTGAACACACCTCGTATATTGGCTTTTGTAATAGAGTGTTGCATACAATTCGCGTTGCAGTGACATTTTCTTGAAATTTTATTGCGACGTCAAGCTCACCGATCATCATATGATTTACAATATTAGAGTCACCGCTCGATTGACGTTTTCCCAATATTTGATTTAATATTTTCCACGTAGTTTTCATATCCCCTTTCGAGTCAAGAAGCAATTTTGAATAATACTTATTTTTTGCATTGCGAATATCGATGTTTGTTTTATTGCGTACATTATTATAGTGCTTTTTGTAATCAATATTATTCGGAGCATTTTTACAGCGTCGGAAGAGTCGGTCTCGCTCTTTCATGCTTCGAACCAAGTCGACTGTTATCCACTGTTTATCCGTCCGACTGTAGTTAGTACGCGTAAGCTGGACGGTTGCTTCGCGATAACCGTCGTTGAATATTTTGCATATTTCGTTACATAACGAGTCGGGATCGTTGTGGTTTATAGCTAAATCGTTCCAATTGATTTTTTCGAAATATTCGTAGAGTAATTTTTCATTTATTTTATTGTAACTTATTTTTTGGGGCGACGCACTATTACGGTCCAGAGGTATGCTTACGGCCACTACGTAGTGGTCAGATATTTTAGTTTGGATTATTCCCGGTTTAATATCTAGATACCTACTTTTTATGAATATGTGATCGATGCAGCTTTTTTTTAGATCATTAAGAACGATTTCTTCTCGTGTATAGTCATTTATATATGATTCAAAACCGTATTTATACAGTAATACTAAGTATTTTTTTGTATTCGGCTTCACTGATTTTAGGCAGATATTTGTATCTCCGACAAATATAATTCGTATTAGGGATGTTAGGCTTTAACACACTCGAGTTTAGGCGACAAATCCATACTTTGTGTTATTTTTATAAGGTTATTCGCAGTTTCATCGAGAATCCCGTAATACTCGGTGATATTGGTATCTTTGTTCCGGACCGTCGTACTAGAGCGCGGAAGCACACGTTATTTAAGTGTCGTACTGACGTATACAAGTATAGTCCGATTGGGAGAGCAGTCGAATTATTAAATTCCATTTCCGCGGAGATTGATATTTTTGTCTGTTCGCCCAATGGGATTAAAAATCTGCTTTCTGTGACGCCGTTGTAGGATCGACGTGATTTATTTATGCATTAATGTTTGCCTGAAGGCATTATTTTAATTTTTTAGTTTAGTATGTTTCATGCTATTTTTTTTTGTTTTTAATACTTTTTGTTTTTCTTTTGGTAATTTAATTTGTTTTACTGTAATTTTAATGTACATGGGGAAACCTGTTAAATAAATAAATAAAATAAATATCATCATGGCCTTGCATTATAAAGACAACAAGAAGGTAGTCGGAACTGCGCTTAACAGTACCTCTCCGACAATGCAGAAGACATGTCAAGTTGGGGAATTCACTTAAAATAAAATTACATAAATCCAATGAAATTTCTATGCATTCATAAAATTTTCAATGAAGATATTTATCTATAATTACGCCAATTCTTTCAAGTTTTCAATAAGCCATATATGATCGTGGCGGTCTAGTTGTTTTGACTACTGACTACGGTTGAATTTGTGCTTTTATGCTTACAAGCGGTTTTTAATTCTTTAATCGCTTCCATCAATCACCCTTGGGACCCTGCAAGCAATTTGTAGGAATTTGTAGCAATCAATGAAAAATAAATGCTGATATATTTATGCACATTTTAGGTGACAAAGCCATCCTTGTAAGCCAGTGGCCCTCAATGCTGAATCTATTTGAGACACATCTCAAATCGGAAGGGATCAAGTGCGCCAGCATCACAGGCAAAGTACCTGTGCAGCAGCGAGCGGGCGTCGTGGATAAGTTCAACGATCCTAAGTCGGAAGTTCAGGTAGAAGCAATCTTTAACAAAGCAATCTATCTTTTATCATGCGAATGTCTTTAATTTACCAGTTTCGGTACTTTCAAGCTGAAAAGCCGGGCTTGTCTAGGTTTTTTAACAAAAACTGCAAATATACTCTTAGATTTTTTTAATTCACTGCTCAATTTTCGCAAATTTTGCATCCAAAAATATGTAACAAAAGGGTGAGCTTATTGCTGCAAGAAAATCTCTACCAGTAATCCAGATAGGTTGTGTGTTCCGAGACCATTCTCGAAGACTTAAGAGGGTGCTTATGTTCCCTATTACATGTAAGAAATTGTATAAAAAAATGTGAAAATAATTTGTGACGCTCGGTAAGGTCAATCAAAGTCGGCAAGGTAAAGTCAATGATCCTAGCTACCGAACTTATGACGAGAGCGATTTCATATTATCACGTAAAGCTTACAAATTTTTTACTCTGAAACAATGATGAATTTTGATTTGAGGTCAAAACAAATGATGTTTGAAATCACAGGGCCAATAAGCTGATTTTTTTTATCGAGGATGGTCTTGGAACACTGTATATTGATTTGATTTTGATCAGTTCTAAAGAACAGTTCAGATGGTTTGCTAACCTAAAACAGATAAAAACATTGATATCCATCCGGTGCTAATTTTTTTCCTTAAACTTAAACTTTTCCCTCATAACTGCGTAAATGGCATAGGCGATTACGAATATTATTTCTGCATATGATGGAGAACCTCTCATTTGTGGTCCCATACTAGTGTAGTAAAGTTAGGTAAAATGAAAAAGTAAGTTTACCGTTTAATACGGTTTTATGGCGATATCATGTCATTAACATTTCAGGTTGAATTTTTTGTTTTTGTAATTTTGTTTTTTTTTTAATTCAGTTTTATTTTTTTGAAATATTAATATTATTGTAATTTATATCTGCTGGTCTTTGGCAACTGATGTATTGTTTTTTCCCATCAGGTATTGCTTCTGAGTTTGTGCGCCGGGGGTGTGGGATTGAATTTGATCGGTGGAAATCATCTTCTGCTAGTGGACCTGCACTGGAATCCTCAACTAGAGATCCAGGCTCAAGATAGGATCTACAGAGTTGGCCAGAAGAAAAATGTCTTTGTATACAGTTAAATATGCTGGCTCAAATAACGCATTGCTCTAAAAGTGGACTTTTTAAAAAGGTAGCTATAAATAAATATAATATATATATTCAGAATTTGTGGGTACACACGAAGCCTGCCCACAATCAAATTGATAAGCTTCACCATCAATAAAGTTTATGTGTGAAATGTACTGTGGGCCACCACATCACATATCACACGACCATTTCATTATAATAATGTAAAGTAAATGATTTTCTCTGATACCATGTAGAATTTTGATATATCATCTTCACAATAATACTTAAAATTGCAGGACTAATTAACGGTATTTGTTTTTATCATGAAACGTCTTAGGATACAGTGTATAAAAATTAGGGCCAATATTGGTGCATAGAAAATTCTTGAACCCATTTAGAAGGTGGAAAATCTCTTCAGCAAACTCAATTTGTAAATTTTATATCTCCTATTTTACTTTAAGATTTGTGAAATTTAAGCCTGATTACAGTCTGTGATCTTAATGGCAGCTACGCTCCTAAGCTCGAACAGAGAGACCATGGTAGCTAGTTGTTAGACATTGACTATTGATCCAGCGGTTGCGGGTTCGAATCCGCTTATGTCATATCATTTTTAACGCTTCATTACCACCATCTGCCCTGACTCCATCACAAACGAATTTAGTTTAGTTGAGTAGGGTTCAAAATATTTGTACTCTTTTAAAAAATATGTATTTATAACATTTTGTTACAATATGAGTATACACACAATAATTGATGACACTATAAATTATGTACAACAAATATCGACTTTTTTTTATCAGGTTCCGGTGCATGGAAACCATAGAGGGGAAGATAAAACAGCTGCAGGATTCGAAGCTCCAATTGGCTGAGAGTGTGCTGACGGGTGCAAAGCACGTGCCCTCTACCAAACTAACCCTTGACGACATGAAGATCCTTTTTGATATGAAATGATTCAAATGATTCCACTTTTGCTAAAATTACAGGAAACAGGAAACTAAAAGTTAAATAACTTTATGCTCTATTTAGTATTATTTTAAAAATTTTCGTATTTCACTCTGTACAGCAAAAAGGTGGATACATTCTCCTTTATTTAAAGTAATAAATCATATCTGTGCTCTAATTATTTGATAACAAATCACACACTGTTTACTGGTGGATGTTTATGGTTTAATGATTGCTGAACAAGTCTATCTACTCTATGTCTAAGAAACCCAAGGAAATTAACCATTGTGAAAATGCAGTTGCAATAGTTGCAATACCTTAGACCAAGTTAAATAAAATGATAATTTGTTGTATTTTTCGCTGTTCCTAGAGGCTTGTACTTAATTTTCTTTCATTTTATTGTGATTTTATAGACAACTTAACTATTTTCTTCATTTCCGAGAATAATCCCGATGACTTAAGCGGTGTTTATATTCTCTATTAAGAGGAAGAAATTACATAAAAAATATTCATCTTCAAATAAAAAAAACTTTTAGTTTCGACATGATATTTTTTATTTTTATATGACACCTGTAAATTTCCCCAAATCCTTATCGTAAGATTTAGAGCTCACCTATTTCAACCTTTTATTTTTTTTATAAAAACGTTTGTATCTACATAAAATAAGGTATGGGGATTTTTTTACCGTTATTACTTAAAGTAATAATATTTAAAAAATGAGGTAAAAAATAAGAATTAACTGTAGCCCGTTTTGATTCTTAATAGTGGGTCCTGTATGTGTAAATTGTACTATAGGTACATGCTTTACAAAGTTGGTTACTTTTACAAGGAAAAATAAATATACCGCCATTAACATATAATAAAATTTTAATTACCACGTCATGGAGAGAGCTTGTGGTGAAATATTAGGCCACAATGTTGCAATCCATTTTAATTCGAGCTAAGGGCCTTATTACACGGTTAAGTTCCCAGGCGCTAGCGGTAGTATTGCCTAAACGCAAAAGAACGCAGACTTTTTAGGCGAATACTTTTTCGAATAAGATTTTTAAAGCGAATGAAAATATTATAAACAGCAATAAAAAACAGTAAAACAAGGAATGTTTTAAATGTGATAGGCGCAAGCTTTAATCGGTTATATTTATTTTTTTATTTGATGTTATTTAATACAATTTCGCCGAAAACCAACTTAATCATAATTTACTGTATTATAAAGTACAAAAGTATATGTCAAAATATGCGTGAAGCTTCTTTAAAGTAAACGTATTCATCAATTCGAAATATGATCTGCATTTGGGCTGATCCTAAAGATGGTTATAAATGTGCAGTTCCCTTAATTATTACTACGTCCTTTAGATAAAAGTCATCAAATATAACAAAATTCATGTTTTGGTAACTGCAAAAGTTACAGTATGTAACCTTATATATGAAATTTAAGATTAATGTTTATATGAATGTTCAGCAAAAAATGGCTTTAACTGTAAACCTTTTATAGGTAAATACAACAGCGGCTAGTCTAATAAAATAAATGTGTATTGATGACGGCAGGGAAAAACAAATGGTTGCAAATAGAGTCCAACAGAGAGGAACAATATTTAAATATCGTGTCCTTTTAGTTCACATTTCCTTTAGTTCACATTGGTTAGATCTGATTTAAGAAGAAAATCCCTCTGATAAGAAATTACACTCATCCCTGAGCACCCCTAACCGCAGCTCTTGTAGTATTCGGATCTGACGTGGACGTCGTCCCGCAAGAGCATCCGACAGCTCCTCGGGGAAGTGGCCAATGGCCAATGGGGGCGGGCTCATCAACAAGTCTCTTTGAAACGTTTTAGCAGTATTATATTCCTTTTGAAAGTTCGGGCTAATGACAATTATTAACCCTAGAATTCAATGACAATACTAAAGAATGCAACATATTGCGAAAAATCCTTATGGCGGAATAAGTTTTGCTACTTCTACTTAAAAAATGAGTGAATTACGGTCGAATTTCGACCACTAAATGAGCGTCCACTCGTATAAATGTACTTAGGCCCTAAAATCACTATCACTATGTGTGGAAATCACCGACAGAGGCTCTCATCAAAGGGTGAAGGGGTAGAACTTTACCAGATCGGGTTAAAAATTTGTGATTCTCGGAATTAGAAGGTGTAAAATTGTTTGGAGGGGATATTTTGTAATATTTTTCAGGGCTGGGAGTACAATAATCGCAAGGAGCGCGAGGCAATTCAGGCTGAAGTGGAAGTTATGAAAGTGGGACTGCAGGCGCTTTCACGATCGGCAAACTCTTAGACGACGTTCAAGAAGATGTTGAAGTCATGCGACAGGAATGGATGCAGTGGATCGAGATTATAAGAAACTATCTTTGGAACTGGAGCTACAAAGAGGGTAGGTGGAGAGAAAGAGTATTTACGAGGGCGCGCTGTGGAAACAACAGAGAGAGATAGAGAGATAAAGTTGTAATATTATACGAAAACAAAAAAAAACTAGATATATAAATGACATTAGTGTATTATTAAACAAATTGCGAAGAGGCTAAATGTTCTGACTTAATCCGACCTAACTCAATGACTTTCTTTTATCATTAATTTTAACTGGTCGCTCTTAACTTGTAAATCTTGTTAAATTCCAAACCCGGTTTAACTTATTATAAATAATGAGCCAATAAGTCCGTGAAGGTGATAAGATTGTGTACATTTTTTTAAACTTTCTTATCTAACGAACTCTCATTCTTTGTGCACATTAATCATTGCACATTTCATCATCATTTAATCATTGCATCATTAAAGATTGCACATTTTTTCTACAAAGGATACTTTAATTAAAGCGCGTAGGTAACGATTATTGCATTTGAATAATTTATTTTTGAAATATATATACAGAAAATTTATATTCTACAAATTTGTATCTTATAAATAATTATTCCAAAAAGTAAAAAAAATTCAATGCAAGGCGATTACTCTAAATTGTTCACCCATTTCAAAGTTCTTCCAGTATGTCAACTTTGCTATCATAGGATTGCAATCAACCACTTCTCGGATGAAACATGGAAAAATCTCGTCACTAATAAGTACTCTACTAGACAAATGTCAAATGAAAAATATATTGTCGAAAGATGTGTAAATATGTATGGGTATCGACAATTTAAATATGTAATACCCCACCTATTTAATAATATACCCGTTGAAATTAGAAAACTTAAGAGGAAATCGGAAATAAAAATTAAAATAAAAGAATTTATGGAAAAAACATATTAAAAATGATTTAGGTCTTAGTTAAATTGGGTTAATTTTGTTTGTAATCACATAAGTTACGTCAACTTAATTTTTAAGTAAGTACTTTGTTATATTTTATGCATGTTAAAATAAATTGTTTTCAGTTAAGATTAAGAAACCGACAGATAAGACAATGTCTTAGCTGGATCTATACATTGTAATTGTATATATTTGAATAATAAATAAAAAAACATACATTATAACTTATTTAATAAAATAACAAACATATAGTTAAATAATTTGGCCAATTACATGAATCCATTGTTTAACGATTGAATTGAAAAGTAGGTTCACCTAAAAGTGATTACACAAAAAAGAGAATTATAAATAGAATTGACGCTATCCCCAATGGATCGGAGGGTTTACGTTTACTACCGAATCTCCTTCTGAGATATCCCACTAAATTCACTCGAGTTCCCTGTAATCGTAGAGTGTTGGGAATCGTTTGATAATAATTATTCAATGCTGAAAGTTTATAAGAATTTCATAAAGTAAAGTATAAAGTTTATAACTTGACAACTGTACATTTTTTGGAAAAATTATACATGGTAGTGTATAGTGTATATATCTAACAAATATTTGAAAGTGTAAAAGTGACAAATATTTGACCAAATTTTTATGCAACTCGTAACGTAAAGAATTTTAATTAAATCGTAACAATGCGCACGAAAAAGGAGCCACGTAAAGAGCTGGCATTTTTATAGACTATTTTAGCCCTGCTTGCGAACTTTGTGTAGGTTTTGTGGTTTTAATTATACTTATATGGACGTAGTTGTGTTGTATGGACGGTCAACTCCGCGAATGATAACACGATCTATCTCAAATCGGTTAGTGAGAGAGATATGAACCTTGCATTCTCAATATTGCGGAATAAAAAATCTGTCGGGCCCGATGGCATTCCAGCGAATGTAGTTAAGCACTGTGCAGAGTCTTAAGTCGCCGCTGATGCATATTTTCAATCTCTGTATATCTCAAAGCACGTTTCCTGAAAGATGGAAGATTTCTAAAGTAACGCCGGTGCATAAAAAGGGTAGCAAGGATATTATTGAGAATTTTCGGCCAGTGGCAATTACTTGCGCATTTGCTAAGGTATTCGAGATAATTCTGCATTGTTATCTATCTTTTAAGTTGAATAATGAGATTTGCACGAATCAGCATGGGTTCCGCGTAGGTCGATCCGCAACGTCAAACTTGCTAGTTTTTACTAATGAAGTGGCCCGCAATCTTGACGTAAATATTCGAACGGATGCAATTTATTTTGATATTTCAAAGGCCTTCGATAAAATAGATCACGATATATTATTGAAAAAGCTGTTTGACTTTGGTTTGTCAATTGATTTATTAAACTTGGTTGCTAGCTATTTTCAGAATAGAAGGCAATATGTATCTCGCGGAGACTCAGTGTCTGATACTTTTAATACGTTTTCTGGTATCCAGCAAGGGGGCTAAGTGGTTTATTTTTTATTTTATTTATTAACAATATTTTTACTGCGGTAATAAATTGTAGTTTGCTGGTCTATGTGGACGATGTGAAGATGTGTCATATAGTTATCTTACTTTTACAATATTTTACATCCATTTAATATCTACTACATATTTACCAGGTTCACTGTAATTACGTCAGTATAGCCAAGAGCGTTGTCGACAGTAAAGGTTTTTTTAAGGCGGATAAGAATGACCGCCAGCGTTTCGTTGAAGGAAGAAGGTGCATGGCAGCATTTGCAGGATTATTACAATGCGAATGGTTCAAAGTTAAACATTCTGAAACTATTTCAAAGCGACCCACAACGTTTCAATAAATATAGGTATGGAAAAACCTTGATCTACATTTCCCCTTCACTAATATTTATATACGTACTTAATAGTTCAATCTGTATAATAATTTTCAAGGTCGTTTTTTAATTCTTTTTAACAAATTATCCGATATACTTCTAGCTACCCTGGTCCGTATTTTTAGTCCGGCAGCTTGTCACACTGTGAGTGCTCTTTTTACGTAGATTACTGACCAGTTTTCACGAGCAGTCGTACAGTGCGGAGAAATTGAACTGTTTTTATGATCGATGCGTTCAATTGTTTATCACCTACGTGTTCGTTCTCTTGTTAACTGTTTTTCGGCATTGGCAGGTAGGCGTTTGATGAAGACCTGCCAATCCGTTTGTATTTGATAAAAGGACCCTCCGAGATGTATGCGTCTGATGTCACCTGACCCATACGGGTTCTTTATTCAAGGGTATTCTCTTTCTTATCATATTCATGTCAAATTCCTAGGTCTCAGAGGTCATTTTAAATTAATTAAGTTTTGTCAAAATATGCTGCTCATTTTTTCATGCGGTTTGCCCGTAGTAAAAAACCACCCACCAACTGAAAAAGTACCGTATTTGTGTTGAAACATAAGATATTTTAGTTATGAGAAATGGATCAACAGCTTAAAATACCCTGATAATGAATGCTTGCATCTGATTCAAAGATTCCAGGTTCAAAACTCGGTGAGTTAGAGTGAGGCTAGGTTATCTTTCGACCTGAGATAAGGTATCACACATACAAAAATTAATGCAACTACAGATTAAGATAAGATAAGATAACTTTTATTTTCCAAAATTAGCGAGATGTCTTCCTGTAATGGATGACCTCATACAATGAGAATAAAAAGGCTGTCGAAACCACACTTCACGGCACCTCCTTGTCAACACGAGCCATACAATGATAATAAAAGAAAGATAAAATGACAAAAATCTTATCAGTTTTGTTGACTTGCATTCCAGTTTGAAACTGAGCACACCGCAGGATGGAGAAATTCTTCTGGATTACTCTAAGAACCGGGTTGACGACAATGTCTGGCCTCTGCTGCTCAATTTGGCCAAGAGTCGTGGCATCGAAGCGGCCAGGGACGCTATGTTCTCAGGTGAAGTAGCCCATACTTTTAACTTCTTTGTATCTTCGTTATGTGTCTCTTGTCGACTTTCGATAATGTTGGACTGTTTGACAGCCAACATAGTGTATAATCTATCCAATACAGTGATCTACTTTTAAAACTATTTTTTAGCCTAAAATACTCGCGTTTTACTAAAGAGTAGTTGCTCATATTTAAAAAGACTAACCTATAGTTTTTTTCCTAAATCTCCATATATTTATTGCTACTTATGCCTCCATATCCAAGTAGTTAGTGACTAAGGACTGATTTTCAATGTTGATATACACCATTTTGATTGATTAACAAGTCAGTTTGAATCAAAACTCAAAATTGTTAAATAACAATGCAAAAACATAAGCAATATAATATATTAATAATATAATATAATATAATAATAGTAACGCAGCTATTTTCCGCAGTTACTGAAAAATCTGATCTCTCATTTCATTACCTCAAACTCCCTTGAAGTGCTTTTAGACAAAGCGTGATATGTAAAATACTCCAAAAAAAAATTATCAGTGCAATTAATGTCAAGCAAATTAAAATATGGATTAGACAAATTTATTTGTGACCCAAAAACGCTTCATCACCATCATTACCGCCGATTCAAGTGCAAGCAAATTAGCTTATTTGATCAGTGCCCAAAATTTGTTTAAATTAAGAGGATTATCATAATATACATTTTTTATTTAATTGTTATTTAATCTTTTGATACTTAAAAAGAAACGGCTCCTAATTCTATTGTTTAATTTAGGTCAGAAGATAAACTTCACGGAGGGTCGGGCGGTTTTGCACATCCCTCTGCGGAATCGTTCCAATAGGGAGATCCTCGTGGATGGCAAGAATGTGGCGCCGGACGTCAACGCCGTGCTTGCTCATATCAAAGAATTTACGGAACAAGTCATCAGCGGCACCTGGAAAGGGTCAGATTAGTTGACTTGTATTATTGTGTTAATTAAAAGCTATATTGAATTGGAAGCTTTTACTCAAAATGAAAACAATATTTTTTCAAATTTGTATAGGAATTAACTTTGGGGATGTTTAAATTTGTCAATTTTTTTGAAATGTCAAAGATCGTCGCCTTTTCAGCTTGCCACTTTTCTACATATATGTATAATGATATTTTATGGATTTTAGTGTACATATCTTAAACTATTGCGTTAATAGTAAATATCTTACAGATTATAACAAAAGTTTTGAACTCTGGGTTGTATGATCATCTCCAAAATTTCAAGTATATAAAGAAATTTAATAAATTGTTAATTTGATTTTATAATTAATAACATCTGTAAAAAGATACAATTATAAAATTGGTGGATTGGTAAACTTTCATGAGTTGAATAAAATTCTAGTTCAATTATTATTTTAGAAGTGAAAACTATTATTAAAACTAATTAAAATAATTTAAAATGTTATACACAAATTATATTTTATAACAAATATTTACCTATACTTTATGCTATATGGATCATTTCACGGAATATTAGACTTAAAATCTATCAAATTCCCCATGGTTAAAAAGATTACAAGCAAACAAATTCTTAGACGAGTATTACTATTAAGAATCAATGTAATTAATACACTCCCCAAAGGATTTGCTGGATTATGTCTTACATTACAAACTTGTTTAAGAATACTGGAATATAATAAATACTCTTCACCCATCGATGCAATGACATTATTCTCTTACTGGATTTGTGTTAACTTTGAGGTTAGTTACTCGTAACTAATGAATCCGAAAAATATTAAGAGCATACAGAGAATATTTATTCGGTTTAAAAAAAACTTAACAAGACTACTGATAAAGGTTCATCGTAATCATCACTAAATAATGAATGAATGGAAATTATTTAGTGACACAGCAGCGTAATCGTTTTTTTTACTACCTTTTTTGGAAAAGTTATACATAGTAGTGTATGGTGTAAATATTTAACAATTATTTAAAAGTGTAAGTAACAAAAGTTAGCAAAAATATTGAAAATTTGGGTGTCTAACAAGAAAAAGTCGATAAAAGCAATATTGATTAAGTGCAAGACATATAGTAACCAGAGAGATTTCATGGCAAATCAGATGACACCGATTAGTCGCATACCTGCACCATGGTCCAGTAGAGGAGCTTTTATCATTTTCTAAATATATAGGGGGGTAATGTATAGGGGGGTAGATTTATTTAATAATCTCCCCAATAATATAAAAACATTGCAAAGATATTACAGCTTTTAAGTGTGCTTTGAAAAAATATCTGATTGATAAAACTTTGTACAGTCTTGACCTTAATTGAAGTTTATTTAATTTTTATTGCATCTACTGTTTTTTTTTTACTGTTTTTCTATACATTTTATAATATTATTGTACTATTTAGTTTATACATCTCTTTTCACGCATTTGAATAACTGTGTATAAAGTGTAGGTATGTTAGTCTTAATTACTATATTTGTTGTTTGTATCTTGTTTTTGTTATATCGTTCTATTTACTTTTATTGTTTTATTGTATTATGTTACTCATTTCTGTCTTTCATACACAACTGCATAGTTGTTTTTTTGAAAATAAATATACTGAATATAAAGGAATTAACTTTTATAAATTAAATTGACAATTTTTTATGCGAAATAGGGCGCTTAATGTGTAATGAGAAATTGATGTTTTTATTTCTGCTACTATACAAATGAAAACTTTAAAAAAGTTTTTATATCCGAAAATATTATAAAATTAAAAATAAGTAGTTAAAACTAATATCCGGACAGCAGTCTGATTAAGGCCGGAGTTCCTGTCGATGAGTCGTGTCGTCAACTAGGGTATTAGCGAATGAAGACATAATGCAATCGTGGTGGCAAATGGCCCATTTCATTTTGATATCAAACCAAAATGAATCGGGCAAAACTTCATTCGGGATTACTTACGGTTCTTCCTTTCGCGACTTATCCAGCGATCTTTGTCTTCGTCGTCTCCCTTCATCTCGGAATCATATTTGCGCTTGGTCACGAGTGCTATCATGGTCAATGTCTTTCCTAAGCCCATATCGTCGGCTGCAACACAAAACAATTAATATTATTGGAAAATGAAAATAAAGTAAAACTCTCAGACACTATAAAAAAATGAAGTAAAGAAATAAGCGGATTCGTAGAGCAAATTAAAAGGAACTAACTGCTATAAAGATTGGAAACCACTCTTTAGTAACTAAAACACGATGCCAATGTCACACTATGACTTAAACATCGTAATTTATCGGCAAAAGCACACATTTTAATGACAGGTGGCAATATTATATTCTTTAGGTTTTTCTGAAAATTATTTACAAAACAGTGCACTGTCTGTGAATTGGCAAGATAAGCTTCTTTAAACTGCAAACATTTATGCTTTCATATAAATAGTTTGAGTATAGGCTATCCTTCCAACAAAATATTAATAATAAATATGAAAAATATTAATTGGCAAAAAAAATGTGCTATCTGCATCTCGGAATTGTTGTTTGGGAGCCTACTAATTGCATGAGGTTGAGCTATCTAAGACCAACATATAGGATGTCTCGAGACCACCCCCGAAGACCTTACGGGGTGTTTAGGTTCCCTATTATGAGTAAGAAATTATATTTAAAAAAAATATATTTTTTATTAAAGCGTTGGTTCAAATTACTGTTCTTTTAAGCGTTAACGTAACCTTGGCCGGGATGCACTGCCTATAACGTACTAACTATTATAAAAACCATAAAATATTATCAGGTAAAGTTTACAATTTTTATTTCTTGGAAACCATGATGAATTTTGATCGTCTTTACATATAATAAATCACAGGATCTATTAGCTGGATTTCTTATCAGGAATGGTCATGGGACACGCTGTATAAACAATGGTGCTATATTAGAAAGGAATTCAATCAGCCCCACTTCTTTTAAATAGTAGAGAACCATGGAGAAATTATTTGTGACAGTCATAATATAGAAGATGGTAGAGAAATTATTTAGGTACCTAGGTACCGCCATGAGGAAATTTATTCTCCCTCCACGACAGCCAGGCGAGGGCTTGGTTCTGATGCCTGAGCAGTGGTACCAGAAGCGGCTTCGGTTCTTCAATGTGCAATTTCTCGTCGGGTCTTGTCGACTGGTCCTCGTGCATCGTTCTCAGCCTTTCGAGGGTCTGACTCATTTGCGCATTATGCGTGCTCAGCCCTGGGAAATTGAAACAGAACCAAATTTATTATTCAGACAGAAATTGTTGAAAAAATATTTTCTATTTTTTAGTATTTAAACACCATTTTATACATAATTGCCTATTAACTAAGTAATTACCCTAATAACCCTAAAAACCCTAAGATGAACAAATTTTATCAAAGAAAGTCTAAGACGATTGCATAGTAAACCAGTAAGCAGTACGTGCGTAGATGTGGCTCACGCCGCGTCTACCTAATTCAATGGTCTGTGGTAAAACAGTTAAAATAGGAGACAAAACATATTTCTGTACCTTGTTTTCCTTGGTATTTGGCTTCAACCTTGACACTCTCCTCAAAAGGAGAGTGTCAAGTCCAAAAATCCAAAAGATCCAAAGATTTGACACTCTCCTCAAAAGGAGAGTGTCAAGTCCAAAAATCCAAAAGATCCAAAGATTTGATTCCATAAGTCAAAACCATCATTCTTCAGGTCTTCCACTGTTGGAACTTCTGTAATGAGACATTTTGAAAATATGATTATTTTGATGTCCAAAAAGAATATGGATGGGTGCACTCCGACTGGCAACATCGGTAAATCTGTAGCTATTCGACAACTACTCACCGTTCATTTTCTGCAGCATGCTGGCCAGAGATATTGTTTTGATGTTTTTATTGAATCGAAAAATATAGTTTATTTGAGTAACAAGTATATAAATATATATTAAAACATGGAGCAAAATACGAGCGTGACATAGTCCCCTTAACTCTGTCTACACTTTTCAATATAAACAGATCCAGTAATTCTAATGAAACAACCACATTCAATTACTGTTACGGCCAAAATATTAACATCACATTAACACGTACTGTGTAAAATTGTATCAGGTAATAGACGGATGTAATTGACGGTTGACAAAACATTTGTTTTATAGCACTATAAATATACTGCTCTCTTAGTACAGGCATCATCTTAGTACTCACCTCACATCAAAGCAGTGCCAATCGCTTAGTTAATAAAGATTAGCAATGATTTTTATTCTATACTGCTTCAGAATTTGTCAATTTGTTGGATCATATTATACATATAAATAAATAAAGTATAAGAATGGCATACCATTATCTTCTACCATGTTGGAAACCCTTGCAGCTTGTTGTTTGACATCCTGTATCAGGCGGTAGTACCTCTCTTGTAGATTTCTCCCTCCATCTGGCAATTTATCGACTTTCAGATCTTCTTAAAGCGTCTAAAACATATGAAAAATAAACTGATCCTAAAAAGCATTTTGATAAAATATCTCTAAGCAATTTAATTGTATGTTCTTTTATTCGCTTTGCTTCTTTCAGGAGCTATAACGACAATTAAACATTAATCAGCAAAAAAATATTAAATAACATTTCCCGATTAAGGGCAAAACGAATTAAAAATTTAATAAAAATCATTTAAATGATTGAGAACTAATGACGCACCGGGTCGCAGAGAAGAGCGGGGCAAAGCGCCTAATATAATTATTTTTGGATTTTTTTTTCAAAATTATTTTCGTGGCTGGTTGGTTCAGTTGTTGGATAAAGATCAAACCCCTCTAAGGAGCAAAGTGAATAAAAATACATACTGAAGAGGTTTTAAAAGTTGTTTTGGCAATTAAAAGAGTATTTTCTTACCAGCTTTTAGCCAACAACCAATAGGAGGTTACTTTGTCAAAGTAAGGGCAATTGCAAATTATCATCTTTAAATTTCTTGTATTTTTGAGGTTGTACATAAATCAAAGGTAATATATTAAGATGTTTTAATGTTTAGCAATAATAAATTGCTATTTAACCCAGATTTCAGTTTTTTCTTCCCTTCCGTGTTTTAATTATTAACAATTAATAACATGTGGCCTCCAGTGAAGCGAACTCGTCGGTTAGGTGTCACACAATAAATTTTAATAAAGCACAACGCACAAACATAACCAATTAGAAAATATATCATTATTAAAAAAATATTATCACACTCAATCAATCTTATCAAATTATCAAATGTCAATCGTAAAAACAAGTCATAATTTAATTTTGTTTATTTCAAAATTCGAATTGAATTTCTTTGCAATGTGGCAACTTACATATTATGAATATGGTAACAAATTAATTCAATAGGTAGGTACCGTAAACGGTGAATAGAAACAATTCATTTCTAGTCTATCATGCAATTTATTTAAAAGATGAGGAAATACCGATTTTGGAATGCTGGCTTCCTTTCGGCCATCTTTTCTTTTCCATTCTTCCAATATTTGTCTCCAGGCCATTTTCATTGGCCTAAAAAATGCAACGTCAAGTGGTTGACTCGAATGGGTATAGTTAGCGGGCAAAAACACGAAATGAATATTATTTTCCCTACATTTTCATATATTATATTTTCGTATATTATCACCAATACCGTTCCGATATCTGAAAATGGATACACCACGAAGTAGGCATGTAGATTTGACAGGCGACTGAAGCTGGTGTTCGATAGAGTTAGTGGACTGTATTTTTGTAATCATTAAGAATGATTAATAATTGGTGACGAGATGCAGCGCCAAATACCGGAAGACAGAAAGGAAAGAACAGGGACGTACCTTTGCTGCGATCTGCTTCCTTGACCCTCTGGACTCGTCAATGTGAAGATGTAGGTAGCGGAAACTGCACCACCTCACTTCACCACACACACTTGGTTCCTCAAGGTAGAGGTCTAGAAATCCGTTTACGAAACGTGATTGCGGCGAGCGCGCGGTGCAAAACGTTGCGTGCCGGTCAACGCGCCGTGGTCGTGTGATTACCGCAGCTAGATACTGTGCGGGTAACTGGAAATTGGACACGTCGAAACGGTGTTGTTTTTGGCGGGAAAAAGGTTGGGTGATAAAGGATTATATCTGGCGCCAACATTCCCTCCACCGAAATCAACGTATGATTTCCTGGATATATGGGGTAAAAGCAGGTTACTTTAAAGCCTTCCATATATTTGTGATTAGATGAAGATTCATCTACAGTGTGTTCTTGTTTGTTTTTTTTTAGATAGATACATAGATAAATAAATATAGTAAAATAGATAGATAAATAGATAGATAAATATGTAAATAAATAGTTTTTTTTGTTAGTTATTGTACGGAAGCGTTCGCGGAGCTCAAATTTGTAATCTATGGATTTTAGGCCACGCCCATTTTTGGACAGACTTCGTTTAAGATTTGACCTAAGCAGGCTAACAAACATTGCAAGTTAATTAATGTAAAAATGGCAAACTGTTTTCCATTAGAAATAAAATTCAGTAATCCTGCTAATATTTTATTTTATTAAGTATTCCGTTCTGAGTTTTGAATCATCTATGTGTCGTCAACGTTTGTTACTTTCATAATGTATATTCTCGGAAATATCAAGACGCTGCATCTTTTGGTAATTATTATTTTACCGTGTAAGTATTTAGTTAATGATAATATTTTTTTATAATAAATTATTATGAGCATTTTTAACTAGAACCATTTATTAAAATTGTTGTACACAATTATAAAGAGGCAAGATGTATTAAATTTAAATATTGACCTAAAATAATGCTTTTTCAATTTGGTTTTTCGGTGTCATGATAAATTTTAAAAAAAAGTTTTTACTGGCATATAGCTTAATTTGCTATATTATATGAAAAAGGAGTAGAAAATAATGACAGCTGTCAGTGTGTCGGACTGAAACAACTTTTGCATTGTCTTTCTCTTTTGGCTGAGTTTGTAGGCTCTAGACTAGTGCGGGCGTATTGCTTATTATACTTCTTTGTTTTTGAGGTTCTAGTGAATTATCTTTCATTGTAATCTAAAATAGATTTTAGTAACACACTTTATCACTTACAGCTGACATTTGAATGAAAAAGGTATACTTATATTAAATATTACATTTTATAGACGAAAGCTTCATCTCTAGTTCTGATAACCGACACGACTCACTATAAACTGTAGATTATCCTACATTGATTTATATTTGATTTTTATTTCAATACTATTCAAATATTTCAGTTTATATTTCGGTTATTTCTTCATTTTTATACGAAATTGTAGACTTACTTAGGTAGGTACTTACCTAAAACAAGTGAAAAGTGTAGTTTTATTGAGCACCGTGGACTCCGACAATAAATAACAATGCATATGGAAAAAAATAACAATTACTTTTTGTTTTTTTATGTATTAAACTGATGCTCTTTTCACCATTTCCGCAAGTGAACGCTATGTTTAATTAAAGGTTGTATTATTTTATGAAATCATAAGGTAAATTATGAGTTTTTATATTGCGGTTGGCCTTATTTTTAGTTCCGCATTTTCTTATTTAGCAATATTAATGATATGCAAATATTCAGTTTACGTATCTTTCATTGTATTAGACCGATAAAGGACATGCGAATGGATATTCCTACCACTATTATCGCCTTATAGATTAGATACTATTCTTGCCCCTTAGCCACCAAATACTATGGTGGTAGCTGCAATCCTGAGTTGATAATTCATAAAAATAGATGAAACATGAATATAATATACACCAGAGAAAAAGTAACAGTCGAAACAATGGACTTCTCTTGGAGAATCAGCGCCAAAAGAGCAAAGATGGTTAAATTGGCTGGAAAAGTTATAGGAACAGTGTTTTTTATTTACATCTACATATTCTACATAAAGAAAAAACTTATTGGACCGTTTCCACGTCTTTAAAAATAAAAACTACTGCATTTAGCGAGAAAATTTTCTCTTTCATAAATCTGGGGCACACGGTAAAATTCCATGAATTATGATTTGAATTGCTTCCTTGTACACCATATTCTCCAGATTTCGCTCACTGAAACTATTTCCGAATTTAAAGAGATGGCTCGGCGTAATGAGACTTGGCTCTAACAATGACAACATCAATGAAACAAATGTCTATTTTATGGGGTTGAAGAAATCGTATTATTCGGAACAGATTAAAAAATATGGAAATACGGTGGACCAATGAGGCTAGTCTCAAGCTGAGTCACGGCTCGCTACATAACGATTTAGTCGCAAACGTTATGTAAGCGAGCCGTGACTCAGCTTGAGACTAGCCTCATTGGTCCACCGTATTTCCATATTTTTTTATCTGTTCTGAATAATACGAATCAGCTTGATACTAGCCCCACAAGTTTACAAACTAAAAGCTCGTATGCTAAAAAATAAAATATTTTTTGCTGAAATAAAATATTGTTTCATTATTACCTTGTCCATACTGTTCTCGTACGTAAATACATAAGTACTAGGTATATGCTAGTTCTTTAATAATCATTGATGCAAAGGCCTATGCTCACCTGGCCCATCCCAAATGATTCAGCCTTGGGACAGATATGGCACAAAGGAGCTTATGTATATACAGGCTCTCTTAGGTTGAAGCTGTAATCTTGAGGTTTTCACAGTGGACACAGGGTCCATGACAACAGCTTTCTGGCTGCCCCTCCATGATAATCATAACTACAGTTATTTGTAGTTATGATTTAGTGCTAGTCTTTCATAGGTGGATGTGTTATAGTATTAGCGAAAATCATCTATTGGCATTTTTCAGAGATATAGCAATGGCTTCAGATACTGCGCAAGTAAGCTCATTACCTTTGCCACCGATACAATTTATAAATCTTTACACCGATGACCACATAAAAAGGAACCGTGCTCCGCTACCTCCCAGGCCGATACATGATTCATACGTTATGTTTGGAAATACATTCAATGCCGATGACTCTATTATTCGACCGCTCGAAAGTCAGGTAATGCTTTTTCATTGTGATTTCCTTTACTTCTAGAGTCAAAGGTGATAAATTGGCAAGTAATTTTGTCACATCCAAAGATCTTTTAAGAGTGTGATTTATTTTCTGATTTCCAATTTATTATTTTATGTCCAAATACGGATTCTTTTTCGTGTTATTGCACAGCCAAAGTTTCAACTATTAACTGGCCGATACTGAAATTTTAGCCGAAACACATATTTTGAGCAGAATCTGAACCTTCATTCGGCCATTGTATTTAAGGGCTGAGAGCCAGATTAGAGTATCATCAAAATAACAACTTTTCATGGGAAGCAAAATGAGTTTTAGGAGTTAAATAAAGAGTTTAATTATGAATATTAATTATAAATAAAAGCCAGTTTTGTTGCAATACTGTTTCTTTTATTGTTAACATAAGAATAATGAAGAGGATTATTGAAAAATTTAGTATTAACTATACTGTACCCAATATCTGATAAAAACTATAAAAAAAACCTATTACACTATTCTGGCCCTAAAAAAAAATTCAGTAAACCGTTTTTAACACTGTTACACTCTCTTGGCATAATATAAAATGACTTTTTGCAATACTAATGGCGTTGATAAGTCAATTTGGCAGTTTTTGATGATACTCTACTCCGGGGCTAAGCTCAGCTTAGGATAAGATGTAAAATGAATTAAATTATTATAATTTATTGCATTCTTATTTTATAAGATGCTGCTGATTAATTGACAGCTCCAATGAAAACATTCTAAAACTGTTAATGTTTTGGTTCTTTGTGTTGGTTTTATATTTTCTCCGGTTATTAAGAAATTAAAAGCAATGAGAATTAAGATATTTATCATGGCAATAGGAATACTACCTGTCTAGGGTCACAAAATGAAACTGTCCCGTAAAAGATTCAACACAAATACAAAGAAGCATTTCCTTTCCAACTGTGAGTGGTTGATGCATTCCATCCAATGTCTGGGCGTCAGAGCATCGTGAACGCTACAAATTTAGTCATTTTTCTATCCTAAGGTATAGCTGTCTAGTGTGTTTGTTTGGATCAGCGCTAAGTGCCACATGGATAAAGTACAACCCTACCTCGATAAAGTTTTATGAATGTACCTCCCTACATGACAAGTGTGCGTTGCTCAATCTACGGTTCATTAATTCTGCTTTCAATGACACTATTAATTGCCCAGATCTTTTGAAATCCTTTTCGATCAATGTACCGTCGTCACATCGTAGTCGTCATTATAATGATTTTAAAATACCTTCATGCTCCACAAATAACGCTCTATATTCACCGATACCACTGTTACAAAATCATTATAATGATACTATTCACTGCTTCGATAAATTGACTCTGATTTAGTTGCAATTTAACGTGTTTAGTAATAATTTATTGTATAATAAATAAATATCGCAGATTAGTTTTTCTAAATTCCCGAAAGTAGATATGTAAATATATATATATATATATAAAAATATGGAATTGTATTATTTATTAATGTTCATATTTTTTTTGTGAAAACCTATTTTTTGTATGGCACTGTAAAACTGTTAGTTTTTCCATTAAAGATAAATAAAAATAAATAAATTGGCTGAGGCGGAGGAGAAATGTGAGCAAACAAAGTTAATGACGCAAATTTTGTACTCATTTTCAAATTAAGGTATAAAGAAGTCATGCGTGTATGCCTCTGTTAACCCTGCAGGCTCATTTATTAATCTGTTGCCTATTCGGACGTTGAATGTTGTTATAACATGTTATTTTACGGATTTTTACAAACTGCGTATACAAGAAAATTTAATCTGACGTTTCGGAGATGACCACATATCTCGTTCATAATGTTAATGTTATCAGTTATGATTTCAGGGCTTCCGGCGATTGTACCCAATCCACTTTGAAAGGAGGAGGGAGCTAAAAAAGTTGAACCATTCCTTATTGGTAAATTTTTTGGATTTATTGGATCTGTTGGTTCGGTGTCCGGATTCACCTAGAAGGGCGGAAAAAGTTGAAGATCTCAGTCTACTCTTCATACATATTCATCATTTGTTGAATGAATTTCGCCCTCATCAAGCGCGTGAGACACTCCGAGTCATGATGGAACTTCAAAAACGACAGAGAATTGAAACAGCTATAAGGTTAGATTTTCTATTGTATTAAATAGAAAAAACTTACTGTATAAAACTACGCACATTATCTGAATGGTTGAAGATATTTCAACCGTGACGACTTTATAGTTACAGAATGAAATGTAGAGGTGGAGGTTGTTATGTTTAAATAATGGTTCCATAGTTGTCTACATGTAAATGATGGTTCAGGTATGTGTTTTTAAATGGATTTAGGGCCAAAACATAACTGTAAAATTACTTATCTTAGAAGAATGTGTGGTTTTAGTGCCCATGCCTATTAGAAGTTACGACATGCATCTTGTAAGATTACATGAATATTTTACATGAGGTTTTATTTCGGTTAATCCCCTTTGTAAGACCAAATTTTTGGCTTCTAAACCGAAATAATAACACGGAAACCCTTATACTTTGTTGTTGGAGTACATCTGTAACTCCTAAATGGTTTGTCGCAAGAACATGAAGTTTAGCATGCAGAGTGTTTAGTACTGCCGATATTTCAAGTATTGTTTTATTAAAAATATATATTTTTTTAAACTAGTGGATAAAATTAGAAAAACATATTTTTTTGAATTTTAAGAAGAAAAAGTACACAAAAGCTGACTGTCATATTTGTAAATTATATCACAATTTTAATGCCGATGATAATAAATTGATGAAGACACTCAGAAAAACAATATGCTAACTCGTTAAAAAAAAAAACAGTAATTTATTCTGTAGTTTTCGTGTAGTTACATATGTTATTCAAAGTATTATATTTTTCAGGTTTCAAAAGCATCTGGATAAAGTACAAGATATTCTACAAAATGCCTTGCAAAATTTGCCAGATCAAACTGAAGCCGATTCGAAGTTTCTAATCCCAACGGAACTATTCGAATATATGGAAACAAACCAGAATAATGGTGGCAACACCGATCCTTGTGATGAACTTGATAGAATAATGTGTTCAGTTATTGACAATATGTGATAAAAACAATATGAAGAAAGTTCAGTTATATATACAAAGCTGCCCGCCTATACATATAAAGAATGGTTTTGCTCTGTTTGCATTATTGGCTTAAACGTGATTGTATATTTTAGTGGTAGAGGATATGTTTTCCAAAATACCTACTACTATGTTGTTTTCATTATGCCATGTTGTTAATTACAGGCACTCATCCCACAGACTGTAAATTAGTGATTGTGTCTTGTTATCCAACTCAGTCAAGTGATGGAAAAAGGGCCATACAGGTAGGTCTGGCTGTTTCTGGGATCTCTCAGTCAGAAGCAGGAGTTTTTTCTACTGCACCACACCAGGCTGACGAGATATTCACTTTATAGCCGAATTCTATCTCCCATTATGTAAATGTTACTTGGTCGAATCTTCCCAAAGTTTGTACCCTGGGTCTAAAATTCGGTTACCAATTAAACTCGTGGGAATTTAACTCTTTTAAAGAGCTAAATAATTTTGCCCGTTGTAATCATTGTCACCATGTCAAAGCCAGGGATGTGCCAAATGACTGAGAAAAATGAGCTTGAAATGTTGCATGTCTACCTTTAGTGTATATGTTACCGTAAATACCCGAAATCAGTAAGAACCCGTTCTTTCTAAGACAGTTAGGTAAATGCAGAATTAAATTATTACATCGGCTTTTTACCGCACTTTTCAGTTAAAACCTGTTCTTACTAAATAAAAGCATATCAGTAAATATCTGAATTTAAAATGAAATGTCAACATATAAAAGAAATAGTTTATTATTGATGTTTTAAAAAATCTTTATATTTTTAGTACCTAGATAGTTACTTACTTAGCTATCATTGAGCCAATATTGGGACAGTTGCTTCAATTAAAATAAAATTAAAAAAAGAGAATGCTTAGTTACATAAATATTTAGGTAAACATGGGTAGCACCAGTTATAGTTATTTCATACGTCATATTCATAGTTCCACTCACATCTTATTACATGGTCCACTATAGTGACATTTAGAGTTGCACAAAATGTTGGTTTTTTTGCATTTGCACGAATTGTTAATGCATTTTTTCGTGCAATCACGTTTTAAAAGACCTTGCGTAGAACCTGTTATAGGATACGAAGACGTTTTTCGCAAGGGAATTTGTTCATCTTGTTTTACTTCGACTTCTTTTTGGAGGTTTTACTATTGCACACATCACATATAGATAGAAACAGGTCAATCATTTTTCCGATCGATATGTGAGCTCCTTCAATAACATTGAATATCTCCTCGACCGGCAAGCAGTGCAATATCTTATCGTTCTTCGATTTAGCGATTATTCAGAGCGTACCTCCTGTCCAATACATCAAAAAGATTCACACACCTGTATTCCAAAGAAATTTTCTTCCTGGATAATTTTGATCGTACTGTCATTTAGCAGTTCCTCATATTGGGTTTTGGTTAGAATGTTGTATTTAGATAATCAACTCACGACAGTCGCTTCGGAAAAAAGCCGATGTAATCATTTAATTCGGCATTTGCCTAACTGCCTTATTAAGAACGGGTTCATACTAGTAAATACGCTTTGTTTCTAATGCTCTTAGATACTTATCTTTTTAAAAATAAAATTCATCAGTAAAATCGACCCAAATTAATACGTTAAATTAGTATTTTGGTAATATATAGGGTGTTTTTTAAAGAGGCGTAGTTTTCAACCTGGCACTACTTTTTTCGTAGTTGGTGTTTTTGACAGCTGTCACTTGATTTATGCTCAGTTTGGTTTGCCATTTCATAATGAATAGACTTACTCCTGAACAACGTTTGCATTCAGTCAAGTGCAAAAGAGTCACTCACCCCAAGGATGATGGTGCTAGTGGCATTTTTGAGGTTCGCGTCATTGAATAAAGCGGAGCGGGCAGCTATCTCCACCACGCTTTGTCCCTGTCACATGCTTAAGATATACATTGGCTGTTGAGATAATGTCATTAGATTAGAACATCAAAATGTTTGGTGATTTTTATTGTGAAAATTGTGTTTTAGCCATACCACAATTTTTCAAATTACATAATCTGTATTTAAGTAATATATCAGTGATTTTTGTGAGTGAAAAAATCACTCTAAATTTTTTTAAAATCACTCTAAAATAAAGTAAAAATCGCGTCGTGGGGTTATGTGAAGTCGCTTGTCTACACAGATAAGCTGGACACGATTAGCGCCTTGGAAGAGAATATTCGGCGCATTATTGCTGACATACGGCCCAACTTGCTGCAAAAAGTGGTTGAAAATTGGGCCTCTCGGCTGGAATTTGTTCGAGTCAGCCGCGGCGGCCACTTACCCGAAATCATTTTTAAAACATAATGGCAAACCCTTATCTTTATAATAAAACTAAATTCTTAGCCATAACATCAAATTATATGCGTTTTATCTCTTCTTGAAAACCACACCTCTAAAATCATCAACCTATATATGAATGTGTATGGTTTTGCTGCGCTGCCCAACTATCTTCAAAAACATTTTGATAAGCATAAGTAATTTATGCTAAATTATTGTAATTAATTATATGGCTTGTGATTTTAATAATAAATCTTACAAAAATCACTGATATATTACTTAAATACAGATTATGTAATTTGAAAAATTGTGGTATGGCTAAAACACAATTTTCACAATAAAAATCACCAAACATTTTGATGTTCTAATCTAATGACATTATCTCAACAGCCAATGTATATCTTAAGCATGTGACAGGGACAAAGCGTGGTGGAGATAGCTGCCCGCTCCGCTTTATTCAATGACGCGAACCTCAAAAATGCCACTAGCACCATCATCCTTGGGGTGAGTGACTCTTTTGCACTTGACTGAATGCGAATACATCTCTGATCCCAATGCTAGAAAATATTTTAGTAATAACAAAAAAACAATCTTTTTGAAATAAACCACTTATATGTAAAAAGAACTTGTAAAGGTACACCTGCTCGATCGGCAAATTATCCCGATCGATAAACTCGATCATCGGCAACTGCACCTGTTTTATAGGTCTCAAACGGCATTGATTATGCTAGATCGATTGATAAGCCCTACTTTCCCTACCAAATTCAATTTGGTCAGTATCAAATAGGAAAACAGTAAATCAGCTTAAGGAAAGCTGGAAATATACTATCAATAAACAGAGAATCTCCAATGAATGAGAATAAGAATGACCAATGAATTATATAATTTGCTGTTCTATTCAAAATGTAGAAATAATTTGCTTTTCAATTCCTGCGAGTTGGTACACCACTAAATGTGGATGCTGATAATTAATGTATTTACTAAAATTTTCACTGTTGATTCTCTTTAAATTAGCGTTTACCGTTTTATTAAACATTGTGGAGAAGATATTATTGTGACAATATTTCCCAAAGGTAGCTTGAGGACATGTCAGTAATTTATCAAATAAATAAAGCTGTCTTTTCGCTTAACTTTTTATTCACTTTGTGATTTTTTATCAGTCACAAAATAAAACTGGCTGCTATATCAAGGTTCTTTCTTTAACATTGACAGTATGGACAAAAATATACAATAAAAAGAATTACAGAATTGTGTTAAAATTGTTTTGACTTTGAGGTTCATTTTCCAGAGCCCCGGCTATCTTCAGTCACAATATTTATGGCTGTGAGAGTTAAAATATGAGGATGGAAAGGCAGGACACATTATCTATCATATTTAAACAGCGGCTCTTACTTTTACAAGAAGGCATAAGGACAGATTGAACAATTAAGAATGTTTAATGCCAATGACACGGAATCATGTTGCAATATCGTGTCATCGTCTTACTGCATTTCTATTAATATTTTAAATAGTGGCATGTCGCATATACCTAAATCTTTACTAAACATCCATTTTTTCATCTCAGTTTGGTTTTGACGGCCACTGGGATTGTTTGAGTGAAAAGTGAATTGAAAGTGATTTCAGCAGATTTGGCAGTAAATAATTCGAGTTTTATTTACAAACGATATGTCAATATAATAAAATATAAAAAAACAGGTGGCAGCACTGGATGCGTTTGCAGTTTCGTGGGATATTCCGTTTGCCAAACGACCTGCGCAGAATGTTGGTATCACTGTGCCCATGGGTTTTTTTTGTTCGGAGCGGAATATGTGATGGCCAAAAAAACATTCAAATTGCTTCAGAAAACATTTTCAGAAAATGCAACATAGTAAAGGCACTGCTGCAAATGACATCAAAAATAAAAAATTTGGTCATACAGACTTTGCATTCACTGAAAGTGTACAATAAACATATTCCTACCCTTTCACAGTACATGAGTTTACAGGTGCTTATTTTATTTACACACAACGTTTGTATGTCGGTTTAGGTCGAAACTTGCAAGCTGAATTAGAACCACTTCCTCTTATCGTACGGAGTTGAAATTTGACATGTTAGTTCAGTTCCAAGAACAATGTATTTTTATGGTAAGCATGACCTGTTTCTATACCCAAGATTGGCTTCAGTCGAAGGAACTCCTCAACGGTCAACAGCACAGACACGAAATCTTGTATACGCAATCAAGCACTTGTTAAAAGCTTGTTTTTGAAAATGTATTTTTACTATTCATTTTTATTTTAATCTACTCAGACCTAAAAAATAACCATCATCACATCGAATCGGCTAAAAGTGCCGCAGCCACAAATGGAGATAAGAAATGAAGTAACTCATCATACACATCACAGGCACGAAATTTGGCACGGAGTAGTCTGTGTGCGAGATGCCTTTAATGATACGCCTGTAGGGCCTAGCTGTAAGACGTCAGGTTCTGGTTAAATAATTGATTACTACTAATAATGTATAGCTGTTGGTATTATATGATAGCTACAAGTGTCATAGCCATTTTTGTTTTAATTATCTTTAGAATACGGTTATATTATTTTAAACACTAATAGATACCACTGTTCCACAATAAAGTGGGGTTATAACTATAACGATTTATTACCTAATTATTTTTTCTTGTTTTCTACAGTTTTTAAACTGGTTTACTGTCTTTGATTCTATGACACTTTCTGGCAATCCGTTCCATGCTTCCACGACTCTGTTGCTGATGAAGTTCTTTCTGGGGTTGCTTGAAAAGAACGTCTATCTAACTTCATACAGCCCCTACGTAGTTGGGCGTTTTTATCAAAAGTGAATTCTTTTAATTCTTCACAACCATAGTGAGGCTTTAATATTTTATGTCTGAATGAGGTCCCCTCTATCTCGCCTGTCCTTTATTTCATATTGAGATTTTTTAGTCTCCTCAAAGACTTCACACTTCAGGCCAGTAGGTATTTTAGTAGCTCTTCTTTGTACCCTTTCTAACGTGTCATTGTCTTCCTGAAAGTATGGGCTCCACACTTGAAATCCAAAGTACAATATTGGTCTCACATATGTTTTATATATATTCCAGGAATAGCTGTGGGGTTATGAGCTGGAAGGCTTTAGTAATAAGGTACAATGAAGAGTTTGCTTTTTCGACTATTTCTGTAATATGCTCTTCCCATTTCAACCTGTGAGACATCATCATACTAAGATCCTTTTGCGTATGGACTGGTTCAATCTGCAATTTACTAGGAAGTACTGGTTTCGTGGGTTGTCTCTGCCGATATAGCAATTGGTGGCAATAAAACAATTTACAATAATTTCTGTGTTAGTCAGATAGGAGCTACATGAGAATATTGTAGGCCTTCAGAAAGAAAATTAAAAAAGTGTTTTTTTTTTTAAATCTTTTAATCAATTACAATATATGTAAAATAATCAATGAATCATTGAAGTGAAAATTAATATTAATGAAATAAAAATATGTGAAATTGTTATGCCTGCTAGCAACCGGCACAGTAAGAATTTTCAGGTATCATCCAGACTTCAAAAATCCTAAATATAATATACTAATAACTACACATAATATAGAGGAAAAGTAGATCTATATTTATTTTAGTAATATTTTAAAAATTAAATGTCTCTGCAACCTGCTGCGAAATTTCTAAAAACAGTACGCTGCAACCTGAAATGCTACAAAAAAAAAAAACAATCCATTCCCAGATAACAAACCTGTGAAAATACATTATCCTATAAAAAATATGAAAGCGTAATATTTTCAAAGAAAACCAATCTTCAAAATTAACACAAAGTAAATTAATTATCCATCCACATTTATGAGTTATTAGGCAAAACCTTTGTGAATTTTAATACAAATCTCTCAATCTTTTTGCACAAAATATGATTTCTCCACCTCAACATTATCTCACTAAGAGTAAATAATTGCCCAAACGAGATACATAAAGCCAAGTAATCCAAATTCTAATTAGAAATAATGAGTAAAGAGGAAATGATAATAAATAAAACAAGCGCTAAACCCGCGAGCTATGAAACATTTATCACTAGAGTTTTGTTAATAGTGAAAATTTAATACACATTCTCGCATCCTAATATATTATTTATACAATAAATTGGTGAATCTCTCAAGAATAATTCATAAACCCGCATAAAATTTTGGACAACTTTTACATACATGCATAATATTTAGATAGTTATTTAGTCTGAGTATATTAATAAATATTTAATGGTATTTATTTGTATATTTAAATTGAATGTTCATTGTAGTCTATTTATGTTATCAATACACGCAGAACGTCAACCAGGCTTGCAATGGTTTCGTTGTTCTCTATATTGTATGTTTTATATCAATTTTAATATGGGTAATTAAAAAATAATGGTAAAAAAAATAAACCAAGAGGACTAGCCAAACCAGTACATGATTGTCGTAACAAGCTGTTCAGTCGCGTTCAATACTGTATTCGTGTGTTTATCTTTAAGATATCGTAGTGTTACAATTCTATCGGTTATGAGAGTTTATATTGTGGTAAATTTGTTGTCAAGAAGCAAATGCTGAACAAACCCAATTTGTTAAAAGAGCTTTTACTTTGGAATTAAATTAGGGGACTAAGTCACACAAAGTCTGTACCGTTTGTGTTGAAGAGTTGAGGCAGTAGACAAGAGGCAAAAAACCCTCCTTAAATAAATTTTGGTATTCCAATCACAAATCCTACAAGGAATATATTCCATTCTTTTCTCAAAAAGGATCATTGGTATACATACTGTAATAATATTCCAGAGTTAATAAAAAAAAACTTGGTGCTACAGAATATGATGCCAGTACTTTATTAATTCATCTAAACAAAGTTTGAAAGGTGTACTCTACGGCAACGGCAAAATATATTCTTCAGTTCCAGTCGCTCACTCAGTGCATTTAAAAGAAACATACGAAAATCTTGAAGTACTACTTAATTTGATAAAATATATCAAGAAAATTGTTGGCAAATCTGTGAAGATCTCAAAATCATTTGCATGTCGTTGGGTCAGTAATCTGGATTTACAAAATATTATTGTTTTTTTTTTGTAGAGCCCGTGATAAATATTATGTACAGAAAGAATGGCCACATTAACACCGGGGATCAAAAATTGACTACGTCCAAGCTTAATTGATACAAAAAAGAAGGTATTTTTGTAGGTCCGCAAATAAGGAATTTGATTTCTGAAGAACAGTTTGAGAATTCAACGACAGTTATTGAAAAAGATGTATGGGCTGCTTTTAAAGATGTGATCAGTAAATTTGTAGGAAATAATAAAGACTCAAAGATATTATTAACAATCTGTAAATAAAACTTAAAACAAATATCAAAAATAGGGTGCAACATTAACATAAGTTATTTTTTTACGCTCCCGTTTGGATTACTGGCTGATTAATGTAAGTCTTTGAAACATGATATATCCAGTACATTTTTAAAGACCTGAGAAGAAGTATTTTTAATAAATTTACATTAAAAAATGTATATTATGCCTGGTCCTGAATTATGGTATAGTTGTATGGGGTTCTTGTTCCAAGCACCTTATGGATACTCGAGTTAAGACTAAACAATGCATGTTAAAGGTTATTAATCGCAGGCCAAGAAACTTACATTGCAATGTTCAATCAATGTAAGTTCTTCAATGTTTTAGATCATTCCCTCAAGGCGATCATCTCACCTTACATTTTAAAAAAGGCAATTCTCAATGGCTTTTTGATATAGGTAGAGAAAAGGTTAACTTACTTGTTGATAAACACATAGCATATTTACACACACCACACACACAGGTACACCACCCAGAATATTTAATGTCTAAATGTTGTTTTTAACATATTGGGATGGTACGATGTTAAATCATTATGCAGTGCATTAACTATTTCTTATTTTACTGTCACACTTATTATTTTTAAATATGTGAGTTTAACTCTTTTTTTTGTTTTTGTTTGGTTTTGTATATGTAGATTTATTATGTACTTTTTGTCATAGATGTACTAGAATTATAAGTCATTACATGTAGAATATAATTTATCAAGTGTATATTAGATTTTAATTTCTTAAATTTAATTATTATTAGGTCATGGGTTCTTACCTGTTTTATTATTAACATTAGTTAGGCAAATAACCAATGGTATATAATATGACCATATGTGTATGCACCATTTTTATACATTCTCACTGTATCTAGTTTTATTTGAGTTCTTTTTTTTTTCTTTTTAGTACAAAGTCATGTATTATCAATGTAATGCTATGCGTTAATTAAATAAATAATAATAAACAAATACGTCTCATTGAAAAAGAAAATCTTTGAAACATAGTTTTGATTAAAAAAGAATATTTCATAAATTTATAGTAGTTAAATTCAATTGTATTTAAATTTTCCAAAATGTATACTTTTTTTAATTAATATTTAATTTCTAGAAAAACGATGCATAACAGGAAAAAAATAAATTCAAAATAATGAAAACAACTTTTATAAAGTGAAAATTCACAGGCCTGTGATCATTTTATTAACAAACATTTTATTAACTTTCCTTAGAAAAGGCTAAATGCTTATTAGGGTAAAATTTGTCTAATATGAAATATATAATATAAATGCGAAATTCAATTACCTTTATGTGCTGTGCAAAATAAATAGCTGTAAACAAATCCAAGTTATTTTTCTAAACAATGGTGAAAAACAAAAATAATGAAAAAATATATACATATTTAGGTCTATTGTAAACAATTTTAATTTTAAGGATGCTGAAAAGTATTAGGACTATAAGGCGTTAGAGGAGAATTTGATTATGCTGTGTTTGGCCAAAAAAATAAATAAGAAATGAGATGGTTGTTCTAGTAAAGCAGCTAGTTACATGTTTGCCATTAATAAATACAATTATTCTGCCTTATTTTACAGTAGAAGTTCCTGGTAAGGATAGTTTTCAGGCAGCCCTCATAGAATCTTTGAATATATGTAGGGTAGGGTGGGGTCGTGCACTACTTTAAGCTGTCAAAATAAGATAAAAATATTTTTATGTTTAGGAATATAAATTTTAGTAACGAAGCAATTGTAATTAAATATCCCAAGCATTTTTTGTTTTGATGTGGATTTGTATGACAGTTACTTTTTTTTAGTGGCAGTCGCTTTTAAAATTGTGCATCAGGTGCAGAGTGTAACAAAACAGTAGGGAGTAGTTTAACATGTTACACTGTACTCCATTACTACTGACATATTTTATTCTGCTATAAGTTTAATCGTTGGGTAAAATATTTATTTTCTCCTTTTTAGACTGATATAATGGTCCGTAATAAGAGTAGGAGTACAAGTAATGGAGGTGAGCCTGGAATGTGCGTGGTTGTAATACATAACGCAAACCAATCAAAATCAAATGGCATGGTTGGTTGCGCTCTCATTGGTAAGATGCATTCGAATACTTTTTTTTTTATTCTCAATGACGTTTGTACCACCGGACGTTTGGTTGTTCCGCGACGGTTTACAGTGAAACACAAGGTATGCGTGAGAAACTAACTATTAAGTTTGCTTGATATATTTTGCTTGATATATTTAAAAATAAAACTTTTTGTTCTAATTACTTGAATGTTTTTTGTTGATAATCCATGCTTTTTCTTGCAAGGCTGATTTTTTGTTAACTCGCATTCGCGCCGTGTCAAATATATTATTTACGTTCGAAAGATTCAGAAGTATGTTGGAAGGGTTATCAATGTTGGATAATGTTTTGATTATTAATAATCACTTTTCTCCATTTTTTTTTTAAATCTGTTCGCTCCACAGAGCTTGCAAAGAAATATGTATAAAAAAAATAATTTCCAAATTCTTGTCAAACGTTACTCAAATGTTCCGCCGGCCAAAATTATGTTGATGTAAATGAAATACGGTATTAATAAACGTAGATTGCCGAGCGAAGACGGCCAGCCCTCTAGATACAAAATAAAATATGCAACAAAATAGCGAGCGAAATTCAAATGATGTTCAAAATTTGATTTAAAAAACTGTAATACTGAAAATAAGAATTTAAAAACTAATGTTAGGTAAACAAAATACACAGATGACATTCTTAATATTAATATCTGTATCCTAAAAGTTTGTGCGTTAAAACCTGACAAACATTCTTCAAAATATATTTTTTTACAACCGCTACAACATGGATACAATATTAATATAAATCCTAGTTCGCGCAACCGACCAATAAAAATATTATTTTACTGTTTATACAATTTGGAAATATTGTATTTATATTTATAATTTATAACAATTTTAAATAGTTTTGTTATAGTAATCAGGAGCATTTAAAAAAACTCAAATTGGGATTTTCCCCCGAAAATCATGACAACACAGATAGCGGCATTGGATATTTTCAATACGATATTGAGTTTTAGGTTTAATTTAATTATTATTATTATTAGGTAATTACAATATTTAGGAGCTAGCTTCGGTGATACTCTTGAGTTTAGTAGGGGGAAAAAAAAGTAATGCTTAACAACTCGCAGCCTACGCTTAAAAACAGCCTTGGAACAAGGAAAAGGATCAAATACTGAACTATGAAGAGTATTCCACTGCCGAATTGTTCCGGAAAGAAACTTATTGAACCCTAGGTTCCGTTTTCTCAAGATAGCTTTTATCTTGGAAGGTTGGTCATGATTATTTCGTAAAAATAATATTTACGCATGAAATGTGATCCCAATATTTTTTTATTTTTGGAAGTATTATGCGATACAAACGACCAACTACATTCAAATTAAAGTTACAAATGTCATACTTTTAGTATGTGAACGCGGTATCTAATCCAAGCAACACGCGGTATCTGTCGTTTATTTATACAATTAACATTTATTTAAGTTTCTTCAACATTTATATCCTCGATTAAAAAAGAAATGAAGAGTTTAAACCAAAAAATTGCATTTTTTAGATAAATTTAGTATAATAAATATACTGTTTGTATGCATATGGGATTAGTTCTATTAGTTTTTTTTTAATGACAATAAGACAAAATTGATTTTGTATCAAAATTGTTTTCAAAAAAATAAGAAGCTGAGGCTGAGGTAAATCAATTTTGTGTTATGTAGTATATTTTGCTTTTTATAATAAATAGAATAATTTGAAAGGTCAAGCATATATGTTTTAAAAAGATTTTATTCAATGAAATTTTCACGGGTTGTATAAAGCTCGATTTCACAAAAACCAAAACATTATATAGGATGATGATTTTAGAGCCGTGGTTTTCAAGAAGAGATAAAACGCATATAATTTGATGTTATGGATAAGAATTTAGTTTTGTTATAAAGATAAGGGTTTGCCATTATGTTTTAAAAATTATTTCGGGTTAGTGGCCGCGGCGGCTGACTCGAACAAATTCCAGCCGAGAGGCCCAATTTTCAACCACTTTTTGCAGCAAGTTGGGCCGTATGTCAGCAATAACGCGCCGAATATTCTCTTCCAAGGCGTTAATCGTGTCCGGCTTATCTGCGTAGACAAGCGACTTCACATAACCCCACAAAAAATAGTCCAGCGGTGTTAAATCGCACGATCTTGGAGGCCACGCCACAGGCCCACGACGCGATTTTTACTTTATTTTAGAGTGATTTAAAAAAAATTTAGAGTGTTTTTTTCTAAATTTGCACTATTTGCAAACGTTGTTCAGGAGTAAGTCCTGATGATTATGAAATGGCAAACCAAACTGAGCATAAATCAAGTGACAGCTGTCAAAAACACCAACTACGAAAAAAGTAGTGCCAGATTGAAAACCACGCCTCTAAAAAAAACACCCTATACTAGTCATCATTTTTGAAAATTTTTTTGTAGATGTTTATATGATTTTTAGTTTTTAAAACAGTTTATATGTACAGTAGAATGCCTGCAGAACTAAAAATCATACATTTTCACTCAAAGTCTAGGCTCAAAGCCTCAACTGAAAACAGTAATTATTGTGTTGATTTAATAGCAATTAGGGTGTTTTCGTTACATATGTTGAGAACACGCCAAGAATCAAACTGGTTGTTTACCCTGATCGCATTGTACTGTACCTATTTTATATTGTACATTTATGAGACCAAAAGTTAATAAAAAAAGGTTCAAATTTAAAATTGATGCTTAAAAATTACCAGTATAACTACCATGAACTACAAAGCTAGCACCGCATGCCATCTATATTGACAACCCGCACACTAACTTGCTAATATTCCGTGAACGTTCTTCTATGGTTTTATCTATTATTTAAAAAAATATGATGAACTAATAAATATGATTTAGCTCGAAAGAAAAATAAATAATGATAATTAGGTACTCTGGAGAAAATCATGCCGTGTTAAGAAGGTCCTCATTACTACACACTATTATGAATTTGCAACCCTCCGGTTGCATCTCTTTCATCGTGCAGCCTTTCTAGCATTTGCAATGGACCCTGGCCCAGATTATAAAAGATACAAATAAATTATGATAATTAAGGAAATTATATGTCATACTTTTTCATCGTGGTTAGACGCTTCATCAAAATATTAGTTTCACTTACCTTATCAAACTCGTTGCTGAATTTTGGTGAAAAAAAAACATAGTAAAATATTATAGTGGTTAGTTTCTATTTTATTGTTCTATGCTGAATCCTTGCTACGTAATATTAAGGCGTTTTGCAACATACCTCATCTCTGCATTGATTCCTGGAGCTGTCAGAAGACATCGACATTTGACATTATCTGCAGCTTTTTCCAACTTTTCTAAAGCGCTTGTCTCTACAGCGATGGTCCTTAAGTGCTGTTCTTTCAGCTTTGCAGGTTTCCTGGCTGTCCTTAATGACTGACCCTGTGGGTTCTGATCCTGTGATAAATCTTGGTATATGGTGTGACCTACTCATTGCTACATCTCGAGTTCTTAATGGTCGGTTGTCCAGACCAGCTTTCTTTCCTGATTATTACTCATTGTCCATTCTATCAAATGTTTCCTCGACAAAAAAAATCAATATAGTGCAGAGCCCCACTCCATTATTGCCCGTAACTTACCTTACAACATGAAGCAAATAATACTACTCGCGTCTGTAAACCTAATCCTTTTGAACTTACCTTAGCATTGTAATTATAATAACGTGCAGAAATGACTACTAAAATCAACAGGAAAAGAAAGAGATCAGCAAATAACCTGAAAATGGATTAAAAAAGGGAGCGAGTACTTGAGATGATTCATCTCCTATTTAAGGCATAGATTTCGAATGTGCAATCCGATGGATATCCAGCAGAGTAGCCTGACAAGGAATTGCAAAAATCCGTCAACACTTTCATTTTCAATCGTTAGGATAAAACCAGAATTTTAACCAGATCTGCAGGATCTTGAATTCAAGGTGGAATTTGTTTTTATCAAATATAATTGTTTAAATATTTACCATAGCGTATTTCACATAGGTGTCCCCTGTATCGTATAGGATACAGACTGAATTCAGGCAGCAGTACGGACATCTCATTGATTATTGCCATTTTAAGGTTTGAAGAGGGAATGGCTTATTGGATATTATTGTATTACAAAATAAGATAATTTTCATCTGTCAATTTTACTTGAAATTATCGTAGATGATACTTACGTGACAATTAAATTTTAGGTGAACCCATCTTTATATCTAGATGTGATTCATACGTGATGTGGATGATTTTGGGGATTTTGATGAAGGTGATGTGGGCCATAATTTAGGCCACAAAAAACCTTCCTTGAGTCCTTCAGGATCAAAACCAAATTGAATCAGAATGGAAAGCTCTGATGATGATACTTTGGCAGAAGCTTGAACCAGATTCACTATTTTAGATGAAACATCCTGTCGATTTACTAGGATTGATAACTAAAACTGTGGAACCAACAACATTCACAGTTTGACATTGTACCATACCACACCGTACCATACCATTGTACCATATACTCCTACCTACCTAGCAATCTTGTTAACACCTTACACAGTATACAAAGTACCTAAAGACATTTTCAGAAGACTTAGTGGACTGTTTGTGTTCCCTATTATGGGTAACAAATTATATAAAAAGAATACAAAAATATTTTACCCAATGGTTTTTTATTAAATGGCTTAAATTGCCAGCTTTTACAGTCAGCAAATGAATTGCGATGCAGCGCGACTCGGGACATTGCGGTATTAATTTTGCAGTCATTCGCACTCACTAGTTAACCAAACACCACACTGCGCCCTACCCGTTTATGACGCATAACCAAAACGTATAAGAACCGTTTAATATTATCATGCAAGTTAACAGTTTTTTCTCAAACACAATGAGTTTTTGATATACCGACTTCACAAATAATACTTAAAATCGCAGGACCAATTAGCTGTATATTTTATCGAGAATCATCTTGGGACAAAGCGTATACTAACTTCAGCAACTGGAGATATCTAAAAAGATGATCTCATCCTATTAAAACCTATCCTAGTGTGATTAATCAATTCTGTCATGACAAATGATGTATGCATATTTATGAATAAAGTATGCCTATTTTTGTACTGTTTGTACCTTTTTTTTATATGTTTGATTTTTTAAGTTACAAAAATTATTATATATTACTCTATATAGAATCGGTAAACACTATTTTGACTTAATACTTTAGCTCAGCTAGGTCGAAGAGGATAAATAAATTCAATTCTCTACAACTTTGGTTTAAAGATTTCATATCTGCAATAAATATTTTTTGACCTCAATCTGAAAAAGGCAAAATTAAATTATTGCATTATTTCATTTATTTTCATTTTAGCGCATAAAACATAAAAAACTTGTAGATACAATGTTCTACAATTTTGGTCTCCCTACATTTTTTTTCATGGTCTTTTGACCTATTGACCTACGTATGTTAGAAACTGACATCTTTGACAGCCGGGCCTATAAAGTGAGACGGCGGTGGAGCACCTTTCGCTTCAGCCTCAGAAATAAAATGTCGAAAAAACTAAATAACCTTGCAAGTTATGTGTGTAAATAAGCATCAAAGGAACTCTATCCTGCGTTAGTACGGGAAAGTTTTATTTTCAATAAAGAAATTTCAAGTTTTAGATTATAGAAAATCATGCAGTTTTCAGATATTTTGTGAAATAATTTACAATTCTCTTTTCCTTTACTGTAGGCATAAGTATGAAACTATGTAACCTAAGATTTAAAAAAAAAGGTGTGGACCTCCAAGTTTGTTTATATTCATTTACGCACAAGTTAAATATAAATGAGTTGAAGCAATAATTTAATTTTATCGTTTTTCAGATTCTTCAGAAGTCCAAAAATATCGATCACAGATGAAAGATGTAAAAACCAAAGTTGCAGAGAATTGAATTTTAGTTATGACCATTTTTTAGTCAAAAGTTGTAAATAGGAGTTATTCGACAAAAACAAATACTACCTCAAATTTAAGACGGCGGCCGAAGCTCCTGCAGGATCTGGTCAAAATTCTGGATTTAGACCCCTATGACCAAAAAAAGAAAAGTGTTATTGGAGTTTTGCAATTTCAAATGCACATTCTGACTGAGTTAGAAGAATTTTGAACTGCACTTGAAATGAAATCTTCAGTGACGTTTGACATCTTCTCTACTTTGACGATCATTGTAGCTACTAATAGAAAAAAATCCAGACATGAAGCTATGAATAATTTTCTCAGAATTTCCCACTTTGTGACCCTGCTTTTGTGATAAACACGAATTGGCGTCTCAACACAGCTCGTACGCAAATGTCTTTCACTTTTCCAATAAACACTTCACTGCACAAAATTCATGAATACTGACTGAATCAACTCTACTAAACTAAACAAAGTTTCTAAATTGATTTGAATGATTATTGTAATACGTTGTTTGCTAATATCGCCTTCTGTACCCATTGCTTCTTGAGCCATTACGAAAATCTCTCCTACCACCTCCTCCCCTGAATCTTCCGCCTCTAGAGAAGCCTGCCGAGTTTCCAGAGATTTTGTTACTGTATTTTCCAGACGGAGGCGTATACACCTTAAAGTTCGATCGATCTGTTCGCAGCTTCTTCTCCGGTGATGTTCCTCTGTCTCCGCTATCGAATGTTATGGGTTTGTGTCTTTTTTGTGCTGCCGGACTTTTGCTTCTGGGTGCTTCTTTCGGTATTGGCTTTTCATACTGAAAAAGAAATATAAACTTCTTTAAAGTAGTTGAAGAGCATAATAAAAGTATGGGATAGTGAAATTGATTTTGCAGGTACACAATATGCAATATGAGTTATTAGCAGGTGACAGTTATCTCATAGTTCTTAATCTACATTTAAAACAAAGCCTATGTTTGTGGTCAGGTGATTAAAATAGTTTTTTGTAAATCATTCCATTCACCAATAGCTCTAGGAAAAAAAAACATTAAAACCATCATTCTTATTCTTAAAAAAAAAATTCGGTATGCAAAATGTGAGGAATGGCAACTTTACTTAGATTCTTTTACTTGAGACCCTAAATGTTGTCGGTAGCTGTGTCAGTCCATTTCCCCTCCCCACTAGTGCGGTGGGCAAGCGAGCCGTTCACCATGTGTACGGTGTATCCATCAGTCGGAACAAAATACATTGAACACAACTTCAGCCTATTGATTACAATTTATTCGGCTATGAAGAAAGGAATGTTAACCTGTGCCCATGATACGTGACGAAGAGACCTTTGTTAGAGTCATCGATGCAGCCCTGTAAATGCACATCAAATTGTCGAACGATGGCTTGTAGTTATAAAAAATCAGAATTAACTTGTATTTCATTGTGCAAATGTATGAACAATGATTGTTAAAATATAAATGACTGATTATTTGTATTTTTTTCATCTTTATATCATCTCTACATTTGCTTCTTCTTATAAAAATTGAGTTTTTTATTAATATTTATTGTATCTATTTTATTTGAATACCTATTTATGACCTTTAATCATTAAAAAAAACTAATTTTTTCACTAAAAAAATTTATTAAATGCTCAATCGATTTACTTTATACTTAGGGGTTGGGGAATAAAAATAACTTGGACCAATTCAATTTCCAGCAACATCCAAAATATTAATCTATAAGCTTTTCTGAACTTGTATCAAATGATAGAATGCAGTCCTCAGATTCTGTAAACTCAACAATACCTAGCTCCCGGTCTATTTGGAACATTGACTATTTGCATTCACAGGTCGAAAATTGAGGTCGGAGATTGTTTTAACACCAGTTGAAAATGCATGTCATGTAGTCGTTATAGCTTGTCACATTTTGGTTTTTGTTAAATTAAATTACTAGTCATTTTAACATGAGCACTAAATATTTTTATACAGATCAACATGATCACTTCAAAGTGCATTCAAGTTATTTAAATCCAAAATAATTAATCAACTTTTACCTTTAATTAATCATTAAGTATACTTGCAGTTGCCTTTTTATTATAGTATAATTCATACACAATTATTTTGGTACTACTCAACTAAGCTAAATTGTCTAGTCAGTCAGTCAGTGTGAGTGATGAGAGTTAAAAATTGGGAGACTGGAGATGTGTGATCACAATAAATGGGTTAGTAGCCGAAAGACCTTATAACTAGACCATACTAGAAGTTAGATCTTAATAATTTTGTGAGGTAGGGTTTCTAGGTAAATAAATATTGAAAAGCTTAAGCACTGGTACTTAACAAAAATTAATGAGTACACTTACAATTTTCTCAGCGTGCTTCGTTTCAAATGATAGATTAACGGTACTTTTGAAACTTGGAGGCGTATGGAATAAATCCTTGATAAGAGTATTGATATTGGAGGTAGTTTGAAGAGCGACCACTTTTATTTTGTTTTCCTCCGATTTAAGCTCTGACGGAGTTTTACCCTAAGAAAACCAAAAAAATAATGACAGTGATTATGAAATATAGGAATACTAGACAAGATACTATTTAAGTATACAAAATATATGTAATAAATTAAAGTTTATTTTTTGAAAAAACCAAATATACACACAACCAACCAACTTACACATTACATTACCGTGTATTACCAAATCAGATTGAATATGTGGTGCGAGTTTGCAGGCGCGAACCTAACAACAAAGAGGTGCAAATTGCAACTCTCTCTCGTTGCTCTGGTTGAGAAGCACTTCCTTCACATCATATTGTTTTAGCAGTTTGGATGGTTTCAATACTAAAGCTGCGTTAAGACTTATCCAAGCCTTCTGATATCCGTGGCCAAGACACATTAAGCCAAATAATTTAGTAAAGTTCTAGTGACACATTGCATTGACTAGGCATATTCCGATTTGTTATCATTAAAAAGTAAAATGGTCTATTAAGTAATTGGCACTAATATTTATATAATTTGTAACTAACCACAGTAGCCTCTTTGAGCTTCTTAATGTATCCTTGAGTCAACCTGGCCGTATACTGCAGCCTCTGCCTCAGAACCTTGAGTTTGTTGGAGTCAGCCGCCAAAATACTTGGTGCTTTCTTGCAGAGGGCGTGCAGGGCAAAGAGAGCGCACTCCGTGTGGGAGAATTGCAGGGAGGGAGTGGTAGTGATCCCCGGCTCACCATTTGCACCTTTTGTGTCACCCTCTGGCTCAAGTGGTGGTTCAGGCAGGTAGCTCTGTAAAGAAAATGGTTTTGAGTAATGGGAAAAGATTGTAATTTATCATCATTAATATCCTGTCCGATTACAATAGACCTCAACAACATTTGAGTATAAAAATAATAAAGATTGATTGTGGCTCCTATGTAAGGATACTAACATATGTTTTCTTTCTTCTCAAAGCAGACAATATACAGGGTGTATGTAACCATTGTGCATTAATTTGGGTGTAATATTGTGTTGAATTTTTGTCTGAAAACTCAAAATTAATTACGTTGTAGTTTGCTTTGTTGTGATGATAAAGGTCAGCTGGCCGGTTGCTCAAATCTGGCACCCCCGACCCCCCTATAGCTGATCGCCAAATGCTTTTTTGTTATCATGCTGTGAGATTACAGTTTAACAAAGTGGGGATGCAGTATATTTAAAAAGACTGAAATCCATTAATAATGGGCCAGATTGGAATAAATATAAAACGTATTACCAATTAACTACAGAGTAACTCCAACTTCCATCATAGCCCTAACCTAGCTTTTTCTCTCGGTTGATACGAGTTTGGACCCTTTTTCCTATATTTTTGAAAATAATTCATAGAGATTTATTAAATTAATTTTTCTTTTTCGTAAATAAGTATAACTTTTTTGTACATAAGTATCAGCACTGCGGAGACATTTGTTAAACAACATTACCAGAATTTCAGAGATGACTGTCAAAGAGTTTTAGTTTAGACACAAATAGAGTATACGCAGTATCTTAAGACCATTCCCGATAAAAAAATCGGCTAATTGGTCCTGCGATTTCGAGTATTATTTCAAAATTCATCAAGTTCACCAAAATTCATCAAGTTTTCGAGAAAAAAAAATGTAAGCTTTACGTGATGATATTAATCGGATTAATAACATCTTTATTGTGAGCGCACGCAGTCAAGGTTGATATCGAAGGTTGGTTTCTTCGAAGTACTTTGCGAGCCGCACGCTTGGGTATCACTGGCTGACCTTGCACCATACGTTCAATGGCATTTTCAAACATTAAAACGATTTCTATTTAATTTTGAATTTGTTTTTCCTGTAATTTTCCAATATTTTATGCTAGTTATTGTTTGAATGTTGATATTGATCAACCCCCTAAAAGGACATCCGTCAATATAAATACATCCTGTACAATCATTATTAAATGTTTGTTACACTCTATATTTGCCACTCTATGTGCCAAGAAACGTGCTATTGAATATCTCACTGCGGATTGAATCTGGGGGACCTCTGTTTCTAAGGGGTTTTTACCACTGCGCCGCACCACATGGACGTTATAAATGAATCACTAGTATTATTATAATGATGTGAATAATATAATACCTAACTGTTCTAGCCTGGTACACTGCCACTTAATGATAGCCTGGTAAACTGCCTAGTTAGCGGTAAATGCCACTGAATTTCTTAATAATCACTTACCTATGTTGTATTTTAAAATTTTAACTATGTCACACTCACCATCAGGCAATTGTAAGCTGAATCGATCTTAGCTTCAGGGTTTTCCAATGTCCCACAGTGGTTTGTTAACTCTGCAAACAATTTCAGCAATTCCAGTTTTGGGTCTCCGACATCACCTTCGCTGAGAGTCACTTGTTCAAGTTTCGGTATGACATGTTCACAAAAGTAGTTAACAAATAGCGTTGATTCCAATTGGGACTGAAAAACAAGTAACAACAACGGAATTTATACACGATGTACAAAATTGAATCATCAATGTCATATTTAAATTAGCCATGCTTAGGAGAAATTCTTGAAAGTTACTCACATAGGAAATTTAAGTTAAGGTTTAAGAGTTTGATAACTACATAAATAATTGCAATATTGCCTAATATTGAATTTATGATACTCACAGAAAAATATGGCAAGGCATGAGTCACACACTGCATTATCCTATCAACACACTCCTGCTCGGTAGGAATCCATTCACCATCGGCTAAGGCCTGTGTTGCGACTAAGCCAATCAATTCTTTTCTTCCAGGCAGAGTCTTTCCAAGGCGGGTCCATGCCAAAAGTTCCATTATATTCTCAAACTCATCTGCTGTTATATCCTATAAATATTAAAATAGGAATTTAATAATATAGATTTAAACCAAAATATCCTAAGGGAAAAAACTCTCTTTCGTAACTACTGAGCATATAAGTGCTGTGTGCAAATTAAAACCCTGAGTGAGTTCAGTAAGTGAAAATGAATCTTCAAGATCACGGAAGATTCTCAAGATTGGTCTTCTAATCTACGAAAAATTGTGAATCTGTACCCTCACAAAATTCCTTAATTATAACCTTTTGTCCAAACTACAATTTTATAAATTAATTGTAGAGAATTTGGGTTGGGCGTTTTACCCTTGTTACATACTAAAAATGAAAGTGATATTGAGCAATCTCCATGATAGCGCTACTACATATTCCATGATATAATACTGACCTGGAGAACTTTCTTGCTTTCAGCTATGATTAAATCCTCACACTCTTTATTAATGACCTCCCTCCCAAGTTGCTTAACTTTAGTAGTAACAAATTGGATGCATCTCTCCCTTATCGCATCACTGGCTGAGTCATTTTGTATCAAAGAGAATATTGCAGACAAAGCAGCCTTCGGATCAATCTTCAAAATGGCTAATAAAGAGTTATTCACAACAACAAGTTCAGTGGAATCATCGGTTTGCAGCAACTGACCCAATATATCTGTGATTCGTTGTGTGAAAGCTTTGTTATCCTGACATAAGCTGGGTAGAACTTTAATAGCCTGTTTGCGGATCTGCAAATTGAAAAAGATCGCAATATATTTTTAATATGCATAATAATTGTAATTTAGCTTTACTAAAATTAAAAAGTGTATAGGACAACTTATAAAGCCTAATGGGTGAGTGGCATAAATAGCAAACAAAAATTGAGACTGACAGACATTTTTTTCAAATAATAAACACTAAAATACAGAATGGTCTCAGTTTGATAGGACAAGCTCAAAATCATGTCTTATCAAGAAGTAGTAAAAGTAATTTTTTTTTCAGTACTATGGTTTTGAGTTGCATTGAATTTTGTGTCAAAAACTGTCACTTATCCTGTTAAAGTTGGGCAATGAAAAGTTGGCAATGTCTACACATCGAGCCGGTCGGCATCTAATAGCTCTCAATCGTTGACCGACGTTTATACATGTCAAGGAGCCATGATGCATGCAAAAATTGCTGCTTAATTATTTAATATATTTTAGGGAAAAATACAGCGACTTAAGAAAACTTAGTTTATAAAACAGTAAATACATAGATATTCATTTGGTCAATTACATGAATCCACTATTTAACAATTGAATTGAAAGGAAATTATTTGTTCATTCGATTGCTCGGCTGTCTAAGCCATCCGATTCGTAAATAACCAATCACTGGCTAAATATTGATAAAAATTGAGAATATGAGAAATCTTACATACTCATATTATTTGCTTCGCTCGCATACTCAGAAAAAATCTCCCATACTTTACCCTTGTTCGAGACAAAGAAATATTCCTATTTTAGTCATCCCGTCAATATTCATTACGGGGACACCTACCAGTTCTTATATAACTACATCCCTTCCTAAAAGATATGTAGGTATATAGGAACTAAAAAGTTAGTAAGTTTAGTTGTATAGGCTTAGCTTTTGAGAGCGTGAAGTCTTTTAAAGCCTTCGCCCGAAAGGCTTACTTACTACTAGATTTCACTAGCAACATTGAAGTTCTTAAGGACTCCACCAAGATGAATAACAGAAAAGTGCAATTCATTCCATCAAAACATTTACCTGAGACATGCCACAAACCTACTTTTAATGCAAACCTGCTAGGTCTGCATTGCAGGTCAGATTTGCATTAAAAGTACAATAATTTTTTACTCATTTTGCACCTCAACTCCGAACACATGATGTGTCGATCAAGCTGATATTTTAAACTAGAGGTTTCCGGCTCTGTTTTTTGACAAGACCTAAGTCAACCTAGTTATGAAATACCATAACCACGAATTACCTTGCTTTCCGCTTGATACGTCAACCCTAGGATGATACTCACTAACGATGACCAATTAACAAGTAAATCTACTGATTAAGGACTGTTCAGATACTACACTGCTGAAAAGGTTTTCGGTTTCCCATTTATGCTGAGTATTACTAGGGGTTTATTGAAGAAACCATCATGCATAATACTTACAGCGACGTCATCATCTTCACATAAGTCGAATTGAGCTTCGAGAGATTGCTCAAATAATTTTGGAAAGTGTTTGCAAAACTTTGCGATGAACTGGGACGCTAGCCGCTTCTCTTTTTCGTCTCCTTTAACAGCGGCTAATATTTCATTGAACTCTTTCTCATGCTGCAAGAAATATAAAATTTATAAGTTAGCAAATGTCTACAATTTTCAAATTGTTGGATATTTTCTATAAAATCCAAACCTTACCTCCGTTATCGTATCCTTAGCTTCATCGAGGACAGCGTAATTTTTATAAAGCTGTTCTATACTGTCAACGCTCATCTTGAAAATACTTTATAACCCAAGAAACAATATTAACACAAACCGATGCACCGACAATATTATTTAACTCTTGAATACCTACTTCAGAAAACTAATAACACGCACGCGTCCACCTATTTAGTCACTTCTTCTTCCTTTGTTTCTTCAGCGAGAATGCCGGAAACTGCCACACATATTGCCAAATTTTAATAATAGTAGCCAAGTGTCGGTCGCGACTGTTGGGTTTCTTTTTATTCGATCTTTTGCAGCAAATGATCGACTCAATCGTTTGACTTTAGGTCGCGGGTTTCGCGAGAAGCCGCTATTGACGAACCGAAGTCCAACCGAACCTTAGATGCCAAAATGTTGTTTTTTTATTGCGAGATTTTTTTCTTTTAATAAGATTAATCAATATAAAGGATATTAACAGATTAGAATTTAAAAACTAAAAAATACAACTTTTACAGGATAAAATAAAAATATACAATTATTTTTACAAAAATAAGTCACAAAATACATCAAAATTAGCAACACAACAAAAAAAGATTGTTTTTTTTTTTCAAAAATAATTATTCCAAATTGTAATGAATACCTAAAAATTCAAACTTTTTTGGACCTAAGCAACACCTTTCATTAATCGTCAGCCCTGCCTTTGAAAAAATTCGCTCACTAGGTATAGAAGTGGCGACATTGCACAATCTTCCCAACATTACGTTATTTAGGCATGGGCGCTAGTCATGCCTAAATATTCATATTCAATTTGACGAAAGTCATATTCAACTAAATATTATCAATAATGCAGTCCAACGCATCCAGTTATTTTTTTAAAATTATCAAATTAAACTTCAAACTGCAAACTCAAATATTCCGATATTAATGTTAATGTAAATCGTTAATCTAATCACCGATTTTGACTGGGCTTCGGCGTTCCCCTTCTGCGGCGAGTGAACGCAAAAAACACTCATACAATGTTATCACTATAAATTAGATCCTAGTTCGTTCTGTTAAAAGTATATGTTAAATTGGAGATGCCTGTAGTCGGCTTAAGTTCGTATTTATCTATTTCTATGTAACTGTCATTATGTATAGCTGTAAGCATTTCTCATAGAAATAAATAAATAAAAAATACTGATTGACTGACGGGCGTCAAAGTCTGGATGTGCTGTTTGGTTTTGATCGTCCCATTCGGGCGACCTTCGTTCGTTTGCAACGCGTACCGCAACCCAAATTATTAGATTTTTAAAATATAGTCTTTTGCGTGTGGGTCGTGAATGATTGGATCGCGAAAAATGATCGATACATGACTAAATAATGCGTATCGGTCCGGCGCCCGTACAGAATCAGCGAAAGGAACAATCGTTCCAGTTCGTGTCTCTACTAACGTTGGCCAGGCATGGCGGTGGCTAGGCTCGTTCACATAAAATATGTTTTTATTTTGGTCTGATATTTCCAATTTGTATCTCTGGTAACGTTGACAAGGCTCGTGCACATAAATATTTTTATTTTGGTCTCCATATTATTTTCAATTAACAATCAATGTCATTATAAATTAACTTTTTGAAGAATATCTCAAAAAGGTTTTTTTTTTGGTTCTTTATTACACGATTAAAAAATGAATGAGACCGTACTTTCGACAACATTTTCTGTTACGTAGAACCCGGGATTAAAAAAAATCTCAGTAATATTTCGCTTTTACCATATTTTATAACATTAATAAGTAGCTATTTTTAAATTCAGGTTATTTCAAGTTATTAAAACATTATTTAAATGATGAACCCAAAAGTCAAACTAGCCCACTTAAATAAGATCCAAAAGCCAAGCATCAGCTTTATGGTCAAATCAAAGTCGGCCCAGAATTAGTTCCGCTTTTTATAAAAAATTGCAAGAATCATTGTTTTTTTTTTTATTTTATATATATATATTTCCATACAAAATAATCGCTATTTCGGCTCATAAAATATTTCGGACCCTGTTCATCTGAGTTAAATTTTCTTGCATTATAGTCAAGGGAGATGTAGTGATGAAATTAAAAATATGTGACTACTCGTATAATGTGCTTATCCAAAGTATTCGAACCTGCAAACGCTGGGTCAGTATTCAAACGCTCTTATCTACTATTTAGACCAGATTTCACAACGACCAGACCTGTCTTTTTATCATCCTAATGTCACCAGTATATTATAAAACACACGTGCCTATCAATAAAAAAAAAAAGCGTTTGCACACACGTGGTAAAAATGTTACACGTTTGACGTAGTTATGAGGTTAAGAATTAGATAGAATTGTACGCAATTTTATTATATACTTATATATAAAAAAATAAGGATCCGAACCGATTTTGAGCGATCATAGCTATGTAAATCCTTAGTAACCTCATCAAATTTTATTGCATTATTACATAGTAATATTTTAAATAATACGAGAAGTCAATTACATAATATAACAATAACATCATATCAAATTGAGTCGATTACATATTAATATACTAAAACAAATTGGTATTATTCGTCTTGGCAAAGTCTTTATGGAACGAGTACAAGTGAATGGAGTCCATCGTTCAAAACTCGATCCACAAGATAGGAACGACACAACTCTATTCCATAGCCTAAAATTCGAATTCAATCGTCTGTGACTTTCCCGAATGATAACTCTTTGGTTTAAACTGAAGCATAGACCAAAATAGTCATAGAAAGTACTTCCGGATTAAAACATCTTTATACTGGGCTATGAATATGTAATAAATAATGAATATGTAATTAAATATATTATATCAATTGTATTAAATAAGTAAAAAGTGGGAACGAATTAGTTCACATAAAAACCCGCAAGGGTTTATTGAGCAATCAAATATAACCTGTATGTTTTGTTTATAAATAAAGAATATTAAAAAAAAAAGATCTACCTCCTTCCACCCCTCCCACGTACCAACCATATAATAATGAATATTTTTTTTTTTTATTGTTTTATTTTCCGATTTCTTGAGGCGAATTTTCGAGTTCTCCTCAATGCCGCAAACTTATACACTTTGAATGACGCAGAGGTGTTGTGATAGCGGCCCAGTTATATTTGGGGATTTCCATCAGGGCCTTTCTAATAATCGTTCATAGATTTCGGTTAGAATATCAGTTCTAAAGTTAAACTCATAACACACAATGTAAGGTGCCTAAGAGTAGGTACATCAGTTATTTATCATATCGATGAACCCCTTGTACATATCTCGTATTTTGTTAAATACTTCAGGGAGTATTGAAAGGGTTCAAATTTGTAGTAAAATATTTTTATAATATCAAAAATCCCATTAACGCCCCAAACGTATTTTTAAATCAACTTTATTTAGCGTGAAACCCATAAATTACCAAGAAATAATATTAAATATCTAATAAAGTAATACAATTTAATTTTTCTCTGCATTTTAAACTTTAAGGAACCTGTTTGGAAAGTTATAAACCAATTTTACAAATATAGGTACTTTTATTTTTTTTTAATGTTCTTTATTTATAAACAAAATATATATGTTCTATTTTATTGTTCACCCTTGCGGGTTTTTATTATATTTGTTTATAACGATCACTTCCAATCGCGTCGGTCTAATTATAATAAAATCGGTACGAGACATCTCACACCATCGCTTCGAGTACATTCATCAACACAAATACTATTTATAATATATTTTTTTAATTCTTCTTTTTAAAACGTATTTTGTTAAGTTAATTGTTTCCTTTAGATTACTCGGCAGGTTATTCTCTCAAACCTTCTTTTGCCATATTCATTGTTGAATTTGGCCATTTTCAAATTTCCTTTTGTTGTTTAACTTGTTGTTTTACTGTGCGGTATTTTCTGTTTATATTCCATAGAGTAAAATTGTTCCAATGTTACCCGATAATCTTTTTTTTTCTATTGGTAATTTGTTACAATATCTAAATAACTTATTTTCCTCGCTTTTTAGTTTATTTTTAATTTTTTTTGGTTCTATGGTTTTTAATATTTGAAGCTGAAGTTTTTTAATTTTGTGTTGTATGTTTTAAATGTTAGACCATATGTACTAGTTCCATATGTTATTCGTGTTTCCGCAAGTGAGATATATATAATAATCTTAGTATTTTATAAGGTACTTTATATCTTAAAACCGATAGTTTGCTTAGTATTGCACGTAGGTTTTTACATACTTGTTCGATATGTGGACCCCAATTAAACTTTTCATCAATGGTCAGTCTTAAATATCTATTTGTAGCGACCTTATTTACGCTATCAGAAAAATTTAAGTAGGTATACCCTAGTCAGTTCAGTATAACCTAGTCTAGGTCTATTTCATACCCCTAATATCGGCTCGCATATCAATTGCAATTTTATTTATTTCCATGAGTACAAAATGCTTATAGGAAGGATATTAATATACACAAAACATATCTTAAAATGTAAATATTATAGTTATAGTTAACTAAAAATTACAATTAATTACAAAATTTGAAACAAAGTTGTACGCGCTAGGTTCATAATATTCCTTGAAATGCGTGTTGTGTTCGTAATATTTATGCATTTAGGTTATTTAAGAAGTGGCAAGTTGCTTCTAAGATATACATCCCATATATCGCCAATAATCTTTTAAAATATGGCTTGCATAACACTCTGACTTAACGCTAAAATAGCTCTTACAGCCTTTTTTTGTAATTTAAATATATCGGAAAGATAGGAGCAGTACCCCAAACCAGTATGCCATATCTTAGATGCGACTCTATGATAGGGTTGCCATTCGTCCCGGTACACCGGGACACGTCACCGGTTCAGGGCCTCGGTCCCGGTTGTCCCGTTTGACACACCATATGTCCCGGTAAACGAATAATCATGGTTTTATATTATTGCTAAAAATTATGCGAATAATTCGTGCGATGACGTTAGATCACGTTGGCTGGCGGTGAAAGTCTGGGGTCGAGGGATGTAATGCCATTTTACAAATATTGTTCCATATTACAGTACGGAATGAAACACCTTTGTAAGGGAGCTGATGTAATTCATGGTAAATTACGTTCTCACTCAAAAACTAGGTTAACCGTCTTTGTTGCCGGCCATTAAACATATCATGAAAATGTGGGAACCATTGAAAGATTTCCTTTTTTCACAAACCAGATTGTGGTGCTATGGGGGGGGAGGGCGGTACCCCCCCCCCCCCTCCTCTTCCTCCTCCTATAACTTCCTTATATTTCCTCCTATTTGATATCAGTCCCGGTCGGAGCCAAACCATTTATGGCAACCCTACTCTATGAGCGAAAAATATACTTACTCGACTGTTTCGTGGCTCATGAATTGTTTTATCTTTCACAGGGCATATATTGTAGCAGAAGACAACCTAGATTTAAGGTCTTCAAATTCCAGTTTCATTTCGTGTTATGTTTTAGATATATTCATTGACAATTTGTTTGCCTTAAACCAGTCATCGATATCGTCTAAGGTTTTGTTAATTTTATTTAAGAGTACCTTAAATGTATCCGCTACAATGACACAGCTCGTATCGCCAGCAAACGGTGTAATTCGGCATCTGATGTTGCTATAAAGGTCCGAGAATTGTACCTTGAGGAACTCCTATGGTAATTTGTTCGATAGTAGTTAATATGGATTTTTCGTATTTGTTGTCGCGAACATACCTTAATTCGACATATTGTTGTCGAGCCGTCAGATAACTACGGAATAACTCAGGCGCTATAGGTACCTCTTATATCCAAGTTTTTAAGCAGAATATTTATCTGAACACAGTCAAATGCTCGATTAAGGTCACATAAAATGGTCAGTAACTTCTATTTATTATTCAGGCATTCATGTATAAAGTTTACGGACTTCACTATAGCAATTTAAGTGAACCTATTCTTCATTAATCCAAACTGGTTTTTAGATACTGCACATATAATATCTTCGCATATAACATTAAAGTCGACATTTTTTTAGTACCTAATTAATGAAACATTGACAATTCGATAGAGCGCTCAAATATCATATTCGAATTTTAAAAATATGACAGCGCGGCTGTTGAAAACTTGAGGACGTGTTAGTTATTACTGGCCAGTTAAAATAAATACAAACTCATCTATGAGAGCAAATAAAAATATGTAAAAAAATGTTCCGTGCCACATTACAATTATTATAAGTTGAAATATTATGATGGAGATGCCTTGAATCACTCCTGTAGGGCCTACCTGCAAGGTCATGTTCTGGTTAAATTATTTACTACTACTTATACAATGTATAGAAGCCGCTGATATTATGTGATAGCTACAGGATGATATAGTCATTCTTGTTATTTTTACAAGCTATTCAAAAAATAAGTTCGCAGCACTCCAAATACATTGATTAAAATTTAAAAACACTGTAGGTATACTGTATAAAAAAAACTGCTAAACTAAACTAAATAAATAATTTAACATGAAAATGTGTAAAAAGACTTCACATTACAATTCGGAAAGTTCAGAGCGTCTGCCACCTGTCGAACTTCGAACGGATAAATTGCGGTAGATCGGCTGGGAACCTTTCAAGTAGGTAATCTTATATGGTACAAACCAAATCAAAACGTTTATTGACATTGTTGATTAATTACTTGAGTTGGCTTGAGAGTTTTCTTTAGTCAGGTCTATTTTAAAATTTATCCGTGTTAATAAGCATGATTAAACAATTAAGTAAATAAAATCATTGTTGAATTTAGTACAATATTTAACTAAACAAGCCTTACGACCAAAAAGAATGTCTTCATTGTCATAGAATGTCAAAGGGAAAGAATGTGGTTGTTATTTGTCGTATCAAACCTGACATTGATAAGTTATACCTAACTTAATCGAATCCTCAAGCTAAAGGCAAAACATACAATAAAATATGACTCGTAACTTTTTACCTACCGATGTATGTAGGTCCTCAGGTTGATCCTTCCGAGAAAGATATGCGAATTTTGGAAATCCTCGGTCCGGCCTAAAGTCGCCGACGCGAGGCACAGACTTTGGTAAAAAATAGGTAAAAAATGTGTTCGACTTTTGCAGTAGGTCTTTCGCAGATAACGGTACCCGCAGACTCTAATCTGCTTTTAGGGATTACTGCAACGGTACAACTGTTCATTCTGACTGAAGGATGCCGACACCAAAAAGTCATCGGGTTGAACAAAAGAGAGCCGATATACAAGGAGCGGGTTAGATATAGGAAATATAAAATTTAATATCTACATCTGCATGCATCATAATCGAATTAGCAATCAACTAAACTGATAATACACCTATGGTTAGTGATCACTTTTAGGTGAAACGTCGTCATCACATATGTGGGTTTGACAAACGCAAAGAAGAACTAAAACTCTAAACATAGTTTTTATTTGTAGGTTAGTAATTTGTGGTTAGGTCCTTAACCATTTCTAATACGTTTTGAGGCGGTTTACCAGGTAGGTGATTCTATAGAAATCGCCCTATAGATAATTCCAATAAATTGCCGATGTAGGTACCTAATAGGTATGTATGATATTTGACTTACGATTGATTGATTTGATTTGATTTTGTAAGTATTATTTTACCCAAACTATGAATACAAAACCCGCACCTCTCTTCAAAAACCACCGAATTAAAAAAAAAATCTACTTAAAAGTCCTCTGCGATGGTTCTGGAATTAGTATATTAATATATAGGTACCACCTAAGTATCTAAATATTTACAAATTTGGCATTCTGCGCTCGACACTATAAAATTACAGGGTAAGCAATTATGGCAAGGGAAGGTAGTGTGTCCAACGATGAGTGTCCCATTTCGAATTATGTCATAGTCCTCGAACTCGGCAACGGTGCATACATCATTCGACCTATTCATGCTGTGTGCGTTTTTTTATTAGGTACGCTTTCAAAGGTCATATACTAACCATTACACGGTAAAACCATATAATTTTCAAAAATAAACCTTCAAAAATATTTGTATTAGAAACAAAAACGTATTTCTTGGAACAGACAATGCCCAATTAGGCAAGGCTTTTGTTAATGTGCTTTATTCAAAATCGAACTTTTTTAAAATAAATAAATATGTCCAAATACTTGACATCTCGACAACAGTACATCGTACAATATTATATTACATATCCATCCGTTTGTTTTGTGAGGTTTTTTTATATACAGCCCCTATACGCGCCTACACGCACCTACACGCGCCTGCATTTGCCAGAGATGTATCTATAATACGCTGACCCATTACACCTAACCCATTCTTTCTACAAAAAAACCCTTTCAATATATTTAAAAAAAAATTGAAAAAAACATAAATTATCTGTATTCTAGGCGACTAGGGAATCAGTACAAATTGAAAGCCTCCGCTTGAACCCATCTCTCTGCGGTTTTTTAATAAAATAAATAAATAAATATGTACCACTTATTTCCACTTCTTCTAACATTAGCAAAACTAAATGTTTCTTTCAGTATAACTTTAGCCGGATTAGTTGATACGAACTTTCAGCATCACATCCATGATAATAAAATGAGACTGTATTCTTCTGAAGAATGTTGATCACATTAGATTAGATAGATACTTAGACAGGCATCGCCGCTGAAATCATCACATTTGTTTAAATACTTGTTTAATTTTGTTTAATAATAATGCTGCAACTCAACTTTATTATTTTATTTACTTTGCTCAGTATTGAAATGCTTTGTATATAATTGATAAAATGGTTTCAAATTTCGAGGGAAAAAAAACTGTATTTATTTAGGTACTTCATACCGTATATTTCTTACAATAATATGTTTATGCCCAACGTATTTATATATAAAACTACCTTATATTATATATATATATTTTAAGATAAATATATATTTAAAAAGTTTGTTTATTTAAAAAGCATATTAAGTGTTTAACGGTTAGACACTTACGCTACATTCATTTGTTTCTATCGTTAGTGTGTATTTGTGCTTATAATTAATTTTTATTGTTTTTCAAATGGTTTAGCGTAGGTTGTTTATATTCACACTGTAACACTTTATAAATATTTTTTCTTCGAACGGGTAAGTTCAGACCTTATATTTGGATAATATATTTTATTTTAATATTTAGTTTAAGTAAAACTGAACATTATGTAGCCGATACCTTATTTTGTAAAGTAAAAACTTTGAATTTGAGATATAATTTTACTCGTATATATACGAGTAAATTTATATATAAAGTATATATACTATATATATAAATATAATGTATAAACGTAAATATGTTTGTCATTTCGGAAGCAACAATTCAAGAATATGCCTCTCGAATTGACTAAGGTTATTAATATGGAAAATATCAATGCAACTATCTCTATATAAGGTATTATAAAGACGACAGATGCGAGGTGTTATGTTGTTAAAGGCTATGTTGTTATGCGATATATATGGGGTTCTAAATAGGTCAGGGCTACTAATTTAGTAACTCACTGTTTCAAATTTTGAAAGACGGCTGAGTTCAATTACAAACTTTGGACATCTACGAGTATATTGACAACTAAACCGGGCATAATAAAGAGTACTAATATCATATAAACAGTTATTTTTTATCGCTACCGCCACCGCCAGACACAGGCGCGCTGCAGCGTTCTCAAACATTAAAACGATTCCAAATAAATTTGGAATTCGTTTTTCTCGTAATTGGAAAACATTTTTTGTTAATTACTGTTAGACTGTCGATATAGATCGAACCCTTCCATGACTTTTCAGCGAGTTTTGACTGGTTTAAACGTTTTTACTTGGTTAGATGTTTCGGAGAATCTAATCGAGATCTATCGTTTGAGACCAAAACAGGTTTCAGAGCTGCTCGAAGGCTTGAACTGTACCTGATACTAATTTCCAACTCGCTTACGCCGTACGGAGTGCGGGTGACATGTCCTTATCGCATTCAACTTTTATCTGACGAACGCTGATCCTCTGCTTAGAAGTGTTTGTTTGAGTCGTTTCAAATTTTATTTTATTTATTGATAATATACATTTAAATAGTAATTTTAACCCTTATACAATATTTGTAAATGTGCAACAGTAATAGAAAAGATTAAAAACTAAAAACTAAACAAAACAAAATATTTAATAGATATACATTATAATATAATAAATATTATAATCAAAATCAATAGTGCCTATTTATATTTTTGTAATAAAAGGCAATCAGCAACATTTTTTATAGGTTAGACAATTCAAAGGTCCAGAATGTATATAGTAGGCACGGTAAAACCATAATTATTTTAAAAAATAAATATAATTCCGAAGTCATTGACATCTCTGGCCTTGTCTTGTACATACATCACACTGAACACTATACAGGCTGTATTTTTTTCACTTCACTTTCACGGGTCTGATATCGATAATCAATTATTCAGTAAAAAATATTAGAAATATGCTTCCCTATTATGAGAAAAACGAATTCGAAATTGAATCGAAATCGTTTTAATGTTTGAGAACGCTGAAAAGAGCTATTTTCCCGCGCCAGCAGTCCCCCGAACTGACATAATGCGGCGTGCGATAAAAATTAAACTGTTTTTATAATATAATTGTTTTAGTAGGTAATATTTATTTTATATTTATTTTTAATTTGTAAGACCAGTTTATTTTTCGAAATAGATCAATCCCCTGAAATGTGCAGAGTAAATAAAAATACACCCATTATATTAATTAAATAAAATAAAAACATGTGGATAATATATAAAATACAATATAGGTACACATATTACATTTTGTTTTAATAGTTTAATATTTTCGACAATAGTTATATTTATATGGTAGGTACTTACATATGTTTGACCATATAAATGTAGCATTAGAAAAATAGGTATTTTAATGTATCGTGTTTTTTACTAGTTTAAACATAAATATTTAAAATATAACAGTATTTGCCTCTAATTTAAGTCCTATATAAATTTTCTCTTATTTACTTATTATTTATTAAACATTATTCATTTATTTAATTTTTCTTAAGGGAAACACACATTAATATCAATATTACATAAAAAAACATTACCCCTACATACATTACCCCCATATAACGATATTATATTCCACCTATATACATTCTTTCATTTTCTAATACAAGGACGTACGCACACTCACACTCACATCCAATTTAATATAGATGTCATACCACATGCACACGCTACACTCATATTGCTACATTACGCTAATGTAATAATTCATATATTTATTGCAGGCATTAATTTTCGACACACTATAAATGGCCATTATTTAGTTTTTCTATTTTGTAACTTAGTATGAGGAACCGCCGTCGAAACCTACAATAAAAATAAATAAATAAATATCGACATACGGTGCTTCGCTAGACGTAGACTAAATTATCATAACAATAATAATCGCCTTAATTATTGCGCCACCTAAAAGGATCCAACGCGGGCCAGGCTGACAGCCGAACGGCGGGGGCGGTCCTAGCGCCATGTTGTGCGGAAGCGTCGCTGCGATTGGTCGGGGGCGCGTGGCCCCGCCCCCGAGCCGCCCCCCGTCGCCGCCCCGCCGAGCTCTTATCAGACGCGGCGGCAGTGTCAGTCGGCGCCTTCGAGCGCCTCTACGCACGCCTCAGACCGCTCGAGTGCAGTGGCGTCGGTAAGCGCAATTAAAAGTGCCAGCTTTGCTCGTCGTCTATGGTAACTGTGACATTGTTATGGGAATTTGATGGGCGAGAGTGACCGTCCTTGTGACTTATTTTGTGAACCCAATTTGCGAACCCTGGAATCGGCGAGCGGCGCCGACAGCATGGTGTCGTTCTACAACCCGCTGGCGATGTACCACGGCAAGACGGGCATCGCGAGCGAGGGCGGCGCGGCGCAGTTCCACGGCCATCACGGCGCGTCATGGTACGGCGGCTATGCCCACGGGCAAGCGCCGCCGCCGCCGCCCCAGCAGTTCCTCGGCTGCGAGGAACAGCAGGCCGCCTGGCATCATCCGCACCATCCGCATCATTCGCATCATCACATGTTCCAGCCGTCTCCGGAGTGGCCTTCGGCGACGCCGGATTTTTCGCCGAGCGCTCCGCCGTTGCCTTCGCACTTTCTCAAGGGCGAGCCCCTCGAAGACTCGCACTTGGACTCTCCCTCTGTGACCGCTTCGAATGCGAGCGAGCTCTCCAGCCCCGGGGGTGCCACATCCCCCTCGGTGCGACCGCCTCTGCCCAGATCGCCGTACGAGTGGATGAAGAAACCTAGCTACCAGAGTCAACCCAACCCTGGTCAGTATTCTCAAATTCTACTTATAATTTTAACTTGATTTAATTTTTTTTTGAAATTCGCCTGACCACACAGAGAAATATAAATAGAATTAAACTTTATACCGCAATATGATAAAACACATATTATTTTTGAGAACGGAACAAACTTATTAAAAATACTCGTATGTTTAGTTTCTATACTGTGTACCTAAGATTTTTTTCATTTATAAACTAAATTTGTAGTATTTTTAAAGCGTCAAATCAAGGATTCATATTAAACACTTCTTCGCCTTCCATCCATAATACACATTAAGTACTTACAGGTGTAACAGAATGATTTCGCGACATTAAAGAGGATCAAATTTATACTCTTTGTTACAGTTTTTCCTTTTTAAAGAGATTGTTTTGTATTTTTATAAAGACGTTTGCGTAACCTAATAATAAAAAAGTCACAGGCATTTTTTGTAGTATAATCTTATACGGTTTTCTTGGTTTATCTCCCGATTAGGTATGCTAAAAAAAGGACTGTAAATTTATATATTTGAAGTTATATTATGTCTGAAACGAGAGATATGTAGTATCAGTAGAAGAAAAAATATTTATAATTTTTTTAGGTCCCTTCGTAATGAAGCTAAATTTACTTGTTTTTTTTTAATGTCGCAGAATGACCTTTATTTCTTTATACTTTATTCTTTATTAAGAGAAATCAACGGTTTCATTAAACAATACATTTTAATATATGCCAGCCCAAAACCAGCTTCAGGTTTGTCGGTGCTAGGTTAGGTTACTACCACGATCCCAAGAACTATAAACTTTCAAGGACCTGCAATATTTAAGAAAAAATGTTGTTTTAAATCCTGATAATTATTATGGTGTATAACCGTGGACGTTTTGCGCAGTGTTAATGTTTTGTTTAATAATTATATAAAACACAGTTAATTAATTATTCAGACGACTTATAAACAATGTACTAAGTCTACGTAAGTGATAATTACTGTAATGAAAGGTAGGACATTCCTCAAAATCACAAAAGTATGAATAACTTTAAACCGTTGACTTTCGGACTACCCTAAGTAGTTTCGCTGTCTCTGGGACACCTATATATATTGCCACACACGCCCACAGTTTACAGAAGTGGTTTTTAATATTTATATTATGTTGATTACATTTTCATACATACCTTGACATATGTACATATTTTTATTTATATGTTGATTTGTATTGGTGCTAAGGTATTTCTTTTTATATTTTATATACCTAGTTATGTTTTTAAGTGCTTATTACAATTGTATATTGTGTAACAATATATATTATATACTGAAATTAGTTATAACCACCAAAACCACGAACAATATATAAAATATATTTCGCGGGGTCTCATTATATATCCACCTGACCTGCGTTTCATATTGTAAGGTCTTCTTCTATCTCACATTATATTATGGAATGTAGATATTGCGCAACATCGAATAATTACTTGGTCACCACATCTAAAGAAATTTCTCACTCTACCACTATTTTAAATTTTAAAAAAGTTGCTATGCATTGCTTAGGTATATGGATTCGAATGAGATTTTCACTGTTAGATAGCGAAAATAATTAAGCTTAGAAGGTTATATTGTTTAACAGGATACGTTATCTTATATACGAATAAAAAGAAATGTCTGCGCGTCAATACGCGATGGCAACGAAATACGCAGAGGTCCGAAACGTAGAAGTATAAGAAAGGCTCCAGGTTGACCTCGAAGCCCGATTACTAATTTATTAAATTACAAAATTTAAAATATTTTTACCATTTGATGGGAAATGGTATGTGAGATTGATATGCTAAATCAGATACGAAGATACGACCCGGGACTTTTAAATGTTTGTTTAAACCACGTAACCCGAAGAGGATAAGGAACGAAGCAATTCATACTTGCGAATGAACATTACGCATCAGTTTTGGACCTCTACGCACACAGTGTCTTTATTTCGAACTTAGAGGCAGTTTAAAGAAAGGTTTTCAGATAGTCCTACGGCCGGTTTGATAATCCTACAGAAGTTATTATCGCAACTAAAATGGGAGTCACTTAGTAAGAGTCTCAAGGCTTTTACAATAGATCATGCGTGGTCTGAAATTTACTCCCAACTAGCCAAAATTAAACAGGAAAAAAATGTCGGCATAAAAAAATTTCTTTTCTTGACAAAACTATTCGCGAATGACATGTCTGAAGTAGATCTATAATAAAGCCCCTTACCCCAAACAAAGAATGCAGTAGAATGTAGAAACGTAGATTGGTAACAAGAAAACAATTAGCTCCAAATATTGTAACTAAATAAACAAATAATAATTACAATTTGGCTAAAAGTAAAGGTTTTAATTGTTTTGTGTTGTAATCCGTTTTTTCTTTTTTGTTTAATGATGAACTTTCAATAGCACTCACCAGTACACATTTTGCAATGTTAGTACCTTTTCCATAGTGTACCAAATCATAGACATACCACCAGAAATATTAATTTTAAATTACCTTTATATTTTAAGTATTTAAAAAAAACTACTTACGCTTTTTCCGTTGCACTTAATTGAGAGTACAATGGTTTTTAAAGCGGGATAAATTTGAATGAATCAACCTTAATTTCAAACAAAAAGGAAGAAATAAATAAATGTGAAAATCTAATTACAATTCGTATATTTACAATTCATAAAACTACGACATGAGAGTTCTAGACGAATGGTTTTTAGAAGAGATGTATTGAACCAATTTTAATAAGCCGAATTTTATTGTAAATAGACGAATTTTCCGCAAGTCGATAATGGGTGTCCGTGACATTTTATCATCCCCAAGATTTTTTCCAGATCGGCCCAGTTTTGTAATTTCTTTACGCAGTCCATATTATAACATAATAAACACACTTAAATGAAACGTAGATATATCATTTGCGCGCATCTTCACAGCTGAATTACCTACTCGTCGACGTTGGCTTATAATTATTATGACGTACTATTTATTTATAGCCACCGACGCGCGACGCAACGTAACCGCCGTTCGGGACCCGCGTAGACCATATATTTAAGATAAATTATGATTTTATGAGTTTATGAACTCATTGCTCGGCCGCCGTAGTTTCGTTAACATAGCAAAGCCGCTAAAACGCTATTTAGGGTCCAATAAAGCTTTATATTGTCATTGTTTTACACACAATTTATGCACTGCCTGTCATTTATTAGGGCAACATTGCAAGATTGCTTATATTAGGATTTTAGAGCAATTAGCCGAAAAGAGCGACGAACCGAAGAGCCGAAGAGAGGTTTAATTAAATTATCTCATTGGTTTACTAAAGAATCAACTGTAGTTTTTTTTACCTATTATATTATTCTTATGACTTATTAGGTAGACAAGTTTAATTTATTATTATGGCATCATTTTAATAGGACATTACCCTCTGTATTTTGACCGTTATAGTATACTTATATTATTTTGCAGCGTGTTGTTTTTTGAATTTTTACAAATCGTCTATACAATACAAAGATATCTGTACCTAATATTATAGAATTTATGAAGTGGAACTACTGTAATACAAACAAATACCTGCTCATAAATTAATTGAACCTGCACCACAGTTTGCAATTTCTTAAAAAAAAGGCAGGTTTAGAATGACCCAAGAGTAGCATTTCGAGACAGCCAGACTATTCACTGCGGCACTCGAGATGGGTTCTTTTTAATCTTTAGTCTCTTTGTGAAGATGGTGCCGAACTAGTCTTTGAAAGTAGCTCGATCGCAAATTTCAGAAATTATTAGCTCTAGTTTTTTTTAAATTATTAACTTTAAAAATTTAGATCCTATTCGTGTAAGCTAAATTTTCTTGTCAGGAGAGATGATGGTGTTGTGGCGTTAAAATGAAATTACTTTTATGAGCGGATTCGAACCAGCCACATCTGGGTTAATATTCAAATACCTTAACAACTAGACTACCACGATCTTCGACTAGTGTAAATACTTACTTTATTTTTTATAAATTTATGTGTATTTTCTTGTGTTTAATAGTAACAATTCAAGTTATTAATTCCTTCTTCTATTATTATATACTTTTTGTAAATCTCACCTTTTTACCTAAATATAAGAAAGCGAAGATATATAAATGCAGACAAAAACCTTTTAATCAAGCAACTTTACGGAACCCTTAATATGGCCTGGCACACTCTTGAGTGGCCGGGCTTTATTTTCATGTGTGATTACGTGCGTTGTTAGAAAAATAGTTATCATGTCATATCATAACAGTAGGTACCTGTCATATATTAAACTAACCTTTATTTTTTTAAACCTCAAGGTATAGTAACTAACTATAATCTAAAATATGACTATTATGTTTGCGATTACCCTTAAATCTTATCCCTATTTTCACACATGTTTTCTACATTTGTTTTAGTGCCACTTACAACAACTCCGTCGCTACTTGACTTTTCACAAACGGATATAAATGGTAGGAACAGAATCATATTTCATAACAGTTCAATTAGTGTTTTAGAATTTCATTAACTATGTACCTAGTTATTTTACTCAATTTTATACTTTCTGCCCTATGCATAGTTGATCCGATAAGTATCTGCTATAGACCACGAACTATTTTCGGAGATAATGTACTTAGTGAGTTCTATATACTATGATTCTATACACTTAAAAAAGCCGTTAAAACGGAGTCTATATTCGCAATAGATTTAGCAAGCGTTTTATTATGCATATACATACATTATAATGCGTTTAAATTGTGCCGAGCATATTTGTGCTGGATAAAATTCGACTATGCATAAGACTGATTTCTTGTAGATCTTGAATAATTGCATGTGTAGGTGCCTATTGTGATGCATGTATTCGATTTTAAGTTACGAATAAAATGTAGATAGGTATCTATTCTGATCGCATGCACCCATATAGCTGTTTGTTAATGTCTAAGGTCCTTTTTATGCACGTTTTATGTGTGATTTTCAACCTATGTTCACGGATCTTACTATTAAAAAAAATCTAAATTTCCAATCACGGGTAGGGTCGAATCAAGCAAAAGTTAACAAGAGCAATATTTATACTGTGCATGGTAAAGTTTCAGTGTCAATATGGTAAGTTTATGAAATGATTAGGCTGTTACCTACCACTACTAGTGCCTACCTACTAGTATCTACTACTTATTAGAGATGCACTACTAAACAAGCTATCAAATCGCGTCCCTAAACGCAATACAATGATATGCACATGGGGGGGGGGACTGTAGACAATTTATGTGCTCGATAGCTTCTCTAGTAAAAACTAAATTACAAGTCACGCTGTCGTATTGCATGATTCTTACAATGATTGGTGATTGGTAGGATTTTTCTTTAAAACATACATATCCAACGCATGTCTTTTTAAGTGATTGTAGATGATGCATTTTAGACATGACATACAGCAGCAACTGCCAATGAAGTCAGAAACTGTACAATCTCCCACTATTTATTTTAACTAAACTGTTATATATATATATATATATAGTAATAATGTATTGCTTAAATACCATATTTAGATCATTCCTTACGTCAAAACATGCGTTCGCCGTTAGTTTGGAAAGTCTGACAGTATTGACATTTGGAAAATTCGAATGCTTTTTAATATTTTTACAGATTAAAATTTTAAAACAAATTATATAGCCAGAATGTTCAAAGAAAAGTTAATATTGAACGCACAGATAGTTGCATCGCTTGAGGTAATGCACGCTGGTTTAAATACAGGCCTGTATTTTATTAAACCTTTTCACTCTCACCTATCTATCTGTGCGATAATGCAATAATAATAAAAAGAAACAATATTTATGAAAAACAGTGAAAATGTAATGGATGATAAATGAACGGTTTAATGAATATTTACAAGAATAACTTCAACGTTCAACGTAGGATGACAAATGAATCGTCATGGCTAAAAATAAAAAGAAAAGTGTAAAATACTCGTATATGTGCATTACGTGCAAATCGTTAGATATAGTAAAATTGATTTTCACTGTTTTTCATAAATATTGTTTCTTTTTATTATTATTGCATTATCGCACAGATAGATAGGTGAGAGTGAAAAGCTTTCATAAAATATAAGCCTGTATTTAAACCAGCGTGCATTACCTCAAGCGACGCAACTATCTGTGCGTTCAATATTAATTTTTCTTACAGTGTAGTTACTTAAACTAACTTAGAAATACCTACTTAACTATAACTGTTATAGTCTGAGAAATCTCATTTCAACAACCAAGAGTGTGGTAGTCTGGTGGATAAGGCGTTGGAATATTGGCACAAAGGTCGCGGATTCGGATGACCTAGGTCATAACAATTATTTTATAAAAAACGTAAAAAAAAAAATATTAGAGATGGCACCTCAATTTGATTCCCTGTGACCATTTTCGGAACTGGTGGGTTATGTGAGCATTACACTAAATATCTGGGTACATAGTTTATTTCTGCAGTGGATTCAAACCTTCTTAATAAGCATTTTAGGCAATAGGTGCTATAGCTAGGTACCTACATTCGTATTGTGGTGCCTTACGTTCCAATAGCCTTGAATAAAAGGAATACAACTTTGTAAGCCACATAAAATATTTTTCTGACGGCAATAAAAGTAGCATCTACGACTTGGTATGCACATGTCTACTAACATCAGGCAGTGGCGTCGCTGACCGATTTCTTTTCATCTAAATGGCAGTAGAAAAATCTATAAATTGCAATTATTGACTTTAAAAAATCGTTATTCTTATATTTTAATTTAAAAGTATTTATTGGTATTTAAACAACTATCTTACTATCATTTTAAATCATGCAATGATCGTTAATATAATCACATAATTTTAATATTTTTTAACCTTTATAGCAATTTAATACAAGTAACAAAATAAATTAAAATGCTCTAGAACAAAATTATTATGATCGCAATAAATTATCTAGTTATGGAATGTGTAAATTGTATAACGTACCTACTAGTTATAATGTTGTAGTTATTAGTGGTTTATAATTCAAGAGATTACCTATTTGTTTTTATTCATATTTTTTAAATATAGTTAAAATTAAGTAAATATATAAATGCATAGAATTTACCCTTGGTGTAGCCCTAAACATATTATTTTTCACAATAGAAATGTAATTCACTGTGGTGTATTGGATTTAGAAAAAGAGTATCATGATTTAATTATTACTGCTTAGTTGTAAATAAAAGAAAAATAGTGGAAATTAAAATGATATTATGGATTTTTGCGACGTGGCTTCCCTATCAACTGTAATTATTACAGATAACTATTAAGTTAACTGACAATTTCAATATCAAATGTTTTTTTAAGTTGGTTCATTTAGTAATAGTCTTAGTAAAATAGAAGGGTTATTTGACATTTATTATTGATACTGCAACATATCGTTAAAGTAGAACAAATGACGGGCCCACATTCAAATATGACATAAGGACAAGCAACCTGCCTATATAACTAATAGGTTCAAAAGTATTTGGGGTATATCATTTTAAAAAAAGTTGCTAATTTATCTTATTATGTTTTAAGCTTATTCTGTTTTTTGGTTCAGTCAGTTTTCATTTTAGTAGATGCTAACTTCTGTAGTGAAATTTGTAGATAAATTGTTAGAATAGACCTATGTTAGAATGACAAATTATGACAGCATAAGTAACTTGCAATAAATTATTAAATAATATAAGTAGGATACCAACATGAAAGTTATTTATACTGGACCTTGAGTTTTGTGTGACAATAAATAAATAGTGAAAAAATATAATTTTGAGTTTCATCGGATCACTAGTAGACCTTTGTCATCATTTCTACCTCAGGTTTACCCCAATTCAGTGTAAGTCAAACGTGTTCAGCACGGGCAAACCGATAATAACTATGAATTGTATGATCTAAGGATTACGGATCAGACATGGGGAAATACAAGGTTTATTGCCCACGATCAGGTGTGCAAAAAGTAAAATACAAAACTACTTGATCGTTTTTTATTATGGTTTTTTAATTTTAAGCTTCTAGCTTATTATATCTTAATAATTAAAATATGCAGAAGGATGATGGATAGTTAGACATGATTTATAGAGGTAAATAGCGTTTAATATTTAGTGTTAGTCTGCATAAGTTATTTATTTTTAAATGAGTTCTTTATTTTATATTTTTAAAAATAATCAAAACTAAGATAAAGCCTTGAAAATTTACTGTTGCGGGCTAATACATAATGTAAGCTAAGTACATTGTTAATTTTAACAATTACCTCATTTGGTAGTCAAAATTTACGCCTTTGAAAATAACAAAATCACTTGATAATGAAAAAGATTTGTCCAAAATATAAAGACGTTTCGGTGATAATCACATATTCCGTCCTCAAGCGAGACTTCAGCACATACGAGTATATATGATACGAACTAATGACGGCATAAAATATGTATTGATATTTTCATTTATTTTGAACAAATCGCAATTACCTCCAGCCCCAAAAAATCCTCGGGGTCCCGGTATAAGGGTTTATACATAAAAAACAAGCTACTTTATGTAATTTGCTAAACTGATTATTTGCGGATCGCAATGTGGCGGTGACGTAAATTTTGATACACAAAATGAATACCTAAAGTCAAAAATATGAGGCGACGAATAAGGATAAGGGAGTAGATTCTAGCTGGTAGTCCTGTGAGGTAGGGCTGTATCTGATAGTAGTTTTATAAAATCAATTCCGCACTGTTGGCAGACAATGCCGACTGAAAACTGGCCTTTACAGTTGATTCTTTTATATATTTTAACAACTGCGAAATTGTAATCAAAATAACATATAATAATAAAATATGTAATTTGAACAAGGCAGCGAATCCCAACGATATGTACTTGCAAAATAAAATAATATAGATATAAAAAAGTTGTTTGCTCCAATGAACCCAAAGAAATAGTTAGGTATTAATGATGAAACGATCCGACATTCACACTCTCCCAGATGTCTCCCAGATGGATAGTGACGTGTAGAGTTTGTAAGGTTCACATTTTTTACAATTTTGGAGCTGAACTTAGGGTAGAGTTATCACTTGATATATATCGAAACCGTTATCTTAGAATAGCTACCTAGAAGTTTTTTTTTAATATTTGAGTTCATGTCTTTACATGGGTTGGTACTATATTATATCAACATCTCTGATTATCTCAGGGATAAACGACCTATATTTTAACAAACATTTTAAAAACATAGATTTATAGCTCAGTGAAGTTTTTGCTTCCCAGAGACTTCTCAGAGGATTGTCCTTTGTCTGATCTGATGATTATGGTCATTTCAGGCCAATTATAATTTTAATGTCATTTCGACTTTCTTTTACAAATCGGTAATAAAATAAAATGTTCAGCGTAAAGATACTTATGGTTTATAATTCTTACTTGAATTATATTATCTCATAATACTTTAACATCATAAGATATATTTTTTTATAGATATAAAGGAGTTAACAACTTAAAAAATGTAATTAGGTAATATTACGAAAAAGGTAGGAATTTAATTTAATACATACCTACTTTAAATTTAATTATTGATATTATTAAACTTAAAAATGCCGTGAAACCGTACCGTGAAGATGTACCAGCTAATAACTATGGGAGATTTACCTACCCTTGTTTATAAAAATATGGAAATGTTCTTACTATTTTAATTAGTTTTTGTTTCGCTAGTAGCTATTGAAAAAGAAAAATAGAAAAGCACACAAATTAATTTTAATTAGTCCATAAAGGCAAATGAAAAGCTGCCACTCCTCCGCCTCTGCTTCCGCGAAGGCGTCCATTTGATAAATTACAATGGCCGCTGACGGCGCGGTGTTGCCTGCGAGCCGGCAATAAAGCGCCGAGTCACGCGACTCGCCACTCGCAAGCCGCCACTCGCAAGCCGCCGCTCGGCCGAGCGCGTCGCGTCGCGTCGCGTGCAACGGCCGGCCAATCAGAGGCCGGCTGCCTCGGCGTGCCTTCGTTAGCTTTTCGTTTAATTTATACTCTCCTGGCGAGTGGGACGGGACGATTTATAATGCCGACCGCTTATTTTATTTTAGGTACATTCGAAATAATGCCTTCCTATAAATAACCGATCGAGTGTCGAAAGCTTAGGATTATTTCACCGAATGACTTTTTTATTATTCGTCTATATATACTTAATACTCGCAGTCACAATGTTGCAAGCGGCGTTTATAGATGTCAATATCTAAGTCTATATATATATATATATATATATATATAAATGACTATCTTTATTTGTCCTTTATGTATTCCTAAACCGTCGGTCCGATTGCGATGACGAGTTGGGTTCATAATGGGGGTCTGAAGTTTGTATGGAACTTTTATAATCGCCGGTTATGGAATCTCAAAAATTGGCATATAGCTTCTTTATAGAACAGACATGAAATGCGAAAGATTTTTTTAAATATTCAACCAATAAGGGGGTGTTGAAATTTTTATGAAAAAATATATACTTAGGTCTGGGGACTTGAAATTTTACAAATGGCTTCTTGGCGTAATATAGGCACGCACTAACAGCGGATTTTGCTACATTCAACCATTAAGGGGGGGGGGGGGGTAATGGAGGTTTGAAAGATGTATGGAACTTACAAACCGTCGCGTCTAGAACTCGAAAAATGACATGTAGCTTCTTTACATGACATAAACATCAAATGAGAAACGAAAAATCAAATTTAGAGACATGGATGGCCCAAAGGGCCTATAGATGGGGATCGAAGCGACCCATCCCGAGTGCCACAAGCACGAGTTGTCGCGCTGAAGGACGCTTAGCCGCCTGCAGGGCCTAGCTGCCAACAGCTACAGGATGAGCAGCTAGTAATATATAAAGTAATATTACATTGTTAAATTATCATGTATGAGAAGTCGTATATTTTATAATTTTTGATGAATATTTACGGGTTTGTTCAACTGACCAAATCCATTAGTTTTAATGGCCGCAGCACGACATTTTGTAGTGTTTAATATGCATGTTGAATAACAGTCGTTAATGTACCCCCCCCCCGCACTATGATTGGGTCCCGATAAAACCTTCTTTACCTGCATAATAAATGTTAAAAATATGAGAAAAAAAATGTATGAGCCATTGGACATTAGTTTACACATAGGTTAAGATTATCGGGCAGAAAGTACCTACATATTTTTTTAAATGAGCTGGTATCTTAATGAAATTAATCAAAAAACTGCCCGCATTCTAAGCATCATTTGGGTTATATAGACAGATAATGACGTCATTATAAAATGAGTGTTATTGAAAGATCTGGTATGCGTAATATTTTTATTTGTATAGAATTTCGCTGGGCTTATTAAAGCTCCCGTTAAGATGAATAATAAAAAGTCGTTTGCGTTTGAAAGACAGTTGAAATATTTAACGAGCCGCTGCTATGATGCTATGAGAGGGAGGCGAGGCCTGAGGTACGGTCGCACCATAAAACGCATAAAAGGCCTCGCAACGAGGTATCGCTTTCAAATCGCCCGGGCTTAGTTAGCTTTACGACAGCGGGACGGTCTAATTGGAGCCGACCGCTTTCTGGACCTGGGTATTACCAGCGTTGACCTGGCCTGGCTGCGAAAGTCGCAGTAGGTACTTACGGGTACGGGTCTTTCTGCTCACTGTATTTTTTGCGATCAAATGACCTTTCTCCGGCGCGCAGGTCTAAAAACATCGCCAAAAGTATCGCCGGTACGGGACACGTTTTTTTCGCGTTTGTACACAGGCGGCTGAGAGTCGGTCCCTTGAGCGAATCATTTCCTACCTACCGCTGTTGGAAAACATTTCCTGTGTCTGGTTTAGGTAAAAAGCACTTTGTCGGGTTATAATAGCAAAAAATTGAAAAATACGTCAGCTAGTATTTAAAATAAACAAGAATGCCTATGACACCCTGTAGCTGTCATATAATATCAACTAATTCTATAAATTGTTTAGTTGTAGTAAATTATTTCACCAGAACCTGACGTCTTACAGCTAGGCATTACAGGCGTCATTAAAGTCCATTCGATGTGCGGTTGGATGGCCATAGAGGCGACATAGGATTCTTTTTTAAGTCTGAGTAGATTAAAATTAAAAAAAAAACATACAAAGTATCATGGCAATCTTCAATTCATCATTATAAATTTAAACACTATTTTAGGACTATTTCTATTACCCTAGGTAGGTCAGCATTCTTCGATATATAGGCAGTTAATATAAAAAAATCTACGTACCTATACTGTGTTATGGCTGAGGTTGTGGATTTATTATACAACGATCCGTTAAAGTACTAAACCTAAAAATATGAAGGAAACCATTACCGAAACATTATATCATTCAAATATTAAATTAAAAATTACTCTTGGTACTTATTTACTCATACATTTTAGGTACTTAAGTACTTACATGTTATTACATATAAAATAACAGTAACATTATTAAGGTGGATAATATAATTTATTTGGTAATTACAGTAAAAAAGTTAGGCAGTAATTTGGAACGCGAACATAGTAGGTTTGCATTATCATTCTTTCAGTATTTCCATAAAAAAAAAATACGTGAAGGATGATGGACGTCCGATGTTTCGAAATATGGGATGACTATTGCAAATGCCTAGGCATAAAATAGTATTTTAAAAAAGGGAAGACTGGGGTGAGAGAGTTACGAATGTCAGTTAAGTCAGCGGATAATCTATGAAAAATTTACACTTTTCTAGTTCACCTTTTTGCGTTACAGAATTGTATCTACGAAGTACTAGTAATCACCGCAGAATAAAAATGGGGCATCCGATAAGATAGAAAACGTGTTGTTGGGCTGAAATATTACCAAGCCTCATAATAAAAAAAAACGAAATCAACTTCAGGTATTTAAAAGCTAATTAGTTCAAAAATCAATATATTTATTTTCTTAGTCAGCCTAGTCACATGATCAGTCAAAAGAATTTAGTTAATTTTTTGTTATTAGATAGTTCATTATAAGCATCGCACATTCTTTATATGATTATGTAAGAGTTTAGATTTTTTTTTATTTTGTTTGTGCGCTCAAGTCATGGGTATACTAGTTTGTGCTCTGTTAATTAGGTTGGAATCTTTCATCTGCTGATTTCTTCCCTTTTTTATTGAAACATATTAAGAAAGATTTGTCGCTATTAATAAAAAGGCGAGCTTATTGTTATTGGGCTGTACTTACATTCCAGATAATTCAGAGAGATCGCGCAATAATTAAAACTGTCATGCCTCGTAGCCACCCCGAAAGTTAAAAAATGATGTGCAAAATAATCCCCCCCAAATTCCCACTCCAAAAAGCGATTTCGGCAACCGCGCAGTCATTTAAAGTATGCACCGCGGCGCTTTGGCAAATTCCCCGAGCGTTTACCGCCGACGGGAACGCGTCCCGCGGGAGCTATCCACCGCAATTGGGATCGAGCGCCGCGGCACGTCGCCGAAACTCCCCGCTCAGACCGGCCCGGTTACCTTATTTCCTAATAGTAATACCATAGTTCGTACATATATCCATTTTATAAGTAAAATATCTTTAGGCGCGATTTTACACAATTTTCCCTAGGCAGCGAACGAAACTAATTGCCACCCGATCATCCGGCTAAACTTGGAAGGACCCTCGAATTACGACACGCTCACGACGGTTGACTTGGGCTACCAATGGATGTACTCATTCGCGCTAAAGTCGCTGCGCTGGGCTGTCATTTTGATTTTATTATATAATGTGATTAATAATATTTTAGTTGAATTATTAAATACTTACTTTTCCTGCTGAGACGTACTTTTTTTGATATTTTCTTTTGGCAGGTCCGTACGATACTCAACTCTTGTGGTTATGTATCCTAATCCGTATACTAGAGAGAGGCTAGGTATTATGTGCTTATCAATATTTCTAGGTTAGGTTTTCATTAAAAAATCGAATAATACCTAATAAATTTTAAGTTTTTTCCGTATAGTTTATCTTTATTTGCTATAGTTTAATACAACTATCGCATTTAAATAACAAACGAGTCTATGTTTTCGAAAATATATGTGTACGAATTATGCCTCCATTTCGTATTTAACTACCATTTTTATGTCAAGAACTGTATCGGTATGTAGGTATGTTTAATAGTCCTTACGATACATGAGCCGGTTTTAAAAAAACATTATATGCAAATTATTTAAAGTGCAATATCGAAAATGAACGAACGTAGATCCACGTATTTCGACGGTACATATTACGAGTATTTCACCGACGTTCCGGTATGAACCGGTTAATTTTATTTCCGAGTCCCTGCCAAATCCTGACACCGTCTCTGACAATCGCTTATAACGGCCGCAGAGATTGAATGCCGATAAAAGTTGATATACAAAGCAATTCTTAAATTTTAGTGCATGAAAATTAGTTACCGATCACTTCACATCGGTAAAGTTGAAACCTACCAGATACCATACCAATTCCTATTGAGGTATTGGAGAGATAATTTATTGATTTGATACTATAAACAAATTATCTGAATATATTGTTTTAATTTTGATTTTAATATAAACCTAATAGAACATATGAGTATAATATACAGGCTGTCCCAAGACCATTCTCGAAGACATTAAACATAGCAAAATTGACAAACATTAAAAATAATTTTACTTAGGATGTAATTCATGCGATTCATCAGAACTAGGTACAAGGTACAGGTGGATCATTTCAGAAACAAGTCATCAGAAACTGGGTTACAGAAGTTATTTGCTAAACCTTAAACATTTGATTTGGTTTTCAAATCGCTGTACTATTCCAATAATTTATAAGATAGCATACGTCGCAACGTTAACTGACTATTTCAGTCTATGTACTCTTTGATTTTTTAAGAATCTTTTATTTAAAATAATTAAAGATAGAATGAACGGCGTTGTCAAATCCGCCCATTCTGTACTGCTAGCTGTTATCCGTTCCCTCGTCTTGCTCTTTTGGGTTGTTCGGGCGTTGGGCGGCAACCGCCCGCCTAGAGTATCCCGCGCCCCGCCCTGCGCCCCTTGCCGCCCTTTACGGCCGCCCAGCCAGACTTGTTTATGTCTACTTAGACGTTTATTGTTATGGCCACGCCGCTGCCCGACTAAGATTTATTTAATGGAAAATTATATTTATTGCACGGCCATATAGTTGCCCGCGGCGGCGCGGACCGCTCGGCATTTGTAGTATTTCTGCTCTATTTTGTTTTGAATTCAACTCTGAGGGTAGAAGATTGATTACTGCGCCAGTTGATATTAAAGTAGATATACGCAGGTTGGTAGGTGGATTCTTAGGCGCCTATTAGTCATTTGGGCATTCTTTCAGCGCCATACGACCTGTGCCTTCGGCACTCTTGCTCGCAGCATTTGGTGTCAATTCAAATAAAACTGCACCCCAGTTGTTTTTAGGGTATAATTCTATACATTATTATTATTGATATTTATAATTGTGTGCATAATATTATTTAATACGGAAAGATTTTACACGAGTAGTTGAAAAATTTATTTTATGTTTTAATCTATTGTATTGGTATATTAATAATTATAATATACACTCTACTTCAGTAATTTACAGAGCCTGTAGTCTTTGTCTTAAAAGTTTTTGCAAATTCAAAAACTAACAGACATAACCGCTAGTATGTTCTAAGCTTAAAATCACCAATGACAATACTAAAATGCTGCAGTTTAGTTAGAGGCTAACGGGTAAATATTTCTAATGATCATTATAAACTGTTTAGTGCAAACGTCTAAATGGAAAAATACAAAAAATTAATGGTAATAGTTTCGATTTTCTTATATTGATATAATGTGATGATTATACTATTGTTGTATAAAAAGTCCTAATGGTATGTACATGTGTGCCATTATCAATCACAGTGTATCGCTAAATAAGTTCTCGCGTGTAAAGCAAATTGACGGAAGTTCCGTTGAATTGATTGGAAGTTATCGTTACCTTAGTAATAACCATCGCTATTTTTTTTTCCGATTTTTTTTTTAAATTTTAAACAAATTATTGGAAAAACCACTAATAAATCGTTCGACATTAAAAAAAACAGTATTTTTGTATATAAATCCATTTCCAAAATTTTAGAAAGCATAATCGATAAAGGCATTTGCCCAGTGAGGGGTTACTAATCTACACAAACTGTATTTTTCTTCTCTTGAAAATCAATAAAATACTACAATGTAATACATATTTAATAATTTTTATTGTATATTGGATATTTTAATAAATAAATATATTTATGTAATATCGGTACGGGTATAAAGTTAACTTTAAACGTGATAAATGTCTTCACCCATCACCCGACGGACATTAAATTTACTTACTGATTAAAAGTTTATTATATTTGACGTGCGCGATTTCTGAAAAGTAATTTTATTTTTAAAACCTTATATACTCAATATTTGCCAAATCATTTGTAATGGCCTTAAAGAAAGGTTCGGAATGGTAGTTATGATCCCATTTCGCACCATGTGGCCCAACAAATCATCCAAACAGAGACCTCACATTTGGAAATATTTCGGTTGTCGTGACAAATCGACTACAGCTCACTTCACCCACGTCAACGCCTTGACGGAATGCTTCTTTGTATGGCCGCTTTGAAGGTGGACATTGCTTTGACATTGTTTAGAAGTATTGCCTAACGCGGCGTGAAAATGTCCATTAATCTTATGAGGAAGGTTTCTTCTACGGCTGAAGAAAGTGACGCCCGGGAGAATTATTATTATTATCAGTTGAATGGTCACCCGCGGCGCTTTGACGTTTCTTTTGTTTGGCGAGCGAGCGACGCTACTGCCTACTGCCTACTGCCATCTACTTCCTATCTAAGGCTCAACGAATGGACACGTGTATCTTGCCAGAGCCGTTCTTTTGTTTGGCCGCTATGATCGGCGATCATTGAGCGTTCTATTTTACCTAGAAGATCAACACGTCACTGTTTTTTTCTAAATTATTCTTTCAAAATTTCTTATCTTTCAAGAAATAAAAGAATCCGAAGAGACTCATTTTAATTCTTCGAGTGTATTACGATTTTTAATAAGAGAATTAATAAAAAAAAATAGAGATTAAGGTGAAAGGGGGGGGGGGGTATCATATAGAACTAGTACCTTAGGGTACGGTGTTTCTGCCTGAATTTTTTTCAATTTTTAATTAGTCATTTGATCTTAATAATTTTATTTAATAATAAAAAAATATGTAATTAATGTTTAGCTAGGTACCCACAATGTTTATTTATACAGCAGTTTCTACACAATATAACTTGTTTAATGATTTACCTATATTTTTTTACATAAACAATATTACAGTTTACAAATAAATAATATTAACCCATGTTAAAAAGTATACTAGGGCGCCGATTTGCTTCGCTGCGGCATACATTGGAGCGGAGTTTAGTGTATAAATGTATTTCTCCATAGGGATTACCATTTCATTTTTTATAATTCTTTGCGCAATCAAATGTATTGGTATCTATGCACAGAAGATATTGTCATGGTCGTTTAAAAAAATAATTATCAAAATCGGTCTTGTAGTTCTAGAGCCTTAGTCCGTGAACAGAGTGACATTTGTGTCACTACATGGGAGCGTAGCTCCAATTATATTCCTATATATGTTTTGTTTATTTAATGAAAAATATTTAAAGATCGTGGTTGTCGAATGTTTTGACTATTGACCCAGCTGTGGCGAGTTCAAATCATCAAATTCGAGTTATATCTATCATTTTTACCTTTATCCCCACTGAGATTTATTTTGTTTGTGCTAGAGCTAGAAAATAGCTTTATTGACTATGGCCTAAATCACGATGAACTAAGTAAGAAGTTGTTTTAAAAAATATACTTAAATGTTTTTCATTGAAAGTTAGCGTTATAGGAAATCGCCAAGAGCTTTTGCGAAGGCGAACTAGCAACATTGCGTCGCGGTCGAACCCGGGCCGCCTCGGCGCCTTTCAAGATATCGCCTCGATTGTCGGCAGATAGCGTTTCGAGCGGCAACACTAATCACACGCCGATTACACGGCTAATCTTAATCCTAACACAAGCAAATTATGTGTGTGGTGTGGTAGCGGCTACAAGTGTTGCCTTCATGGCTTGGATGATCGATAGAATGGAGTTCACCTCGAGGATCGTTTTCGCGACATCGCCAATTCTATTTATTTAGAATACAACTCACACCAGAAATATTGCCAAACTTATTATATTATAGTCTGTGATGATGTTGTATTCATGTAGCGTAAGCGTATTAGATTTTCATTTCTATGAGTATTTTATTAATATAGTGAAAAATGATTGAATAAAAAATAATCTGCAGTAATTGTTGATTTCATAGCTTACGAGCATTTATAAATTATCACACCTGGTGTCGTTCGGTGCGGACCGTGCAGCCCCCTCCTATAGCTACGACACAACACAATAAGCAAATAAAACTAGGCATACAGGTATTATTATAATCTCATAGGTATAAATACCTATATGTCTTTTCTGAAGTAAATTATATCTAAATGGATTGTTTTTTTCTCTCATGCACTCACTCAATGTTTATAGTCAATATCCCATAGCAGGTAACATCGCCGCAAGCCACGGCCCAGACAACACCTGCCAAGCAATATTGACCAAAACATAGAGTGGTTTTTTTGCACTTAACTGTGTACTTATAGATAGGACCAGGGAAATTAAACAACACACAATTTTAATAGGCTGTCTAATGAGGGCGGCGAGAAAATATGACGGTTGGCAACGCAATTACACGCAGAAACGACGTAAAACTAAAGCGATTAGAAGAAGAGATAAATAACTGTTTTTACGGAGGCCATTTTTTTGAGTATAATTAAAATGATATGTCACTACACTACGTCAAAATACCCATTTTTAGTATAAAACTTCATCTGTCAAATTTCTTGCCAGTTTATGTTATAAAAAATATATATTTTTTTAAAAACGTGATTTTATTTAATGGCCTAAAAAGTAGAGAGTATTTTTTTTCATGTCACTTATACGCCACTATAAAAATCTTAAGGCGCCCAAAAGATATACACATAGTTCTTATATTACATCAAATTTTAAATTACTCTTGAAATTGAGTAGGTTTATGGTTAACATTATTTTCATCGAAAGAATCGATCGCAAGCTTTGCGCACAGATAAGCATAGGAATGAAGCTAAATAAAATCTTGTAAAATAGCAAGATCTGTCGGTCAAACCATGCTGTTTTGGAATGGTTCAGGAGTAGCGTGGCAGTTCGCCGTGCTCTGACATTACATTGTCCGAGATTAATCGGACATATTTCGCCCTTACCTACTCGTCTGTCACTTCGAAGACAAAGGCGCCGCCGATTGATAGATTATCACAATGGTCGCAGATTAGCATTATCGGGATTTCGGAAATAAACACAAACGATAAACTGTCGAGTATAAAGATTATGATAAGTATGCAGACGATAGGTCGCGTCGTTTTCCCTTTGAAACTCGCTTTCCAGCGATTAGATTGCGTGCAGCTTAATGAAAGTTGAGTTTTTCATGAACTTCGCCTAATACCCTTTACCCGTAACAATTAACGGCGTCATCGATCAAACTGAGTGAACGAGGATTGATTCGCAAGTTAATTTATGACGCCCTGGCAAATTATTATATACCTAACTTCGCCTGTTAGGTTCTGCACCGAAGTAGACACACAAATTATATTACCGTAATATATAAAAAAAAATGGTTATCTATAGAAATGGTTATCAATAGAAAAAACGATTACTAATTCGTTATGGGCGACCATTCGTATTATCGTTAAGCATAGTTTTTTTACCTGATTCCGAGTTAGTACTTTTATTTAGTCATTTTTTATGCGTTTTGTGTGATTATAAATTATATTTCATAACGAACTTCAGTGTATTTTTTTAATGGACCTATTTTTAATCATACTCAACCACTTTGGAATACATAGGATTTTTTCTGATGGTATTTGACCTATATTTTGGTACAAACTTTGCTAAAAATAATAAAAGTATGTTCTCAAATAAAAAATAATTTAGCAACTCTGTCGGCATTACGCAGAGTCACCTTAGTATACGCTAATGAGCCTAAAAGCAGTGCTAAAAGTAGTCGCTATCTATACTAAGATGTGCACGCTGACAATTTAGTAGGGTGCTACTCGATTATACGGCCGTGTGACGGACGACGCAGATCACTTAGGTTCAATGCTGTCGCAATCATTTTTCCACTAAAGTGGACGTGTTATGTAAGTCGGTACCTACTCAAATGGATGGCCTTATCTGAATGTTGTGCGTGAGTAGGTATGTGAAGCCTATGTCCTTTGCGTTTTCGCGTTCCGATTAAACGCGTTGGTGGTCGAAAGTCATTTCGATATTTCTGCTAATCGTTATAATATCTACGATGGAGAGCATACTTTTTAGAATTTGGGTAATAACAGTCCTTATGAATTAATCATTTGAAATTTCCGCGAGTGTAGCTCAGATTAATATAATATTCTAATATTTATTTCAAAATATGTACCAACTGAGCATAAACATCCTGAGGATATCCTGATATCCTTTTATAAATACGTAATATCAGGAAAATTTTAAAGTATTAAATATCAGACGGCTCGAGATCGTGACCCAACGCGATTTAACCGACTGACTCCACGGGGCAACGTACCTACAAATTTATTGACGACAATCGACGACGGGTAGTTTCCCGCGCGCATATATTGTAATGTAGGCCAGGAATAAAAATACGCGCACCAATATGTATATTTTTTATGGATTTTTTTTTGTTAGCTATATGAAAACTTGTTGAACAAAAGTTGGATACTGTTAACTTTAAGGTTTAGCGGTATCATGTGCACTTCCGTTCAACACTCGACCTGTGTAATCCATCCTCGAAGGCTACAAAGGTTGCTCGCAGAAATTGACCAATACAGGTCGCGTTATTCTCTCGTATACCTTCTTTATATGTGGCCGAAATTTGCGTTAAAATTACAATACATTAAACCAATTCTAACAGCCAAAAATTTAGTATGGAGTCGGGTCGCATCTTGCCGGTATCGAATGCGGATATTATCCCGGTATTCCCAATGACCTTATCCATTACATTTAATACTTTTGAGCCTAAGATTTAGTCGTCGCTACCTGTGTAGCCGTTTACGGGAACCAGGGTAAATCCCACGCTCTAGTCAGGGAAACAAAATGTATTCCGTAAAATGTTCCCGATTTAAAACATATATTTTTATGACCCATTTTTGTATTCGACGGCCCAGACGTGACTTGATTATCTACAATATTTTTGGTAGTTATGAATTTAATTGAAGCAAGGCATTAAAATCTCCATTTTAAAATTAAAACAAAAAACAATTTGATAGCTGATTTTTAGAAAACTTCTAATTTTACTTCTAAACTTCAGTTGGTCATTTTTGAACGCATAAATTGATATAAGAAATTCAAGATGATGCGGAAAAATCGATGCCTGCCATTGTCAAAATGGACCGGCGAGGCCTTTCAACTGAATAGGTACTAGGTACTATAGGTATACCTTAGAACTGAGTAGGTACTATGTTGTCTTTGCTCCACCAAAAACTTTGTGTTTTCAAATATTGTATTTTTTTTTCATAAATCAATGGCGTTTTTTGTGAACTTTGCTGTTTTAGCTTTTAGGAACTTCTGAATTCACCTATATTTGCGCATGTCTTATAAACGAATGAAGCTTCTATCAGTTTCGATATTCAGACAATTTTTATTTCACGGCTATGATATTAACGTGGGTACCTTTTTTGTACGGTCCAGTGCATAATAAACACTCATAAATCGATTTCTAATCTCGTGGCGGGCGATAGCAGCGCGCCGCCGCGCTATTAAACCTACCGCGAATATGCCATAAGCGATAGTGGTGACTTTTTGCACTTGACTGTACCTATACTTTGATGCCAGTTAGAGTAATTAATAAGTATTTTACAGTAGGTTGTTTGTTAAATAAACAATTTGGCCATCTAAATCCTCCTAATAATGAATATTCATATGTTATTTACATATTAATTAAATTTTACTTTATATTAATGACATATGTAAAAATTCTAAATTTCTCACATTGAAGCCCCGGATAATTCGCATTCAGACGAATTTTCACAATGATACTAAAGATAATCCATCTAAGGGCAGATAACACACACGGTTTTTATCAGACATCCCAATGAGAATATAAAACGATTATATAAGGATTCAACCCAGTGATCACTCCATACGGAGGCTGTAGTTTGTGACTCTCTCTAATACTAGGTAAAATATCTAGGGTTCTATGGAATTAATACGTAAAATTTTTATTTCGTTTAAACGTTAAAAGCCTCAAAAAGTCTGTATTTTTTTATACTTATCAAAATTTTAAACGTAAATATCTTATTTTCTGAATACAATACTTCTGAATACATTAGTGACCCATCTCTATTGTATATAAGAACATTCCTTCCAGGTCGTTTAGCTTTGCCTGCTAAACTGGATGCAGTGAATTGTGAAACTATGGTCACTTTAAACTTTAGATTTTACAAGTATTTCAAGCGAAAAGGTATATTATAAGATTATATAAATTATATTATAAATGTAATTGTATAATTGAGTTGTAAAGTTATTTGATGATTGTTTTTTAATAGAGGTAAATCGCATGAAAAGATAAATGACACAATGTTTGACAATATTGAAAAATTTTTAAAAAGTTTTTAATTATTTGATAAAGTGCTGGATAGCATAATATTTATAAAGGTTCTAAAGAGGTCCTGTACTTGAGAGCATAAAACTCAGCGCTGGGTTTAAACCGACATCCTGCGCTCTCAAGTTCAATATTGTCAAACATTGTGTCATTTATCTTTTCATGCGATTTACCGCTATTAAAAAACAATCATCAAATATAAGTCAAATATTATAAATATATATATATATATATATAAAGGTGCCTAACAATCACCATATAAAAAAGTATATGTAAAAAAATAGGTAAATAATAGGTACCTATGTAATGAAAACAGAACTTTATTATACGTTTCATCGTTATCTGCACAAAATCACGAGCGTGACAATTCACAAAAATATTATCACTATAAGATGACCATTTTATTTATATTTTTAATAATTACAGTAACAAAAGCAATATTTAAATAACATAATTTAAGTCATAAAACATTGAACCGACCATCAAAAGTGTGCTGCGCACTTTCTTTTAAGATTCTGTAGATTTGCTTAAAAAAAACTATTAGAGCAAAAGAGTTGAATTTTTGATGCTCATGAAAAACAGCCATAGCCGTTTAGATCACATCGGAGGATATCCGGATAATATAGCCACAACAATAAAGTCAATAAATTATCAGTACTAATAGATGAAACATTAACTTTTCGATAGACGCTCATAATCAGAGCGCGAACATCTTCGAATTTGAAAAATATGACAGCACGGCTGTTAAAACGAATTATTTATTACTGGTCAGTTAAAATAATTACATTTTTTTTTATGTGCGCAAATAGAAACATAAAATAATGTTAAATGCCACATTATAATTATTATAAATTTAATATTATGTCCGTGTTTACCCCAACAGAAATTTTACACATTACAGGTAATGACGTAAAGATTGTATAAATTAAAGTTTCTAAAACTATAATGGTAGCCCAATTGACTAATAAAGATAATTGAAGGTAAAAAGAATAATTTTAAAATATAATAAACGAATTTAAATGAGAAATAAATGATTTTAAATTTAAACAAAATATAAAAAAGAACATTAATACACTTCAAATTTTTTTATATATATATAAAAACAAAAAAAAACTGATAGGTATATCAGAAATAAATTATGAATTATGTCCGTGATCTTTTGCATTGGTATCTTATATTAAGACTGCGTTGCGAAACTTGCAGAGTTATAGAAAAAAATCAACTTTTGGTAAATCACAAATTTATTAAATAGGCGAGAGACGGCTGTTTCATTGCTAACGGAGTTTGAAAATATACAAAAAATAAGTAAAACGGTGTTAAAATTTATGATCAACCGAAAGAACGTCTTAAAATGTCAGGTACCACATGCGCGAGTAGTCTAGGGGAAGATGCCGTTAATGTCGCCTGTAGGGCCTAGCTGTGAGATGTCAGGTTCTGGTTAAATAATTTACTACTACTAAACAATGTATAAAAGTCAATTTATAGAAGAAGAACAATGACTTTATTCATACGTACTTAAACAATAAACACTTTAACACATTGAACACTTGATTGAATTAAACTCGTTAGTCCTGTTAAGTATAGGTATATATATTTTTTAAATTTAGCCATATAATCTGACCTAATTTTGCCGTGACAGCTTAGTACCTATATATTTTTAGTTTTAATCGATACTACCTACTGCTAAAATTAGTTTTTATTTTTTAATTTTAAGGTAAGGAGGAAAGGGGGGGCTGCATTGCTAACTAATTATCTCACCACTTAGGTATTAAAGTAGAAATAAAAAAAAACCAAATGAGTAGGTAGTTAGTCTCATAATCAGCGATCAAACTTCGAGAGTCCCTAATACGGTAAAGTGAAAGCAGTATTCTATATAACATGTCCAGAATTTGGAGCATAATTTAATTGGAAAGTTAGTTAATTTTAGAAGTTAAATTTTCTTTAACTACAATACTCAAGTATAGACTTCAAAACTACCTGTATTTAAATAACTACTACAATATCAAATGGCAATTTAACCCGATTATGTAGCTTTATGCATGTGCAAATAATGAGAGAAGCCAAGCCATATTAATGTTTTGTGCAACGATCTTTCGTCGGCAGACGATTTGATTTGGAGTACATACTATGTATGAGTATGAACCCCTCCCATGTATTTTATGGTTTGTTACTGGCTAGCAAAAAGCCTTAAAGGATAGGAAGTAGAGTAGATGGCCGTTTCAGTTTGGGCACACGGGTAAAGAAAATGTGTACAAATGGAAAGAATAATAAAGCAAAACTCTCTGAAGACAATAGAATTTCTTTCCGTTACGAGGCGCGTTTCTGGCGATTGCGACGTAGAAATAAACGGAGGTTGGTGGAACGGAACGATAAGGCGAGAACATGTTTGCACTCTTCGGTTGTAATCTAGCGAGGAACATCGTGTTTGTTTGCCGACGGCTCGCGATAACCATCGCTGTCACTCTGCGAAGGAGTCCACGCCGAGCATTGAGCATTGAGCATTCTCTGCCCGGTTCATTCATTAGTACTTAATGGCTAGCAAGTTGCGTTGTCGGAGAGGCGCCGCGAATCACACTTCCTAGTGTCATGTTATCGTTAGGCATCATTACAACTCGCAATTTATTTCTTTGACGTTGGATATTGACAATATTAGGATACAGATAAAAATATTAGGACACTTTCGAGAATTTCCTTCTTACAGACATAAATTAAGATTATGGGGGTTGCGTGTAATGTGTGTTTAATGCGACCTTCTTTTAATCTGGAGAAACCTATTACTCAGTGTCGCCCTATAAATTACCTTACCCTAACCTAAACTACCTTTTCGATGGGCCCTTGATGATACATACATACATACATATTCACGCATGCGCTTCAGGTTACTTGTTTCATACATCTCTCGTTTGCCTTAAATTGATGATTATATAATCACAATAAATTCATTTCGTTCACACTTAAATGTGAAATTGTATTTTTCGGTTGAAAAATAACTTTTAAAACCAAGTCACATATTTCCTACCATTGATTTAGTCTATGAAACAATCCCTGCTCTGTGGTGAAACATAAATTAAGTATACAATAAATATCTACTGAACGAGCAAGCAAGTAATAAAAACATATAAAATATTTTTTGTTAATTCCACGACCTATCAATCTTGTCTGACAATAAAGGCGACTTATGAATTTACTTTATCATACCACTAAAATTTTAAATCAATCATGTTCATATAAAAAGGTAATGTTTAAATCTAAGTATGCTTGATTTAATCCTTTAATAGGTATCTGAAAAAAATAATAATAAACTTGTAGCTGTTATACAATAACACCTGCTTCTATACATTGTTTAGTAGTATAGTCAATTATTTAACCAGAACTTGATGTCTTATACCTAAACCCTTCAGGTATTATTAGATAACGTCATTTTTCCCCCAGGCTTATTTTCTTGTCTCTACTTGTGGCTGCGGCACTTTCAACTCCATTCGACGTGCGTTTTGGTTGGTCAGAGAGGCGACAGTGGTTTTTTTTAGTAGATTAAAATAAAAACCTACAATGGTAGCGTATCATGACATTTTTCAACTCATTAATAAGGATGCTATGATACATTGTGTGTGAACGATATGAAAATAAAATCTTTTAGCTATCATATAATAGCAACTACTTCTTTACATTGTTTAGTAGTAGTAAAAGATTTAACCAGAATCTGACGTCTTACAGCTAGGCCCTACAGGTGTCAATAACGGCATCTCCCCCCAGACTACTCGCGGGCTAGAAGCTAAAGAGATGTTAAAAACGGAACCGGACACCTATCATTCGGTCAAAAAGAAGGCGAAAAGGCAGAGGCATCAGGCATCAGCGCGTCTGCGCATAGACCTGGCTGCTATAGAGCGCTGTGCCGACGAGTGTTTTGTTTGAACAGCGATAAATTGAATATGTAAACTGCAACGCGGCTGCGCAAGAGAGATGATTATAAGACGGCCTTGCAACACTGTTTGTGGTCACCATTTAAAATTAAATTTAATTTTAAATGGCTATTACACTGTGGCTGGCTACTAAGCTATAGATGTAAGATTATTAGAGCTTTTCCCAATATTTTCAAAAGGTTCAGCATATGTGAACTAAGTCAACTAAAACGTCAACTAAGCACACTCAAATAAACATACCTACACCCTTACCCTCTCTTTTCCTGACATATTTTTTTAAAATTTTGGCTAACCTATAAATGTTAGAATGTATGACAAGAACTATGTTAATTTCAGAACCACTTTTATAAAAAAATATTTTGTTAATCTGTACAGCATACTGTTCTCATGATATATGCTAATTCTACGTGTATATCTGATTATAAATAATAGGTAAATACGAGTAGTATAGGAGCCATCGCTAGCAGAGTAAATGCGGAGGAGGTGGCAATAGTTTAGGAGGGAATAGGGGAAGCACGGGGAGGGGCGTGGGAGACGCGACGCGGCGTTCCTTTGCGCGGGGCTTCACCCCCATTCGACTGATAGGCGACGAATGGCTAGGATCCTCCATATTTACTTTTGGATAATAAAGTTTGTTTATGTTATCGTGCGAGTCTATGTACAATGCCCCTTAACTATACCAGGTATTACAATGTGGCACGGGATAATCGACCATATTTAAATAGAGTAAGAAGGTCTAGGTATCATATTACACGCATCATTATTACAATAAGTATAGCAATATTTTTCTGACTTACTTTTAAAGTTTGGTTATTTAAAACGTAATCCTAAAACTGAAACCACTGGGACAAGTCTCTCGGTCACGAATGTTTATCACATGAATCTAAAATCTAGAATGTATTTCTTTACTTTTAGGAGCAAAGTATTCCATTAGATACCCACCAACACCATAGAACAGACCTTGGTCTAGTGTGGTGATGAAATCCATACCAGCTGTATCGGTTTTGTTTTGTAAGAGATAGTTTAAAATATGAAAACCATTGTCTTGTGTGGTTAATTACTAATATAATTACATTGTTTTATGCTATTTTACATGTATTATTTTAAATTCAATAAAAAAAAAATAATAAAAAAAAATGGTTACTTATCTATCTATATTTTTAAAGAATTCGCAGTCTGACCACCTTTTTAAGTCGTAAACGTATTATTAATCTACTCATTTATTTATTTACTTAACAAAAATTTTGAGACTGACTTGATACTATGATGATTCTTACTTGACAGTTACTTGAGTCGTTTATTGGAACCAAAGTTGCAGTGAATTAGAGATTAATCACCCAAGATTCTTTCGATATATATATAATCTACAATAACTTTTAATTTTGTAGAACGTCATGAAACAAACTATAATATTACATTTTATATTATTAACAGGAAAAACTCGGACAAAGGACAAATACCGAGTCGTTTACACGGACCACCAGAGGCTCGAATTAGAGAAGGAGTTCCACTTCAACCGCTATATCACCATTAGGCGAAAAGCAGAGCTGGCTGCCAACCTAGGGCTCTCCGAGCGCCAGGTGAAAATATGGTTCCAGAACAGGCGCGCCAAGGAGCGAAAGCAGGTAAAAAAGAACGAAGAGATGACCCACAAAACTAAAATTGTTGACAGTTTCGTCCATCAGCAACTTCACAACCAGCACGTGGCATCGCTTCATCACCACAGTCAACAGATGGCGATGAACGGCATCCTCCATCACGATATGCACCATCAAAGCAATCAGGGTTTGGGCCGGATTTCAGCCGTACAAACATTGCAACTTCTATGACATGGGAATACGGAGAATACACGGTGTGGTCCTGTAGAGGAACAAGCTTCATGTAATTACAATGATCATCTTTTGCAGTACACGAATTTAAGTTGAAAGGCGTACGATGAGATTTATTTTTTTTGTGATAGTAAATTGTTTTAGTTAAATGAATATTATGCTATACCTACCATTTACTGATTTAGCTTTAATAAGTGACAAACTTTAACATTGGTGATGTATGGTTTGAATTCAATAATTAAGTTTTAAATTATGTTTGAATGTTTATGAGATATAATTTAATTTAAGTAGCGCCGATGCGACGCGCGAATGTTAGGTATCGCATTATAATTAAGAATTTTAATGAATGATATCTCGGAAACTTATATGTAAATTCTTTCTTTCTTTATATTCTTATTTTATATTTCTTTATATTTAAATTTATCCAAATCACCGGTCAAAACAAGCCTAAGAGTATATTTTTACCTTTTTGTTTTAGCTGCTTATTGTGAGATTATTTCAACCTAACAAGACTTTGATTAACTTTTATACTTTGGTATCTTTGGTTAACTTTAATTTTGTTTAACAAACTCATCGCTGGGTTCGATCAAACTGACATGCTACGATATATCTGTCCAGAAAACCTTTGTTGGTACTTCTTAATTTTCATTCTGGTTTCGTATCCAACGTTATATCAAATTTGGGTAAATATCATCTAAATTAGAAATATTGTCAGGCAAAATAATCTTTAGTTTATTTCACAGGGATATATATTACATACATATAAAATATTATTATACCATACTTAAAGATAATGTATTAATAACGGCAATAAATCCTTAGCTATAATTTACAAAAATACTCCAAGTAGTCCACGCAAGTTCCGGCTCATGCTCTAGATTTGGATCAAAACAATTTCCTTATCCTTCAAAATTTAGTATTCCATATAGTAGGTATGTATATATTATATTATTTTTCTACTAACTAATTACATAATGTATTTTGGATCTATCTAATGGAAATATCTGTGTAAAAACGTTTAAACGTACCCGGATTTGCTTGGACTTCTTAAAGTATTTTTCACGACGACACATGCTTGCAAGACGTTTTTTTACGAGCTTTTATTTAGCTTGCAATGTTTGTATGCCGGTTTAGGTCAAATCTTGCAAGCTGAATTAGAACCCCTCTTATCCTACGGCGTTGAAATTTGACATGACAGTTCAGTTTAGAAGTTTTATGGTAAACATGGCCTGATTCTACACCCAGGATTGTCTCCAGACGAAAGAACTCCGCAAGGGTTTACAGCACAGACACGAAATTTTGTATACACATTCAAGCACCATAAATGCTTGTTTTTAAAAATGCGTTTTTTCCTATTATTTTTTTGTAACTTAACTCGCTATGACCCGTTATACCGTTATGACCCGTTATACCTTTATGACCCGTTATACCTCTCATCGATTTCTCATTTGTCTCGTATCTAGGGCCTTCGGTTTACTCGCAACGTATCTTCTTGCCAGGGTTTCATGTAGTTGGACCATAAACCATAGACCAAACCTACCGCCGAAACGACTTTTATTTGAAAATCTTTATATTGCCTGAAATGTTAGGCCAAATAGAAACTAAGATAATTAATGCACAGAAAATTGCAATTTTATAATTATTATTAGTGTAAAAAGATATTTTTAAATTTTCTAGTGATTGTAGAAAAAGTTGACGCTATTTTACCACGATCACTTCGTTACTTTATAGTCGATATTTTGAGTAATTGGCATTACTTATATAAACTTTTGATAAGTTTTGACGCTTAAGCGAGAGAGTTGTTGGATTCTGACCTTTTTATATATATATCAGATAGATTTATACTAGTACCTATAAACGTTACTAAACTAACGACAAACGCGTATGTATTCACCAACAAAAAAACATCCTTCCGGTGATTGTTACAAATAATTTTCTATTAAGAATGTGTCAACTTCTCAAGCATTCGCATTTTTTATTTAATTTTGTAAGTAGTTTTGTTTACATTAACTTGAACTATTTTATTTTGCCATTATTTAGATATATATAAATTGACCCAGTTGTTAATACTTTACATTTATATTGTACAGGTAATTATGTCCAATTAACATTGCATTTTAAGACACAAATACCTATCCAATCAATAACGAATCATCGTGTCCTTAGTTTTTATGTACTTTATTAAAAAAAATATTATTTTGATTTAACACGAGCTTCGGTTAGGTTTGTAAATATAATCTATTGGTATGTTTTATGCTTTATTAGGTGTACCTTATGTTTATATAACGTTTTTTCAACCTTATGTTTACATAATTTGTAAATAATATCTATAAAAGGTACATTATGCCGAGTTCTGTTTTTTAATTGTGGTTTAAAACAATGTATGTAATTTTAATATAGTTTTTTTTACGTACCGACATCTACCAAAAGTATTTTTTAGAAATACTTTTTAAAATTGTTTTTTTTTTCATTTGAGATTGATATAGTAATAAAATTATTTGTTGTTTTGCTAAAAAGTCATCATATTAAATAAAAGTCTTTTAATCTCAAGACCTTTGTTTATTTTCCATTACAAAAATATAGGTAGTAATATCGGGTGAAATACGGAGATTCTATTATAGATAACTTTATTTTTTCTGTTTTTAAATTGTAATTTATTTGGAACTCGTCAATGGCTATTGAATTTAAATTCTTTGATGTGTAGAAAATATAGTTCTCCCATTATTTAGATTTATTACATATATAAATAACTATTTGTGTGCCTTCTTCCAAGTGTTAGCTTAAAAGTAACATTTAAATGTCATCTTATAAAAAACAGATGTTTAAATATAAAAATAAGCATAACATTATAAAAATTTAAAAATGTAATTTGTTGCAATAAACTTAGTTACGTATGTTTTCTACATGACATTAATAAGCACAATTTCATTGTTATTATGTAATTATTATGAAAGTATTAAATATCTTATTTTTGAGATTATAAAAACAAATTTAAAATTAGGTTTGTTAACCTAAATTTCGATGTTGATATTCATTCTATGCCCTAAGAACATTCAAAATAATTATTACATAATCATTTTGTTCGATTTCTAAAACGGGAAAAGGAGGTACAATTTTAGGGATGTTTTGTTTGCTGTGCAATGAAAAGGTTGGTAAAATTTATTGAAGGAAAGGATTGCACTTTTGAAATAGAAAAATAAATAACGTCCAAAGTAAAAAAATACGTTTTAATTTTATAACAACCCAATTACTTCGTCATGTGTCGTATAACGCTACAAAAATAGGAAAAACCCCTGGATTATGTCTTTAGGAATTTCTTACAATAAACATGGTTTTAAATTGTAGAAAATTGCATATTGTTTTTTTAACAGATGCGAAAATGTGAACGATTAAAAAAATCTAAAAATTATTAAAAAAAAAACACCAGGTTTATGATTATAGTATCTCAGATATTCCATGGGTTCTACATAAGTACCTATGCTATTTCTGAAAGGATTAAAGTGGTAAGTACACAGAAAAATAAGAGTTACTTATTTTCGCAAGCAGCAATCAAGGTTTTTTAGGTTAATTGTGGATGTTTTTTCCACAAATCGTCAGTCAGGTTATTAATCTAATTGGTCAAGCTCTCTATACTAAATCTCTATAAAAAAACTAAAAAAAAAACACATTGATGCGTTAAACATATTTTCGCAAGAATGCTAATTATGAATTCTACTATTGACGGTGATCACAAAACTTAGTTTAAGTGCATTCTGGCTGTTTTCTGGAGATTGGAAATAAATCTGTAAGGACAAAAATTAAGGAACTTATATGGAACTTACGTTGCAACACATTGAAAAAAGCACACAGTTTCATAATTTTTTTGTCAGATAAAAAACTTCTTTTTGTACCTAATCTCACAGCAAAACACTTAATTCGTTCTAAAATGTAGCGGAGAGCCACGTAATATTTACCTTAAAATTATGGGAGGTAGGTAGGTACTTAAATTTGATCACCGCCGTACCGTAACTTAATGTTTTGTGTTGTTTTATTTTCATCGTTTCTGAATTCAAAGTGATATTACTTAATAGGTTTCAACTCTCAAAACGCAGGTTAGCTTACAGACGTGGACATTTTCCAATGTCAATATTCTTACATGAAGATCTTAGCGTGTAGAAACTACTTAGGTACCTACCTATCAACATGCTGAGATTAAACTATGCAAATACAAAGGCTTAAGCATGAGTCAATAGGACTTATCGTATTTTATATTCATTTGTCTTTTATCAAAGGTGACGCACGTCGACCGCAGAGCCTTTCATTCGTTTGACTTGAATTAATAATTTATTTCCACACTAACACGCCCACTGCGGCGGCCATTTTGACGTGCGTGTTGCGTCCGCTTCCATGGAAACGTCAAGCCGCCATCTTTAATGGCGGATGTTAGCGGGCGTATTATTTTTAACGAAGTCGGATAATTTGTGTTTTATAGCCCAATTAAGCGAGAAGGCGACTGGCGTCGGTTGCTCTGCTAATGATGAACGTTTATTTTAAAAATCTACGTATGTGGAATAAATTGTTACACCGGTAAAGCGTAACAGACGCGTAAGTATTTCCAACCTTTGTGCATAAAATACCCATGTTAAAATTTATTTCATATATATTACATGTATATATTTATATATATATATATATATATACCCATACGTATACCAATTATCAAAATGGAATAAAAATAATAAAAAAACATATATACACAGTAAAGCAAACGTGTAAAATTGGAGCAGGTATCACCCCAGAACAGACCTTGTCTAGTGGGGTGATAAAATCCACACCACCTATCTATGTTATATGCTTTATATGATATAGTTTAAGATTACTTGTAACTAGTTTTATTTAAATTGTTTTATGCTATTTCATATGTATTGTTATTGGATAAAAATAAAAAAAATACTACAGTTTATACACACATATTGTTAATACGTGATTTATTTATTTAGACATAATTATTTATGTACATATAAATCTAAAACTTCAACATCAATCAAAAATAAAAAAGTAAAAATAATATACTGGTATCTAGTACCTATAGGTATCACCACAACTACTCACTGAAATAGTCAGGGGAACACAGTTTGATAGGTGCTAAAATTTTGATTGCTGCAGGTGTTATACCTATCATTAATAAATTCCTGTCATATCTTACCTATTGGGCACTTCATAAATAGAACCATCTAAACAACTTTGACTAACAAGTAAATGTTTCACAAATTACGCACTAAAAAATTTGAAAATAACTTGAAAGGTACTAATATTGTCACTGAATGATTGATGTAAGAGGTTCCTACTCCTTTTTAAATAATATAAATGCAAAGTACCTAAGACAAATGTGTGGATTCTGAGTGCCACAGGCACAAGCCCCATGTGGTCCATTACGAGTGCTGAAGGAACGAAGCGTTTTGATGTCACAGGATTTACACCCAGTCTGCAATGCACTAAAATTCACGATGACTATAAAGCACCGGGTGTAGTATTCACATGATTCAATGCAAGCCGTCTACTCTAAATTATTCACCACTTCTAAGTTCTTCCGGTACGCCAACTTTGTTATCATGGAATTGCAATCAACCACTTTTCAGATGAAACATGGAGAAATCTTGTTACTAATAAGTACTCTACTACACACATGTCCAATGAAAAGTGTATTGTCGTATGGATATCGACAATTAAAATATATAATACCAGCCTATTTAATAAAATACCTCTTGAAGTTAGACAACTTAAAATGAAATCTTTAATAAAATTCAAATTAAAAGAATTTATGGATAAAAGCTACTAAAAATTATTTTGGTATATTAATTAAATTAACTCGTACATTCTAGTACTGTATTCTCTTTTTAAATCACACGATTTATGTTAATTTGTAAATATTTTTTATTTCATTTTATGCATGTGGAAATAAATTATATTTTAGGTAAGATTATAAAGAAACCGACAGAGAAGACAGTGTCTTAGCTGGATCTATTTATAATGTATTTGTATATATTTGATGAATAAAAGTTGCTTTTGGCAACGTTGAAATTGTAAATTGAAATTGAACTTCGAAATAAGTTTTTTTGTTAAAATACTTATTTAAGCTGAGATAACTGCATCCTAGACATAATAGGTACCTACCCAGTGCCGGATTCATACTTTTCATAAGTGTAGGCCACATCATTGACAATCCAGGACTGATAATACCTACTTCTTAAATGCTCGAAATGCTGTCAAAAGTTCCATATATTGATACTTATCACGGTTTCGAACGTATTAACGATATTGGTATTGAAAAGTGATATTTTTTAACGTAGTACTGAATAGTAGGTAGTAACGTCTTATTGATTCATCTATTTTTTTAATACCTGTAAGATTTTAAGGTGTTCAAGAGACATCGCTATTCGACAGTGTCTGCCTTCGTTTCCAGCACATTGGCTGGCGTAAGCAGAGACCTCCTATTTAGCGCTCGTTTGGATACATTATTTTTGCTCACGTAATTTGTGACCGATCCATTGCCATGGCACGACCTTCTGAGTGTTTGTCTCTGACACTGTTCTCCGGTTATTTTCTGAAGGTTTTGTTGAAAAATGTTTCATGCCAATATCTTTCATTTTTTTATTTAGACTCTTGTTGAGGAACGGTTTGATGTGAAAGCAATTTAAGCTTCTCAAACACATTATATACACATTCATGTGTAAGAAGCTACTAACCCCGTCCTTTGGCCGTCAATCTCTCCGTTACATCTTTCAACTCGAAAGTAAAAATGCAAATGAGTTGAATTTCTGTGCGTAGATTGAAGCTCATGTTTTCACATCGGGGCTGGTCGGATAATATAGATATATAACATTAAAGCCAACACTTTTTTAGTATATACTAATCAATGAAACATTTACAGTTCGATAGAAAACCCAAATATATTTAAATTTCAAAAAGATTGTCGTTGGAGACGTATTATTTATTACTGACCAGTTAAATTTAAATAAACTCATATATGTGCGCAAATAGAAACACGTAAAGGAATGTTCAGTGTATAATATATAATTAAAATATATAATAATACTAGCTGACCCGGCCACGCGTTGCTGTGGCTAAAGTTTTTGTTATATTACATTATAGTAAACAATCTAAGAGGAACAATAAGAGAACATCAGTCACGGAGTCCACTATGCTTTTTCACACAGATGGTATTTGTAAAAAAATATGGTGATCTCCTTATTTGACTTTCTACTACTATAACCCTTTAGTACAATGAAATTATTTACGAACTAAGACGACAATGATGATGTTGGTATACAAATTCACTGGATTGAGATTGATTTGAAGGGGAAGTACGTTGAACACAATTAATTAAAATGTTCTTACACTTGATACTAAGCAGAAATCAATAGGTAAAAAATAAAAATTTATCAGATTTATTATTTCCATTTAATTTTATAACAAATATAAGTATATTACAGTATAATACAGTAAATAACATGTGACGCTTAAACTCATGAATGAGGTAGGCAAGGCAGACAGTCTTAAACTTTTAAACATTAATATCTTTTTTTTTGAATTATAAATACTTTCAATTTCAATTTAATTTAACACCAATCGGTGCACAATGTTTTTGGTTAACCTGTCTTTAGCTAACACAAATAGATTCGACGGTTTCCCAACACGTGAACACGCAACATATAGTTGCCCATGAGAAAAACATGGATTTTCCAAATCTAAACCACAAATGGACATTGTTTGACCTTGAGATTTATTTATAGACATGGCGAAAGCTAAACGAATTGGAAACTGTAGCCTTTTGAAGGGTATGGTAGAATCTGATGGTATCATCGGAATACGTGGCAGCAGGACCACTTTTCCTTTAAACTTCCCAGCCAAAATGGTTGCTTCAAGAATGTTTCCGGTGATCTTTTTGATGACCAAACGCGTACCGTTACATAATTGAGGTGGATTCAAATTACGGAGGAGAATAATAGGGGAACCAATCTTTAATCGAAGATTATGTGGTGGCATTCCAGGGATATCTAATGAATTTAAAAATTCAATCGGAAAATTTACACTTTCATTTTCATCAACAACAGTATCGATTGATTTAAAAGACATCAGATCGCCTGGTAACAACTGTTGTATCTGGAAGTTAATTTCGTCAACATCAACGTTTTTGGCTGCCAAAATCGCCCGTTGACTAAGCCATTCATGATTCAAATAATTATTCTGTATATCCGGGAAAATACTCTGAATCAATTCAGTTTTATCCTGAACAACAGTGCAAAAATTGTCTGGTAGTTTAATGCATTGCGTATTTGGTTGCAGTTTTATTTTACCGTTCCCAATATCTAGTAGTTGTTCGGAAAATATTAGTGCTGATGGATCATTTTGCAATTGTACTCGCATATTTATGGTCAATCGAAGTGTTTCAACACTTCGCCATAAGAATGATTGTTTCAAACATGCATTAATCTCATCCGCGAAAGTAGAGCGAGGTATAACCGGTAAGGTCTGCCGGAAGTCACCAGACAAAAGTAAGATAGCACCACCGAAAAGTTTATTATTGCTGTTTAAATCTTGCATAGTTCTGTTTAATGCTTCAAGTGAATATTTGTGTGCCATTGTGCACTCATCCCAAATTATTATAGAACTCTTCCGCAACACTGCAGCTATTCCACTATTCTTTTTGATGTTACACATTGCATCTGGTTTATTATGAACGTCCAATGGCAGCTTGAATGTTGAATGTGCTGTTCGCCCACCATCCAGTAAAGTAGCCGCAATGCCTGACGATGCTAATGCTAATGCGATGTTTTTGTTGCGACCGTATTTTGGCAAGAATCAACGATATTAAAAATGTCTTTCCGGTTCCACCGGGTGCATCCAAGAAAAAAAAACCGCCTTGTTCAGCAGCAACAGCCAGCATAATCCGATCATAAATAATTTTTTGTTCTGCTGTCAGTAATGGTTCACTGTTCCATGGTCATATTGATTTTCTCGTTGTAAATCGGTATTGACTAAGTCGGTGGCTGGACGATTAGGTGATGGCATACCATAATGATTAAGTGGTAAATTTGAAATAAGAACACATAAATCCTCGATCAAGACCAATGCTTCATTGTACATCTCTGGTGTATAATCTATGTTTTGGCATTGATTTGTTTGTCTAATTCGGTGCAATATGTCTTCTGTCATACAATTTTTATATTTTTCCCACAAAGTTTGTGCTTGCGAGGGATAACATGTCGCCAAAATAATTGCAAACAACTGACGAATGTTATTCGGTGTTGATGTCAACGCAGCATCAGCAAGCGTTAAGTCCCAATGGTTATCGTCTTCTAGCAATTGCAGTTCACGACATGCATCCTGGTATGTATTGAATACTCGACCATTAGCTGTTCGTAAAAATTCAAAAGACGTTGGTCCGGGAACATTCACCAATAACAAACGTAAATAGAAGCACTCACGTTGCTTTGGATGTACCGTGTAAAGTCTTCCCAATGTCTTAGCTTTGAATATGCCTGTAATGGAAGGATGTGGTTTTCCTTGTTTCCGTGGCTCCCATTTTTTACTGGATTTGTTCCATGTGAAATAACGTGGAACATCACCATACACCAATGTCTTCGCGAATTGGCCAAAAACATCAGGTTTTTGACACAATGTAAAAAATTCAGTTAGAGTCGTTTTCGGAGCTTCGAACGCTCTTTGGAGAACATTTTCTTCAGTGAAGTATACACGTTGACCGTTTTCAAGATGTATTGCCAGATGTTGGACAGCAGGATCTCTTTCGTGGATGGGAAAGCTGAGAATATGCCAAATAGCTTCATTGCTGCTAATGTATCTGCCCATTTGGTATCGTGCTATTTCATCATTTTTATTTATGTTTTTTACTTCAAATATGGCCAAATCACTGCCTTTGTTTACATATTTACAAATATACTTAATTGATTTAACAGAACTGCAAAGCTCAACATTGATATGAGCTTTGTAAGTTTTTGAAAGTAGTGGTGGGTATGGTACCACCCACTGATTATCAAACTCAACTTGATTTGGAAAGTTCGGCAGTCGCATTGTAAATGTGTGGCCACCATTCTCAGTACTTCTGCGGCGATACATTGGATAACCATCAATATCCGTGATCGTGTCATTCGTATGCGGCTTTGGGAAGTTTTTTTTACATTTTCCATTTTCCATGCACGGTGAGGTCATGTTGAAAACACCGCATGGCCCATGGATCATGTGTTTGGTGACAATATCAAATAATTCTTGATCAATTAATGGGTCTGGAATTTCGGCTGAAATTATTTGATCGATTTCTTCAGGACGGATTCTATCTTTAAGCCAAACCAAAATGTGGGCATGAGGCAAACCTCGCTTTTGCCACTCTATCGTATACAGCCAACAACGTGTGATACCAAAAATTGTATATTTAACAATAAAATCAATTAAGGATTTCAATTTTTGTTTAAACACACGTGCAGTTAAATCATGACGATGAATGGCTTGTTGTCCTGGCAATAGTAAAGTTTGTATCTCTTCCCAATTCGGATTACATGTGAATGTAATAAATAAATCCGGTCGGCCGTAATGACGTACGTAAGTCATCGCATCTTGTATGTATTCCTGCATGTTCCGTGGACTGCCGATGTAGCTTGAAGGTAAAATGAAAGCATTACCGATGTCATTGGGATTTAAATTTCCATCGATGTTTCCAGCAACAGCATCTCGTAAGTGAATATATTATTCCGATCGTAGTTTTGACGTTTGCCGCTCGCGTTGTTGAGGTTAGATTTTTTCGGTGGCATTTGACTGAAAATAATAATTTTCTTGTTCTTATGATATTCTCTTGAAGACGTTCGTTACACTGTTCTTGAGATTCTTGTGCATGACCTGCTGTCCTGATTCTTTGAGCTGGATTTCTTGATTCAATTTGTTCTGCCAACTGATGGGCTCTTTTAATACGTTTGCGTCGAATAACTGTCACTGTCAAATAATAACAGACATTAGCGCCATCAACCCAGTCGAAAGGTATCGACATCTGTCAGTTTTATGACTGCCAAATAATAACAGACAAATAATTAGCGATAAATTAAAATTGCGACTATAATTTGAGATTTAAACTATCCTATCTCTCAAGTGCACATCGAACTGCACATGGTGTTCAAATTTTATTATAATCGGTTAAGTGGTTCAGCCGTCCATTGAGGACAAACATTGTGACACGAGATTTATATATATTAAGATATAATTATTATAAATTTAAATGTGAAGTCCGTGTTGTTTCATGACTAGCAGCGTATCAATATTTTCGATGAATTAAAAGAATGTCAATGACACCATTTTATGTTTTTTTTTTTTATTTTAATCTACTCAGACTTAAAAAATAACCCACTGTCGCTTCTGGTCATCCAAAACGCTCATCGAATCGGCTAAAAGTGCCGCGAGCACAAATGGAGATGGAAATCAAACGACCCATCATCACCAGTTGGTACCACAGGCGCGAGTGGTCTGTGGGAAGATGCCGTTAACGACCGCTGTAAGACTTTAGATTCTGTTTAAATAATTTACTACCATTAATAGTATAGCAACAGTTGATATTATGTGATAGCTGTAGGATGTATATCTTAATGCCGTAATTAATGAATATGTAGGCTTCCACGAGCATGCAATAACAATGAGAAAAAAAAAAGAATTACTTCTAAGAGATCAATCCATTTTCTCGGATTGACTCAGTCGATCTACCGCTTCTTTCAAATTGATTCAAATTAATCTAAGCCTGGGTTTTATTTTTACCAGTGGATCTAATGTTATGTTAAATAAGTTATAGCTTTATGTACTTAAAAACAAGTTTCCTTTCTCAGGATACGTTACCTCTGAGTGTGCACCTAAATATTGTATTTTATTTAATAACAACAAAATCACGAATCAAACATAATATGGTACAAAAACAATTTACATACTTGATTAATACGTCTTTCAACGGTTTTTTTTTATATTTTTTCCTCCTTTACAATATAAAAAGATTTTTCTTAGTATTTATTATTCATTATAATACCAAACCGTAAAGTTTGAAAGCTGATGATTTCCTTAAATTATCGATAGGCTGTTAAAACGCTAAGTAAATACTTAAAGTGGAACTGTGTTACCATATTACCTCCTATATTACTGAAGGGTGCTGAAGGTATCAAAGTTATTTTAATAATATTGACATTTGACTAATATGGTTTCGCGATTTTTTTTTTTGTATTGGTTATCTTTTGTCGATTTTGAATGTGGATGAAATTTCAGTTTTTTTTTGTTTTGAACACTAATTCGAATTGAATTTCGAGATTATCCAGGTATAGCAATCATTACCATTATCAAAGATCACCTGATATTTGAACTAAAGATTTTTGTGTTTTTTGCCGAATGTGTATTTTTTTATTTTATAATAAAATAAATTACTTGGGTTATAACCCAAGGACCACCTATCTATAAAATATAAATATAGGGGATAATTATAGATAATTTATCGTACCTAACCGTGTTTGGTCGATATTTGATTTTCTAACCAATTCAATAGTTGTCAATTACCTACCCGTTTTTTGTTCTCACGGCTTCTGAAGAGATGAACAGTACGTGGGTTCTTGCTTAGCTCCCCTAGAACGGCGCGATCCGCTGTCATGGATTTTCCCGTAATTGTATTTCTTTTCCCGTCGAGTCGAGTTTGTTTGCCGCCATAAATTAGAAGTTTTACGGCGACGCGGTCGCGGGATCGCTCTCGTCAACAGGCAGTAATCGACGGAAATTTACATAAAAGATCAGAAATACCGCGCTTACCTACATATAAATGATTTAATGCGGATTTCGTTTGAAGCAATGATTTTGTAACGACACTACGCCGGCCAACTGCAGGACGGTCATGGAAACCCAAACAAACCACAGAATAAGAAATATAATTTGTTTTAATAATCAGGCCTAAAGTTGTTACAGAAAATTCTGTCCATAGCGGTCAACGCATGTAAATTATAAGTTTAGATATTTATTATTACATTTTTCAACCTAAATACTTAGTAGAAAACATAGCAAGTAGTACGAAACGGTAGGTATTTTCTAAACGTTCAGAATTATACGGTCCGATTTTGTATAGCCGATATGTGCCTTATCGCAGCGCTGCTCGAGGTATTCCGATTACATGCGAAGCTGCAGTTAGATATTATAATTTAATAGCAAAAGAAATGGTCACAATATTTTGGGAATTTCTGACAATTTATCTGCATTTTAACGGCATATATGGCAAATTATTTATTTAAGTCAGAGACCGAATTGACAGTATTAGAGTATATCTAATGTGGCGATAAACTTTGAGGTTCAGAACGGAATACTATGACGAACCCCTTATCCCCCCCCTCCATCTCCACGCATTTCCTTCTTTCCAATCGTAACGGATGATAAATGCCAACGAAAAAATCGATTGTTGAATTGGAAAAATACTGGTAAAGCATCCCTAGTGCTAAATTGTAAATAAACAATAGGGCTAGGTTGATTGAAATTCTAGCGAAAAATATGATCTATACCATCCCAGAATTGATTTAAATATTTATTGTCATTATAACACAGGGTTTTATTTTACCACGTTTCTTTCTTCATCTGTTTTCCTTAGGTTGAGATTGCTAGCATGACATCCACGCATTTTGACTACCTGTCATTGGTCACTTCGCTAGGGTGAAATAAAATTTATAAAATTGCATCCAGTACAACCCAATAATCAAGTTGCAGTTACCACGCTATTGGCCTCCATTTATGCACTTTAAAAGAGTAATTGCACGATTTCGAAATACATGATATCTGTTAAAAATGTAAATTATTAACTGAAAACAATATTTATGCGAGTTTGCAAAGACTAATAACCGTTGAATTAAAATAGTGCTGAAACATCGCTAAATTAAATCTGAATAATCTGATTGGTCATATATAATAACCAATGGGTTTAAACACAATCAGTTATTTATTTACACTTAATTTAGAATATGTATACTGGTTAAAGAAAAAAAAAACCTAAACTATATAGTTGAGGTCCTTTCCTTTATGATATCTCCACGATCAATCTCACTATTGATAAATGATAGATCAAACACTCATTTATTTCAACGTTATTTTATTGAGATGTATTTTTCGGTATTATTTCAAAATATATGGATTTGTTCACGACAAATTTGATAATTTTTATATTTTAAGTCTTTTGTTGGATATTACTGTCAACAGTAATTGTTGGATATTTGATATTATTGTACATTCATAGATATAATGTTTTTTATTTTAATTTTCAATAGAGTACGCATGTTATTAGCCACGAAAAATATCGTAGCATAAGAAAGGGGTTATTAAAATAGTTATTAAAACAGTGAAAATTATATCTCGCTCTCGACAAAAATTATAATGTATAAGTGTCACTTTTCAACTGTCTACGTTGGAATTGTTGATATAAACATGATTTAGGTCGGTACTCAAGGAAGACTTTACGTAGAATTTTATATTTCTCCGTACGAATAAATGTTAGTTTAATCTTAAAAAAAAACATTATAAAACGATATTCATGAATATAATCGAAGTTAATACCTAATCGGTAGATAAAGGTCTATCATTTCTTACTTTCCCCACTATGATGAGGATGACAAAGTGCGAACATTTGAATTGTCCCAAGCGGCGTATATTTCACTCTCACCCGCCCACCGCCAATAACTATGACGTATGAATGTGTAAACAGCGTTACACATCGATGAGTTGTCACATTGAGTGTAGGCCACTTAAATAGAAATTTAATAAAATTAAAATAATATATTTTCATACAGAAACTAACATTTTCATATTATAAAATATGTGACATATTTTCTAATCGTTTATTACGGAGCGAGGGGCGGTTCGAAATGAAACAATTCGGTTTTTGCTTTTATTTGGTAAAAAAATATTTGGCATAGAATCATTAAAAACTTTATGCGGTAAAAAAAAATTCTGAATAAAATTTAAATAAAGTTTATAAAATCAAATAGCTGAAACTGGGGGTAAAATAATTTGATCCTTGTCTACAGTCTACAGCGACAGATGGCGACAGTTCAAATAGGTAACTTTGAGTTTTTTATATTTTCAATTCTTATTTCAATGTAGATGTCGCAATTTTTATTGCATGTATTTAATACATATAAGTTTGCATGTTCCGAAAAAACCTCCCTTACCTAGTTAGAAAGTACCTATTCATTTGCATAAAAGAGTCCACAGCAGGTCTACTCTTTGGCACACTCGCGGCTCGCTCGTTGGCTGTTTGACGTAATAATAAGGGAGCTACTAAAAAGTCTAAAACGTTACTAGCTGCAGTACCATTACATCAAATAGCCAGCGAGCGAACCGCGAGTGCGAAAGAGACTAGACCAGCATCATTATATCTGTGCCTGTAGGCTGCTTGGTCGATGCCATTAGTAACTATTTTTCTGGAACGCAGGTGGCTAAAAACGGGGAACCTTCTCGAATCAAAGGCGTGTTTTTTTTTACAAACAAACCAAAATATAGAATACTAAAAAGTAAACTCAACATTCATAAGTTGAAACTAATAGAAACCGGATTAAGGAATTACCGTTTCCATCTGGGGAACGGGTTTACTCATAAAAAAATCCTAGAATTTCTCCTGGATAAGGGTAGGTTACGACGATGCTAGTATTTTTTTTTTTTAGTTTTCTAATCGTACAAAAAAAATGCTCTTATTCCTGTGACCGCCATTCGAGACTTCAAAATTAATCAACCTTGTCATCTCAACCCAAAACAAATATCAAAAACTACCTACTTTAAAACAGATATAAGATTTACTCTCGTTAGAAAGGTGGCGCTGTGTGTCAGACACTCGATAGCAACTTCGTCTTTTTTGCGGTTTCGTTACACAACTCTTGAATTCTTGTGTGGGATCCTCATACGCTTGTCTTAATTCAGAGCTAGAGGCAGTCCAAAGAAAGGCTATTAGGTCTTCCGGTGTTTCAGCAGGTTTGAAAGGCCTACAGAATTAATTATTCGCATTTAAATGGGGGATCACTTAGTAAGTGACGTTCTGTGAGTTGGGTAATTTATTTTCATGTTTTTTTTTGTAAGACGGGGTAGGTGCCTCCTCTAGCACCTCATTTCTATTATGAGTAGGTACTATATGTGAAATCTGCTGATTACACAACATACGATTGAGATATACTAAATATATCACGCTATAATATGTACCTACATGATATCCGAATAATGGCAACTCGTTTCGGATCTTGACAAGAACGGCACATCCCAGTCGATTAATAAATCCTTTTGAGTAAGTGGACATTTTGGTACAGCTAATAATTTGGCGAGCATTGCGACGGCTGAGAGGGGCGGTAAATCGGGGGTGCGGGGCCGGGGGGCGTTAGTCGTCGGCGGGGGAGCCAGCCGAAGTTTCCGTCCTCCCGGGGGAGCAATTTCACACATAATTCCAAAACAAAGGCGAGACAATGTCTCGTCCTCCGCCACCACAAGTTTTAGGCCTCCACCGTTGGACAAAGTTCAGCAAAGTCAATTTTAAAAAGATCTTTTGTTAGTACACGATTTTTATCTAGATATATAGATAATTGTATTTATACATATGTTTTATAAAGTTTTAATTTATGTATATGAATATGAATGTATAATGCTCAAATTACTAAAACCATTTAATTGGCACATCAGCTGGTTAGGTTCAAGGATTGAACAATTATATATTTAGCTATTTAAACATTGTTGGCATTGCTAGGGCAACTGTTGCTAGACAAGCAAATAGATAAAATGTATTATTTATTATTAATTAAATTTTAATTAATCATTAAGTTTGAATATTTGTATGCCGTAGGTCAAAATATGAGAGACATTTCTATTAAGTGGCCGAGGTCACATGTCATACTACTTAGTAATAGACGTGCAAAATGGATTTTGAAATACTAATGTGTTGAGTTCAGCCGAAATTATCTCATATCTCTAGTAACCGATAAGTTTATAAGCACTTGTTTTTGATAATTTTTTAAAATTATTAAAATATTTGTATATTAAAAAAAAAAAACAATAACCGTCAAGTCGTCGTCCTATTTTTTAATAGAGTGGTATATTTTGCAAAGTGGTATATTTTTTATGTATCTATGATTTGAAATTCATAGTGAGTGCATATAGTTATGTGGAAGGGATGAAGGATAGCTTCGGGTGTGAAGGGGTAGGGGGCGGATCCCTTGACGCTCAATCTAACGACGCCTACGGGACGCATCGCAAATGAGATAGAAAAGGACGATGCTATTTTCTAGATAATTATATATCTTTCAGATTTTTACTGCGCTGGCTGCATTTTCATATGATAAAAATTCAAACTGCACCATGTAAACATTCTTAGTGCATTAATTGCACTTAAAAGTCCTAACTAATTAGTAGACTGGTATTTCATCCATCTTCATAATAATTTATTTTTTCCAGTGTTATTATATCATCTATAATTGTTGTGTCGTCTTATGGTGAAATTATAAATAAATAAATACATATTTTTTATGATATTGTCTTAATAACAATAAATAGTTTCATAAATTAAATAATCACCTCATTAAAATGAATTAAATAGATTTGACCAGATGAAAAAAAGGTTAAAATTTCAAATTTTTAAAGCGTTTCGCCACCCGCTGGGCCTAACTGTTAAACTAAAGCTTGGGGTTAAAAATCTAGCTCCTATAGGGTATTAACTTATTGCTTAAATTGACAATAGCCAATCATTACTAATTTTTTGGTCGTGGTCGAGCAAATGTCTTGTGCTATAAACTCGACCTACTTATTATATTTTACTTTAAACCATTTATGCTGATAAAACAATATTACTCATTAAGTGAAGTGTTTATTGTTTCAGTCTACCCGACATAGCAACATTGTTGCTATTTGATACTCGTAGATAGCAAGTAGCTACGAGTATATGTACGCTGCAGTTTAATAAGATTTATTAGTTTGTGTGGATAGACGGCTACAAAGAAAAATGACGACATTTTTATTTACTTAGGTAAAATTTATCCACAGATCTTTATGAAGTTCTTTTTAGGTGTGTCTTGTTTATAAGCAAATGCAATGACTAAATCTGCCCTTGAGTTTAGACGAGCAGGTTAAGATTATTAGATTAAGATTAAGAGGGCGTAAAATAATTATTACATAGGTTCAAACTTACCTACTACCTAGGTCATAGCAGTTATGAAAATACGTATTATTTGATATTAGCAGATATTACTATTATCATAGCTATACCTAAAAACAATCTTCTATCCCATATCTCACCTTCTTAGGGGGGTTTATTTTTTTAAAGTAGTTTTTAAATGGTTTACCTTATAATGCTAGATACTTTTTGGAAGATACTCCTCCCCCTGCCAATCGCTTCCTGAACCACGTTTTTTTGGTAGAATACCTACCAAACTTTTCGTAATCATTTGTTTATTTCTTCAGTTCAAAATGATTATCATCCCCCCTCTCCTCTCTCAATAGAGATTTCGTTCCGCGCCTAAGCACATCTTAGTATTTATATTGATTCTGTATTGAGAGGTGCGCGGTTATACCTTGTATCGTTCGTTTATTGATGTTTCGTCTCGTGTCATAGGAATGGACATCACAGAATTAAGGGAAGTAACAAGTTGTACATGTCAAAATTAGTAACTTTCAGTATAAATTATTTAGATCGTAAGTATCCCGTGTTTTTTTAAATGAGATCGACACGCGGCCAGGGTTTTTCGAGTGAACATTTAAGAAATATACTATAAAAGGTACGGGTGATACGAGTTGAGTAAGTCAACATTGATATCATTAAAATAGAAAATAAAATTACTATCAAAGTGCAGTATCTTGTCGCTTCCATATCTAATTTTATTATGTTCGTCCGTTTCGCGGTGTCCATAATCTTAATCTTCCCTAATGGGGCTGTTTCACTAGTCACTAATAATAATAATAGTCTCTAATTGCTGCTGTAAAACTATATCTTTTTATTAATATTACAACAATAAAATAGTTAAATCCGCGGGGCCTTGCTATATAGTAGCTAATTGACAGTCTATCCGGACAATAGAAGCCTGAAAAGTGAGCTAAAAAATACTGAAAGAATACGTCGTTAACCCGTATAAATTTTAAAAATAGAAAATAAACAAAAAAAACTATGTATGCTAAAAAACCATTCCTTACCAAAATAACCAAAGTGCAAAAAGTGACCCATGGTATCAGGTTAATTGACGGCAACGAAAAAGAGGACAAGCACACCTATGGTGATGCTAGCAGTACTAGGAGATTGCTAAAAATCTGGGCTAGAAACTAAAGTATTGGCATGAATTGCCCCGACAAAAGTAAGCCAAAGAACTCATATAATAGGATTCTCGAAGACTCTTCGAGCTACTAAAATTAAGCCGATAACACAAGGCACTGCAAACTAAACAAACACCTGCGAGTATTTAGTATATTAGCCAATGACAAGTGCAGGTTCTGTCAAGCCTAGGTACTTATACAATTACAATTTTAAAAAATCGTTTTTTAAATTTAATTATTGCTAAAAATAAAAAGCTTTCATGCAAGGCGAATACTCTAATTTGTTTACCCACTCAAATTTAAAATGACTGTGAATGAGGGCCTCTAATTTACAAAATATACAAACAAACTACCGTACTATTACTAGGGTAAGAGATACAAACTATCGAACATGGCATAACATAAATGTTTATAACATTTTTATCAAAAGGAATATATAAATTAAAATTGAGCTTACAATTACAAATTAAATAACTATGTAACTCTTTGCGTTGCCTGCGTTAACAAAATAAACGAACCCGCTGAACAAACGAACGAAGGATGCAGGATGGATAGATTAACTTGATTTGGTAGGTATATACCATTTGTTAGTTTTGCTAATTATGGTTTACTTTTACGTTAATATAATATGCATATGTATTTATTTCTACAAGCATAGACTCATTTTCGCACAATAAAGAGTTTGTCACCACTTTAAAAATAATTTCTTTTAATATGGGTATTTTTTTTAAATGGTCGGCTAACCTAAAAACATTTACTTATGTCATTATTGATAAAATAAATAGTAACAGTTGCATATCGATATTAAAACGTATTTGATTTTTAGAAAATAAATTTAAGCAATTAAAATTTGCTTAAAAAGATTTTCTGAAAATTAAATACAAACATAATATCGATTTTTGTCAAATTAAGTATGTCACCAAAAATAAATAAATAGATCTACAGAATTTTTAATTCGTATCATAAGAACATATTTATCTATTTATTTATTTTTAATGACATACTTAATTTAACAAAAAATAGAAATGTAGTAGACCAGATTATATATAGTTACAAATTTATAACCTATTAAAATTTCACAGGGAGCGATTAGCTCTGCTACATTTTATGCCCTAACTTCTATAAATAGGAAAGGAAAATAGGAACTTCCAATAAGTTGGAAATATTTCACAATTAATAATTTATCTGTATTTTACACACCTGGTTTCCAGCAGATAAGCCTTGGGCTTAGCTGGTACATAAAATAAAATAATTGTAAATTTAATGAATAAACTAAAACTAAAACTATGCTAGACTATGTCTGTACTAAGGAAGACAGTGTTTTATTGTGCTACAACTAGGAATGTTAAACCGTCAATGCGCCTATCGAGAAATAAGAAAAGATTGTCTATTTGTGTAATAAAAACAAGATTAAGAAGCAAGATCTCAGTTAGTTACATAACAAATATAAATATAATAACAAATATAGGTGCCTATTTCTATCACGATAATGATAGTCATTTGCGCTTAAAAACACAATATCATGGCAGCGTTTAAAAAGAATACCCAGAGTTTATTATGTGCTAACATTTATAAGTGTAATCCCATTTTGTTTAGTCGTAATATTCATAAACAGTTTTTTATTATTATACAACGTTTTATTGTAGCATATTTTCATGTAGATTTATGAACTATCTGCGACAGATTTACGAATAATAAAAACAGGCCTTATCTTATATACTCTTCTCGCGTAAGTTATACCTAACTACTTTCAGTGCTTTATATTAAATATTTATACCATACATCACAATATTAAAAGATCGCTAGCTGACCTTTTAAAAAAAATATGAAGGATTAAAAAAAATAAATAAAATCAACTAAATTTAGATCTGCCGATCTTTAAGTATATTGGATATTAGCAGGTTTAAATTCAGCTAGGTTTTCTCAGGTCTTATACGAGTATATAGGTTTTAATGAGCAACATCGCTTGCGAATTGAAAATTATCTCTGTTTATAAATCAATTATCTTGTTCTTTGAAATAATCACCTTAAATAAATAAGAAGTAGGTTCTAAAACACCACCATAACAAACATGGTCCAAATGGTTTCACAAACCTTTAGATACCTATCATTATTTTTTCAGATTACCTACGCTTTTATTTATGGTTTAACTCCACCACGGTAACGACACTTGCATATAGCATTTAAGACGCATCTTATGTCCAAAAATGAATCAACTGAGACATCGTAACACACTTCTTGATCATGCTAATGTCGACCTTAAATCCTTAGCCGTAAAAGTGTTGATCGATAGTAGCCGCGGCGTGCGGGCTTACGTCTTCGAGCACCCACCCAATGAGAGAAAAACCTTCGTAAAATACTTTGATTCTTAAAATAAATGAAGGTGAATTGAAAGGCAAATATATTTTTGTTTAATTCTATCAAACAAACAAAGTTATCGCTCCGAATGTTAGGATAATTTTTTAATACGTGTTTCGGCTAGAGTTTCGGTTTTGTTACGGCCGATAAATAAAAATAACTGTTTTTTTATCACAATTAGTTTAGTATTAGTTTCCTTAATTTCCTTCAACATATTCACCTAACCTAAATCTTGAATAAACCTGACTCAAAACTTAAAAGTAAAAATTAAAAATTTAGTGTCGGCCGAAACTGGAATATAAATTGAAGTCGCGGTTTCGGTTTAAAAATTGTGTTCCCCGAATTTGCCTGGTCAGGCAGTGTTGTAATGGACATGGGAGAAGGAAAACAGCCTGCAAATCTGGATAACGTCACCATACTCGGTATGCTTAAGCCGTTACAAGATGTTGGCATAATTTGCAAGTTCTCTTCCAATCGATGGCTAATTGAGAGATCGAAGGCGACCAGATGTCGTGATAGTGGCCGCCGCCCGCCCGACTTCGCTACGGTCGGCAAGGCTTTTATTGGAGGCTGCGAGGGTCCAGCGAGCGAGCTCTCGTCGTCTGCGACTCTGAATACTTTTGTCAGATAATATTTACAATCGGAAATGTCTTATTTTCGGTGCTTAGGGGCTTTTCAATGGTTCTAAAACTTTGCAAGGAAAACATATAAGTTAAATACAAAACACAAAATTGATATAAATAATTTCTAAGTTGAAAATACTTTTATTTTATTTGAAAAACTTTACTGATAAATTTACCTTCTTCAGAATCGATTTAAATTTTAAGCGACCTATTCTTGTAATACTTATAAATACAGTACCAAGTTAAAATTATATAAGGAATTTATTGAAAATTACGAGTATTTAACACATCTATCTATGGTTCTTCTAAACAGAATATAAAAATAATACGTTAACAGGTAAAATAAATAAAAAAAAATGAATGTTGACATTACACGTTAAAAATCAAACATCACCTGATCCACCTTTTCTTAGAAAATGTTTTTTCCTTCTTTAAAAAAGTATTTTTTATTTTTTTTATAATAACACATTTAATTTAGGTAGATATTATAATATAATAATAATAATAATAACAGTGAACAATGGTATGTAATATTATATTATTATATTATAATCAGACGTTGAAATTACTTATTGCTATAAAAGACAAAACAATATAAATATTATATTTGAATGTTACACGTTTTTCAATATGTAACATCCTCATTAGCCTGATTATATAGATAAAATTGGATTTAGGTACTAAGTAAATAAAATGTATGCGAAGAGTTAACGAAAATGTTACTTTTTTAACCGACTTCAATATTTTGATTTAAACTTTATTTGTTTTCAAGTTAATTATTTAAAATATTACGTACAAAAATACAAAACTGCTTAATGCAAGAAGTAATGAATTAATATAAAATACAAATCAAGTTACTATTCATCTTTAAGTTATAACTTTACATTCGCGTACAGCTAGAGGCACATTTAATATGTATTCACTCCGTTCCATAATAGTAAAGTAATAACTTCTGATATAACCGGCGCGTGTTGTGCGTACTGTCATTAGCCCATACAAAACTTATTCTAACCGAATACAATATTAATGTCAATTAGGTAGCAGATATTATATATGTTTGTGCACTAAACAAATACAATTTGGCATTAGATTCAGTGTAAGTTAAAAATATAATTTGCTATAGAAAAGAGGTAATTTGATTAAAATCACTTGACCAGGAATAATGCTTGCATAGCAGTGATAACTGCTTGATGCACATATTAATTTAATTTGGAAGTGCCTTCTCTGTAATGATAATATTTCTGCGGCAGGCAGTTAAGCCTAGATTATAAATAAATTTTATTTGTATATTTCATTCTTCTTTATGTATGCTATTTCGATTAAATCGCATTTGCCACCAAGATTAACTACCATAAATATATTTAATAAAAACGACATACTCCTAGATTTTACAATATACAGAATTAAAGTTTAGGAATGTGTGTAGAAATATTTTAGTGTCCTGTGGTACCTAATGCTGTTTGGGGATAATTTTCAAAATTCCCGTCATAAAGTGTAACCTTCGCAGTGTCCCAAATAACATTAAAGGCATTTTGTAATGGAACGGAGGAACCTTTTAAATGCATTTTGGTCTTGTCGCGGTCTTCGTGTTTTGACTCGGGGTCTGGAAGATCTGAAGGCGACCCACCAATAAAACGCCTACCGACGCAACGGCGCACGGTGGTACGTTTCGGTGGAAACAAACCAAAATATCAAAACGTCACGTACCTATACCAAATCTGTTCCGTCATTTCTGTGCCAACAGCCAGATAACCATGATCAATGATTTTTTCCTCATATACTATACTTACGAGTAAAACGACTTAAAGTTGTTGAATATTGTTTGGTCGTTAATTCGGGATTAAAAAGCATTTATTATTTTTTTAAGTTTTAGTGAATATTTAACTATTCATTTACTATTTTTGCTTTAATTTTTATATTTCTTTCTTTCTAAACTATAAAAAGAAAATCAAAACTGTTTATTTAAAATGACTACTGTTCTTTCGGGAGGTAAATTATTGGGGGCACAAGTAAATGTATTAAACTATTGAATATCTTCGGTCTCTTCGTACAAACTGGACCCAGTGTGCGCCGCGGTCGACAGGCCAGCAAAAAGCGCAAAGCGCTCTGTCCGATTTGAGGCTAGGCAGGCGGACGCGCTTTGTCCTGCAATAAAGTGCCTTTCAGCGCTTCTCTTCCAATAATTAGGTAAATGTTCACTGAAAGTCGCCATTTATTGTGATTATTGGCGGCAGTTCAAAATATTTTTTGGCGGCAGATCAAACATTCAGACGAATAATGAAAGCAGCTTCTCACAGTAGTAGTAGTGTTCCGTAGATTTACCTAAACAGGTCTTCTACTATACTCACATGCTTACTTCGGCACAATTTTGACATAACTATACCTACTTCTAATATTATATCAATATTGTAAAAAAAAAACAATTGCTGCATCACACCTGAGAACGGCGCGACCGATTTGGTTATTTATTTTCTCTTATTTAAATTCGTTTAATATATAGGTATTAATATTATTTTTTTTTAATATCTTTTTTTAATGTTTATTAGTCAGCGGGGCCATATTTTAGGAATGGATAAGTACATCAATTTATATTATCACCACGTCATTATATGTATTACTTTTCAAGATCATCATTCTATACACAAAAAAACAACTCTTTTGCATTTGTACTTTGCGAGTTGAAAGTTGCAACGGCCGGATAGACGGAGAGCCAAAGACAAGGATATTGGCTTCTTATACATGAATTTACAAAAGTTAAAAACCAGGACTTTAGTAAACTAATCACATTAACGTTAATTATCTTAATTATTGCTTGTCTTTTAAAATATTTGTCTTACGCTTCCTTACTGTCTTGTTTCAACAATATTTTATTGAAATTTCATTCATTACTAAATTAAATTACATTTTTCTTCTCTAATTTAAAGCAATGTTTTTCCTTTAGATATATTTTTCATGCAAAAAATCGCAAATCTACGCAAATTTTACTATTTCATCTGGAAACAGCCATCGATATATAGAAACACCCCATATAGATATTAGGATAAAATTAAACTAATTATTACAAAAAATTCATCCTTCAAATTCGAGTTTAAAGTTGGATCTTTATGAAACCGATATTTCTAACTTTATCTTTATGTCAAATAACAGTTTTCTATTTAATTTTAATTGTACCATAGTAATTTATTTATAATGATCTTGTAAAGTTCCTTAGATAGTTGTTTCATTTTTGTGAGTGGTAAGTAAATGTTTAATATATGCATTTTAAAGTTAAAAATACATCATTATAACTTTCTGCAATCGCAAGATTAATCAACATCGTTTAAAGTTTAATTAAGTTTTAATTAATTTCGTGTAAGACAATACAAAAAAAAAAAACGAAATATTGTTTTAAAAGTTATTCTTAAATATTTATTATTGCTTGTTTTTATCAAAGTATATGATATATCAGATGTTTATATCAGATAGAGGTAAGCTACTCGTATGTAGAATGAGGGTTGAGATGAAGTTAAAATTTTGCGTTTTTTTTTTTGTTCTATAATAACTATGTTCATCCTCGTTATCTACAATATTTTTAAGTGAAATAATAATGAGATATTTTAATAAACGTGTTATTCGTGGGAAATTCTATCCGATTTTATATATATTATTAAATTGTATTTTAATTTCCACGTTCACACTTTTATAGTTGTTGATAATTATTAATATTACACCTACTCAGTTTCTGGATAGTATTTTTTTTTTTTTTTAATTTGAGATATTTGTTTTTTATGGCGGTTTATAATGTTTTCATTTATTTAGTATGTAGGTAAACTCGTTCGTTTTTCTAAATTTTTTGAATAAACAGAGTCGTTATATTGGTTTTTAATATTGTTCTAATGTAGTTAAATTTTAGATTAAATTAGTTTTGTCTTGGATTAAACAATACGTACAGGTCCTAATTTATCGGATTCTGCTAAATATATATAAAATCTATATTTTCATTTCTAGACTCCTTAAATGTCATCTTCCAATAAATCATAGCTGGTGATTTTTTAGTCATAATTATGTAATATATACATACAAATATATTTTTTTATGGTTAGCTATTAAAATAAGCTTTGTTTTTTATTAAATTATGCTTTAAAATATTCTACGTATTGATGCAATGAACCCTGGTTAAGACGTTTATAGGTTTCATAAACGATACGATTAGGAATATCACTTACCAAATCCAATTTATAAAAAAATATGTGTGTTTATGCTTCATAAATTTTACGATCGCAAATGGCAGCCCAATATAAGTAATAAACATTTATTCGTCGTCATTTTGCCGACTCTTCGATAATGGTCTTTCGCTGTTTTGTTTTTACAAAGAAATATGAACGATTTGCAGGTCGGACATTGCGCGCTGACGGTTCTTAGCGATAAAACCTTAATGCTTTTAATAATAACAATTAGTATTATTGCTCTTTCGCTTTGCAGATAAAACCGTAATCTGCTTTCATACGATTTCAAAGAATTTCTACTGACGGTTTTTTATTAGGTACAGAATGTTTCTAATGCATAAACTAAACATTGTTGAAACTGTATGTATGGTAAAAAGGGCGTGTTGACAATAACTATTGTTATACCCAATTAAAGGAAAAACATTTCAAACATCCTACTTTAAGTAGAGAAACAAGGAAAATAATAAATTAATAGTAAAAATATTTTTATAAAAACAGCTTTTATTTAAGTGCGTAAGATTAACTTTACTTTTTATTTTTAGAGAGCTGCAACATAACCATAATATTCACTATTTAAATAAAATAATAGTAAAAAAACATTTTTAAAACAAAGGTTTGAATGGGTATACAAAATTTCGTGTCTATGCTGTTGATCGTTGAGGAGTGACTTCATCTGGAGTCAATCCTCAGTGTAGAATCAGGTCATGCCGTAGTCAATCCTCAGTGTAGAATCCTCAGTGTAGAATGCGGTCATGGTTACCGTAAAAATGCATTGCCATCCTTAACCAACATGTCAAATTCAACTCAGTAGGATAAGATAACGTATTTCTAATTCACTTTGCAAGATTTGACCTAAACCAACATACTTACAAACATTACAAGCTAAATAAAAGTTTGTAAAATAGACAAAATGTAGAATAGAGAAAACTTCAAGTAGATAAAGGTATCATGATACAATTTATCAATTCAAAGATATTTTAATTTCAAAATATTTTAGTGTAACTTTTAGCGATAAATGTAATAATGTATTTTTTTTTTTTTTTGAAACTATTAATATACATTCCCACCTTAATAATTATTTAAATATATTATATTTAATAAGTTATTGGCCATTTTTTGTACCACTTTTATCCATCAAGCATTTTATTAATATAACGGAAAAATAAAATAATCAAAGTACATTATCATTAAAAAAAGTTAAAAGTTAGGATAATATTTCACTATTGTATTATGTTCACCATGTTAATTTTGTAAATAAGGCATATAAAAAAATATGTTTATTATTATATTGCCAACTTTTTATTATATTTCTGGACTATTTTAAGGTATCATACATTTTTTTTATTTTGGCACGTCAATTTAATAGTGCTTTTCCTTATGCAACCCTATCAAACCCTTATTTTATAAAAATTGAAATACACATCTAGCTCTTCGGGTATAAAAGGCTATAGATTTTTTTTTGTCAACAGATGAGTTTATTTTTTTGCGCTTCTTTGTTGAACGTGTAATAATTTTTATGACTTAGCGCGTCTTTTATTTTCCGCGTGACTGGTTTTAAAATAATTCTATTTAAATAATATGGCATTTTTCTTATTAGTGCATAAGGTTATAAACGATAAGAAGTCCGTTAATAACGGACCAGATTATATTATATATACGAGTAGGTAAAACTTAACACCCATATTAATTACAGTTACTGTAATTTAATGTTTTTTTGAGTTTAATGTTTTTTTTAATGTTAATTTAAAAGTTTTAACATGGCATTTCACTCAAATGCACTAGTATATTAAAGCCAAAATTAATTTAAACTCACCATCAAATAACGAAGATTCAATATTTTCTTCAGAAGATAAATGTGCCATCTTCTTAATGCACTGAAATTGTTCGGAATTCGGATTGTTTGTAATTAAATCTATTTCATTGCTCTCACAATCATCTTCACCGCTTACCACAGTTTCTTCAGACACCACATTGCATTCATTGGTGGAGAGATACAGAATACATACGTTCAAAATATGGTAAACCATAACCTCAAAACTGAGGCATCTGACAGCTTGATTTCACGAGATTATCGTAAAAGCAACGGAAGAAATTGTTATGTGTGCAAATAAAAGTGATATAGTCCCTTTATCTACAAATATAATATAAATCTTTATGTACATGACACCTTTATATTCTTAAAATATCTGAAATTAATACATAATATAACGCGAGTAAAAGTTTAAAGTTCGTAAGTAGCAATGTTACATGACACTTTTATCCATGGAAAAAAAACATTTTTTCGAAAATATTACATTACACTTTTATCCATTTAGGTACCCCTTAATTTTTTTATTTTTTTATTGAGAAAACATGTTGGCCGATGAGTACAAGTCTATAACCTTCGTAACTAGGTAAGAGTTACCTGTTCTAAGGAAGGTTATATATGAAGTATTACAGTGAGCATACAAGAGACCAGCGTAAAACCCTGTGAAAATATAAAAATTAACTAAGGCACAAATATACACACTGATATACACACCCACACACAATTAATTATAATGTTGCATTAAACATTTTTTTAGATGTTGCTCAAATAGATGAGTTTGTATTATTTTTAACTGGCCAATAATAAATCAAACGTTCCAACGCCGTGCAGTATGTTTTTGAAAATCAAATATGATATTTGCGCTTCCTATCGAACTGTCAATGCTTCAATTATTAGTACTAAAAATGAAACCCTTTCGGACTTGTACTTTTTACGGACAGACAGGCGGAAAGACGGCCAAAGGACGGGAAAAGTAGCTTATTATACATAAATTTATAGAAACTAAAAGGGAGACTTGGTTTTGCATGTTCATGTACTACTCCGTCGGGCCCTGGATATGTGGAGTGACTTTAGCGCCTGCTATGAACCTCAGGTCTCTACAAAGTTGGACCTCGACGACTCGTGCTTACGGCACTCGGGATGAGCTCTTCTTTGAGACCTTCTGTGCTATATTATTTTGATTTATCTCTAATGGGTTAGTGAGCGTAAGCCATGTAAGCGCTTTAAAAGCGCCTTTTTATGATTTTATTACGAAACATCGAGATTTCTCTATTTTTTTAAATTTAATAGGAATAAATTATACAAAAACTATTCAGAAGAAATTATCTATATAATGGTAAGAACCGTATCCACTTTGTATAGGGTGATGATTTTAGAGGCGTGGTTTTCAAGAAGAGATAAAACGCATATAATTTGATGTTATGGCTAAGAATTTAGTTTTATTATAAAGATAAGGGTTTGCCATTATGTTTTAAAAATGATTTCGGGTAAGTGGCCGCCGCGGCTGACTCGAACAAATTCCAGCCGAGAGGCCCAATTTTCAACCACTTTTTGCAGCAAGTTGGGCCGTATGTCAGCAATAACGCGCCGAATATTCTCTTCCAAGGCGTTAATCGTGTCCGGCTTATCTGCGTAGACAAGCGACTTCACATAACCCCACAAAAAATAGTCCAGCGGTGTTAAATCGCACGATCTTGGAGGCCACGCCACAGGCCCACGACGCGATTTTTACTTTATTTTAGAGTGATTTAAAAAAAAAATTTTTTTTCTAAATTTGCACTATTTGCAAACGTTGTTCAGGAGTAAGTCTATTCATTATGAAATGGCAAAACAAACTGAGCATAAATCAAGTGACAGCTGTCAAAAACACCAACTACGAAAAAAGTAGTGCCAGATTGAAAACCACGCCTCTAAAAAAAACACCCATAACTTAGAAGAATTAAGCGAACTAACAGTCAAACGCGGATAGCGACTTTGCTTTATACAATTTATTAATGATAATGATTCAATAAATTAAATTTCCATCATTATTTGTGTATAATATACCTAAACATGGATACATATTATCAATATCAATATCATCAATATTCAGACGCTGGGATATTTCTCGCAATTGGGTAACATGTTTCCAAAATTTTTAGCTGATTAATGTTTGATTTTCGATATTTTATTTATTTAATTAAATTTAAAAGAAATCTACAGATTAACATAGTAATTTATATTAATATACGAAAAGATAAAAAAATATTTAGGCTACATAAATCTAAACACAATTATTAAACATAATCAAAATAAAATATTTAACCACGAAACTAAAAAAAAAGTCTAAAACAAAAACTTTTAAATAAATATCATTTACATTTCTCAGAGTTATTTATAAGATCTACATTTTTTTTAAATTGAAATTTATTGAGTTTTAGGCAATTAATTAATTCATTAAACAAGAGGGAGATTTGAGGAATATTAAGAGGAATTTTAATCTATCTATTCGATTTGCACTAAAAAGAGCAAAACGAATAAATATACAGGGCGTCCCGAGAGCATTCCTGAAGACTTAAGGGTGTTTATGTTCCCTATTACGTGTAAGAAATTATACAAAAAATGCGAAAATGATTCATCTCCAAAAATTTTCTCGACACGCGATCGATATTTGCAGCCTTGACTGGAGCGCTATCAATGACCCGGTGTCGCGAGCTTTCAATCAGCTGGCGAGCGGGTTTTAAATCAACGGTTTAATATTATCGCGTAAAATTTACAACTTTTTCTCGTTATGTAAGTAAGTTAGTTGGTATGTACCTAAATACTGCATAAATAATTTAAAAACAAAGTGGCAATATATTTTTTTGCGCTAACCACCGCGTGGGATAGTTTTCAGAAAACGATTTCTATTCTAATATTCTTAGCAGTGGAAAGTTTACGGCGCACAATCGTCGGCTCGTCAGACGGGAACGGATTTTAAGAATCGGGAAAAAAACCACGTTCTATGGGATTGCATCTAATCATATTATATTCTAAATAAAAAAAAAGATTTATTTATTTACAATAGAAGGAATCAACCCAGTCATCAAATACAAATTGTATGAAAATATATATATTACTGAAATTTTGGAATTAATTACGAATCATATGTGCTATTGCTAATAAAAATTAAAAATATTGTAAAGGCTCTGTAGAAATAATAAAAAATGATTTGAAAGGTGACCTTTTTATAATACAAAATTAATATGCTGAGACAGAATGAAACGTTAAAAAAACATATAATATCAACGTTAGTATGCTGACATATTTCATTATTTATTAACGACATCAGTTTCTACATGCACACATCCAGGTTTACACACACACCCCTACACTCTTTATACTCAGTAACATTTTTTTTACAAAGAATTGCACATACAATCATTTTGGGTCCTAATCAACTAAATGTGCTTGTGCCAGAGTCAGGCAAGATGGTGGCAATGAAGCGTTTAAAATGGTATGACAATTATGTGCGTATTCGAACCCACGACTGCCGGGTCCATAGTTAAACACCCTAACCACTAGACCACCACTATCTTATACTAGCACACTTTATATAAAATAGTATATTATTTTTGTCATTACTTGTTTATTGTTACTACCTTTCTATAAGTAGGTTAATTGAGTATGCCTACGAACACCTTACTTGGCTCTATGACTGGGCGATAATTAATGAAAAAATGCAATGTTACAATTATTAATTAATCGTCGTTAAATAATTCATAATTAATCAATGGAATAAAGACAATATTTTTAAATTTATACGTGTATATAGGTACGTGTTATATCGTATAAAGTTAATAATAATCTTTATTAGAAAAAATGCCAGTAAGATTTACAAATTGACATTTATGTGTCACTGTAAATTTATATTAATTCACCTAAAAATAATAGTAATAAATCATTTATTTTAAAGATCATATATTTTTTAAAAATACACATTACATACCTAGCTTCATATACGTGTAGTTAATGCGTCAATTAATCATTTTAATTTTATATATAGCCTATGTAAAATATGTATTACAATTAAATAACATATTATGCATACATACAATAAAAACATATAACTACAACTGAAATGATTTATAAATTATCACAAGTATGAAGGATACTTTATTACATCTGTACAAACAATACATTGACAATATCGTAGATATACAATATAAAGGGTATTTGTAAAATAAGTTACCTACCTTTATTATCTACAATGCAAAATTGAGTTAACAACACAATCACCACATACACATAAAACAATAACATACAGAGGGTTTTGATCTACAATTGTATCAGCTCTTCGGGCATTTGCTTTAAATATCACGAATTTTTCAAGTCAATCAGTGAACGCATTTTTTATTTCCAATCTATTTACATTGACATGCTTTAGTATCGCTGATGACCCCCCCAAAGCACCACCACTTCTTGACTCTTGTGATTCACGGCTGTCATAAAATATGCACACATGCCGACTTTTATAGCGGTTAAGATATGGCCTTTTATTTACTCTTATAATACATTGTATTTTATCCTGTGATTTATAAGCAAAGGCGTAAAGCTACAAATAGTAAACTAGATATATTATATTACCTACATAACTAGCTTGATATTTTTTGTTGTCTGTTTTATAACTAGGAATGTAGCAGGTAATTATTCAATTTTCTTTCGAAACAAACATCAATATATTTTATTCACCGCCAGCAAGAATAGTTAACCTATCCTTTCTGCATACAACAAACATCTTTAATAAAGCGAATTTCGTCATACCAATTTACTATTTATTGTATGTTAGTAAAATGATTTTGAAGGAAAGTATTATTACTACACTTGGTCACTTTTTCCAAACAATGGATCGAATTTACCTTTTTTAAAATAACGTATTATAGTTTATGCAACTCTTAAAATATTATAATAAATAACCGCTGTATTTTATATAAAAATAATTGCTATAACCTAGGTTATATACAATTATTTTGGGCCTTACTCAACTAGGCCAATTGTGCCTGTCAGGGAAGATGGTGGTAATGAAGCGTTAAAAATGGTATGACTATATGCGGATTCGAACCCGTGACCTATAGGTCAATAGTCACTAGACTACTACGATAACAAGACCTATAATATGAGTTTTAAGGCTTATATTTTAAAGAGCTCATTGATAAAAGGGCTCTAGCGCTACGCAAATTTAAATCTTTATCGCTATTTTAGTTTAGATACATTAAAACAATACATGTATGTAGGTTAATTAAATATTTAAATGGGTAGGAACATATTATTATGTATGTAAAAATTAAAGCAGCCAAAAATATTTTATATCTACCTATACCTCGTATATATATGTCAACTACGCAGAGGGATTTTTTGAAAAAAAACGATACCGTACATGTAATTGTACAGAGACACACATTTTGAGATTGTAATGTTAGTCAGTGAATTATTATTATTAATTAGTGTATTAGTTTCTATGTTATTCAATAGTATCTACATATTTGAGTTGTATTTTTGTTTTGTGATTTTTACAACCTTGAAAATGTTAATATTTACACGAAAAATAAGGTTGACTTTAGAAAGAAAACGCGGCAAGGTAGAATTGTAAGCCAACAGCCTCCGATTTATTGGTCGCTCGACGCGCCTGCGCGCATCGTAAAACGAGAGAAGGGTTTAAATGCACATCAAAAAAAAAAAAAAGAGTATCAAACATCTCTTGCCTTAGGTAGGCTATGAGTTATTACCCGCCGCCTGACCACTCAGACCTCGACCTTTATGTGCCTTTTAGTCCGAGGCGTCACTCGGACGAAAATGGCGTCTATGAGCTGATAATTTTCATATGAAGACATAATCGAAGGATGCTGCAAATCATATGAGTCAAAGCTGTATTTCAATGATACACGATTACACTGTGAGTGTAGGTATTACAAACAAATTGTTAGGAGGTACACTCGTACGAGAATGAAACGTGTAGCTTTCTCTCTCTCTCCGTGTCCATTCTTCATTAAAAGTCCTCAATAAATCAACAAGAGTTCGGCGCAAACCATCACAAAGGCACCTTACAACCTTCCCACGAAGCGACGTCATATTTTCATTTTGCGGGTCATCTGATATCAAAGCGATAATCATTTATGGCTCTCCATCCATATCTCATTTACTTCAAAGGCTTGAAGCCGACGCTTCATATTAAGATTATCTCGGGAATAAATAAAACGACACGCGACATTATTTCTTCTTTAATCTCGCATTAGGATTAGTTGATACCTGTTTACCCGGTTGGTATTAGTTGCGTGACGGCATGGCATGGTACGGTTGCGAAAATTTCTCGTATTTTCCATACAATATTATACCTACCTCTAATTATTTTCCTTTTTAGCTTCTATACATTCATGTATAAGAAGCTACTATCCCCGCCCTTTTGTGTGTAGAATGATGCTCTCGAAAAACAACCATAGCCGTTTAGGTCACATCGGAGGCAGGCCAAATAATAAAGATATATCACATTAAAATCAACAAATTTCAATTACTACAATTAGATGTAACTCAATTACAAGACGCAGCGCTTAATCGTCTATGAGCGCAAATAGAAATATATGAAGGAACGTTCAAAGCCACATTTATATATATTTATATTTATAATTATTATAAATTCAAATATTATGTCCGTGTTTCTTTATTTACATATTTATTTATTTATTGTGATCACCCAATAGAAACTACACAATACAGGTAATGACATAAAGACAATAGAATTGATGTAGGTACCTAAACATTCCTAAACTAGGGTAGCCCAACTGACTAATGAAGATAATTAGAGATAAAATAAATAAAATTTAGATATATTAAACGAAAATAAATAAGATTTGGAATTGAAACCAAAATACAAAAAAAAACTGATTTAATACAAAATTAAACTAAGAATTTTGTCCGTGGTTTTGCGCATTGGTATAGTATTTTAAGACAGTTTTGCGAAACTTTTGCCGAGTTTTCAAAAAAAGATCAGTTTAGTAGAAGTCAGTATTAAATAAATCACAAATTCAGTAAATAGGGGGGGGGGGGGGGGGAAGGAGGGTGTTTCATTACTAAGGTCCGACCGAACCACCTTTTTGATACTGGGACTAAAATACAATCTCGGCCGAGACCGAGACTTTACTACTACAGAGGCAAATAGGCTATCTATCAAAACTAAATAAATTAAACTACATAAATTGTTAAAAAAAAGGAATTAATAGCTAGTCGTGTATATTAACTCAGTCTTACTCTTACGTGGAAGACTTTAGACTTGACGATCATAGTTGATTTGGTATTATTACGATGGTACGTAACAGGTTGACGTTGATGGTATTTAAAATTATACAAAATACAGTTCAGACTAAAATTAGGATGTAGGGCCATTAATTCATTCCAGTGAATTCAGTGCCTGGCTGGTTTAGCCGTAAAAACCAACGAAATTCATTATTTTTGGTAATCCCTCCGAAATCACATTTCTAGGACCGCTAGGTTATATATTTTTTATCAAAAACAGAAAATTAAAAAAAGAAATACCTATAGATAAGGAGGGTCGTCATCTGTGTTGTAATATTTTTTTAAAAATAATTATTTTTATTAATAGTTATTCTTCTACTTATTTTTTTTACTAACATTATTTTTAACAATTAAAGTATGAAAAAAACTTGATAATAGGTATATTAGAAAAAAATAGATATTAAAATGTATTTTTTTCATAAAGTTATAAAAAAATGTGTTTTTCTTCTATTTATTTAAATAAATAATGTTAAAAATTGTATTTTAAAAAAGAATTGCCTATATTTGTTTGTCGACGTCACCATTTTAGAATAGGTGCGTGATTCGCGATGAAATTTTATCCGAATTAGTTTTGCCATACAAATATATAAAATGATACGATTTACCTTATTTTCTTGTGATGCTGATACACTCGAATATAGCAGACACTTTCGCGGAATACGCAAAATGAATACATTCATTTTGATGAGGTTTTTGGCACTGATGCACAATAACACCTTTACAACTCTTTAGAAACTATGTTTACGTAATATTATAAAAAAAATAATAGCTTATACTCGCTTATAAACGCTAAAAATCAATCGAAAACACTACAAATTTCCGCACAGCCTAAACTATACGACGCAATTCGTTTACTAAGCGTAAGTAGATTTTGGCAAATTCTTTTGACAATTCAAAACAGAGACAAAAGGTTATTCTTCTTTAAATTGGGGGTAGAATTTAATGGAGATTTTTTGGCGTTGGAAAAAAAGACCGATTCTGGCAGCTTTCTAAAAAAAAAAATATATAAATGTGCGCTCCCCAACTCCGCATGGACGCTAGGCAGGTTAAAGGAGGTCCGAAGTAATGTAAAACAAACCAATTTTGTGACGATCAATTCGAGGTTTTTGAGGTACGTTTCTACCTCAAAAAATAGCTACAGCTTACATTTTTTAACTCCCAAAAACCTCATTTTTTCGCTGGTATACTTCGACTTAGGATTGTGAAGGAACACGAGCTGCCCTATTGACAACTGCCTGAATTTTAACTTAAGAATATAGGAAAATGCTATCTCCCGTAGCCTAAACGATTAAGTATAGCTACCGCAGCTCAATACGCGGGCTTTTATCACCAAAACATAATTAAATGTATCAAATATCTTCACCGTATATGGAGTGGTCGCCTAATGAGTGCGAGTCTCAAAGTATACCTACTAAGTATGTATGGGAATTATCTCTGTTGATTTCTTTTGATCTTTGGCCTTTCGATGGCGATTGTTCGTCGAAAATCATTCAGTATTCATTTACAAGTGAACCGGTTACTTTAATAATAATTACAAACTTTGTTATTTCGCCATCTATTTAAAAATGGTTTTAAGCATTTCAGAAGTTAACTCAATAGATGCTGAACAGTTTAATTGGCTTTTTGGAAATGTTATTGAACTTTGTCCGCAAGCTTCCAGTAACGTTTCTATGAAACGACCCTTCAGCGACGTTGACGACATTTTCAGGGCTTTCGAAGCCTACCTCGACGGTTTGCCAGAAGAAGGTATGTTTATATTAGATCTATTCAATTTGGCAGTAATGTTCCAAGTGTGAGGGAATAACTTACCAAGATGATTTAAAGGCCAAATACAACTTACAAAATGACAAATTTCTCCATAAAAAAAGAGTCTTTGTGCACGTGAGGTTAAAGTTCGACCCTACGCAGTGCAGCGTGGGTTCCGTAAAAACTCTGTACTCTGTTGTCTGCTGGCGCATAAAGTAATCAGTGACAAGGTCAAAAAAAGTGACTACCGAGGGTAAAAAATATATATTTAGCTTGTGAGTATCGTTGTTGGGTATTAACAAAAACATTAAAACTACCAAAATACCAAAAAAACAAATAAAACACATTTCAGTTCAGTGTAGATATAAGAAAATATAAAATTAATATTTAAATATACAAGTGATGATCGTAGTTTAATCAGAGATTTTAACTAAAGAGGTCGGTGTTTTCTATTTTTTTTTTTAAATAATTTATATGATCCGGGTCATATAAAATTATTTTGGGCCCTAGGCCAAATGTCAGGGGAGATGGTGGTAATGAAGCATTAAAAATGGTATGACCATGTGCAGATACGAACCCGCAACCTTCGAGTCAATAGTTTTAACCACTAACTACTAGACCTAAGCACTAGACCACCACAATCTTAATTTTAACAATTTTAATTTTATATATTTTTCTAACAATTTTTAATATTCAACTGCTAAATTTCATAAAATAATGCTTGTCTTCTAGTAGTAGAAGTGGAATTTGCCATGAACCGATCCACGGCATAATCTGCCGAACCGTTTATGGGGCCTTTATATGGAGAGTCTAGCGAAACAGTGGCTTGGGGCTGCTCTGGTTTGGTCTAGAGTTTGTTATGAGAATGTTCTCCGGTGTTTTCTGGTCTTCTATTGGGATGGAGATATTTTCTTCTCTTCTCGTGAAGAAAAAAATAATGAATAAAAGCGACATCTATATTGTAAATTTCATATTTGGAATTCTGGAACATTGCGATAGTATACTCACAATAATGGACATATATTGTGGTATAGTGTCTTATTGATAATGTATTAGATATTACCATTGATTATATAGTGAGTTTAGATTGCTTTAATTACTAAGAAATTGGAAACCACTCTTTAGTAAGTAAAACAAGATGCAGATGTCACATCAAGTCTTAAACATCGTTATTTACAGGAAAAATTCACATAATTTTAATGACGGGTGGCAATAATTCATAAGTTTAAACTGCAAATCAATGTAGTAATTAACGGGGCAAGATTATCGTTTCTTAACTGTAAACATTTTATTAAATCTGACTTTTCATCTGCGTTTTGTTTGCATCTGGCCTATTCGCCAACGAATTATTAATATTTCATTGTAAATATATGTTAATAAACAAAATAGCGCCATCTATATCTCTGCATCATTTCCTGGGCTCCCACTAATTGTCTGAGGTAAAGCTATCTAAAAACCATTTTGTAATGATCAGTAAAACCATCAACTTGTAAAAATTAAAATTGCAGGTAAAATCAACATTCTTCGTATTCATCCTGATTTAGCCGGACGAATGGCAGAAAAAGGAGAGCTGACAAGTGAGTCCAGCGAAGAACAAAAGTCTGCTGGTCTCGATACAATTACAGAAGAACAAAAGTCTGTAATAAATTATTATAATAAATAGTGAGTACATGTATTTATTAATATCTCTATTCGAGTCTTTTTAAACAATAAACATAAAAACACTAATATATGTAATGCATTGGTCATCGTAGGCCAGGAATTCAGTGCTTTGAACAATCAGTATTTTTTCTTAGGAGATGATTCTCAAGTGACTGTCGAGTAGGAATTTAAAAATGAATGCAAGCTGCCAGATTATAATATTTGGTAAATATAACTAGGGCTTCGCTGCGGCATACATTGGAGCGGAGTTTAGTATATAAATGTATTTCTCCATAGGGATTACCATTTAATTTTTTATAATTCTTTACGCAATCAAATGTATAAGTTTTTTGGTATCTATGCACAGAAGACATTGTCATGGTCATTTTAAAAAAATAATTATCAAAATTGGTCTTCTAGTTCTAGAGCCTTAGTCCGTGAACAGAGTGCCATTTGAGTCACCACATGGGAGCTTCGCTCCAATAATAACATATTATTTTTATTATTTGCAGCTATAAAGAAAAATTTGGATTCCCATTTATAATTTGTGCAAGAGAAAATAAGGTTGGTTCAATAATAGAGGGATTAATGCGAAGATACAACAACACCAGAGTACACGAAATCAACACAGGAATAAATGAAGTTAAGAAAATCAGTAAACTTCGCATTTTAGATATTGTGTGGAACGATTAATTATTGTCACGTTATGTCATTTTTGTCACAGTAAATTATTTTTAATTAAAATAATATTTAAATCTTTTAATTTAAGACTTTAAATATGTAGATTTTTTAAATGTTATCGGTGTCCTTTCAATGGAAAATATTTGAAAACCGTAAGCGAACATTGATAATGTCCAGTTATCCTTCAAAAGACATTTTACTAGTTTTTTTATTTACTCTTGTGGTTTAATTAACAGCTAGAAAAAATCATTTCAAAGTAGTTGGAAAAAGATCCATAGGGCAGGGCTATCTTTACCCCCAGCGTAGTAGCTATAATACGCAGTTTGGCCTTGGAGATGTGTGATCATGATGAAATGTTGCAAGGCTGGCTTTTGGCATCTTGATGCGTACTTTTGCATCTGAGATGCCACGTGAGAATCAAGACAGAAAAATTGTTTTTCTTGTTCTATCACAATATCATCGAGTCGTCCGGTGGAATATTTAGTTTAAGAATTTAAGGTAGCCAATTTCTCTCCCATACTGTTAAAGTTTGTATGTGATATGAGACCATTTAGATATTTCGATGTTATTTTTGTAGGGATTATGTATTCAATATGGTTAAAAAGCCTTAACACATTCCGTTCCATACGTATACACGATGCCGCCATTCCGCGAAGATCGTTCACTGCACGCGGAGCAGCTACCCGTTTTTAAGTTTCTTATTGGCAAATAATAAGTACAAAACTATGAAAATGTTTATGTTTTATATTTAATATTATATTGACATTGCTTTCGTAAATAAAACTTGAATTATTTATTATCAAAAACACTTTCAATTTACTAGTGCACTTTTCACATAAAAAATTTATATGTCAAATCTGATCTAAAATAAAAAAAAACGTTGATTAGTCTATGCTTTTCATGTATTCAAGTATAGATGACATATCACTTTTAAATATTAATTAAAAGGCAGTAAGACAATGATGGATTTACCCGCACACGGCACCTGGTGTACTCAGCACCACGTCGTTGGTGCTGAGTGTGTTAGGTCACTTATATAGGTCACAATTTTAGGATGATTTTCATTTTATAAGTATTGAATGATTTAGTAGGGTTCAGCTATCTTGATGGAGAATAACCACAATGTCATCTACTCAATTTTGAACTCTCAGTTGCTTTAGAAGTTCATCTTATCACAAGAATCCAAAAAAATGTGAACTTATAAAGTAGAAAAAAATGATAAAAATTACAAACAATTCAATTCAAATATTACAATTGAAATTAAATTAATTAAATACCTGAGAAGAATTTAAGTTCTCATATTATATGAATTGTATAAATATATTAATTATAATTTAAGTTTTTGTCATTTATAACCAATATCTAAGTGGTATAAAATAAGAATCTGTCTCTAGATTTAAGTAGTGCTCACTTTTTTTCTGCTTCACACATAAATTGTGTAAATTACCTTTATAAATCTGTAAGTTTTTTCAAATTAAATAAATAATATTGGATTGAATATTTAACATAGGGTTAAAAGTAAAAAAACTCAAATTTATGTGCCCAAACATACACATTTATTGTATTACTCAATGACATAGGAAAACATCTAAATAAGCCGTCAGAGAACAAACCAGGAAGAATTTTAACCATAGTAGTTTGGTAACCTAAGAATATACCTAGATTTACATTCCCAATTGTATTCAAATTTAGATCAATTTGTAATTGTTATGGAAACTCAAAAACCCAAAACAATTAGATTTCTGCAATAAACAAGAGTAAAATTATTATATTGTACTTAAACCATGAATTATTCTCATTCCTTATCGAGACTTTTTCCATTATCAATGCAAATTAAAACTATCATGATTACGTTTAAAATAACGAAGAAAAGACTTAAAGAATCCCCATAGATCTTTCGACAACAGCATGAGGTTGTCCTGCAGCTTCTTGAAATTCTGGTAGGTTCAATATATCCTCGAAACCAATCTCCAGATCTTTTCCTGTCAAAGAATCGCGCATAGCATTTGAACTGGTCAGGAAAGGCAATCTTCCGATCTGAAAATTACGATTATTATTGAATTCAAATTATTTGTAACCCAACAAAGAGAAAAAAATATTAATAAATGCCATCCGTTTACATTGTATGGCTGCCAAATTTTAAAATGATGGGTAGTTATATTGATAACTACCCATTATTTATAGCTTGTGAAAAAGATGCCTGCCGTCATATTTGCTGGTGGTATGAACGTTATTGCATCCCTGAGACTTCTCGAATAAAAGGCATCTGATCGAAACAATGATAGGGCGGGATGGGATGTAATTATTGAAAACATTCAGATGAAAACGCAACCACACTAGGAGTTGAACTTCGGATTTTTAAAATGTTGTAAGATTCAAGAATAAAATTTTAGGTATTATAATTTTTGGATAAAGATACTTTAAAGACCTTTTGCAAAATAGAGACAAAAAACAAGGATATTAAAAAAATTAAGACAAATTTTAATTTTTGATACCAACATGCCAAAAACATTACTTTTAATGAAAGAACTAATTATGTTGTGACTTCAAAAATGCTGATGTCACATTATTAGGTCTGTGGACATATTTACTTGGGACTTCCCTGGAAACACCGGACATAGAATAACTGGAATGTAAAATATTGGTTAGTGCCACATCTTGGCTGCAGAAAATTGAAAAGAGATTAAATTACGCAATTACATTTCTTTATTTTTAATATAGAGCATGCGGGATTGCACCATTGGTCGCCGCCAATCCGGAATTAAGATTTCTTGTTATTTTTTAAGAGATACACTGCGAACACAACCACCGGCAAATTTAGTGATTGAAACAATCCTGGCTATAATAAAATATTTGCAAACATGTAGTTTAAACCACCAGCAAGATGGTCGGACGATATCAAGAATACGGCAGAGCCGACCTGGACCAGAACCGCCGCAAACAGACCAAAAGGGAGAGCTAATCAAGAGGCATACGTCCAACAGCGGACAAATATATGCTGAGAAGAGAGTTTAAGCCAAAACACAAGATCAAAATCTCTTATGTTCAACTACCTTCCAAACAATCACAGTGAAAATCGGATATAATTACATCGCTTATTACGACGTATCGGGTATAACGTTAACTTTGGAGGTCCCAGCCAATTTTCATGTTATATATGAACAAGTTTGTCCATAACCATGGTTGGGACACATAACACATGAGCATTTTAGTTTGAGAATGTGTCATTCCATGATTTACAGTAGGAATAACAAATTGTTTTTTATAAGAGTACACATTTGCATGTTCGAATAGACACTTTGTGAATTATTGATTTTTAAATGAAATTAATAATAAATATTATTTATATTTATACATTACATAATTGCAATAGATTTTTGAATTTCAAATTGATAAGGGCAACTAGAAAAGTAATATGTACAGAAACCTATACCTTATTAACAGCTTTCAATTCCATTGTTAATTTTATAGGGGCATGAAGTCCTTGTGTATTCCTTAACATGGTCAAGTTCATTTTATGCTGATTAAGTTCCCACTGAAAATATAAAAAAAAAAGTTTTTTAATACCCACTCAAGGGGTAAATCAAAAGGTAATCATTTATTTTAAAAAAAAATAATTTAAAGAATAAACGAAAGAAATTGTTTCCCGATTGTTTAGGACAGAGGCGACTGCCTCCAGTGCTTTCAACCCTACTGTTTTAACAGTAGCGTACTGGTAAACATATTCTGTTTATGTTCAAAATGTACGAAGATCTCTACACAAAATAGTAATAATTAGGAAATAAGGTACTATTAATTCAACTTATAATTTATGATATAAAATACAAATGATTTTAAAAAGAATAATTACAAGAAAATGAAGAATACAAATTGATTGTAGAAGAATTAAACAAAAGTGCTATACATGAAAGTTGGTAGGAGATCCTGTTTAGTAATAGTAGATTACCTCTTATTCTTAGGCTGATTTACTGTTTTCACTTTTGACATCTGACCAAATTAACTTGGTAGCAACATAGCAATAGTCAATCGTTCTAGCCCGATCTACGCTGTTCAAACTATTGAAGAGGTGTAGTAATTGCCGACGATCGAGTTTATCGTTCAAAATGGTTTATATTTATAAAGCAGGCCGACCGATAACGATCAAGCAGGTGTGGTGACACCTTAATACCACCATATTTCATCTAACCCTCCTATTCAGCACCCATTAGTTGTAAACCACCTTTTTTATAAATATTGAATATTATGGAAAATATTCAAAAAAATGGTTTGTTTGTAAGAGAAAAAATATTTGGCACTGAACCCTCAGCGTTTAAAGTCATTTTACAGTTGACCAGTATTTTATCAGTGGCCGCAGAGCAACTTACTGTATCCTAAAATATTATTAATATTATCAGAGAATTAAATAATATATTAAAATAACAAAATAAATACTAACATATTTCTCAGACGCCTCTAAAGGATGGGAATATCCCAATTTAGATTTAGTTGCAGCAATTCCATTAGAAAGTGGATCAGGAACACCCAAATATCCATCGTTTCCTCCCAGCGACTCAATCGGGGCTGGCTTCACTTTAAGAGAAGGTAATCCAAAACTCTGCAAACACAAATAAAAAAAATATTAATTTTTTTAAACAGTGTTGTTAGTTATTATGACTATTAATTAGAAATATTTCAGTTATATATTATGGATGTATAATATTCTTACACAATGGTAGAAATAAGGTTAAGACGGTATTTAAAATGGTATAAAAAATGGAAAATAAACTTTATATTATTTTAACGCAAATTTTATTAATATAAGAGATTATTATTATTATTTACTAACAAATTTAATAAAATGTATTAGGTATTTTATTTCATAAAATTTCTACTTACTTACAAACCCATATAAACATTAATAAAAGTGAGTTTATATAAAAAAATAAACTAATTATAGTTATTATTCTATATTTGAGGTTAAATAATTTCTACGCATTCTAAATTTTCAGTTAAGGGCCAGAAACAAGCACTCACGTTGTAACGGGTGTTTTTAGAGGCGTGGTTTTCAATCTGGCACTACTTTTTTCGTAGTTGGTGTTTTTGACAGCTGTCACTTGATTTATGCTCAGTTTGGTTTGCCATTTCATAATGAATAGACTTACTCCTGAACAACGTTTGCAAATAGTGCAAATTTAGAAAAAATCACTCTAAAATAAAGTAAAAATCGCGTCGTGGGCCTGTGGCGTGGCCTCCAAGATCGTGCGATTTAACACCGCTGGACTATTTTTTGTTGGGTTATGTGAAGTCGCTTGTCTACGCATTTTCGATCAATGTACCGTCGTCGCATCGTACCCGTCATTACAATGTTTTTAAAATACCGTCATGCTCCTCAAACAACGCTCTACATTCACTGATACCACGGATGCAAAGTTATTTTAATGAAACTGTTAACTGCTTCGATAAATTGACTCTGAATAAATCGCAATTTAAAGTGTTCAGCAACGATCTTCTATATGTACTGTGTAAAATTGTTGGTTTCTCCAATAAAGATAAATAAAATTAAAAAAAAAATAAATAAACCGGACACGATTAACGCCTTGGAAGAGAATATTCGGCGCGTTATTGCTGACATTGCTGCAAAAAGTGGTTGAAAATTGGGCCTCTCGGCTGGAATTTGTTCGAGTCAGCCGCGGCGGCCACTTACCCGAAATCATTTTTAAAACATAATGGCAAACCCTTATCTTTATAATAAAACTAAATTCTTAGCCATAACATCAAATTATATGCGTTTTATCTCTTCTTGAAAACCACGCCTCTAAAAAAAACACCTTTATATAGTGCAGTTCTGACTCTATTATTGTTTCTGTTTGATACAAAGTTAATCATTAAAAATAATAATAATAATAAAATAGTAATCTTTGGACATCATTTTCAGTTTCTTTTCTTTGGCCTCTGACTATTTTTAAAACATACCATTACTTATTTCAAAATATTGTTTCAAAATTAAAATGTATTTAGAGTGCTAATGCGAGTGTAATTTAATTTAATTTTAATCTCTAGATGTATCTCTGTACTTTTGCGAAAACCTGTCATCGGTTAATTTTTCAAACAACTGTATTTACCATTCTTTCTTCTTAAATTATACTGTAGGTTTTCCGAATAAACAATAAATAAATAAATAAATTACATACACCATCTCGGATCCTTTAATTGGAAGGAGGGAGGAGGTTGTTTTTGTCAGATATTGTTTCATTACAAATTAAAAAATTAGCTACTCTATTGATCTATTTATTACTTTATACAAAACATTTTCCGGTAATTACTATTATCTGATTACAGGACTACTGTCCTGTTTTCTATTCCTGTACAAGTAAGTGCATTTACGACACATACCAATAAAAAAGGTGATGCAAAAATAATGGTGGAAACATGTCAAAAAAAAAAATGAGTATCACTTTTCGCACGAAAACTGGCAGAAAGGTTTCTGTTTCTGTCGCTCATTCCCCAGTCAAGTCCTTTTATTTGGAATATTGCCGTGCACCAGTGTGGACGAGATATTGATTCAGCTGATAATCATGTGTGATGATATTGATAAATGAGATTTTTTAATGATAAATTCATTTAGTTCAAGGAGGCAATTTTTAATCGTAGTATATTTATTGATAATTAGCATTACAAATGGGTACTTTAAAAAGTTAAAGCGGCTCAGTTACTTCAACCAACCACTGTTTACCAAGCAGTAATGTCTTCGTCGTATCAAACGATATATTTTATTAATATACTAACACATCACTGACGAAAATAAACATATTTTAATATTAATAAATATATCCTATTCAATTAAATATAGCAAGAATAACAGGTAAATTATTGTGAAATTGACAAATACTTATTCAATTTAATGAAAAATGCTGACACTCACCATTCTGCCAATCGAATTTAAATATAAACAAAACGGACGTCAGGAAGGCGCATCCTCGCGCCCAGCTGGACAGTCCATAGTCTTCGGCCCCCCAAACCCTCATCGTCCCCCCCTATTTCCCCACTTGCACTCTGTGCAAAAAGCCACCTACAAACCCGTTTTAGGGTTAGGCAGGCTAGCCAGAAGGGCTAGCCCATCCGATACACCGACAGAAGGCCCAGCGCCTGGTATCGGTTTCAAAATTCCATGCAAAATGCAGGAATTGAACTCAAAATCAATCAAAATGGCAGTTGCAACTGAGTCGCATATGTGATTACTTGGACAGTTAAAGCGGATATTTCTCTGTGTGTCTTTTATTTAGATGTTATGACATCCAAATTGAAGGTATAAACTAAATATTACAAAAAAAAATATTTAACTTTAGCCTGCTAATATTTTCTTATTTCAAATATAAACACTGAATTCCATGATTGCTTATAATCTTTATGAATTTGGGTTTAGGACGAGTTTCAATTTCAATTTTTATTAATACAATAACATTATACTTGTCCTGGCAAAAATAAAGTTTCGAAATAGCCTTTCGAAGAAATAGCTCCGGAAATTACCAATTACATTAGGTTGTACATATAATTTTGATCAGGTACTGTTTAAAAACTATGTGTGTTTATTATCTTGCACTAAACACATAAAAATTACCTTTAAGAGGAGATTCACCCATAAATGGATATAAATACGCACACTATCCAACAGGACTTTAAATTTGTTGGTGGATCCGAAAATATGGAAAAGTGAAAAGTACCTGGTCGTATCATGTGCAAGGTATTTATCATGCTGGCAGTGAAACGAACCAACTATATATCATATAAAACATTTTAAAAGCGTTCCGTAGCATGAAGAGTATAAAATAATAACCTAAAATTATAAGTAACTATTTTAAAATAAACATAGTTTATACCATTATGCTGCTTTGTAGAGCAAATGCACTTTAAATTATCACAGAAAATTAAATTTACAATTAGAAAAATACAACAAGCAACCGAAATCTAACAAAAAACTGCGACGAACGAGAAATAAACGAAATGATATATTTCTAATCACTCGAATGACATGACATGACAACGCATTTTGTTTAGTTGCATTTTCTTCTTCTTCTTCGACGAAAGGCAATTTTTAGGTTTGTGAACACTTTTAACCAAGAATGGCTATATGACACATGTAACCATCATATCATATGATCTGCTGCTATACATTGTTTAATAGTAGTAAATTATTTAACCAGAACCTGACATCTTACAGCTAGGCAATACAGGCGTCATTAAAAGCATCTCCCATCTTTTCGCTCATTTCGCTTCTATTCTCGCTTGTGGTACCAACTCGTGATGGGTAGCAACATAGCTCCCTTCCCTTCTAGTATTTCAAGCTCACAAATAAACCACTTACGCTGTATGACCAATCGATCCCTTTTTACACCAGTCGATGGGATAGTTAAGAACCCTTATTGGTAAAAAAAATAATTTGGTCAAAAGTGTAACATATAGGCACCCCTTTAAATAATCAGCCATTAAATTATGTGCATATGTAATATTACTAACATTGTTCTAAGAACGTCACAAAAGGTTATATCAAAAGAAAACTAGTAAAATTCATATATCCATATTTTAAAAATATTTCTATAAACGATCGGGACTCAATAAAAGCACCCTAGGTAAATATTCGCTACTTAAAAGGATATATATTTCCATTGGTTAGTATTGCTTTCATATTCCATTTATTTTTAGGTATGGAAAGAAAAAAAACTAGAATACAGATAATTCCGAAGTCACATTTTTAGCTTAATGTTCATACATAAAAGATGATAAAATAATATCATATATTATTCAACTGCTTTAGACTTTGGATCGATTTATACCTAACTTGTATATTGAAATATCATTAAATCGGGTTGGTTGAATAAATGCTTGACATTTTAAATAATACTATATTGTAATATTACATTGTTGAATAAAAAATAATTTATCAGTTTTTTGTAATTGTGTTCACTGTTTGTTTGATAATTAAAGTACGTAAAAAGCCTAAAAATGTTAAAATTAGTAGATCTGAAAAAAATACCTCCGATGCATATTCCATCTCATTGGCACGAGGCCATCATGTCAGCTAAAGCAAAAAGCGTTAACAAGAAAAAAATAAAGTCGGTCATTGTATGTATATTTTATATTATTACAAGTAATTAAGAAAAAAAACGTGTATCCATTCTTCTTATTCACAAGTTCGTATATATATTTCGTAATATATTATGTTTGTGATGCATTTACCACAGACCGGAAAGCTTTTGCATTAGTTTTTTTAGAATGATTATTATAACATGTTCATCCCGAAGTGTTATTTTTAGATTTTCATAACCTACTTTAAATTGCACCTCTATTTATTGCAGAGCTGACTCAACAATAGAGTTTAAACTCTCAATACTGTATGGCAGGGGTGCTCAAACGGTCGATCGCGATCGACTGGTCGATCGCGAGTGCTTTTTGAGTAGATCTCGAGAAGAAAAAAAATTTTAATAAGTAGGTAGGTAACTAAACTACAAAAATGTATTACGTAATAAAATAACACTGCTTGCGACAAAAGGTGGCTTTATCAAAGGAACGCGCGGCACTTTTCAAAGAAAAGCCGTGTTGTTTCTAGAATAGTCAGTACACAGTACAGTCTAGTCTAGAAACAACGAGAGAAAGTACAGTCTAGTTTCGGGCGGCGCGTTTGACGGGAACATTCGAGACTTTCGTTCACGCCGATATAAATGTTGCGCCTGCAGGAATTTCTAGTACTGTTTGCAGGGACTAGCGGAAAATAAAACAGAAATCATGTCTGCTATTAGAGAACTTCAGTTATCTCGTCCGACTGTAACAAGGCGTATTGAAGTCATGAGTCAGGACATCGCAGGACAAGCGTTACAAATGTACCTATATTGTGCAGAAAGCTAATATCTATATATGCTACGGTACGCCCTACCTAGGTAGGTAGGGTGTATCGTGTATGTACGACAACCCTGCATCACACACACTTGCAGTCTCTCAGAGTCGATCGTAAGTAGTCTAAAAATATTGAGGTAGATCGCCAGCAGTTCAAGTTTGAGCACCCCTGCTGTATGGGTACCATGACTTAAGGAAAATATCAACATATCTTCGGGTTTCATTCCCCTAGTGCCTAAAACCACCCTCAGTTTTAAAGTATATGTTTAGGTTTATATATCTATCTATCTATATCACTTTTCTGTGGACACAATAACTACCGTAATTATACTCGTACACCAATTACTCAAATTGGTTCATAAAATTTAAGGGCTCAAAATCTTGATCAAGTTCCTTAATGGGCAAAATCAGACCTGGGGGGGGGGAGGGTTCGAAAAAGTGAAATTTTGCTATAAGTTTCTTAGTATATAAGATATCGAATTAATTTAAATTTTATATTATTCCTTAGATAAGGGCGTAAAACTTATGTCAGTAAACTGTTTTGATAGAACCAACTGTTGGTCCTAGGGGTGGGAAAAAGTGGTTTTTCAAAATTAAAAAAATCATACTTTCCTTAATAGGCATAGGAATAAATCTACTCAAAGGGAAAATTGTAGGCCTATAATTTCCATATAATTTTTCCCATTTTTCCCATTTTTCCATATTTGTTTGAAATCATTTTTGATATGAGCAACCCTTTCAAAAAAAAGAGGCATTCAGTATACACACTCTCGCTGCGCAAGGGTACGGCGCGGCGGCGGCGGGTTGCGGCGCCGCACGGGAAGTAGATCTCGCAATGTTTGATACAAGTTCGTACAATTGGAGTTTGCCTATCCCCTACTTTGATCCGGTGTACCTAAAGAGATTTTTTTAATATTATTAACGTAACCAGATATTGAAATATTATATTTTTTGTACAAGTACGTTACATGTCTTGCTTGTGTCATGAGCACAGAATAAAGAAGTTTTTCAGATTTCCACACCCAGCCGCGCGCAGACACACACTGTAGTTACATTTCTATTGTAGTATTTATTGTGCATTTTTACGTTAACAAAGGATTGTGGTCGTGGAAAAAACTACATAGTCACTCTAAAATATAAGTAAGACTTTGAGGTCCGTTTATGCGTAGATATTTTTGAAATATGGTCTACGGTTCTTTATTTTTTTTTTGTAATCTCTGTATCCCAGCATCATCGACATTTCCGTTCAGATCGGTTCGACGAGGCGGGAAAGCAACACTCGCTCCGTCCCATTCATTCGTCGATTGTATATTAATTATAAATTTTATAGAAAAGTTTCGTGTGAAAAGAGTTGATAAGATTGTTATTAACAATAACGTCGTGCCCAGTTAGTTAGGCAGCAGATTTTTTTGAGCTGAGCTAAAATATAATTTAATTCGTCACCATTCTCCCAATATGGGGCAATATGGGTGCAACAGCTGCCAATATGGGGCGAGGCAACCAAGCCTAACTTGGCTTGCGAATTTTCAACAAAGCCTAGTTTCAACAATTTCATTTCGTAAGACTTTTTTCGCCGACGAGTCAATATTCGTTTACTGTTAGACAGTGCTCGCCCTTTTGTACCGTACCTACCTAGAAAACCTTTATTATTATTATTATTATCAGAGTGAGTAGTTTTGTTTGTGTTACCTAAGGGATTATTATAAATACCTACACCCATTTTGTGTATAGGCAAGAAAGCATTCCGGAGTTAAATAACTTATTTTTCACTGAAAGAATTGCAGTGTTTGTTTCAGGATTTTCCCATGTTTTGATTCATATTTTTGTGATCATTTATTATTATATTAATATTTATATATTCTTTTATATTTATTTATACCCTTTTTCGGCCGTTTAAAATCCATCTCAATTGTATTAACTATAATTCTTATCCTGCGACAAAGATAAATCTAGTTCTTCTGTTACACGACCTAAAGACGGTAGAAGAAATAAATATTTTACCGGAAATGAACGATATAGTATGAGGTGTTAAAATAACCTAATCAACAATCAGAAAAAACTTATCGGCAATGTGAGGGTAGGTTACAATTGTGACTAAACCAATCAACAAAAGGCCTGTCTTTTTTTTTAAATAAACTGTTCTGTTAATAATTATTAAGTTATACAATTGCAGGACCCTGAAGAATCGCAGAGAAGAAAGTTTAGAGCAAAATGCCGTTTTCGAGCAATTGGGCGGCTGGTGATGGCCAATGCGACCTGGCTTTCGGAAGAAGTATTCGACAATGATGTGCAGATGGACGATGTCAAGAAGTACGTCCTAAAAGTCGTGCATGCACAGAAAAAGAAGACACAGCTCTTGAATTTGAATGTAGGTTTAAGGATTTTGATTTTACATTAACTGCATCAATTTATTTAGGGGCCTATATGTATGATAAAGGTTCAGCCTGTTAATTAAACAAGAATGGCTTGTAATTATCATCATATTGAATCCTGTAATTATCATAATATTAACAGTTTCGATACCCAACCTAGAGTTAGGCCCAACAGGCTTCATCAACATCTTCCCCCAGACTACTCGCGTTTATGGTATATTCTTGCAATTCATCATACATTTAGTTTCTTTTTTGTAGATTTTGATGCGCGGCTAGTAATGAAACAACCCTCTCCCCCCCTCATTCATTAAATTAGCGATTTATTTAATACCAACTTCTCCCAAATTTATCTTGTTTCAATTACTTAATCTTTACAATAACTAATATTTAATAGTCAGTTGGGCTACCCTAGTTTAGGAATGTACAATTTATATTGTCTTTAAGTCTTTACCTGTATAATATACAATTTATGTTGGGTAACCACAGTAAATAAATAAATATATAAATAAACACGGACATAATATTTCAATTTATCATAATTATAAAGTGGCTCTAAACATTCTTTTACATCTTTCTATCTGCGCACATAGCTTAGCTTTTATTTATGTTACATGGCCATAAGCAATATGAGATTTGAGCGCTGTATCGAACTGTCAAACTTTCGTCTATTACTACTAGAAATTTGTTGACTTTAATGTTATTTAGGTGTTACTGTAAACACCCGAAATTAATAAGAACACGTTTTTATTAGTAAATACGCGTAAATGTAATACGTAAATATATACGCGTAATACGTAAATAGTAAATATTTGAGAGCATCAGAAACAGCGCGTTTTTACTAGTAAGAACCCCATAATAAGGCACTAATAAAATTATTACAGTGGCTTTTTATTGCATTTTTCACTTAAAACCCGTTCATTCATTTTTTTAACTTTGTCACAGGACAAAGCCATTTTGAACAAACCAGCCGAATGGCGAACTGAGAAGGAAAAGCATTATCTGTATAAGATTATCGGCGGCCTAAAATGCTTCAGGAGGTATCCAGCAGTAACTATGTTTCTTTTCTTGTCTTTTAAATTTAATAGATAAATATTTTTTCCTAATGTACCTAATTGCATAAATAATGAGTAATATTATATGTTGTCTGCCGTGCTTAGTGCGCTGCTGATATATAGCTACCTTCATCCAGCATTCGAATGGGCCAAGAGTGGCGTACTCGATGGAGACCCTGGTGGAGACCACGCGAGGCGACACATGAACAGTTTGCAAATTAGCGGGGAACTTGATCATTGCGAGGATAAAAAAAAACATTTTCTGTAAACAAAGATAAAACAATAGTATCAAAAATAATTTCTATAAAAGGATCAGAACTTGGATTCTGGAAAAAAAAACTGAAATGACTATATTACTTGTTATTTTTGATATTTAAATATCCAAGAAATTTATTTTATATTTGCTGATTTCTATGTTTGTATATTGAGAATTCCAAATGAGAACGAATAAAGAAGTACGTATATGGATCTTAAAATGGTTTAGAAACTCTGATCAAGAAACCCAACATTCTGTAGGGTCTTGATCAAAAAATGAATTTAATTTTGAGTCCAGATTAACACCCGTCTCTAGTCTATAGTCTCACAGATGTTTAAATCAGTTCCGTCGAATTTATATTGAAATATTATATTGAACTTTATATTTCTGTGAAGGTTATTTGAAAGCATTTCTTTTTTGAATTTATTTTTTTCCATTTAATTGAGAGCAATACCATTGCACAATAACATTGATATCTTTCTTTAAAAGAAGGCAATCATGCTCAGATCTTATTTCTTTATATATTTTTAGATCATCAGCATACGATAAATAATTGGAATATTTAAACCTTTTCCAATGTCGCTTAATATAACCATTAAAGTATTTTATAATATTTTTATTTTACAAAATTATTTTTTTATTATTCACATATATAGATTGTCCCAAGACCATCCCCGAAGGCTCAAGAAAGGGGTTTTATAGTAATCTATTTTAAACAATGTTAGAAATTATATAATTGCGAAAAAAAATCACCCCTAAATTTATAATATTTTTTTCAATTCATATACCCCAATGGAAATACGCTTTATACTTCAAATACTATAATTAGGTACAGCGTTAATGTTGACATTTTAATTAATTACTAGTGTGTTAGATGCGCTTCTTTGGTAAATTGGTAAATATTCAATTTACACTTCAAACTTTCAGAGCGTGAAGAGAAAGTTGGCTGCGGCAACCTACTTTCGGTACTACGGTCCTGGGCGCGTCATCGTCAGGCAGAACCACGAAGCCCACGCTATGTTCTTCCTCCTGACTGGGGAGGTGGGAGTGTCCATTCAGGTTTTCGACGAGCTAGTTAAGGAATGGGTGGAGGTGGAGCTGGGAACCATGCACCCGGGCGACATGTTCGGAGAGGTGTCGTTGTTGCACAACATTCCCAGGACAGCCACATGCACCAGCAATAGTGAGTTGTACCCTTTTTGAACTCAGCTTTTATTATACGGTCAGTAAGTGATTGTTGGTGTAGGTAGGTTGTAAGTCGCATACAAAGTTGTCTTAAATCAGTATAGGTAGGTACACATAAACAACCAGATGCAGTTCAAAATAAATACGGCTGTAGTTATATGTAGCTGCCAACCTATTTTTAGAAACCATAAAAGTAGACCTTGAACGATACAAAAAAATATATATATTTTTGAGTGGGCTCAAATTACCCATATAAAAAGTAAAAAAATATTTCATGTCATTGATTGTCGAACTATGTGTGCGTCACGAAGATTTATTATTTATTTATCAGGAAAGATTAAAACTGGACCAAATTTCAAATTCCTACATCGCGTCGTTTTTCGACAAAAAACGTCAGTGACAGACAGTCGAACAAATTCAATAATGATCTTATAAGGGTTACGTTTTTCTTTTCAAAGTATGGAACCCTAAAAATAATTTATGGCCCTGTTATTCTCTAAGAAAAGAAAATAAACGTCATTTTAAAATTTAGAAGTCATCTATAAATTATTTAGATAATATAGCGTTTACTGCGCCCACAGCCTTATAGACTATTTGGTCTAGATACTTCAGCCTTATCACTCTGATATTATCATTAATTTTAATATATGTAATATTACATTCAACGTAAACAAACACACGTAATGGTAAAACAAAGATTGATTTTAAAAGATGAAATAAAATCAAGGATTTAAGGAGCAGAATGTAAAATAAGGTCATATAAATAAATGTTTATAAAGGTTTTTAATACACAGTTCATTTAGTTATAAGCTAATAAAGTTAAAATAATAAGATACTAGTAGGAAGCAGACACTAACTGTATGAAAATGAACTACCGACATAATTGAGATTTCAAGCAACGAAAACAACAAGATTTTTGGAGTAGGTGGGTTCAATAAACAGTTCAATATTTAAAGTTCAACAATATTTCAGTAGCAAATCAATATTTCATTTATTTTTAATAATTGGTAATTATTGGGACAATCTATATAAGCTAGCTTAAACTTCTATCGGCTATATAAAACCTTGTTTGTTAAATACCCACCGAGTTATGTATTTTTATTATTCATAATATTATTTGACAATATTAGCATAGTAACAGGTAAATCAAGTTCGCACAAGCGATTGACACTAATATAGCTACTGACCCCCTAAATAGACTGACTACCTATCGACTGTACTAAAGAAGGCAATATTTCGTGCTGTTCATTTCTGAAATTTTGTGCGATGCACAAGAGTTTTTATATTTTTTTTTGGTATTAAATTATTTTAAAATAATTACCATATAAAACCTTAAAATAATATATGTAAAAGATTAAATTATATTACGCATAACATACGTTATTATATATTATATAACATACATTACTCATAAAATATATTTTGTGATATTTATTATTTGAGATCTCATATTTCATTTCGTAACTAAATGGCAGTACATCAAGTTAATAATACAACGTAAAATTAAACATTGAAAAAAAAATAAAATACGAAAAACATGTTTCTACAATTTCCATCTAAAAAGCGAAAAAAAAAACAACAAAAGTTATTAAAATCACAAAAACTCGCCATAATATAAAATAAATGTTACATATTGAAATAGGAAGCAACTGGTTGTGGTAAACGGTGTTATTTATGGGCCCAAAAGTAGGCTAAAATTAATTTAAGTTCACAATATTCACATTTATTTTATACAAATAATATTAATTACGTTGTGGTACGGATTTCAAAACCAATCATATTTTAGCGGTAATATTTCAACAATAAGGATATCATACAAAGGTATCATCTGTTAACCAATACCTAATAAATATACTTATCAAATTGTCACGAGACTCTAAAACTTCAGAGATTTACTTCTGAAACTTGGTAAGTGCGCTTTCAAAAAGCATGCAATATGTCCGACCGTAAATAATTTTTACGGGTACATATACATAGCGATAGCAATCGTTAAAACTGCTCGCTCAACTCAACTCAACTCAACTCAACTCAACACTACCACATCGCCCAAGCGCAAAATATCGATCAAACGTTTCTTTCTTCAGTTTGACCCAGTTACCTCTTTATACTGTGAAGAGTTTACTTACAGTTAGATTTTTTTCTCTTCCAGCTAAGGTTGAACTGTTGTATCTGATGAAGGATGACTTTAAGAATGTCCTTATGGATTGCGTGCAGAAACAATGGGACGAAATTAAAAGAGCAATGGCGTGCTTTACTTACTTTGATGAACTTGATGAGGTATGTATGGGCTTGCAATGTTTTACATTTTAAATAGGTCAAGCATCAGTATTTCATTCTGTCAATCCACCTCTCCTGTCATTACTTTAAACTCTATAATTACGAATCAGGTTCGATCCACAGTGCGATTCATCATGGCGAGAAAATATTCATAATATGCTAATATTCTTAGCCAGATGCAGACGGTAAATCAAGTAGGGTCAATCTTACCTTTTGTTCGAGACTTTTAGCAGTCTTCTCCTAATTGAGGGCGTTCGGGCACTTTGCACATAGCTTCGTGGTATGTGTAGGTGCATACTTGGTTATTTATTAACTTTTTTGTTTGATTGGCAGGTGTCACAACGCGAGGGTTGTGTAATAGCAAAGACGAAGAATTTCAGCGCAAACGAAACTATCATCGGAGATGGTTTGGGCCTCAAGGCTTACGTTTATTTCATTCTGTCTGGAAAATGCCAGATGATTGAGAATTTCATGGTTGTAAAGACAGTTCGGCCGGGGAAAGTATTCTACAAGTTATATGATCCAATGGAGGTGAGAAACCAGCTCTTAGGCAATGAAATGTAAATAATTTAAAACAGCGGGCGTGTCTGAGTCATGGGAACGGAGAGATGTCACGTCGGCAATGTTCGCAACTGGGTGTAACTGTGCCCTATACAGATGTACTCGTTCTTGCGTTCCCAACACGGTTTTATTCGTTCATATGGAGTTTAAGATAATATCACTTGATTGCTGGCGAGACGATATTTCTAATAGCTTACGATTTCTATATTTCGACCTGGCGTTTTGACCATATTAAAGTCGTGTTGTTAATTTATGTTATGTAATTAAGATGTTTAATTATTATAGGAATCAGATTCGGGCAATCCGAAAGGTGAATCGAAATGTTTTTGTGACGAATCGGGTGACGTGAATATTGATATCCATAAGACTCTTCATGGGCTGAACAGCGCGTCGAGAAGCCAATGCGCCGTTTGCACTTCGAAGTACGGAAAATCTGATGCGGGATCTACAGCGGGGGGTGCCTCAAGTACGGGTATAAGAAAGAAACCATCAAATGCAAAAACTGTTTTCATGCAGGTTTGTTTTTTTAATCCAGGCAGTTGTTTCGGCTTAGGCGAACCCATGAACAATAGGCGCATAGTGGCTCAAAGTCCCGTGGAGAGCTTGCTCCTACCGAGGATATGGTTGATGCAAAGGAATACGGCCTGCATATGGTCAAGGATAAAGCATTTCCTCGAAAAAAAGATACCCACAACCAAGCAATTATTTCAGTCGTTTGTGATGGACCGTAAGTGGAATGATTACAAAGACGGCCTAATCGAAGAAGTGTTGCGAGGTAAGCAGGGCGTTAACTGCACGACCATTCACGATGTCCCTTACTCTATCAGACTCGAGGAGGAGTTAGACTTTTAAAGCAGCGCGCTACTCCACCCCACTCGCTAGTAACTCTTTGTCCTCTTCACCTGCTACTTCCAACTTTTTAGTTTTTTTTTTGCGAAAGGGAACAGTGCGCCACTGCTTCTAAAAATATTTATTCTCAGGTTGCACTCGACAAATCCGGATGCAACAAAGCGTAAGAAAAAAAGGTGGTTATATTTAGACACGGGAAAAAAACTCTACGTTAACGTCGATCAAACAGGCAGACAACAATTCTTATGTCTCAAACTAGCAGTTAATTTAAAACTGAAAAAAAAACGAGTTTACTGGCACAACATTAATATATGGGTAGCTTTGCTAGAGATCTTCGGTCACTTCGGTCCAACTATAATTTCAACTGCCTATTGGCGCTGAAATGTGACAAACGAGGTGACAAGATCTGAAATGAAATGAAAGTCCTGTCTATATGGATTGGTGCTCGCCCGGGTTGGTGACTCGTGCCAGCGGCACCCTGAACTCTCGGTATCAAATAACCTTGAAATGCTGTAGCTGGTTTAATTTTGTAAAAAAAACTGTTTTATGATATTATATCATTAATTTTTTTAAACATTAATCAACATTTTACATTAAATCTGTAAAAATATTTTGGTATAGTTACGTTTTAATTTTTTATACCTAGGTATTTTTAATTCTTGTTTCGGGAAGTTTTTTCTTGCCTTTCGAGCTTACTAATTTCATGGAAATATTCCATTGAATCTTGGAGTTTTGAGACGCTGTATTATTTTGTAATAGTTCCCACAGATTTCTATAAATTACTTTTACTCCGTAGGGAAAAGCCATTCGATATACTTATTTGAATAGGGCTAAAAAATAAACACATTTTCCTAATCACTCTTGATGAGGCAGACGGTGTTACGGCCGAACAGTGTTCCGACCGCGCATTGTTCCGAAGTAAGCCGTAAACAGTAATATATATTTGTTTTTTGTTTCATAAGAAATGCTGCTATTTATTACAAATACGAATTTGTGTGGAATATGTATATATATATTTTCTTTAAACTAAAAAGAATGAAATAAAATGAAATACTTTCTTCTGTACTTTTTTTATTTTGACACCCCCCTCCCTCCGCTGCATATATTTTCTTAACAATAATTTATTAAAGCTAGTATATGGAGAGTAATCATGCGGAAAATTTTCTGTACATAAGCGGGGAGTTTTGTATAGACCAGCGAAGGATATTTGCAGTAAGAAATATGCTCTCAATCCATGAGAGTATATTTCTATATTTGTATATAAGAACTTTCTAATTCCACTGGTATTTTTATTAGTTAACAAAAACCACTAAATATATATACATGTATTCCAATATAATTACGACTCTAAGGTCGTTAAGGACGTTAGGATGAGATAAAATCAATTATCAGACACATACATAGGACACAGTTACATAGGAAAAACTTGGATAACATACAATTATTGCGAACAAAAATACCTAATGAAAAAATATATTAGGTACATCTGGTGTTTTAAAGTAGATTAAAACTGGTACTTCAGATACCTAAAGTAGATTAAATAGCACCAAAAATAAAACATTTTTTTTAAATAATAAAAAGTACGCACAAAACCTAAATAGATATATAATATATATATATATATATATAAACACCTTTAGTTTAACATATATAAAAGTTTGACAGTACTGACATTTGGAAAATACGAATGCTTTTTAATATTTTAAGGATTGAAATTTTTTGCAAATAAAATATATAGCCAGAATGTTCAAAGAAAAATTAATACCGAAAGCACAGATAGTTGCATCGCTTGAGGTATTTTCCAAATGTCAGTACTGTCAAACTTTTATATATGTTAAACTAAAGGTGTTTACCTATTTTAACATAGAAATCATCTAATTAACGGTATTTAAACAATACATTTTACTATTTTACTATATATATATATATATATATATATATATATATATATATGATAAAATAATGCAACCGTAAATTCAAGTCATTCTACTAGAACCAATCTACTCAAGTAACATTATGTTCCCAAATATTAAAAATCTAATGTGAGGGGATTTTTATAGGAAGGGCAAATTAGGACAAATAATGCCCGTTCAGGTACCTAATACAAGATACAAAAGATTAATTTGAACTAGCCACGAATTAATAATTAAAAGAAAAAACGGTTATTTAAAAAATAACCTAAAATTATCAATCCCTATTTAATAGAATATTGCCAAATTTACAAATTATTATTCAGACATAAGGAATTTATTTTACGTGCTATTTATTTTAATACCTACTCATTTTTTTATTATTTTATTTAAATGAAATATACTATTCAATTTTTCAATAAAGCATTTTTGATATTCTTTTTTTTTAAGTAGGTAATCAATTTCTCGAAATGTTATTATTTGTAAGATTTGCAATAGCCGTTTGAACATTACTTATACACGAACCATAATGTTTGTGGAATATAAACCATAATTCAAATATCTATCATTTGAACTCATGTTTTCCAGGTTAAGTTTGACTACCATGTCTCTTTGAAAAGTATCAAAATATCCCGGTTTCCTACGGTATTTTTTTGTAAAAAAAATTGAGACTAGATTAATTGCGACTTGTAATCATGAATCCGGTTAAGATAAAACATTTAAAAACTATGTTTTTATAAATAGGTTTTCTTCAACAATTGTACTTACCTACGAATATATTTTTGTTGACTTGCGAAATGCAAATGTATAGGTACAGTTTAATTTGTTTACATATGACTTTTTTCCATATTTTTATACACACAACCATAGGTAGAGCCCAAAATTTCATCCTATGTGTATTGGACTCCCTAATTCTGAGAAAAAAGGAGATTTTCAAGTTTTATATAACGATTTAAACCGTTTTCCGTTTTAAAGATTTCTTTTATGTTTTCTGTTATTCTACTTTAAATAAAAATATATTTTAATTCTATTCCCGGATATAAATGAACAAAATGCACTATTAGGTATATCTTAAACTTAAATTAGGCGGACTGAGTGGACAAAGAGAAGAAACGACGAATTTTATTAATAGTTGTCGAATTAAGTAGTATTAAGTGTATTGTAATCGAGGAAATATTCTTCTTAAAATACATTGTTTTCTAAACTTTTTCCAAATCAATTAGGTTGATATAAGATGTTTATGTTTTCAAACATACTAGGTAATTAAATCATCGCTCCTATATAATAAACGAAGGGTCAATAGGATGTTTATGATGTTGATAGGTTATTGGGTCAATAGGATGTTTATGTCCCTGTGTTACATTTTAATATTAGGTTTAAGGCTATCTTTTATAAATTATATAGTTTTATATACTTAATTTAAATTTATATACGAAATATAATTTATCTTAGACTAAACCATATAATACGATCTTCTAATTTCATCTTAGCAGTTACATACAATATTTAGTTCTTTAGATAATTCAAATTATTTATTTTGCTACTGAATTTAATTTAAAATTATTTATATAAAAACTAACACGTTAAACATTAGTTTTATTTCAATTCAATCAAGATCTATTCAATCAAGAATAATATTTTTAGAGGTAAAAGGTAATATTTTTTATCAATCTGTGTAAAAGGTTATTTAAAAATTTAATTGCTTCGTATTACTTTATCGAATGATTTGCATGCTTTAAAGGGGCACTTCATGAAGAGCTGTTGTCTGTGCCTTAGCCCTTAGTTTTTAATTTCTAGCTACAATGTAATTGCTAGTTACCTCTTATGATTAATTAATATAGGTTGCCTTGCCATTGATGCACTGAGTTTTAAAGATGCGGCATTACCACTCCAAAAAGGGCGCACAAAAAGAAGCAAATTTACCATATGTAAAAAAATCAACCCGCAGCTTAAGATCTATTTCGAAAGTTGTCGGATCGTGAGGCGTTTACGATTATTTACGTTTTAATTCAACTGCCAAAATGTCTAATAAAAACTATTCAGAAAAGTAATTATAACTAGATGGGTGTGTTCAACCGAATATTATTTTTGAAGAACAAAATAGTACAGTGTGCAGAGTCTATAAACTTAATAGGTGAATGGTAACACTATAACTTACCCAAGGATTACAGTAATATTTATACAATCATTAATGGCTTGTTATAAAAACGCATTGATTTTGATCCACGCATATGTCTTCACATATCCGTACACGCATCCGCATACATACCTGTGTAATCTTAATTCTTGTGAAATGTCTCAAAATGTGCTCTTAATTTTTGTTTGTATGCGAAAGTTTTGTCACAATCGGGGCACGCAAACTTTTTTATTTTTTTATGAATGGCATCGATGTGGTATCTCACATACTGTTTCGTCGAGAACACTTTCTGGCACTCGTCACATTCGAACATCTTCACGTTTCTGTGAAAGGCATCTGTATGGATTGTCAAATAGCGTTTGGAGGAAAACGATTTGCTGCACTCGCTACAAGGGTGTATCTTTCTCTGGATTGTGACGGAGTCACACTCTTGAGTGCATTCTGCATTTCTTACAATATTCTGATGAACTTTATCTATGTGAGATTTTAGATCTCGATTCCACGAGTATGCTCGATCACAAATGTTGCATTTGAACTTTTTAATTTTTTTATGTATGTTATCAATATGGTTGTTCATATCACTCTTATAAAAAAAACCACGATTACATTCACCACAATAAAAATGCTTTGTTTGTCTGTGAATATTTTCGATGTGTCCTTTTAAATTGTTTGGTTGGCCAAAAGATTGATTACATTCGCCACAATGATATTTTTTTATTTTTTTGTGTATGGTATCAATGTGCACTTTTAAATTATTTTGTCGCGAAAAAGCCTTGTCACATTCGTTACACTTGAAATTTTTAAGTCTTTTATGGATATCATTAATATGGTTTTTTAACGTGGTTTTGTAGTAGAAAGCTTGACCACAATCATCACAAAATAGTTTTTTTACTTTTTTATGAAAACAAAGAATATGGTCGTTTAAACGGCTTTGGCAAGAAAACTGACGATCACATTCGCAACACATAAAAGTCTTTTTAATTCTAGGTACCTTAAAGTTTCTTTTATATATATGGGGGGATAAGATAATTTTACTCTGAATATTCCCTCGGTGAGCAAAAGAATGACTGCAGTCTTCAGTTTTTATGATGTGGCTTTCATTATAGGACACATTTGATAAATCTAATCCATCAATATTCTCCTCTTTAATTTTTATGTTTTCGGTACTAAATTTATTATTTGGCGAACAGCTTTCACTTTCGGAGTCGTCAGATGAAAATTCAACTTTAACATTCTCAACTTTGAGGTTATATTGTGCGTCTGTCTGTAGCAACAACCCCGGAATGGGAGAACTTTCTCCGCAATCGCTTGAATGTTCCAATAGATTTTGCTCCTGTTTAATAATGACATCAAGGAATTTAGGCGGTGCCGACATAGTAATGAAATTATCGGCTAGTGGGTAAAACTTTTATTTGAAACAATAGTTTGGAAGAAATAGGTATAGGTAAAAATAGGTTTTAACCGATAGTTACTAATAATTTTGCTCAATAAGCCTGGAAATATGATATTTAGAGAAGTTGGCAGCTCAATTACCGCAGAAACATCGAACAATAATAATATTTACATTTTTTAACATCGACGGAACAGCCAGCTGACTGCTGTCAGTCTACGAATAAAACTCTATGTCAGAATTTCCCAAATCTAATTAGAAAAACCCCTACAACAAAAATCTTGAGCTTGCGTTTTTCACTGCTAAAGTGAAGGCGCATTTATTTTGTTCTGGTTAGTCACTTATAATCCTAGAACCGTAATGACTCGATTATGCCTAGGTATTTATTTCAAACCTTGAAGGTTTGAAACCTCAAAGATTGAAGGTATACCTAATTTGTTGTGCAATTAATTTTATTTCCGAACTCAGTCCTTAGTTGCATCTAAGCATATAACATAGTTTCTGAGTTATAATGCTTCAGACAAACATTCATCTTTATATACAGCTTGCTTCAGACAAACATTCATCTTTATGTTTATAAAGATGAATGTTTGTCTGAAGCAATCCCGGAAGTCCGAGAATTGTCTGAAACAATCTGTTTAGATTGTTTCAGACAATTCTCGGACTTCCGGGATTCCGGGGACTAAAAGGAAGAGTTTATGCTCTCTATTTATTTATTTATACGTATACGTACACGTACCTAGGTCAATAAACCTAGGTTATAACAATTATTTTGGGCCCCACTCAACTAGGTCAAATGTGTCTGTCCTAGAGTCAGGAAAGATGGTATGTGCGGATTCGAATCCACGACCTTTGGGTCAATAGTCCAACACTTTTGTTTATAATTTACAGCGTTACGTTGAAAAAAAAAGCTATTTTAGTTGTTATTACGCATAAGAAATCGTATAAAAAAATGCAAAAATAATTCATGCTAAAATTCATTCATTTTGTGAAAGCTCTCATATAAATTCCTTTATTGCTCGTAGTTGCTTGGCCAAAGCCAATCAATGACCCGGCGCGGCACGGCCTCGTTAGCGGCCGAACTTATGAGCCGATAAGAGTGATTTTATTTTATCATGTAAAGTTAACCATTTGTTACTCAGAAACCATGATGAATTTTGACATGAGGTCAAAACATCATGTTTGAAGTCGCTGGGACAATAAATAGGATTTTATATCGGGAATGGTTTTGGAACACGGTGTATGTAAAAGATTATTTCAAATTAGCTGTTCAACCGCGGGCTTCTTCTTGGGTTTGCAGCTATGTCCTGCGGATGGCTTTGAGGGCACCTTAGGCGCACGACATGCCTGCGGTACTCCAGATCGGTCGCTTCGCTCCCTATCTCTAGGCCCTTTTGCGCCTGCCGTCCTATTCTATGCAGGCGGCTTTAACGATTGTCCCTGCGATGTAAATACACTTTCAGTTTTTCCTGAATTTTCCGATCAATTTTATAATTTGTTTTTAAAAAAAAGCCAAATTGGCCGAGTGGTTTCTAAGTTATAATACTTCAGACACACGCATTCATTTATATACACACCTGCCGACAAATTCTATGCATACCGAATGGAATATCACACGTAGGACTGACACTCGTTTTTTAGTTTAAGTTACAAAGAAAATATTTGTTTTATGTTTTAATGAAATTGACATAGCTTTTGTAAACAAAAGTAAAGTTATTTAACGTCAAAAACACTTCAAATTCGCTAGTGCAAACGTCAAAATCGAACTAAAATGAAAATAAATCGACAATTAGTCTATGCCTTTCATGAATTCAAGTATACGTGACATGCCACACCTTTAAATATTAATAGAAATGCATTAAGACTCTTCTCTTTTAAGGTCACTCTTTTTACATGCCAACTAAGTTAAAAAGTGAACTTGTACAAAGGGGTTGAAAATCGCTCTTTCAGATAAGCTTTAGCTTAATAAACTAGTTTATTTTGACAATAGCCTTATATGCGGGCGGCTTTGACCGTGCTCTGGCGCATGCCTGTCCTTTATAATTTGTTTATTTGATTGAACCTAAAAGATCAATGCATTGTTTGAAATAGGTGAGCATATTTTAGAGCAGCATGTATTATAACCAGGATTTTTGCGTTTTATTTTGGAAGTGTAAGCAGTTTTTTAAAGTAAACGGGTTATAAAGGTTATAAAGGAGGGTGGAGGTGGAATGAAAAATTGTTTAAGATTATCAACATTTAATGAAAATAAAACAAAGACACACACCACTTTTACATCAAAATCCAGTAAGAATGATTTTTTAAATACTATGAAATATTACAATCACATACAATTATTTACATCCAATAATAATTGTAAACATAACATTAATATATTATGTAAGTTGTGTATTCTAAATTATTAAACTAAACAAATAACAATAGGTCACGACTTGAGATTTTATAATATTTTATGATGAAAAAAATTATCATTCTTGATGGTAAATGGCAAATTATTACACCTTAATTAAAATAATCTTCTAGGTTAACAAAGTCGAATGAGTTTAGACAAACAGGCTGGCTTTTTCCAGGAAATCAATTTTTTTTGGCGTAATAAGTTTTGTGTTCTAATATCATACTTTGAAAATAAAATGTAATATGGCACTGATCTGTACAATTAGTAAGACGTAACAATTATCCATTTATAAAAACTTTTGTAAATACAGTAGGATCATGAAAATCCGGATGTAACACTACTCATTGAGTCATTTTGCGTGAACGTGTTTACGCTAATTGACCTGTGAATCCCATTCGCGAGCTTTTTAACCCCTAAATCTTAATACTAATGTAGTAGTCCAAGAATATGTTTTGGTGGATTATATTAGTAAATACCCCTACATTACTCGACTTGATTTGTTTATCTAAGCTCAGCGTAAGCACTTAACGTTAGCATTAAAGGACAATTCTCCGGTTTAATGATAGTTGCGAAAGTTATCCCGTGATCACGAAGAGGTATGGAATGGGAAAATCAACTGAAGGTAACATGAAAAATGAAGAAAAAAATCCACATCCGATTTTAGAAGATGCTCTTTCTACCTGGTTTATACAAGAGACAAGCCTGCATGTGCCCATCAGCAAAAAAGCTAAATTACTTTGTCGTTAAATCACTAAATCCAAAGTAGGTTTTTATGCTTGTAGGAGCTGGTTTAAATAACTTTAAAAAGTATCACAGAATTAGAAACCTTTATTATCCAGCTGTGCCTTGTTCCATATCCATCCGGATTATTAAAGTCCTACTTATTATTATGTAACATAAACCATTATTTATATCACATTTACATTGACTTACATTTTCAAATTACGTTTATTGATATATTAATAATAGACTAATATATGTAACATAAGCCATTATTTATGATTTTCATAAATTATGTAGGTATGTTAATTATGTGGGTATCTCATAACCCACATTGAATTTTTTTTCAATTTTTGCACATAGGAACCTATGTATTTTGTAACGATGAATGCTTTTTACTTTGACTTATTTCTTATCTTTAAGACTTAAAATAATATAATTCTCAAATGCCAATATAAACACCTAAATAACCGGAAAGTTGTCAAATTTAAACCTCTTAGAATGGTAAGTCGCCAAAGCCCAAACAATTGGTAAGTCTCCCACTATCATGTCTGACACAGCGAGTACATATTGCTGCAATTTTGAAGTCATGAGTGGGACAGCTCTTTAAATACAGAGGTTGATCACGAGACTACCTACAGTTACAAACTCAGACTGAGAAACTGAACGAAACAGTGCATCAGTTCTTTGAATGAATGTTTATGGCCACCGTCGCCAAACGTAATCTATGAAATCATATGGCTGTTATCAGACCAAGACATGACTTGGCTACATGGGCAATTTAAAAGTATCATCAGTCTTGACGCCAAGCACTTGTGGGCATTTGGCCACATAGCCACGTCCATTTCAAACTCAAACCAATGCTCGCATCGAAGCGCAACTCTGTCATCACCTTTTGGTGACCCGAAAATGCAAGGGAAGCTATGGCGACCCTCTTGGCGACATCGCCAAGAGGTTCGCCATAGTACTTGAGTACGAAAATAATACATTTTCAATAAATTAATATCGTAAATATTATAATAATGTTGATAATATTGTTTCAATATTCCACATCTCGTCTTTGAGGTATTAAGAGTTTGGATATTAATTATAACACATGATGAATAAATAAAGCTTAAACTGTTTCCACTTGATTGATTGCAAGTCAAATCTGAACATAGTAATATTTATTAAATTAACACCTTCAGAATTAACGTCTTCAGAATACTTGGTAAAATAAAAAAAAAAAGGGTCACAATTTCAAAATCGATCCTAAAAAAAGTTTTGTACGTTTGAAAAACCCATCACTTTAGAAACCTAAAGTAAACATTAACTGATTCAAACAAAAACAATTAATATGTAAGAGATCACAAGTTTTGCTTGTAGGTTTATCTAATATAGATATAAGCGTGCAAAATACTAAATAAACAAATAAAAGTAACGATAGAGCTATATAAAAGGTAAGAAATTCCTCTGAATACATGGTAATTGTAAACAGAACAGGTTTTAAAGTGATATAATATGAATGTTGGATAATACTAAATAATAAAAAAGCTTGTCAAGAAATTAGTTCTTTACAGTTTTTTATCAACTGATAATTTTACAATCATCCTTTCAATTATAATTCCAGTGATCTACAAGTTTTTTATTAATAAATTAATTAACTGTACAAATTCTTAAAACATCTTAGTTATTAATTAATATATGTTACGGAACTATTTCATGATAAAAATTAATGTCAATCATGTGCGTTTCATGAAGGATTTCTTTACTGTTTACAAAATATGATCCCTTTAAAATAGTCTGTATCAAAAATCTACATTTAAATATTTGTTTACTTCTCAGACCTTGGAATTGGCGAATAAAGGAAAAGCTTAATTTACATACAAAGAATTGTCAAACTGTTTCACATCGGCTAATTTTTCAGTTGGGCTGTTCATAATTATGTAACTAGGATTGGAAAATGCATCGAGGTTATTTCCGCTCACTTTTCCATTGTTCAAAGCACTTTTTTGATTGGACATGTTTACATAATTATCGTTGTTTGCGATTGCGGAACTTTCAAGGATGTCATTTAAACTCGAAGGCTTACAGGACAACGGCGATGGCAAATCTCCGTCGGACTCTGAGCAGCCTCTTGTCGGTTTATTGTCTTTGGACAGCATTGGTATTAATTCAGTTCCATTGTCCTTTCCTTCGGAGATCTGTGATGCTTTAGTCTTTCTCTGCATTGGTGGAGTATTAAAATTAAAGACATCGTTCTTGTTTGGATGGGGGCTGAATACTGTGTTCTTTGCGGGGCTCATGCACAGGTATCCTTCGGCATCTGAAATACAAATTCAATCTATTATTCAGTCAAATAAAACTGACACATAAGCAGCATTGCCATTGATACGGTAATAACCGTAATATACGGCGATTCAATAAATTTTAGTTAGATAATACGGCATACGGCAGCATTCTCATTGCCGTATCAAAAAATACGGCAATTACAGCTACACAAGTTAATGACGGCACTGTTATCGTTGTCGCGTACGAAACAATGAAGCACGGAGAACTGTCAAAATTAGTTTTGCTACTCGCCAACTTATTTTTGAGTAGCTGACCTGTATTCGGATCAGCAAGTAAAAGAGAGGGAATTTCCCTCAATTTTACCACTAACATCACTTAGTCACTTGTCAATAATAAAGATGACCTCAAAAAAATGATGATTAGAGATTGCTACCAAATGTCAACAAATTTTCTTCTTATGAAATAGGCACATGGAAAACGGATGAATTTTGGGCGGTTTATGATACCCACTGAATGTAAAAATTTAACATATTTCGTTTTCATTTATGGTTCTACCTCATTCTAATGCTGATTGTGAGAGATGTTTCGGCGAAGTTAACAATATGAAAATGGGGCAAAGAAACAAATTAATAATTTCAACCGTCTATTTGCAAAATGGCTGTTGGAAACCAAGGTGACTGCATGAAGTTTCGGGTATCTCACGACATGTGTGATAAGATGAAAAAGAAATAGAAATATTTTCTGAATAAGCAAGAGTCTGACGTAAATAAAAAGAGTAAGAAATGTTTATGGTAAAGAAAATAATAGCGAACAATTAGTGTTTAATGAGTGACTTGATTAATAATAGGATTTTAATATTTTTCTAAACAAATAGTATGATATATGGCAATTTTACTACTTTAGATACGGCAGTTAATATTCTGACTGCGGCAACACTGCACATAAGAGACCCTCAAGATGATTGAACTTTACATAACCTAATTTGATTTATTCACTCTACAAAAACGAATCAATGTGGGCAATCGAATATCTCAAATTTTAACCATATTCCGGAACAAAAACGGAAAAACTGTAGTTCTGTAAAATTTTAAAAAATATTAAAAAAAAATAGGTGTTAAAAAAAACAAACATGGTTATGACATCCTGTAGCTATCATATAATATCAACTTCTATACATTGTTTAGCAGTAGTAAATTACTTAACCAGAATCTGACGTCTTACAGCTAGGACCTTCAGGTGTCATTAAAGGTATCTCCCACCCAGACTACTCACGCATGTGAGATCAACTTGTGATGGGTTGTGTCATTTCCTAACTCCATTTGTGCCTGTGGTACTTTTAACCCATTCAATGTGCGTTTTGAATGGTCATAGAGGTGAAAGTGGGTTATTTTTTAGGTCTGAGTAGATCAAAATAAAGAAAAACTTATAATGGTTGGCATTCTTTCAATTCATCATAAATGTTAACACCAATTCAGATTTTTTTTTGTAAATTTTGACTCAGTTAATCCAGTAATGAAACAACTTGGACATAATATTTCAATTTATTAATAATATTTTTATAATAATTATAATGTGCCACTGAATATTCTTTTACATGTTTTTATTTGCGCACAAAGATGAGTTTGTATTAATTTTAACTGGCTAGTAATAAATAATACATTCCAACAGCCAAGCTGTCAATTTTTGAAATTCGAATATGATATTTCTAGTGCTCTATTGAACTATCAATGTTTCATTATTTTATTTTTTTTAACAAATAATTGCTATGACCTAGGTCATATACAATTATTTTGGGCCCTACTCAACTAGGCCAAATGTGCCTGTCCTAGTCATGGGTAATGAAGCGTTAAAAATGGTGTGACCATGTGCGGATTCAAACCCACGACCTTTGGGTCAATAGTTCAACCACAATCTCTAATTAGCACTATTTTTTTTTGACATTAATCTTATATATCTATATTATTTAACCAGCCTCCAATGTGATCTAAACGGCTACGATTGTTTTTCAAGGGCATCAATCCACAAAAAATTCAACTCTTTCGCATTTGTACTTTTCATGTTGAAAGTTGTAACAGACAGATGTACGGACAGACAAATGGCTAAAGGATGGGGATAGTTGGTTCTTATACAGGGTGTATTTATATTCACTGATGTCCTGTTAGGGGATTGATATAGATCAATAATCAAACATTATTCAGCAAAAATTGGAAAAATATTTACCAATTACGAGAAAAACGAATTTTAAAGATCGGGGAATGACCACGCGCCCGCGCAGTTCGCAAAGCACTTCGAAGAAAAACAATTTTTTAATAATATAATTATTTTAGTATGTTTTTTTTATTATTATTATTTTCGGGAGACTTCTGATAAAAGTCTATCATAAGCATCACTGAATATAGTAAAAAAAATATTTAATAACACCGTGGCTTAATCGATTTTTTGCCCTTTGGAAAAAAGCAATCCTTATGGTTATTTCTAACAATATTTGAAAATGTAAAAGTGACAAATATTCAAAAATAAGTAATCAAACAATCAAAAACACTGAAAAGTTGGGTGTCCAGTAGGAAAAAGTTGATAAAGCAGTTTTGTTTTTATTTTTTAAAAAGTGCAAGACCTAAAGTAACCTAAGGGATACTTTTCAATAGAGAATTTCATGGCAAATCAGACCACACTAGATTTGTGACGATTGGACGTCTCATGTCTACACTACGGATATTACAGTAGATGGGTGTATTGTTAAATAATTAATGTCTATAATATATCAAATGACCCGCTTCTGTTATTACTAGTATATTATAATCGTTTCCGACTCCATTATCTATAAAGCTATAAAACAAACATTATTCCGACCTATGACCTTGGTAGGTTTAGCATTATTAGGAGAGCTATAACGATGATAGGTATATAATGGTATTTTTTACGATTTCAAAACAATTCAAACTGCGGCTATCTTGCAGTTTTTATAGATTATCTATTTTAAATTTTATAAATTCAAATATTTATACACGTGGAAATATGGAAAAAATACTTAAAATAGAAGACTTGAAAAAATGTATACCCGTTTCATCTGGCGACTGGATGTTGACAGTTACTGGTCCACCAAAAGGAGCATTAACATAATCTCTACCAGCATTTGGTGAAATAATATTTCCATAGTCTGGAGCATTCATCATAGCTAAATAGTCATTATCTTGACCTTTTTCCGCAAGCCATGCATTATTCATTTCTAAATATGGTGAGTTCAGATCAATATAATGCTGAAAATGAAATTATTTTGTAACATTTAATATATCAAATTACAAAAGCTGACAAAAAGGCATAAAATCAACAAGCAACCAAAGTATTTTTTCAGTTTTCAGTTGATTTTCAAGCAACTGAAGAAACACTTTTTATGGAAAGTCATTTAAAGATTTTATGCTAAATTTCAATTGGAAAGTCAGGAAAAAGTCTGTAAACATACAAAAGTCAAAAAAATTCTGACCGATTTAGGATAACTTAAACTTCTTATTTTTGTTATTTGAGAGAGATCTTGATGGTCCAGCAATTAACACGCTCTGCGCCGATTGCTGTATACAGGAATGACATAATTTCGTGACCAGAAACCGTGCGCATGATATTGTGTCATCGTCTTTTACAGTATTAATATTTAAAATGGCGACATGTCGCATATACCTGAATTCATGAAAGGCATAAACTAATCATCAATTTTTTTCATCTCGGTTCAGTTTTGACGGCCATTAGGATTGTTTGAATGAAGTGCGCAAAACTTAAGTGGAGTCTAAGGAAGGAATCAAAAGAACTGTGTCATCTGACTTGATCTGTTCTCATATTCATACTCTCAGCAGCTACGGCCCTTGAGTCTTTTAAAATGAAACTGAGAGAGAAAATAATATCTCAAAAGAGGCATATGATGAGATGAGAGACAACACAATAGATCAGAGCAGAAGGGCACAAACTAACTGCTGAAACAGTTGAAGAAGTAAGGGTAAGGCCCTAAAAATATGTATGATTAGACTGGATGAAGGTGGTAATATCGGCCTACACTATTAAAATAGCATGGCATGATAAATCTTCCAATTCATTTAAACATGGGACCGACCATATACGAGATTAAAATTATATTGTCAAAACTGAATATTACCGATCTGACAGTTTCTTCTAATAATCCACCAAGTTTGGTATCCAGTTCTGAGAAGGAGGGCCTCTGCACAGGTTTGGCTCTCCAGCAGTCCAGCATGATTTCATAGATCTCATCATTCGCATATGAAGGCTTTTCCATACGGTACCTACAAGTCACCAAATAGTAAAATTTAACATACTAAATTATTCGTATTTGTAAACCACACAATATTACATGGCAGCAAATGTGACCTATGCATGTTGCTTTGCCTGCTTATCTACACTAATGAATAAGATTGTGTGTATCTTTTTAGATACACACAGTCCTGTAATTTTTTACAGGACTGACTTCAATGAAACTTACTTAAAGTTATGTGATAATTTTTTATTACATTCTACGAATCAAAATTTGGTCTCAGAAAGCAGACATATTCATACTAACTTTGTACAGGTATCTGATCAGCAATATTCTCTTCCTGATTACAATCATCGATAAAGCGGATGTTAGGATTTTCAAAATAGACACACATGACAGACAATACCACTCCATACAGCCCTCCATCCCTCTTCAATACTCCCCATATTCTACTGAACTTCATGCTTATGTATGCAGTGTCTCATGAGAAAGGAACATTCCCAAAGACCACATAAAACCCCAGTATATTTATTATACAATTTATACACACAGTGTATATTTACTCAACCGAGATGAAATGACTGGATTAGACAAATTGGGGTTGGAAATCTGTGATTCTGTATCAGAAGAAGGTGATCGATCATGCTGCCACAATTACCAATTGTATTATTATTTTTTTATTTTCCTTAAACTTTTTAATTATAACCAAAGTATATGAAAAATGTAAATATAAAAAATATTTGACTAAAAAAATATTTTTAATTTTTAAAAAAATCCTTACTACTTTGCTCATTGGCTTTATTAGACATACCTATTAACATCAATTTTATAATATAAAAGAGAGTAAAAGAGTAAAAATAAAGAATAAATTTTATATTTTTGCTTTTTAAAGAGTGTAAAAAGTGGGCTACCAAAGGGTTAAACGGTATTGTAAAAAGGATACATGATTTAGTATATATATTTAGTATATTTTTTTTTATATATTATTTAATTTATATATTTGTGTATAATAACTATATTTACTCAATTTTATACAACTATTGGTTTTATTTTTGTGTAAAATGTAAATTTATTTATTGTCCATTGGTTTGCTATTTTATATGGCTTTAGATATTATTATAGCTTCAATCAGATGACAGAAGTGGCACATTAAGCATACAAAACCAAACCGCTTCCCTTAGTACAGATTCGTCTAGTTAGGGAGGCAGGAAACATCTGTACAATGTAACAGTCGTTTGTCCCTTTAATTAAGCTATTTAATAATACTTATATGTTATATTGTACTACTTAAGAGTTGTTACATTATATTTTCAATAAATAAATGAAATATTGAGTTTTTTGTTTTTATTTAAAACAGAATAGAATATTTATATAAAAACCATTGATACCATTAGCGAGTAGTTTTAATTGAAATTATTTATTTGATAAAGATTAATGGTAAGTGGCAGTGCTTAAATTACATAAGCATAATAAAATAATAATTACCCCTCCACGAGTTTATTATATAATTTCTCATCGGCATCCATGCCAGGATAAGGAGTCCTAGCCAATGAAAACATTTCCCAGAGAACAATTCCAAAGGACCAAACATCAGACTGGGTGGAGAAAACCCTATCTCGAATAGATTCTATGGCCATCCACTTCAAAGGAAGAAGTCCCTGAAAATTACATAACATGCTAGTATATATTTAAAGTTATTCTTAAATGTAAAGTTTAGCAAAGCTAAAGTTTCCTCATCCCTCTTTTTAATTATTGATTAATTTTGAATAAAATAAATATTGATACAAAGGTACTGAATATATTAGTTTATTGTAATCCAATCATGCAAATAAAAATGAAGACATAAAGATGAAATACAAAACTAGAGCGAGTTTTCAAAAAAAATAAATAAATGACCTATTTGATATACTATTACCCCGGACTACCAAATAATGGTTTGTTATAGAAGGATTGCAGTAGAAAGGCGCATAAGGGTGATACGTTTACTTATGTATATGCATTATGTCTCTCAACCATTCACGATGGGTATGTTCTCGGTAACTGCAGTTCCTATGGCAGTTATGCTCTTAACATTGTCTGTGATCATTTTCATTACTGGGTAGAACATTGTTTGGTTCTTGAGTCTTTTGACAGTACTCGAGAGCCAATTCTTTGCACCGTTCGACGTGTTTGCTCGCACCATGCCCGCCATCATCTCTTGTTTATTTATTTATTTATTTAATCAAGGAAAAACAACGGATACAAGAGATAAGAAGAAAACTTAGAAAAACTTATGATTTAGGTTAGTCTTGTTTCCTTACAAATTTTTCACATATAAAGTGATTTATTTCATATCTAATGCTAAGTTATATAAATTTACTAACATTAAGAATGTGGTTAAGTGTATACAATTGCAAGCATAACTATACAGTACTACTTTATAAATAAGTACACAAAAGTAAAATTAAAAATAAAAATAGTGGCAAAAATAAAAGTAGAAATAGTGGCAAGCAAAGTGGCTAAGGAGGTGAATTGAAATTAATGATGAAGAGAGCCGAATTCAGGATGCTGTATTTTGAAAAGACTTTAGAAAAGTGAATACAGAATTCTTCCACTTGTAAATGGAGCGGTGTTAAATTTAGCAGGGCTTTCGTAATCGGCGTACCCTTGCGCATCAATCTGGGCTATAAAAATGTTATATATTACAATATAACATAAGGAAGTCTATTTATCACATTTTAAACTAACACGTGACACTATCTTTATTCATGACATAATTATTTAATATTGAATAAACTGAGTTTTAGAGTTTCACACCGCAATGTGCTTTGTGAAATACTATGATGAGATATGATCTATCAATATATGCTATTTAACTGTGGGGCCAAATTACACATTATAAATATACTTACATCTCCCTTTTTCTTGTAGTTATCACTTTTGTACATGCTTTTTGCAAGACCGAAATCACAAATTTTAACCACATTGTCATCAGCTAATAAAATATTTCTTGCGGCCAGGTCTCCGTGCATGACCTGAAAGTAAAGGATTATATTATTTGTATGGCAGTGCAAAGGACAAAATATTTCATTTTTGCCATTTAATTTTAAACACTTCTGTATATTTTGGCAATGTTCTATAGGTAATCCTGTCATCAGTCAATTTTACACACAATTGTATGTACCATTCTTTTTTATATATTTGTACTGTTGGTTTTCCGAATAAACAATAAATAAATAAATAAATATAATATTTCGTTATGTTACTGGTTATTTTCCCCAACTAATATTTTCTTAAAGTTATATCATGTTTGAATTAAAACATAAAAATTAAATCATAAAAACGGTTTTACTAATACAGGGTAGCTTGAATGATTCGGACCTATTAAATGGATATACGATGAAGTATTTTAATTAATAAGATACTTCGTTTTAGCCGCAGTGTTTTATGTTTACGAAGGGCTATAATGAAAGTAAAATATAATCTCACCAAGTTAATATATGCTCTCACAATGGTCATATATTTGAATACTAAAGTAATATATACTTGGCACACAAAGTAATATATACTTGGCACACAAAGTAATATAATTATCATGAATGTATATAACTAGTGGAATACAGATGGCATAATGTTGGAACAATAATAAATACACCTATATAATATAAATAACTAACCTTCCTTTGAGCTAAGTAGTCCATTCCACGAGCCACTTGGAATGCCCAGCAGAGGAGGTCCCTTGTACATAATGGCCGTATTTGGGTTGCACTGTAGTTGTAATCACCTTTGTAATTACTTCTCCATTCTGGTTGCATGCTGCCATTTGAATTTTGCCCAAAATCATTCATTGAGTCCTCTCCTTTAATAATAATGACACCAATTTTAATTCTTCAATAATGAAACCTTATTCCATAAAGACTTAACGAACCTCGTAGTAAAATGTAATACCATTTTCTTATTTTGGAGTTCTAATTTATAGGATATCTTATGTATGGAAGAAGTTACTATCAAACAAAATTTATGACATTTGATATAAAATATTTTTATTTTGTTTTAAAGATAAAGAGACTCTTTGAGATAGCAAACCCTTTTTCTCCCGCTCGAGATCTGGCTGATCAGGGGTATGGACTTCAAATTTACAAAATTCAAACAAGTGTACAGGCTTAAATAATAATTTTAGGTAGTAAAGTTTCTATTTTAAAAATGTAATTATGTAAGTATTTAAGCGAGTCAGGTAAAATAAATATTATTTAGATAAAAAAAAATCTCTTTCGGGACACCGGGGCAGAGGTAGATTTCACCGGATTAGGCGAACTCCAATTGTACGAACTTGTATCAAACATTGCACAGTGAGATTTATACTGAATCCCTCTTTATACTGTGCCGTAAGGGTTGCTCATATCAAAAATTGTTTCAAAGAAAAATTGTAGGGAAATTATAGGCATATAATTAGCATTTTGACCTGATCCTGATCATTTTGATATTTTGATTTGGAAGGTTAGTAGACCCTGTGCCTATTAAGGGAAGTATGATTTTTTTGAATTTTGAAAAACCACTTTTTCACACCCTCAAGACCAATGGTTGATGCTATCAAAAAAGTTTACTAAGATAAGTTTTAGGCCCTTATCTAAGGAATAACATAAAATTTAAATGAATTTGATATCTTATATAATAAGAAACTTACAGCAAAATTTCACTTTTTCGAAAACCCCCCCTCCCCCAATTCGCGACTCCTTGGTCTGATTTTGCGCATTAACGAACTTGACCGAAATTTTGTACCCTTAAATTGTATGTATGAATTTGAAAGTGATTGGTGTAAAATTACGGCAGTTATCATCTCCACAAGAAAGTTATATAGATAGATAGATATATAAACTTTTAAACTGAGGGTGGTTTTGGATTCTACCAAGCTACCCTTTGCAATGGGTAGCTTTCCTAATGAAATCTACCTAAAAGTACTACAGCATGGATATAAAGTCACACACAAGGTCAGTGTTTTAATTTAGCTTGAAGAGATGCTCTTCAGGGATGTTGCCTTCAAAGGGGACGGTTAGCACTGGCAAGGTTTTCTTCGGGGCAAAGAAAACAAAATCAAATACTCACCATGGGGAGAAGTTGAAACGACCCCTCCGGAACTCAGGGTAGTTTGTGCCGTAACAGCGGAGTGAAGATTTTCCCTGTAATCTGCTTCAGGTTGGAGTCCACTATGTGAAAACGAGAGGGCGGCATAGTTCATTCTTCATTTTTATATGAAAATTGTCATATTATCCCAAAAACCAACATGCAAATAAGTATCAAATACAGTTGTAAGAATGATTTGTTAGTCACATAGTTTCAACACATGCTTTAGTGCAACATAAAGTCAGTTCGGCATAGAATATAGTGTAATTAAATTCGAAGAAATACTTCTCACTTTAAAACCAATAAATGACATCTTAATCTAAGAAATGCATCATTTATAAAAGAAAAATATACTAACAACATACCTACATACTACTAAAACCAAACATTAGAAATTCATACTAACATTTAACAATTAAACAACAATGTTTATAGATAAAATATATAGCCATTTAAGTACCTAAATGTTAATGAAAACATATTTAAATATTGTACAATCAACTTTCCTAGTAATTCATTTTCGGTAATACTAGTAAAAAATATTCCTTAGTTTAAGTTTATATTATTTTATTGAGATAAAGGCATAAAAATATAAATTCTTAGATGGTTTTGTTTGTTTGATGATATATAAATAAATTACATTACTTAAAAATGAAAGTGCTATAAGTAAAATTAATGGAGGTGTAATTTTTAGTCAATATTTCAGTGATAAATAAAAGCTATCTTTGAAGTTTAGAAATCAGAAAAGATTGTGCGGTAAATTTCAACTTTCCATTTTTATAGATTTATAAGCACAGAAAAAGTGTTTTGGGGGAGTGACAATTTAGTAGTAAGTGATAAAGTTTAAAAAGGTTTAACAAAAACTAAATAGTGTGGAGTGGGTCTGAATACCAGTGGACTTTGTTAGTGTAGAAAAACTACTGGCAGATGTAGCTACGCTGCATGCAAGGCTGGTATAAAATTATAATGGTTATAATAAAGTATAATATACGGTTCGTTTGAATTAATTTTTTGACATTGCATTTATATCAAAATTACTTAAAAGAATCTAACAGAAACCTCATGTCCGCCTAAGGAAGGTATTTTAAAAATGTTATAACGACGACAATGATTTATTTTAAAAAGTTAACAATTTCTTGTAGTCTGGCCGGGACAACAGAATTTTATGCTTTTAACTGAATATCTCTTGAGTCAATCTTAATATGTAGTACCCTGCTATAGATAATAGATATCTTGCATCAATTATTATGAGACTGCGGGTTGTTACTGGTAAAATATTGTAGCAGCTAATAATAATTACAAATATAGCAAATACAATCTGCAACTATAATCAATTATGCTAATAGCAATAACGAAATTAATGTATAAGTCTGAATAGAAAAATTTTATAAATATATAATACTACCATCACTTAGTTACATTTTATATAGTTTTCTATGTTGGTGATACATTTTGTATTTTGTTTTGTATACGTTACATAAGAGCATGTCAGGATTGCAATTCACTGGAAATGAAAATAATATGTTTATACATTAATTGTAAATTATGTATTATAATATAGTAAGGGACATGCTGAAAATCAGCACCCTCCTCTTTCAGAAAGGAGGGCAGCTGAGCACACTCCTTTTATTGGAAGATGTGATTAAGCGTATATACCTATCATTTATTTTTGTTTTACATTTTTCAATAAAGAAACATTTTCTTTCTTTCTTTTCTTTCATATATTATTTGATTATAAATCATCAATTGTATGAAATGATCCTTGTAGACATTTTTTGCCTTATTTGTTAAAAGGAAAAGTATATTTTGATAACAAAAAATCTTAGTGTGATGTAAAACATACAATATAGGAAATGGTACAAAAATAGAAAAAAGTTATACCATAAAATGCAAAAATAATTTACTTTGCAGTTCAAAAAACATGGTATATATATTCTCAACCCCCGCCGTCAGTTTCCCATACCACATGCTTTAGTTAGTCGTATTCACCTTGATTGTTTAGTAGATTTTTGACACGAGTGAGAATCATTGAAGTGCATGTTATATAGGTCAAAGTGTATGAAATTATAATTTTTGCATTAGCTCAAATTTACCTGTTTTTCGAACCAACAGAAAATGCTCTGTTGACGACGCCCATGGCAGGATCTATAGAACCGGTGGTATGATCTACTTGATCAATGTAAACACTACGATGCTTTAGTAAATAGTTATGGATGTTGCCATAGCGACAATATTCTACAATGACGAGAAGTTCTCCTGAAAATAAAACAGGTTTTATTTTATTATTTTGGGAGATCTAATATGGTGACTGCTTGTTGAAATTTGAACACAGGCTCGAAAAGTGTAAGATCAAGCACCAAAAGTCAAAACCTAAAAATTAGAAAATGCATAATTTTCAAAACATGCCTATTTTATCATGGCATTTTGTTCAAAAATCATAGAGTCAGAGGTTTCAATAGTGTCTGAAGATTTTAACCAGTTTACAATTTTAAATAAATAATGTTTACTTTTAATTAACTTTTTGACCGCCATCGTCTTCAGAGAAGCAACCACTTCAGAGAAGTCAAGTCATATTTTTGCATTTTTCCTGTTTTGTAAAAGTCCTGCAATGAATCAGTTTCTAAGGGTTGATAAATTTTTGATTATAATTTGTACACCTGTCACACGATTTTTGACAGGAATTTACGTCAAAAAAAAGCAGTAGCTCGGTAAAAATGTTGCTTGGTATGTTTTGCATGAGAAATCACGGTATTGGCGGGCGAGCCTGCTCTTATGATTAGATGATAATGTCAAAAATAATAGACTGACAGGTTAGGTTCAAAAAAATGATTTCTATTTGTAGTTAATAATTAAATAGAAAGAAATAAAAAAAAAAATAATGCAGGAAAAAATATCCTAAAATTATTATGTACCCATAAAATATAACAGTAACTAAACTAGCCATATTTTGTTATTTTGTAATATCTTGTGTGTTGTGCAAAAAACAACATAACTTCCAAAATTATATTTCTCATTTCCGTAATTTGAATTCTCGTCGCCAGGTACTCGGAAACACTTTGTAAATTGCCCAAAATCGGTACAAATAGAAATCTAGGAAAAGCTTTGTCATATATTTTTTCTTTAATTTTGTGAATATTCATTAATGTCCTTTTGGGGAGTTGATCTATACCGACTACTGAATCGGAAAAAAAAAAAAAAAATATTGAAAAAAAAAATTATATTAAAATAATTATATTATTAAAAATCTTTTTTTTCCTTCGAAGTACTTCAAGAGCCGCGCGCGCTCAAGCTGTAGTCACCCGACCTCGTGCCATACGCTCAACCGCGTTCTCAAACATTAAAACTATTAAATTTAATCATTTCTATTAAATTTCAAATTCGTTTTTCAACATTATTCTCATATCTTAAAATATTTTAGGTATATGGTAAAAATAAGGATTTGTATAATAATCGATCTCCCGATGACCAAAGTATCATGAAAACATACTCACTCTTTACAACATTTTTAGTGCAGGCACCCAGAAGATTAACAACGTTCAAATGTTTTCCAAGATGCACCATAATTTTCAATTCAGACGCCAAGGCTTTGATATAGGCAGCTTCAGCGGTTTTCTTAACCATTTTAACAGCCACCGTTGTCACCTCTTCAGCATCAAATAAGCCAAAAGCATCTGCTTTCATTACAACTCCAAAAGCACCAGAACCAAGCTGTTTACCTACAAATTTATATTTTTCAAATTACAAAATATATTACTAATATTATTTAAAGCTAAACAGAAACAGCCCTTCCAGAACACTGTACAAAAATACATAATAAAAAGTTGTATAGTTAAACAGAGCAATAATAAATAATAGAAATAATTAAAAAAAATAATAATAATGAAAAGTAGCATGTGACAGTAAAATGGGAAGCAAGATGGATAACTATTTTATTGTAAATCTATCGTCTCATTTCCAATCCCTACCTATTCTATTTGTTGTATGACCGATGTCCGCGACGCCTACTTGTAGGCCATGTCGAATCAAGAAACACGTCACCCGTTGCGCTAACACGGTAAACATACTTTAACTTTGCTTCAAAAGTTGTAAAACAAAGGTTATTCAGTTTCATGTCCAGAACAACATTTTAAAAGGATACTGGTGATTTTAAGTTCATATTATATTTTGAATACAAGATCATGAATTGAAAACTAGACTGCTGAAGCTGGTTGCTGCATATAGCAAGCCTGGGAAACCTTAATGAAGCTATACTGCATGGAGAGATGCTTAAGCGCCAAAGTTTTTGTGATGCACAAATGTGATGTGATGTACAAAGTATTCATTTATAGAACCAGACTGTCACAAACCCAAACAGTCACCCAAAAATTAAGTCGATCAGCATATCGACAATAAGTAAAATGAATGGACTTTGGGTATGGGTATAAATACTACAAATTTGAGTGACGGGCAAGGATGGACGAGAAATGTCCAAAAATTTACTTATCATTGGTAGCTCTGATTAAGATGACGAAAATCCTACATACATTTTCAACAAAAAAAGAACAAATTTCTTAGTCTATAATGCATACTTTAAAACCGTTAAAATTAGGCACGTAATGCATACCCTAGAATGTTTTGAAATATACATTTTCTATAAATAATTCGTTACAGAAAAATCATCGGCAACATTATTATTTCTGAAAAAAAAACATTCATTTATTTCAATTACAGTACGAGTAACAAGTGTAGGCATCTTGTTTTAATATATATACTGATTAAATTGTAATTTATTTTTTATTGTCATGTGCACAAGCATATATTAAACAGAAAATTGTTTTTAGTGAATGTTTTGCGAATAAAATTAATATAAGATTTTTAGTCGAGAGGTGCTCACCAAGCTTCAGTTTCTCCCGCGGGAATTCCCATTTCCTGTCATAAGGCAACAGTTCAGCCTGCTCATCCACACCCAATTCGGGATTGAGGCTTTGTGTCTGACCTTCTTCAAAGTTTAGGAGACCCACTAAGGACAGTTCTTTTCTAATTCTCTTCTCTTTTCCAATCCTCCAAACTAAGTATATGATCATGATTATAAAAAGCAGTATTATCGCCGATATAATTGCAATATAACCAGCCTTGAATTCAAATTTATCTGAAATTATAGAACATGCTGAATTAATGCATTAAAAAGTGTTAATTTTTAATCTAAATTGAGTTAAATTTAGTCCCAATTTTTAATAGGAACTCGTTTCTTTAGCATGTTGTTTACATCCTAGACATTAATGCCTCTCGTAGAAGAATGTACAGCTGACTGGCCAGGCAGGCTTGGGGTTATCAAACACAAATAACTTTAAGTACCCGACAATAGACTCGACTTATTAGCATTTGCAATAAATTAACTCAAATTTGATATATCGTCGGTTTCGAGCATAAATTCATTAACTAACAAAAAGAAAATGTGAAAAATATCACTCAATTTTTGTGGTTCTTTGGAGTACCATAAATGTAATAATTAAAAACTATTGTTTAAATATAGGTACATAATATGTATAGGGTGATGATTTTAGAGGCGTGGTTTTCAAGAAGAGATAAAACGCATATAATTTGATGTTATGGCTAAGAATTTAGTTTTATTATAAAGATAAGGGTTTGCCATTATGTTTTAAAAATGATTTCGGGTAAGTGGCCGCCGCGGTGACTCGAACAAATTCCAGCCGAGAGGCCCAATTTTCAACCACTTTTTGCAGCAAGTTGGGTCGTATGTCAGCAATAACGCGCCGAATATTCTCTTCCAAGGCGTTAATCGTGTCCGGCTTATCTGCGTAGACAAGCGACTTCACATAACCCCACAAAAAATAGTCCAGCGGTGTTAAATCGCACGATCTTGGAGGCCACGCCACAGGCCCACGACGCGATTTTTACTTTATTTTAGAGTGATTTTTTCTAAATTTGCACTATTTGCAAACGTTGTTCAGGAGTAAGTCTATTCATTATGAAATGGCAAACCAAACTGAGCATAAATCAAGTGACAGCTGTCAAAAACACCAACTACGAAAAAAGTTGTGCCAGATTGAAAACCACGCCTCTAAAAAAAACAGCCCTATATTATAGGTAAGTAAAAATTAAATTCGATAATTATGCAAAGCACTTTATAACATGTATTCCTCACTCCTTGATGTAAGCGTTTTTAACAATAAGCGGTTTTAAAACAAACCCAATTCAAAGAGATAAAGGAGGTGACAAAAATGTTCTCATTTGAATTGCTGGGCTATATGCCATGATCTGATATGATATGGTGTTTTCAATTTGTCCGCTATTAATAAACTTTAATTTACACTAACATGAAAATAAGCAAGAAGCTCCTGATTTTAGTGGAGCAAAACTGCATATATACTATATATGTACATAGAATAAAGTCAATAAAGAGTGTACAATAAAATCTAAATTTTCTACAAAACATTTTGTTTAAAATATGCATTAAAACTGACATATACATACTTTTTAAGATCAAGTTGACATACTTAGAAGCATCACCTACTCGATTGTGAGCCTCGCAACTATATTTTCCTTCATCGCCATCTTTAATGAAAGCGAATGCAATTTTCGACCCACCATCCATGATTGAGATCCTACCATCTGGCTGAGGTGACCATTCCAGACCATCCTAAAATAAACATATTGTGAAGGATTATTTCCATTATTAAGCACCATAGCCATTCTTGTTTAATAGTATATTTAGTTGCAAAAATGGGTATTGAGACAAAAATAAAGACAAAATCATTGAATAAATTATACATCATTCGAATTAGTTCATCTCTACATTATTCATATAAAAAAAAATTGAAAATAAATAGTGAAAAGTAGAGTTTCCCATTCGTCCTAAATTTGTTGCCTCGATACGAACGTGTCTTGTGATCAATCGTCGTATTTTGTAGATTTTAAACTAAATAAAGTCATTACAAGCTTATTATTTTTTTAAATATAATGTATTTTTCATGTATCGGAAGGTCACAGAATTGAAAAAATAAATGTTTTTGTGTTGTGTTTACCACGACGAGTTTGCCATTTTTGAGTTGTCATCAAAACAAGGTAATTATATATTTCGTTTGTTTTTATATATTTGTATGTCAAACACATTAGGTTAAAGTATTTAGAATAAAATTTTATTGGGAATCACATATACAAACCAATATGCTGATGCGGTAAGTTTTGCAATTTCGCCGCAGTTGACAGATTTGTTTACTCTATTCGGTGGCGTGTTGGCAAATAAACATTATAAATAAGTGTGATAATACCCAGCCTATTAAATAAAATATATCTAGAAGTTATACAACTGAAAATAAAACACAAACTAAAAGAATTCACGCAAAAAACCAACTAAAAGTTGTTTAGTTATGTTAATTAAATTAAACCGTATATTCTCGCTGTATTCATTCTTTACATTACACAAATTATGTTAACTTAAATATAAGTATTTTGTAATTTATTTTATGCATGTGTAATTTATTGCATTTCATTTATGACCGCCAGTGACAATTTATTTACAATGTATTTTTATATATTTGTTGAATAAAAGTTGCTTCTGGGAATTGTTATTAAAAAAAATGTAGGTTTATCAGCATAGCTGCCTGCCTAAGTCCAAATAATAATAATAACAGCAAGCATGTACAAACATTTAATAATTATTATATATTGAGTTTAAAATTGATGATATAGACAGACAGGCAATAGGCAGTAAATAGGATGAAAAGCAACTAACTTTAAACCACTTAATTGTAGGGCGAGGCCTTCCGTCAACATTGCAATAGAATTCAACGTTTTGTTCTCCCAGATTGACATTCTGATCCTTATTGCTGATGTTCGAATCGGATATTACTGGACTATATGGTTCTGTGAAAACAAATAATGACTTTGAATAACAAGATACACAGATTAACAGCAAGTAGAAAAGGTTGAGCATTATTATTATTTTATATTTATTTTATCACCTACAACTTGCTATTATGTCCATGTTAGTTGGTAATGTGTGCATTTCGGCCTTCTGGCTATATACGGTAATAATGCTGACATCGACAATATTTTTGAAATTTGATATTTCCCATAATACAAATATTTTTTTTCTGGCAATCTGGCTTTATGTGCCTCAGCTTGAGAAATAAAACAATAAATAATCTTTTAATATTTTTCATAATTTAACGTTCAAAATTGACTCAAAAGATTTCCATAAAATTTGAGACATATAGACATTTTGCATAGTCTGTTTCAAGAGTACAGACCCGATATTTATGTATTCACAAAAAGCGCTGTTATTTTTATTGTTGTTTTTATTAAAATGTTATTACTTTTATCTATTCAGAATGCAGGAAAGTAGGTTTTCCCGGTTTTAACTTTACCTAAGATGTTATTTTATCACACCACAAATTTTAAATTATATTTGGGACTCATGGGTCTCTGCTGCCATTGTGTTAGAAGTTTTATTAATACTACAAGGAGAACCACCTTCTTCAAAATTATTCTGAAATAAAGTAACGCACCTGAAACTTGAATATTAACTGATCGTGTTTCTGATTTGAAGCTGTCCCCATCTTTCAGTATCCTCATCGCTTTACATACATATTCTCCTCCGTCGGTTGTTTGTATATTTGGTATGTTTAGAGTTATCTGATTGGAATAATTACTTTGGTGCTTGAAGGTTGAGAAATCTGTGGAAAAGAGTAACAAAAAATTAAGTAATACAACAAACATAATTTACTAAATACAACAACGATATTTAAAAGTAATTAATGATTTTAGAAATTTGCAATATTAGATATCTAGATAAAAGTATAAAAAGGTTTTATTTTAGCATTAGTGTATAAAAAGTACATAAGTAGTTATGGAAAAAAACAAACATTCTGTCCCTTTTTAAATCTCTTTATGTACCTCACTAGTACAACAGTTAAAACACCTAAGAAATAAATTTACACCTCGTGTAGGCAGGTCTTGTATTAACGTAGTGCCAGCCGCTGTCAAGCCACATTGAATGAAGAATTACAGTGCAAAGCATTAATTAAATACTAGATTATAGAAGATAGATTAATTAATGGAGGTTGCAAACTTAACAGGATACAAGGATACTTACAAGGATAGGATTGCATGCATTAGGAGTCTTTTGGTCCAATCATAGGTAAATATTTTCAAGTCGTTTGTGACTCTTATTATAAATGAACTTGGAATAGAGAGATATGTTTTACTGAAAACAATTGCAATAGATAACGTCAATTTAGCAGCGGAGAGTTTCTTAGCTTTGGCAAAAAACTATCAAATTGTCATGGGTCAACAACCATGACACCTTTCAAAATGGTAGGCAGATATTCCTTGTGAGGCAAATTAATTTGAAAAAGACATCATAATCAGTTGAAATTTGTTTTGGTCTGTCTTCTGTTTTGTTAAAATCAACCATCACCCACAATTATATTTGTGGTGCGTGTGGTATCTGCTCCCCCTTGTTTGACTGTTTATGTACTACCTTTTAAAATCTAAAACAGAAAATTAAAAAAAAATACTTGATTTTTCATTCGGCAACCAAGAAAGGTCATTGGTGTAATTATAAAGTGATGCTGCGCAGGTCAAAGACATATTGTCTCCTTGAGTCACTTCTAATGGCTCCCCTTGGGATTCGAATATTCCAAAGCCATATTCGATGTCGGTCACCAAGAATGTTGTCGTGGCACGATCCGAACCGAGATTGTTTGTACCAATACATGTGAGGTATCCCGATTGTGTTGCATTCATGGACAGCACTGATGAAACTTTCAAAGGAGCTGAACTCTTTGTTGAATAAAACTTTTCCTGAAAATAGAAAATCTTAAATATTAAACACAATAAAATTAGCTTATACTCATTAAACAGTTACTGTCAAAAAACTTCTTTTTGGCGAATTATAGATGGATTTGAACTGACCACACAACATTGAACTAACTTGAGGACAAAGAGGCTTAATGGTATAATCTAAAATGCTTTAACTTTCAAATTGAGCACAAAGCAAGTAGATCCATACCAACCTACAATAGATCAAAAACAAAAAATTACTTATGTTTTGGTATTTTTTAATAGATTATCCATATTATTACATTATAACTATAACTTCTTCACCCGTCTCTATACATGTTCAAACTTTACTTAAACAAACTATCAGCCCGAAGCAAACTTATTCATTGAAGCAAATAATCAAACGGTTCTAGTCCCTCTTTCTAATCCTCGGCCTACACATCCAGACACAACTTGTGTGGTTGTCAGGTCGCACTAGTACAAGTACATATTTATATCGCCGTTAAGCACTTAATTGCAAAGCTATCAATATCTCAATCACCAGAACCAAAAAGGCCTCTGGATCCCTTTGCCTTTGCGCCTTGGAGAAATCAACAAAAGCTTTCTTCCAATCTTTGTCATTGACAAAGCAGACAATTAGATTCTCAAAATGGACACCTATACATGCAATACCACTTTAATATAGCACTCTGCCCCACTGATTTTTATTCTACTGTACCATAACACTTTTAATACCTAGTTGAGTTAACCGTCACATCACATGGAAAGACAAGAAAATATCACTTTTTCAGGAATATTATTATGATATCCGCGCCCCAAGAGGATAATTACTCGAGATGAGATTATACGTTTATTATTATACAGGGTACAGATGTGCCCAAGAGTATAGGTGTTGGTCAACCAAGTGTGGATAGAGAGAAGAGAGCTAGTAGGTATGTGCATCTCCTTATATAACCTCTTAATTGATTAGGATGCGGCCACACTGCCTAACCCGCACTGAGGGTGCATACACACTACCACAATTATGACCTTTCTACAGCAATTAGCTATTTAAAATTTAATGATCTATACAAAAGAAGAAGGATAAATGATTTCTAGTTTACATGGGGAAACCTGTTTAATAAATAAATAAATAATTGATATTTAAAACTGTTGAGATAGGCCTCTTAAAGATTTAGGTCTGACGAGGAAACATATAATAAACACCTTTAAATGAATTTAAAAAATCTCTGGTTGCTATCAGAGCGGCATATTTATACAGAAAAAAAAACCTGTCAGTAGAGAAAGTTGGTACCAAAAATAATTTTTAAACCAATTAAGGAGGTCGTAAACCATCTGGTTGTTTTCGGTGTCGAAGACACAGCCAGTTAAGTTGGTATATAATATTGGTAGTTAATAATGTTGGTTTTAGATAAGTTCTTCTTAATCTTCATTTGGCAATCACCACAAACCATAAAGAATATTGTTTTCACTTTGTGTGTTCAAATTACTCTTAAGTGATCCCCACTCTAAATTTAAAAGGAAAAAAGAAACTCTTGCAAGGTAAATTAAACTTACAGAAACGGGTTCTTGTTTTACCGATACACATTCCTCATCGCTTATGCAGGGCTTAAAGTTCCATTTAATTTCAGGAAGAGGATAGCCTTCCGCGGTACACAATTCCCCAACAATCGATCCATATATGTGGAAATTCTCTGATGGTACTTTTACTTTGGGTTTAGCTGAGAAAAAAAAAATAGGTCAACTAGAACTAATAGAATAGATAAATTATAAACTTTTAACTTTCAAATCCTGGTTGATAGCTTCGATTATAATATTTTTACAAATTGAAATTTTTCAAACAAATTATATGGCCAGAATGTTCAAAGAAAAATACACACATATATATATAATTATATAATTGAGTTATTTGACTTATATTTGATGATTGTTTTTTAATAGCGGCAAATCGCCTGAAAAGATAAATGACATAATCTTTGACAATATAGAAAAATTTTGAAATTTTTTGATAAAGTGCTGGATAGCATAATATTTATAAAGGTTCTAAAGAGGTCCTGTACTTGAGAGCGCAGGATGTCGGTTTAAACCCAGCGCTGAGTTTTATAAAAATGCATTTTTAACTCTCACCTGTCCTCTTTAGTGTAAAATATTGTCAAATATTATGTAACCATCTAATTAAATGAAATAAGGAAAGGATGATATTTTAACAAAAAATATAAAAATAATGGATATGTGATTACGATGAGGGTTGATGGTGAAATGAGATGATTTTATAAGTTATTTATGTATGAAGTTGATGAAAATAAAATTAATGGATATGTAAAAGTGTAAAATTAAAGCACATCATTAGTGTGCGTATTATTTATATAATTGTATAATTGAGTTGTAAAGTTATTTGACTTATATTTGATGATTGTATATTTGATATATATATAGTAAAATTGTATAATCTATTGCTTAAATGCCGTATTTAGATGATTCCTTACGTTATAATAGACGTTCACCTTTAGTTTACATTACTTATATATATAAAAGTCTGACAGTATTGACATTTGGAAAATTATATATATATATATATATATATATATATATATATATATATATATCTCATACATATATCTAAAATGTAGCATTTATAGCTTGTATGCTAGTAAGAAATATTATTTTTGAAAATCGCTTACAAAATAATGATTTAGCTTTCAAAGGGAACAAATGAAAAATTACATTAGTTTTTTTTTTCATTTTTAACATTAACTATTTATAAAAGTGTTACTATAGACTCTCTTTCATTCTATATAAATCTATAGCAGAGTTCAGATATTCACTTGCGAATTTTATTGCACGTGCGAGATGGATGACGCACCTCGACCGATGGTCTAAAATAACAATCTGAATATGCAAACTGTATAGAATGACATGGTCTAAGCAGAGACACTTTTATTGACTGTTAACATTAATAAATTTAAAAAACTAAAATAAAACTATTAAATAAGCACAGCAATGAATCCAATGTTAAATAAATGTCGCTTTTGGTGGGTGGCATTAATACTGAAACTGATTAATGTTACCAAATTGTTCTGTAACACCCTGTATCGTTTCAAAGTCTCAAAATAGCGCCTACCTCTTACAATAAGGGTCAGGTTTAGAGTTTTTGTTTCGTATTCGTTGACTGCTTTTAATTGATAAATTCCACTGTCGACCAGAGTAACTTTATTTATTCGAAACTGTGAGTTTGTGTTGGTCGTTATTACTTCGTATTTGTTCGAATGATCATCAGACCATCCAGCTGATGACAATTCACGATGATGATTATCGAACCTGAGGACAATTACTTGAAAATGAGTTGATGATTCGAGTTGTGAAAATACAGAGTGCAATTTGTTCAGAGCATTTTTTTTAGGTGCAAAAATTTTAATTCAAGATTTTACACAGATTAATACCTTTGGTAGCAAGCGGATAGAGCAATATTTTTATAAAAAAAATATCATTGTTTTTGACGAAAGCTTTTGACGTCGTCCCTCATTCGGGTTTAATGAATAAACTTAGAAATCTACCTCTAGATCCTAAAGTGGTTCCTTGGATTGAGTCCTTTTTATCTAAAAGGAGTTTTCAGGTTTCTGTTGGGAAGGCTTTTTCCCATTTAGTTTTTGTGCCATCCGGAGTACCTCAAGGTAGTGTTCTTGGCCCTATCTTATTTCTTATATTCATAAATGACCTACCTGCTTGTGTTAATTCACTCATGCAACTTTTTTCTGATGATAGTGTCATATTTAAGATATTTAGGAATAAGTCAGATTGTGAAACACTGAAAAACGATCTAGATGCGGTGGTCCGATGGGTTAATCAAAATGGCATGCAATTAAATTCGGACAAGTCGACTTTGATGCAGTTCGGTTCAATTCATAATGATTTCAAGTATGAAATAGCTGGCAAATCACTGTCGAAATCCTCTACCACGAAGCATCTTCGAATTACCCTGTCATTGAATCTCCATTGGGGAACTCATGTTGGTGATGTAGTGAAAAAGGCTCTCAGACAATTACAGTTTGTTATGCGAAGTCTTAAAGGTGCAGATTTTAAAGCGCGAGCATTGGCTTAAAACACGTTGGTTCGTCCTACTATTGAATACTGCTCATCAGTATGGGATCCTCACACCCAATGTCTTAAAAGACGAATTAGAAGCAGTTCAGAGAAAAGCAAGCCGGCATGTCTTTAGGCGTTTTAGTCGATATGATAGTCCATCTGAATTAATTTCAACTCTTAATTGGAAGCCACTAAGTAGAAGGCGTTTCGAATTCAGGTTAACTAGTTTATATAAGACTGTGACGAATGAGCCTGCCTGGTCTGCTTTAAGATCCCAGCTCTCTAAGCCTCCTTATATTGGCCGTAATGGCCATCCTTCCAAGATAAAACCTATCTTGAGAAAACGGAACATTGGGTTCAATTCGTTTCTTTCCAGAAAAATTCGCCAGTGGAATATTCTTCATAGGTCAGTATTTGATCCCTTTCCTTCTTCCAAGGCTGTTTTTAAGCGTAGGCTGCGAGTTAAGCATTAATTTTTTTTTCCTCACCTACTAAACTCAACAGTATCACCGGAGCTAGCTCCTAAATATTGTAATTACTTAATAATAATAATCATTGTTTTATGCCTGTGTTGTGGTTGGTGTTGAGTGGAAGGTGTTGCAAGTGCAGTAAGAGCATTTGATGCATTTGGGACCTCTGAGTAAGAAGCAGGTGTTCATATGACTGCCTCACAAAGCAGGGTTTTCAACAAATTAAGGTTTTGTGTGTTTTAGGTATACATACCAACATATTATTATATTAATCATATAAAGCACCTAAACAAAGACTGAAAGAAAGTCAATAGTGGTTTTTAGTTTTTTTTTTGCTTGCAACATTGAAAAATGTTTTCATTGTACAAGTGTTACTTATCATATATTATTATTAAATTTAATTAATAGGTGTGCAGTTTTACAACTGATAAACCTATATATTTTATTGTTGTGCTCTTGTGAAAAAGCACTCTTCTAACTTACACCTATTTAGCTCATTTGATAATACAATTTTAATTGGAACTGTTATTTGCGATTATTATCCCCAACTATTATTTTTCCCACACTTTGTTTTTAGAAGAACAGTTTGTGATTGAAAGTATTACGTGAAAAAACAGCGCAATTAAAAAGAAAATAGAATTTTTCTTATAATGATGACAAGCTATGTTTTTCAACTAAATAAAAAAATCCAGTAATAACTGGTAAAACAAATGGCTTGCGTCTTACATCTAATTTTATCTATTTTACTTATCTTATCTCAACTCTATTTGGCTGATAAGATAGATAATATGCATATAAATAAAAGTTCATTTCCTGTCTGGAGAGGGGACCAGGAAAGGATAATTCCCATAATTATATAATTTGTCTCATCTTTATGTATTTCTAGAGCCATTGACCATTCATTCAATACCAACTATTCCAAGAATACGTTATTTAACACTGCACAAATTAAAGGGTAACCAGAAAATGAAGATGTTTCAGTAAACTTATGGGAATATAGGGCACCCTGGAATAAAAGTGAAGAATGTTTTTTTTTATGTATTATGTCTTAGGAAGGCATTTTATAAAGTAATGTTTATATTAGATATTGCGTTTTCAAAAAAAAAAACTTTTATTAAGTGGGCATTTACAATGAAATCTGAAATATAATAAAATTAAACTTTAGAAAATTATGCCGGTCCTTCTTTCCTTTTCCACAAATTATGATGGAATCCTATAGTTCAAGCACTCATTACTTACAATCGGAGTGCTTTACTAGCGTTACTTCCTCAGGCCCACTGTAAAAATGTTTAAAAAATTAATCAAACTATTACCATGAGACTTGTGGAACTGGATAAGCATGAATCTGAATATTCCATTGTGCAAACTTTTGTCCTTCTTTGACATCTAGCGTATATTGACCTGCTAGTTCACTCAGATTCAAAACTGATTGGTTCTTTTCTGTAAAATTTTAAAAATGCATTAATCTTTGTAACATAACACATCTTCACTGACTTAACCGGAGTTTAAGCAGTCTGTTTAGTCTGGTGTGAGAACCCGACCCGCGGTGAAGCCCAACAGCTAGTTTTTTCCAACAGGTAATTTCGCTAAAATTGTTTTTTGCCTTCCATCATTTGTATAATAATGTAGAATGTTATTCAGACGTATGTGTTATTTTTCTGTAAAAACTAACAATGAAAACTTATTTTTGGTATCTATAATGTCCTTTTTTTGTATTTTGTTATACCGTTAGTTTTCAATATTTATGAATAAGTAATTAGTGAAGTGTTATAACCTTGAGGTTGGTTTGAAGTGAAGTAGTTATTGTAAATTAATGGTATTGACCGTACAAATATAATATGCAGCCTGAGTAATAATTGTTTAGCTATGTTACATCTCACCTAAAACCTCAATAACCTTTTGGGCATTGTTCTTGTTATTAGTAAGACCCTTAGTTTCGCACTTGTAAATGCCACTGTCCTTGCTAGTGACATCATTCACGAGAAGGGTACTTGTTACTATAATTTCATTCACGAGCTTTTGGCCATCATTCTTCACTGTTGTGTTTGTTATTATTACTCTGTTTTCCTGTAACGGAGAAAACAAATCAACACAAATTATATTGAAAAATCAGAAGATATTCTTTTATTAGTCAGCTTGTAATATTATAATACCCCCCCTTCCCTCCGTTGTATGTAATAATAGGTCCAGAATTTTTATTCTTTTCCCTATTTTATTTTATAGGAATTTATTTTACAATTTTCAGAATATGTCAATTACATTTCATCTTATTTTTACAAGCTTTTATTTAAATTGCAATGTTTGTGTGTTGGTTTAGGTCGAATCTTGTAAGCTGAATTAGAACCACTTCCTCTTATCCTACGGAATTGAAATTTGACATGTTGGTTCAGTTCCGATGACAATGCATTTTTATGGTAAGCATGATCTGATTCTACGCCCAGTAATGGCTCCAGACGAAGGAACTCCTCAACGGTCAACAGCACAGATGTGAAAATTTAAAGGATTTAAAACTAGGACACAGTGTCTTTTAGGGATCGTAAAATGTTTAGTTTTTAATGAACTCAGCACTCTAGGTAATATTGATGAAGTAGGTATAACGTTTACCCTAACTAGATGTAAACATCTGTTCTGAAGTAAACTTTTTGCTTCCTTAATCACCGTGCATAGAGTATTCGTATGTAGGAGTTACATTTTTTTTTGCATAATATCTTGTATAAAATTTAATTGTATAATACTAGCATAATATGTAAGTAATACATAAATTATTAAGAAAAAATAAATAAATTGAACAACAATGCATGCAATACCTTTAACGATTATTTTAAAGCTTGACTAGAAATCGGCCCAAGCCTAGTTAAATGTGCAATGCGCTGACTAGTCAATTCCGATATTAAGTTTGTCTTTGAATGTTTAAATCTATGTGAACAATATTTTGTATGAAGCTGAATAAATAAATAAAATAAAAGTGCACAATGGTAGTGAGGTCCGAATTGCTAACTGCGAGACCCGGCTTTACTGTACTAAGTCTCCTAGTAAAAGCCATTATTTTTGATATGCTAATGTAAGGTTGCATTTATTTGTTAATGATGTCTTACGTGGATACCAGCTACATGTTATTATTCCTCATCATCATCATTATCAAAAGCACAAAGTGGCACAGTAAAAAAAGGTGGTCATCTAAAATAACACAGAATATAGTGGAATGTCAGGAATTTGATAAAGTGGTGCTGCAGATGGTAAGTAAATAAGAGAGATATCATCTTACCTTGAATGCTTCTTTGTTCGGTATGGTCCAATCAAATATGAAAACAAAACCAAGCTCTACCCTGACAAAGCATTCTATGTATATAGTTCCTCCGAGTACTGCATATCCATTAGAAGAATCGTTAATGTTTGGTTTAGGTGCGACTGTAGAGTGCGCTGTGGATTAAAAGAATTAATGAAAATCCAAACAAAGTAATCAATAGTCATACTATAATAATAATACAGAAATCAGTATTACGTTAAAATGACTCTGTTAAAAGTTAGGAACAATGTTTTAAAGAAACTAGTTTTCTGAATTATATTTTTAATATTTTATTATATTTTTAATTTTTTTTTTAAAGTATTATTTACATTGTCATTTTTATCATATAATATCACAAATAAATTCAGGTACTTAAATCTCTTATAAAATTTATAAATTACAATTAATGTTCTGAAATGTATTTTTTTTTTGGCAATAAGCCTATAGAAAAATAAGCATCTATATAATAAATATTATTATACACGTGCAGAAGGCTTTACAAATACAGACTTGGTGATAAAGCTCCAATCCTATACATATGCATTCAAGTGTTAAATGAATTAATAAAGAGACAAAAACATCAAAGACGAAAGAAGAAGCACAGAATACCCATCAGCATACCAGAACCCAGAAGTAACAGCACCACACAGAGGGCATGCGATGATATCTTACAATATTTACTTACGCACAAGGACATTTATGGTTATTTCATTTTGTATGTCTTTGTAATCTGCTCGGCAAGTGAAACTATTTCCATTGGGGGAAGCTATATATATAGAAAATCCCGTGTGTGGGTCAAATATGCTACTGTTGTTTGAAATCTGAAATAATTTTTATTTGGCTATTTAATTATTGGTAATAAAAAAAAATAGCAACTGACATTGGATATATTCCTTTATAACATATGTATATTTAAAATAGTATTTTTATAAAATATCTCTGAAGCCATGTGAAGTTGCAATTTAGTTGTCATTTGTAAATTATTAGATCTAGCGTCATATCAAGAGTAAAAGAATATTCGTTTTAAGACTAATCACTTAGTTTATAATAACAGAATCAGTTTGAGTGTCTTTTGTTCCGTTGCCTATAACAGGCAGCAGGCAGGCCTAAAGCATCAGAATCTTGACCGCCGTATCTTAACTAGTGAAATTGCCATATTTATTATAAAAAAGACCCAGAACTGCCATATATCATACTATTTGTTTAGAAAAACATTAAACTTGTGTAGCTGTAATTGCCGTATACTTTGATATGGCAATGGTAATGATGCCGTTTTTTTTATTTTTTTTTATTTATTTATTTGTTGACAGTATTTTAACATCAATTACATATAATGCAAAGTACTACCTAACTAGGCAACGCCCGTACTAAAGTAGACTTTACTAAAAGCATCGTTCTTATAGGCATAACCGTCACACTGCCCAATTAAAATGAATCGAATCGCCGTATCAATGGCAACGCTGGTGACTTGGCTCTTTCTAAATTCGAAGCTCTGTTCTAAAGAGGAACTGTCTAAAAGTTGAGCGAATCCAGAGTAACTAGTATGAAAGCTTATGGCAAAAGGCAATTGAGTGTTCCGTTGTGTATAATGCTGAGTTCGTTTTAAATCTGTCAATTATCTAATAAAGAAATTGTGTACTGTTGTGACCGTTTCATTTGCTTAAAGTTGACACAGAGATGGGAGATTTCGAAGTCAGCCTTGCTAAAGTGGAGGCAAGTTAGACTAGAGTAAATCAGATGTACGATAAGTGTGATAAAACACACAAGATTACCTCAATCATTATAAGCACTAAACTGAATTATGTATTTCTGTTTCTGTAGATATTATTTAAAAATAACTTACAAACATACAAAAATCTCACAAATTTTAATGTTTTCAGTAGTACTCTTTTAAGGATTTAGCTTAAAATAATATTTATATTATTATGCTACCAAAAATTATAGGAAATATAAATAAATACTTAATATTTTGATTTGTAGGCATGTTTGTTACTCTTGGCCCATAAATGTTGAAAAGGTCTGTTTTACTTATAAGGTACTTACAGTTTAATTTGAAGTTATACTTTAAAATTTTATTATTCTGTACAAAAAGTTTATCTATAGTTGAAAATGTACACCGAAAACAGATAATATTTTAGGTTTTTTTTAAACTAAATATGTTAAAAAAAAATAATACTCATATATAATGAATCTAACAGTGCGACTCCATTGATAAAATGTTTTTTTTAAAATGATCAAATATGCATGGCTTTTCAGCAACCATAATAGAAAGATCTCTTTTAAGGGGATATCAAAATTAATAGTGTATATCAAAGCAGGAACTATCCAATGTCATCTGCTTTGAGGAACCTACGTGAAGCAGAAAGCATCACAATGTAGTTGTCAACAATTCCATTTCTTTCGTAGCGACAGTTGTACATGTACTTTGCATCATCAAGGTCCAGTTCAGGAAGATTATATCCGGTACGCCTATCGAACATGATGATCCTACCATTGAGAATCGACAGCGGTTGGCCCACCTTCACCTAAATAAGAAGTGTAAAGGACCTCTTTAGATTTTGATAAGGTTTTAGTTATTCTGAGACTGTGTGAGACTTGTCACAGACCAAAGCGTGAGTGTCAGTTCCAAATCTTGAAACTGCTGCCACTTGCCAACGGCAGCATTGTCACTTTGGCAGTTATGATAAACTTATCACGGACTCTAAAAGACACCTGAGATCTTGCAATTAATTATATTGGAGATGAATCAATGCACAATGTACTGACCATTTCAAATATAAATTTAAAATTATTAACATAAATTAAAGATATTGCGGTATTCCAAAAAGTGAAAAAAATATATTTATTGAGTGAATATTCTCTACATTTCAGTGTTAGAGCAAGGTTATAAGATAGCATATTGTTATTAAGATTTCTTTATTGGTTTGTACACTTTGCTTTAGTTGCATATTTTTATGTAGATATCTAACTATGTTACATTGTACAAATATTGGATATGGGAAGCTAGGATTGCATCTTCTGACTAGCTTCCTGGAAAGTCAATCCTAATTTGGAAAAGTTTCATGGATAGTTTTTGTATATTTATACATTACCCGTCGAATCATAAAGTCATAAGAAATATTTATTTATTAATTTGACCATCTTATTATCCATAAACAAAATACCTATTCTCAGAACCTACCGCTGTCTTCTTTATAACTATTGGATCTTCTGCACTGTAGCTACTGAAAAATGTAATATAGCAAATAAATACTACTATGACAAATAAAATAGAATAAAGATATTGAAAAATATTGTAAATATGTTTGAGAATAAAAAGAAAATGAAGCAAAGTGGGTAGGTATGTAATTTAGAAATAAACTGCCACCAAGCAAAGTAAAATGAAAAAAGATTTGATGTGTGAATATAATCATAGTATTCTAATAATATTAGCAAGTGGATACAAAATACCAGTAAAATAATAGAAAACAACCCACCTCTTCATCATCTCTGAAGAGTGTGACCATGACGTCTGGAGATGATGGTCTGCAGGGTATTGTGATAGAATTGTATTGTATGCCAGAGATAAACATTTCCGTTGGTACAAACAAACTTTGCGGATCTGTTTAGTAAGTACAGAAAGCATGTTATATATACTATAAAAATCACCATGCCACAGAGAGAAAAGCGAATATGTTAGCGAATAAATTTGTTAGATGTCATACCACACAATATTATTAACATGCCTTCAGTTAAATATTCGTAAAGGAGAAACAAAAAAATAAGTATTGTAAAAAATCCGAATAATACCTCAATGGCGCTTACCAATGTGAAGTCATAGTGTAGGTAACGTATATGAATATGATCTTCCTTATTAGTACCTATGCTCTATTTATATAATATACAGTTTCCAAATATTTCCAATGTGTGGTTTAGTAGTGTGCAAATTCCAAGGGGGAAAGTGGAATTTGTTTTAAGTGTCAATTGATTAACACGAACACAAACACGAATAAATATTTCTATGATTAAAATTAATTTGAGTTAATATTGCTACTACCAATACTAATGAATAGTCCGTGTGCTCGGAGTTTTATTTATTACTATATATTTTACTTAGGGTCACTTAAATTATGTTGTAAAATTATAAAAAAAAAAAGTGTATTACTTGTATACAATATTTGTAAAAATTGTATTTTGTGTTTACACGATTAAATAAGATCTTGAGTTTCTGGCAGCCAAAACTCTGTTTTTGCAAGGACAAGTATAATGTTTTTGTATTAATAAATTAATGAAATAAATAAACTTATCTACGCTGTGTGTTCAAAAAGTAAGGTGACTTTGTATTGTTAAGAAAAAATATTTATTTATTCATAAATATTTATGTTGTCCCCTTCAAAGTAATCCCCCTCAGATACAATACACTTATGCCAACGGTTTTTCCAATCCTCAAAGCACTTCTCATAAGCACTTTTCGGTATAGCCTTGAGCTCTTCCAGCGATGCAGATCTCTTCAATCGTTGCAAATCTCTGTCCTTTCATAGGTCTCTTTAGTTTTGGGAACAAGAAAGTCACATGGGGCCAAATCCGGTGAATATGGTGGCTGAGGCATGATTGTGGTGTTGTTTTTGGCAAAAAATCTCTCACAAGCAAAGATCAAAATTTAGCAATTTCGGAACAAACTTCGCTGACACACGTCTCATGCCCAAAACGTCAGAAAAAAATTCATGGCACAAGCCAAACGATATACCGACATCCTCAGCAACTTCTCTGATACTGATTCAACGATTTTCCAAAACAATTTTCTTCACTGCTTGAACGTTTTCATCAGTTGTTGACGTGCTTGGGCGTCCAGAGCGAGGCTCGCCATTGGCATCTTCCCGGCCATCTTGGAAGAGTTTGTACCACTTGTAAACATTTTTTTTACTCAGAACAGTTTCACCGTATGCCACTGTCAATATTACAAGTGTTACGGAGCACTTAATTTTGTTTTTTACACAAAATTTGATGCAAATCCTTTGATCCATATTTTTCGATAGCAAACAATCGCCGAGCACGCAAAACACTTATAACCTTTACGCCTCTCACAACCAAACCAAAAATGCCATTCACTTGAAATTCGGTACAGATGTTCGGGAAGAGTGTACCAACATAACAAAACAAAAAAATCGATAATCGAAAATACGTTGCCTGCGAAATTTGAAGTCACCTTACTTTTTGAACACACCTCGTATAATGTATTATTATTGTTCAGTGAATCATACATTTACAACAAGTATTTCTTAGTAGTTTGTGACGCATTCACAAAATGGATAGAATATATCGTGGTAAGGACACGATTGGTAAGGACACGATTGGTAAGGACACGTTCGTGTTGGACACGATTGATCATTTGGAAACAGTTTATTTGTGTTTTGGACTGCCAAAGGTTATCGTTTTGTATAATGCGACACAGTGCAGCGGGAAGGCGTTTGCAAATTATTGCAAGTCAAAAGGGATTACGCATTTGACTTCACTGGTGTTAAGTCCGAAAAGAAACGGTCAAGCCGAAAGCAGTGTAAAATTTTGCAAAACTTCTAAACAAACAGTTAAAAAACAATAAATTATTGCAGAATTTTATGATTTTATTACATAATTTCTTGTTTGACTATAGAGTAATGCCACATATTTCGATGGGTATTGAGGCTGCCAAATTAATGTTTAGAAGAAAGATTCGAACTAGGTTTGATGCATTAGTACCGGATAGCTTCACGGAAAGGGTTCGGACGTCTGGAGAAGCCAAATGCCCAGATGACGGACACAGAGCTCGCAGGTATTAAAGAGTTAAACTAGGCAGATCAGGAATTACAGGGGAGGGAGAGTAAGGGTCTTCCACTCTGGAAATATTGTAATGGCGCGAGATTACAGAATCATAAATAAAAAGGGTTGGATAAAAGCTAAAATCATTAAAATTTAAAAATCATTGGGTAACACAATTTATTTAGTACAAGTGTTTGGAAAGCTTTTGTGGAAAATGCACATTGACCAACCTAATGATTGTTTCCTGAAATCAGAAACCACTGAATCTAAGGCCATGTACAGAGGTCTGGAGGCTAATCACTTGATAGACCACCCTAATAACTTCTTGTCTTGTCCTTCGCAGGTATACAGCAGACAGCCGGTACGTCGGTCCGCTGTGCTCGCCGAAACTGCTTAGGCACGATTTGCGACACACGGCAGCCGACGTAACAAAAATAGAATAGCCTCTAATCATTGTTTATAAAAACCACAATCAAAATTTTATAAAATGTATTTTAAGATAGTATTAGGTTTCCTGATCTATGCATTTTTAAATAAAAAAATATTAGACTAGTCCCGCCTGTCTCCGTGTATTTTTTGTAGTCTTTTGTACATAAATAAATAAACTGTGTAGTAAATTATACTGTATATAAAAATATATGATTTCTGTAGGTATCACCATCACAAGCAGTTACCTTATAACAGCAAAACCATAGGTAGCATCCAATACTTTTTAGGTCTTCATAATTTAGTATAAATTATGAAGTATTTATAATATATTAATGGTCTCACCAATATAAGCAAACAGGGTGTCAGAAGATTAGGACCGGCTTACAAAAGTAATGTTTTCACTATTATACTATTCGTGGAAAATAAATAGCTTTGAAGATATAAGAATTGGGATCGTTAAAAAAAGTACATTATAAAATTAATAATTTTGAAATGTACTTTTTTCCAATTCGCATTTCGATAAGCAGAATCTTATGCAAATTATATTCATTGTGCAAAGAGTTGGTCGGTCATAAACTCAGATACCCTATACTATATACCACCAATTGCCTGATATGACATCTTCCAAATATATGCATATGCTTCAATAAAAAAATGTTGATTATTACCAAAGACATAAACATAAATGCTTTTAGCGGCCCCCAGCTTTTCAAGGTCGGTGGAAGTGTATTGAGAATCATAATCTGTGTCATTGAATTTGCATGTATAATACCCCACGTCCATGGTGGAGACATTGAAAAGTTCTAATAGAAGTCCATGAGGATATTCCTCATCGGGAGTTTCCGACACGCTAATAATGCTGGCCGCCTCTTTTAAATCATCCATTTTAAGGTTTTCAGGTAGAACCCATGTTATGGGTCGTTTTCCTTCACATCTTAATGTTAAGTTGTTTCCAGAATTGACTACATATTCACTATCCCCAGGAAAAATGCGAGGCGGGTCGAAGTCTGGACGAAGAACTAATTCTGGAACAATAAATATCCTACATATTCATATTGCTTCACTTTACCATCTTTGATTCATCTTCACTTACAGGGAAGTTTATTTTTAAATTGACGATTCAATCCAACTTGTGTTTTATTAATCAAAATAAAATATATCACTATCACTAACAGTATCACTAGAAGATAATCAGGCACAAATCTAAATTTTAAAATACAATGAAACGTAAAATTTAGTTACTAATTATTACTAATTTAATAGGTACTTTTACATTACGCAATAGGCTACTAATAAACGTAAGAAAAGTTTTGCTGAAAAAGTGATACTGCTGGATATTATGTAAAATATTTTGAATATGAGCACTTTATTTATAGTTATTTTTATATTTGAAGAACCAAGAACAATAAACATAAAAAAATAACTTTTAAAGTTCTAATGATTCAGATATGTTGAAATTTGAAAAAAAGTACGATGGCAATAAATTTTGGAAACGGATGTTACCTTCATTCCAATAAATGTAAAACGTTAACAGGGCCTTATGCAGTTGCGTTAGTTTGCTGCTAAAGTGACGGACACCTCAGCATTTTCTTATGGTCAGTGGTCACTTTTAAGCTTAGCAGCGTACTAAAGCGGCTATGCATAAGGCTGCTGGAATTTTAGTTAAAATACAATACTATACCTATAGGCGCGACCTAAATAAAGTGCACTCGCACCGATAAGAAAACGTAAAAAATATTTTGTTTAGAATGCCAAAATTTGTTAGAAATATATGAGAGCATAGATTTAGTATGAAAATAAATGTTGTGCTTCACAGATAACACATATTTAATTTTTGAAGTATATTGGAGGGCAGGGGGGGGGTAGGTACGGTTTGGCCACACCTTCTACAATCAAAAACAATTTGAAAACTAATAGCAAGTAAAACATACAAATGACGGACAGTGAGTGCGACTCCCAACAATGAAAAATAATTTTAAAGCGTAATCTTTAAATTTATTTAAGCTTGAATTTTACAGCTTAACCTCACTGCTATGACTTTAAAATTAAGAATATTAAAATTAATTGTACCGATGTTGCCAAGAAATCAGTTTCAAAAATAATGATGTTCAATTATTCTTAACAAAACAACTTACCCGCTTTAAAATAATATTAGATCACTACGATACCGACAAATATAAAATCCCATAGCTCATGGTCAAGGAACCCATAAAAAGAATCGAGGGTACTTAAAAATTCCACGACAGATCAATCACTATGGTGATAGGACGCTTGAATATACAGAGCCACAATTATTTAATAAATTTGAGGTACAACTGAAACATTTAGACAAAAAACCATATATTAAGAAAACAATAAGGTATTCTAATAGACCTGATTAAATAAGAAAATAGATAACTATTAAATAGTTTTCGTGATGTGGATTATTTTACACAATTTATCATTATTATTATCATTTTTAATTAGAGTTGAAATTTAACTTGTTGAAATTGTTATTATACTGTTAAACTATTTTTAAGTTGCTTTCTTGTTTTATGTCTTGTAAAAAACTGTAAAATTATCATATGAATTACCCCCACAGAAAAGGCACCAGTCTTTGTGAGGGGGATTTTGTAAAAGGTGCAATTTATTAAAAATAAAGAAATATATATAGGAAAAAAAAATAGTCTGCAGATTACCTGTACAGCTAACTAGGAAATTATAAATTAAGAAGAACTCAACCCTATGCGCTGCTTACGGCATCTAAGTAAGAGTGGTAGATCATATGAAAATGAGAGATAAGATGTGTATGTTTCAGTTTATTTCATCGGTTACCACATTTCTTGATAAATTGAGTTTCTGTGAGAATGTTGAAGGTCATGTTAATATGCTGTTGAGCTTGCCTGGGACAGAGTATGGGTGGTCTCAAGTCACCGAATTTGATAAGAAAATACATGGTACAATAAGAAGAAACGAGGTTGCGGAAATAAGGCACAAAGTGGTAAAATACTAAACCTAAATGACATGAACAAAGTTGACCTAAATATACTACATAGATTCTTGACAATTTTTTATAATACATACATACAGGTAGTTCGAAGACCCATTATAAAATCTATGAATATTCAGATTTTATACTTTTTAATTTAAGAAAATACATCTATATGGATGTATTTTCTTAAATTAAAAAGTTTTTAACTTCAAAAAGAGGAGTGTCAATTAAAACTAATGAATGTAATGTTATTGCCTGTTTTTTTTACTTTGAGGTTACGTATCTCAAAAACCAGATATCCTTATGCAGATATACTTCAAGGTTAAGAGCTATTATCCATATATACACAGAAAAAAACAACTTCCTGGTGTAATATTTCGAGTTTATTAATAGGACGGAAGGACCAACCGCAACGGACATGAATTAACATCAATTTAGAAAAACATATTATCCTACTTAATACTTTCGGAGATAATCACCTCACCTTTTTGGGTACTTTTTATACTCAAAGATATGTGCCACACCATGACTTGCTATAAATAAGTACATTTTATATATTTTTGTTAATTATTATTTCATTTACTCCAGTGGATGCAAAAAAAATATATACGGAGATTACTGGAATGACCTGTCTGATTGCGCCCTGATGTGCAGGTACGATTGTGTAGTAAATAATATATTCAATTAAAAATACACTATATGTATATTAATTAAGGAGCTAAGAGAACAATGTCAAAAATATCAAATCTCTTTATTTACACGTGTACAATATAACATAATTAGGTATATTTATAGAACACCATTTACATAATGATAAGGACTATTATTACTAGGTGTCTTCAAGGCTAACATATGGTTGAGCCATTAGAGCAGTAGATGGTGTCAACCTGCCCAAGCGAGCTTCAAACAGGACCTCGCTGATGAGTTTTTCAGCTATCAACTTCATGTTATTGGGTAACTTTCGCAGTTTGGCAGCTACGTTCACACCGATTGCATCATATTCATCATCAAGACGTACTTTACCCTTAATGCCGTTTTGAGCAACATCATGCTTTTTGACTTTGTGATGTTTCTGTGATAAACGATGAGAAGACGAAGGCTTTAAGTTTGTATCATCGTTTGAAAATATCATCTCTACGTCGAGAGGATCATCTAATGTCTGCAAAAAAAAAAGGAATAGAAACAAAAAAGTAACAAAGTAATTCATATATTTCCATGTACTAACTACTACTATCTTACTAAATTACTTTTTACTTACATTTTATCTCTTTGTTGCCTTCAATGTAAAAATATTTTATAATAAAATTGAGGTTGTGGTGACCTAGAGGTGTTTGATTATTGACCCGGCGGTCGCAAGTTCGAATCCACACATTATTAAGTTTCACTATTTTTAATGCTTCACCACCATCGTCTCTTCATCGCCCTTACTCTAGTACAAGCAATTTTAACCTATTTAAGCATGGCTTAAAATCATTGTACCTATATGGCCTAGTCCATAGTATTGTTTTTTTAATAATTGCGATGACCTAAGTCATATACAATTATTTTGGGCTCTACTCAACTAGGCCAAATATGCCTGTCCTAGAGTCAGGGGAGATGGTGGTAATGAAGCGTTAAAATGGTATGACCATGAGCGGATTGGACCCGAGACCTTTGGATCAATAGTCCAACGCCTTAACCACAATCAAAATTGATACTGTTATTGCGTTAAAAAGGTTATCATTAGGTATAGGTAGACACCAATTTGCAAAGCTTAGCATGGTTGTTGTGTGTCTCGTTACCTATACAAGTTGACAGTGCTGAGTAAAGCACTGCTAAATATTAAGTTAGAAGGTATAACTACAATTAAATGATTTAGTAAATTCATTATCTGCATAACTAAATACAGCTTGGAAAAAATATACCTATGTATTTATTGTAAATATTAAACAGAGCAAACATAATAGACAGAGCTATCTCACCTCGGTCTTTAGGGTGACATTGTTTATAGAGGGGCCTTCGTCTTGGTTAAGAAGGAAATTAAACATGTTGTAGTACCAAAGCGTGGGTCTGTAAACGACGCCGGATTCGAGACCCTCCTTGACCTTATTCCTTTCCTTCCGAAAGCTGGACCGCAATGACATGATGCGCTTTTTGACGGCAAACTCGTCGGCGTTTGGCTCCACTTTTCTCAGCAGTTCCAATAGATACTCATAGGAAATTGTCTTTAATTGTCTATTAGTGTAGTCAGGAGAGTTTACTTGCCAAAGGCAGGGGTGGTGTTTGTACTCATTTATGAATCTGGTTACAAATTCCCTCGAATACATCCTCATGTCTGCCATGATTCCTGTGCCAAACGTTAAGCTTATTAAACATTTGTTTTTAGACTAAAAATATTATGTAAGTAACCATTCGTATTATTAGTTTTCTAAGGAATCAATATTTATTTATAAATAAAAATGGTTCCCAGAGTATTTCAATAATATAGTTTAGGTTAGATGTTTAAATAAGTGTATATTGTTTAATGAATCTTTAGTTCCGGAAAGCAGTTTTTTGCAAAAGTTACAATGGACCCAATTAATTTACCTTTAGGAACAGGTCCTTTTTCAAAACAAATGGAAAAAAATATTTAAGGTTGTAATGCATTAAATTTTTGAAAAATATCTTTACATTATCCCTAAGATACTTAGAAGAGGAAAAGGCAGTTAGTTTCTCTTGGGTAAGTTAGGTTGCAGAAAATTGGTATTATTTTTATTCAAAACCACACTGAGAACTATTTAATAAGCAGTTTATTTCAACATATTTTAATGTCAATAATTTATTAGTAAGTAGGTACCCATGAAGGCACATTTATGATTAATGCATAAATATATTTGATTAATGAGAATAAACCTCGCACAAATTCAACGCCTTTAGTTTAAAATGCTAAACTTTAGTGTTATTTTACCTAAATTGACGCGAAAAAACTCCTGCTTGTTTAGCCGATCTAAATAATATTGACATTTTATTAAAAAGCGCCACAAAAAACTAACAAGACCAACCAAAGAAACGTCAAACGAAACAATCTTATTGTGTCAGGTGCTGCTGCAACAAAAAAGAAAAGTGCGCGGATTGGCAACACTTTCGTTAATTGTCTATGATAAGTGTAGCTCGAAACTCAATCAAGTCCGCGACTCCGTGTATGAAGCCATAACGATACTGCGTAATCATTGTACACTTGTATCTGTAGCTGTGTGATAAATATTATGTTTATTGACATGGGAACAGCAGATATTATAGATAATAAATGTGAATACTTACAATGTTTACAGAAAGCCTGCGGGTAATGTTCCTTCCGAGATTGAATGTAAACAAATATGGCGGAACCGAGCCTTAAGACTCGCTCGACACGACTGACTGACACACGCGCTGTAATAACCCAAGGAAAGCTCGTTGCTAGCTTCGCTACTCGTTCGACCGGCTCGACGTCACCGCGACACAGACGACACGCGTTCTCGCAATTTATCTAATATTAAACAGTGTTTGCAGTCTCACTTTACATTATATATATATAGGTATTATATTATTTTTATTTTTTTAAGACAGTCTGTAAAGTTGAAATGTTGTCATAAATAATATATAATAAGTAATTGTATGATGTTCAGTAAGCTGTGTGCACGGCTCTATTTTAATTTACAGAAATACAGTTAAAAATATTATCATAAAAAAACAATACAATATACGACAACTTAAACCAATTAAAGGTATTTATTCAAAAGTATGATATTACATGTTTGATTATTACTTTTGATAAATACGGTTGTATTTATTGTTGTAAATATTGTTAATTGGGTTAATCAACGAATTATTATATATTTTAATATCAAACGAAAACAGTTGTCCCGTTTTTTTGATGCCACTATGTATTTTGATATGATTATTTGTGTAGGTTAGGTTAGGTTGTTTGTGCAGGTTTTGCAACCATTTGCTTACTCTACTGTAGGTTCATACGTTGAATAATACAATATAAAATCTACACGTTTGTAGATTTTTAGTAGATACCTACCTAGTCACACCTAATAAGGTTTGTCATTTTTGAACAATGAACAAATAACTGCACATAACAAAATATAATTTCTATTATGCCGCCAATTTACTGTGAATGTTTGTAGTAACTTGGCGTCTCGAAACAAAGCAATAAATCAAGTAAAAACTAAACGACAATTAAATGAATTGTATATATAAAATGTGCTACTAACTGGATACTTAAACGAGTGGTTAGAAGTTTAAATAACGAGGTTTTATGGGCTATACGTTGGAGGTTTCGGTCCCTAATCGCACAAAAATAAAAAAAAACACAGAAGGGAAAAACAATGAAAAATCTTCAAAAAGTCCACATTTTTGTGGTGCACCACTCCTCCACCGGTGAGTATTTAGACGAGTGGTTTATAGCATTATGTACATTGAAGACTTATATACTGCTTGGAGGTTGATTGCAAATTGTTTTTCGTTTTTGAAATATAAATTTATTATTCACTTTTATTTTTCGCATCGCATTCGATAATGCAGTATACTACGATTTACCCAAAAAATAGTGCACATTCTAAACAAAATAATAGCATAGTTCTTAGCAAAGCCACACTTCAAATTTTAATTCTAAATAAAAGTTACTAAATTTAGATATGATATATTTCGACCCGGCCGTAAATCATGATTCTCACGCACGCCGCGGTAACTATCGATCAACACTTTTCCGGCTAAGGATTAGAGATCGACAAACAATGTGTTACGATGTCTCGATGGAATAATATTCGGGCATAGAATGCGTCTTAAAAAACACGCCCGCGCCGGGTTTAAACCAGAATCCTGGGTCCAGGCAAATGTTTGGATGTTTTTTTCTTGTTTAAATACGTATCGACAGTATTCACAAGAGATTTTCGTACCATGTGTTTAGGTTTTCCGTGTGAAGAGAAGGACACGGTAGAAAATTATACTAGTCGCTTTCTACTTCTATTTTTATATAGCATTATTTTTTTATATTTTAGCTACTAGCGTACTATTTTTTCTGAGCTTGGCAGTGTGTTATTTATTAACACACTGCCAAGATAAAACAGAATCGGGCAACTAATTACGGTTGGGGTTCTTTTGAGGCGACCGCCAAGAGGTGCTGCTTTCCTCTCATCAAAATTTCACCTAATTTACTTAAATGGGTCAAACTAAATTAATCCACATTTACCTATATTTCTGCAAATTTAAAATAAGTATGATAAGTATGTATTTTTTTTATTAGTTGCATTTTGCACACATATAAATTTTATAAAATAGTAAATAATAATGTATACATATTAATATGTAAGTAAATATATATATATAAAAATGAATGTATGTTTGTTTGATCCGTATGGTCTCCAGTACTTCCCAAACTATTACGGAAAATATTGTGATAAAATAATAATAATTTGAAAAAATACTAAACTTCAGTACTATGCGCTCGGAGTGTGTGGCGCTGGCTGGCCATCCCAAACGCTTCGGGATGGCTAATGGCTATTGGCTATACTGACAGCTCAGTCAGCGAAAGCCCGCCGAACGAAACACATGTCGTGAACCCTCTTTTCTCTAAGACAGCTAAAAGGTGGGTCCCAAGGTTGGAATTTCAACTTTGGGAACCGCCGTCCTATACCATTCATCCGAATGCGATGAAATTTGGTTTGGAGATAGCTTGAACCCTGGAAAGGGCACGGGCTACTTTTTAAGAATGTGATGGGATGTCGGAAGCCGTTCAAGCCTAACCTAACCTAGCTATAGGTGAAGTCCGGGGTTGAACAGTTAGTTATTCATAAAAAAAATCTACATTAACATCTTAATTGCAGAATTTTGCTTGGCGTCAAGTATATAGTGATAGGTTTTCATATTTTTAGGAGATAAATTATATTTCTTACAACTTAGTTCTTTGGTTTAACTTAAAAGAATGCAATTTAAATTGGGAATGTCTTATTTGTTTCTGCAAAAAGATTTGCAAATCAGAATTAGATACAAGTCCCAGAGTGAGATAAAACACACCTGGTTACTAAAAATAAGCACCGCTGAGCAATAAAGATTATTCGGACCATTTGCAGCCGGCCGCTTTTACACGCACGCACTTTGTAAGTACTTATGCATATATATTTATTATAAACTAAAAAATAATACAATACAACTTATTATTTTCGAAACAATAAAAATACCAATTTACCATAACGTTGAAGTCGGCGCTGAAACGCATCGTACGCAACTTCAGTATGAAAACCATGTCTCTGCGTAGACTTCAAAACTTCCAATCATAAATATCTCAATCCGAGAAACTTCTTACAAATATCTAACAATAAACAACAACATTCTTTATTATTTATTTACATTGCGGAACCCTAATCTAGAGTAGATGTAGTGGTGTGTTGTGGCGTTCGGGTATTCGTGTCTCGTACTATATATACTCGTACATAATGCCAAAGTACGGTACCGACTTTGGGCGCCCTCGTTCGAAATTACTCGCACATTGCTAAACAAACCGATTCTCGGTGGATCGTAAAACGCCTTGGAAAAAACCAATTACTCCTTAGACTAGAGCCTTGTTATACTTCGATAAATAATCATTCTATTTTCCAAGTGACTTGGGCCCGAGGTACTTTGTAAAAAAAGTAGTCATGTATGCGATATCGAACCAAGATCTTTAAACTATCTATCTGAGTCAACAACCGATAAAAATAAAAAGTGGTGGTGATGTTTTTCCTACTTTTGTTACTTAAATATTACCTTAAAAAAATAATAATCGATAACTACTTACTACTTAAAAATGAGAGTTGCCTTTCGCGTTGTAACTCTTTCTTTAATGGGCATTTCAATGTTGGATAGCTTGGATCTTCGGCAAGGTTTTAAGTTATAGGTAATGCAACAAAGTCGTAAACCTACTTATCAGGAGCAAGATATGCTGACCCTCGATTTTTGTATGAAGAGAAACATTCGAAATTCAAAAAGGCTTGACAGCTGACGGTTATTTGGCAAACGGTTCCATAGTGTAATGGTTTTATTATATCAGTACTGCGTGAACAATTTGCCATAAATTTACAACCAACTTGTCAAGTCAAGAAAAATGCGTTGTCCTATAAAATTTTTTGATGAAAATACAACGTGATATATTATTAAAATTTGGTAGTAAATACAGTAATGTGAATGATAGGTGAAATGACATACGATTTGCGTATAACGTGACCATTGCGGACTTGTGATGCGTCGAGTTAGAATGTTTTTCTCGTGGACAGCTATTTGTAGCATCAAAATAAAACCTCTTTGTATTCACAAATACGTGAAAAATGACTTTGTTTAGAAAGATTTATGTTAGGATTAAAAAAATACCCCCTTGCGAAGCCGGGACAGCTGGTAATAATATAATGTTCATATGATACAGGTAATAAAAACATATCTTTTATAAATGTCATCATTTTTTTTTTGATAGTGAAACCATAATTTATTCAATGACTACTTAACAAGACCCCGTCAATACTAACTATTATTGAAAAAAATATTCATTGTCATTTTAAAATAATTAGACTGATTACCGATCAAAATAAAGGAACATACAATTCCCGAGGGTAACAAAGGAAGAAAACTTGGAACCGTGGATAGGGTCAGTTTTATGGTGCATACAGATAATAAAAACAGTTTCTTAATTTAATTTTAATATTATAAGCAAAAGTAGAAACAGGTCTTCGCTTGTGAATGTCTTCGCATCATGGAGTTCCCAACACATTGTATAGACTCTAATAGGTGCAATTGTATTTAAAATAAAACCATTCGATTAAAAAAGTAAAATTATTCAGAGATATTCTTAAAATGAATTCAAACAAAGTGTATGTTGTTCTTAATTTTTAGTTTTGGGCGACTAAAAGGAACTTCGCTTTATAACAAATTACAAAAAAAAAGGGTTATCCATATTGTGCACCACGCGGAAAAAATAAATTGATTTATTTCTATGAATAGACGTTTTATACGTCTACAAAATTAAATTACTGTTTTATGGTCGGTAAAAGTAATTTGTAAATTTATTCAGATTAATGTTAATAATGGTCGTTTTGCACTTCAATTGAATAAACGACAGTAAAAAAGTCATAAAGAGGACGGCATCTTCTGCCTCGATCTTCGTAAGAGTCAATAAAAGTATCATTGTTACTATCAGTACGATTTATTTGAGTAATGCGAACTGTTGTTGACTCGTTTTCGTGATTATGTTTCGCACTGTGGTTTTGGACTTTGTTTTGCTTTGTGAATTTCGATGATTTGTTTTGGTATCGACGACGACGTTGCCCTCGAACTTTTTTTTGTGATTCGGATTTGCTTATCGTTGGAATAACTTCTACAGTCCTTTTACTCTACACAGGTATGCCTTAATGGACTTTAGACCCGAAGAAAGATGTAGCGACAACAGAGCTATTATTATCACGAATTCCTAATGCCATATATCACAATGATAATGCACGAATTGCTTAGGCGAATAGTCACCCACCCCTAACCATAATAAAATGCATGTGGTGTCACTTAAGCGTCGAACTAACGCGAATATGGATTAGGCTGAAAGTGTTTATGGAAGGTCCAACGACGCATCGGAAAACCAAATCCCACTCGTGACATTTAAAAAAGGCATCAATACCAGCACATGTGTTTTTAACAGCTGATGGCACGGCGAATAGCAATTTGAATCCTACGAGGACAGATTAAAAAAACAACATGAATCTTCAGGAGCGTTAAACAAGCACAATATCCATATTTAGAAATCTTAGAAAATTGACATTTGGTGAGAGAAGACCGCTTCCGTTACCAATTCAAAATGAATATGTGGAGAGCTATTCTAAATAGCTATATCCTTCATTGAACTATATACCACTGATACAGCGAAAATTATTTACTTTCAAGATATTGTTTTAAAATATAGTTTATCGCATATTATGCTTGGAAAGATTCTGATGCTTTTCTATCTTAACTGCAGAAACCGCGATCATTCGATTGATAAACAAACGAATGAAAATGATACACTGCGTATAGTTTTTCGTTTTTTCAACAAGATAAGGTGAGTCACTATATTATATTATATTATATTGAGATGAATCATTGCGAAACGTTTTCTTGTAAAAAAAAACTCATAGAATCTGACTAGCTTCGTTACGCCCGAAGTAGACTCATGCATGCATATGTGAAAACCTGTTTGTGACAACAACTAATTAGGTACTCAGCGGCGTTATAATATTAATAAACTGGTTTAAAATTATTAGATATTACTACAGACGTAAAGGTTTTCCACCAAATTTTGATAGCCAAATTCGACTTAGGGTGTCAAAAGTAAAAAATGTATTTCAAGTTTTTTTTTGTATGTTTCATAAAACCATCTTCATTTTATTAGATTTTCGTTTAAGAAATATATTGCATGTGAGATAACCGTTGTTTCCTAAATGCCTTCTATTATCCCAACTAGTTTGTGATCATTTTTCCGTTACTCATAAATGGCTGAACGGATTATAATGAAATTTTGCATTTCATCATATCTTGAGGTTAAATCCATACACGAGTGATCGATTAGGTATCTAATGTTCTTTTGTTGAGGTCTCCTAAGCCTCACAATTGAGCATTTTTGGAAGTATTTGTATGCACGTAGAACGACCTTATGTATGCGTGGTCAATTTAGTTAGGTTCAAAGTCGATTATGATAGAGATGATAGGATCAATAAACTCACCTTTTCATCAAGTTGAACATAAATAATATAAACAAATACATCGTATTGTGACACCTCTTAGCATCATAATACCTGACTAACCGCGTACTAATAACTTTATTAGCGGCATATTACCACTTTTATGCGCGTTATCGCTTTTCGGATTACCTACCATGTGCCAAGACTGCCTTTAATACATGACAACCAATGTTAAGTTTTGATTTTGCAAGTAGTATTTTTAATTAGTTTTGTACCTACTAAGAGCTTTGTAAATACGTAACTGTTAGACAAAGAAGAAACTTAATTTTATACAAGCTTTTATTTAGCTTGTAATGTTTGCTAGTTTGTTTAGGCCAAATCTTGCACGCAGAATTAGAACCACTTCTTCTTATCCTACGGAGTTAAAATGTTAAAGACAGTGTATTTTTATGGTAAGTATGACCTGATTCTACACCCAGGATTGGCCACAGACGAAGAACTCCTCAACGGTCAGCGCAAAGACACGGAATTTTGTATACCAAAAAAGCGAGTCACAAAACTACAACGTATGTATGGAGAAATGGTAGGTAGCGATCAGTGGCGTAGATACGTAACCAAAGGCCCTGGTGCAAAAATGAATTGGGGCCCTAACTTTTTTTTTTATTTTTCATTTATTTAAACATTGTATATTATGTAAGATCCAACCAAGCCCAAGGCTTATCAGTTGGAAATCATTGAGCGAGGCATGTTTTGTAGGTTCCATGATTGAGTAGGTCTGTACAGAGCATGCTTCAAATTCACAATTTATTTTTTACGCAGTTTTACTTATATCTAAAACATTATTAGAGACTAACAAATTAGTATAATACAATAATAAGTAATATAATTTTTTAGAGGTTTTGTACATTTCAAATTATATTTCAATAATAGTAAGTAGAGATAAATATCTTATAGTACCTAAAGTTTAGCGAGTTTTGATCAAGTGTCCAATCCCAGTATTATTCGTTAGCAAATTCATAGCATTTCGGTTTTAGGTTATTTTCGACAAACGTTTTTTTTTGTTGACATGAAATTGGCAACTTGTTAAAAAGAGTTGGAATTAAATAAGGAAGTTTCCGTTTACCGTAGAAATTATTGTACGAAGTTATGAATAATCATTTGTTTTCTATTTGTCTCGTACGGTCAGTCTATGATGATGGATCATTCGTATTTCCCTACAACTTTCGAATTATGATCTGAAGGTGGGAGAAATTTTTCGAGGATGGGCCCCGCCTAGCCCTCCGATAGTGACACCACTGGTTTTAGGCACAGTAAGTGACAGTTATTAGGTTAGGGATACGAGCGAAAGAAACATAGTGTTTGTTTGAGCTATAAATACGTTTAAAAAGTGAAAGTTGCGCTTGCGCCATTGGAAACTCCGAGTGGAAGTGAACGTGGACTGGACGAACTAAAAGAAGTTGCTTGTGCAATCAATCCATCGGAATTCCAACGCATCTTAACACTCGATTACACTCGACCGATGACATTTCTGCTAAATATTCACATTTAAGTACCTATTAAGAAGTAATTCGTAGCTATTTTGTCAGACAGGTTTATCATGACTGTTTTTATGGTGAATTCATAAGTGTTAATTCTATAAAAAAGTACATGTGTTTCACAAAATACCACAGTTTAATTATTTTCGTTTTTTTAAGACTTATCATTATTATTCAAGCGATTTACAGGAGTAATAATACACTTGTATATCATGACGTATGTACAAGCTAAGTCCATTGCTATCAGATGCTATGTAAAATGATATTACTTATACAAGCGGCACTGGATATTACAAATTTATAAAAAATAAATATGAGGTAAAAAAGAAACCTAATTTCACATTATTACATTGATGGAGCCAAAAACGATTTACTGTATTTCTAACAAATTTCTTAACATGATTTTTATTTTATATTACCTACTTTTTATTAGTAATATTGGTAAATTGTTGAAAAGAACTATAATAAACCGTAGCTCGCGTTGTCATATATTTTGTTGAAAAGAAAGGTTTGAATGGATTATGTCTCACTCCCTGCTAAGCTTAAATTGACCACTAACTATATAGTAAAACGCGCGCGCTGTCAGATTAGCAACGAACTAACGCGACTTAGCGTAGTTTTTTTCAAAGGCGAGTGCCTTTTCCGTGGGTATCTAACGCTTCTAAAAATATATACAAAAGTAAAACATGCAATATTTAACATATTCATATGTAATAAATTTAAATTAATGTATTTAAATAATTTTATATACCATAGAAGAGATATTATTATAATTTATAATAAAGATAAAAGTATATTTTTTTATATCCTTTTTTATATTTTTCGATGTCATCTTCAAACGCATAGAATTAAATAGTTTAGGAATTAGGTATTGTAATGTATTACTTTAAAGGTTTTGAGTACTTGATTCTACTTTCATTAAATAAAAATGTATTATTTCAAAAAATTTGTATTTTAAGGTAAGTAATTTTAAGCGCACATTTGTGTATATGTGGTATGTGTCAAGAAAACTTGATACTTCTAATTTCTATTATAGTTCTATTGTTTTTTCATTATTTATAGTTTATATTGGCTCTCACTAAGTAGGTAGGTAATCCAACCCAGCTGTCATGGTAAATTTAAAGTTATTGTTAGAGCAATAACTTTAACTGTAGCTTTAACTTTAAATGTAACTTTATTATGTAGGTACATGTATTTTTTTAAACCATACAAATTTAGTAGGTAACTATGACTAGCTACTATTTTCGTAGTCCATGTTGTTACATTGTGCTAGATTACAATTAGAGAGTGTGCAAACATGGGAAACAAAATGGCAATCAATCAACTTTTATATCAGACATGTTAGACCTTCGTCACACCCCAATTTATAAGGTCACAGCGTATATATATATACTTATTGTTTTATGATATATATACTCGACGTAGTTTTGACTAAATCAATTCTTAGGAATGACTAGAAGACCTCTTAGTTTTAAATATTTTTGTGTTTCGGTTTGTTTCAAGGTTAGAAGATGGCTAGGAGAAACTAAACCGGATGGTCAAGTCTATAGTAGACACTCAAATTATCAGTTCGTCCTAATCAATATTAGGTACTTAAACAATGTCTTATTAATCCTATTAATATTTACGAAGTGAGAGCGCACGAATCGTTCATAGCTTCATGGCGAATTGGCGCCAATTTTATTTCAAAAATGAAGACCTTTTATCTTGTCTACCACAGCTTAACTAAGAGCTTACTATCATAGCTGATAATAACGTCTAAATTATGTAATTATGTACACCTCATTAAAGCCATCAGTTGACTCAACTGCTGGATCAAATCTCATTTGAACCCATGGCGTAAAAATACAAGCGAAGCCAAACCCCAGGGCGCGCTCGCCGACGTCACACCGTTTCCTTGCCTGAGGTTTATTGTCGTTCCTGTTTCTTCCATGAGGATGACGGAAGCAAGCGCGCCTTTCTTCGCGCTGAACGAAAAGTCAGCGTTCGGAAATGATTATAACGGCACAGTACAAAGAGGGATTCAGTAGACGTACTCCCGGTGCTCAAGGGTTGAGATGTGCGAGCTGCCGCCATCAATATTAGATACCAGTTCGTACAATTGAAGGTTACCTATCCCCTAATTTCATTCGGTGAACCTACCTCGTCCTTTCGGTGTGCCGAAAGGGATTTTTTATTAAATTAGATTTGATATGGTGCTCAACTCGGTTGTACTATTCGAGTGTTTAGTATGTCAATCACGATGTTAATTTGACCCAGGGTCCAGGGGAGGAAGGTAGCTACTTTATTGTCAGATTTTCGTCAACCTCCATCGACAATTTCGTCAAGTTCCTACACACCTAATTTGAGACCTACATACTTTTTGGAATTGGTAAGTAAGTACCTACTTTGGGATGATGAGCGACATCTATCAGTCATAAATATCTACCTATTACGTCATTGTCATTGTTTTACACAACAGACTACAATTGAATAATAAATCATAGAATTTTAAGCAAATATTTTAAGTTCTTACCTATAATTCGCTCTGCTCAGCAAGTAAGACACAATGTACGGGTAAGTTTGTAAAAAATAAGATACATAAATGAAACTTGCACAGAGGTATTAGTATGTTTAAAAACTACATGGGTGCAACTCCAAAGCTTATCAAAACATATTGTAGTAAAATCAGCAACAAGAGACTCACCTTCTCCGTTTGTGATCATCGGAAAATATGTAAACAATAATACCAAGAAGACACATTTCCCTCCACGAAGTTCAAAGCCGATTAAATTTTCCATCTTTTTTTGTAGTAAGTTTCACACCCACACACACATTTTTTTATAGAAGTCAAGCTCTACGATTTGGCCGAGACCACATCGCCAAATTGTTGACTGACAATGAGGCCGTATATGGTAAACAAACGCAAATTTGGCTCGCACCTCATTGATAACACACGCGCATCGTTCGAGCGGCAAACAACTTAATTCACACTAAGCAATAAAAATAGCCTACACAAGATTTTAATCATCCATAAATTGAATAAACCACAGAAATGTTAGTTAGATCCGCGCGAGCGCCGCGGCCACGTACCTCGGCGGACGATCGACGATTAGCCGGCTGCCGCACTCCGCGACTCCGCACTGCGTCGCGCGCAGAACGAATGAGGTCGAGTAGTGTTGTGAAAGCCATTGAACCAGTGATCGATATGCGGTTATATGAAAAAAACATCGATAGCGAAATGAAATTAAATAAATATGAAATTTTGTTAAACAAAGAGTAGATCTAATGTAAAATATGTGATGGTTCAAAACTGAAAACGATTTAGATGCATCCGTTTTAGAAATGTTTTTATAAGAGTAAATAGCAACGATCTTTTAAAACATATAGGTACGGTATATGATACAAATCGTTCTTGTGAAAACCCGACACCAGCAGATTCCCCCCGCCATTCTACGCGAGGAGTGTACAGTGTACTCAACGCAAAGTGGCGTACTTGAGCGTGGTGCGTTTTCACCCTCAGTTGCCGTAGCTATTTTAAAACATCGTTGGTTAATAGTATAAAAAGGTCACAGTTAAATTTCCTGGAAATAAGAATTTATTTCAGAAATACTTCAGTTTTATTAATAATTTCAGTTTTATTTAAAAATATGTAAAAAATATGAAACGCACCTTAAAAAAATCTTATTTATAAATAGACGTATTGTTTAGCTATTCGTTGAGCGGTCATCCGTTGACAAACGTTCCTATAATCGACGCTCTACTGTATTTGTGCACAATTTAATTATTATTATTCAAAACAGAGTGAAATAAAAAGAGCCCCCCCCCCCCCGGTGAAGCTTGAAAAGCAAAAATAAACAGGAGAGGAGAATGTTTAAAAGTAATCACGTGATCAGAAATACGTGACTGAGAACGAACAAATTTCATAATATTTTGGGATCATTAGATATAATTTTGTCACTGGCGAGACCTACGCCTAGGCAGACATCGATAAATCCACAGCATTATTGTTTGCGAGTAAAGATCGGACAAATCGACTGGTTCATCGATCGGAAACACTTGTAAATCGCCTTTGGTCAGAGTGGGAGTGGATTGCTCATCGGTGGAGCCTAATAGGTTATTTATTCTGTGCTAATAGTGATTATCTTACTTAACTACTAGAAAACCGTCTATAATAACGCTTTGAGCTGATGAAAGTCTTTCAGCGGTGCAACTGTGCCAGACTTATATTTAATTGAGTTTGAATGTAATAAGCACTTAAACCCGTATTAAATATATTTCGTTTCAAACCTAAAATAAAAGTATGTATATTTAAAATTATTAAAACACATTTTACATACATGTATATTATTTCACTATTTCAACGAGTACATATGTTTTCATAAAAAAAGAGTTATACCTAATTAAAGATAACTACTGTCTATCAAACATACTAACATACTATTTTGTATCTACTATTGTCTCATCGAAACTCGATTTTAAACAAAATGCAGTCAGACTATATTGTATTTTGCCAGGTATTCAATATTCTAAATTTCGGTCTAATTTTGCGTAAAAATAGGAATGTTATTTACATGTTTGTGAGAATGTGCTATCATTGGTCAGTATAGTACTAAATTACACTGTACTAAATCCAAACGATCGATATACGACGGCAGTAAAAAGTACAAAATGACTTCACTAAAAGACAGCTGTTTCAAGCAAGCTAGGGTTTGAGTGACAACGATTGTAAATGAATCGTCCTTACTTTTTTCCTTTTTATGTAATTTACTTATTACATGCGACGCGAATGATTTTTCGCGATCACTCAAGGCAGTTTACGAAGATAATATCTGTTTAACAAACAAAACATTCCCGAAGGAAGTAAAAAGACACGGTCTTCGGTTCGAATAGATAGCCCAGATATAAAGCATTAGTAAAAACTTCTACAAACATATATTTAATATAGGTGCATTAAAATCTATGTATTTTAGGGTCCGTTAATTATTATTCAACGCCTAAAATATACTGAAGGTTTTTACCACCAAAACTAGAAAACAGCTAAACAGATAAAACGTAGTAATCGGTGCTCAATCGCACTAACGGGAATAAGATTCAAAAAAAGGTTTGACACACGATCAATACATGATGTCCCAAGGTCAATCCCAATAAAAAAAAACAGCTAATAGGTCCTACGATTCCTAGTGTTATTTGTTAAGAAACTATATAAAACTTATTATGGTATTCGAGAAAAAAAATTGAAGTTTCTATTTAAAACCTAATATATTTGTGTAAAACGAGTTTACGTCCGCTCACCTTGAGTTGCATTCACGATGTGGCGCCCGACGTGTTTTCAGCGGGTTTAGTATGCCTGGCGTAATATTATGATTGTTTTACACAAATTTAGTTTAAAAAATAATTAATTTGGGTATCAAATATTTTTGCATTTTTTTTATATAATTTTTTACTCGTAACAGGGAACATATACACCCCCTTAAATTTACGTGAATGATCTTGGGACACCCTGTATTTTAAGTCTATCTATCAATAATAATATTAATTTATTGAGTTTAAAATTTAACATAGAATACATTTTCACAGAGTAGGTACCTAATTAGGCAGCCCCGTACGGCTTCGGATTTAAAATGCACCGAATAAAATCTAAATGATTCTGGAATAACCTGTTTGTAAAGCTATAGGATAGAAATAAATAAATTATAAAATAATTATTATTTTATAATTGACTGTAGGGGGTGCTTATGTTCTCAATAGAGAACTTCAGTCTTCGGGAATGGTCTCGGGACATCCAATAAAATCAGAATTAAATGAACCCCAGTCAATGTCAGCCCATATAGAAAGCGCTGTATGGCTCCAAGAGCTTTTAGATGTCCATTAACGGACTCTTTCCTAAATGAAGGTACCTTAAACACAAATGTCTCGCTGTGTTAGTGTACGGTTAAATGTTTTTGTAAACACAAATAAATGACACATTTTTCGATAGTTATATACGAATTAATTAATAACTAGTAACATACACACGATATATTTTGATTACCCTTTACAGTTAGTTAATATTAGTATGCTAACTTTTTTTTTAATTACGATTCCTTAATTTTATTTTGTTATTTAATTATAATTTTATTTTGCTTCTATTCATTTTGATAAAACACCCGTTAATTGATGTTGTTTATGGTATATACGATGACGTTATAGTTTTTTTTATTTTTGGTAGAATATTTTGAAACCGTTGTCCTCATAATAAATAATGCTGAAACAAGGAAATTTTAGATTGGTTACGCTTGGAATTTATTTGAATTAATATTTACTTCTTTTTTGTCCATTTGACATTTCCTTAAATAATAGAGGTTTTTTAAGTTTTTTTTAGCGAGGAAAATTAGAAATTAAACTACTTAATACTAAATACGTATTTTTTTAAAATCCATTTAACGTTTAATGAAAATATCTATAGTAGTTAATATTATGTTTTATTTAAATTGCTTTTCATTTTGCAAGCACGGAGAAAACGGTCGAATGGTCATATAGTTTTTTCTAAATCGTGTTTCTTTAAGGCGCCACCAGTCCCTAAAACGTGTTTTGTAACGTATTTTGGTGCATTTTGTTGAAGTTATTCCCAACAAATGGCTAAAACTAAAAATACCACAATATTCTACATATATTAATTTAGTACTTTGCTTAAAAAAAAAACGAAATACACCTTATTATAGTAATGAAAATAAATAAATAAGAAAGTGTTGTTTTTTTCTTGCAACGATTTTCTTTTAAGTTGTGTAAGTGACGCGAACCTAATTTTTCTTTCTAAAGATAGACAATATAATAATCTAGGACATTACTTAAAAAAAAACATTTTTTTCAAATGATAATAATTATTTAAATACAAAAAACATGTTTCATCGATTCCAAATGTAACGAATTCGCGGTCGGCGAGTATATCCGTCTCTTTTCTACACGTCAATGTTCGAATAAAGCCTACTCTTTCAAATCTCAAGGACAAATGCGTCCCAGGGCGCCTTAAGCCATTTATACTCGTTATTATTTCAAACCTTTATATTCTGAAAAAAGATCCCGGTCTAGCAATTTTTTTTATTAGTCAAGCGCCTTAACCTCTGCCACGATCATACTCGCGGATGGTCGATTATAATGAATTTGCCTATTTCTTTCTTGTATAGATATATCCGTATACCATATAAGAAATCGACAGTCCATTATTTATTCAGAAAATATCTAACAGTATTATTTATGTAATTTCTGCTTATCAATTATTTTTAAGTTTGCTGACAAAACGGCTAAACATTTTAATTTTGTCTAATAAGACATACAAAAACAGAAATGAATCTTAAAAATGTTGAATTCACCTTTGTTATAAGGTGACATATTAACAAATTATATATTTTGATTGACTTTAGTTACTTTATAACCTAAAAACGCATTAAATAATTAAATAATTATTAACGCCTTTCCGACAACGAAGATAAAAATTTTTTTTTTTTACGTGCCACCAAAATGTTTACGTTTGTCGACCTAATTGGTTATCCATTTTGAATTTTTGGGTGCGTATAATTTTCCGAAAATCAAAACCAATGTCATATTTTCTTGAAATACGTGGGGTTTTTACGTAAGGTCGTTGTGATATTCTGATAAATCAGCTAGTATACTGATATCTCAAACAGTTGCAGGCTTATTCATGATTTGTGGGACCTGCATATAATTTACCGTACTCTTATGTTATGGTTATATTCTCAAAATGAAGTTTGGTCAATAGCTATACATTTCTAGAGCAACAAGTTATCCCTAATAATAATGTTAATGTTAGTAATAATAAATAACACGTTTTTAATATATTGTTCAACGCGTTTTCATTGTGTGGAAGCTTCGTCTGCCTGAATTTGAGGAATGTTACTGAAACATGCGTGCCTGAAGCCACGCGAGTTTTGTTATTTTTATTTCACGAAGATTGCGATTTTGAATCGCTGCCAATAATGGGCAATTAATCTTCGTATTAAACCGCGGTTAGATTATTTTTAGTTTTTTAGACTTGATGTGCTCTGCTATTCTTAGATAAAATCGTACGGAGAAAGAATTGAATCTCATAGGTTTATAAATACATTATAATCAAGCGACATCAAATGGGGGGAAAATAGCACAAACAAGCCTAATAGGTTTTTCGTTTATGCTTTTTTATAGTTTTTAAAATTATTTTTGTTACAACTCGCATGATTATAGGTTTATATAGAGTAAAGGTAAGCCAGTGGCACACTTTTATATGCATGCGCTCACAAACCCTATACAAAATGAACTTAAAGTCAGCAGTATAAGAGGTCATTCTGGGCGTGCTTTTGTTCAACAAGTTTTCATATAGCTAACAAAAAAAAAAACAATATAAAATATAAATACTGCATTGAACGTTTGGTGCACGCATTGTTGTGTTCCTGGCCTACAATACAATATATAATATAATTACCTACCCGTCGTTCATAGTCAATATATTTGTAGGTACGGTGCCCCGTAGAGTCAGTCGGTTTCAGGCTCGCGAAGTCGCGACGCCGCGCGGTCTGATATTACATTAGGTGACCATACTCTAAAATGTTTTTAGGACTCTTTCTTTTGATGTTTTAGTTCAGTTTTTTTGCTTTATTTACAAAGTTATTGAAGAAAAGGTGTTCAATTTTATATTCATAAGATACTGCTGAATTTAAGTTCAACCTGTATATCACATTATTTAACACGCTTTCATAATATTTTTCATCTCCTTTAAATTATTTATCATTATTTCCATTTACGTTTATTTTTTAAAGAAATGTATTAGTAAAAACTTGCGCCTGAAAGTTTGAACAAATTGTATATTAATTTAAGTTTTTTTTGTGGGTTTTAGTCATCGTTTTTGTAGGTACTTCTTTAAATAAATAAATTTAAAAATTATATTTAATAGCTGATCAAAGATTCTTTTATAAAAGCACGAAAAATAAAAAAAACATGAATATACTTCAATGTTGATAAATCTTAGTTTTACCACCGGTATGTTATTATTTTCATAGCGATTAATTTCTTAATGTTTATTTATTTTTTAATTTTTGTGTTTTGGCTTTGAAAAAACCTCCCTCACAAAAATTATTACAGATCTTCCATGTTGCAAAGTAATTTTGTTACTCCTTGCATAATCAGTATATTTATTAGATCATATTAATATATTATTTTATTTCATAAAATTCCATTTTATTATTTTGCCATCCATTTCTTTATTAATTTCTTTCGCGAATTAACTTCTTTTAGAGCTGCAAGCAAACTAATTTGTCATATTTTCTTTAAGTTAGTTCGCTTTGTACCCGTATTACTCTGATTACTTCATTTTTCTTATTATTTTTATGTTCTGAAAGCTAGTTGCTGTGAATTACGACCCGACCTCTATTCTACATACATTCTAAACAAAAAAATATGAATATTGTAAACTCTTGAATGTTTACGATTTATATTGTATAATTGACATTAAAATTGACATCCCTAGCTGTTGAACTTTTTCGAGTATTTCGAGTAGCAGATAGTTCTACGTGTCAGTCATTACAAAATGAACACACACGCTGTCGTCCCGATATGCCGGGATTACAAGGCGCGTCGTTTATGGCTCAATATATATATATAATTGTATAATTGAGTTGTAAAGTTATTTAACTTATATTTGATGATTGTTTTTTAATAGCGGCAAATCGCCAGAAAAGATAAATGACACAATCTTTGAAAATATTGAAAAATTTTGAACAATTTCTTAAATTTTTGATAAAGTGCTGGATAGCATAATATTTATAAAGGTACTAAAGAGGTCCTGTACTTGAGAATGCAGGATGTCGGTTTAAACCCTGCGCTGAGTTTTATAAAAATGCTTTTTTAACTTTCACCTGTCCTCTTTAGTGTAAAATATTGTCAAATATTATGTAACCATCTAATTAGATGAAATAAGGAAAGGAATTATGGATATGTGATTACGATGAAGGACGATGGTGAAATGAGATGAGTTTATGAGTGATTTATGTATTTTTATTTTCATCAACTTCATACATTAATCACTCATAAACTCATCTCATTTCACCATCGTCCTTCAAATTCCAAAGATTGTGTCATTTATCTTTTCAGGCGATTTGCCGCTATTAAAAAACAATCATCAAATATAAGTCAAATAACTTTACACCTCAATTATACAATTATTAGATATATATATATATATATATATATATATCCTTCTCTTCTGTCACAGTTTTAATATATTAGGAGTGTATGCTCCCCAAGGAATATTTATAAATCTCTTTGAAAGTTTATACACAAAATTGAAACCACTGGCCGAATTTGCCCAAAAAACTTTTGAGTTTAGCAGCTTGAGTCTTTCTAAGCTATCGCGCAAATTAAATACCTACAACATATGTACTCTGTCGCTTTTATCAAGTGATAAGAAATTAATCACAGTGATTAGATATAAAAAGATAAAAAAAAATCTTACGCTTATTTTAACCCGCACTTGACTTTTTTCGACTCCGTCCTGAACCGTTTTTTTGCATCCTGTATAATTTAACTTATTTTTAAATTTATATATTTTTGCAATAAAATTTAACCCGGATCGCGCTAGTGTAGAAGGAAAATAAAACCGGATATCGTTTTTTCTCTTATTTACCTAGTCGTCTATAGGATTAAAACGTTTAATTTCTACTTTATCTAAATGTTAGGAGCCTCGATAAGTGTTTATTTTTCCGTACATTTTATCAAAAGTTCAGATGTAAATATTATTGCCAAATTCAACGAAAGTTTTTAATCTAAAAAATAAATAAATATATTGATTCTGTTTTCCATAACGACTCACAACGATTTACAAGCACGCGGAAGACCCTATTCTTGCGTGTGCTTTTAAATTTCTATATTTCTGGTGTAGGACTCTTCTTCATCTTCCTTTTTAATCGTCCCTCACCATAAGCTGACAGTTTATGAGGGTTCCCTTAAATTTTCGGCATCGAAGATCTGGAACGACTTGCCTCCACCGTTAAGGAGCATAACAAGCCCGGCCTCCTTCAGGACTAGGTGTCGACAATGGCTTCTGGAGCTGCAAACTACCACTTAGTTACGTTTTATATAGTTTTCTATGCTGGTCGTACATTTTGTATTTTGTTTTGTATATGTTACATAAGAGCATGTGAGTATTACAATAAATAAGTGTAAATTATATATTATATATAATAAAACAGGATGTGCTGAAAATCAGCACCCTCCTCTCTCAGAAAGGAGGGCAGCTGAACACACTCCTTTTATTGGAAAATGTGATTAAACTTATGTACCTACCATTTATTTTTGTTTTACATTTTTCAATAAAGAAACATTTTCTTTCTTTCTTTCAAGAGCCACCCCGAGAAGTGTCTCCTGGTGTCGTTTGTCGAGATGATGTCTTCCATTCACTCGTCACACTACGATGCAGTGTGTAACAACGCGTGAGTAACTTTCGGCTCATTCAAGATAGCTAGCTACCTACATGGAGACAAAGTAAATAGTCTTTGTATAAAAACATGTGAACTTCAGTAAATAGAATTCTTCATACGCATATTGCTGGAATAATGCGACGTACCTACCTACCACTTGATGATAATATGATGTAATTGGCAACTCCGAAAATAGACATGGAGGCGTCGACGTTTTCGAGACCGCTGTTCTGCAGACAAAAATGATGGCCTTGCTATTAATGTGGTCGGCTGTGAATTTTCTCACGGAAAATAAAGTGGCTTAGTTTTTACGCCTTAATGACCTTCAATTTATATTTGGGGTTTGGTCTTGTGAAAATTATGGTGTTTAAAGATGTATAAATACGTTAACATATATATTACCTAGCATTTTTAATAAAATACCTCTAGAAGTTAAACAACAGAAAAGAACATCGTTAATTAAACCTAAACTAAAAGAATTTGTGCAAAAAAATCAGCTAAAAATATTTAATTATTTGGATAAAATAACGCGTACTTTATTGTTATATTATTTTTTTATTTTACACAAATTATAGGAACTTAGATTGTATGCATTGTTGTATATTATATTATTTTGTATTTTATATATGTGATATACTCGTATATGTAAACTATTTGTACGCCAATTAATGATAATTTTACACTCGTAATTGTTCCGACTATTCTGTCGCTAGGACAACGTATAGGTAGTATACCCCTAATAGCATTAGTGTTTGTTTATGCCTTGTTCTTAGCTCGGGCGCCATGTTTAGAAAAGCGCCGTTGAATACTCTCAGCGGCGAATAAAGACCAGGCCAGGTCTGACCAACTGGTTTATACCATTGCACCAGCTGGCCGTTATCAATACAATTAATACATCTAGTTGAAATGTAGTCGCCTTGGTTCTAAAACTGCCTAAAATACCTGATAATTATCTGCCAGGAAAATTCCAGTATTCCAAGTATACAATATTTGCTAATGACACTATTGATAGACTGCTAAACTCCTAAAAGACGCATAATTTTAGGCATTTAAAAAAGCAAAACATGTTTATGTATGTAATAGGCAAATGAATTTTACACTTGACAGAACTATATGTACAGTCAAACGCGTAAAAAAAAAATAGTAAATGACTTGCGCGTGTCAATCACCGCTTTCGCATCTCCGTATGAGCGAGATGATGTTAATACTGTCTAATCGACGAGTGTGTTTATTTTTAGCTTAGATGGGCCATTTGTAATTAGGTAATAACCTTTATCCTAAAGATGCATATTTTTTATTAACTAGTCATAGAAAAATGCATACTAGCATATTTAAAATATTCTTAAAAAAATGTTTTATTACCATATAATAAAAAACCCGTTAATGACTCTAGGTTTACGGTTGTCCATCTAGAACTACGTGCCTTTTTCTAAAGGAAATTACTGGTTAATTCCATACTATTCTTTCCATTGATTCCATGGTACTCGATAGTGCAAGGAAGTGGTTTGAATGTCACGTTAATCTTTATATTATGCTCGTAGGGCGATTGGTAATGGTTTATCCTTGTGAGGGTATCTGTAAATTCCAGAAAATATAAACCGCTCGGTTTTTGTTTTTGAACCACAAATACTCCGGCATAAAGATAAGATAAGTATGTTGGTTTTATATATTTACTGCAACAGAGCTTTCGTGTCGATAACAAAAGACCGGAAGTTCCTGCGATAACTGGACAGAGTATAGTGACATATTTATTTGGGTTATGTTATATAGTATGTTTTGTATGGGCAGGAGCCGAATGCGCAGCTTTGCATTAATTTTTGCTTCATTCATTACCGACAGGACGGAGCCAATTCTAGGCCCCGCTGACGAATTAGATTAGGTATCTATACATTTATATTTCTATGGACAATGTTATACCATATAGTTATAGTTTTACTTACAAGAAGTACCCTCTAACGCGAGTTGTATAACCACATCTGTTTTAAAAGAAAGAGACAATGCAATGCGATGGAATTTTAAAAAGAAAATTTGTTGTAAGGTGTTTACAACAGATTTACATTCGTCTTATTTCATTGAGTAGAATCATTTCTTCCCTACCTAAAATTCATTTTTTTTATTTTCTAATTTGTTTTGTCGATACGATATTCAGGTGTTTATTTTGTGACAGTATATTACTAAGCATAAACCTAAAAAAATGTATTTAATTCATAATAATCACTTCTTTTGCTATTCATTGTTAAAATAATATCTTTAACTTAATTCAAAAGTGTCAGTTCAATATCCAGTGGTTCCTATCCATTTTTATGAAAACGTTGGCTTTAAAAATCTGTATTATTGCATCATGATTATAAAACCATTAGCATAAAATATAAGGCAGTTAATTAAAAAAAAAAAATCATAGGAATATCTACTTTACCAGGCGCGAACTAGTAAAAAGTAATTCGTTCTCTTTGAGGAAAATGAGAATAAAAAAACCTAAAAACAAATTTTACTCATTTTATGTCAACCAAAATAAATTGTAATGCCGTAAAACCTCGAGTGGGTAGGTGGGTGGTTGCGTAGCACGGCATGATACACGCACACAGACGGGAATTAATTAATTAGGTAATGTACTCACCTGATAAAATAACCGACCTGTGTACGAGAACACACACACACACACGCTCGCGGGCTCGTTACCTAAATGGAGGAATTTCTACCCGAGGCTAAAAAGTCACCACCAAATAATTTTACGAATTGTCAAGGTTTACCAGACATAGGTCAAGAGTTCAGGATATTTTTTAACAAGGTTATCGGAACGTATCTACCCACGTAACCTTTATTACTTTCTAGGTAAGTATAGGTATTGTGATAAAAATCGACATCAACGGAAATACGTATTTTGAGGATATCCGAGTCAAACTGAAAAAAAGTCGGTAGTTTGACAGATGATTGTTTCCTTTCTGCTTAGTTTAAACACAAATAATAGCAATTTTCAGCCCCTTAATCACAAAGTTGAGAGATCATTTAATGCATTCCAGAAATAAAATGGACAGAGTCTAGAGAAGATTAAATTTACTTATTTTTGTACTTAATCAGAATTCGGACTTTGATATGGGATACGAAGAACTTCTAAATATTGCTTATAATTTGTTCTCTAGTAAGCTCTACATTCCAAAAGATGCAAACAGTATTGTCCATGTTTCTCACTTCAGGCCTAGAGGGAGAAATAGACCAATATTGGTTTTATTTAAATATTAAAAGTATTACAAAGCAGTAAAAACTCAAAAGAACCAAAATGTTTAGTAAAGTAACTCAAATTCACCAAAACCAGACAGCAACTACTACGCATGTCATTCCGGGTAACATTCCCTCTCGATGCGTAAGTTTTCAAAACTATCGAAGCTAAAAGCTTACTTCATCAAATTTTGATGAAACTTAAATCGAGAAGAAACGATCAAGCAAAAAATTGTCACACACCCCCTCGACTACATCTCAACCATCTCAGAGTCATATACTCTAGAAAAGCGACCTAACACGAGCCACATACTGTGAACCTACGTTTAGAATTTAGTAATTCGTCCTCATCCAAAGCAAGTAACGGCACTTGAGGGAAACAAAAAGGTAACTTCCAATTGATAAATCCGAGACAATTGTATACGCTATCTGGGATTGCAATCATTAAAGATCAAAGAAGATTATAGAAATCCTTACAGAAGTAAGAACTTCCCCTTTGAGGAGAGGGAAAGTCACTTTATGATGCTCGTATTAAATGCAAATTAACCAGGAACCACACCTACAATTTCACACCTCATGACCGCACAGCAAGTTGCATTGATGGGAATTGGTTTTAGACCACACTTCCATTTTTAATGGTAATTAAAAGGTGGGTAAATGGATAAGAGGGTGGGTATGTTTGTACAAACACCGCGACCAGGCACAAATATTTATGACGAAAAAATGAAACAATGCTTTTGAGGTAAACTCAAAACATCGTACTTATAGCAGAGAGTATAAAGTAGTAATATATAATATATCTCGCACATTTCTCATACTAAAGGGTAACATCATAGGTAGTCGATGTATTAATCAAAATCGGTATCGATATAATGAAGAACTACTCCTCCTTAAACCTCGGTTCCTAAAGGTAGGTGGCTGAATTCTCTTATCACTAAAAAAATAAAATGTGGAGTCCTGTACTGTGGTCATTTGTGGTTTTACAAATAGTAGGTGTTTATATAAACAATATAGTTTTAGGTTTTGAAACAGGAATTTGCCCACCGCCCATTTCAATGAGCGCAAATTTTTTTATTAGCCTTCGTTCCGCGTAAATATTAGTAGGTACTATGAGCTTTTTCTCTGATAATATACTTTCATTAAAAACATTCAACTCTTCAAAATATGCAAACAGATATAGAGAGGATTAGTAAAATGTTTTAAATAAATAGAAGTTACAATAGTATGAATACAAATAGTTTACATAATTCAAAAAGAATTCGTTAATGGGTCGTATAAGCAAAATTATTTTGGTCATATAAATGCAAGTTTGCTGAACATTAATTGTATTCGAAAAAGACAAACATTCGTTTGGGTCACAGACATTTGTTTGGGGGGCAAAGAGTCGTTTGGGTTGTTTTTCGTTAGACATCGTATTAAATAAATTGATACCCCGCAAGAGCTTAATAAATTAATGACAATATCACCCCCTCATAAACGTGCCTAAATCGCACAAAGCGAATAGGATTAAGATTATGTTCAAATATTAAAATAAAATAAAAAAAACCCTACCCTACGGTCGAGGGCAATATAAATATATAATATATATGTAAATAATTATCTTATCTACGCTCATACGGAGATACGAAGGCGAAAACGGTGGTTCTCATAGATCTTTAAATGCTCGCGGTAAAGCTCCGAGTGCCTTTGTCTGTACCTAATTAGCACATCAAAATCTGTGATGAGAAAACCCGGTGTAAAAGTTTATTTTGTTACATATATACATCGCCCGAAGCAAAATTGAAATATTCTGATTACGCGTTTAAAGAGTAAGGATTTGTTAAGAGTCTAGCAAAATCTAAAGTAAATTAGCCTAAACGAAATATACCAATACGCTGTAATGACAAACGATGTTTAAGTTTTTAGTAATACCTAAACTATCCTAACTTTTTCTAATTATTTTGCATTTTTTCTACTCCTCGCTATCGTTTATTTTCACAAATAAAAAGTGACAACAGCACATGTTAATATCATTGTAAAACCAGCAGAAACCACAAATATAACAATCGTCGAGATAAGGCGGCCAAAACACGAGTTAATTTTTATTATCTACAGTGTGGTATATAATGAAATTTATCTTTGTTTTAATTTCTAGACAAAAGAAAATGATTACGTCGTTGTTGGTATAGCACAGTTGGTATACTATTTTTTTTATATCACAAAAGAGATACTTTCATCATCAGAATGCATAAAATGTCCAATTATGAACATCTTTATGGCCGCTTTTCTTGAGACTCCAATTTTCGTGTAGTGATTCTGTGCCAAACCCTTAGGACCGGAGTATAATTTGATTTTTATTTGTATTAAATTTACTTTGTATTTTCTAAAATTTGAGATCATAGGTGTAATATTAAATTAGGCAATTGCCTGTAATTACATTACTTTTTGAATAAATCATTTGAATTTGAATTCTCCTCAGGCATTTTTTGGAATGGCTGTATGCTTGTGACACGAAATAGCATAAAAAGAATTTATGTAGGTGTCTACTCTGGCAATAAAAAAAAAGCCAAATTCTATCATACGAGTATCGAATATGATAAATTAAAACATATATATTTGAACATAAATTTTAAAGTAAAAAGTCATTTTTGGATGGCTAAATTAGTTTTTTTTTAGTCTAATATTTGTTTTTCTGTCGTATTAAATCTACATATTTTCATTGGTACTAACGTATCCGTTAGCGTTATTGTTCCTGGTAAAGTGTTATCGATTCGCAAAACACAAATCGCCAAGTTAATCTAATTGAATTTATCGATATTCACATAATTAAAGAGAAATCGAATACTTAGGTCATTTTGTGTAAATGACGCAATTGGTTTACTTTCATGTCGATGTGCGTCATTCGATGGGTGTGTTCGTTGAAACTAACAGCCGTAGTCTTCATTTTAAACGCGTTTTCGGGGTGCCAGCTCCTGTGACCTACCCAGCATACAGACGGGGTAGCTACCTATATTAACATTATGGGTGGCGGCTGGCGGACGGGCCCCATTAATTCACAAGGCATTACGATAATATATTGTCTCAGAAAAATAAATAGTATTAGGCCTAACGACCATGCTAGTATGAATACAAAATAGTTTTTTACGTTTAGATTTTGTCTCCAAAGAATTTTGTTGAGTTAAATTAGATTTTTATTGAAATTTGAATCGGGAATTTACCGTTTCATCTACCTTAAAAAATAAGTGATAAGTGTAAACCGGGTTTATATACATTCAGGGTCTCGGCCTGAATATTGTATTTTCTCTTGCAAATAAATTATTGTGACAAATATTTTTGCCATGAAAATAATATTTTTTTTACAAAATAAATATTTGATTTTTACAAAATTAAGATTTTTATTGATTTATTTTTATTAATATCTGACCTTATTTATCCACTACATTTTATTAAATCACTTTTTAAATTATTGAACGCATATGTGAACAACTATTTTGTTTGTGTTTTTATTTAAACTTACCCTAAAATTATTCATTCATGGATTTTTTGTATGGTTGTATATTTTGAAAAATTGTTAAATACCTAAATTGAGTTAGAGCTTGAACAGGTTAGGAGTTAAAGCGTCATTCGTATTTATAGTGTAAAAAACATATTGTTAAAAATGATAATTATTGTTGTATTATGATTATATAGAATTTACAAGGTAAAATGTCAATTATTATTAATAACAATAACATCATATTCGTGTCAATAATTATTGAATTGATTTAAAATGGTGATAGTAATAATATTCAACAATTTATACTCAAGAACTTTGTGTGGTATGGACGTTAAAGTTTTCGATTTTTACATTTCTTGTAAGTAATTATTGTAAGTAGGTATTTGATTTTTTTAGCGATGAGAAATAAGTTTTGTTTCTACTTATTATGTCTAAGTTCTTTTCAATTCTACTCTGGGAAAAGTTTTTTATAAAAGAAAGAAAATCATTTTCTGACCTTTGCTATAGTTTTCAAATGATATTTGCTAATCTCTTAAATCGTCGATTTTTTTTTAAATTCTGTTCTTTGAAGATAAATTTAAAAGTTTTAAACTTTTATATGCAACTACAAGCATAGTTACGGATATACAGATGTAAAAATAATTTGGTCGTCTCTAATATTAATGTCACAGGAGTGTCAGAAAAATAAAAACCTTTATTTTTATATATTTGTTTTGGCAATTTTCTAAAAAAAAAAATATAAAAAAAGGTTACGAAACTGTCTGCTTTATGTAGGAAAGTGTATTTTTTTTGTGTGTCCAACTGTGGGGTTAATATTACTCCTAGGGTCGGACTGCCCCTGAGTATAAATTTGCGACTATAGACGTGTTCATGTGACAATTGTGTGGATTTCTTAACAAAAAACTAAACGCTAATTGATTAACTCTAGAGATGTTCATCTAATTAAAAATATTATGTAAGGGAATAGGATAATATGTAAATGATCGACGATTAAATTTCAGATCAATAATGTTCGTCCGCGGAAGGATACCTTCGACGAAACTAACGTCCATGGTTTTACTAATAAGCGTGGTCTGTTTTCGTTTTGGCACCTCCTGTGTAAGTGAAAACACCTTACATATATTTTTCAAGAAAGACAATCTAGTAGTTTAATATACCCTCCGAGTAAAGTAAAAATAAAATAACAGCAAGACTGTATTCATGCTTAACAGTAATTCTGAATATTAGGAAAATCGAAGTCGTCTATTTCGTCCAAAAGTGAAGAAAATTAGTCCAGTATGCAATGGTCGACACATTTTAATACTATTGGAGTTTCCTTTTATTTAAATCGGTAACATATTAAAAATTTATAATAATCTGGGATTTTTAACAATTGACTGATGCTAAAATAGCCTCTAGATTTTATTTTAATTAATGGATTTTTATTCCGAAATTTTCTTGAAAATTTTAATGCGGTAATCTCGCAGGATAGCAGTGGGATGGGGGGAGGGGGTTTCTGGATGTATCGGCAGTGTATTACAGTGTAAGAGAGGAAACTTACATATTATGTTATATTTGAGCATTCCACATTTATTTCCCAATATAATTGGACGTCCCTCTGTGCTTGGCGGAGAACTATTTGCCATTTATCACAAGCTCACTCTAGAATCTGTCATGACCTTAATGACAAGTCTAGGACCACGGACTCTAGGACGCACTATAGCTTAGCGGCGTGTCAGGGTGACGTCGGTATTGCAAGGTAATGCCTATTAATTCATATTGGGAAATTTTATCTTTTTTTAGGGTGGACATAATGTAACATTTCGCTTCGCGAAGAATTGTCCAGGGATGAAGAGTGTCCCAAAAGTGTCCAACGTATCCGCGGTCTTTGACAAAGACTGCTATTTGTTCCCAATGGGCTGCGTGACTACAGCATCTGGCTTCAAAGCGGCATCGGTAAATATCAGGACATTATACTCGGATATTGTAAAGATCTGTGTAGCACTGCGACTGTGTTACTATGTTTTAAATAACACCACCATAGAATTTCCCGCTCTGAATTACTGTTAATTGCTGCACTTTATACATTCTCCAAAAGCAATTAATTTATATTTTTACATCGCGTATCAAATCAAAACACGACCAGCACGGTAAATTCCTGCCTGGTCGATTAATGCGACGCGCGGCGCCATCAATCGTTACAATATCTACACATCTACACATCAATTAATCAAGTGTTTAGATATCAAAAAGTTGTAAGTGATGATTTTAGAGGCGTGGTTTTCAAGAAGAGATAAAACGCATATAATTTGATGTTATGGCTAAGAATTTAGTTTAATTATAAAGATAAGGGTTTGCCATTATGTTTTAAAAATGATTTCGGGTAAGTGGCCGCCGCGGCTGACTCGAACAAATTCCAGCCGAGAGGCCCAATTTTCAACCACTTTTTGCAGCAAGTTGGGCCGTATGTCAGCAATAACGCGCCGAATATTCTCTTCCAAGGCGTTAATCGTGTCCGGCTTATCTGCGTAGACAAGCGACTTCACATAACCCCACAAAAAATAGTCCAGCGGTGTTAAATCGCACGATCTTGGAGGCCACGCCACAGGCCCACGACGCGATTTTTACTTTATTTTAGAGTGATTTTAAAAAAATTTAGAGCGATTTTTTCTAAATTTGCAAACGTTGTTCAGGAGTAAGTCTATTCATTATGAAATGGCAAACCAAACTGAGCATAAATCAAGTGACAGCTGTCAAAAACACTAACTACGAAAAAAGTAGTGCCAGATTGAAAACCACGCCTCTGAAAAAGCACCCTATATAGCTATTGGCTGATAATAAACATAGCGAGGTAGGACACGAAAGCAATCAAACAGAATACTCAATGGAATCTATAGTAAAGTAACGTAATAAGTCCTGGTGTTTGAATGATGCAGGTCGAGTATAGCATATCCAGGAATCGCTTATTGCCGTTGAAGGGAGTACGCGACTTGTGCCAAGGTCTCCAGGACGCCACTAGCGAAACAGTCGCCATATTGCAGATTATGGGAGTGCCGAATTCTTGTCCATTTACGCCTTCCGTAAGTTTTGAAATTTAGAATAAATTGTATAAACATGTTTTATTTCATTGCATGAAAAATTAATTTAAGAAGTGTTCATACATACATACATAAAAAATATAAAATGATTCATGTTAACTGTTAATAAAATAGTTATTAAGCTTCTGTAACCAGATTAAGAACATGGTCCCGAGGATATGACACATAGAACACCCATATTAAGTTTCATATTAACTGTTGGTTTCATGTTTCATATACCTACATACAAGAATACGGTTTTTTTTATTTTTATTATTGTTAGCTATTTAAATATATACAACTTTTCAAGTCGCATTACTTTTATAGCATATACAGCTATTGGTCTAAGTAGATTCAAAAAGTTTTAAAAACAATAAGAAGTCTAAAGAAAATTATTGTTTTAAATTAAAATATACATATATACCTGTTATGATAAAACTGTGAATTGTCAATAGAAAAACAAAATTGTGGTAATAAAGTTTTGCAATTTTTATGGATGCTCACTCTGGGTCATTGAAATTGGAATTAAATACCAAATTACACTAATACTCGTACATACTTCAAACAGTACCTTTCTCTAATAAGGTTCACTTATGCATTTGAATGTACCTACTAATATATTATTTCGAACAGTACCTATGTAACATTATTTTGTAGAAAATATATTTAATCAAAAACTCCAATGAAATAAATTACTTTAAGCACTTTAAATAAAAATCACGACCAAATTTTGATAATAAATCAACGTTTTCTTTTTCATTTTTGATACAGATTTATATTTAAGTATAAACCTAAACATAACGTATTTATATTTAACCTATATAACTGTTTGACACTTTTTTCATAACGGAAAATCGCCTAATAAAATGAACCAATTAATTTTAATATATTTAAAGTTTTATTATTGTTATAAAGCCAAATATTAAAGTATTTTTGGCAAATTTCATTTGACAGACTCGAGCGCGTGGCTCAATATGCAAGAAAATAAACGCTTCGCGACTGAGGGGCCATCTGCCGATGGTTGTCGGGACTATCCAAGCTAATGCGACAATCACTCATGATGTTGGAAAATCTTGCATATCATCGATGTTTGATATTTATAAAATATAGGTAGTATATTAACATACAAAATTATAAATTTTATAATATTCATGTTATTCTATGATTTATTCTACTGTCTATATTATTTATAGATAGATACGCAAGAAAACTCAGCCAAAATTCTTTGTTTTCAATAGGCTTTTTTAAACGTTTATATTTCTCTTAATAACGACTTTACTATTGGATTTGGAATCCATTTTTCTATACATTCAAATGTAGCAGAGAAAAATCTACTTTTATTTTTAAAGAGTCATAATTTAATTTATAAGTAAAATATTCAGATGATTTTTTTTTTATAGGGTAACACTTAAAAAAAAATCTTAAAAACTGAAGAGCCTTTATTAAAAAAATATAGTGAAAACTGGTTTTATATAAAAACAACATATTATTTATGTATATATTTATTTAAGAGATCCATAAATTAGTTTTGTTATGACTTTAATAAGAGAAATAAATTAATCGTTTTCGTTCGAATTTTGTTTTTTGCAGGTTTGTCAACGAACGATTGGAAACTTAAATAACTTTAAGAATTGCATAAATACGATAGTTTTTTTTAAATTTAAGGTTAGATCGTGTTAGATATTATCTTGGTAAGTTCTATTTTGATTCAACTAGAGACAAATCGCATCCTGGGTACGTTTCGAATGCACTGTCTCCACGTTTCTGGTGTGCGTGGCTTGGGTAGAAGATATGTTCTTGGCAAGAGATGTAGCCACCTTCTGGGTGTGCGTCGTATGAGTGGCAGTACCATTTGGTATTTGGGTAGTGTGGCTGGTGACGAAATTTTCAGTTTTAGCAGACTTTCTCTCATTGGCCGATTTTTGATCGGCTGTAACCGAAGTCGATGCGGTATTCTTAACAAGGTCCGTTGTGCCGCGTTCATCTTCTTTTCTATTTGCAAACGTATTGAATGATTTATTACCTACCACAGTAAAATCGTTTTTTGATCTCGTGACTTCTACCACATGAGAGCCTGCATTCTCATTGTGACCGTTAAGAGCAGGTACATTATATTCTGATTCGGAATCAATGGGTTTCTGATAATTGTTTTGATATTTCGTAATCATGTTCAAAGATTTTCCTTCCAAATCTTCAACATCATTCACTTTGTCTATTTTATCTTGCGGTTGGACATGATTTCCGTTTACTAAAACGGTTTTCACAACGTTTCTCGCAGAAGAATTGTCGACATCGTGGACGAAACCATTAGAAATGCTGGGCTGTTCGCTGTCGTTGTCACTTACAACCTGAATGGTCTTAGTAATTTCTGTTTTGCTCGATCCATTAAAATGTGTCATTGGCTGAGGAGCAGAGAGTGGCCGAAGTTGTCCCAAATGAGGGGAATGCCTGATACCAAAGGTGTGAGCTTGTTTCACATCTTGGACCTAAAATGAAACAAAATCATATAAATAATAATGTTAAAAAATCTGACTGCCATTCACGAAACTTTGCGAACTTCGATTTTTTCGAATTTACTCTAAATATGTATCTTTACTGTTTTTTTTTTCAAAATTAATTATAATAGTATGTAAACCTTTTTTCCAACACATTATGCACGGCCTTCCCAGCCTCCTAATAGTAGAAATCAGTTATATTTATTTGGCCTTTTGCCAAGTCGCACACAAGCCTAAATTCAAAATTTGCGGTAATTTAGTTACTGCGTATAGACGCTATCGTTAAAGTTAAAGTTGTTATTGCTTGGCGGGTGCCAAGGAATATTGACCTTAAATCTAAAAGGTTCTCTTTCATTTGTTGGATTTGTGCAATTTCTCTACCAACCTTTTCTGGCGAGTACGTGCCTGGTGCGGGTACTTTGGAACGCTCATCGACGGGCACTTTGTGACGTCCCGACATTGTATAAACGGGTGAATCAAGGACGGATGGAATGCAATAAGCATTAGGAGCTGCAAAAATAAGAATAGTAATACAAGTATTATTACATAAACTAAATTAAATGAGTCCATATCAGTCATATCATTTTCAGAGATTAATCAAAATAATCTATCGTCAATTTTAAAACATGTACTCTAAATATCGTTTTGATATTGACCCTAAAAGAAAATATATAAAGACAATGGCAGTGAGAGTCAGGGATAAATTCTTCAGTACTAAATAGATTTTTTTATTGCACATAGTTTTGAAAAATAAAACATTTTGATATAGAATTACGCCTTAGTTGACAATTTTCTATATAAATGCTTCCGACACGAAATTTATAGGTTGGTTTCCACCCATAACTTTTGAATTCTTAAGGCATCGAGAGAGACCATCATACAGCATCATGTGAAGTAATGATTTCCCCTCGGGTATTTAAAAGAAACTTTTTTTTTAGGAAAATAGAGAAACATTTTAAAAATGCTAAAATAAATATTTTTGTCAGATCAATATTTTTCCTAACGCCTTTAAATTCATTTCACTTAATCTGCATCAAATTTAATATCTCATTTTTAAAAGCCATTCCATTCATTTTGTATTTTTTTATTTTGTTATTTTCCATAAAACCCGCCTCAAGTCTTTTCTGCGATCATATTATTTTTGTGTAATTAATTTTATTCTAGTAAATTAGAGTACTTTAGTTAGATTTCTTTATCGGAGTATAAAAAGCAATAAAAAGGGATTGATTACGGCCTAAAAAAGCTTAATTTATTTAATATTCGTTTACTTAAATAATGAATTTAATTGATAAGGTCCATCAGGCTGTCGTAGTCACTTTATTGAAAATATATAGGTACTTTAAGGCTTCTAAAATATATGCGATATAGGAGTATAGTTGTATATTCAGTTTATTTTAGTGCCTCAGATAATTGGTGTTTGCATATTTTCATGTTACAGATTCGATAATGAAAACTATCGGGGAATATGCTTAAGTTTATACTTAGTTCACATTATTACGGTAGATTGAAACTAACTAACGTAGCATTAAACACTTAATTAGAGAGAATAATAAAATTTAGCTCACCTGGTGTTTCCAGATATTTTTTTGTGTGAATCTTTACCCCAAATGTGTAATTTGGTGAATAAGTCAAGACGAAGTTGAAAGATTTCTCAGGTGAATATTCGCCAGGTCCCGGTACTTTTAACCGTTCATCGGTTGGAAGCGTATGCCTACCAGATATTGTGTACAAGGGTGCGTTTTTTATTTCAGGAATATGGTAAACATTTGGACCTATTAAAAATAAACATAAATTAGGTGTCTTCGAAATATACCCAGTTAAGTTTATCACAAAAAAAAATAGCCTTACCGGGAGTTTCAAATATTTTTCCTGGTAAAGACTTTGTACCAAATGTATACTTTGGAGAACCTTCGAAAGTGTGTAACTCAGGAGAGTATGCGTTCGGTCCTGGAGTATCCAGAGGCTTATCTAATGGAGTTTTAATACCGAATGAATGCTTTGGTGCTCCATCATACAATACCAATGCCTTTTCAGGCATGTAAGCATTTGGCGCCGGAAAATCGCTTGGTCTTCCTAACTGATCTTTCGTCCCAAACGTGTATGATGGGGAACTGTCCAGTAGAAGTTTGTCAGATTTCTCTGGGCTGTATGCGTTTGGCCCTGGTGTATCAATTGGTTTCTGATCAGTGCCTTTAATGCCAAAGGAATATTTTGGTGCTCCGTCATATTTTGCGGGATCGTATGCATTGGGGCCCGGTGTATTAAAGGGTTTACCTAGTGGAGATTTTATCCCAAATGAATATTTGGGTGCTCCGTCGTTTGTCTCCGGATCGTATGCATTGGGACCCGGTGTATTAAAAAGTTTCTCTGGTGGACATTTCATTCCAAATGAATATTTTGGTGCTCCATCATTTGTTTCTGGGTCATATGCATTGGGCCCCGGTGTATTAAAGGGCTTTTCGGTTGGATATTTAACACCAAAAGTATATTTTGGTGCTCCATCAATTATTTCAGGATCGTATGCATTGGGGCCAGGTGTATTAAAAGATTTACCTGGCGAGTATTTCATCCCAAATGAATATTTGGGTGCTCCATTAGCAGTTTCAGGATCGTATGCATTTGGACCCGGGGTATTAAAGGGTTTCTCGGGCAGACATTTTGTTCCAAATGAATATTTGGGTGAGCCATCATTTTTTTCGGGGTCATACGCATTGGGACCCGGTGTGTTAAAGGGTTTTTCTGATGGACATTTTATTCCAAATGAATATTTTGGCGCTCCATCATTTATTTCTGGATCGTATGCATTGGGACCCGGTGTATTAAACAGTTTCTCTGGTGGACATTTCATTCCAAATGAATATTTAGGCGTTCCGTTAAGCATGTGAATCGAGTTTTCTGGGGCGTAACAATTAGGGCCTGGAAAGTTGTTAGGCTTAGAAATTTGGTCTTTGGTTCTGAATGTATAAGACGGAGAGGATTCGTGTAAGGCATGATCACCCTTTTCTGGGTGGTAAGCATTCGGTCCAGGAAAGTCATTACTTTTTTCTGGGGGAGCTTTTATGCCAAAAGAGTACATAGGCATGCCGTTTATTAAATGTGGATTATAAGCATTCGGACCAGGAACATCATTTGGTTTAACTGCATGATCTTTTACTCTGAACGAATACGATGGAGAGGAATCGTGCAAAATTCGGTCAGCCTTATCGACATCGTACGCGTTGGGCCCAGGCGTTGCAAACAGCTTTTGAGGTTGCGATTTGATTCCAAACGATATTCCAGGAATTGTATCGATTATCCGATGTGATCTTTCCGGAGCGTAGAGATTTGGTGCCGGTGTATCGCTGGGCTTGTGAGGCTGATCTTTGATTCCAAAAGAATATGAGGGCGAATGCTCATGTAGTGCTTTGTCAGCAGTCGTCGGGTTGTATGCATTTGGTCCTGGAGTATCTATGGGTTTATCCGAAGCGCCTTTGCCGGTAAGGGAATACTTAGGGGCCCCGTCTAACATGTGCATCGACTTTTCCGGCGCGTAACTATTTGGACCGGGAGTGTTGTATATTTTTTCCGGTTGGCTCTTGATGCGGAACGAATACGACGGCGAATTATCATGCAGCACCTTCTCAGCTTTTTCCGGAGAATAAGCATTTGGCGCTGGTGTATTATATACCCTGTTGAGCGGTTGTCTGCCGGTAAACGTATATTTTGGTGACGAATCTAGTAAAATTTTATCAGATTTCTCAGGAGCATATACATTTGGTCCCGGCGAAAAGCTTTCTATTGTATGTGTCGATTTAATTCCGAACGAATACTTGGGTGAGCTTCCGTGAAGCACTCGATCAGCCTATAAAAAAATATTGGAAATCAAACGTTTATGATTTAGTTGCGTATCTTAATGCAAAATTATGCTAAGAATATAATATAATATAAGAATATAATAACCTGTATATATTTGGGTCAAAACCCTCTTCATGGCATTTGAAGTTAGTACTTTAAGCATTTAAACTAGATTATTTTTAAAACACAAATACATTATATTATAAACAACGACAAATATATTTAACAAAGTTGTTAAAATTAAAAACTATTTACAATAAATTTCGTGATTTTTTTTTGTAGATTAATTACTTAGATTGTTACTAAAATACTAAGCAATCAGTTTACTCTAATACAGCATTTATAACATTATTTTGAAGAACGCATTTTAACGAATGTTTTCAAATAAGATATTTTTACAATAAATAGGTACTGATTTTCTGAATAATAATATAAGTTCTAATATTAAATGCAAATATTAGTATACAAGCATGCGTTCGTAGTCACATTCGCAGCAATTCCATGAAAGGTGAAAGTTAATAGGCGATTTTCAGTTCAATTTCAGTTGTTACTCGTTAGCAAGGTAGGAGTAATCCATTTTCAGCAACTGGATATGACGCTGGAGTGCCGATAAAAGGTGAATGACGGATGCCAAATGTATGCGCGGGCGCGTAGGGCTTATGAACGTAGACCTGTTAGGGATATACAGAGACATAGGGTGCATTAGTATAGGTTAGTAAACACATCAGATTATATAAAGGAGACATTACATGCATCAGTTGTTATAGGGGAAAAGTTTAAAATAAATATAATTTACAATAGCAGCATTATTACGTTGTAGGTTATTGAGTTTTTGTTGTATTTTGAATAAGTTAAAGCATAAGAAAAAGAGTAGATTTTGAAGAAGATTTTCAACTCTAGAATAATTTTATTACAATATATTTTCAGTAAGAGTTAAGTATTAATAGGAAAACTATATTTGCAACAGAATATATTATGTTATTGAATTGTGATTAGAGAGTCCTTATTTAAAATCGTCCTGTAAGATTAATTAAACTGCGCCAACCCAGATCTACAGCTTTATAAAGTCAGCATTCACAATTGACTATAATATAGGTTTTAGAAGCTTTTCAAATATAATGAAGAATATGTTAAATGTTAAATTTGATCAATTAGCACCTAACTAAAAGTGGTCAGCGAATTTAAATACAGCCTGTATACTAGTGAGACATTTGAAAGACGACTTAAACATACTCGTAGATGATATGATTTTTACGGATTAGACCGCAATTACGGATACCCCATCAGATGATTGCAAAATGATACAAACACGATGCACCACCAGTAAAGTAGAGATGAACGTGCAGCCGAATAATAAACTTTCGATTACCTTCTCCGGCGCGTAATTTCCAGGGCCTGGCAGAGTGGCGTGGGACGGCGCCGGATCTCGCCTGGGCGCCATTGTGAACGCGGGGGTCCTGTTCCGCACTCGCACGGCGGCCTCCCCGCTGCCCTCGTACTGGCCGGGCCCCGGCGCCGGAGAGTCGCGGCCGGCGCGGGTGCCGCGCCCGATCATCGTGTACGCCGGCGCCGACGGCTTATTGCCTTCACGCGCCTCGCCCAGCACCGGCGGTAGGCGGTACATGTTTGGCGCTGGGGACAGAAAAAAACACCATTAAAGCTACAAAAAACTAAGCCATCGTACCTATTTTATGGCATTGTCATTGGCATTGGCATTGGCATACTAACAACCTTATTGGTTGAACTCAACCGTGACTGTATTTCGGAGAATACCCGCTGAACGCACCATGCAGACTTTCAGGTATTCTAGGTATCATCAATCATATGAACACGGTACAACCATAGACTCCTATGGTTGTACCGTTTGTATGGTTGTATGGTTGTACTAGCCATCTGGCCTGGGGGAGCCTAGGGTGGACAGGTCATTGCGACTTGGGACTTTTAAAAAGTGAAATGATTGTTGATAAAAGACACCAAATGTTTTGATCAAAACGTTTAATATAGACAAAACAAAACATAATTACAAAATATTTTTTACTGAAAAAACTATGGTTTTTTTATATATAATGAAAAATTATTAGACAAACGTCAAAAAAATACCGCATATGTGGTTTGCGAACTTACAGGGGCGATTTATTAAAAATCGTATTTGGGAAGTCGACATACGTCAGCTATTTCCTGGGTTAGCGAGGTCTGGAGGGTCCGGCCCCCGACCTCTGCTGTAGTTACGCCGGTGGGTACAACCATTATAATTTCAATTTACTTTAATATTACACGTAAACGTCTGTAATTTGTTGTATTACAAAAATATGAATAAATATACTTAATTATTTCAGGTTGATTTCAACTCCTCATCTACCAGTGCATCTCTGCTTGTTAGAAATGTTAGCTTTGTGTTTACCTAACTAGCTGTTTAGATATGAAAATCTGTCATGAGCTGAAAGTTTGCTGCTGGTAGCTCAAACGATATTATTTGCTTGCGAAGTCTTTATAACTTATGTAATAAATCTGAAAATAAGCAAAGAGACGCGGATCATACCTTATAATTCATAAAAGGAGGTAATATTGAAAGTTATTAATTTATCGAAATACTTCGTCATTATCTCTCAGTTTGCCGCACCTGTGTGATCCCACCCCTCAACCCCTCGACCCCTGCAGTGGTTATAACACACAGTTTGAAAATTTAAATCTAAAACTAATTTAGATATAAAACAAGAATACCAAAATTACTCATATTCAACGAAATGTCATGATCCAAAGTGTGACAAACAGTTTACACTTAAAACTTATAGAAAGTTCGTTGTAGCGCGTGGTAATAATATTTTCTTGGTTTTAATTTTTTAGATCTGATGCTGTGTAGATATGGATGGCCCTTCTTCAAGTCGCCATTCCACACATTTTATTTTACTAATCATTTTGATACAATCGCTTATCAAAGTAAATCAAATTACTTAACAAAATAAACTTACATATAAAGCTTGAGCACCATCGGCGAGAGCATCGAAAACTGTAATTATGTGGGGGACTATCAGACGCGGCGATTTTTCCTTTTCTACAAAGATTTATGTTAGAAATCGTGAATGCTTGGAATCGCAATTTTATAGAAATATATTTAGAGTATTCGTAACAAATAAGTCACATAATATCCTAATTGATACAAGATTTTGGTGTTAAAAAATAGGCACACAATACAATAAAATAATATACCTAGTAAACAGGTGATAAATTAACGATCTCCCAAAACAACACTTACATACGCAGCGACTTACATAACACTTACCTTTTATATTAAAAATATTTTTTAAATAAACTCTTAAAATGCTTAGAAACAGCGACTAGAATAATACATTTGTTATTGCCGTTACGCATTTGACGTGGTCGGCAGCCGGCAATAACATGCAAAGCATTCTTGATCGTATAATAATAATACACAGATACAGGCAATTAATTATTCAAGGCTTTAATCGAAGCGTAAGATGTGTGTAATAAACATTGCACTTTAAGAGGTGATCGTCGTTTCGATTGCGGACATAATTTAAGGTCAAAGAAAAAAAATAATCCTTGGTTGAGTGTACAATCTTGTAGATTCTCTCGACAATTTTTTTTAACCAAAAATATGATAAACAATGCACCGAATACTCGTCCTGATCAAACCAACAAAACGTTTTAGTCGGAAGGTGTATTATGTAGGTTGGAAGGTAACCAAAAAGGAAGAGAAGATTTATTCTCACAGAATTTATTGTAATGAATAGCGTCATTAAATATTTTCAACCGTAATATTAATGCAGTGATTAACATTTGTAATCAATTTTGAATGCAGTATGGAAACGACCTTCACAGCATGCTAAGTTGCGGTAATTTCTAATGTATTCAAGCGAGAGGTCATATAGACGATATGCTCGGAAATACGAATAATATTTGAATACATTTTGAGTGAAAATTTACATTCATACATTTACAAAAAAGGTATATTCAATATGATTAGTGGACATTTTCTTAATTAACGCGTTTATGCATATCGCCGTTTTTCTTCAAATTCCTTGTCTTGAGCCAAAATATTATTTAAGTATTTTTACAAATGTTAAAGTTTTCGTCATTAGGGTATAGTTATTTAGACGAAAAAGACCGAAATCATTTAGGTCGAAACCGTTTATGCTCATATAGGTCCCAGTAAAGCCAAAGTTATAAAATTTTTAGGTGCAACTTTATACGCACGGTAGAGTGACTGATTCGTGCGACTGGGCGTGTGCCGAAGCGCTGCACTTGCCTCGTGAGGGGCGCGGAGGGCTTACTGACAGGTTGGGTGCTAAAAACGTTCCCGGCGTTTGTCGCTTTTGTGTTATATTTCATGCATTTTAATGAATATTTGTGTATTGTATTGTATTTGATATGATTAATAATTATTGCACAAGCTGGCGGTAGGTACTCGAAGCATCGTGGTGGGGGATATTAAATTGACGCTGGTTTTGTTAGATAAAATGCAAGGACTGGCTTCATTTTCGGGAAGAAAATAATTGACTTAATTCAATGCGGATTTTTTTTATACGCGAATAAGACACAGATTCAATATTTCGGAAGTCCCCCATTCGGATATCCGACAGATTTAACAAAAGAAAAAAAAAATGACGCTGACATCGATTTGACGTGCCCACAATAATGGCCACGGTCGCCCGCTCCGAGCAACAGTTTGCTCGCGGTGTCAACAATCAACAATGGCGTCGTTGGCACGTGGGACGTCACGCGTGAATTAAGTCTGTTCGCCAAAGCGTTGGACCATAAACGACTATCGAAATAGTCGCTGACGATGACTATACGTGTATCGGCGAATACATTACCCCCTTAAGTGAGTCTGTCGCAGCGGGCGGCGATGGAATTAACCTCCTACTCAATGATCATTGCGAACGATTGTTCCTTTAATAGGAAACGTGTCCCGCGAAATAAAGACAGAAATACTCAATTTATTATACCAATTGATGATTTCCCATGCAGTAGTAAGCCCCAATAAATGTGACAGTTCAAATGAATTATGAGAGATGACCACTTATGGAGACGCTAGAATCGAGAAACATACCTACAGGTGAATTCACAATCACGATCCAGAAAATTCTCAAAAGATCTCTATATAACACGACTCTACAACCACCTAAAACCTAAATACATCACTTTAAATGATAAAGTACTTTTCTATCGGTTGAGCGCACTGACCCATCTAGTTTAAATTCTTTGTTGATTAGTTTTTGAAACACATGTCGCCTACAAGCACGCAGTAACATATTATCACAGCATACATTAGTGAAATTTGTATACACATATTTTGCAGACATTTTACGCACAATCACAATCACAACGATAACGTTCAAAATAACGTGATTGTGGACTTGTTGACTTTTTTACATCTGAAAATTTTGCCTTCTCTTTAATGTGCTACTTTTGGAAGGGCAATGCTGCGTCTATAAAATTTAATATGTTAATTATTCTGTGGTGAAAACATAATATACTACACTACACTACATACTACAATATATAATATACAATATACTACACAGTGTACTAGAGCGACTAAATATAGATATTGTTGATATAATACTTCTGATATAATACTTAATTCTTTTAATCCTATGACTGTATCAAGAATACTGTTCTCATGAATGTGTAGGAATTATGAAGCATTTTAATGACGGAGACGGTCGAAATGATTAAAAAATAGCAGGCGAACGAGTCACCAGAAATTTGCATGCGATGTTTCCAAGTATTCGCATGGAAAGCAGGTATACGGAAAAAGATGTCAATTACAAGGATGAGCACATTCTAAGGATTAAATTAATATTAGGCAGGTACCAACCTGGCGACTGCGACACGTTTTCTTTGATGACCTTCAAGCCAAATGTGAACTTGGGCGATTTATCGTAGATATACCGATTGGACTTGTCTGCGTTGTAGTCGCAGGGCGCTGGAGTCGCCGTGGAGTCCACGTGCTTGTAGCGGCTGTGGAGCGAGGCAGATGGAGCCGAACACCTGCCTGCCATCAGCCACCGCCGACAGGTCAAACACGGTTAAGGTTAGTTGGTTAGTGGTGGAAAGAGCTTGGCATATATTTAATATATTATCAGGAGATTTAGGAATATTAGACGACTGTTAGCTGGCGTGCAAAATTTTGGGGTGCAAGCAAGAAGGGAAGGGGATCACTTTCTGAGCAGCTAGACACGGGTGACCTTGGGGAATTCGCATGTAATTCTAGTGTATTCTAATATATTCTAGTCGCACGCACTGGAGATTTTTTACTAGAAGTCGTTTCGGGATATTAGGCAAAAAACAGGTGGCGTCTAGAATGATTAAGTTTTGTTCATTGAACTATTTTTTTAAACTGTCTTTATATAAAGTATTAAGAACACCATTAGATTACTATATGTATATATACATAGAAGGAAAAATACTCAAGTACAATCAAAACACACTGAATACACAAAAACACAAGTTAAAAGCTCAAATCCACACTCCACACTATATACTCCTGTCCCCTTAAAATACTGCTATAAAAAAACATTTTAATGTTTTGGGTTTTGTTTCATTTTTTTTTGTTAATTTACATCACTCACTCTTATGTATGTTAGTATTATTGATCGTTTAAAAATCATATCTAAATGGTAAATACTCATAACAGGTTTAATCTTTCTTTTATTGTATTTAATTGTTATCAATTTAATTGTCAGTGAAATTTGACATGTTGGTTTAGTTCCGATGACAATGAATTTTTATGGTAAGCATGACTTGATTCTACACCCAGCTCGTTTTTGAAATATTTTTTTATTTTTTAGTTTTATTTTTTTTACTTGAATATTTTATTTTGTCCTATTTACTAACAATAAATAAATTATGGTCATTCTTGTTTTTATCTCAAACTAAGATCACTCCGAAAATTAATGTAAAATTATTTAATAATAACAATTAAGGTTATGGACCATTTTATTTTGGGTTAGTTATCAGATCACCTTAAGGAGGTGAATAGCTGTGATAACAATGGATATAGTTGATTTTCTAACCGATTACAAATACTCGCGGAATTATGCCAAACATACATACAATAAAATGTTTCTCAAAGGGCATAGTTTTTAAATAATATTTATTAAAATAATTTGATAACATCCATTTTTCTTTTACAACTTCCTATAAAAAATCATAATTAATTTGATTCAACTCTCGTGTCACTTTATCATATGGCATTTCATATCATCAATTTCGTACGGTTAATTATCATGTTATGCTTCATATACGAGTAGTTATGTATGCTTTGTTGGTTTAATTAAATCATTGATCGCAGTGTTTGGAAAAGTAATAGGTATATTATAATGAATTTATATTTATATTATTTTTTATTTACATTCGATATAAGTTTTTCTCGATAAAATAAATAACTAATATTTGTTTAGTACCTAAAGTTTCATCCATCAATAGGCGATAATGCAAACAATGAATTTTGTAAAAAAAACTACATAGACGTGTTTTACTGATAGGAATGCTCGTGCCTAGTAGTCTAACGCTGGTTGGTTGTGAATAATAATTTACTTAATCGCGACTGAAGTGAACTCCAGTTGGTCTCGTCTCAATCCTCAATGGTGATGGAACAGATGGCGCACAACCGGCGTAAAGAAAAACGAAAATAATATGGCTAATCTTTCGATCTGTGTGCGCCATTGTTCGTGACGTTACAAGCAGCACTTTTGCGGTGATTCATTCGGCCTCGCCACGGTTTGCGCTAAAATGGAAATGCACACTCGCGACAGCGTGTGTGCTCATGACAGTTGCCTAGGACTGCAGGACCATCAGACGATTGCCAAGGACACAATATACCTATAATTTCTTAAATCAATTACCGTTAAAAATTAACTGGAGGGCTATCGAAATAGTTAAAATGAAGCATTAAAAAATGCTTCATTTTATATAATACGAACCTGTAAAAATACCATTTATATGACGACCGTTATAGGCTTATATAGCCGCATACTAGTAAATAGGTAAGATAAGCAAATCCTAAATCATTGCATGATGTCATTTTAATTTTAACAAACACGTGCAATTGTTTGACAACAAATTGGCTAAAAAATTGCAACAATAATAGTTGAAAATAATAGCAGGTGACGTGCAAATTCAATATCTTGAGTAAATGCTTTTTAGTTAGGGCACGGGTTAAGGGGTAAATACGCTCTAAGTCACACCTCATTTTTAGCGTTGGACAATAAACAACATTCAAACACATATATAGTTTTGTAGTCTTTTGTCAGACGCTTTATTGCCTTATAAGCTATTAGTATAATAATAGTCATGAGTACAAAAGAAATAAGATATGACATGAACGATGATAGCATTAATACATTTGAATTGCAATAATGGCTAGACCACATACGTACCTACGATTAGTTTTGTGCAATCTTACGGTCAAATTATTATTCTAACCATTCTAAAAAAATATGAACGCGTTTGGAATTAATTATAACCTTGTATGTAATTTAATTGACCATTGAAACAAGATCAATTGCGAAAAGAGGCCTTCGGTCGTGGCTAGTACTTATCTAAAAGTTGTTTCTAAATGCACTAAGAGTCGTATAGAGTCGTTATATCTAAATATTATTGATTCTCAATTCTGAAAACGTATGTAAATTAGTTATAATAATCTGTTCATACATAGATGCGATAATGTATTAAATCTTTGTCAGAAATCTTTGAAAAATAAGTATTGTTAATTCTGGTAATGATAACCTGAACATGGTCCTAATATAAAAATACATAATATATAAACAAATTTAGAGATATTCTAAAAAACGTATCTTTCAGAAATCAGAAAATCGAGTTTCACTTGGAAAATGCGCTATTTAGGTTTTTTTTTAAATTAGTTATATTCCTATACATACTTATTTATTATACTGTATTTGTACTGTTGAAATTGATAAATCCGTAAATAAATGAATAAAACAAATGAATATAGCAAAGTCGATGAAAAATGCATTTAAAATATGTATATGTAGATAGGTAAATTCAGTAAAAATGTTTTATTTTAAATGTAAAATAAATACGACGATGCCAGCTTAGAGCATACACACATCATACGGGAGACACATCTAGAGTGACGTAGATCTGCATAAACAAAGTACGATATGATTGAAAGTTTAATAAAATCGTTATGTAAATAATGTCAATAATAATTTTATAAACAAAATATAGAACAAACACGTTTGTTATTGTAACAAATTTTAATAGCGCCGAATGTTCACATTTATAGTATATTATTATAATAATTATTATTATAGTTTATTAGTATGTAGTTTATAGTATTTATGCAATTGACTGTAGGTATTTGCTATCGAAACAGCATGTTCATTGTGTGTGCATTGACATAATATAAATTAAGTTGGTAAGGTCAAATAAATGTATCTAAGTTAAAATGGTTAAAAGTGTCACCAACATAAAGATGTTATAAATAAAATGGTTAAAGTGTGGCGAAGTAAGTTCAATAGAAACCTTTAGAAGTGTAGCCCTCGGTGTTGTAGCTGGCAGGACCAGGCCCGGCTTCTGGCGACGTCTTGCTGCTGGGCTTCAAGCCGAAGGAAAAGGCTGGTGCTCTGGCCTTTTTCGACTCCGTGGGTTTGACACCTTAAGGAGTATACCATGCATATTGTCATAATAAAAGAGAATAGATTTTCCAGGATATTTCAAAACAGGCAAGTTTAACATTTATTATTATAAATATTTATTCTAGTTTTTTAAGGCACGTGACAGAACTATTTAACAACATGGAAGGAGGTAAATTGGAGGCTTTCAATATATTAAATATTTAAAAAAAACTAATATAATTACCTCAGTAGAATAGTTTTCACTGTTGTATTGTCTTGACACATGAGAAAAGATTAAGTTCTCGAGATTCACCTCAAAACACATAAAAATACATGCCGTATTTGAGATGGACTGCGAGGGTTTTAATATAATATTTAAACGACCAAAAACTCTTTAAAAAGGAAGGGCCTTTTAAACAAACAAATACATATATTAAATGTTTTTTTGTTGCTTTTGCATATTTAGTGACGCTGTCTCACTTCCTGTAATAGTACTAAATCGTTCTGGTACTACTTGTTACAACGATTCGATGTGCATTTTTATCGCATGCAGTGTGTTCTCGATGAGATCATGCTGATCGCAGTTCCGACTGACCGTTAAGGATGTCTACATAATTCATCACAGGCAGGTAACTATCGCACAATTGAATGTTTTTATAAATGCACATTTTTAAGTACACGCCTGTTAGGTGTAAAAGTAATCTGTTTAATTTAAAATACATAGACAAGTAATTGTGTATAAATATTTTTTTAAATCTCAGATATTTCATTTCAAGGTTGGAAAAATGTGGATGTTTTTGTTAGGAATATCATTATGTTTTTTTAATTATTACTTCGTTTTCTGTATTTATTTTATTATTTATTTGGTTGTGTGCCGCCCGTTCCGGAGCTAATAAGGCTAACAGTGTTTGGAGAGCAGCGGCGCCCATATTGACTGTAGAAGAAGAGGAGGGGCGATTGTAATTATTATTTAACTAAGGCGGCAATTATTTTGGGGGTTTTACTCATTGTATAATGATAAAATCTTGAAAATTTAACCTAATGGAAAACCACAAAAGTTTATTTTCAATTGGAAAGTGATAATTAATTTCATTTACCGAAAAGAATACAAATAAATTTATGTTGGTTACTTTAACATTTTCATACTCTTTTTAATATTATTTGATTTGTAAAAACCGTAGTAGCAAAAGGTACTATGTACAAACATCTCAAAATATTTTGAAAAATTCTCAAAAAACTCTTAAACTTTAAGCATTACTCACCCACAAGACCAGGAAGAGCTACGATGGCCGGTCCAGGGCTGGAAGACTCCGCCGCAATAGGACCGCGTCTCTTCGTTGGAACCCATGGATTTTGACGAACAGGCATTTTAAAATTGTTTATTTATTATATTTATTCAACCGGTTGATATTGTCATCCCTGGAATGAAGATAACCATTATTATATATTTAAGCAATATTTTCGACAGTGCGGTTTCTGGTTTTGCTGACTAACTCTTATGTTTAAAATAATAGCTCTTTGTTACAAGCATTTTAACCACCAAAAATGTATTCTTACAAGAAAAGAGGGAGGAGGATCGGATGACAGTGGTTTCTCGGGAGGTTTGTGATGAGAATGGGTAGAACTCTGGTAAAAAATAAAATGTACGAAACGAGACATTACATCTCGTTCAGACACTCAACATAGGAAAGCTTCCTCAAAGATTTAGATTTATGTGTTGGACATAATGGACATATTATGTCCAACACATATGGTTACAGAATTATATATAAAAAGTAAAAAATAACTATAAAAAATAACGGTAACAAAGCTAGAGAGAGTACTTAAAGAGTAGGAACTCAGTTATTACAATTACATACTTGTCCTTCATCGCTTCTATTTGTTAATTTGTTAATCGAAATAGGAGTATTTAGTGATATCAATAATAATATCTATTCCCGTTCATGGGAATTGAGTATATAAGATCGAATATATTTTTTTAACTATCGCCATATAACTACATTTTATATAACGGTTAATTCAAGATACACATTTCCAATGTTTTATATGTCAATGCTTTTAATGTTCAGCCACAACTTTGTGGAAGAAAAATAAATTTAATAATACTTCGAACAATTGAAGTTTGTAGTTTACTGATAAGTACGAATTATAATAATTATTGAGATTACGATACACAATGTGTTATTATTTTATAAACTTTACTAGAAATTCATTTTATAAAATAGACAACTCGAACACAGCCGTTAAACAAACGTTGACAGAAAATAACATACTGAACATATTGATTGATTAGTTATCTAGTAAGCACTGTTTTATTTTATTTTATAGCATCTTCATCACGTTGGAAAAGGCATGTAATGCGGGTCATATTATTATATCAATCTATAAAGATGCATTTTGTTTAAAAACACACATCTGGAACCACAGACTAAACGAGACGCCGATGATCACGGATTACCATCTCAATAAGAGCTTGGCGCAATGACAGTTGTAACTTCGATCCGGGCTTAACCAATTTTTAGCCTAGATGACTATGCTACGATGATGAAAAGTACGTAGTCATTTATAACAAATATTAAAAAAAAGTTAAATAAAACCGACTAAAATTAAATTTACGACAAAAAACTAAGAAATAATATAATACGCTTCCTTTAAACATTAAAAAAAAATCGATCCACTGAAGTTAACAATAATTATTGATCTTTTATGATATTATTAAATCGATTAGGATATTATAAAAAGATAATTGTTTAAGCTTAGATAAATAGTTATAGTAGTTGGTTACTCTGATTATTTTATCATCAATTACTTACGAGAATATAACTTGATTCAAAAGAATTTTGTTCAGCAGCGTTTCGGTAAATTTTCCTTATATATTTTATCTATTATTGGATATATTCTGAGGACTTGCCAATATTTTGTGGAGATATTAAATAATCTGAATAGTTAAAAAAGAATTTTGAAAACGTACGCTTTATGAACTGACACATACCTATTTTCTACATTTTTTAAAATAAACGATCAAAAATATATAGACGTGAAAATGTATATATGACGACAGTATTTAATAAAAATATTAAATGGACTCTAAACAGAAAAAAAAACAATTAAACACCAATAAATAAAAGTGCACTAATTATATCTGAAGATGTTTGAAAAAAAAAGATTTGGTGATGATGATCTCATAAAAATAAACGATTCATTATTGTTTTAACAAGTTTGGAAGCGCATGATGGATGAACATATTCGTAAATATTAAAAAATATACCTATACATATCTATACATAAAAATATACATAAGTATCAATATTTGAGTTTTTATTTACTTCGTCTTATGGATAATTTATATTCATTTTCTTAAAATACGCGTCAAGTATGGCAACTGTACCACTATTTAATTAGAAACAAAGATTTGCAGCATATTTTCTAGAAAAATAAAAACTTTGCATGGTGAATTGTGTACGGTTGGTAGCAGCGATGAAAATGTAAAGAAGCGGTGAAAAGTCGGTGCCTGGCGTGGGGCGGCACCGCGCGCTTTGGACGGCAAAGAAAATTGCTAACTGCCTGCGTCGCGACGTCGCGTCGGTAACCTCGTGACCTTTGGGACAAGTACTTATGCATATAGGGCGAAAAAATACAGCTGGTTTGACATAAAACAAAGGAAATGCAACCCGACGCTCACGTATCAGTAAAAAAAACAATCAAAACGTTCACTCAACATTGTTGAGTGAAAGGCTTTATTTTTATTTTTATGTTTTGGCTTTGATTTATGGCTTCAAAATCAAATCTTTAAATTTAAAAAGGATGCTCTCTAATTACAAATGCAAAAATAATGGGAGTAATGAGGAAGGGAGGCACTTATTTTATATGTTGTAGTTGTGTGAGGTACTGAAGTAAACAAATGAATATAAAAAAATGTGCGGGTGCCGGGGCTCGTGGTTAGGATGTGTAAAGATCAGTTAATCTGAGAATGTATTGCAAAAAATACTGTGTTTCCTAGCACTGGCTGGTTCGTCGCGTATTACGTTCATAAAGAGAAAGCTTGATTTTAATCCGAAACCTCAGGAGGGCGCGAATTCGATAACATTTGTACCCGCCACTGACAGATCGGGTCCAAATCAAAATTCACTCCACCGCGTTCGCGTATAAATGTTTATATTTCAAAAATAGAGTTAAATATGAACCGGCTGAATTGCCAATTATTTCAATACAATTCTCAATATTTTTCTCTAATATTCAAATTGTGAGAATAAAGGTACTTTTAACTTTGAGGTTACGTATCACAGATGGGTCTCTAAATAATTAATTTAATACCGTTTTTCAAATATTCCCTTCTACGAACGATAATTTTTGATTATTTTTATCAACATATATTATTAATTATTTAGGTAGCCTGTAAAACGTTATTAAAGCAAATTTTAAAGGTAACTTTGGATTTTTTTTTACCGATGAAATTTTCCTTAAACGTATGTTGGAAACAATACTTTTCTCAGGAATACGCGCCTGGATAGAGTTCATGTTTTGTAGCTACCATTTACAAACTTGAAAATGATATAAAGTTTAATATTTATATTTTTCATCCATTTTATCATGGTATAGTACGGGAACTCAATTGCTTATTATCAATATACCTTATTAAAAAGGCATAATGTTTTTTTTGTCGATATGGGATCATACTGTAAAATAATAAGACTCCCAAACCTAATGCTCCCAAACCTCGGATCTGTACTTTTGCTTAACACAGTCGATATAAAAATGAAATCAACAAAGGTTTCGATACACTAGGTACCTAGTTATTTTTGAACGACCGTGTTTGAATCAGTTATTTATATAAATACTTAACTCACTACATATGAGTCATCATTCAATTTTATGTCATGTTTGTTCGCTATTAGGTAAGTGAATACTTAAATATAACCTTGATAAATGGAAACGCATAATGATCTATTATTAACATGAGCTTTAATTTTCACGACGACGCGAAGTGACATGACAAACTTATATTTTTTGACGCGGTGTCGTCATAATAATTTACATATAAAAAAACTGCTTCGAGGACATACGAGTACAGATCTTTTACAAGCCGCTGTGATGATATCGAAAACTTTTTAATTACTTATATTGTGAAATTAGTCGATCAATTAAAAAAGTTAATTAGCATCCGCCATACCGAAGATAAAAGGTTGAAAAGTGTTTTTTAATTCTTAAAGTTTTGCCTTTTAAGTGATATTTTACAGAGACAAGCGCTTTAGGCATCGTCGGATTTAGTTATGTCCTAATTAGAAAATACACAAGTTACTACTATAATACTAAAAAAATAAATAAAAATCTTTTTTTACTGACGTAGATTAGGATAATTAGAAAACATATCGTTTAAATCTAAATACTACATTTACATTACAAACGAATTTAGTAAAAAGTTATATATGAACTTAACTATTATAGGTGTATGTTCATTTGCATTCTTTATTGAATTATTTAGGTCGAAGAGGTGATGGCGTCATTGTATTATGGACCCACTTGAAGGCGTTTCTTTGAAAGGAAAGACCAACTTTCTACTTACATACTCGTATGTTCCCTAAAAGGCAATGAAGAAACAGATTCAATATATGAATACGCTGATTGAAATATCTGATATTAAGTTATAGGTGTGGGAAGGTAATAAATGTCCTGCGTATGTAGGTTCGCCTAGGTTTACAGCTAGGCAAAAAAGCCTAGCTGATATTAAAAATTATTGGTATTACACTCAAAAACACATACATTACATTACATTGGTATTACATTGGAATTATGTTAGTGAGGATTTTATTGCTTGGTTGATCAGTATCTAATAATGAACCTTTTACTTTTTTATGACCGATTTTATGTTAATGATTCTGATATATCGGATAACATCTGTAAAATCAGTATAAGAAGTTCATTTAAAAAATGTAACTTGTTTTGACGATTTTAAATGTATAGTAATCAAAGAATTATAAATAATGAAACTTTTAAGTAAAAGCCAAGGCTCATATTACAATTAGTAGATTTTCGCAAGACATTTAAAACTTTACAAAAACAATTTAAGTCGATAATATTTTTTTTTACAAAATTTGAAAATAAAAATCTTTTATTATTGTAATATATTACTGTCGTGGATATGCGTACGTTTCGCCTAGAATGCCCTGCATTTAGTTTGAAGTTTGGTTCGAGGTTTTCAAGGGTATTGTAGAAGGGGTAGGAAGATGTAGGGGCTGGACAGGGTGAAGAAATGAAGATGTCTAAGAAGGGAACTGGAATCTACAACTACAACTATCCTTTATGGTGGATTCCGTATGGTAATTGAGGAAAGATCACTTAAGGCCGTTTAGCTTGAACACTTCCACCTCTTTCGGTCACCCATCGACACGCTAAATTCTGATTTTGTTTGGGTAAATAGGGAGTTTTCCGATATAGCATCACGACGATATAACTAATGATAAAAGCACTAAGATTAATTGTAAAAATACCTTTGAGGAGACATGTAATATGTCCGACTCTAATATTAAACTCAAAGGAGTATCAGAAAAATAAAAACATGATTTTTATTTTTTATTTTTGGCAATATAAACTCATAAATGTATTTATTAAATAAATTTGCAGACTACAAAAGTATCCACTCCATATTGAACATAAATAAAAAAAACAAACAAAAACATCGAATTGAGAACCTACTTTTTTGAAGTCGGGTGAATTATTTTCATTTTAACCTGCTGTGAGATTTCTGACAAGAAATAAAACAATAAAGAAATATTAATTATTAAAATTTTATGGAAATCTTAGTAGTGTCATAACAGTAGCCAGAGATATGCCATAAGATTATAAATATAAATATTGTTTACCAAAAATATTGTTTTTATTAAGATGATATAATCCATAATATCTTCTGTATGTAAAATAATGAAAAAAGAGTGAATTTACTTATTAAATAAATTAATAAACGAAAAAAAACAACGCTTTCTACATTTTTGACATGTATAGGCAGTATTTAAAAAATAAAAGATTTCACATACCTCTTAGATCCTTTTCAAATAAAGAAGTCACACGCAGTCACTGTTTAAGCTTTGTTAGTAATTTGTTACTAGTTGTTCTGGAATATGTAAAAATCTGTAGTCAAAATAACGAACTCTATTTTGTGGTCGAAGTTAGTGGCGGTTAATCTGAGATGAAGGTGACGTCCGCGCTCGTGTTGAGGCAAATCGCGTGTGCGTCTGCCGACGAAGCCTGCAATCGAATATCGCAGCGGAAGAATTATTTGCACACGGCGCGACTCGCGAAGAACAGCGCGGGCGGTAACCAGTCGATTGAGTGGAGTGGCACATCACTAGTAGAAGAAACTCGAGTTAATATTGAATAGTTAAAATAAATATCGATATAATAACAGAGAAAATTAAAAAAAAAAGGACAACACATTTATAATATTAGTGATTCTTTTAGATATTTTACAGTCAAAACCAGAATTCAGTTAAAACCCGTTTATCCTGGTTTTATCAGTTCTGACAAAGAACTTTTGATACAATTAGTTTTCCCTAGTCAAAACTGGAGAATACACCAGAGTAATTTTAAAATAAGAAAAAACTAAAAACTAGGCAAAACTAGTGGTAACAAAAGCTTTTCGTCAGAACCGGAATATTTTTTTATATTCCGGTATAGGTAACTATATTTAATCGAGAAAACAAGTTCTCTCTAAATTATTTAGTTAGCTACTGTTTGAAAGAGTTCGAAGGTCACGCCTTACACGTGCCTCCGAATCGCGAAAAGTTATGAGTATATTTTGTTGTTCGAAAGGTTTTCAGCTTATTATAAGATGCTTATATTTATATTATTAGGCACACCGTACGATTTTTAAGATGCTTTTGTATAAAATTCAGGGTCGGAGTTTGAAGAAATAAAAAAAATATCAGGGTTAAATTTCCAGAGACGACCATTTCCTCGCGAAAAATTTATTTCATTCATTCTCCCCTAAAAAAAGCAGCTTTAAGATGAGGCCAAAACGCTTTTCTTACTGTCACAATAAGAAGGCATGTAAAAATCTAAAATGTTTCTGCACGAAAAAAGGCAACTAGTGCAACTCAATATGCCACGACCTAGTGGAAACAAGTAAAAGTATTTCGACTAGTTATTGTTAATTTTTTTGTTCAAGTCCTAAACTAAAAAGTTAAAAATTTTTTTGAATGCCTCGATGATTGACGAATAAAAAGTTAAACTAGCATTCTATTAATGCTTATTTAATTTAAATTAACATTTAATTTAAATAGCATAAACTTTTTTAAAACTTACATATTTCTTAATAAAGTATATGTTACATTTAAAAATACAATTCCTGCTTTTAAAAGTTTGTGATCTCATTAAAATTTATTATTTTCACACATTATTATTTTCAGTTTAGAATATTTTTATATCTTATATTATACTAACCCTAATAAGTACCCTAGTAAGTATATAATTTAATTAGAAATATTGTGAAAACCTTCAAAAAGAGAAAAAGCTTAGAAAAGAGTAGATAAAATCCCAAATTTTTGTTATTAAAACTTGAATATATGAACTAGTGTAAGCCCTAGGGTATTTAATTACTCGGTGTTTTGCAGAGGGGACTTTCCAGACGCGCTTAGAATTGCAAAAAATACCCCGTTCTTTTGGTAACCATTGGATATTTAATAATAAAAAAAAATATGTTTAGATACTTTAATTTTATGCCTTCGACATAGTAGAGGCAGATTTTTTAAATTCAATTCTATTTCTGAGAAATTTATTAAATGATAAACTGCTAATAGTTCGTTTTTAGTTTAATTGCTCTCTTATAAATTTTATATTATGAAGCTGTAATTCAATAAAAACCAACAATTGCTTACTGACCGCGCAAAGAGTAAAACCCTTTCCCATTTTTCAATATGTGCCTGACAAACGTGTAAACATTACAAACATTGTGTGCAAAAATTTTATATTGTAACTACATAAGTCAAGTGTATGTAACCCATAGATATATGATAGGACCACGTGTTTCTCGCTACGAAGCCATGTTATTATTTTATTCACAATATTTTGTAGTTAACTACGGTTATGTTGCCGGTATAAGCAGGTAATGGTATTTTATTTCTTACCAATTTACGTTTAAAAACCTTCGTTTGAAAGACGGACTGGTCGAATATTAGAAATAAAGTGGTTGAGTGTATTTTCGGGGAGTTCATTTTGTTTGATAAGTTGTATTGGGAGCATTTTTCAGACCAGGCCATTAGTATCTATGTAATAAATAAATTAATTAATGCCTTAAATAAATTAGTTCTTATAAAAGTGATATTGTGATATCGATAGTTGCACGTTGATCGATGCGGTCGCTCGCGGGTGGGCGGGCAAGCGGCTTACCTACACATTTGAAACAACTCTGCAAATTAGGCAGGTAACCTATTTGTACCTACATAAATAATGGAATAGGTTTGCCATTCGGATGTACTTGGGAGTGGGATTTAAATTGGCAAAACAATGTAAATAATTTTGTAAATTAAACAAATAATTAGTACCTATTTTTAATAAAAATATGTAAACAGAATGGCATAAGGCATAGTAAAATATTTTAAATAATATTTTTAATTTATGTACACGCAATTTCCTAAAGTATATTCTGAAATACTTATAATGTAATAATTATCTATATATATTGTCAATATTATAAAAAAATAATTTTAGCAATAATATATTTACAGACAATAATATAAATAAAGTATAGGTACACGCATACATACACATAAAAAACAATAATATTTCGTATAATTTACTATTTTTTTTGATTAGGTGGGTACTTTTTAGAATGGCAATTTACACAGACGACCCAACAAACTCAATTAAAATCAGCATTATGTCGATAAACAGTATCAATTTATGGAGGGGGACCAGCTGTGTTTTTATGTGGAAAGCGGTTTTGACCTCTGCAAAAGAACTCTTAACAAGGTTACGGTCTCGCTTCTTTTGTTTGTGTCCTTTTCGAACTGGGCTGGCAGATCTTTCCGTGTGAATCATTCAATTGAAACATGCTTAACTGCCCACGCTACTTGACTGACTGCTCACTGCTCGCTGCCCACAGCATCAGAAGTCGGCTGACATTGGTTTGGTAGGTTTCAATCGTTTTTCTTTCCTTATAAGCTCAATAAGATTGTCCTTACGGTCTGCTCAGGCTCGTGAGGCAAAACAAATTAAAAAGAACAAAGTGAGCGTCAGAGTTTTAATATAATGTTGGTAGATATTTTCGATATGCTATTTAGGTATATAGGTTTGGATTATATCTAACCAGAAAGGAATTGGGTTACACGGACCAAAATGCAAAGAGATTCACCAACCTTTTGTTGACTGATGAGTCCAGATGCTGCAACCGGCGTTGGTGGGTTTCACTGGTGTATTTCTGCACTCGCGACACGGTATATGAGCCGACAAGTACTTGTAGCGTTGCGCGAGAGCAAAGGGTTCATACAACCGCACAGTTCAATTGCTGAAACGTCTCTGTTGATTTGGTACGGAAGAGCGAGACGGGGGAATATTTGTGGGTAGAAAAGAGACAGGAATTTCCTTGCCAGGAAAAGTAATTTACTTTTCTTTTTTTTTAAATGGCTCAAACAATGTTTAGTCTATTTTTTTATTATTATATTAGTAATGAATATATCGATTTTCTCTTATTTTACTTTTATTTTTAGTACAATTTCTTTTTTTTTATCATTAAATAATATTCATATATCAATCAAAACATATCGTTAATATTTTGTGCAAAAAAGAAAGAAATATTATATTGCGAGGTATGGAGTCTAACTAATTCAAATTTGTTAATAATCCAGGAATGTTTCCTAATGTTAATTTATTGAGTACATACAATTTATACACGTGTCCTACTCGTATGATATTTATTTATTTAACATATTTCCCCGTATAAATTTTTGTCTACATAACAAGAGAATAACATATAGCTTTAGCCAAAAAATTAAAACAATTAAAAAAGAAAAATTGCCATGGAAACTGAATACTTTGAATATAATTTAAAATAATTCTGTCAGGCGAATAATGACAGTAAAACAATTTATGCTGTATATTATAAAGTTTAATAAAAAGCCATTGTTAATTCTATCGGGAGAAAAGACGATAAATCAATCAATCCCCGCAGAAATTGAATATAATGATTCGACTGCCCTCAGTGTCCCCCAACCGGACTAAATTTATGGATTTGATAGCTGAAAGCTTGGACTTGGCGACAACTTCCCTTTAAAATTCACTTTGGTAACATTACAAGGGGTAAAGTGTATCCTTGCATTTATTTACAAGCGAAAATTACAAGAATTCGCATGATCGACTACTGCCTATAAAACTACAGTTTATATACAGTGGAGCAATCTACTCACGTATGTCGCTGTCGAGCTGCTTTGCGTTTTTCTTCTACTTTCTTTCCTAAATTTTACAAAGAAAACACAATCATGAAGGTGGCAGTGGAAAACTGTTTTTCATTTTTGAATGGTCTCTTGGATTCGACTTGCTTTACCAGGTACTTCTTGACGTAGAGCTTGAAAATTTCCATCTTTTTTACATTTTACGGTTCAAATTTCCAATGCTTGGAGTCATTTCATGGCTTCTTTTATAAAGACCATCGTTTAGGTACCGTACAGAAGGGCAGACCATACACGGATGGGTGTCTGATGTCGACGGTTATTTTCCTGAATCTAAGCAATTTTCTTAGAAGCTGCCTTTGACTTATTAATTCGAACCTATAATTCACCGACGCAGTCATGATAACTTGTAAATACTATGCCAGCGTAGTAGAATCTTTAAACAATTTCGATTGGATGTTCATTACCTGCAAGGTTTGAACTTGATTTAAGCGACTATACCTTGAATATCATTGTGTAATTTTGTATTTTAATCTATTTATTAGAAATAGTGAGAGAAGGCGGCTGACGCTAAGGCATCATTTAGGTCCGAAGGCATATGTCATCCTAACATAGTCCCTTTTTTTCCTACATTCTTTCCTTCCCTATACTAATGACAATAGAACGATCTCTCGCTTAAGGTACAGAAGCTTTTTAAAAAAATATTAAGAATGCTTTGTTCTCCTTACGGAACAGGGAGCATCGCATAAACAATGTCCTTCTTAATTTTCAGTAATTGTGATGCAGGTAGTAAATATTAAAGATGTTCCGTATTAACGAATATAAATAAATATCGATACTGTGAAAGCCACGCGCGAATCCTAACCTAACCTAGGGTTGCCATAAATGGTTTGGCTCCGACCGGGACTGATATCAAATAGGAGGAAATATAAGGAAGTTATAGGAGAAGGAAGAGGAGGGGGGGGGGGTACCGCCCTCCCCCCCATAGCGCCACAATCTGGTTTGTGAAAAAAGGAAATCTTTCAATGGTTCCCATATTTTCAGAATATGTTTAATGGCCGGCAACAAAGACGGTTAACCACCTAGTTTTTGAGGGAGATCGTAAATCACCATGAATTACACCAGCTCCTTCACAAAGGTGTTTCATTCCGTACTGTAATATAGAACAATATTTGTAAAATGGCAGTACATCCCTCGACCCCAGACTTTCACCGCCAGCCAACGTGATCTAACGTCGTCGCACGAATTATTAGCATAATTTTATCATAAAAACCATGATTATTCGTTTACCGGGACATATGGTGGGTCAACCGGGACCGAGGCTCTAAACCGGTGACATGTCCCGGTGTACCGGGACGTATGGCAGCCCTAACCTAACCTAACCTAACCACGCGCGAAACTAACCTAACCTAACCTAGGATAAAATTGTTAATTGCACTAAGGCATACGCTTTTTTCATGTTTCACTTAGTGTCAATTAAAAGCGACAAGACTTCATTTAATGCGTCCGTATTTTTTGAAAAGTTACATAAATAAATAGGTCAACCGATCGGATTTGTACTTGTACAAACGCAGTCCAGTCCGCCTCGATGGCCTGCGTGAGTGAACGAACGAAATGCTGACAATTTTTTATTTAGCAAGACTGCGCCCAAATATGGCGCGCGTCTGAGTCGAGTACGGCTTCGAGATGTTTCTGGGATCGCGCAATCATACTATTTATTAGCTTATTCAATTCGAAAGTATTGCGAAGCGTTATTACGCAACAGATTAAAAACATTTATTTTAAATGCTAGCCCCTTCAATGTTTCAATCCGAACATCTGGCGTTACACATGTTGTTTAAGAGAAAAATACTACGAAAGGAGGGGTCCATCTATAAGGGTCCCGTAGTTAATTTAGCGTATTAATATTGTCCATAAAAGTTACGATGATTAACTAATAAATCAACATTTTTTTGTAATTATTGTAACCATATCAATGTTTTACCATATTTGGAAGTTTCTTATAAACTTGAAATCATTTAAATATTTTAGTTTAAAGAGCAATTTCAAGAGCAAGATTCTGAGAAAAATTCGCAGAAAAAATAAGAAATGAGGACCGAGCGATTTGTCAATAAAAAAAAGAAAAATGTGTTGGTTTTTTAGTGAATCTACTTAACTTTTATGGAAAGTAATATATTATTACAAATAACTACGGAACCCTTAGGGATGAACACTCCCATAGTATTTTTTACTAGGCTTGAGATAAGACATCAATCACCTAACTAAAGTATTGTCAGTCGCCAACAATTTGCCCTATATATTAATTAATAATAATATAAACTAGGAAGGACCTTTAAGGTTTCTTTACTTACAGGCGCCATTTCCGTCATGTGATGTTTTATTTATAATTAAAAATTACATCGAGCATATAGTCAAACGAACAATAAATAAATATGTGATATGGGTATGTACTTTGTTAAATATTTTTAAAAATACTTTGGTAAACACACATATTATACTAAAATACAATATACAAAAATACACAGCCATTTTATTCCTTCGTGTAAGTTATATCGACAATACTTTACGCGGAAAGTTAATACAAACCTACAGGGAAAAAACTAAAATTAGAATAATCAAATATAAACTTTATAGTAAACTGTGACTTTCAGTACCTATATCATAAATTAGTACTAATTAATCGTAAAATTAATATAGGTTTATATGCTGAAAACATTTGTAGCGTCGCTACACATTTGGACGTCGTTTGGCCGGTGATGTGCGATCGCCGCTAGGCGCATCTGATTGGTCGGCATCTGCGCAGGCGCGCATTGGAACGGCGCACGGGCGATTCGCAAGCGGCGCGGGCAGTCTGTCGGTACATTGGGCTTGCAAGTCACCGCGCGCATTATGCGCCAACAACTTTTATTGTATCTGATTGATATTTTGGTAACTGTTATCTTCTTTACTTTTGTTATTTTGTCTTTAAGTTTTCAATTGTTTAAATGTCTCCCATTAGGGATTCCTGTAAATATTGAATATTGCCGCGTGAGTAATAAAAGGATCCAGAGCATCGAGGACATCTTCCTTATTTCACTTCCATCAACCCTGGACCTTTCACACCCCGGCATACATTATACACCTGTTGACCTCTAATCATAATAAATGAATGTGCTTCCGTAAAGCCTTGTTATAAAAGTAAATAAATAGGTACACGTTCTAGGGGATGGAAAAATGAAATGAACATGGATGAATGGATTCTAACAACTTCGGATTGCCCTACACAATTCTTCTTTGGAAAAATAGGTGCTGTAATTACTTTGAAGATTTTCATAATTTCACTTCTTTTGGTTTCTAAAATTGGATACTCTATATATTTGCCACTATCACTTCAAAGTACTCGATGCCACCTTTCCGAGATAACCCAGAAATTGTAATTTATTGATTCTTTAGTATGAAACCGCCTGGCACTATTTTAACAAAAAGTAAATAGTCTGGCAACACTCAAATGATTGTTTATTTTACATAACTTTAGAGTATTATATATTTGTTGTTGAAATTAACTAGATATTAACCCCCCCCCCTCCCAAACGCAACGTCATACAGTTGCCAGACTTCCATAACCCTAGTCCAGAAACACTTCAAAACATAATTAAAATAAGTCTGTTTTGTGAGATTTTTGCTGCCAGCTCTCTGTCTAATATGCACATGTCTGTCTAATGTGGTGGTGTTCTTAAACAAAACTCAAATAGCAGATCTGACCTACTGACCTGGTCGCTAACCGAAGAAAGGAGGCAGGTTTCACAGAAGCTAATTGATTATAAGAACAGAAACATAAAACATTTTTTTCTTTGAAACTATGATGAATTTTTATAAACGAGTATTGTCTTAACAAAAATTACCCGAAATCTTAGGGGCTATCACCTGCCTCAGTTATCGAGAATGGTCTTGGAACATGGTTTAATATGTTTATCATAATATATTGTGGTAATCATATTATGGCCCTCCACCTTAAGTGTCCGGAGTCATGTTAGGTTAGGTTTATTCATCAAATTTACAATTCCTTTCTTTTATTTACCAGCCAAGCTCAAGGCTTATCTGCTGGAAACCAGGTGTGTAAAATACAGATATTAATAATTGTGAAATATGATTAAATTATTTTGTTCTGTATTTTACACGTACTTTACAATATAAATATACACATACATTGATGTTCATTTTTATCGCTTAGTAGTAAATTACAAACAAAAATAAGTATAATTATAATAACATTTTAAAACAATAATTAACACGCTAAGTCAATTTATCAACAAACAATTAACGAGAGTGTTTTTGTGAGATTTAATATTACTTTTTATTAAAGATCTTGGCAAATTATTAAAAAAGAATGGTATAATGAATTGCAACGCTCGTTTACCATAAACATTTTTAAATGAAGGTATAAACAACGTTTCATTTTGTATTTGCCGTGTACTATATGTATGTTGAACGAGTGTTTTGAACTTGTCAGAGTCGAAGAAGTGGACCTTGTGATCCTTTCAGATGAATTACGGACTGAAGCGGTCGCTTGGTCAAACCAGCTTATCTTATAATTTATTTATTATTAACAGTATAAATATTGTGACTGATATGCATATTTATTTTTAGAGAACGCGATTGAACATGGTGCGAGATCAGCCGGAAACCACCCGAAGAGTTTTTTAATAATATAATTATTTCAGTGTGAATTTTTTTTTAGAAATATTTTTTTTCCCGTAAGAACAGATTAGTTATCAATATAGATCTACCTCCTAAAAGGAGAATAATGGTTTTAAATACAACTGTTTATAATGACAATATGAAATGCATTATAATGTTAAACATGTTATTTCTTCATATACTTATAGGCATATTCGCCATAAAATTTTTCATCGGACCCACATTCTGTGCATACCACAAATATTGTGTATATTATTTGCATTTAGTTTTGTTGATGGAGTCGTCGTTTATGGCACTAATATCTATTTGGTATTGTGTATGTATGCGTGGCTGGTTGAGCTAGTACCAGAAGAGAATATGTAATATTTAGTGATGACATGAGTTTTCTGTCCGAATGAAAGTAGCAGCAGATGTGGCAGTTCAATTAAAATATTGCTAGCTCAAAAATTCACAGCTGGTGATTGCTTCAGGGAAATTGAGTATATTTTTATCCAATGGTACTTACTGCATAAATATTAATTGGGGTAGGATTACGACATGTATACGACACGTTGGGAAGAAACGGGAGTGCGGCTCTGCATCGACGATTTTACACATTGCGACTGTCGATAGGTTGTCAGTTTTTTGTTTTCAAGTTAAGTTTGTCTATAATATAATATTGCACTTTCAGAGCAGTATACATATATATATAGTCTCATTGTATGTATTTGCTTATCACCATGAGAATCCTCATTAAATTTGCTATATATTTAGTATTTTATGGATCTGAATTCAAGGACTTATATGTCAGGAATCCGACCATTAAAAAATTTACTACAAAGAATACATAATTAGTTATCTCAAAAAGGTGATTTAGTGATAAAATTAATTTTGACGTCATTTCATAACGTTACCGATCATTCCTAATCAAACAATAAAAAATAAAGATAAAAATTGGCCACGACTAATTTGGGCAAATTTATCAAATAACATTACTGAAAATTCATTGCGTTTATAGCATATTTAATGGGGAATCTCATATTGAGCTAATTCGGTCAAGATTGAATATTCTATCTTAAGCACATATTATAAGGATATAACATAAGCAACCTTATCGCTATGTTATTGCATGATATGATATTCACATTAATGTCTTGAATCTTGCTAGAATCAAAAATATTTTCAATTTAACAAAGCCAGTTTTTAGGTTAACTTTTTATTCACAAATTGTACTTATCTAAAAAACTTAATAAAAATGTATTGAACTTTTCTATATTAACCAGTGAATACGTAAGGTTAGAAGGCTAAGCCAAGTCATTCCCCAAGAAAAACTCACAAGCAAATAAGTAATCATTACTAATATCAATTTATTGTGTCATAACACAAATGATTGTTGTTATCTAATCTAAAAAAACAATTAAAAGAAAAAGGTGGTATAAAGTTTAAGACAACAAAAGTTCGATTTTAAGATAAAAAAAAAAGAAAAAAAGGCAAAAATAATAATATTAATACAGTAATTTCAAATATTCTGCTGCAATATTATTAACACTTTCCACGAAGAAACAGACAGACCTCTCTTACTAACAATTAATTATATTTTGCATGTAAATAATCCTACGAAAAATATAGTCCCTTTTCTACCAAAAAAATGTGCAGCCGATCTCAAAAAATCATAAATTTATTTTAACGTTAATTGAAAGTTGCATAATTTTACAATAAACAAACAAAGATAAAAAAATGTTGAAAATGTTCATAATCTATACTACATAAATAACACAGTGCTGTGGTGCTCCTTTTTCATCTTCAGACAGCATAAATTGAATATACAAAGTCAGTATTCTGAGCGTATTTCACCACATCTAGCGTCGGCATAATCTGTATTACATATGAAAATTGTAAATATTCGAAATATTTTATTTTTAATAGTAATTAAACCTCTTTTAAATATTCATAATATAAAAAATGGTACAACCAATATTTCTAATAGGATATTAAAATAAAAAATCTTCTTAAAAACCTATTATTTTTTATGTAAACATCGAAATTACCTATTAATACTGTTGTAGAGAGCATTTACCGATTTACCTAACATGAATGAAACACTTTGATGTCGGGTCAGTCGTGATGTTATATTAGGTAAAAATGTTTAAGGTATTATGTTTGGCTAAAGCTATCTATTGAGATAAAAGTTACCTCTAACGAAAATATACATTATGGTACCTAAACAACCAACGTGGACTTTATCGATAGACCTGTAACCTAGTGCTGGTACAGTAGTCATCACTTAATTGTTATTACTTGTAATGTCTAATAAATGCAAATATCTAAAAATACCGGTAAAACACATGAAATGGATAAAGTTCTACCTAACTACATAATTTTTAGAGGCTGTGGCTAAAGTCTGTTTAATTCATATTTTACAATGGTATAATAAACAGCACACAAGTCAAAAACTAAAAAAAAAATAACATAAGTGTCCACTCAAAAATTAACATAAAATCTTTCAACAGAACATATGTCAAAACTGTAAGGTTTAGGTGCGATATCATTTATCATTTACATTCAATATTATCAACATTAGAATATTTACTTAATGTTATTTTTTTGTAATTTAGATGTTTTTAATTTCAAATAAATAAATAAAAATTAATAATTATAATATGGCACTGAACATTTGTCTTACACGTTTCTATTTATAGATGACTTTAAACATAGGTTAATTTTTAACTGGTCAGTAATAAATAATACATTCTGAAAGCTGTGCTCTCATATTTTTGAAATTCAAATATAATATTTGAGGGTCCTATCACACTGTAAATGTTTCATTTATTAGTACTGTAGTGTTTGATAGTACCCCTTCCCCCCCACCTAGCGGCGGAGGTAAGACGGGTTAGCAGCAGTGAGAGATTAATGATCGCCTACCGACAAAATAGAAAAAAGTTCACTTCTGTCCGCACTTTAATTTGTGTAATAAAAGAAAGATTATAAACTTCGTACTATTTCGAACTGAATAAGTGGTGATATCGGAATCGCTGTGGTGAACCTTCGCCGCCACGTCGCACCGACAAACATCATAAATATTATTTTTTTTTACTTTAATGTATATGTATATACTCCGATATAATCTCATCAATATACACACAAAAATTCAACTCTTTTGCATTTGTACTTTTCGAGTTGATAGATGCAACAGATAGACAATTGACCAAAAGACGGGTATAGTAGCTTCTCATACATATATAGAAGCGAAAAGCAACCTTGCACTGCAAAATTGTTTTTGTTTTAAGTATCAAGTATTGATTCTTTTTTTTTTTAAATACAGATTTTGAAGCTATTTTTAATTTTTGTGGAAGTATTTTGTTTGCAAAACATTTTGAAGAGGACTAACCGAGACGATTTAGGACAGTTTTAATCTCATATTCAAATTAAATTTAATCATTATTACATAAATAAAATGTGTCTACAAGATACTAGATAAAAAAAAATAGATTGAACAGAAAGCCTATCAAAAAATACTTTCAAACATGCCAATTGTCACTAGTAATAAAATTTTGCAATAGCATTTTAGTATTTTTTAATATAGAATTGCATAACTAATTAAAATCATCTATTTAATGTATAACTATTGTTATATAGTAGTTAGTAGTAATTAGAAGCGATCAAGAAATGATACTGAGATGTAGATCGCTCTATTTTTTGCCAAAGAAATATTAGTCATTAATATTAATTAACATTTCATTGGCTGATAGGCCGGACGCAAACCGCATAGAAGTCAGATTAAACAAATGTTTATAGTTTAATGTTGCCCATTCATAGATGGCGCTTATTTACTTCATTGATTTGCAGTTTAAACTTATGGAATATATTGCTGTCATTAAAATTATGAAATTGCGCGCTTTTTCCAGTAAATTACGATGTTTGAGACTTGGTGAGACATCTGCACCATGTTTTATATACTAAAGAGTGGTTGTTAAATTCTTCTATGCAACTGCAACTGACTAGTATCCTTTTCAATATCGAGATGTGGAATAATGCTGATAGAGCAATTTTCGAAGAACACTGAAGGAAATCTTATTTCAATTTTCTGATCTACTAAGCTCCGGATCTTCAAAGCGGTGAGGGAATTTGGCAGAGACGCCATTTCGTTATTCATGCTAAAATATTATTTACCCATAATCGAGGAAGACCTAACAAAACACTATACATCTATAATAAATATTACATCTTTCAGCAAGTAAAAAAATACAAAATTCAATTATTATTAGTGAAATTCAGTAGGGTTTTCTAGAATAAGTATAATTATTACATATAATTGAAATTAAATAATAACATTGGAACCACAATAACATTGAAACTTTTTCATTGAAGTTTCGAGTTGGTTAGTCGTCATGGCGATCGTAACTCCCACTGAAGAGAGTGACTCGAAATGTCGCCTACAAAGTCACACAGCAATCGTGGTAAGCCATTTTCATTTAAATAACTTGGCGGATTGTTTTTGTTGTTAATTACTTTAATTTATCCTAAATCTAATGATTTACTAAATTGGAAGTTATATCTGTGGTGCCACAAAAAGCTTAAGTATAACATCAATTTCCATTGAAGGTATAAGTTTTTTTTGAGCGGGATGTGCTTTGTTTTGCTATTACTAGTAGGAGCTGCTGCGAGTAGTTTTAAATATTAAATTCTTTATATCTGCCTGAGCAACGGTATGGTCAATATTTAATTCAAACAAAGGTATATATATTCAATTAGTATTGCTATTAAAATTTTTTGAAAATTGTAAATAATTGTCTGAAGACTTAAAGAATGTGTTTTGCAAATATTCTATGTTTAGCAGTAACAAAAATTAAATAAGCTTATTTTAATAAATAATTGACTGAATTACATTACTGTCATTAATGGCAAGACTTAAACATTACAGTATTATTTATTACAAAATTTAAAAATATATGTAATGTAACAACATTATTTTTAAATAGGTCCATAATTATAACTTTTACATTTATTATTTGTCTTTTATGACGACAATAAATAAAGACTATGACAGACCGTGTGTTTAATATAGGTCCGTCTCCAAACTATTAGACACAAGCATTTTTCTTGCAAATAAGTGTTTAGGACTTCATAGCATCAAATATTTAATGGTCTTACATACCTAATCCAACTACAAATTAACTTATTTGATAATTGGCAATAACGAAAACACACTTTTTGATAGTAAAGCTTTTTATATTTATTAATTATTTAACGACATAAATAGTTGTACAAAAAAGTGAAAAAAATGTCAAAATTTTATGAAGTCATACATGAAAAGGTAAACCATATGTTGAAAATTGCAAAATCTCATGGTGCGTCTAATAATTTTGGACAGAAACTGTGTGTGTTGTCTTTTCGGAGTTATAAGGTATCTACAGGTTCCCGAGATCATTCGGAAGTTTATGTTTACCTTTATTTCTTTTAGGAAAGAGTTCGTTAATCGACATTTAAAAGCTCTTCGAGCCAGACAGTGCTTTTTGCATGGGCTGACATTGACTGAGGGTTCACTTAATTCTGTTTTTATACAGGTGTCCTAAGACCATTCCCGCAGACTTAAGGGGGTGTTTAGGTTCCCTATTACAAGAAATTATATAAAGAAAATGTGAAAATAATTAATCTAATAATAATTTTTATTAAAGCGCTGGTGTGAGTTGCCTATGGCGTAGTGATACGCGATCGATATTCGTAGCTTTGACCGGAGCGCGGTCAATGATCCGGCGTCGTGGGCGGACGATCAGCTGGCATGTATTACAACAATGGTTTAATAATAACACATACTTTACATTTTTTTTCTCGGAAAGCATGATAAATTTTGATATTTATTTATTTATTTAATCGAGGAAAAACAACGGGTACAAGAGATGAGATTAAATCTTAGAAAAACTTATGATTTAGGTTAGTCTTGCATCCTTACAAGTTTTTCTCATATAGAGTGATTTATTTCATATCTAATGCTAAGTTATATAAATTTACTGACATTATGATCATGGTTAAGTGTATACAATTGCAAGCATAACTAACGCAGTACTACTTTATAACTAAGTACACAAAAGTAAAATTAAAAATAGTGGCAAAAATAAAAATAGAAATAGAAATAGTGGCAAGCAAAGTGGCTATGGAGGTGAATTACGATTAACGATGAAGAGAGCCGAATTCAGGATGCTGAGTTTTGAAAAGACTTTAGAAGAGTGAATACAGAATTCTTAAAAACTGTGGCCTTCGAGAAAACATCCACCTCTAGGAACAATTTGTTGAATGTTTGACATAGTCTGTAAAGAGGTGCTCTAAAACCTGCGTTGGACCTGAGTAGGCGTTATTGCATCTTTATAAATCATATTTGAAATCGTAGGGCCAATTAGCTGGTATTTTTTATCGGGAATGGCGTTGGGGCACTCTGTAGAACAGACAGACGGAGGTCCCGCTAAATCAACTCCCCTCATACCTGTAAGATCCCTGACCTGACCTTGACCTGACCTTGGATGGTTTATTTCATGCAGTCTTCAATTACTTCGTATTTCTGCATATTTATTGTCAGTATATAAGTGAATACAAATTGTCATAAGACAGTGTCAAAAGAGAAAACTTATTTTATTACATTTATTGGCGCATTATTTTAGAATTTTTATTAAATATTTATTGATAATAGAACCATTATTCAAAAACATAGAAAATTTAGTTTCCATTAATATAATAACATAAACCTTTATAAAAAGAATACAGTATGGATACAATGTTAGAATAAATCTATTTATGTAGATGCAGAAGGTATTTTGTCCTTGTCAGATAGCACAGGCAGAGAGTTATCCATACGCAAGTTTTCTAGTTGTTCTGCATAGAAAGTGTTGAAATCCAATCTAAAATGAAGTACAAAAATTAATAATTAATTTGAACATTTTGCTACTAACCTGAATACTGTTAAATTACTTCTCTGTTAAGTTACTGTTAAAGAAGGAAACATGGTATACTTACCATGTTTCCTTCTTCATCATAGGAATAGGCTCATAGGAATTTCAAACAAGGAACTGTTTGTCAGAATCTGGCGAGAGCTCAGGGGCTAAAGTAGAAATACAATTTGTGTTGGAAGATCACCATTACAACAGTAGAAAGTGGGGAAATACTGAAAAGGAATAGGTCAAAAATAGAATAATGGTTAGATGGAGAGATTCAATGTAAAATATATTACCTGTGCATCAAGTTGACCAGTTTGTTGGTATTATTGTCCCTGGCCATCCTTCTGATCATTGCCATCAAAGATAGTAGAGCAGCCGTAAATCTCAGATCATATTTGCTTATGCTTCGGTCGAAGGTGTCCGTCTCCATGGATGAAGTGCTATCAGAGGTTGAGCTGTTGTCCTTGCCCATTAAGATACTCGGACCCTGCACAAATAACATGAATCAAAAACAGCAAAATAGTAGTTGAATATTGGGTAATAAGAGTGTGGGAATCTAAAACAAATAACTATTATATTTGCAAAATAATTTTAAAAAGTTTTAGATATCGTAAAAGATATTGTAAAGAATAAATTTAACAGCTTATTAAGTGGTTGAAAATAAATCGATGGCATTGATCATTTCACGATTGTTAATCAAACTATCCAAATGGTGGTTTTTAAGAGTCCTAGATACACCAATAAAAGCTTTTGACAGATACGATTGCTATTGAACAAAGATGGCGATCACCCTGACGGTTTGAAAGGCAGTTAGCGAAAGACAATGCTTTTAATTTTGAAGTATGAAAACATTATTTTGGATATTTAATAAAATATGTATTAAAATGGTATTTTTTAAAATTTGATGGTACACAAAATAGTTTTACTACAAAACATTGACTAATAATGTCTTTAAGATTGTTTAGTTGTGCAGGATATACAAAAATAATAATAAAAAATATATAAAAGTGGGAAGAGGTGTTTGTATAGGAAAAGTCTATGTGCATATTATCTAATGGAAAAGTGAAATACATGCACGGGGTGAATTTACTGGGCAAATGTTATAAGCAAAAATAAACATATTTTTCAATAGCTAGTTTTTTTTTCACATTTTTGATTTTTTTCTGCACATAGATTATAAACTAAATGACATATTTATTGTTTTTTTTTTTTTTGAAGGAATTGTGAATGAGGAATTGTGCAATGACGTGAAACTTTTAAAAAGGTTTCTTAAACTACATTAAAAAACCACTTAAGTCATTCGTGTGCGGAAAACGATGAGTCAATTGCAATAAAGAATGTTATTCTAAAAGTTATATTTATGCTATGCAATTTTTGATATATTTAAAATTTAAATATAGCTAAAATTGCATAGATTAAATAAAGCTTTTAAAATACCTTAGGTATGTCAGACTATGCCTTTTCGTTTATGCATTATGTAGGTAATTTTGTTACATACAAAGACTTTTAAATGTCGAGATCAATCAGAAGTATGTATCGAAATTACATTGACATTTTGACGCAAACTCCTACAAGTTATCTAAAAGAGTATATAATAATCTGAACGGGATAAATATGAAGAATGAACGAAAAAAAATATTATTAAATGATATCTATACCTCCATAGACTCAGATGCCTCATATGCGGATCCGATCATCCCTGTCATTTCCGCATCCACAAAGTATTTACGCATCTCCTTTACCATTAGGAATGCAAGAAAATGAGACAAAATACATATAATACACACATTACTATTTGTAATATAAATCATACAGGGAAAGTTGTGGAGGGTTATTTAAATTAATTGACAACATATCATTTACAACACAGTATCTTATACCGGTACAAGTTTATATTTAAGAAACTCAAAAAATACTTTTTTTTTAAATGTATAGGTAATAAAAAAAAGTATTAAAGTAAAAAAAAAATAAGGAAAGTTATGCTGGTATTAAGCAAAAAAAACATATATAAGATATTGCATCTTGAATAACGATATGGAAAAAGTTAAACAGATGCAATTAATAATATCTGTTAATTATAAGGTTAAGGTTATATACAATTATTATACACATAATAATGCTAAAAATTAATATTTACTATATATAAAGTTGTATGTTTATTCTTATATTTATAAAATTATATTTTTTAAAAGAGATACAGTAATAAATATGTAACTACATTTTATTTTTTAAATAAATACCAATTTAAAGAAGATAATATAAATAATCAATTGCAGTTATAACACGAAGATTATATTATTGTACGATGTAGGACGCATAACTTCTTTCTGAATTTTCCAACTATTCATAATTTATAGTAACTGCATTTATAATACCTACCTATGTAGACACACTGTTCCCTATTAAAGAGTCATTGTTTTCTGCTGAAAACCCCCATAATAGACTGTCTGTGTTTGTGAGATCAATTGAATGTTTTCAATGGGAAAATTGGGTGTGAGGATAGTGAGGTTAATATTAATCATTGTGTCACATTTACCTACATTAGCCCTGTTCTAAAATTAACTGATGAAATGGGCCTACCTATATACTAACAATATTATTGTTTATAGTGGCAAGTTCAAACAGATTTAGAAGTACGATTTTGAAATAAGCGTTATTACCTGTATAAATTGGCAAAACTGTACGCAAACATTGCACATAGTGGTAACAGCTTGTAGCAATTGTGAGCTGGTTAGCATGCAGTCTCCGAGGCAAGCCTCCAGGAAGTCGCTGTGGCGATCCAGGACCTCGTCTACATTGTTGACCTGTAACAGCAAAAGGATACTTTGAAAATTAATCTGAATAGTAACACTACTTTTAAATATAAAATTATTATAAACTGGGGTTATAAATATGATTATTATTTAAAAAAATAGCTATTATGAATGCATCATTAGTTGTATCTAAATGCATGGTCTTTGGATAAAAATACATTTAGGGCAAAAAGCTCTCTCTTTATGCGTACTTATTGGAAATAATATTTTTTCCCCTCTCATCCCCCACTAATAATCGCTAATTGGATTGAAAGGGCATCTGGCTGCTATGCTCAGGCCACATTCTTGGGGGCCCGTTGTGTATACCTTCGTAGCCTGTAACTGAATGAGTATTTGTGTGCGTGTCTTATTACTCAACTCAGTCGACAGTGCTAAGAAAAGTGCCGTACAATATTCTCAGTTGCGAAAAATGACCTGGTCGAATTTGACCCACTGTGGATTCGAATCTCTACATTTTAGAGGCAGACGCTTATACCTCTGCACCACCAGTCCAACTCTGTCATCCCACATTTTTGGAACTAAAGATGTAGAGTTTCTATTATTATGGTTTTTATACATCATAAATAACATTTTGTTCCTTTATAGTAATATTATGAATTGTAAACGCTTAATCTGGTCGTGTCTTCTTACTTTTTGAGTATTCTAGACTAGCCGCCATAGTTTTGAGTAATAAACTTGCAAAGTGTGCAATTAATATTGAGCAGTGAGCACCCTACCTATACAAACAAGTCTAGTTCTTGAAATCAGTTGCATTCTTCTTCCTGCTTCTCATAAAAAAAGTACAAACAATACGATATAACGTTACTCAAAATTGCTAAAGTTTTATTTATAGAAAACTAGCTGTTCAACCACGGGCTTCGCAGCTAGACTCTACAGGCTGCTTTGACGGCGTCTGCGGAGCGCGATCACTCTGCCTGCGGCACTCGGAATGGGACACATCGCTCCTAAAAACTATCCTATCTCTCATGTTGGACCAAACTGCATACATTATGCAAAATTTCATTAAAATCTGTTTAGAAAAGTTTAGGAGTTCATCGCAGACAAACACCGTGATACGAAACTTTTATATATATATAGATATTGAAAACTTATTTTACTTAAGAAAGAATTAATATTATTTGTTTATTAGAAGTATTCCATTTTTCTTACTATTGTAAAAAATAATATTTTTTTTAGGTTTTTTTTTGAATTATGTTTTTTTAAGGTTCAATTCAAACCGTCCGTTCAAAAACGTAAAAGTTTTGTTTTTCATAACTTCAGTATTGGGATTTATTCGGGTAAAAAATGGTGGTTGGCAATTCGGAACACCAAAAATGATGGAAAATTGGAATGTATTCCAAGTTAGCAACACTCCTCTTTTTGCCTAAATTACTGATATTCTGATTTTTGTACGAACGTAGACGACATTCAGTCCATTTCTTGGACATTTATGTTTATTTATCATTATGCATTATTACGTTAATGCATAATTTAGTACATAAACAAACCGCCGACATAATACATAATTTGCTGGCGTTGGCCGACAGTCGGCGAGCGCTTCGCAATCCCGCGAATGTGCGCCGCGCGTCGGCTGTCCTGTACCGGTCTAAACAATCACACAATCCGCATTATCCAGTCATTCAATAAGCGCTTTGAGAAGCGGTCAAGCGCGCGCGCGCGTAACTCTACCCAGCCCGTGTTCATTCCCAAGCCAGGACCCGGGACCTTCGCGAACTGTGCGTGTGTGTGAGGTCAAAGGTGCGACTGTGTTGGTGAGCGCGTAGGTGTTCAGGACGAGACCTCGGAGTCTCAAGACTCAAGGATAACCCGCGGCAGGATACGCTCAACTTGGCGCGGGCGGCAAAACAGGTTGGTGCGACTTTTGGCGAATTTCGAAATGGTCGACTTTGTATTTGCTATAATATGTATAAAGGACTTCGTTGTGTATATTTTCCATAAAACACAGATAAATCACATATTCATCAATAACGTTTAAAATGTGGCGATATATCTACTCAACATATTAATTAATATTGTATTTGTATATTATACACAACAATTAATAACATATTAATATTATTAACAAATTAATTAATTTGTATTTGTATTTTGTAGTTACATCAAAGATTATTTAGACAGCCATCCAACTAAACGATATATTTATTAAGAAAAGTAGTTTCGTCATGCAGTCTATGATACGTATATATTATTGTGCAGTTTTAGGTTTAAAAAAGTAACTATAATAATAAAAGTTTTGTTCTTCTCCTGGTTTAATTAAAAAATATATTTAATTATAAAATCATAATTTAATATGAGTAAGATGCCAATTACAGCAAATAGTGAGTTTTAGCGATCAATTAAACACTTTTTTTTTGTAATCGCAAAGCCAAATTTTGAATACAGGTGTTTTTGGACTAATGGCATATTAGTACACATTGGCCACTGATAGCCCTGCAGTATGTAATGTGTGTGGGTTTATTATTCCCAATAGTTCAACACCAACAAGTCACACTATAGTAGCCAGAAAATTACTGGAATCCACACTAGCAACTTATTCGCGCTAAGACCGAAATTACCGGGGCGCTACGACACTAGTTTCGGCAGCGTTGTCCCAACACCCGTAAATATATTTGAGGTTGTCCCAGGATAGGCAGGAAGGACCTTCAAAACTTCTAACCGGATGCATCCGAATTGGAGCTGATCTAACGTGAAGGAGGTAAACTTGGTCTGCAATCTAGCACGTTGCACTGAACCAGGTGAAGCGGATTGAGAGCGATGAAATAGATACAAAACAAAGACTATTAAAATGCTATACTTATTTAGGGCAACGAGTGGCCATGTCATCGCTACTTGTCCACGGCCTGAAGTAGCTATACTTAGTATTCTATTATAGGCCCTTATATCTAGCAGACCTATGGATTCGAAATAAAATGATTTTTAATATTTATACAATTCATAATTTCAGCAAACAAATGTAAGCCGTTTTATATATAATATCACATCTATTTAACATTTTACAAACATTAGTTAGTATTTCTTCTGGCATTAGTAGATTAATAAAATGGCTGCATACCGACATGTTGTAAATAAAATAAATTTGGTATTTAGTAACTCAAGGTTAAGTCTTATAAGTGAAACTCAAGGCGGTTGTTATATGCAGTTTCCGGTCACAAATTACAAATTGGACTTTCGTTAGAACGTTCGTAAAATGAAGGCGTTAACATAATTTCGGAAGTACTTTGGTGGGCTTTGAAGTTTATTTAAATAATGATAAATATGTTATTACTCTCAAAGACCATTCATGAATTACGTCACACACATTTCATGGTTTTCTGAGCCCCCCCCCACCCCAAATGTAACGTCACACATATAATTACTTAAATTATAATTTGTAGTTATTAAGCAATAAGTAGGTAGGTACTTAAAATCAACGAAAACTTAAAAACAGACAAATATATATATTTTTATTCTATAGATGTGACGTCACGAAGCTTGTTACTTTCCTCCACCCGGTCACACCACGTCACACTTTAATGATTTTTTTATTATTATAGTTGAATATGTAACAATACAACGCGAAACAGTCTTTACATAATCTAAATACATTAAAAATAGATACGAACATTTTTTTAAAAAAACATACAGTATCGATTGATAATCGACCCAACTCAAGGTTCCCAAAGTACAACAGAAGCGTCCTAAGTTCTAAAGTGTAGATGAATGTTCCACTCCTTCCAGGTCTATGAAATGATTTGACTCTCAATGAGGCATAACATATAAAATCAGCAGCCTGTTATGTAGTCTGGATGAAAGTTTAGATACATAGATTGTTTCAGAACTCCGTGGTCTTTGCTTCCGACGCGAAATTGTTAAGTTAGTATCCAATTCCCTGTTGACGTATGCTTTTCTAAAAATCTTTTGATTTAAATTTATCTTAAAACAAATGTTTATTATTTAAAACCTAAGAGTGTATCGAATAAAGTATACAACTTTCTATACAGTAGGAAGTTGGTTAAGCCCAATGACAGTATAAGATATGGATATTTCTTCACTTTGTACAAAATGTTTATTTTGGAACCAAGTAGGAAGGTAAGTGGATTAGTTCCGTTATAAAATGAGGTAACTAACAAAAAGTATTAGAAATGAGAGTAAATCCGTAGCGACGGCCGTTACAGAAATTACTAATGGCTTCTGGTTTCGGTTAGATAAATCATGTTTTTCGTTTCGACTGGCGCAGGGCAATCTCATCTCGATGATCGCGGTACACCATTTTTTTTTATACGACCCATCGTTAAACAGTGAACGGGGTTGCCAGTGTAGATACAGAATATTTAATCGATATTTGAAATATACCCATTGAAAAATATTTTTTTCGAAAATATGACCAATGCCCATTGCATCTGCAACCTATAAGGGCAATTGGGTTTCTTTAAAGGAGTGGTCTATCATTACAACTGATTAATAATATACATATTTTGTTAATATGAAGTGCACAGGTATGGACATTTTTTTATGACCATATTTATGTGTACTTTCGATATGAAGAATTACAGAAAAGAATAGAATTGTAGATTTTGTATTTGCACTTTCCCGAAGAACTAAATTCGACACGCCCAAAAAACAAACCACGCACACTTATGAACCTCCCATTCTTTGGTTGTAAAATTGTAACTTCAAACCTAATAATATAAGGAGATATTCTGCCGCGCGAAGAGCTTCATAGAAAAACATAATTTTTGGGTCAATATATATCCGTAGATCAGTTATTGTGGCTAATTAAAAGGTTAGGCTTAATTACATTTCCAATTATCATTAGGACTCATCAAATCATAAAAACGAAAAGGATGCCCATCTAGAACACGTATCCCCAGTGGTTGGGATATCAACTATTTCAAATGATTTTGTTGTTATAATTAAGTATGTGAATAACATAATATAATATAAGTATACTTATGTAAAATCTTCTGTTTACAACCATTTAAATAAAAACAAATTGAATTAGGTGTATAATAGATAAAGCATTATTTTTCTCAGCATGGTTAGAAGTTGTTTTTGACCCTAAAATAATACAAAAATTGAAATGATAGCTAATAAGAAGAATTAAAGAATTTAAAAAGTGATATAAAGAATTTTACCAAAGCACGAAATTTGTATTTCTGTGGAATATTACACAGAAACCAGATTTTAAAAAGTTTTGTCCTTACTTGTAAAATTAAGAAAAAATACTTTCAGTGTTATTTCTAGGGGTGTCGAATTAAACTCGTAAATTTAACATTTACCAGTTGCTTTTGTAAATTTGTTGAAATTACAAACATTATTTCTAATTTGAAATACGCGTTTTAGTATCTTAAAAAAAAATAATTATGGTACAATTGTATTTAATTACAAGATGTCTGGCAATACTATTGTGATCCCTTTCACACGTAACAACTTTAAAACGTTAGCCCAAATGAGAGCGAACTGCTACGGCGACCAATTACAGCGATACCTACAGGATATGACGTCATCGTCACTGCCAGACTCCGATAGAATGGACCGAAGTGTAATTGTTTAGGTTGCTACCGCTGCGTTCAAACAAGGCAAAGATATTATATAGAATGAGCTTTTGATGGATGTAAATAATTGGCCCCCGGAGATATACGATAATCATAATCGACGCCAATGATACTTACTGCTCCGTATTTATAGAAACTCATATTATTTCATACAAGTGAATCGCTTTTCGATGGCGACAAATATTGCCGTGAGTCATCTCAGTTTTACCACCACGTTGGGTATACAGAATGTCCAGGAAATAGTGGATTAAACTAAAGAAGGTGGTAGAAAGGGTCATTTGCACCAAAAAAAGTTTCAGTCAATATTTGTTTGATCCTCAACCATTTTTATGCCTTGAACACGTTATGCAAGTACAGAAAAAAATATAATTTTACCATAAACATATTGTCTAGATAATAATCACGTTTGCTATAAGAAAAAAAAGTTTTATAAAAACGCTTTGAAATTATTATGTGTAAGAAATTGTATAAAATAATTCATGCCCAAATTTATAAATTTTATCAAAGCGCTCGTGTAAATTCCCTTTTTTCTATTTCGCTCTCTCGTTTGCTCGCTCGCTCGGTCAAGACCGGTCAATGACCCGGCGCGGTTCAGCCTCCCGAGCGGATGAAATCGTGACAATAACAACTTAATATTATCACGTAAAGTTTACATTTTTTTTTTATCGGAAACCATGATGAATTTTGAAATGACGTCAAAACAAATCATGTTTGAAATCGCAGGGACAATAAGCTGTATTTTTTAACGGGAATGGTCTTAAGATACGGTGTATATTTTGCACATAATAGAGAATTTTTCAGGGGTGGTCTCATTAATTTAAGGGTGAACCAGTTAAGTCGAGTGTAAGGTAGAAAAATAAGACTTCCGTTCAAAATGCTTTCATGTCGAGTTGGTTTAAGCAATTTCTATTATTATTTTTGTAAATTGTACCGAAATACTTGGGAGCTGTTCCATCGAAGTTTCGTTAAGTTAGTTGTAGTAAATATAAATGAAAAAACTCAAAAAAATAAGACTTTTCGTCTCCCATCGACCACCAATCACTGATATGATTAATGTCTAGTGAATTGTAAAAAAGATAAGGCAAGATAAACACAGCAGCGCCCACGCGTTTAACGTGATGTTAGCGCATCTTTGGACATACAAAGATGTCGGCTGCTAACATAATCGCAACGCCGAACTCGGAGAATGTGGTCGCAGACGCAGGTGGCATCAACCAAGGTTGCATACTGGCGCTCCCACGCTTTTCGCTTTATGGTAGGTATCACGTTTCAGGCAATTCAACATTTTCTTCGCTGCCACTAAATTATGACAACTTATCAAAAGTGTTATAATAATTACTGTTGTCAAATGGGATAAAACATGCAAGCCATATTTTTAACATCTGCTATAATAGTTGAATGAAACAAATACCGTAAGGTATTTTAACTTTGGATTTTAGTTTTAAAATATTAAATAATTAACGTCTAAGATTAAGTTTTAGTAATCACTTACTAATAATATTATTATTATTTATAAGCTTAAATGGCAAGATGTCAAACATTCTATTGACTTAAGATTTAATTAAGTGGAAAGTTCTTATAATTGTAAAATTAATAGTAAAAGGATTTATATCCGCAAGATATAAATATGATATGTTTAAATCTTATTAAGATATGGATATGTTTCTGAAAATATATGTTTAATTAAAGGGTATCCGATACACGAACGGAAAAAAATGTTTTCTTTTAGATGTGTATAAAGGATGCAATAACGCTTTGTATAATTCGATTAAAACCGCATAAAATGTATCAACGAGGTACTTCGGAGGATCACAATTTAGATTTGTCATGACTATGCGTCATGTCATGTCCATTCTCAATTAAAAACGCCAACACGAAAATAATAAAAATCGTATAAAAACGTATAAAAAATCGTAACGAACATTAATATTATCGCGGTATGACAAATGAGTCTGTCCGCGTTTCCTCGGGCAAACACACAAAGCAAACAAGCGAAACCCGAAGCCGCAAAAGCGCCGCAGGTCCAGTCGAAACAAATCGTCAGCGCTAAGCGAGTTTCCTAATTCGTGGCCAATTTCGAAACAGAAGTCGCTCGCAGCCGATGGCCAAATGGATTTAACGTGTAGGTAATCAAAGCACCACTTATTGGGTTGCCTAGAGGAGGTAGGCACACGCGATATCCATTCATCAACTTTACATTGTAAAAAAAAACAAATAATAAGACAATAAAAAATAAAAAAAGCGATCCCCTAACCGCCGAAGTTAGCGCAGGGATATGGTTTTTACTAACTACAGTTTGGTCTGAAGTTGCATATGAACGATTTGGTGAATCGGTTTTTTGTTGTTTATGAAGTTCACAAACCCTGAGAAAAGTAATATGAGTGAACACACATTAAAAAAACGAGCACCGAATTGAGTTCCTTCTTTTTGAAGTTTAAAAACTAGAAAGTAGGTAGATACCTACAAAGGGACACTTATTATTCAAATATTCCCAACGCATTCGTATTTGAATAGTTTATTATAATATATTTGCTATCGATTCAATAAAATATTTAGATGTCGAGAAAGTATGTCAAATAATGATTAGATACGCCGGTGAAGAAATGACGAGCCGTGCAGCAGTGTCCAGTCGGCGCCATGTTTCACAACTGCAGGTTTTTATTGACCCTAGAAAAGGCAGGGGTCGAGGTCAGCATTCATGATGTGTAGATTTTGACGATCAGAAAAGCTAAAATGTCATCGTTGTATGCCGTGTCGAATCAAAAGATTGTAAAGACATTTTATGAATTATGACGATGATTTCTTCGAAGGTTGGTGTGATGAAAGTCTCATTGGAAATAGATTATTGCGGCAATGCTTGTCCTTTTGGTAGCAATAATATTTAAAATGCAACGACGATTCTCGGTTTTATCTTTTTGAATCATTTATTTATTCTCGAATTGGCGGAGAATCTTGTGCAGCTATTTTTAACAATAATTGCGATCCTGGGGAACATTTATATTATTCATAGGACAGATTTCCTCAATAATTGATGGGCTGGTGATTTCATTTTTCATTAATTATCACGAGTCTAGGGCAGTTGTTTATTGGGTGGTCTGCGTTTTGGGTGAGAGTGAAGTAATCGGTTAATTATCCTCGGATCGATTTAGGATATCATATTTGTCAATCATCTATCATTTCTTCCTTCTTGTGATATTGTGAGCTGGTCGTGGTCTCGAGAGGTTTCTTTTTCTGGGATGCAAGGGCAATAAAGTTTTCGGTTGATCCTTAAACGTTTCAAGCGTTTCGAGAGTTCATCTCGAGTGCGCTCCGGGGAAACAGGGAAAGGTCGAAGCGGGCGTTTAAGATGGAGACCATGACGTGCTCGTATCGACAAAGTGCAATACAAATGGTGCGTCATCGCTTTCGATTCGCAGTAAATTGATCAGACGCGAACGCAAGGTTGCCTTTTTTTAGATGCAACTTGTATCAATTCAAATACATAAAATCGTTTTCTTAATATTACTCGCGTTAAGAATGAGAATTTGATTGTTTTTTTTATTATTATTAGTTATAACAATGTTTTGGAGCTAACTACGGTGAAATTGCTGTTATTGAGAGATGTTTTTCCGTTTAAACTAAGTCTTCGTTTGGGGCAAGGGAGTAGAAAGTAGGTAGGATAGAGTAGTTTATTTTTAGCCGGATTATTGTAATTTCAAAAATTGAGCCAGTAATAAAAGTAGCATATTAAAATAAATTCAGATTTATTTTTAAACTTAAATACAAAATGATGGATAATGAAACTAACATTTTTAATAAAAAATCTTTTTTTGGCGGAAAACTAATTAAAATCAAAGAAAGGGGAAAAATCAATGAAACAATATAAAATGATACGAAGAACGAATATAATCATTTCAGTACATAATATGGAAGTGGGTGAGCAATCATTGTAATGGAAGAGTTGATCGTATCGCTTCCGAAATTATGCAAGCTTTATAACGGCTAATCTATTAGCGTCGACACAATACAAGGTTTATACTGTGACAATACGCCGCTTCGAATGCGTCATGTTTGACAGCAAAACGAATCTGTTGGCATTAATCATAAAGTGCTTCCTCCACAAAGGAGGTAGGTTTTCAAAAAGAAAATGCAAAGAGAAACAGTATGAAATTTATAGTATCTTTCAGCCACGAGCCTCATGGCCCCAGAACCGATAAACTTATAAACCTGAAATGCAAAAATAACTAAAATTTTAAGGTCCGCGGTGGCACCGCGTGTTAAGATCATTAAATATATTTCTCGTTCTGTGTAGTTTAAAAATCAGAAAAAGTACACATATATTTATACACGTTATTGTATATATACATTTTATTAAATAAGTTAAAAGTGGGAACGAATGAGTTCACATAAAAACCCGCAAGGGTTTAGTGAACAAACAAATAAAATATGTACTTTGTTTATAAATAAAGAACTTAAAAAATAAAAAATTTAATACAATGCTAAATTTAAAGCTATTTTCATATGTGGCTCGTTTTCTCTTTGTTAAATATTTTTTGTGAATTATTTATTTATATCCAATCATTGCACCAGAATAGTTCCATGAAGTATGTCGTGCTACTAATCTTGTGTCTTATTGTTATAAAATTAATGATTGCAACTAATGTCCTTCTTATAGTACCCTCGTGAAAAAGTAAGATGGAAATAAATGACCCGTATGAAACATTCATTCTTGTGAAATAATACAATGCTATTACTATTTTGTAGAAAGTGGTTATTAAGCGTATACTTTCACAAATACCGATTAGTGGAAATTATCGTTCATGTAATTAATATTGAGCTAAATGACAATATTTCGAAAGAATTGATTTGTTTCATAAGCGATAAAAAATTAATAGCAATTTTATAGCATATGCTTTCAGATAAGTCAACTTGTACGAGAAAAAATGGAGCATTTGAAACAGCTATGTGGAGCATTTGAAACAGCTATGTGGAGCATTTGAAACAGCTATGTGGAGCATTTGAAACGCGTATGTCCGCAATCGAGAACACATGATCACATATGACATAATAAAAAAAAAAGAAACAAAACGATTCCTACGCGATGATAGACCTTTTAGAATCTCCCTTTATAAACAAAATGATATTTGTCACAGTTGTGCTCTGTACCAACAAACATGATTCATCAATAGCATCTTCCCTTATAGTTAATAATGTTTGAGCAAGACAAAACATTATTTATTTGAGCAGGGTCCAAAATAATTGTATGTACCTAGGTCATAGAAATTCTTAAAAAAGTCTTGTTAACTTTTTTGTTGCCATATCTGCTACGAAGGACCGGTGAGGATTGTAAACCTCTCAAAGCTGGCTTTATAAGCTAGCAAACATATGCAGTGCTACGAGTTCTCCGCAAAATAGCTTAAAGACCCATATTACGTCACGTTGTTTTATTGACTGTGCTATATTAAACGATTTAGTAAATAATTGTGCAAGGGAATATTTCAAACTGTATCGATATTTGAGTTCTTCCAATAAACAAACGTTGTTTGCCAAAATGTAAACAAAAAAAGTACTTAACGTTAAAGTTTACGCTTTGTAATTCGTACAAGGCTAAAATATGAAGTAAGCCAGTGATAACAAACTTCTTAAATGAAAATTTAATACTGAAACATAGATATTATTTAATTCCACAAACAACTAACAGCGGTATTTTTGTTTTTCAATTAATAATATGAATTACTTGTGTATCTCATTAATACGCTTTTGATGAAAATGACAATTGTTTATTATTTACACCAGAGAAACCATCAATAATATTATGTGCTGTATTGGAAACTATAAATTAAATAAAATTGGTAGAAGGTAATCATTAGGTGCCTGCGAGCATTATTTAATATTAAGGTTAGGTGGTAGTTTTGTAGTAGGCAGCTCGCATTTTGTAATGTATTTATGCGTTTAGGAGATAAGAGTTTTAGTGAAATTTCTTCATCATAATTTTGCTTTTTATATTTATAAACACTTCATCTCCTCCGAACCTTTGACGCTAATGTATATATAATCTTCTGATAAAAAAAATAAATTTAAACTTGCATTATTTTTAACTATGTTGGTCACGATATTCCATTTTTGCGTTTTTCTTGTTATTTTTTTATTGGCTCTGTCATAAACGATCTCTTTGAAATAAAACATTTGAACCAAAAATAGGTTAGAGGGTTGGGGTCCGGCGCACGCTGTTGCACGCGTTTGTACCTCCCCACCCGATCCACCCGGATTCATTAAATTTAATTACATATTACATAAAATGTTTATTTAGACATTCCAAAGTTGTACGAGTACATTGGCAATTTTGAACAATATTCGGAAGTAATTCTCTTTAACTTTCGCGTTAACTTTCCACAGTATAAAAGTTATGTTAAAATTTAGTATATAACACTTGAAAGGTATTAATTAGGCGGAGCGGAGCAGACCTATGTTCCATGGAAAATTCCTGACGTTTCGCAGACATTCCTTGATCAGCGAGGCTCGCGGTTCGAAGGAGCGACTTCTGCGAACTTTATTATCATCCGGTGGAAGCAGATTACCAGACGCAAACATGCTCGATGTGGAGCGAATCGTTTTTATTGCCGGTCCTACGAGTGCGTTATCCGCGGTTAAGCTAAAGAACGATGTTCACCGGCAGCTAGGCTGAGTCGCCTGAAGATGTGTTCATTTAGCAGTTTAGATATTCGTCACAACGTTTTCTCTCGTATTATGTATTATATATAGCACTGGACATTCTTACATATTTTTTTTTTGCAAATAAATGAGTTTGTAATAAATAATACGTCTTAAAGTTGCCAACATATTTTTGAAATTTAAATATGGTATTTGAGCGCTATGTGAACTGTCAATGTACTAAAAAATTGTTGACTTTAATGTTTTATATCTACATTATCCGAAAATATTATCAAAAGAATCAAATCTACATACAAAAATAGACGGAGGGATAGTAACCTCTTATACACGAATCTATACAACATTACGTTCGTAGCGTTGTTTTTAATAAGTCCCGACGGCAATTTTTAAACAAAATAAAATTACATCTCTACAAAGAAGTAGAACTCTTCCATTGAACAGATCTGAACACGATAAGATCATGCCATTAGTAACTCTCCTGTTTTCCATTATCCTAAACCAAAAGAACATATTATAAATACTCGTGGACGAAGTGCCTGATTGCCAAAATCTCCATAGACTCATACGTTTTTCACTTATTCATAAAAATGTTGAGGTGGTTAATGTGGATGCCGTTTTCAATGTGCCTTATATGGTTCTGTGGTCTTTAGAGGCGCTCGATTGCATCGATGACTACTCGATGGTTATTCGTGTGGGCAAACGGTTGATTATGAATGCGTAATGAATGGAATGGAAGACCAAATACAGCGAATTTTGTTTACAGGTTAGTCGCTTCAAAGATGATAACAGGAGCTCTTTTTATATCATGCCGTTAGTGCAATTTCAAAAACATGAAAAACGGCCCAGGGGTCATACCTTTTTTTAACGCTTAACTGACTTCATCTCGAGAAAAATTAGTTAGTTGGGCAGGTCTCAAAATAATTGTGTATGAATTATTGTTATTATCATTGAAAACTATGGTCATAAAAAATATTTTTCACGAAACTGGCTAATACCTATATTATATTGTGTGGCACAAATACCAAATATATGAGTCGATGTTTCCAGAATGGTAATATTTTTAAATAAAAATGAACTGGTATTTCGATATCTTGGTAAATAGGAAGTTACAATTTCATATTAGCCTCCTGGTTAAATAAAAAATAGAAAATCGTCTGACATTCAAGACTAAAAAGGAAATAATTAATTTGACCAAAGACGTCAAATACACAATTATTTCATGTTAACTGCGATATTTATAATTAAAGGCCAAGTTGAATTTGTCTTATAATTATGGCACATCATTTCCTTTGATCATTTTCAACGACCTACTATTATTAACTTAATAATTCAAGTACTATACACTGATCGGCAATTAAATTTTAAATGAATATTGACAATCACACAATGTCCGTTTTTATTTTATTTCAAAAATTTCATTATGAGTTCATACTAACTAGTTGGACGTCCCTGAATACGGTATGTGGGATCAACTTCGAAACGTTAAGAGTGTGTGGTTGTGCAATTTGTTATTTACGCGAAAAAAAAAGACCAGATGTTTGTTTATTCATACATCAGTTTTAAGTTAATCATTTTAGCCAATACTACCATTATGACTATTCATACAGCGAGAGATTTTAGGTTAATTATAATTTCCATAATAAAAATATTAAAATTACTTGATGAATAACTGAATAGCGTTATATAAATAGGTGTGTATTACTAAATTACTTTCGCACTCACTTGTACGCAATTTCAAAAATATTATATTATAAAATATTTATTTTAATTATGTACTCAGTTTAGAATATATGCTAATTAAATTACACAATTCATATTATACAGGATATCTGGTACCTGAGTAGTTAACCTCACACGTATTGTTTTTATTTTTATCTTTTGATTTGACCCCTAACCGCTAACCACTCTTAAACGAAGGTACCCGACACTGTATAACAATCGAACTGTCATTGGCATGACAGTAGTTCTGGTAGATATGGTTTATTTTCATTATGGTATTCATTTTCATAACGAAAATAGATGAAACATTCTTACAATCTAGAGTATTTTTTTTATGTTATTGTTTGATTCTATAAATCGTCTGTAAAGCTATAGGGTGATGATTTTAGAGGCGTGGTTTTCAAGAAGAGATAAAACGCATATAATTTGATGTTATGGCTAAGAATTTAGTTTTATTATAAAGATAAGGGTTTGCCATTATGTTTTAAAAATGATTTCGGGTAAGTGGCCGCCGCGGCTGACTCGAACAAATTCCAGCCGAGAGGCCCAATTTTCAACCACTTTTTGCAGCAAGTTGGGCCGTATGTCAGCAATAACGCGCCGAATATTCTCTTCCAAGGCGTTAATCGTGTCCGGCTTATCTGCGTAGACAAGCGACTTCACATAACCCCACAAAAAATAGTCCAGCGGTGTTAAATCGCACGATCTTGGAGGCCACGCCACAGGCAAACGTTGTTCAGGAGTAAGTCTATTCATTATGAAATGGCAAACCAAACTGAGCATAAATCAAGTGACAGCTGTCAAAAACACCAACTACGAAAAAAGTAGTGCCAGATTGAAAATCACGCCTCTAAAAAAAACACCCTATAGAAAGCACTACGCTAAAATCTACCGTATTTTAGGCGCGGCCTTTTATCATAATATACCATATATTTTATACTAATAAAAAAAATACTAAAATTATAATTACTTTCAAGGGATCATTGTACCTAAAGTCTACACTAATGTTAGGTGTCACTGATTGTAGTACTTTTAGATTGTAATGTGGAAAATCTATGACGAATAGATCTTAGGCAGTTTTAACAATTGCAGCAATGTAGATAGGTAGATACAATTCGCGGGAAATAAAATCTGTCGGTCATCAAAAAAAAAAAATCATTATGACTTATTATTATTAATAAATTACTACATTTATTTTTAAAATTAACATTATTAAATTTATTTCAATCATTATTATATTACGTGAAATTATTTCAACATTATATAAAACGAGCAAATATAAGTTAACATGAAAGCACAGAAGTTTTTATTGATAATGGAATGCATTATTTTTTTATGGCAAGAATTGGGTTTAATCTATTTAACCAATTATTGGTGCTCGACCCAATTCTCAAGATCACATGGTACATGTCCACTAATTGATTAGGCATGTAACAATGTATTTAATTGTTTAATTGTGACATACGGATTTGGTAGATTTTAGAGAGACGTGGGCGGGCGGCGGGCGCGGGAGAGTGGGTAACCGCCCAATACAATAGTCGTTAGCGTGCTCAAATTGCGATTAATCGTCGACAGCAAGCGAAGAAAAACGGTCGTTTAGGCGGTTTAGCGGCTCGGAATAATCTAGAACATTCGAGTCGAGCGTTAGCCAACCTTCGTTCTGTTTGCCGAAGTCAAAAAATCTACAGGCAAGCTCTTGTGCTCATTTATTTATACGGCAAACTTTTGGACAATGGCGCCTCACGTCCGCCTTCATCTAAATATTAAATTAGCTCACGATTTGCCACTGTCAGCTAAATGTTTAATTCGTGACGCGGCACGGACAATTAAGTCGGGCCTGTCGATCAAGATGGCGTTCGGCCATAACCATGACACAAGTCATAAATGAAACGCACTAAATAACGCTGGCGGGTGGCGTGTTTGGATGTGCTTATCGGAAATCGGAAACGGACGTAGTGACAGTGTCTTGTCCAAAGCGGCACGAAAATTTTTCACCCTGGTCAATTATGTATGCTTTTACGATCATTTCCATTCAACAAAATGTCTATTTTATATTCTAATTTTACTATAGCGTATGGTTTTCTCACTTATATTATTCAATACATAACCATTAATAGGAAATTATCATAATAGAATATGGCGACATTATGTCATATAAATAAAAAAACCTAATCGAAAGATTTTGTATGTACTTATATTTTTCCTTTTTTCAGATGTAAACGAAACTAAAATTCAAGAAAATGAAGAAAGGAGAGTACGAAATGCGCTCAAAGCCGCTGAGCCGCGGCAGTTCCCTGTTCTCGACGGACCCTCAGCAGCAGCTGCTGAACGCTATCCGATCCAAGGACCTGCCAGCCTTCAGGCGGGCTATCAACAGTGACGACGTGGACCCCGACCATTGCTACGATTATCCCGACTACAAGACGTGTCTCGAAATCGCCGCGTCTGAAGCTGGAAGACAAGACTTTGCGAGGATACTCCTGCAAAACGGAGCGGATGTCAACAAAATTAACGATGTCCACAAGAGGGCTCCTATCCATTTCGCGGCCGAAAACGGTGACATAGAAACAGTCAAAGTGCTACTGGATGCCGAAAATATTGATATCAATATATTACATAAAGGCAACACGGCACTACATCTAGCTATAAAAAGATTCGAAGATATAGACGAAGACAGGGAAGTAACGATTCTAAAGTACAATCAAGTATTAGAGCTTTTACTGAAAGCAGGCACCGATGTGAACATACCAGATCTGAAGGGATGCACAGCTATATATTCTGCTGCGAAACAGGGTATCGAGACTTTCATTAAATTAATCATGGATTACTCTGAAAAGCCAATTGATTTGGATACTTACAAAGACAGGCGACAAAAATCTGCCAGAAATATAATCGAACAATCTTTTCCCCATTTATTGGAAAAAATAAATGTAAAGAAAGAGTCCGACAATGTGATTGACAGTAACTTACTCTTTACATATTTAAGTCGACACGAAGAACAAAAGTTTGTGGAAGATTTTAATAAAATAGTCAAGAAGAAAAAACATCTAAGTCTAATTACTGAGAATAACGGCATATTCACACTTTTACAGATGGCATGTGAAAAAGGTTTTGATAATGTGGCAAAAGTTTTACTGGATAATGGGGCAGATCCTAATTTAACCGCACCGGCTAACAAGATGAAACCTGTTTATTTGGCTACCCAGAATGGTTACTATAAGATACTTCAACAGTTTATAAATTTAGAGACAACATCTTTTGAGCCCTGCGATGGAGATACCTTATTACACGTTGTAATAAGGGAGGCAAAGAAGGATTTAGGAAATCCTAACTGTAACTACAATGAATGTTTAAAAATAATACTAAGTGAGAAAAAAATTAACTCCAATATTAACTATTTTGACATAAAAGATAATACGCCTTTGCATTACGCAGCAAGAAATGGAGATCAAGACACAGTTCTTACACTTCTAAGAAACGGAGCCTGCATTGGATTAAGAAACAAGTTTAATGAGCCACCGTTGGCAGATATGTCTGCAAAAACAATGGAATTATTTTTGGATGAATGTCTCAAAACAAATGGTGAACGTCCAAGCGATGACGACTTTGAAATTCAATTTAATTACAGTTTTCTAGTGCCGCCAACAGCTAATTCTGAAGGTGAATTGAGTAAAACTCCACTTATTAATGACTCCGATTCGACGTTTAATGTAAATGATAGCATTTTAGCACCGGAAACTAATGCATTATTGTATATGACACAAAATGAAGATTTGAAACGTTTATTGAAGCATCCTGTAATCACAAGTTTCTTGTATCTCAAATGGCACAGGATTAGTTGCTTGTTTTATGCCAATCTTACTTTTTATTCATTATTCTGGCTTGCATTAATTTTATACATATTACTTGGATACGGAGGACCAGTGAAAAAAGAAGACTATGTTGAAGCAATAGCTCAACTATCGTGGGTGATTGCTATTATTGGTCTATTAGTTCTTATAGTAAGAGAAACTTTCCAATTGGCCGTTTCTCCCAAAACTTATCTAACAAGTTTTGAAAACTGGTTGGAAATTTGTCTCATAATTGTTACTGCAGTTATTTTATTCAACAAGTCAGTAGCAGAACATACCAAACAACAGATATCACCAATTGCCATTTTACTATCCTCAACAGAACTCGTTTTACTTATAGGACAGTTTCCATCATTATCAACAAATATCGTAATGTTGAAAACGGTGTCGTGGAACTTCTTCAAATTCCTATTGTGGTACTGCATTTTGATAATTGCATTTGCCTTAAGCTTTTATACTCTATTCAGAACAGAGAAAATTGTTGATGCTGAAAAAGTCCCTTATGATCCAAACCAAGCAGATAAAGATGATGAAGATGAAGATTTTTTCGTTGATCCAGGCAAATCCCTTTTTAAAACAATAGTAATGTTGACAGGGGAATTTGATGCTGGATCTATAAAGTTCGGTCATTTTCCAGTAACAAGTCATATTATATTCATATTTTTTGTATTTATGATTCCAATTGTTTTATTTAACTTGCTTAATGGTTTGGCTGTTAGCGACACACAAGCCATAAAGGCAGATGCAGAATTAGTGGGATATATTTCAAGAATAAAACTAATTTCATATTTTGAAAGTATATTCCTAGGTGATACACGAACATACAAAAATAATGTAACATCCAGTAACAATGCTTGCTGTTGGTTGCCTGGACAATCGTGTGTATCATCAAGATTGATATGTATTAAGCCTTTAGCGAAACGGATTTGTCTATTTCCCAATTTTCTTCCTAGGAGTCAAGTTAACATAAAACCAAATCAGAACTGTCGAATAGAGATACCTACAGCTGAGCGAGCAAAGAAACAAATAGAGAGTGAGTATGATGCCGAGTCATCGATGTGTTGCTTGAGGAAATGCAGTGAGATAAAAATGAATGCAAAAGTGGTGAAAGCAGCTAAGCAGATCATAGCCGAGAGAGAAGAAGAGGATAAACTACAGCAACTTGATGACAAACTTAAGAACTGTGAGAACAAAATGGAATCCATTGAAAAAACTCTAACGGAACTGGTTAACAATCTAAAAGTTAATAAGTAGATAGAGATATATTAAAAAATATGTGTATCTACCTAAATTGTAACGAAAAAATCTAAATAATTTAATAACTACAAAAGCATTTATTTTCATATAAGCATTTATCATTTATTTATATTCTAATGGCAAATTATCTAACTTTAAATATTTGAAAATTTAAACAGAATCATTATTTTCATTTAAAAAAGATAATGATCGCATTAACAAACATTAAATAATGTTATGCTAAAAAACTTACTGTGATTAATACTATATATATTTTAATATAATGGTCATATTTAATAAGTCATACCTAACTTGTAATTTAATTATGTAATAAAAATACAAACTTGAAGACAAAATGTTTTATGTATTTTTTATGAATATGTAGTCGATAATCCGGACATCAAAAAGCCGGATCGTTGATAATCCAGATTCAATTAAAGTTGAAATTTTCACTGTTAGCCGCGTCCTGTTACACATGCAGTTCAAAAATAAATAACAGATTTTTAAGAGCTCTGACAATGTACCTATATATATGTATATTCTTTCATTAAAATACAATATAGTTCATATTAATTTAACCACTAAAGTGAATTATTAACGGTTTTAGGGTTTTCTTTTTGTTATGAACTTAAACGACCTTTTTTGGTTCTTTTAAAAAAATCCGGACTTTTTGATAATCTGGACAGGGTCACAATTAATCCAGATTATTGACGCTCTACTGTACTTTAAATTGAAAAATGTAAAAAATAATGTTTTGATAAACTAAACAGTACCAAAAAATATAGATGCTAATTCTATTTCAATCCGCATTACAATAATATTATTTCAATATACAATTTTAGCCTAATTTAGATAACTTACGAAACCTTTTACGATTACAAAAAGCTGTAGCAAAAAACAGCTTTTATTACATTATTCATTCGCCAAAAAACGAATAAATAAATTTTAAAAAATACAGCATTAGATATACCTAAAAAAAATGATCAGTGTAGAGTAAAACCTACGAATTTAGTGTTCACATACATATGATGCCAATTACCATATAGTATTACGGCATAAGGCTCTACAGGCATCACAGGCACTTTCCTTACAGATTTCTCACGCCCGTGGTACCAACTTGTAATGTGTTGCTTTATTTCCTATCTACACTTGTGCCTGCAGCACTTTTAACCCATTCGATGTGCATGTTGGATGGCCATAGAGGTGACAGTTGGTTATTTTTACTAGTACTAAATATACTGGTTGGTATAAATTTATTATATTTTTATAGATATTTCAAACCTTTGTATTTTGCTACAAGTGACATCTGACAGCACTTGGAATTAGTCACTCAATTTGAACTCAGATTCAGAAATAAATCTTTGAAGAGATATGGGAAACACTGCTGAAGTCTGTTTCATCATATGCAAAATTTAAAAAATGGGCAGGTGATTTTAAAAGTTGATGAAAAAGTCGTTTTCAACTTTTCGAATCATAGATTTAGAATTGCAGATCACTGAATTTGGTTGTTTGGGAAAAAGCAAAGTCCGGTTATAAACCTGTACAGTTTTCATCTTACCATGGTATATGACAACTATTAAAAAAAAAACAAATAATCATTGCGTACACAAAAATGCAGTCTTAACTGCGGTAAATATATTTTAGATGTTAAAAAGAAAAACGAAAAATAAAGTGAAACTACATACATTATTTATCTGTATGAAAATAGTGTCAATTAAATTAAGTTCTCCGATTAAACGTAAATCATGAAAGCTTGTGAACCATCGACACATTTAAGTAAACCTACAAAACCCGGAAGGCGGAAACTAGAGGATAAAGAACTTTCTTGACGGTCAGGGTTTAGTAAAAACGGACTGGAGTGTGATGGATGAATCTGGTGCCGTGCATCTTATATGAACTTGTGCACGCTTATCGACTCGAGTTTTTTAAAAGTACAACAATGATACTTCCTATTAAAATATTAGTCATTCTTATAACAAGTTGGTACACGTAACACAACTTATACACTATCTTGAAAGCTTCATATAAGAACTGTGTTAATTAATGGGGTCAATTTTTAGACCTCGTCGACCCCCAAAATCAGTTTTCGTCGGCCCCTGGGAAACCGATTTCGACCCCAAGGGGTCGATATAGACGACTTTGGGAATACCTGGCTTGGACATTCTGGTTGATTCTTCCCTTTCCTTCATTCTTTTCCTTTTAGAAGTGAGAGATGAAAATAGCAAATCCTACCTTATCAAGACTGGCGATGAATGCACTCCACCTTGGTTCAATGACTTCTATGCACATGTAATACTGTAGGTTTTGAAGACTTCCCAGCATTCGTTGGCGGAGAGCGAAAGCCGCTGCATACTGTCGTCCCTCAGCGAACCGTTTTGCCACTTTGTTGCAAATCCACACCCTACAAAACACAGACAAGCTCATAAGCACTGAATTTAGATTGCATTTTAACGACCCGTTCCCGTCATTGGCAGAGCACAATATCCAACTTATTTATTATATTTGTTAGGGTACGTTGGTAGACTAGGGGACAAGTGGGAAAGTCACTTTTAATAATTTCATTTCCATTGGTATATTTTAAATTTTAATATTCAACAAGATTTATTCTATACTTTTACTTGGCACAAAATCTTTATTATGTTACTTTATAAGTCCTAAACATATATCATAGAAAAAGAAAAAGAAACAAAAAATAAGTATATTTTATTTTTGGTTTTAAATATGGACGTTATATAGGATGGGCTAAAAAATATCGGCCTAGGCAAGAAAACACATTTTTTCCAGTAAAACTCAATAAAATATATCAGATATATTTTTGTAATCATTTGTTTTTCCAATACAATCATTGCTTGTTAGAATACAAAAGGTCATGAGTGAATATATATTTTCTTATTTATTAAAAAATAATGGCATGCTATGTTTAACAAAGTAACAAAAGTTTAATGTTTCTAAATTTTTTTAAATATCTGTGGGTTGGAGGTATTTTCGAGTGTGACTAAAAACCTAACTTTATTGCGGAGGAATAGAAAAAAGGCATTACAAGCAGAACCAGTGTATTAATAAATCGTAGCGATGTTTCGTATCCTTAACCTATTCTTATTTAATAATCACTTCAATGGCTTTCACTGACTTAATATAAAGTAAATGCATATATTTATTGCTGGCCACTAAATAATTCATAATTTTTATTGACTTTTCAGAGGAGCAATATATCAACCAGTAATTTTGGTAATGTGATTGGGGTTTTTTTACCTTGATTGTCATTTTTCTTACTCTTTATTTTCATTGTTAGGTTTAGAATTTTGGTTATGGTTTGTTAGTGAATTGTTACCAATTACCAGCACACCTTTGTAGCTTTTACAGTTTTATAAAATAAACCTTGTATCACAACATGTTTTCCACTAACCTACAAAGTAGTCTTTCAACGTGTTTGCAAAAGAACAAATGCCTAAATATCATTTGATAGCAAGCAATGGCTTTCCTGTTGATGATGAGAGAAACGGGCCATTTCACATCAACGCCAAAAGAGAATGACTCCACTCCTGTCAATTGCAGCCTCTCCTTTTGCTGTCTGTAATCTGTTAATAAAATACTGTAGTTAATAAAGACAGCACTTAAACAATCTATTATTTTCTAATCCTTTCTCATGAAATTTGTTCTTCTCTCTGTATGCTATTTCCATGGTTTTCAGAATCTTTAGTTAGCTGCAGTCCAAGATGGGTGTGGGGATTTTTAATGCCAATGGATTTTCAGGACTTTGGTGAAAAAATATAAGCATTCCTCTGGCAAATAAAGTTACATGCTCTGGTGGTATAAAAAAATGTTGAAAGAGATTACTGGTATTCAATCACTAAGTAACTGACATTTATTAATAGAAATCCAAATAAATTCATTATCAATATATATTTTATTTTATACTGAATTTAAATTTTCAATCCTCCCATAGAATAACTTAATTTTTTGTGCAAGTTATATGCAATAAAATTTAAGACCCACTCTTAGATACATTTTTCCTATCACTATTTTTACTATCAATTTTATTTTGCAGTACTTACTTTTCTCATCTTCCGTTTGAATTGAAAGTATTTTGAACATTTGAAACTGTAAATCATATGGCAGCAGTTCAGTTCGCATGTCTTCATGATATGGATCATGACTAGCAGCTGATAACCTGCGAAAATATTAGAAAATCATTTTTGAAAGAAATATTGTTTTGTTATTTATTTATTATAGAGGTTTATCAGATTTGCATCAGTCGTCGGTGGTACTAGCTAATACAACACTTTTGTAAAGTTGGACCTGATGGACTTACCTAGATATCGTGAGCTTGGAATGATAAATTTTAAAATACACAATACTTCACTTTAAAATACTTCATTTAATTAAGGCACTATGTGTCAAAAACTTTTTCAAACTAAATATGCAGTTTGGTACGAAGCACCATCGTGAATATCATAAATAAAGCACTAAATACCAACAATGGTTTTTGGGTTACAGGTTACACCTACCCAAATCCTATTGTCCATTCTAGCGTTTTTAAAGTGTAGTGGCATTTGGTATTTAGTGCCTTTTGCTTGGTTTCAAACAAGGGCATAGTTCTTTTTAAGATAAATTTGGTCAGGTACTTGGAATTTTTTTAACTTCAGTCCCAATATTTATCAAGAATGATTTATATTTTATTTCTTATTTTTCTTCTTTTTCTTCTTCTTAAACTGGTTAGTATCTGATTTGAGATAATAAATACCTATCAATAAACTTGCATTTCATTTTCTTATACGAATTATTCGTTTGTCAACTCTGGTTCCTTATATAAATGATGTATTCAATTATTGTTGCAATATTTATAATCTTAAATTTTATATAAAAAGTGTACTTATATTATGATTTATCCAAAATAAAACCACATTGTTTCTAGTTTATGTTAAACGTAAACCAATACAACAAAAACGCTCCATTACGCACAAAACCTATGCCCTATGGACCTAGAGCATAGCGATTATTTTATAAAAATTGTAACATTACGGTCTACTTTATTTTTTTTATTAAAAAGTAAACAAATACTTACCAACTATTTCTAATAGTACATATCTAAAATATAATATGCAAAAACCTAAATAGAAAAAAATGGTTAGATTTTATTTATTGTAATTATTAAATAAGAAATGTAGCTTTACAAAATAAAAAAACTACATTAAGTATTTTTTCTTTCAAAATATTATAAACTTGTAGACATGAAGTGAAACTATATTTAAAAAAAAAAGAAATTTTACGAAATGGTGCATGGTTCAATGGTACTATTCATAAGGACACATATAGTTTTCTTAGAATTACAGTTTTAGCGAATGTTAAATACAATTAAATATTTAAAGTGAAAATTGAATGATCTAATTTATTTTTTTAATTTATTTCCCGGGGAGGGAGACAGGTTAAACAGTAAAAGATCACATGGATAAAGCCTACTTATAAATTACTGGTGCGCAGTACTAACGTAAAAAGAGGATATCTTTACCACTGACCTTAAACATAAACCTAAAAGAGATTCGAGTTTAGATGGCACAATATCATCTATGTTCTTCATCAGCTCTGGCTCAGCCGAATCCATAAACTGAACGATGAAATCACCCTGATCCATGAGAAAGTAATGTTTCACCGATTTCAACCTTCCCATCAGATCATACTCCTTCAGAAGTAACTCCAAGAGTGATTTACTGGCGAAGGAATATGCTCTTTGAATGGCCGATACGTAATGCTGTTCACGTAATGTATACTTTATTTCATCGGCATCGGAGAGTGTCAAGTTTTTACCTGTACAATAAATTTGGCATTTTATACTTTCAAAATTAAGTCTCAAAACAAAAAGCTAACCTTGACCGAGTTATACACCTGGTCGCGGTTGGAGAGTCCCCTCGGACTGAAAATTAATAAAAATACACCTGTATATATTAAATATAATATGTAATAAAAATAAAAAATAAATCAGCTTTACTCCCGATATAATATGTAAGCAGTTCTAAAGATGGCTCTTTGCAGCCGCGATATTAACAAAAGAAAATCTGAATCTGGCTCGCAGGGGGGTTACAGGAGTACGCGTTACTAATCAGTGTCAATAACCAGGTTTTGGATCTAATTAATCAGTGGTTATGACAGAGTAACGCTACATAGCTCAGAATGGAAAAATAAGCTAAAACAATGCAATAAATAAAATAATAAAATAAAACAATGAAAGTTTGGTAGAAGTGTTTCAGTGGTTCTCGAGTTTATTGTGTACTTTTATATACAGATCCACCATATTTAAAAGCAATAATTATAATAAAGGTTAAAGTATGTAAGTACGTTACTGGTTAAACAAGTTATTGCGTGATTGTCAACTTTTGCCCTTTTCTTTAAAAAATAAATGATTAAAACAAGGCAAAAACAAATGTATGGTAAAAAAATAAAAGTAAATTGTACCCGTCCACAATTCTACAATACAAGTCCTAAATACATATTTTTTATGCAAGAGTTACTTTAAAAAAATCTTTAGAAATAACCATTCCAATACATATAAATAACTACTTGGCTGAGTTCGCAATTTGAAATACAGTGTATTTTTTTTGTATTCCACAATTAATTGCCTTTGTACTGCGTGTAAACTCACCGCATTGACTTATAACATTTAAATATTTTCCGGTTCGCAGAATTACATCTGCCAGTTTCTCTAAAAATTTTGGCACTCTGTCCCTCTGTATTGTGTATCTCTTCTCCCAATAGTCAGCGGAGTAGTCAAGAGGCAAATCTTCCTTTTTTATTAGTTCATTATCTTCGATCAGAAATTCCTGTAAATACAACAGTAATTTAATTGAAAATATGAGAAAAAAACAATATCAACTATAGAAATGTAATGCTGTGAAAATGGCAGATAAAGAAGGACTTTTCATACAAATTCCAGGTGTTTTTCAAAATTACCCTATAGAGAATAATAGGTTTCTGAAGGTCATAAATATTTGAAAGCAAAATCCTGTGGGAAATAAATACTCTTTTCATATCTAATGTGGAATGTAGGTGCCAGGGGATTCTTAAAAGTAAGTTCAAGCAAATGTTGCAGGTTTTAAACATTATTATTATTGGTTATAACATTATTATTTTTTTCTATTTAAAACCTTTAAAAAAAACTTATCTTTGAAATATACAAGTCATCAGGAGACAGTAAGCATTTTTATGTTTATGTACCGGATTGAATAGTTTGACATATCATTAGAATTTTTGTTAGTAAATGTCGTACTTGTTGATGGATAAAATATTTATTCATCTTATTTTTTCAATTCATTATTATTAGTATATTACGTTTTCCACACATTAATACATAACAGCGTTGCTGTTCATTCCAAGGTGCAATTTTCTTAAAACAGGCAAAATACTTGCCAATTACGAAAAGGTAAATTGACTGATATGAAAAAGTTTTGGATCTTTTTATTGCCAATATTTTTTATAAATATTATAAATTAACTCTAAAAGTTTTATTATGGAACACCTGCAAAATACTTTTATAGTAATTTATGATTTATCTATTTATTTCTGAAAATTGTTATTTTGAGAGTAACATAAGATAAAAACTCATAGATATTCTCATTATATTTTATACTTTCATTGCATGAAATTCAAAACAAAACGAAGAAAGCATTTATTGTTAACAATAGATTTAGCAAGGGGAAAAAATACAAAACTACTTACTTTACTATACAACTTACTTAATTTTTACTATAAAAATAAATATTGCATTTTAGGTTAAATTTATCACCTGAAATGGATCATCAACAGCACCCCGATGAATCCATTGATGAAGTATTTGCATGTAAGGCTGAGAAGCCTTTTCTGTGAGAAAAAGACAAACTTCTTGGGCTCTCGTGTCACCGAGCAAATTACTCGTCTTCTCGTGTAAAAGGCTTAGGACAGCTCCACCTCTACATTCAGTCTAAATTAAAAAAATAATAAAAATCAATAAAATCTACTTATAATTTGCTAATCCGGATCAAACGCAGACATAGTTTGTGCTACTGCGCCAACTGGACATTATGCTGCTCGCCTATTAGAAAATAATAGGACAGTTTTATAATTTTTAGAAAATTAGATTTTAGTGTTAGATTAGAGCTTAGTTACCACCGAAATTGAGCCCATTATGAAAGTGATACAGGGAATTGTAAAGGAAAAGATTAAGTATTTGGATTCTCGGATTAAAGAATTAAAAAGCTTGCATATATAGTGTAAAGAAGAGACGAGAACAGCTCACAAATTCCCTAAAGTTTACCACCCACCCCATCCAACTGACCAGACCCTTTTTTTATATCTAGGTGTGAAAAGGTACTGGCAGATTTCGAAGTACATTCAAGGAAACTGTATTCAGTTAGCCCCAGGTTTTTAAGAAAATGATAGAGGGATTTATTTGTACAGAAGACTGCTTGCGTCAACCTTATCTGCATAAAATTTTAATAAATTGATCAAAATTTAATAAAAATTAAAATGTATATAACTTATTCACCTTTCCAATACTAGTAGAAATATTAGCAAGTACTTCCATTGTGTGCATAGTTGGTCGAACAAAGTACCATAGCTTTTGTATGTTTAGTGAACCGACGAGGTACTCAGTTTCTAGCTGAGCGAGCATCATCTGAAATAAAGATATTGGTTACAAACAAACTTAAATTAGTTTTTGGCCCTACAAGTTTAACACATCAATAATTAAATTTAATTTTCAAATACCATTTTGAAATAACACTACCCTGTTGGTGATAAGTTTAGTCAGACAAAAGGATCAGAAGCCATTTTCTAATGTTTCCAACGAGCTACGAAATACGCCAGAGGCAGCATATAAATCATTTGATAACTGCCACAGACTCAAAAATTTTGGTATTTCTCATACAAAAACATTATTTTTCAAAAAGCGTTGTAAGTAAAATTAAATTAAGTGGATGAGGAATACATTTTTTTTAATAAAATTACAACTTCGTTAACAAGACAACCAAAGACTCAAAAATAGCGGGAAGTGGCTTGTATTACCGTTAGAAACATATATCAATTATAGTAATCGATAATAAGAGAGACCTGCTATAAATTTTATATGTAAAATCATTTTTATTATTATTTTATCAAGTGCAAAATTACACTATTACACCGATTGCCCCCCAAAAAAAGTGCCTATATTTTGTTGGTCGAAACCTTTAAATGGTTGTTTCATATTAATTTCAGCGTGAATTTTCTAGTTTAACGGAGAAAATATTAACGTAGGTATGAACAATAAGTATTAGCAGAGATCTAATAAAGTGTTAAATGTTGACAGCTTTAAATACAATCACAATATAGTTCATTTCGAACTATGCAACTATAATATATTTCGAATTGCGTGTATGTAGATACACGCAATTACATGATTATAAATCCCATAACAGCTTCCGTATTCAGGTCATGGTATCATGGTATCTATCTGCAGTAGTCGTCTCTCGCGTTGATCCCTTTAAAAACAAGCCTTTCGAGTAAATTGTAATTGCGAATTTGACATAATCCTACTCACAAAATTGCTACTATAAAAATATACCCATATTTTTTTTTAACTTTAGTAAATTAGTAGTCAGGGAAATCAACATACGCAGACTCTGCAGAAAATGTGTTTCGGGGCGCCCGAGTCATTTAATCAAAGTATATGGTGGCAATTTTATGACAAGGATTTTGCCCAAATTAACCATTTCAGTTTACTTTTAATGTATTTACCCAGTGATGCTGTAGATTAGATACATTTTATTTTGGATTATAGAATTATTTGTATAAATATATGCAATGGGTTAGGTTAGGTTATGTTGATGTGTGTGTGTAATGTGTTTTATTTATAAAACAAGCTGACCCGACGAACTTCGCACCGCCTCTGAATCAATAAATGTGTTAACTTATTAGCTGAATTAAATTCACTTTTTTTATTAAGAATACTCAAAATGAATTAAGTTCAATAAATGTACAAAAATCAAATTGATGTATATTTTAATTATCGATGCTTATTAATTTAATTTAATTTTAATTGACAATGACAAACGTGATAACTTCCACAGAATACAAAGCCTTTCCATACAAAATGGTATGAGAAAATGATTTTTCTTTATAATTTTGAAAATACAAACATGGTAATCCTTGAGAAAAATTTCAATCGCAAAAACAAGAGCATGGATGACTTGTCCAGACCAGAACTGAGCGTTTTCCGTAAACCTCCGAATGATTGAGTAGTTCGAAGCAAGAGGAAGGATTTGGTTGATTATTTGCTGCAGTGCCTGGTCCACATCTTCACAAATTTTGAATGTCCTCTGTCCAAATGTTTCAGTCAGTGGTTGTGGCACAATATAATTTCCAGGAAGACCACTTAGACAGTATAATAGTTCATCGAGCAATATAATTTCTTGCGATGGAACTGGAATAGTAGCTGAAAAAATTATAAAGAAAGAAAAAAAAAATAATTTCAGACAAGAAATAAACACAAAAAAAAAATCAGAAAAGGATCAGTAATTACAAATTTTATTTAAATACAAATTAACCTAATATTATACATATAACTAAAACAATGATGCCTTATAAGTTAAAAGTGAAACCACCATATGAATAGTCACTCTTAGCTTAAAAGATACCACTATCCATAAGAAAATGCATGCGATTTCACTTTATCAGTGAACTCACGCAACTATGCATAAGTTCAAAAAAGTCATCTTTTTATTTTGTTGTTAGAAAGAACAATTATTACAATTATTAGTTATTTTGTTGTTGTTAAGCCCATTTCTAAAAGCCCTATTGTTATTACTATGCAAGATGTTGTAATTACAAGCAAAAATACCAATGTATGTATGTGTCTTGTTAATTAACTCAGTCGACAGTGCTGATTGACAGTTTTGGCTCGCCCTTGTGGGAACAATCAAGCGTTTGTTCGGCAAGTTACATTGTTATTTTCTTGTGTAAGGTTTGGACAATACTTTTACAATTTCTTCTGCATATTTGAAGGTGGATTGGTATAACTTCAGTTGTTTTCTAAAGGATATCTTTGAATATTATTCCCGGCTATCAAAATCCTATTATTTTCCACAGACTCTAGTTGAGGAACACCTGCTGTCTGTGTGAAAGTACCTTCTATAATTGCCATGATTCACATCCATAGATCAACCATCTTTAGATAGCTGGTGAAGATAAATAGTTTAAGCTAGCGGGAGATGTGTTATGATGACCAAATAATGCAAAGGCCGCTTTTGGATTCGTATAGCTTAAAATCTTAAAAGATATAGTAGAGTATAGGGTGCGAGTGAAGTATGAACCGTATATTAATACTTCGCTGAACGAGTGTGCGTCCCGTGGCGCAGATAAGGTTTACTCATCTCTCTGTTAGCCATATTGCTGTCCCCATCTTAGCCATATACAGGTTTAACTTTTTCTCATGCACATCCTTTTATGGGGTTATTCTACACACCAAACTGAACAAGTTTTGTTGCTACAGTTAGCTAGGAAGTTAAAATTTTGGATAGTTATGCGTGAAGTGTATCATTTTAAAATACATGATGTTTTTTTTATCTGATCTGGTCCAATGATTGCTGGATATAGTCGCTCATCATGTTATGCACAATGTATTTTTATGGTGTTTACACTGCTGTCAATTATAGATTACGTGAACACTCTAATCAAACATGCAATAACAATATAATGCACGAAATCTCTCTTGAATTGAAACGCATTAATCCTTTAGTTCGGTCATTCATTATAATGAAAAATCATCATCAGTGAGTTAAAAATCAAAATAAAGAAATTTGTATGCTCATTAACCTGAGCTTTATAAAGCAAAACAACCGCCGAATGCTCTGCGATATTTTTCAAAATTGCGTATTTAAGGGTGCTTACTAAAATACTCATTTTAGAAAAACTATGTATGTTATGTTGATAAAATGCACTGTTTTGAATATCTTATGAAATTCTCTACAATATGGTTTTATTAACAACTATATAAAATATATATAATCTAATTCAAGAGAGCCCAGAAATAAACTAACCATGCTTCAGTATGCAGCCTATTGAAATGCAATTAGAGAAGGTTTTAACATATTGCACCAATCACAAAAGATATTTCTGCAACGGATAGTTGAAATATGTGAGAATAGAGGGCACAATGTAACATTTCATTCAACAAAATCAAATAAGTATTAGGTATGAAGTTTACAATAATTTAACAGGTTATTTAGAATTGAATCTGAATGCCAATAATGTTAACCATAGAGTAATTTTACCATCTTCATTTAATGGATCTCAAAGAAACATGTATCGGAATTATTTGGATAAAATGTCAATTGTACAACATTTTGGAAACCTTTGTTTATTAGAATAACTTGCAATCCAAGTTGGCCTGAAATAGTTAGCAATAATGGTATATACGTGTCAGATAATTTTCCGACCTGGTATTGTTGTGTGGTATAATAGAACGCAATCAAAAAAATATATATGCAATGATTATAGAGGTGTATTCACCTCATTATAGAGATACAAGAACCTTAATAACGCTCAAATTAAAAAAAAAAATAATGAATTACGGTTGAATTTCGACCACTGGGTGACCACTAATTACGATTATTACCTATAGAGAGAGATGTGCTAGTTAATTCTTTTGGGAAATCCCACGAAAGGCCAGCTCTTTCATTCAGCCAATGAGGGAAATTGAGTGATTTGTGCCAGCTGGGCCTGTGATTCGCATCCTTCTCTTCGAAAGACTTTTTCACAAGCTTTCTTGTCTCATCAACAGATTTCAGGATTTTATCGCGAATCTGGAATTAGTTTTAAAAGTAAATGTAACGATTTGAAAAGTTATCTAGTTAAATAAAGACACAACCAAGAGCGATATATGACTTAGCCAATTTGTACCTGCTGGGGACTGACCCCAGGATCTCTAGAAAAAGCATGGTTTTAGAACACTGTACATGGATCAACTCATTAAAAAAAATAAGAATGTATATGATCACTATCTCACCTAAATGTTGAAAAACCAATTAGCTGAATAAAGTGTGTGTAAGAGAGATGGTTTATTTAAAACAGGCCAAAAAGATTTTACGGATTGCAATTTTTTCGCACTTGAAATTTTTCATATTCACACCATGAATATTAATAACATATGATGTAAAATTTTCCCTGTTTTTCCTAGTTTTATATATTCTGGGGAGATTACATAAAATTCTTTATTATATGAAGGTTTAGAATCACTAAAAATCTACTATTTTCGGATTGTTTTGACAGCGGAATGTTTCATGATAAATTTAGAATTCAAAATAAACTTGACATTTCAATTTTAAGACTGGTAAAATTTAATCGAACCATTTTCAGAAAAAATATTTTGACAGAAAACAAAACCGACATTAAAGTACATACTTAAAATCTAAAAAGTAAGCATATGACATGACATTGATATAAAAAATGTTGAATGTGGAAAACTTACTTTTACTGTATTATGATCTACCTACAAGGGTTGCTTTTATGCATTGAGAATTGGCAATATTGCTGTTGCTAGGTATGATCCAACTGCACTGTCGCAAAGTTTGACATTTTTGATAGTATAAATACTCATAATGTTTTGATATAAGTGCTACTTGTAATTGTTAAACGGTGAATTGAAAATTTATCCCCAGCCAAAAAATGGATTTTAATTGTGAACATTACCAGCATCACATCTAAGATATAATGAGAACTTAAGGAAAAATATATAATTATCTATAAAAAAGCGGCGTCCTTAAGCAAAAAAATAAGGAATTTTGTAACATTTGCTCACGCCATCACCTTGTTTACCAATAATATTCGCCATCTTAAAATACTTGACTCAACGAGCAAAGACAATTTCGTTTGTGTGTCTTAGATGGTATAACGTATCTTTCAATTTTATTTTCGCGAGCACACACATTACATAGTTTTCTATATTAAAGTACACAGTTTAGAAAATATTCTGTAGGAGAGAATGGCTTCCACAATTTCTTGTACCAATGTGCCTGCAGAAATAAAAAAAATGCTAATTAGGTAAAATTAGGTAAATTAGGTACCTGTGGAACTTCGTCTTTGGAAATATGGTGTTTGTTTTCACCCATGACTGGCTTCGGTAATGTTTTTGGTTTACTAACGGCGCCCTTAGCTTTTTTACCTTCGCATATTACGCTGTATAAGAGGTTTAGTACAGGCGCTAGAAGTTCTCCACTTGAAACAAAAACATTTTATTATATAAATAAAACAGTGACAAATCTCTATGGAGCGTAAAGTGGAAATGGGAATATAAACATATTACTAACTGTCTCATTTTCAAATCCTCAATCTTGAACATAAATGCTCTCGGATTCATTGTATGGTGCGATAGCTTCAAAGCATGTTCCTGGGTTTCTTTTGAACTGAACGTTATATTTCCAAAATTTGGATTATTTTGAGTGTGTTCCAATACAATATCCGGAGACAAATCACACCTAAATAAAAAGAAAACAGTACAATTTGTAAGATCTCGCGCGTAAATAAACTATGAAAGCATATTCAACCGTAAAATTGGATTTCAGTAGATAGTTTACTTACCCCATAGCATTTAAAAGATCTTTTATCATGTATTCCATTGTTGAGAAATTATAAAGTGGTTTTCATTTAAAATTATTATATCGAGTTGATCAGCACGCATAGACCAAAAATACTTTGATTTTGACAGTCGGTTGACGTTTATTCAAACAAGGCGCAACACTTTAAAATTGACAGTCTGGCCACCAAAATAACTATTCTCATAATAACTCCGTCGGACGGAAACCGCGCCTGCAATGCGGCGTTCATACGATGGTGTCTAACAGTTTTCGCCGTAGCCGCAAGAGAGCTATAAAAAAATAATACATAAATTATCAATTTTTATAATATTTTTTAAACATAATTATTGTTTATGTCAATAAATATTTACAATGTCAAAAATCATCGTTCTCGCCTGTACATATATGTATTCCAATTTATTGATTATTTGATTTATTTATTGTTAATTTATTGATCGATACCTTGTTAGTAGTTAGTCATATCATTGATGAAGAAGATACATACTATCCCTGTCCTTTGGCCGCTGTCTGTTGCATCTTTCAACTTGAAAAGTACAAATGCGAAAGAGTTGAATTTTTGTGTATAGATTGATACCCTTCTAAAACTAAGATAGCAGTTTAGATCAAATCGGAGGCTTGCCGAATAATATAGGCAAGTATATAAGGAACATTAGTCAGTAGGAAGTCAGAAAATGTCTACTACTAATTAATGAAATATTGACAATTGGATAGAAAACTCAAATATCATATTTGAATTTCAAAAATATGACAGCACGGCTGTTGGAACGTATTAGTTATTACAGGCCAGTTAAAATTAATACAAACTCATCTATGTACGCAAATAGAAACGTATAAAAGAATTTTCAGCGACACATTCTAAATTATAATATTATGTCCATGTTTATATGTTTACTTATTGTGGTTACCCAAAAGAAATTGTAACAGTAAAGAGAATATAAATTAAATATCTATATATTCCTAAACAACGGTAGCGCAACTGATTAATAATGATAGTTGGAGGTAAAAAAGTATAATATTAAAATATATTAAACGAATTTAAATAAGATAAAATAAATAGATAAATAGAAAAAACGATTTTAAAATTAAATAAAAATACAAAAAAAACCATTAAATACACCGATTTTAACTATGGTTATTTATATATATCAAAAAAAAATATTGATTTTATACAGACCTAAATTAGGTGTTCGTGTTCGTTTTTCGTTTTATGAGTTGCGAAAATTATTATTATTGAAAAAAAGATCAATTTGGGCGAAGTTAGTATCAAATAAATCACAAATTCAGGTAATAGAGGGGGGCTGTTTCATTACTAGCTGCACGTCAACATTTAAAAAAAATAAAACTAAAATGGTGTTAAAATTTATGATGAATGTGTCATGATACTATTATATGTTTTTTATTTTAATCTACTCAGACCTAAAAAATAACCTACTCTCGCCTCTATGGCCATCCAAAACGCACATCGAATGGGCTAAAAATGTCGCTGGCACAAGCGGAGATAGAATATAAAGCAACCCATAGTAAATTGGTACCACAGGCGCGTGTAGTCTGATGGGAAGATGCCGTTAGTGATGTGTCATTACCTAGCTAGTAGGACCTAGCTGTAAGACGCCAGGTTATGGTTAAATAATTTACTACTACTAAATAATGTATTAAAACACTTGATATGACAGTTACATTGCCATTCTTGTTTATTATTACAAAGATTTGCGTTTATAAAAACATCAAATGCACAGAAACTTTGGTTTTGTAAAGCATTTGTAACTGCTTGTGTCTTCTATACGTTCTTCCGTGTATTATAAACTATCTCTATCTTGTGGCTGTCCATCTGTCCATTGACTGAAATGCAAGAAATATAATATTTTAAGAGTATGTAAATAAAATCATTCTAATCTAGTAACATTAATTATACTCAGAAAACCTCTGCTCATTTTGAGATCACGTCGCAGAATAGTCGGGGTCAATAGTCCGTAGTCGAGATATAGGCTAATAAAAGAAAGGTCTATCTATAATCACATAATATTTTTATTCATATCCGCGTTTTATTTATTTATCCGAAAGTATGCTTAATTACAATACGTTTTGTATATATGTGCATTTTTTAATATAATTATTTTTCACATTTCGCTTGTACCTCGTCGGGGGAAAAATCGAAATAGGCGTTTTTTTAAAGCATTAAGGCTCTGTTCTTTTCCCAGTATAAGAAAATCATCATCAAATGAATAAATTAAACAAAAAAGAAAATGTGGAAAATCTTAATATTAAAAAAAATATTATTTTCACTTCCAGTATTATCATAGTAAGCAGATTTCTTTCTAAAATATTCAATACTCTGTTTTTTATTAAATTACAGGTTACAGTACAATATTTAATATAAAGACGGTTTTCGTCAAGCTAAGTGAGCTAAATAAGTAACCTATGTTTGAGTGTAACTTTATATAGACTTACCGGAGTATTTTTAGTCCTCTTCCATTACATCACTCACAAAACTGGAGATATTATCGAACCACAGCTGAAGACATCGAAAAATCGGAATATATTTAATATCGTATATTTAGAATTAGGTATTTCCTGTAGTTTCAAAAATACCTTAAATATAAAAACCAGATTTAGAGTAGAAAATTAGACTTGAAATTAAACATAACAGAGAATCAAAAATAAATAAAAATTACTTGTACGTATAATAATAAATCGATTCGTGTTTCTATTCTCAAAAAAACGATAATCTCCTCTAACGCTTTTTTATAAAATAAACCTGATCCCTTTATATCTAGAAGTTTGTATATATAAAAACGATTGTTTGTTCGTGAGAAAATAAATAAGGTGTTATACCTATTGTTATGTGGACTTATAAAATTTAAAAGGCATGAAATTTTACCAAATACTCCCACATACGTTTTTTTTTATTTCTAAATAGATATAAAATAGTTTTAAGAGCTCAGTAGCTAAATTAATTGTTAAACGGTCACAAATAAGCCATAATAACAACTTTAAAATGATTATGGTCCATCAATTACCAAAGCATTTGGCCAATAAACGTCTCAAATAACCTTTTCAGAACCTATAAACATATATATAGTCACGAAATTATCAATCGGCTTGTATGAAGATGGACACTTTATAATTAGCCCCAACTTACAACAAGGCTAACGAAAGTGTAAAGTTTCAGTATATGCATAGACATTGCAATATACCCATAAAACCTTTAACTAAACTAAAAAGAATATTCGATGCGTTTCATTTTTTACGCTATGTAAAAAGCGTAGAGCATTAAAAAATTCAACCCTCACGAAAGCACACAAAACAGCCTTTCTGCCTTCTGACCATTGCATTATTGCACATAAATCACGAGATAGTTATCACCTGGACCAGGTGAATACAAAAACTCACCCGCAATAATCGCTTTATCTATAATGATGATTTGTTAAACAGGCAAGCGGCATTTTAGTCCCTGGGCCACAGGCCTATTCAGAAAGCTTATATTAAAATGTTTTGAACAATTGCAATTCGGCTCTCGGACTATTTTTCAAATGGAATATCTATTTCGCACCTAGAAATAGTTTTATGGCATTTTTACTTTGTAGATATTAAGAATGGCCAGTTGCTTGATTTACATAAATGGTCCTTAGGTAATTTTATCACTGATAAATTTTGTTAGGACTTACGTGTCCTTATTTCAAAAACAAATACAAGTATCATATAATAATTTATCAATATGTCCATATTGAATAATCTGTTAAGCAAGAGTTGTGAATAATCTGTTATGTTATGTGTTTTAAAATATTTATATATATTTAACGTTATGTTGTAAAGTTTAAAAGTGAATCTTTATTGAGCCTTAAACAGAATACATAGAATTTAACGAATGCGACTTAACCTAAATTTATTTGAAAAACGTTTACAATACCCAGTAAAAATAAAAATGCAAATGTTTGTAATATTCATTATCCATTCATCACGACTATGTCGTATTGATTATTTTTTTTTTATTTAGGACTACAATTAAATAATTAACATGCAATTGTTGTATTTAGCTTCAGCGACAGGGCAGTCGTTTTAAATTAAACGATGATTTAAAAAAGCTAGATCTGACAAAAGGATAAATGAGGCGCTTTGAGGGGGCATTATGGCTGATCTAAAAATATACTCGTTCCAAGGCAAACAATATGCGGGTGCTATCAATTGGCTCATGAACTCGTTTAGATTAAATAATAGAAAAATATAGTACAATATATATATATGGTTACATAATATTTGACAATATTTTACACTAAAGAGGACAGGTGAGAGTTAAAAATGCATTTTTATAAAACTTAGCGCTGGGTTTAAACCGACATCCTGCGCTCTCAATTACAGGACCTCTTTAGGACCTTCATAAATATTATGCTATCCAGCACTTTACCAAAAAATTAAAAAATTATTCAAAACTTTTCAATATTGTCAAAGATTATGTCATTTATCTTTTCCGGCGATTTGCCGCTATTAAAAAACAATCATCAAATATAAGTCGAATATAATTTTAAGCTTCGTTCACATTTGTTATTCATAATTTATTTATAAGTTTTAAATCCAGGATCAAGGAGAGTTTACAACGCGATTTTATTAATCAAATTATTTGTCTTTGTAATTACCTACGTGTAAATAATGGAAATCTCATTATTATTAATTGTTATCTATAAAAAATAATAATATAGGTTAACTTATATTATCTAAATCTATCTATATTGTAAAAACTAAATCGACATTATTATTATTATTATATATACTAACCGTCATTCAATTATGAATTTGCGATATGTGTTGGTAATAAATGATCTAGCGCTTGAAAACTACAGCAAGGCAGTCGGTACTGCGCTTAAAACGCTTCTCCGACTACACAAGCCTTGCGATATGATCAATTATTATTTATTTTACCTATTTGACATGTTCTACCGAAATAAAACCGACTAAGCGCTAAGTGAGTTCAAAGGTCAAATATTCCATTTTATCACAAAAAAGCTCGGCGTCTATTTTACCGGTTTTCTAGTTGTTTTGAGTTTTATGTGATTTTCGTGAAATTATGCTGACTAGAGGTCACGTGGAAGACCCCGGCTCTTAATATATATAGCCTTGATATTTTAGGTTAAAAGCGTTTCTCGATATCATCACTATACAGGTACCAAAAATCCACAATTTTGGGTTTTCATTTTTATATTTAAATATAAGAAAATTATAATTTCCACTATTTTTTAAAAAGTAGTTTTCTATATGTAACATTTAATGTATGCAATTGTAAATGCAGAGATAATTAAATGTCACAACATAATTTTATTAAAGTTTGGCTTCATAGGTTCTAAAGAACAAATATCTGTGCATATAATAAAAAAATATATTTTTTATTTTATAAAGCCTTAAGCTTTCCCATTAATCTACCTAGGTAGATTTTCAAACATGCAAAACAATGTTGTAAACAGTTTATCAGTGATTCGGTTCTAGCAAAATTTTCTTATTTTCACATTTATTTTCCTATGTGTGGTTAAAATATGCATATTTAAAGTAGGTTGGCCGATAAAAAAAATATGTGTTAAATAAATAAATTAGTCGGATGAATGCATTGGAGGAGGTTAACACCGCGAGGCTCGCGGAAGGGTGTAGCGACCCGGTGTTAACGCTAAAAAGGCAATAGTTAACGGTGTGAATGTTCCATACAAAACTAATGATGATAGGAGTCGGGAGGCCACGTGTGCCGTATAAAACAAGGTGGTCCATCCAATAATCGGCAGTTTTGTTGAAGCGGCGATGTGTCAGGACTTCGGCTCCTAAAAGCAAACATTTTTAGGTAAAAAAAAGTTTGGAATAAGACTCTTTGCGATTGCTCTTTTTGCAAAGCGAGAACAAAACGTAGACGTTTTATTGAGAGCAATTCCAAAGAAATTTGATATTTTCAATATTGTGAAGTGAAGCACGCGCATTTCAGATAATTTAAAGGCAGTGTCCGCTTTCGCTCGGAAATATTGTGACAGAAAAGGGAGAGTTTGCGAAAATAGAGGAGACAAAGGGAAGTGAAGATGCTCGCTTAAGTCATCGCGCACAAAGACAATCCGAGGAGCAAAAAAGGGCGGAGGAGACAATTAAGTGCGGTCCCGCACCACAATCGAGACGTCAGCTGAATGACAGCTTGAAAGGTCCTCGCGATGAGAAGATAATAGAAGAGAAGAAGCCGCCTGGGTATGTCGGGTATAATAGGACACGCGAGCAACACGACACCGGCCCAGGAGCGCGCAGGTGCTGTCTGCGACTGCTGCTCGCCAATCCTATCATTTCAATATTACGGCGACAGCTCGGCGTCTTCCGCGTCCGAGCAATCCTGGAGCGGCATCTTCGATTGTCTGTACGGTGACGGCGATTGCGATCGCAGATCCTCCGATAGGCAGCAAGCGCATAATGGCCTCGTCAGCGAGGATACGGGCACTGCACACAAGGAGATCCTGGACTGCACAATGGACGATTATTCGTCGTCGCTGGAAAGAGGTCCTTCGGAGTGTGGCAGACGCGCGCTCCGTCCGACCGACGACAACAAAAGACCAGCTGCGGATCACCATAGACGTGCCTCGCACTGCACTAAGCCTCCTCAGGTAGTAATCATTTTTCCACCTCCCTCTTAATTACGACACTAAGGCGGAGTTCCACTATTGCTATTTAAGTTGTCGCTGAAAGTATATTTTATTTATAAACGGGCTCGTACAAAAATAACCCAAAAAATAAGAAAAGTTCCACAATTTTACATAAATATAAAATGAAATGTCTTCATTGCTAATATAATACGGTGTGAAATAAAAAAAATCAAACACTTTTTAGGAAGCTTCGAAATATGAAGTGAAAATCAATACAAATTATGCAAATACAAATACAATAGTTTGTATTATTATACAAATATTTTTTTCTATACTTATATGATTTGATTAAGTGTAGTTTTATTTTACCCGATTAAAAAAGTAATATGAATGTTTAAATAAATAAATAAAATATAGTCAGAAATTAAATTTATATAATTGTTTTTCCGACGATTTAGTAGTATAAGGGTAAATTAGCTATAATGTCTAATTTTAGGTAAAATTCAAAGCATTCTATAAATTAATTAATTATTTTTCTCCTTTTCACGCTCAAAGCACTCACAAAACCACATATCCTCTCACACACATTCGCAATTCTACTTATAAAATAATTGTATATATTTGCACATTTCTACCTATCATTAAATAATACAAAAAAATAATAAATGTATGTATTTATTTTATTATAAATCATAACCTTATAAACGTTATAAACACAAAATCAGCACAAATAAAAATGTATATGTTATATTATGTTAATCAGGATTGCCGTTTTGGCTTGATATTGCCCATAAAATTGCTCCACATACAACCTCCAAATCTGACAATCCCTGTCCTTCAGGAGACGTTAAAACAGTAAAACTTACATTTTCAAAAGTTATAATAATCTTTAATATATAATATTAAAACGTGTTAGGTATGTCATAAGAAAAGAAAACTTCAACTAAAATCTCATCTGTATTTGCTAATAACATACCTATTACGAGGAATTATTGGTAGGGAGTTGGCATTAGAAATATGACAAAATTTATCCCGTCACACCGTATTTTTTTAATTATTTATTCCCTTAATTCCCTGTTAAATATATGTGAATAAGTAGTATAAGCAAGGTTTATTCCGTTTTATTTAAAGATGGATTAATAGTGGTGGTACGCAGGCTTTACATCATGATCACTTCGTCCTTCAAACGAGAGGAATGTTAAGTGAAATTTGATATTATGAACATCAAGCACGCTCTCCTTAGAAAGATGACCTATCCGAATAAAACACTGAATGGGTCCAATCATCTGTGTTACGTTTCGTGAAAAAGATAAAATCGAGTGAAGTGAGGAAGAGCCTTTAATCAAATTTCAAAAAATAAATTTTAAATTTCAGTTAACTTTAATTAAACTCACGGTGATAATAGAACTGTTCATATTTTATGTTTATTATTAATTTAAAATGATATGATAAATTATTCCAAAATAAAACTATAAAAATAAAATTAAAAATGACGCTTAAATTGCTCTCCTGTAAAGTTTTATGTTTTCAAAATGGCCGTTTTGAAGTAAAAAATAAATGATGATTTTGTATTATTATTGAAGGTAGTTGCGCGGCGGAATGCGCGCGAGCGTCGGCGCGTGCACGCCGTGAACGCGGCCTTCGCGCGCCTGAAGCGCGTCGTGCCCAGCGCGTCGAGCAGCGCGCGCACCGGAAGACGCGTCAGTAAGCTCAACACCCTGCGCCGTGCGCTCGACTACATTGGACATCTGAAGAAGCTTTTGGATTTTGGTGGGTTTTATTTCATCCGGATGCCATCACAAAGCTTAAAATAATTTACAATAATACTACAAAAAAAAAAAAAAAACATTTAATCAGGTATCAGGTTTATCAGGTAAAAAGTAACTCAAAATAATAATAAACGCTTTATTAAATACGAAAAATACGTACCAAAAGGTGAGCTTATTACCCCAAGACAATTTCTATCAGCTAATCCAGATATTGATTCCGTGTCGGCTAAAACAAGGAGGAAATTAAATTATATTAAACATTAAATATCTACCTTACACTAACCAGTTAATATGTCCAAGCAAGGATAGGTAATGTCAAGATAAAAAAGAAATATTAATTACTAGGCTTATCCAGAATTCACTTTTATGGTGTGTGTGAGGGTGTCTGCATGTGTGACTAAAAATGTGATTTTGGGCACAGTATGTTATGGCTAGTTGGCGTAAAAAGATCGATTACGAATGATTTTATTTTATTTATTACAAACGATTAACTAAAGCGATTATTAATGCTAAGTTAAAATATAAAAAAAACTAAATACATAATAGACATTTATAGCTTTGTGTCGAAAATAAAAGAAATTTACATGCCAGCAAAAAATATTTGAATTTTTAATTAGGGAAATGTATGGAAATACCGTGTGGCGACAAATATGCCTTATGGGTGTGTGTATTTATTATTTTGAGTAATTAAGTTAATTCCAAAAAATAAATAATTGGTGAATGCATTTAAGTTAAGATTGAAAATGTTCTAGATCGGCTAATTTCATATTGTCCTCGTATTTATCTTGGGCGCGGTAAACAAGTGAATTTTTGGAACAGTTATTATTTAACTGAGGCACGTGGAAGAGTTGAGGCACCAGCCGCAAAGAAATAGCGGCAACGAGGTGGGGATGTCAAGTGTCAACTCGGCCATGAATTTCATTTCAAAGATAAGAACCGTGAGTTTAAATAGCTTTTGAGATAAGCTTAGTTTTAAAAGTGCGCAATGTATTTTTCATACCTGCTAAAAGATACAAAATTGTAGACGTTTAAAAAATTGAATTTACAGGTGTCTCTTCTTTCCTAGATAGTCATTTTGATGGTTACAATGTTTTGGCGGTAAAGGCTCGATATCAAATAGGTTGTCTGGCTATTAATTTTGCTATTTAAGTATGACCGTCTTCCCTGCTAGTAAAATATTTAAGAAAACATAAATCTAACGTTTTTCTTCAATTTTATTTTGCAGGATAATGACGACACAGCGGAGTGCCAAACAAATTAAAGGATATTTTTATTCTAGTCATTAAAAGTCATTCAAATAAATAATACGTACTAGAATTAAGTACATATATATTTATTATAGATTTGTATAGTGTGTTACGTTACATTATTGTAGAAAAATATGTGTTCAGCATACACACATATTATTTACATTACTGTGAATACATCAGGAATGAATTTTAGAGTTTAGAGTTTCTTTTTGTTGGGTTAGTCTGAATATTATTAAATATTTTAGAATGACAAATTCTGATTGGGTAGATTGGATCCTATTTTTTTTTTATTAGAATATATGCTACATTTATTTAGGAAGAAAACTACAGTATTTTTTTTTCAACATGGCATTACCCATAATATTACTAAAACATATTTTTTATATTTATAAAAATATTCTATGGTATTATGTTTACATTATAAATATAAGTTAATCGGTGATTTGCAAAAGGACGCATAGTAGAAAAATAAAATTAGACAAAAGATGACTACTCAGTAAAACGACTGTCGGTGATTTCGTACAATAGTCTTGACAATCTCTGACAATTAATTAGAATTTTTCCATGTTTGTAACGAAAAAATGTGTCACAGAACACATAATATGGGGTTTCAAACGCAGAGTATACACCGTGCTCCAAGACCATTCCCCATAAAAAAATCTGCGATTTCAAACATGATTCGATTTGACCTCATATCAAAATCATCATGGTTTTCGAGTAAAAAATTTGTAAACTTTACGTAATAATATGAAATCGCTCTGGTCATGAGTTCGGCCGTTAAGCCGCGCCGAGCCGTAACATTGACACGAGCGCTTTGATAAAATGAATACATTTGGAAATTAATTATTTTCGCTTTTTTTATACAATTTCTTACACGTAATAGGGAACATACATATCTTTCAGTATTCGGGAATGGTCGTGAAACATCGTGTATACTCTGCGTTTAAGATATATAAGTGAAAACATAAATGCAAAAAAATCAAATAAAAAGATATTCTAGCTTTTTAACGCTGGGCGTCTGCTGTGTGAAAAATCTTTAATTTAAAGTATATATATAGGAACTTCGAAGACGAACTGGTACAAGACAATGAGATCAGAGCGGAAGAGTTTATAAATGATAAATTGGCATTGCGTCATATCACGTCGCGTGTACTTCTTAACACTCGCTGCGTCCGAGAATGTTGCTATGGAGTACGGAGCGGAGTGGACTTCTCCTCGTTCTCGGTTCACCCACGCGGGCAAGGATGTTGAACAATGGCGCCTTAGTACCTATCTCGAAAAAAAAAATACTTTCAAGCTATTATATATAAAATCAACTAAATTATTTAAAGTTGAATTTTATAAAAAACAGTAATTACATATGATCATTAAAATAAACATTGGGGTACCTAACATAATCATGTTGGCTTATATTTCGTCCTTTACGATTATAGTCACACTATTCTTTTTCTACTCTCGCTTAAAATACGATACTTTCGCATTATCTAACGAAACGTCGGGATCACACGGTATACAATAATTCGTAAATATCGTACTTTTAGGATGAATAATAATGGTTAATGTAAAAAAAATTGTAACGACCACTATGATTATGACAAAATATTTCGAATTTAGAATTATTACATAAAAATATACATTGAATGATTTTGATGCGTGCTCTTATATACCTATATTCTTAGTTTTTTTATATTATAATTGTAAAAAAAATATTACATACTTACACAATAAGATATGGTGAGACTGTGAACCCTGGCGAACATTGAATATTTATTTAAGACCGGTAAGCTTTGCATAGCAGTATTAAAAGCTCTGTGGCAATTATAATATTAATTATTGTCGATAAATCAAGTTTTGTGGTCAGCTTTGAGCAGTGCATGTAGCAATGATGATGTTATGATGATGGTGGTTGCTTGATAAATAGCTACAATGTTTATCGATGTCCTCATCAAGAGACGGTGACTTTATTGGTCGGTTGTCTCGCTTGAGAGTTCGCGACCTCATTCATCCTGTCGAGCTTACTTAAAGCGTAATTAGACACAATATTGAATATTTTGAGCTATTCCAAATTTAGTATTATGAACAACATTATATCGCCAAAAAAAGGTGTTACTATTTAATTTTACTCAAATTTGGTATCACAATTATTGCATGACGTTTTATGAATTCCCTAACCTTAACAACCACAACCGAAAGGAGACTTTTTAAAATACTATTTGTATTGTGATGGCCCTAAACTCTGGATGAGAATGGACTAGGGCCAAAGGTTATTAGTGAGATTTGCATTATTAACTTGTTACATAAAAGTTTGATAGATAGTAATTGACTCTGAAGTGGAATAAGTGCGGATGAACCTTTTCTTGATGATGGTTTATGCTCAGACGGCAGGAGGTCCGAGGTCGGAACATTTCAGATCTTCTCATGGAGGGCGATGGAGTGGTACTTCTTCTTTCTTCTGGTTATGTGCGGGCTTGGAGAGCCACGAGAAAGAAGAAGGGCGCAATGGAATGCGCCCTTTTATGTTTACTCAATATTACTATTTGATATATATTTTTAATAGATACATAACCCAATTAAATTTTAAATAAAATGTACTTTCATTATAGAGAATGAAATATTTTAGGTATATATCTTTTTTTTAGATTATTGTATCACATTGGAACAGCAACAGATATGACATTGCACTAGTCGTATACATCAATAAACTAAATTTTGTTTTAATATTACGCCTCGTAATGATAAATGTTGTATTTTTATAAAACACTGCAGTGATAATCACATAATGAAAACTTTCATCGGTATTTAAGTAATGTATCATTGAGTTAATAAAAGAAGAAAAGGAGAATTTATCGTTCCTAGCGTGATTCTTAATTCCTCACAGAAGTCAGACTTATTAATCAATCTGACGTCGCGGTCAAATACTTCTACGCACCACAGACAAGCGGAATAGACAGCGACAATATATACGCCACTAAAAGAGAAATACGACCTAAATTGTGGATATTTTATAGTCGTGACTTACGTAATTGTCAAAACACGTCACCAATCAATTACTTTACCCGCTATTCGAACAGAGATCACAGGCGGCCCAAGATTTACTCCTCGAAATTATCTCGAGAAAAATGCAGTCAGTCCCGTTTCATTTATTAATTCGAGGGATTTTCTAAGCGTTTGCTATAAGAATAGGTGTGACGGACTAGAAAATGCGCTCAGAGGAATCCGTAGGAATCCGTTGGGGAACTTCAGTCTATATAACATAACAGTCTATGTTACATAACGTTAGTACTACATATTAAATTCGCTTATTTTTTGAAAAGATATTTTATTGTAAATTGAATAAATGATATCATGAATCAGTAAGTAAGTTATCCGTAACTATTAACCCTAGATTGGATTAATTTATCACTATGAATATAATTAACGATTTTACATCAAATTACTAACCAATTAAAGGGAAATATATATTTTGCATTATTGGCCACTCTTTTCCTTGCCTTGTTTTTCTTGCAGCTTAGCGCTGTCCTAAAGAAACTTTAATGACCCATCTAACTGGTCTATAAAAAAAGGCAAATATTTGTGTCTGGTCATAAAGATTAGAAGAAAATTATAGCAAGCCACATTTCTAAAACAGATCCTATAAATAACTATCAGAAACTATCAATAAAGTGCATGCATACATACAGATTAAATGATTAAAATATTTTGAGCTTTCGCACTTCGAAGTCTTCAGAAAAGAATAAAAAAGCAATATACATATATGTGGAATCGTAAAAGGCTTCTTTAAATGATACTGACATAGATATTTTTACGTAGAGGTAAAATAAAATAAGGTGATGTAAAGTCAAATATTTTTGTTAGAACGATCAGTAAAAAAATATGAGCTCTATTTGCACGCCAAATTATTATTTTTTTATGACTAACCGTTAGGAAGTACTAACGACCTGCGATAGATGAATAATCAAACATCGAGTTTTCACAATAAGGATTACTATTTCGGTCGGAAACATCAAAATGCCAAATTTTATTCGATCAACTTATAGCAGGTAATCGTATAACATACTAGGAAACGAGAGCTTCTAATTTTGCATTAGCTGTACAGAACATAGATTTAGAGACCTGTGATTTGTTCTGTGAAAATAATGTAATTGTTGATTTTTTGTTTTTATTGAGAGCTGCGGCAACGACTGCTGGTTGGGGATCATACATATATATGGTGGTACTTTTCAAGTGACGACATGTCTTATCTTTTTGTCTAGTGTCTCATTTGTCCACCTTTTTAGTTTTTCAGCTAGCTACAATCACCACATAATTCGTGATTTTGCTGACTGTCCAGGACTAACAAACAACAACCGCACTTCTTCATCTTCTCTCTCCTACCTTCTACCCCTTTGTTTAATTTGAAAAAATACGATTTTGAAATTTATAAGAAGGTTTTTTTTTATCAAAAAAAAACCTTCTGATTTATCAAAAATCTGATTAGTTTCGCTATAACGCAAGGATGTTTTTATGAACAATCATTTATAACAGTAAAACAATGTCAACAGGTAGTATAAAATTAAATCTTTTATGATTTAAGGTACGACGTTTATCACACTTTGAACCATTAAATAAAATAATAATCTCGTTTATAACTCGCGAGAAGAGATCATCTCCGCAGACTCCGCTAAAGGCCTGTTTAGAGGTTCATTTCCTGGATGTAACCTCAATGCCGGCCAGTTAGAGTGCCCTGCCTCCAGGGTATCCGGCTGCGTCTAATGCACCAGTATGCGGACTATGTTACCGTTCCTAACCCAGGGCTGTACAGCATCAACGAGATATATGTCGTTCCGCTGGATTTCGGATTTCACGAAGTGGCATCGAATGTTTCGTATTCGAAACAGAGCTTTCAATACGAATAAAATATTTTATAGTTCTGCCATAAAAAAAATGTAATTTTATGGCTGGTTCAGATCAGTTCAATCCAACCATAAGCGACGTTTATGGTTCATCTGATAATAAATAGTACAAAGAAAATATATTTTGTCCTGCCAGAGCCTTAAGGGCTCATCTGGCAAAAGCTTAATTTATATTATTTATTCATAAATCGGCCTATAATATATCCATAAAAATACTATAATTGTACAAAACATAACAAAAACGTAATTAAAACAAAACTTAGGTCAAATTATACTCAATAGTATCAAATAATAACAATCTATTTACCCATTACATCACTCAGAGCTAGAAACTTTTTAAACTCTAATTTAGATTTCTTATTAAGCTTGCCACTCTTGATAGCATTTGGTAAAGCGTTGAAAATTTTTGATTCTTGTTAGTGGGGCGTGGACGTTTTCATGATGTAGGTGATGTAGGTTTTGATGAATAAACTAATAATAATAATAATAATAAATAATAATGTTTTAAATTATCGTAGCGCCAAAAAACTGAAGCATATCGGTTCCAAGAGAGAGCGTGTCATTTAATTATACGGTCTATATCGAAACGAGACAATTTGACCGTTCTTACTGTTAAACGGTTTTCAAAATTGTTTAGACATAAAAAACAACACCACTATGTAAAAAAAGACTCCAAAGCCCGTGTTTACGTAGACATTTCATGACACGACATTTTTTTGCAGGTAATTTAATTAAGTTACAACATGATAACTACCACACACACAAATACATAACTAAAACTACGACACACTTCTAAACACACAACTGACTGACCGAAAACAAATAAATACGTTTTTTCGTAAATATGTTTGCGACACGTGATGATTAGTTGTCGATACACACATATAACTACACAAGTCATAACACAACTGTGGTTCACAACTACATTATGACCATTGTGTCGATGCTGACCTGGAGTTATACATTTTTATCATGGTTTTTATGGTTTAATTATAATTAGTTATTTAGGAGATTACAGCTGGTGAAACAAACGAAATCGTTACGTTGCCTACTTATATGTATCTTGATAACTAAGAGTAGTATCATAATAGTCCAGCTTAATAATAACAAAATCTCATAATTTAAAGAATTTCTGTGGTTTTATCCGTAAAATTTGTTAATTAATTTAATGCTCCGTCAATTTAAATGTAAAAAATCAAAAAACTTTTATTACAGAAACATTTAGAATAAAAATGAAAAGCGCGCAGAAAACGATGTTTGTTTATTTTAAGCGTCATATCAGATGTATCTTGACGTTCAAAACTTCACTGTATCAAAACTTCATTATCAAGTCGCAAAGTGATCTAATTAGAAGTTTCATCGGAATATTGATGAGAAATATATATTAATAATAAGTAATAAGTATAAATGAAATATTATAGTAGTGTAACCCTGCAATCGTTCTTACCTCTAGGGTTAGAATATACAGGAGGAGCGATATTTGGCACATGACGAATAAAGCTTAGAGTTTCTATTATACATTCCAAATTCCATTGTTTGGATAAGATTTACTGAAACAGCAAAAAAAACATGACATCCCTGATTTATGGCCTCGTGCGTTCATTTTAAGATTATAGCCTTTGATTAGGCCAACATTTTGTATGTTAGTGATTTTCTTTTATTACTATTCGATTATAAAAACAACTTTAGATATTACTTAACCTGATTACAAAACAAAAAATAATAGAAAGCATGATCAGTATTGGCCTTTTTTAATAGTTTTTTTACTGTAGAATAAATAAATTAAATGGATCCTTATTGAAATAGTATTCTTTGGATTTTAGATGTATTTTTTTAATGTCACATTTGGGCTACGTATATAAGGCCTTCCGTTAAAAAAAACAAGATTTATATTGATTTATAAGATAATTATTGGTCTTTTTTGCTTCAAATTTTTTAACTATCGCAGTAGCAAAACAGCATCAATACCTATAATGCGAGAAAAGAATTATGTTTATAAGCCCTTAATTTAATTTAGTTGCAGATTTCATAACAGATACTATATAATCTTCGGTACATTTGAAATTGGATAAGTAGGTATACACCGACGATCTGTCAATAGTTTTGATTCCGAATAATCTAGAAAACAGACTGGCTAGAGCAATAGGTTAATTCGTTAAATGTCAATACATATATTTTTTTATAATACAAATATAAGAGTATATTTATCATTTTTATTGTATTTTTTGGTTGTATTTTGGTCGTCATACCATATTACATCTGGCTTCGTTACTATGGTGTAACCCTAACCGCGATAAGCCTTGTTACTCAACATTTCCCGTACTTTACTTACACTTATCCAAGTGCTAGACGATGAAACGCATGCGCTGCACCCTCCAACGTACATATCTCTGTCTTTTTCGCTTTTTATATCAATTTCCATCTCTCTCTGTCGCTTCGGTGCCCCGAGTGCCCCGAGTGCCCCGAGTGCCCACGCAGCCGCCGCACGCCGCAGCCTCCATCCGGTGTTGTTATGAAACATTAAATTATCGCGTCTGCATCTCGCAACTTCCTCTTAAACTCGTTTTGTTGCCTATTGCTGAGAAACGATACGCCATTGCAATGCTATTCACTTCGTGAGATTATTATTTCTTTTATTTATTTATTTATTTGCTTTGTAAATGTACAGCTAACGTAGTATCACAAAACTTAAGAAATTTAACTTAAACTTATGCCTAAAATACTGGCAAGTACTCTCCGGAAATAGCACTAATAATAGGATACCGTCTACTGTAAAATTCATAGTGCAGGCATGAGACGTTCAATCATCACAAATGGGGTATCATCTGATTTGCCATGAAATTGTCTATTAGAAAATATCACCCTGTGATACTATTTACGGGTACATATTGTAAAAAAAAATACAGTGGCCTAGCTCTGATACAATTTACAGTAAAAAATTGTGATAAAAGGCTCAAAAATCACATTAGCCTAGCTGTGACACTATTTTTAGAAAAAAAATGAAAACAAGTCCTCAAAAAATTACATTGGCCTAGCTGTAATAATAATTGTAGATTTTTTTTAAAGAAATAGCTCAAGAAACACTTACTGTGAAATTATTTTGAGAGCGCCAGGGAAAAAATAAAAAATCCAATACTTGATTAAAATGGAAATGTAAATATTCCTACGTTTATCAGCTCAGTATCGTACAAAAAAATGAAATTAATTTCACCAAATTAGGTATAACTAATAAATTGTAGGTACCTACGTTGATATCCTACCAAACATTTTTTATTAAAAATGCTAGGTATGTCTAGAGAGATTTCTTTTTTCAAAGTAGGTTTCAGTCGAAAATTTTTGAATTCGAAATTCTAACTGTAAATAACCTTATAAATTACATTTTTATATTATAATTTTTATTCCATTTTTATTTTTATTATGTTTATTGCAATATTCGCATTCCTTACTTTATTACTGGCAACCTTTTTCACAGCTGTCAGTGTCAGTTTTGAGGGAAATAAAAAGATGCCCGCACTCTCTGCGGTCCGTTAATCGCGCGTGCAAGCAAGAGATTCGTCTTTCGCCGCGAACGAATTTGGCAATGCACGCACAGTAACTAATTCCTGTGATCTGCGACATCCCGTGTCTCTTTTAATACGCTCGTGAAAAATTAACTCGAAAACTACCAAGGAACAGCGAGAAAATGGTACAAAACAGGCGGTCCATCAACGCACAGCAAAGGTTTGTCTTTTTTCCTGTTAAATGTTATTTAATCTCAGCTGTGAACCTTCCCGTTCATAAAACCTACAATCCTATTCCCTAATGTTCAACCTTACATTCGCATATTCTATTCATTTCATTCATATTTTCTTCATCATAATATGTACCTATGCAATAGCGAACCCTGACAACATGGTATTTACTTCATTCTATGGATGTGTCAGCGTCAGCATACATATTATTAATAATTTATTATCTATATTTGTATAACCTAAACTAATTAACTCTAATCATGTCTCCATACGCGATCCATTTTGTTTAAAATAAGGCGGACTATCGTCTAGAGTACAGACTATTGTCATTATCTTTAAGAAGCAAAAAAAACATGATTTTAAATATTTTAAACATTATTTTGTTTAAATATTTTCCCTCAGCAACGTAACAGCTAGGGCTCGCAGATTTATGACGTCACGTTTACGTGCGGAAGCTGCGCGCTGGGCGCGGAAGACTTCCGCGAACCTGGCTGATGACGTAACTGAAGAGTGTGCGTCAAATCCTAACATTATCATTGGTGACAGTTCTAAACTCCTGTATCTCAGCTTTTAAATGTACGAAATATTAAAAAAAAAAAATGTCGAAGCCACGAACGTTATTAAACCTACCTAGTTCTTGTATAAGGTATAGAAGAGGTATTCAGTTAGATGTTTTTCCGCATTCCGTAGGTTTGTTTTTTTTTATTCTATTATCGCATTCAAATGGGAAAACATATTACTTTTCGTTGATGATTTAAATAAAAAAAAGAGACCGGGTATTTTACTTTACACTAAACTTATTTACGCAAAATCTACATTCACACGAGGTACCAGTACGTTACTAAGCTATAACTATTAACTAGTGTATATGTTGCAGGTACTTTGACTAATTTATGTTTTTTGCAAAAGACCTACCCACAAAGGATGTGATATTTATGTAGTACGTATAAGATTTTAGTAATTTGCAAACACTCCGGTAATATTAAATAGCGTCGAGTGATTCGCATAGGCTTCGGGTCAAATCACCCAAACAAACACACCCATGACCCGTAGAGAATTAAAATGGGCAGCTAGATAAATAGGTACAGCTCGAAGGTACAGCGATTCGCTACATGCTCAGTGGCACTCTACCCGAATAAAGATGTTTCATACCATATGCTGCCATGCTTGCACCCAAATTGCAGATTATATTTCTGCGAAACGTCGCGGTCGTAACTAAATTATAGCCTCTTCGATCGATGGTCAGAAAGTCGGAAAACGATATTCCGATTGGCTGTGCCAGTGTGCGTTAGGCATTTAGGCAAGGCTGTATTGCAATTTCTTCATTCCACACGGCAGCTTAACATCGAGCTGATGGTTGATGGAATTATGACGCTGATTAACTGCGTTTCTCCGTAACTCAATGTGAGCTATTTTCGCGAACGAATGAGCATAAGCTATTGCCAAGAATTAATTAAGAACAAAACAATGTTTTATTGATGATACTAATAATGATATATGGGGTCACTCGTCATGAGGTCTTATAAAAAAGAGCAATTATAAAAAAGTCTAAATCTAAAAAGAAAAATCTAGAATATGATTTTCTTTACATAAAACTGATAAATAAATTAAAGTTGTATATCGATAGTAACTAAATTATAACACTATTTAATAATAAACAAGGATGGCTTTTATACGTTGTTTAGTAGTAGTAAATTATTTATCCAGAACTTGACGTCTTACAGCTAGGCCCTACAGACATCATTAAATGCATCACCCACCCAGACTACCTGCGCCTGTGGTACCAACTTGTGCCTGGAGCACTTTTAGTTCATTCGATATGGGTTTTGGATGGTCATAGAGGCGACTATGGATTATTTTTAGGTCTAAGTAGATTAAAATGGAAAAAAAACATACAATATATCATGTCATTCTTTCAGTTCATGATGAATTTTAAACCATTTGTTTTTTTTTGTAAATTTTCTATTAATTTTAACTGGCCAGTAATAAATAATACTTCAAACAGCCGTGCTGTCAAATAATATAACTAAATAATACATTCTCAAGTTTCCAAAAGCCGTGCTGTCATAGTTTTGAAAGTCGAATATAATATTTGAGCGCTCTATCGAACAATGTTTCATTTATTAGTACCAATAATTTGTTGACTTTAATGTTGTATATCTATATTATTCGACCAGCCTCTGATGTGATCTAAACCGCTATGATTGCTTTTCAAGAGCATCACTCTACACACAATTATTATAAAAGAATAGCATTTTGTGCATTTGTGCAATAAAAAATGTGCATTTTTGGCTTACTTGATTGTTTCCGCCTTAAGTACTCTGATTAAATATATGTGGGTAGTTTATGTAGGTTTTAAAGACGCAATGCAATCGCATGAAGCGGAACGATGAACTTTTAGCGCTGTGGTTAAGAAGTGAATATTTAATATTTGTATTGGCAATAAATCAATGTGAATCGTACATCAATGCCGTAATGTCTGTCAACTATCGTCTACTGGTAGTTCGCTAGCGAAAATCAAATCACGCACCACACGTGCAAACTATTGCCGTTTCTACTACACATTTTCTATGGCAGAGGTCACATACTTTAGGTTTTAGGGCACGCAATTAAATAATACGCTACGCTTATTTCGAAGATTTATTTAAACGCCATGTTATATTTAAAACAAATTTTTAGTAAACGAACATGTTTGTTTCGGTCAAATATTGCAAATCTTACAGTTATAATTTTTAATTTAGTCTACTAAAGTCTAAATTACGTTGCAGAAAAGTTAAAATAACATGAAAACTGAAATTATCTACCTATTTACATACCCTGTGTTTCATTATCTTATTTATTTTTTTATTTTTATTTATTTATTCTTATACACCAAAATACATACATGTACAGAACAGTAGTAACAGTTGAATGGCAATTAATGTAACCAACAAGCGACCGGCACCTACTGCACTGATGTTCCCTGCCTTCTTAACTAGACGCCGTCTGTACCAAAAAAGGCAGTGACCTTCGATTTTTGTTAACTGACATTATTTCGGTATTAACTGAAAGGAAAACTTTTGAAAAAGTTACACGCGTAAATAAACTATAAGAATAAATATTGCAAATTTGTAAACATTTGCATAATAAAAGGTATGTATATTTATATAATACATAAGCGATTATAAATACACACATATATATATTATACATAATTTATAATATATAAAAGTATATTTACATTATATATATATATAACATATAAATGAATATATAACTTTACATGTTATCAGTAAAAGAGATAACCATGGTTATCTCTAGTAAGCGTGATATTATAAATAGTTTTATATTACAATTGCTGAGTTCATTTAACTACACTAGATTAGCTATTGCTTGCCGTCCAACATTCATTAACCACTTATTTAATATTTTTGCCAACTTGTGTGAATTTTTAATTTTAAGAGATTCTGGAAGTATGTTATGAATTTTGGGGCCTATGTACTTAAGAGATCTCTGCCCAAATGTGGTAGTCATTTTTGGAACTTGTAGATGGTCGTTCGCAGTTGCTCTAGTATGGTGGCTATATTTTAAAAGTACATACGATACTTTGTTGAAATCAATAACAATGTAAACATTAAAAAAAAACTTTCCCACAAAACAAGTTAATACTTTAAACGATACTCTATAGTCCCTTAAAAAAAGATTTTGTCCCATTTAGGAAAATAAAAATACTAATATTAACTATAATATAAATGGTGGCGGGTCACAGTATTAGATTCCATAGATGTGATATGGGTGACAAACAGGTAGTTAACTAACTGAGGAAGAACAATTTGTTATGAAAACGTTCGTAAAATATGGTTTGAAATATTCACATACAACTTATACCATTACAACAAAAAAAATAAAATACATGTTTTATTTTTTAAAAATATTTTTTTCAGTGTAGCTTTGATATTATCATGTTAATTTAAACTACACTTAAACCTAAAATACACTATTCATCCATTTCAGACCAGTACCTAATAATTCTTAGTATTTTACTTGTAGGTATATTTTAAAGTTGGTTTATTTTATTTTATTTTTTTAGTTGCTTTACACTAATAGTTTTTTAAAATAAACTTTAATTGAATTATCCACAAGCGATTGCTTAGTATATATAAAAAATAAGCGATAATAAAAAAAAATAAAGGGAAAACGTATTTTTTTATTTTTTCACTTGACGTAACTTAAAAAAACTGAAATGGGACCAACCCTGAAGAGTCCCTATCATATGCAAAAAAATATATATAATCGAAATTACCTAAGCCACACGCATACACACACACACTCGTTCATGCTCGTACATGGTAAAAAAAACAAAAATCAAATTGAGAGCCGCCTCAATTTTTTAAAGTCTGCTAAAAAGCTTGATTATCCATGTTGCGGTTAGAGGGGCCGTTACAGGCACACCTACCCAGTTCAATTACCTTATCTGTCGGAAGGTCAGGCATAAAGATAGAATACAAATGGTAAATGATAAATTTCCTCACAGTCGGGTGGATGACACAGTGACAGCCCATCAGCCTTTCAATGCATTCACGATTCTAGTGCTGATGGATTTTGAGTATCTACTTCTTGCGTGTACTACGATGATTTGAGAAAATAAACATGAACCAAAGGAGAATGTTACAACGCGTTCAGTCTGACTTCTTTGTACAGATGGCACCCCGCTACTTAATCAGTAATATGCCATCTATGACAACAGGGGATAGGAAATCAGTTCTGATGAGATGACCTGCGGGTTACAAGGTGTAAGTTAATCTTCGAATACTGTAGCTGTAATCGTTTTAGAGAATGAGGCATTGTCTAGTGTCCTCGTAATCACATCTTATACATACAATATCTTATATAACAAAAAATATTAATGTCAAAATCTTAAAGGGTGATTGCCCTGATATATTTCGTTTGTTTCGTTTTCAATCTAATCGATGTTACATAGGTTAAACAAGTTTCTCGTTATAAACATGTCCATATATTTATGTAACGGGCGTTATTTCTAATATTATTATTCGATCGGTTGTCAATGTAAGGGGCTGTACCGTTATATATTACGTCATTTGAAATTAAGGGTTTTTTAATTAAGCTGTAAATGTGTCTCAGCTATCAGTCTTCTAAACTTGCATAACAAATGTAAATTAAATTCATCGCAAATAAGTGTTTGTATTACGCATTTATATAGGAAAAATTTTTTTTAGGTCATGACATAAATCATTACATTAGTGACTATAAATAATTAAAGCGTGATGTGCTAAACTATATTGTCGTAATCTACGTGGGCGCTCCACGCTTTAATTTATAGTCACTTATCATGATTTTCTTACAACGCTTATTTAAAATTTATTTTATCATTTTTTCGTGCATTTTAAAAAAAGCGTTGTTTTTTTTAATATATATTTTATTTGTTACTAATTTTAGTGGAATATTCGACAAATTAAACATTGACTAAAACTGTTTTGATGCGAATGACCCCTTCTACCACATCTTTAAGTTTTATCCAATATTTATTGGTCATTCTGTAATTAATATAGTATCGATTATTTGAGCGTAAATGTATTTGCCTTAATATTACATTCGATGATAATTTCTTTATAAGCATAATATTTGTTCAATTTTCCTTTTTTCAAATAAAATGATTGTTTTTCTGATTATCAACCACGTCAGCAAGTCACTATAATGAGTGACTTGCTGATTTAATAATCATCTCATTTACCCACAATTCTTATTCTTAATTACGTTTCCATTTCCCTATATAATTATCATCGTTTCTCATTTATTTAGTAAAATACTTTTTTATTCAATTAAATACTCTAATATGTATTATATCTACATACACATATACATTTGCTGAAACGTACAGATATAATGCGATTTCATCGCATTGTGAAATATGTTTATTTGTGTATGCATGTAGGTGTAAGTAATATCAAGCCTTATTAAATTTAATGAAAAATAATACATAAAACCATCGTACAAAGACGCGAAACAATAACATAATTGTGGCAAAAAATATACTGGCATAGATAGTAACATAAAACTAATGAACATGATTTAACCGTTCTCATTAGAAGATTAAAGAACGTATCCTAGATATTCATATATGAATATCTAGGATACGTTCTCACGCTCATTCCACAGACCATAGACATGATAAACAGTAACACTCCAATCGACCTACAGGTGTGAAGTTAGCCCCCTCATATCTTGAAATATTACTATTTTTTCAAATTATTATAAAGAATTTCGTTCACAAGTAACGTAAAACATACGAAATTCATAAACAATGCGTTTCGATTTTTGGAATGATCAATTCCGAGAGTATTTTTAATATCATTTTTAATTAGTTCAAGACGTCTAATTAAAAATATAGTGTTTTGATGGGTAAATATTACTGGGCATGAAATAGTGGCTCCGGAGCGATTCTGCGGAGTCAAATTGTCTCGTTAAACTGAACGGATTATATTCAATAATAGCCACGGTTTCTAGCGGTATAATAATAATATAATATGGTATGACTCCCAATATACGCTTTCACTTATATAAAACATTCTTCTACCCACCCGGCGCTATAAGTAGAGAGTACTCTCGCTCGACAATGGAACACCGATATGTAATTTTCCTTTTTTTGTTATTTTTTTAATAAAATTTGGCGGCATAACTTCACGCCCATGTCAGATCCGCCAACGCTTATCAAATTATTTGGTCGTCTTATCATCCGATTTAAATCACGATGATACCGCCAATTGACGTAACGAGGAACTACCTGATCAAATAAGTCTCGCTCGACACGACGTCTTTCCGTTTCGTTGATAGGCAACAGCTTCCGGCCTCATTCTTATCCAATTACGGTTCAGCCTGTGCATTCGTGCTTTGGGCGTAGCGATATTCTCTTATCCTAACAATAAAGCAGCCACTAAAAATCTGTTTGAATCTTCTTTAAATTAAATTTAAATTCATTTGTTGAGACGGATAATTCATTTTTTTCGGGCATTATTTTTGGACTTTATTGGGCTACCCTATTTTATGTGGTTTTTTTTATTATATTATTTTTTTACGATTGGATACAAATTTGTTGAGATGAATAAAATAAATATTTATATTTATTTATTATTGTGACATATTTAATGTGACAAAAAAAAAATCGAAATTTAGTAAAACAAATTATACCTATTAAAAATGTACAGGGAGCGATTGCCACTGCTACATTTTGTGGACTGCCTTCTTGACTAGACTATGTCTGTACAATGAAACTACATAGAAAAGACGGTGACTGAACAGCTGACGAAATACCTCGAAACATCACTTCCTCTCTGGGAACTCAGGATGCCATTAGTAAATTTACTAAGCATATATTTAATAATATGGTCGATGAGATGAAACGTGTCTCGGTATTCTTGGATTTAGCCAAAGCTTTTGATACAGTTTCCCGGCCAATACCTATCAAAAAGCTACAATGTATAGGTGTAGGTGCTGCCTTAAATCTACTTAAAAGTTTTGTTACAGAACGTTCGCAAGTAGTAAAGGTTAACGAAACCTTCAGTTTGGAGGTCAAGATTACTTTTGGTGTCCCTCGGGGCGGTACACTGGGTCCACAACTGTATCTGATATATATTAATGATTTTTGCAAAACGAAATATATGACGTTCAGAATAAATTAAAGTACATCTCGAGAAAATACCGCCAACGTAATATATTCACAGGAACTGTTAGTTATCTACAAGAAGCGATAGTGGATACAACTGTATGCCATTGGAGAAGGTTAACGAAATGAAGTAACGTGGCGTAGTAATTGTCATTAATGAACTGGTCAGAACAAATCGATAAATTATCAGAAAAAGCGAAGAAGCTAATATATATGTTTAAAAATCTGAGAAATATTCCGGACCCTCGTACCATACAATCAATTGTATCAAAACCATTATAAGTAGCACAAATAGCTGTCATTAAAACGATAACAAACTGCCTCTTTACAGAATTTAATATATTTGACATTAGACATACATTAAAAGTGTTATATTATATACTAGTAAAAATCTTAATATGCATGATAAGGTTCAACATAGCCACCATACTAGAGTGGTGTTTTTTATTTATTTTTTTGGACATATTGAAAAATTCGTAGAACTAAAGTTGATCAGTTTTAAGAAGTTATAAATGACCCAATAAAAGTATGCGCATAAGAAAAAGTTCACCCTATATATATTGTAATATTTATTCTTTTAATTTATTTAAGCGTGTGTGTGTGTGATTTGTGTATTTATACTCGATTATGTATTGTATTATGTGTATGTGATTATGTGTTTTGTATGTACAGACAAATATATTTATTTTTAGAGCTAGATTAAACGAAAAATAACATACATAATTAATTTACTATTAATGTTTATGATTAACGTACTAACCAAATGATTACATACGAGTATTACTCAAATAATGAGTCGGTTTTTGGTAGATTTAGATATACATTTTTTTTCTACATTTTTATATATTATTTTTGCACCTATTTAATTACATTGTAATTTATAGATAGGAAATTAACAAAAAAATATAATAATAATGGTCAATAAAGTGTTAATATAAGATGTTTAATAAATCAGCATATTTCCAGTATTCCCAGTAAATTATTTCCCAGCATATTTCCAGTAAAGAAGTATTCCACCTTGACTAATTTCTGCGTCAGTACAATAATAATAATTAGGAAATAAAATGTTTTTTTTAATATTGCGTTTAACTCAGTAAACCCTGCCGACCCAAACGGTTTCCTGGTTGCCCAACCTGTTTGCAATTAAGATAAGTACCGAAAATAATAATAGTACATTCGATTATTGGCATTTATAGTTTGGAAGTATTCGCAGCACCGCTTCATTGGGTATGCAATGCAGGCTTGTGTTTGGTCGCCAAGGCATGCGACAACATCCGGTCGGCGAGCGAATTGCCGGCTTGGGAAACATTTCCCACCGGTTTTTAGAAATACTTGAGTCGTCATCTGCAAGCAGACCTCACTTGAGCTAATATTTTTATTATTCAGTTGTTTATGGCTGGAATATTATTTTACTAGAATCGTTTACGTTTGTACTGGCAGGAAGGAACCTTAAACCTAAGTGCAAAAAAAAAATAATAAATAATAAATGGGAAATTGACTGAGAGTAACTCGCACCTAGTAAAAAAAAATATATTACAGGGAATTTTTAATTGATTAATTGGATTTTTGTCTATTTTAAAAAAAAAGCTGACATACGGGTACTTCTTCTTTAAAGTATTATACATTTTAAAGTTTAATAAAAAGAAAAAAAAGAGGAAATAAAAAACCCAAATGTTGGTTTTACCTCTTCAATGATCTGCCTCTATTTGAAATCACAACTTTATAAAAAAATATTTTCTTGTAGGTTGTGTTATGGTTTTACCTGTGTATAAAAGTTTTTATTTGTGTATTTTTTATATTGTAGTTAAAAAAAAATACAGAAGCTTTCTAGAATTTCTCACCGTGAGCGATAATAGGATACACACATATAAATTGTAAATAGGGTTTTATTCAACGTAGCTCTACCGATTTCGTAAACCTAACTATAGCTTCTATATACTCGTATAAACCTAATTAATAATAATTTCGACTTTCAAACCGAGGGAGTTAGACTATCTACTCTTTCTTCTTTTATGTGCCTCGGTAGTGAAGTAGGCCCCTACCGATATCACAATTTATTTTATATGTTTTTATTTTTTAAGAAACCTAATACAATACTGAAAAAAAATACGTATTTATTATGAATTTCCTTGATAGGATTTTTTATCCATTTTTTTTTAAAGGTTTTGTCCAAATTGATAATTATTAACTAATCATTACTACCTGTTTGCAAGCGTACCACTTAGGCATGTTTTTGTCAACATATTTTACCGATTTTATAATGATGAGATGAGATGTCCTTGCTCGTTGACTTTCTCACGGTTCGACTGTGTTTGAATGATAAACAAGCGTCTTACGTCAATACCACATAATTGTCACTAGTAAACACTGGTTAAAAGTATATACAATTCACTTCAGTATACCTATTTCAGTATACCTATATACTTCAGTATACAGTATAAATTTTGGTAAATAGTATGTACCTATTTACGAAAAGGTTGTTTTGAATAAATGTCTAACCTATAGTTTTATAATCGTAATTTTTAACTGCGACGGACGCATCGACACAAACATAACACGGACATAAGTAAGGGTATAAACTGTTTTCAAAATTATTCGGTTTGACAGTTGGTTCAATGGACGGTTCACAGTTTTTGAAAGGAACATGAGAACTAAGGAATGAACCCGCCAAGTTGCGCTGACATATAAAAACCTAACGAATGCTCGCAGTGGGATTTTCGCCATTTTCGCTTTAAACATCATCTTCTTTGAAGATTTCACCATCAATAAATTAAAGAAATATATTCATATATTTAACTATGTTTCCGATACCTAATGATATATCCGTTTTTATGTGTTATATTTTGATAAGATGTAGGTACGAAATATATTTGAATATATTACGTTGTATTCTAGCTATGTGAAATGCATAGTGGACGGTACTAATAACCATTCGTCGTTCAATTTTATAACATCATCAGCCGGACGGACACTTGAAAGATAGTAATCTTTACAGAATTAGGAATGTGTAGTAATCCATCTAAATATTTAAATAATGTATAAAATATCTATATGAATACTTTAACGCAACACACACAAAAATGATGCATAGATATATAACGATGCACATACATACCATTTTTTTTTTATTTTGTATAGAAATTCCATGTGCGATACCTTTTTAGACGTATAAAGATTCGACACTCGCAACAAGATATTTTTTTATGTCATTCTTTGATATTTTTTGTAATCTATTTTTTTATTTAATTTATTATTTTTTCTGGTCATAGTAAAATGATACGAATGTATCTAAAGTTTATCTAGACGATATGTAGTGTAGATGGTAGAGATTACAGTAATCAGAATTTACTAATAATATGCAATAATAATAATAATGGGCAGACATGCTCAATTTTGCAGATTTTAGGCCACATGAGTAAACTTACCTATCTATGACAAGAATCGCCAAAGAGCAAAAAACGGCCCTGGGAATCCGGACGTATTCATTATTTCCTTAAACTATTGACATTCCACGTGAGCACTCTTCACTGTGATGTTATGTAAACTTAGATTAACTTTGTACAGGGCCGAATTCAAGCGAAGCATATTTTTTAAATTGATAGATTAAGTCCTCTTTTTGTATAATTACAATAAAAAAAAATGCATTTTATCTATATAAATAGAAAATAATATTACTTATCTGTATTTTACCACAAGAATGTAAATTCGCTTAAGAACAAACATGATATTTCACTGAAAAGCATTATTCAAATAAAGCTCGAATTTATTTTAAAAAGCTTGTTTATTTTGATGAGACTCATGATGGGTTACGCGTATTGCTAATTTAGGATTGAGTACATAATATGCGTCCAAGATTTAACAAATACGATGGGATTTATGATAAAGAGAATTTCGACAGTTTTGACTATGATCGCGTTCATTTTTGGATATTGGCTGGATGGGCGTATGAGAGATAGCTTTATAGATACATAAATAATGAGCATACCCAAATAATATTTATGTTTTTAGAATTCTCAGGAATAGGGTTTAGTTCCATCCTGTGTATATATAAGTATATCAACAATGACACGACTTCGTGACTGGTTGTCAGTTGTCGCGAGCGGTGGTCGGCGTGCGATGGTTCGTTCCAATACGCAGAGCCAAACACAATGGCGACTTAATACCCGAATACACACGTATTAACTCCTTCTCGGAATGGTAAATTTGACTTTGCCGATTTGCGCTGAATACTAAAGGCCTGATATCCATTGCGAATTTAAATCTCTTGCTTTTGCCTGGCATGATTTTAGGTAACGGTAAAAGTTACTGTACACATTTAGAAGTATTAAGAAAGAGATTTGGAATAAAATATACAACAAAGCGGTTCATTTTCAAATAATTATGTGTAGGTATTAATAATAAATGTTTAAAATAAGAGTACCTACTGGCCAGGCTATCTGGAAATAATAAAAAAGTTGTACAAAAGGAAATCGAAGAAAAAATATTAATTTTCCTAAAATTAAAAATTTAAATTAAATTAAAATTTGATTTTAAGGCCAACTAATAGTATTTCGGTATTTAGTATGGTGGAATTCTGCGCTCGTTTTTATTATTATATTCCCCCTAAGCAAAACATAAATCATCAAGATATGTCAACTTGTTCGTTATAATTTCCAAAAAGCTAATACTATTTTTAAAATATTGACCTAATAAAAATACTTCAAATAGAATTAAAGGCAAAATTATAATGTTGATCGACACACCAGTAAAAAAACTAACTAACTAAAAAAAAGCTAACTTTTCCCTTGACTAAATACAGGTTGAACACTCAATAGTGACGAATCAGATAAGAATTAAAACGAAATTTCACTTGATTTTTACTTAAAATTTTATGAATTACGCTTATTAAGAATATTAACGAAGAGGCGGTTCTCATAAAAGTAATTAAATTGTAAATACGTAAAGTGAGAAAAATTACCTTAGAGGATTGCATTTTATTTATTTAGATCACCTCAAAAGATGATCGACATTCATCAAAATGTGTCGACGTCGCTAATTAATTTGTTTTCATTCGAAGGCGGCCTAAAGGCGTATAAGTATTGTTTATCTTTATATATAATAGCTTTAAATGCAATGTTTTACCATTAAAAATGAAATAAAATGAAAATGAAATTATTACTAATTCTTTAAAAGGCCTGCTTTTAAATCGTCATGTCTCATCTAACGAATAAACACTCTGTAACATGAAAAACAGCATCTATTTATTTCTAAAAACTTACTTGAATTTGCATCTTTATAAAATAAACTATTTCTCGATTCTTGATTTGTCAATAAGATTTTTACGTCTAAACTTTTGATACATGCATAGAAAAATACAGACTTTTTGAAGTTCTTAATTTTTAAACAATATAAAAATTAAACTGAGCCTAGGTATTTAGCAGATAAACCGATAACTTGTATTATTTTTCTTCTACAAATAAGAGTCATAACACCAAAGCGTTTGTATGGAGAAATGACCGGATTGAATCCTCTTAACGCTTTATGACATCACCTCCCCTTATTCTAACCTAAGCGCAGTTTGAGCCGAGTTGAGAAGAGTTCAAAATATTTGAATACAGCCTAATAATTGTTGTACATATATTATATAAAATAAAGAAAGTAGGCTGAAATCGTGTCGCATTGTGAATACGCTAGGGACGAGCCGAATAGCGTAACGGCAAAACGCTATGTTTCAGCCTTCGCAACGCAACAGCCAAGAATCAACGCATACCGTTCGACAGACACTCCAAACAGGAAACGCCTTACATGGAATACTAAACAGAGCGACTAATGTCATATTTTACGTCCCACTCGTCGAAGCCACGCATCGCAGTCCGCAGCAGGGCAACGCGCAGATGCCAATAAAATGTCAAACTGGACGCGCAGACGCGATCTCAGGATATGATATGACTCTATGGCGAAATGCATTGACCAATTTAAATGACACGAGGTCATTGACCATTTCTAGTCTTCTTTCTTGGTAATCTGAAATCTAAACTCTTAAACTTATCTCTCCTTTCTCATCTTATTCTCTCCTTTCTCAACTAAACTCTATGTGAATTCTGAACCCCAAATTGATTCTCTAATCACATAAATCCTCAGAGCAGATAACCACACTATACTGAAGTGTAATTGTCTTTTCGTATAAAATGTGATGCATCCCGAGATGGGACTACGAGAGCGCGAGCGTCAACAAAAAGTAAAACGAAATTTAACCTTAACTTTAATCGATATCACCTATGTATACGGAATGTAGATATTAGCAAATAATCGACCTGACACGGTTATTGAAGTAAAACTTCTTTAGCACCACGACATGCGACACGCTCATACAGCTAAACTCGGGAGGACGCTCGAAGGTAATGTGCTCATTCGGCTAAAGTCACGTTGATTTCCTTCTTACATAAATAGGGTTATTATAGTAATATTACTGTCTACTGGCACTATCTACAGGTAAGCCTTGTTTTGCCGTATAGACCCACTGTTCTGTAACGCGGATGTTTCACCAGTCGTCAAAAATCTTTATTTATTTAGCATATTTATATCTTCGGAAAAGGCATTTTTGAAGGTACAAAAAATATTTATATATATATAAATTATTATGATTTTTTCAGAATTATGTTTTAATATGTATGGGTCCTTTCTTAATTTCTAAAGGTATTTTTAAAAATAGGTTTAAAAGGTTTATGTCTCATGTGACAAAAATGAATGCTTTGGATGTTATATATTTTCCCTGGTCTATTAATAATAAACTCCGTACAACGTTGCATTCTGAGCATGTTTAGTATGAGGCCTCGCCACAGGGAGGAGGTATGCGCCTCTTCGATAGCAGACCAGATTAGGTCGATCAAGTTGATTATGGGTAATTTTGTGAAGGAAAGGCATGTCGCAATAATGTGTCTATTTTCAAGGGAATATTGAAGGCTGTTGGCATTTGTGCCAGTTAAATATGTTTATATGCTTAATATTTTTATTTGTTCCCCTTCAATCTGTTGCAATGGTGGTTTTTGATGTTTTACATTCAATCTGCAATGATTAGTCAATAAATTAATCTCAAAAACATAATATACAATGATTAACTAGGTCGTATACGCCATTAGGCTTTCTGATTAGAGTAATCCTCAATAGCCAATCGATACTCCGGGCTGTGAAGGGTTTCGGCGTCCATCAGGCTTGATCAAAGGAAGTCATCCTAAGTTAATTGGCGTTAATCTACGCTCGAGCGGATCTTCTCAAAGAGCCGTGATCAATGCACAAGATGCCGGCACTCATCTATTCACCTTCCACCATAATTGGGCTAGCTGGCAGGCTACTATAGCTGACATCTTGTGTAATGTCCATTCATTAATTATTGCGCCTGTTCTAAAGGCTTGAGGGTTTCCGATTTGTGATGTCCTTCGACGTTTGAGTATATACCCTTTTACATTCTAGCACACTTGTTTAGTTATTGTATAAATAACCATAACTACTTTATGAACAAAATGAAATTGAGTAGTAAAGAGCGGTAGCCGGTCTCAGTACAAATATGATCTGATAAGTTTGATTTCAAGCAATGTGTAATGTTGTATGACATATTTGAATATTATATTGATTTTGTTTCGATGTTTTATTCAAAAAATTAAGATTGGATTAAAAATTTCTATTGAGACCATAATAACTTTAACCTTTACGTTAATTTACATACATGTGTTATGAATTTTCAAAATGAAAACGTTTAGGTCCAATATTTCACAAATAAAATTCTTGGTGTATCTTATTATCTTAAATCATAAAAGTAAACAAAGACTATAAAAGATTTCAATTTATTTAAGGTATGGCTTATTTCGTTCGTTTTTCTGGATGTGATTTATTTCTGGCTTCTTTATGCTGGCAGAAAACTCTCATAAGTCAATATAATTGAATGTTCCCAGCTAGGAAAGGTGACAGCCGGGTGCCCACTGGGGATTGAACCCAAGACCCCTAGAACAGAAGCAGACATACGGTGTCCAATGTTTATACCATTATGGCTCCAAATACTTTTTATAGGTGTTGGTATTATATTATTATTTCTATTAATATATCGCGACATTCCCCACGCGCCGCGTGTTCAGGTGCGTTTCATTCTGGAGCTGGCACACCTTTCCTGCCGTATAAACAAAGAAGCCCCACAAAGCTCTTTATTATACGAAGGTAAATTACAAGTACGTGAAGATATTTCTCGGTATTGTCAGCAAGCGGGCCCGAGCACGCATCCTTGACGGACTCACCCGAAAGCGCGATGCTTCCCTGTACCGTCCCGTCCATTATGATTCCCTGAACGCACTCCAGGAAGTGCCCGGAATATACGAGCAAGAGTCCTGGCGATAGGACGCGATGCTATTTCAGTGTTGGCTATTGTTTTTTTTTATTAAAAGCTCTGGCTATTGCTCGATTTGTATGGACGTTGGTAACATCGCTTCTCATTACTATGCTCGCCACGCGGCTTGTTGACACTCGTTGATTCCTCACTCTACACGGGGCCTCTCGTTCGATGTGAGTAGTGAGTACACTACCCGCGACCCAACTCGCGAGCCAGAGTTCAATGTTTATAAGCATTTCAATATAGGCAACAAACATTTACTATCTATCAAAATTAACAGAATATTTAATACTTATATACTACGAACTAGAGAAGGTATTGGTTGTTTGAAATATGCCTTATCTAGTTGCTGCAGATTGGCCGTAGTTTATGTGCTCGTGGCCTTTGTCGCATGTTGCAGTGCCTACTACACTTGTAGTGTGTTTTGGAACGTTTTTGTACGCTATTTTTTTTTTACATATACCACAGAAACATCCAAAACCTTATGCTAAAATATGTAACCGAAGTCGTACGTTTTAATCACCGAACAATTGCTTCTTTATTGCCGGAACAGACCAACATTTTTCGTACTGCAGCGAAGCTTGCAGTCCTCGCAACTGCACGTTACCAATTGCAGTTGAACCAATTACAGTTCGTCTATTAATTCGAATGCAAAGAAACGCCCGCGTCTTGTGTTTATGAGATTAGTATTGAAAACGTCTCCCCACTGCGCCCCGGTGGCAAGTCGACGGCTTTGCGACTGCAAACGCACTTCCTAGGATGTATTGTAGAGTTTTATTGCAGTTAACTTTATTGTGGCTACTCTTATAATACTCAACGGCAACAATATATTTTCTCATAGTCCCTAGTTATGAGAGTTACCTGTTACTCAAAGCCGAGTGTTAAAAAGCGCCTTTAGAATTTCGCGGGGATCTGGATTGCTCCGCATGCCGTAGAGCAGACCCTGCCTACTAAAACTGGGGCACAGCCTTTGGTTGAAAGCTAGAAGAGTTATATGTGTTTAAAATATTTATTTATTACAATAATGGCTCATAAAGATGTCAGAACAATAAATGATAGGTATACAATAAATGTTAATATAATAAATGTATATAATAAATGTTATACAATATAAAATATAATACCATTACTATAATAAATAATATAAAAGGTAATGATGTGTTACTTTTAAAAGAGGCAAAAATACCCAGTTTTATTAACATTTAATAAATTTATTCAGATACCATTTTTTTGTATTACTATTGGTGTTTATTTTATGATAATTAATCTACTTTAAAATCTACTTTTTCAGATTTAAACCACGTGGGAAATGTGGTATCCCATCTTCAAAGAGAGCAGACGAGTTTGCAGTGGTTGAAGGAGGCGGCAGATTGCAGCTAAAAGTAAGTCCTTGTTATTTTCCTTTCTGAGTTTAGACATTTTGCGCTTAATCTTGTCATCGAATAATTAAGTATTACTAATATTTTAAAAAAACATATACTGTTTATTAAAATGATGATACGTAGATACAGTATTACGTGTATTAAAGAGTAAATTACATCCTTTAGAAGAGATATAATATTTAATTCGCATATTGCTCGCAAATAATATAAATAAGACGTCTTATGGTGCGAGAGCACTTTGTCATAAATAAGCAACTGATTGCATCATCCCGAGGCTTGAATCCAGTACAGGAAATCGTAAAGTGACCGCGTGACTCATAAATGCTACGAAAAGGGCGCCGGAGATCGTTTTCAACACACGTATGCAGTTAGGCACACATGCAATCAGAAATGTATTATATTTTAACCATCTTCAGTGATATACTAGAGAGGGTGATCTTTGGAAACAATATGAACGTAACAATTTCCATCACTTTCGAAACCAGGAAAAACTAAGTGCGTTCAATGGCCGAGATGGCCTCTTTTAGGCGTCTATTCAACGCGCCGCTACACGCGAAAGAACGACTTACTTGTTCGTGTATAATAATTGTGTTGCAAATCATGTGGTGTTTTTTTCTTCACGCGGAATGATCCCGTTTTGATTTAACTATTTCAATTTTTATTTTTAGAATTCAGGGAACGCATGCAAATCATTTATATTTTAATAAAACGTGTGCCAAAGAAATCCGAGAGCATTCGAAAAATGTGTGTTCTATCAGAATAGCGCTTCAGATTAGTGACTGGTACCTACAGTTATTAGGTTAACGAAGTTATAATATAAATTAACATTTATTTACTAGAACCAAATACATTATAACTTTCGGAGAAAATAAAGAGTTTTCTATTTATTTTGCTACAGAGTAATGGTGAACATAAATGAAAAAAAAATATGTTGGTCGGTACATATCGACTTAAGAACCTCCTCTTTAAGTACGGATACGATTAGCTAAAGTATGTAATACCGCGGAGGAACGGGGATAAACGTCACCTGTGACGGGTCTAACGGTAGGTGAGTGTACCTATCAATTGTGATTTGTAGTTTAATACTGAATCACACGAAAAGATTGTCTTTGTTTTTCCACACACGATAGCGAAGTGCGGTACATGTTTCAATCAAAATGAAGCGTGAAATCAAACTTAATTAAAAACTTAAACTATGCTTTAAAAACTTAGTTGTTTTTAATATATTTTAAGCCTATTAAAAGACTAAATAATAAATAAGAATAAATAATATTTTTACCGACTTCAAAAAAAGGAGGAGGACGCGAGTTCTGGAGCGAGATCTCCCGCATGAAACGAAGTTTTTTATTAATATAAATATTTTAATGTGATTTTTTTTCGTAATCATTTTCTTTTTTCGTGACACCGGTTTAGTTTTCAATATAGATAAACCTCCAAGGAGACAGTAGTGATTTTAAATACACTCTGTACTCGTATAAACTGTTTTATTTTATACGGTCGGATTCGACGCCTCTTTAAGTTGAACGAGAGCATTCAATAGAATTAATATTTTTTATACCGAATAATAGCATTTATTTCAATATATTGTTACTTTATCGAACTATTTTCGAAAATACATTTTATAATACAATGTACCTATGTACTTTTGAATGACTTATGCAACTCGAGACGCCGCCGCCGCGCCTATTTCGTCGGCCTCTTTACCTCCATTCAGGGCGTTAAAACTCGTGAAAAGAATGAAATATTCCTGACTTGAAAAAGATTATTTTTAGGGATGGGTGTCAGCTTTAGGGATAAGCATAGAATTATAAAAGAACAAACGAATAGAAAGAACATGAGTCGCGATCAAAATATTTTGTCAACGTTCTTAATATAAATTACTAAAAAAACGTTGCCTGAAACATGCCTGATGGGAACTTTAGGTGTTCCCAAATATTTCAAAAATCAAAATAAAATTTATCCTTAATTTATCGCGATTATAAAATGTGTAATCCGAAATAATCTATTTTCGGACCTTCTATTATGGACCGATTAACGCATTTTAAACACGATCTCTTACAATTAAATACATAATTTAAAAATAATTCCTTCAATTGCTTGTAATAATAATGTATTATTGTTCTGTTATAACTTTTATTCGCCATTTTTAGAGTTACGATTTTGTTTTAAGGTTTTTTCCAATTCCTAATAAATAAGCATTTTTCCTAATCAAAAGCATTTTTATTTAATATTTGAATTGCGGTAAATTAACGTACGGTTACGCGCATAATAACCACTCGTAAATATATTCCGAATCGCCTGGCTATTCGGATCGACTGACGCGAACAGCGATAGTCGCGGCATGACCCTGGGGGGTAAGTGACTCTTTTGCACTTAACTGTACGGATTGAGTGATTGGTTAAGTACGAATACCATAATAGAAAATCTGTTTTTTTTTCCGACAGAAGGTGGTTAATAATACCTTGTTATATATAGCTGTTAAATTAACCATCAACCAACTGGTAAGTAAATTCAGGATTCTTTCCAAAGTCAAAATGCCCGGGGTTGTACAGCTAGTTATTATATATATATAAAAGTATTTAGGTACCTAATATAAAAATAGCAAAATCAGTTCCTAAATATTATTTTTAAAATCAAATTTATACCTAAAATAAAATGTTATATTAAAAAAAAACATATTTTTTTTATTATTATTATAATTTTCAAAAGTTACAGATTCGTCCAGTTAGGGAGGAAATAAGAGCACGGTGTAACGGCAAAACCGTACCGTCGCTTGTCGCATGAACTATGATGTTCGTGTATTGAAATAAAAAATATTCTACAAATCCAAAAATAAAATAGTATACCTACTGCACGACTCAAACACTGACGTATAGTATATTTATTAATACATAGATACAAGAAATTTATATAAGAAGAAAAAAAAATCCAATTAAACAATATAAAAAACATTTAAGGACCTCACATTACCTAATCAAAAAGAATACGTTACTTCATGAAGTATGTAGTGAAAGCAACATATTTATAAAATGCCCGAAGACGTCTTTCTTTTTTCCATTTTCCTCGATGATTGTTTAAATTGGTGAACACTATTTTAAAACAGTGCGAAAAATCATGACCTTATCTGCGAAAGCAAAGATATAATAATGATTAGTTTCAATTACAGAAATAATTGTGAAACGTTTTCCATAGATAATGGCGTGCGTGCAAAATGTCGATCTCTTATCAACATCCGGTTCCTGTCACGTTTTACTCCTTAAGAGCTGCTCCTTGTAAATGCGACTTGCTTGAATTGTGAGTACATATTGAGGTACACTCACGGTCATTAACTGCATTGTAATAGCGATCCGCAATATGCAGATATTGCTTGAAACTACCAGTTTAACATTTTATTATGTCCATTATCTTCTGACCCTTTGTGATTGTTATTTGTCAGCCTTTTCTCACATTTCTCGGATTATAAAATATAATTCCCCCCTTTTTTTTAACGAAAAGGGTGGAATTATAAGTTTTTAAGTTTTTTGGTACCTATATGGTCGTTTGGAGTTTTTTTCATATCCTAATCAGAGTGAAATAATATTAAAAACAATTTTCTAAAATTAAAATTATCTGTCACAAATACAACACAGGAAAAACAAAATGTGTGAAAGTACTATGTTGCTTTATTTTTACTATAAATACAATTAATAATTCACAGCAATTCATTTGCACTCATTTGTCATTCTGGGTTTACGGCAGCATGGCACATATAACTGCTTTCATGGGTACCTATAGCCCTGGTATCTAGGTTTGCCTTCAGGACGCTCAATACCTGTAACAATGAATTTGGAAAAAACCTCTAAAAATACAGGATGTCCCAGAGACCAATCCCACGAACTTTAGGGGGTGTTTAAGTTCCCTATTAAGAGTAAGAAATTATGTAACAAAAAGCGAAAAATTTTCAATACCAAATTTATTATTTTTGTAATAAAATTGGTGTAAATCGATCTTATCAATCGACAAATCAATATTATCTGTCGACCAATAGCATCCCTCTTACAACCCCAGAGAAGGGGAAAAGAGTTACCCCTTCTTCTTAGACCGACCTCTGTTGGACCAGTGGCATCTGACAGCAATCATTTTTTAGGGCGTTTCGAACAACGCGGCAGGTCATTAACCTCGATCTTGACTGACCGCGGCCCAGTGACCCAGTGACGTATTTATCCGAGGGAGGAGCCATTGAAAAATATCTGCTTTACATGATTTAGAATAGAAACTTCAACATTTTTTTTCTCGAATACCATAATGAATTTTGATAAAGTTTCTTAACAAATAACACTATTAATCGTAGGACCTATTAGCTGTTTTTTTTATTGGGATTGACCTTGGGACACCCTGTATAGTTGCATCCGCATTCAATGACGGCACATCTGTAACATAGCTATCTGCACATCTGTAACAGAATAGTGAATAGTGAAGCTAAGTCAGTGCGTAAAAGCAAGAAATACTATCACTAGAGCACAGCCCATCAAAAATTAAGTTAATTGATGCATTTTTCTCAAGTAATCTAATCGAAACTCCGTGTCGGAAATGTTTTCGATTGTAGACACTGCTTGCTGTTACTCCCTCGTAAAACAGTTCTCGAGTATGACTTACTTACATAAAATTTTAATTTAGAAGGATATTCAACTACGCTTAGTCGTTAAATTTAGGAACAAAAAAACGAATGCGGAAATATTTACCGGTTAGCACTATTCAAACACGGGCATGCTGTCATGGCGACGATCGCTCGGCATTTATGACGCAAACCTTTTTTTTGTACAATCAGTTTCATCTTGCGAAAATAGTTAGAAGGATCGCGCCGAGAGAAAAACGCCAACATGTGTTCTTCCTGGTTGTTTTTTCGAACGTCATCGTTTATTTCTGGCCAGGGACGGACTGTTTCCCTTCGTATTTACTAAAATATGTTTTTTAAATTCATGAATTTTTAATCTTCTTTATTTTTTCTTTCGTTTGACGAACCAAACCGAAAAAATAAGGCTGTATTATTGCCTTTTAATCGATTTCAAAGAGGGAGGTTTTCAATTCGACGTGTATATATATATTTTAAAGTGTGTTATTCATTCACTCATTACCGAACTCCCAAAACGCATATCGAATGGGCTAAAGTGCCCCAGGCGCCAATGCCTTTAATGAGCGTGAAGCGCCTAGCTGTAAGACGTCAGGTTCTGGTTAAATAATCTATTACTACTAAACAATGTATAGAAACAGTTGATATTATATGATAGCTACAGGATATCATACTAAGTTGCGTTTCACAAGTCCATCAAGTGTGAGGTTCCGATCAAAATGTTTTCATGCTCGATTGGATCTTTAATTATCTCTTAGCCGGCTCACCTCGTCGTCTTATCGCTCGTGTCATAAGTTCGGTCGTTAGCGAGACCACGCCGTCCTGGGCCCTGGTCCTCGATCGGCCTTGGCCGAGCAAAAAGGGAATTAACACGAGCTCTTTTATAAAATTATTAAATTTGGGCATGAACTATTTTCGCTTTTTTTTTATATAGGGAACATAAACAACCCCTTAAGTCTTCGGGAATGGTCTTGGAACAACCTGTATAAATAGTACGACCTGCGGCATAGACGGAGTCCTACGTGAAAAGGCAGGATATTATTATAGGCAGCGGTCTACTGCGGGCCTGCCTTGTCTTGTCTTTCGGTTGGATATTCGCTTCGTTCGGAACGGGTCGCGCTGGCCTTGAAGGCCGACGCGGAAGCTATCTCGCTCTCAGCTCTCGCTCTCAGCTCTCTGCGCCGCTCGACCGCTTCCTTGGTCCCCCCGAGGTGCCCCCTAGGTGCCCCCTGTCGCCTGGGCGGGGCGAAGATCGCGAAGATCACGCGACGCAAGCCATTATCTTCTGTGACCGTAGTTTTAACAGTTTAACGAGTCATTTCAATCACGAACGCTTTAACCATCCCTTTTTTTGCTCTCTCAACGGCTTGCTAGCGCAGTGATACGAACGCCTGCTTCTGTTCTGGAGATCCCCGGTTCGAACTCGAGCGATTACATTTTATATTCAATTGCGTTTTTATCAACTAGGGATACGTCTAACCTAGGGTATCGAGATTTGGGGCCCTGATGTGTTTAGGTACTTTCTCAAATTTGACAGTTTGACGAGATTTTTATCGGACCCTAAACAAGAGCCCTTAAGTTATTAATATTTTAATATGGCGTCTTGTTAACTTATTTAGGGCCTACTTAAAATATCTAACGTGCTCCTTGATCAGTCAACAACAACTATCGTTTTATATTGAACGAAAAGACCATTCTTACAGAAAAAATGGAAAATTTCAAGAGGAAAAATGTTAGACTCCATTATTCAACTGCAGCGTCTCTAAACCTTTCCCTATGAACCCAACCAAGCTAAGAAAAAAAAATATTTCGGAAAAAAATATTTTTTTTATACCACCTGCCAACCAGTTATACCACTACAAATAAATAAATATAAATATTGAAGACATCGTTATTTCGACAATATTTATTTTAAATAGTAAATTGTTTTGTTCATCGGTCTCAATTCGGTCTTCATTTCAATATGGTAACCTTTGGTTATTGTTATTGCGTATATTTGTTTTTTTTAGTCAATATGGCATTTAAAACTATATTAAACAAAAAGAAATAGCGTTACGTCCCTTAATACGTAAAACACTGAAATTTGGTTTCGACAATATGTTTCAAGAAGTGGGAATCGATTAAGTTTTTTGGTTTGTTTAAGAATCTTACTGGTGCGTGTGTAACGTCTTAACAGAGACTATGGAGTCCCGTGCAATGATTTGAGTCATGTTTAAAAGTTTATTTTTCGCTTATGGCAGTCATAAAAAACTAAAAAATATTATAAAATAAAATGTTGATGCAAACTGAAAACATTTTGAATAAAACGCGAACATGATATGATATTTTTTAGGCAGGCGTTGGTAGTTTTCCATGCAAATGTGTTGTCAAACGTAAGACCGATAGAACATTAGTGACTTTATTATTATTATATTATATTAACAGACAGATAGCATAGCTGATGGGTCTGTTGCCGTTTCTGTTACTGAGATAGTTGAATATCAAGACAGTTCTTGAATTGGTTGATGCTGTTTGCGCTAAGGAGCGAATCCTCAGTTGATTCCACGCGTCCACCACTATATTGCCAATTGTGTTTTATAGGATTCGTTTGAAAGCTTGTTTTCCTGAGTTTTAAATAATGGCCTCGTAGGTGTGTGTACTCATTAGCTGTGAATATATTCTTAAGCTCTTGACAATCATAACGCCCCGACAACATTTTATATGTATCAATGAGACCACCACGCTCTCGCCTTCCTTTGAGAGTAGGCAATTTGAGTCGCTTAAGCCTTTCTTCATTCTCCAAACCGTTCAAAGGTCCTGGCATTTTAGTTGTCATTTTAATAAATCACAGTCCTTAATGAAGTATGGATTCCATAATTGAAAGCCATATTTCAAAATCGGTCTAATGTAATTCTTATAAACTTTTAAAAATAAATCTTCGGTTATATTTGCGAATGCTCTTCGTACAACATAGACTTAGCCTTTCCCACTATTTTACATATATGATCATTGCACTTTAGATCCGTAGTTATGATGATTCCCGTTAGTCTGTTTGTTAACTTTATACAAGTTAACTCCGTTCAGGTAATAATCTTTGCGTAGTTTGTTTTTACCTATATGTAAAACCGTACATTTGGCTGCATTTAAAGATAGTAGCCACTTCTTAGTCAGTGAGTCGATCAAGGCCTTGTTGCAACTGATCTGAATGTATAAGTGGGTTGGCGAAGATCTTAGTAGGTATCATCAGCTTACTCATCATTATCAGTATCTAGTAACATACGGACTTTAAGGCAATTAAAGGTGTCGGAAACATTTATACTAACGTGAGTTGGGTCACTTTTTTTGATAATGTCCTTGCTTTTGAATCAGCCAATGGCTTTCACCAATTTATCTAACATCGCATTGTTTGTGTGTAAAGACAATAAGTTGGGAACAGAATCGGATGAATTGATAAAATCATTCAACCTAAGAAGGTCCGTCGATGGCGAGCGCCTCGTTCCGCTTCGCTTGGGACTGCTCCCTTTCACATAAAAAAAAAACAGTCAAGTTAAGCGTTTTATAGTCGAGACAGGTTCAAGCGATCCCGTCAAGGATTGAAGTCCAGTTGAGCGTGAAAGCGACCACGCCTGCATTATCGAGGAACTACAGTTACTACGACTAATATAACTCCTTATTCAAGTACGATTTGGTCATCCCTAGATAGTTATAGGGTTTAAGTCGTAGAAGAGCCAAGTGGAAACATATTTAATTATAATATAATCGTTACAAAAAGTAGCTGAATCAAATCACGATATCATTTCAAGATGGTTGTCCTCCGAGTACAATACACTAAACATCAATAATGTAAGCAAACTTGTATTTAATTCAATTTTTATTTGTCAAAAACTACTCTGAGTTTTTCTGAGTTTCTAAAAATTATCCATGACTGCGTCCCATAGCTCTTCTAATGCTTACCTGGTATTTACCTGGGAACTTTCGTCAAATATGATGATAGCAAATCTTGTATTTGCTCGAAAAGAATTAAGCTTAATCGAAAAAGCCTGAAACTGCCCAGTCAAATGTTATAATTTCATTGAATGATAGTATTTGCAGGCATAACAGGTTAAGCCTAGGCTTTATATAGAAAGCCAGATTATAGAATTTGCCTGCGACATATACTATACGCGTAATCGCAACAGTTAGAAATGAAATTTTAGCATAAAATACACCCAGCATGTAGGTTTATATGGCGTTGATCATAGTTATGAGCTATATTATTAACAATAGCTATTATTTACTGTTTATTTCGTATGTGTTCTCGTGAAATGAGCAAGATGTGATCGACTTCTAACTTTAATGCGACTTCTTTCTTTATTTTTTATTATTATTACATTAAATATCTTTACATTATTTAAGTATATTTATAGATAAATCACATAATCACACAGCTCATCCAAATTCGGATTTAGTGGCATGTCGGAATCTTCAGCGTGTCCATCTAACTAGGTGCTAACCATCTGTCCTATTCTGGAATATATATCTGCTTCCATTAAATATGTATATTTCATAAATTATTAAATAAATAAGGTTAAATAAAAAAAAAATAAGGTAAAGAACAGAGAAAAAAAGATCATTAAAGGAGATAGACTCATACTAATAAAAATTACAGAGTAATATAGTGTAGTATAGTGGAATATATATAGTGTGTAGTGTAGTAATACACTTTATATTACAGTATTTTATGTAGTAATTTACTTTATATTATATTGCGAATCTCATTATAATTGCTTATACAGACTGTATACAATTTTCATACTAAAATAGTTCTATATATGTGTTTTGAAGTTCTTCGCGAGCCACATAAACGGGCGGTCCTCGACCGACCTCAACATGCCTACAACCGCGTTCTTAAACATTAAAAAGATTTCTATTAAATTTTGAATTCGTTTTCTCGTAATTCGGAAACCTTTTTTCGATATTTTTTCTGATTGTTTATTTAGATGAACTGCCTTAATAGACAGTGGTGATTTCAAGTACTCTGTATAATAAATATCTCTTATTTTATGAGTGTTATTCTCATTAAAGTTTAAGTTTATTTTGGATCCATTGTAATATTGTAAAAATGATATTATCATATTATATGAGTCGACCAAATATTCATTTCGAACATTTCCGTGGGCGAGACTTCAACTTTGGCCACTTCCTCGTTCAATTGTGTCACGTCTTGAGAAACGGCTGGCAATTATGATCATTTGCATTTTAGCAATGATCGCCTTTGTTTTGCGGGAACGATTCTGAGTGTGTGAGTGAGATGCGAGCAGCCGTCTAGTGTTGTCCTTTTCTACTCGCCCAACACTCGAGAAATATTTAGTATTTTATTTTTCAACGGAGGATGTTTTTAGTATATCGCATATCGGAACCATTTTGAAATTCGTCTGTCCGCCAATGACAGCTTTAATGGTGTCTGATTTCGATAATCTGAACCTGGTGGTTCACTAATCAAGTGTACTAATTGAAGACGCACAAAACATGAGGACTGAAAGCTGCCGAGCTATGTAGCATAGAGTGAAGGAGAATTAATAGAATGAGAGAGAATGTTAAGGCGCCACCAGTCCCTAAAACGTGTTTTGTAACGTATTTTGGTGCATTTTGTTGAAGTTATTCCCAACAAATGGCTAAAACTAAAAATACCACAATATTCTACATATATTAATTTAGTACTTTGCTTAAAAAAAAACGAAATACACCTTATTATAGTAATGAAAATAAATAAATCAGAAAGTGTTATTTTTTTCATGCAACGATTTTCTTTTAAGTTGTGTAAGTGACGCGAACCTAATTTTTCTTTCTAAAGATAGACAATATAATAATCTAGGACATTACTTAAAAAAAAACATTTTTTTCAAATGATAATCATTCCCGATAAAAAATCCAGCGATTTTTAGTATTATTTGTTTAGGCGCTATATAAAAATTCATTACGTCTACCGACACTAAAAAATGAACGTGAAAATAGTAAAAGGATCGTGTAATAATGTCTTTTGGTATGAGTGATTTGCTTTGCTTTGCGATCGGCGCGGCATCGGAATTCGTGCGCTGACCGAATTAAAACCATCTGTTAAAAATATAATAAATTTGGGCAAGATTTTTTCATATAATTTCTTACTCACAATAGGATACCCAAAGTCCCTCTTAAGTCTTCGGGAATAGTTTTGGGACAACCTGTATAGGACGAAAATACGGGATTGAATAATCAAGATTATAACTCTTGTGTGAGTAGTCTGAGAGCTTTAAATGGATGATTATTACGTTTACAGACTATTTTAATTATTACCGTTAAATGATAATGTGCTCTTTGTTAAGAAATTTACCGTAATCTTCGTTTTAAGGACCTGCACTAGATCATAAACTAAAAGCAACCCGCATGTGAGTGATTTTAAGATTGTTCATGCTTATTATCATTCATAAAAGCTAAGTTCTATACATAAACGAATATATATGTCTACCTGTACAGTGTGCATATCACGGAGAATGTATTCCTATGGCCCCGCTCATAATATTCTTAATGATGGTTATTAATCTCTAAGGTGGAATCGATTTAGATGTGTAATTTGTGCTGGCAATACTGCACCGCGAGATTACCCAACAAACTATTTAAAACACATCTGGCCAATTTACGGAATACAGAAATTGAAATTACTGAATTATTGAATTGAATTGAATTGAATTTTATTGAAATTTAAAATACTAGGTAAACATTACGCTGAAATTGTTAATAATTTATTAATATAAATATAGTTGTTGTAATTTATAAATAATATTAAATAAATAGCATACTAAAGTTTTACGAAAAATAAGGTCTATTGCCACCATTGAATTAATATCAGTATTTTACTTACGTTGTTTTGTTTTGGTGATATTTTACAAACTATTAGGACTTCTGCTTCATTTGTTTCCTCATTTTTTTAATCAATATAAGCGTTTTTATTTTTTATTTTCAATAAATTAAAAACAACAATATAACAAAGAGATGTTTCATAACTTTAAATATCTCCAAATATTCTTATATTATCTATTTAAACCAGCCACTGTTGCGACCAAATTATTTTCATCTAAATAGGCAATAATAATTAAGCACTTATTAAACAGTTTATTTGACAGTTAACCCGGAGAGGTCGTTTAATATACAGGTTGGTTCCGAAGATTTAAGGTGTTTATGTTCCCTACTAGAAGTAAGAAATTATAGTATAAAAAAAATCAAAAAATAATTCATCCCCAAATTTATTACTATTTTTAACGAAATGTGTTTATATCAATCTAATATTGTTTTTAGTCGTCCGACCTTGGCACCTCTCTTATAGCTCCTACCCCCTTACTCCATCATCCTAGACTAAAGTCTTTTTGACCCGTATTGTTATCGATGCGAATACGTATACGCCCCTTAAGGCCAGAGCAAGGCGTGCCGGGATAGTGTCCTTGTTACACAAAACACAAACAGCTGACAGCATCACACTGACCTACTAACTTAAGTCTTAAATTTAAATTTAATTTAACTTAAATTTTAATATATCGTCTTAACAAAAACTACCTGTAGTCGCAGGATCAAACGTTTATATTGAATTCGTGTTAGCGAAGAAAAATTGTTTGATTTTTATAAAAAATAATGAAAATAAATGATCTGAACGTAAAATATCTACTTTACTTTAGGCAATTAATACGCCTGAGCAAGAAGAGGTTTGGACGAAGACAAGGATGTAAAATTAGGACTAACAACAAGATGTTCGTTGAGACAACGTTTAAAAAATAGGAAAATAACAACATTTGAATTGCAACTTCTCAATTAATAATGAAGGTATAGTAATCGCTCGCATGCTTATACAAATGAATAGCGTCGAGTTTGAGACCTCCATTCTCGTGGTTTCTTCTGTACATCCATTGCTAGACAGTAGACAGTAGACACATTCACATCAAAACTCGCTAAATGGCCATCGACAACATTATGTGAGGTAATGGCGATGGCGAGCTGCGCGCGGGCCTTGCGTCTAATGACGTTCTCTCGGTGTCAAGTTCAATGTTAATTAACCACAGGAGCAATCGCTCGAAGATCTTTAATCGGCACTTCTGCGATAATAGCCAGGCCCAGCACATGAATAACGGTTCGCTATTTGGCTGGACGAGCGGCGCGAACCGTAATGACGGCATATTCAGAAGAGCATGGCTCGTGATGTTAAATCGCCGCTTAAATTGACACACTAATCCCCAATTAAAGCACGAATTACACAGGTATATGGGGGCGGAATTATTCTTGATGAGCGCGGAGACCTCAACCCATTGCACGCACGTGAACATCTTATGTCCGATAACATGGCCCTGATGATGATCATCCTGGGGATTTATTATTGGTGCCATTTTTGGCTTTACAAAAACGAGTTCATTCTTCTATTAAAGCCAAACCTAACATACAAACATACAAACAAATAAACCTAACATACAAATAAAACTAGTTATCTAAAAAACATTATGATAAATTCTGGATATTTCCACGTGGAATACAATAAAAAAAACTGCAAAATTTAAATATATATTTTTTTAAGTGATCCCTAATAGCAATTTAATTAAAACTACAGGTATTTAAATCAACGATAATAAAAGTACAGTTTGTGTAGATTAGTAACACCTTACTAGGTAAATGCCTGTGTCGAGGTGTTACCTATTTGAAATATATAGAGATAAAAAGAGATTTACAAACGCGTGCACGGCACGGCTATATTGGTACTTTAAAAAGAAAACATGTGCGGCTTACACACATCGTGTTTTCACAATATTACAAAGTTTGCAAAATTAATTAAAATAATAAAAAGCAATAGGGGTGAGGGGGCGGGGGTAGATGGATCTCTTATTTCTGAAATAATGACATGTTTATTGGCATTGAAAGGTTTATTTTTAAAATATCACCTTACACAAGACGCATTTCTTTCGTAAAGTTATTGCTTCTGTAAGGGTGACATGTTGTTGGTTTTTTTTTTAAATTTGATTTGAGCATATGTTAACGCTCGCATTGTAGCACGTAAGCAACGTTACCAACCGTAACCAGGTTTGCGACGCGAAGGGCGGGTATTAAAAACACTTCTCACGATCTTAGAGGGTTTCGGGTTGCTTTCTCTCGACGCGACGCCTAAAAAATCCTCTCGTGGGTGAAGGGAGGGACGTGACGCATATTTTTCAACTTTTTCGAATATCTTGTCTCTCGCCGCTTCCATTTAATTCAGACTAAACTCAGTTGCGGAGCGTTTCTGGCTTAAAAATTGGTGAGCCATCAGTTATTTAAACATTTAAAAAACATTGATACGAACTAGTACATAATAATAAATTACAAATCAAACAAGTACAGATATTAAACAATATGAGCCTAATTAAACGCAGATTATTAAAAGAACATAATTAACAAGCTTCTTTGAGATTTCTATTGATATAATATCTTTAATTTGCGCCAAAGCAACACAAATACGCAGATTAAGTACTTATACGAGGGTACGTACGGTCGATTCGATGCGGAGATGCTAAAGCGGTGGTTCTCATAGATACACTACACACACACGTACTATCTCTTTTTTATTACGCGGGGTGATGCTTCGAGTGCCATTGACTGTACGTACGTACAGGGTAAAGAAAGTAATCCTATTTACCAAACTACCAACATATATATTTTTATGTCTCGTATTAAAAAAAAATGTTACTTGTGTTATTTTAACAATCATCCAATTATAGGAAATAAAAAAAAAACAGCAACTTAAATATAAATCAATACAATAAAGGGATTGTTTATAAATCTCATAGTCGTATCTATTAATGGCGTCCATGTAATGCAGTGCACTGGAATATTTACAAATATTATTCTAGAGCAATTGTTTATTGGTAAAAAAATATGTTTAGTTTAATCGCCTGTTATTTATTTTAACTTAATATACCTATATTAAAATAAAAAGTAAGGTATACCTACTCTTTAAAATGTCCTATCATGTATATTATACAAAGTTTCTTATATTTAACTGTTTTATTATATTTGGGGTGATTGTTTGGCTTTGTTTTATGTATGTTAGATTTTTAATATATACCCAAGTATTGCAAATATTACAATATTAATTACCTAATATAAAAAATATACTTTTTAAAAATACTATTAACTAGGTTTTGAAAACAAATACAATAACAGTTACGCATATTACAGCATAATAGCACTTTTATATTGTTTGGTTTGTTCCTATTATAACAAGGTAAAAAACTTTATTACTTATTAGTGCTAAATAGGTATCTTTTGCGGATTTCAAAAAAAAGAAGAGGTTTTAATTTCGATATGAATTTTTTTCATGCAGCTTTAGGTTTTAAATATTTTTCGGGTTACATTTTTTTTATTTTAAACTATATATACCCGGACGTATATATAGTTTCGTATAATATTATGCTGTGTGTGGTATTATTGCAAATGAGGATGATGCATGCGTGCGATGCAAAGCCGCCCGTACGAACATCTCATCTCATCTCAGGAATTCGAGCAAAAACTGAACAGGCAATTTCCATATTCATTTCACGGTCCTTAGCGGCGATAAGCTTCGCTGATGAATGCACTCAAAACGCAGCCGAACACAGAAGATTGAAAAAATATTTTGTTATTCTGGAATGCTTAAGCAAATAGTAAAAAAAGTACCTGGTTTAAAAAAATAGATCTATTCCGGTTCCTATTAAAATTAAGATTTTTCGTTAATATTTAGCGGTCGAAATTTTTCAACTCTACTACAATACATACAATAAATATATTATCGTAAGGATATAAGAAGATTTATAAGCTATACATCGCTATAATGACGAAACGTGCAATTACACATCCACAGAAAAAATATTGCTGTGGTGCTTCACTAACATATAGGTCACCCTAGTATGAATATGTTTATGACCTTATTACAATTACCCTTTTTTTATAGTAACTGTAATGACAGTCTCCTTCAGTTTAAAATGGTAAAAGTGCTTCTTCTACAATTAGTAGAATGACATTACGAACACTTTTTCACTCCTGTTCCCTTGCCCAAAATTCATATTCATTTGCCAGTTTCTTTTCCACGTTTGTTATTAGTTATTATTTTTATTTCAATAAAATTAAATAATTTGAAAATTTAATTTACCTATAAACTTTTTATTCCCCTTTCCTTCTTTTCGTGTTATTTCTGAATTATGTCTGAACATACACAAAATATTGTTTATTACTTTATCCTGTTTTTAGTAGTGTGTTATTGTTGTACGACATGGACAATTCAAATAGTTTTATTTATTTTTTATTTGGGCTTTATCTTTTTCTCTTCGCTTCATTCTCTCTATATACCTTTTAAATAATTTGTTTATTGTCGATGTTAATGATCTGTTTTATTCCTGTTTATAATTTTTTACTTGATATAGCCAAAATAATTTGTTATGAACGCCATTTATTTGAAAAAAGAAAAAAATATAAGCCTATACTTATTATACAAGAATATAGGGATACTTAATTATTGTAACAATTAGGTAATTGAAATTGGAAAAAAACTTGAAACAGGAGTTTTTCTTTTTTTTGTTCAAATATTTCTTTTAATAACCTACCATAAATACCAATGATAAATATTTTATACTTTAAATTCTATTAATGTTCTGTCTTCAAGAGGTCTCAACCAGGCGGCTACGCTTTCAGCTAGGATATAAAACCACGATAGATTTGCTAATACGTCGATATGATGAATTTCGGCTTCGCAAAAAATAAAAAAAATGAATTTCTGATAGTTTATTGTCTATGGAGCGGCGAATAGATTGCGAAAGGCGAGTCGACGTTTGAGCTACTCTGTTGAAGGTAATTTAGAATAGGTCAGACGCGTTTTACCCTTAGAGTGCCCTACATTAATTCAATAGTAGTCAATAATTCAAATTTTATATATTTTAATATTTACAGAAAGGCATTTGGATGTATATTTTTAACCCGGGTATTCTGTCGTTGAATGGTTATGGAATTATTATCAGGAATCCACGGTAGGTACAATTTTTGCTAAATCAAGAAACATCGACCACAGCTCCAATAATTAGTGCCTAATAACATCATGTTATTACTGTTCATGTTGTAACAGTGTTACTTAGACTATTTGAAATATAAAATTTAAAAACAGTTTGTTTTCTAATATTCTATTTTTTTTTTGAGGGGGGCCAATTTATGGTATAAAAAAATAATAAAAATATTTCATATAATTAATGACGAATAATCAAACATTGTACCAAATATCAAATTTCCACGTCGCGTTTGCGACTAACATCTGGGGCAAACAGAAGGACGGACGAAAGAGTGAAGTTTTATAAATTCCATTTTTTCTTTTGGCGTAAGGTACCCTACAATAAACAAAAAAAAAAAAACCGTCAAAATGACTAAAAATATGCAACATGTAAATTATGTATTTGAATTTTAAAGGAATTTTCTTTGAACTGCTCAAATGTAGTTTCTGTCAACAATTTTAAATTACAAAAATATTTGTGTCTTCGAGATAGTATTATTACCCAGCAACCACTCCCATAAAAAGTGAATTTTGGCCATGACCTTTTCTGGTAAGAATAAACACTTTTTATATACTTTAACCTCTTGACATACTTTGTTTTCCAGTTAAAACATGCACACGGACTGACGAACAGCTACCAGATAGAAATAACATAAAATGAATAGTAAATACGTATAGAAGCTAAAAATAATATTTTGGCCTGTGATAAGAAAGATATCATTTTTAAAATAATAATGGATGTGACATTAAAAAATCTGTCATCGATCGTGTTCATCATACGAGTAGAATCTCAAATCATTTAACTGTTCAAAGGGCAGCGTTTTATAGCACGCATCGCGTCAATTAATGCGGTTTCGAGAATAATATTATTGATGGCCGGCCCCTCGTACAAGAGCCAGCGAGAAAATGAGAATTCTTATTATTTTAAATTAATTATTTAATTAAACGTTATTAATTACTGGTATATTTTTTTTCATTTATCCCATGCGTTCAATTTATCAATAAAAAATACATGTAAAGAATGCCTTTCCTGAGCGGTTTAAACCTTTGTATACAAGGCGCAGAGGCCGCCGATTTCTATACATGAATGTATAGAAACTAAAATTAGATGAATATTTTTTTGTGCTGGAGCATTTTTGAACTAATTGATCTTTTAATTAAAATTACTTTTTGTCGAAAATGTTATATTACTATTAAAATTAAACTCTTGTAAATGCATTAACCCAAATATGATATTTTCTTTATTTAATCAGAAATCAATGTAATTTTTTTAACCATTGTCACGCCGTCACGTACGTAGAGTCAAAATAGAAACCTCCTTTCTTAATTTTATAACTAAGTAAATTACCCATTTTTTTTCTATAGTCTTTGCATCGTGTTACTGGAGCGATATATGAGTTATATTAAGAGCGGTATTTAGCCTGATAAATCTAAAGTTGAGTTCGGGTTGGCATGTAATTTTAAATACACAATGTTTTGTTGAATTGGGGATCGTCATGAGACATTGAAAAATTTCGAAACAAATTCGAATACGAACACACGCCCCTATTTCTATCTGTCCGTCCGTCTGTTGCAACTTTCAAGTCGGAAAGTACACATGCGAGTTGTTTTTTTGTATATAGATTGATGCTATTGAAAAAACAACCTTAGCCGTTAGCCATCGGAAGCTGTCCGGATTATATAGATATTTAACATTAAAGTCAACAATTTTTTTTGTAGTCAATTGACAGTTCGCATCATCAGAGCGCGATCGTGTTCCAATTTCAAAAATATGACAGCGCGGCAGTTGGATCGTTTTTTTAAATAAAGCCCAATATAAATTCATATAAACTCATCTATGAGCGCAAATAGAAACATGTAAAATAATGTTCATTGACATTTTCTAATTATTATCAATTGAAATATCATGTCTTTTTTTATTTATTTATATATTTTATTTATACATTTATGTATTTATTGTGATTACCCAATATAAATTGTATGTGTACAATTTATATTAACGATGCAACCACCGTTGAAATAATTTTTATGAGTGTGGTGTGCCGAGAGACATGATTTATGGTCGACAGTGCTGAATATTTGCTATTTAAATGAGAAATATTTGAAATTTTAATAAAAAAAATACATTTTTTTTAATGTATCATTTATTTTACATATATTAGAGGCTCCTGGACAGTTTCCTTTCTCACAGGTAAGACGAGAAGTTAGCCGCAAACAGAGGAAGTGGTTAAATATATACATATACATGGACACATGCAGCCAAGAATACGATCAGCCTCCGGTGAAATGTCAGGAGACGAACAAGTGGTCCTTCGTGATGCGTGCACCTATCTTATCTATACGCGTGCCGGATTATTGCAATCTTTAAATAGCTACACAAAATCCAAAAAAACAAGCCTGACTCAACTATGCATTAGTCTGATATCCTTGCTTTGGTTTAAACAGTTTTTTTGCTATTATTCCTGTATACTAATATATAACACATAATATATAATATATAATACTCATAAAATACGGTATATATCACTAGATTGTTTTTCTGATTTTATACTTATTTTTTTTTCATCTGTACTAACAGTTAAAATGTTATATATATATTTGAAACATTGTTTACTGAACCACTGCTGACAGTAAAATAAGATACAGGATCTAGGTTATAAAGATTCATTTTAAATGTTATTTTCTGTCGCAAATTCAACCCATATTCAAATGCTAAAGATAAAGCCATAATATCGAAGTGTTAGGTCAGTTAACCATTTTAAAAACATATTTTTTAATTGTTTTTTTTGTGCCAATTTGAAACCATATCAAACATTAAAAATAAAGCCAAACCAGCGTCGCTAATAATCGAAGGATCTCGCAAATGCTGTTAAAATGATTTTCATGGATTACTGCGTCCTAATTCGTTGATAATATTAAATGTAATTTAAAAAAGTAACAAATATTTCAGCATATTTTGGTTTGATTACGACGTTTAATGTAAGGCTGAGTATCTGTATAGCCGCCAAAATGCGCCAATTTTTAGAAACAGTTGAGGCGCTGCCCGCGCTGCCAACCGAAACCAGTTCGCCGGGTCTCGGGTCTCGGGTCTCGTCCCCAGCAGAACGGAAGAGATTTAGTCCACAGCGCAGATGGCACAAATTCCTTCGCTCCTTACTCATAATAATATGATACCAAGAGAGCGGATGGGAAGCTAATTTAGGCCCGTTACACACTAAACGAGTACGCCATACATATTGCGTAATATGCAAACTTACTTTAGGCTCAAATAAAGAGAGATATTGCCAGCAAAGGCGTTACGACGTTACGAAAGTAGAAGTAGAAGAGTATGAGAACATTGACCTCAATGATGAGATTTTATAACATTTAATCAATCAATGTCATCATTTATTTATGTATTTATTCAATATGGTACAATAAGAAGTTACAACAATAAATGATACAATAACATACAATAAACAGTTACAATATTATTACAATAAACAGTTTTTTTTTCTCATGCACATCCTTTTGAAGGTTCATTTTACATTTCAAACCGGTCAACTTTTGTTCTACAAGTTTTTCAATGTGGCTAAAAGGTTGGTAAAATGGGCAGTAGAAAAAATTCTACTAACGTTTAAACGCATAGCTACTTTATGTGTCCTCCTGATAGGCGACTGGTGTGTGTGTGGTTAATACCTGCGCGAAGCGCCATCTATTGAGATAGACATGAGCATGCGCGCGGACGAGATTATTTTCTGTAATATTACCTATTTATTTTGTATGGAAATAAATGCCAAAATTAAAAAAAAATGTTTATTTTGAAGTGTAAAATAAATGGATGTGCATGAGAGAAAGTTTAACCTATATAGCAATACCACTCTATAGGAACACTGACCACTGAACACTCTATAGGAACGTGACCACTCTATAGGAACAGCGGCGACAAAGAAAAGCGATGGTAATTAGTTTCTGACTTTCTAGATAACTTAAATATAGATGGATAATTGACAATTCATCTTCAAAACTTCCTTAGCTACTTGCATTGTCTAAAAAAAAATAATAAAAAATAACTTTCCAGTTACAAACCTAACCTAACTAGAGGAATGGAGACTTACAATCCATTTAAAACCTTTTTTTATGGTATTTCAAATTAGTAGAGTTTTGCGGTAGCCTCTAATAATTTGAGTAAGTGCCAATTACATAAAAAAGTACACACGTATCAAATGAATCAAAATTTAGATTTTAGGTATAGATTCTAAAATACATAAAATTATAGTTTATTAAAATGTTCAATTTAAAACAATGTAATTATTTTTCGATATAATTATCTTAAAATCCCTATTTATTAAACAGAAATGATCAATTAAATAGAGTTTAGTAATATTACTCATAATTCATAATTATCGCATCACTATAATTCTGGCAATTATAAAAAAGCCTCCAAAGCACCAGCATTTATTGTCACTTACAAATCAGCGTTCGATTTCCATTTCCATTTTTGAGAGGTACTTCTTACCCCAGCTCCAGATTTATACTTCCGGTTGAACACACTTTCGCGATGGTTATAATTACATAAAAAAGATGGTGTACACCTTGCTTAAATTGCCAGGACGGATGCGAAGCCAGCTCATGTGTGTAGGTTTTTTGTCTACGTGTTTACGAAACAGCCTTTTTTGGGAGCGTGAAAGAATGCGCCCAAACAGCGGCGAGCCCGGCTTGCTTTGCATGCATCGCGTCGTATTTTTTTTTTTTTGCAAAAAAACCTCTAAATATTATTGCTATGCTGTTTAATTGCAGGTTTTTTGGATGCGTTTGCACGTCAATTTGGTAGATAAGTTTATAAATAATTTATAAAAATATGTTTATAAAAATAATTTCCATAAATAATAAGCGTAATAAGTAGAATTATTAAAAAAACAACATCTATTTAAGTGATACGCGTACTAATCTGGTACTTTAATTTTTACATTGTTTTTATTTTTATAAATTATTAAAAATAAATTCATTTCATTCAACCATAATCCTTTATCCTATTTATTATTTTTAATTAAAATATTATCCTTTTCTTATTTCATCTAATTACATATGTATAGATATACTATGTAGCGCAGGCTTTTAAATGACATCCTACATCTAGTTTCATTCATGGCCAATATTATTTTTTTCATCAAAGCCGATTCCTGAAAGAGAAGATCTTCAAGATCTGAAACTGTTTTGCCTTCTGTCTTTTTATCATAGCCTACCATATACATATGTGATTTTAAAGATTAGGTACTGACTACTAATGATAATATGGTTCGTATACCGTTAAAATTTAAATTTATCGGTTTTATGTATCTTGTTATAAAAGTTCGTGGTTTTGTTATATTTTAGATAACATAGAATGCCAAGGTTTTTAACGTTAATTTGTTACTAATTTATAATCAGTTTTTTTTTTGTTTGATTAGTAAATATAAAGTGATATGTATGTTCCCATAAAGTTAGCGAGTAAATAAATGATTCAAAAAACAAAAAAATCCTTTTTTTTTCTAAATTAAACAAGAATGGATAGACATACACATAAACGACCAAAGGAGAGATAGTAACTTCCTAAAATAAATGTATAGAAGCTAAAATGTGTTATAAATGCATATCTCATTTATTTTCGTTGTTTTACCCTAACCAAAAACTGCGTCTCAGTCCTATCAATAACTTTCATAATTATTTAATTAAAGACTATTTCATCATTTTTCTTATTTTATATAAAAATGTACGACAGTTGTATTCAAATATCATAAACAATGACTGCCGATGAACCAATAGAAAGAAATCAAGAAATACCATTTGTATGGGCCTCTTAAGATGCTTCCCTAAATATCAATAAGACAGTCGCATATCAACACTTTGGCATATAATTTTAACGCAACGATCAAGATATTATATATCGTTAAAAAAAACTTTTGCGCGTGTTTGCGATCATGGCTAACAACCTTGAATGAGAACCATATCAATGACTTTCGGATGTTGAAAAAAACCTGTATTTCCTATTAAAAAAACCAAGTTTTTTTTAACATTTTAAACAATTAATTTAAGAAAAATGCGAATAACATTCAATTTAGTTTTTACTAATATTCCGGTTTGTTTTGCTATCCGGCGTTGTTATTTCACGGAAGGAATGTTACCTATTAACACTGTCGAGACAATTCTGGATCTTGGCGCGTTTTACATTTAATTGCGTATAAATTTTCTTGAAACCGCATTTTTTTTACAGTGAATGCAAAAAAAAAGTATAAAAAAGATAAACCACACACTTTCATATATAATATTATATTGCTTGGAGCACTACTTATGGGATTGAAATTTCACATTATGCACGAAAGAACACTTTGTTCTGATTTTCTGAAAAAAAACTATTATTCCATTTTTATTTACGTTTATGCAAACGCCATTCTTATAATAAATTTATTGCATTTACGTAATTACGCGTTCGTTTGCCACGTTCTATAAAAAGGTCAAATAAATGGTGTACGGTGGACAGCAGTCCATTGTAGACAGTATGGGCAGATATTTAGTTTACGCATTCTATTTGACCTTTCTTTCCCTTCCGCCAAAAGAGGAACGCGGAAATAAACATTCATCTCTTTTTATATGCGTTTCTTTATTTTTGCCAAATGGGTTACAACTAATACACTAAATAAACAACTAAATATTTTTGAAAACTATCTATCGCCCTAATTAATTATTGTTTTAAACGTTTTTCCTAAAGCCTCCTAAGAATTTTGCATCAAATTTAATAGGTAATATTTTATCTAAAATTAAGGAAAAAACAACTTAAATGACATCTTAATCTTTTTATTTCATTATCTTATACGAAACAATTACTACGGATCACGTACTTTACGTTGGTTAATCTCTAAACTTTTTAATGAGCTAGAACATGATATCAAAACATTTAAAAACGTGAAGACTATAAAAAACGACATAAAAATTACACTTATGTCAAAATTATAAATTATAATTTATAAATTTTTACGTATGCTATTACGTTTATTATATTGAGTGATTACTCAACGACTTTAGTATACATATACATTTGTATACGAATTATATTGTATAAAGGAAGGATTACTTGGGATTGGTGTCAGCGCGCAGTGTTTTAATTTAAATTTAATTAAGGTGTCGTGAAAAGTGTCACCATAGTCATAAGAACAATGTGTCATTATATTGAGACGTTTAATTGTTGAATTGTATGCTAAGATACCTACGGAAAAGGCACCAGCCTTCGTGGGGTTGTTTAAGGTGCATTACTGAAATAAAAAAAAAAGAAAATGTTTTTTTATTTATTTTCGCGGTTTTCGGCAATAAATCAAAATAATCACGGTTAACAATCGTCAAGACGCGCGCGCTTTGGGCATATTGCACGTTTGCACGCGAGCGCGTCTACAAAAGTCGACATTATTCACCGGAACCTCAGTCTGATGATCAGAGGAAACCGTTAGACGCGCGAAACGACTCGTTCGAACCGTTCGACTCGAGACGCCGGCAGGAAATATAAATCAACATTATTGCACCGGAAGTGACGACCGAATAAAAACGAGATTCGAATAAGGAGGACAAGAATTTCGTCTTAAAAAAGAAAACGATTCCTAATTGATTCCTAAAAATGTACATTTACCAGCAGCTAGGCAATTTCTCTGCCATTTAGCATATGCCCGCCGGAGACGAGCGACAAATTACCGCGCGATATATGTCATAAAACAGTAAAAAATTGTGCGAACCAAACAGTAATTTTTCACCCTAATACAATAAGTACAAAAACTATAATATACATATAAAGAACAGCCTAGAATAAAATAAAACAGTGAAATATAAATAGTACAAAATTACACATAGTAAACATTAGAAATATAAATAATATACGGCTACGCTGGAATGCCGCTCAGATCTTGCGCATCTCTCAGCTGAACTAGAAACTCTTCAACGGCTGCCAAATACCTAGATACGTTTTTAGGCGTTTCCAGCGTTTTGATAGTCCCAAGTCACTTAGTTTCAGAAGAAAGGTATCGCGCCTTTTCAGTGTATTTAAAGCTTTCACAAGCGAACCCGCTTGGGTAACAAGTAGTCAGCCCCCCGCCCTCTACTTAGATAGTTATGTGTAGCTGACAAATGTCCGAAAAATAAAAATATTGGAAATAGAAACAAGGCAAAATAACCAGTTTTATTTATCGTATAGGCGGTATCCATTCTTAAAAAAAAGTGGTAGTCTAGTGGTTAAGGCGGTTGGACTATTGACCCAAAGGTCGCGGTTCGAATCCGCACATCGTCATATCATTTTTCTGACTCTATCACGGGCACTTTTGTCCTAGGTGAGTAGGGCCCAAAATAATTATAAAACCTAAGTCATAGCAATTATTTAAAAAAAAAAGTAGCCACCCGACCGACAGTGGTAACTTTATTATCATCCATTCGAATAAATCAAAAGATAATAATAAATACATTATAGTAGGTAAATAAAGGATAAATAAAAAAACTTATAACTTTAAAGAATTACAAAAAAGTCTTCACCACATACTCGTATTATTAACATAGGAGCGGGCCACATATTGTCAAGATGGAATTCCTGTTGTTTGATCACCGGATGTAAAAAGTGCCCAATTAAGTGGAGCCATGCAGAGGCTGCAGATGATGGCTTTGGCCGTGAACGCCCGCAGGGTTACCAACCACGGACTGGCTATAATCTGTGCCCGTACCTACCAACCACAAAGATACAAAGACGCTTTGTGTACGTCAGGGATGAATCGGATATAAAATAAGAATAAATTAAATTGTGATAGTAATTGTAGACTGTACATTTATAATAATATTTATTACTTTCTTCATGCATACTGTGAACGCAAAAAAAAAACAGAAACACTTATTTCGGAGTTACTTATGATTTGTGCATTAAAGTAGCAATCTTGTGCATATTTACGCTAAAACGGCTATTCCGATTTATTTTAAACTATATTTTTTTACTTTGAATTTATATAATACTTAGTCTTGAATTTTTGTGTGTATATTGTGTGTTAAAATCACATTGGAAGCCGGTCGGATAATATAAAAGATATACAACACATTTTAGTACTGAAGAATGAAACTTGACATATCGATACAACGCAGCGATATTTATATCGTATTGGAATATAAAATATATGATGGTGTAGAGACATATTATTTATTATTGGGCAATTAGAATTATATAAATTCATCTATGAGCACAAAGAGGAATATCTAAAAGAATGTTCGGTACCAAGTTATACCTAAGGCGCGCGGAGTCTGGGGGGATGGGGGAAGATGCCTTTAATGACGCCTGTAGGACCTAGCTGTAAGACATCAGGTTCTGGTTACATAATTTACTACTACTAAACAATGTATAGAAGCAGTTGATGTTAAATGATAGCTACAGGTGTCATAGCCATTTTTGTTTCTTTGGATATTTTTTGTATTATTTTGTAAATTTTCATAGATGCATCGATGAAAACCCATTTTCCACATTCTTGAATTAGTTTTGGCTGTTGCTTTTTAAGCATCGTTTTAGAATTTTAACTGCCGGGCGAAATTCTGGGCATTAAATTTCCCCACTAATAAAATCATCCTTGTCTGACATATTTACGATAATCTAAACGGCTAATTTTATGATAGCTACAGGTGTCAACTATTCTCGTTTCATTTCGATACTTAGATAATAATGATTTAGTCATAAAATCTGTTCCCTAAGAATCTATCTTCGAGTAATCGACATTGTCACTTTTATAAAATTAAAAACACTATTATATTTATAACTTATATTTTAGTAGGTTAATAGCATAACACATAACATATATGCTACTTACAAAATATTATATTATTATTATTATTATTAAGTAATTGCACTATTTAAGAGGTAGCTCTGGTGATACCTACTGTTGAGTTTATTAGATTGTATTGTTTAATATTTATATATTTTACGTACATATTATTTTATTTTGATATTTACTTTATCGTAAAAGACGAAGCGAAAAGTTCGCCCCTGTATTGCTTCAAAAAGAAGAAAAAACCAACTACGTATCTAGATGAGATAAAAACGATGTATTTAAGATGACGCTTGTGTGGCTGACGGGCGCTGTTGCTAAGATGACGGGACACAATCGTCTTATAATTAAAAGAATTTCACTATCATATCATCGTCATACTATAGTAAAAATATAATATAACATTAACTAAAAAAACCAAACGCTTTTGTTTTTGTCGACTTTGCTTATTTAAATTCAAGTAGTTTGTAGACATTACACTGAAGATAGACACAAGACTAGGATGGTATAAAGTCGATTAATTACCTAAATCAATCAGCCATTACATAGCAAATACAATAATTACATAATTACTTAAAAGTGAAATAATTACAAACAAATCCCATGCTATGATTTATAGACGCCATCACGGTCATTGACGGTGTTTAAATTATCCCTCAATTACAAATCATATCAGATTTTAATTGTCAATCTGTTAAATTACCATTTCCCAGAATAGCGCAAATAATGATTTCTACTTGATGACTCCCCATTATAAGGAAGCATTGTTTCAAAGCGATCTTAAACCAAAAAAAAAATATTTTTCATATATTAATGACACCAAATAACTATTAGATACGAACACGTCTAATATATAAAAGTGAAAGAGAGATTTATTGACACAGAAAATAATATTTAAAATTGATGAAAATGAGTTTTCACGCATTTAAATAATTTTAAATGCGTGAAAAGTTACCGCATAAACGTGGCGTGTTTTCTTTCAGCTGTCAGTATAAACTTATTTATGACATATTTGTTACAGGCAAAGTGCCAGTTATCAAAATTTCAGTGAATAGCTTGCATACTTATAACCCGTGCTCCAGCAATGTATGTCATCTTAGGACTTACTCGTATACTACAACATTTAGAAATAGATAAGGCCGTCTTGATGTGTTGCTGGATGTAGGGCAACCGGTGAGATTGCTCGGAGGAAACCACAAGAAATTACAATACTAACTGTGCAAATTGGTAATGGCATCGACATTCAACGTTTTTTCATATTATATACCTGATAGAACTGGTATTTTATACACTCCTGAACGAGTAGAAAAGATACCAAAAGAGGCGAATCAATGGACTGGGTATGACTATACCCAGTATAGTGATCAGTACACATTGGCTATCCCATCATGTTCTATATTAGGTACTACGTTGGGTTGATTTCTAAAAAAATAAATAAATTCTATCGTCCCTAAAATATATAAATTAAATTACGACTACAATGACCATGCATGTGAACCAAACGGAGATAATGGTACAATTCAAAAAGGTTTGTATTAATGGCCTTAACGAATAGAATAAAACTTGAGAATATGATTTTTGACCATGACCACATACGATATATATTTTTTTACTAATAAAATAAAAATATTTTTTTATATAAATACACTAACTATTAAAATAACGCTTAAAATGAAGTATGTATTATTTGTATATAATGAACAAAATGTTTTTTTTAAATGTAAATATGTATTTTTAATGTCAAAATATTAAGTTTTTGACTGGAATAAGTATTATATCCTTGGGTAATAATTTACTACATAGTTTCATTTCTATCATACTTTTATGTGTCAATTATTAATAGAATTCTGGATAACTGGGCGTATTAAATATATTCTATGTATATAAAACAAAGTCGGGTTAGTTACACCATTTATAATTCAAGAACGACTGAACCGATTTTTATGATCTTTGATTTTTTGGATTTGTTTTCGTCCAGAATAGCTATTAAAACATCCGAAAAATAAAAAAAAAATATATTAAGGGAAATTAATTTTCTCATACAATTTGTATGGAGCGGCTTTGGATTCTGTGGAATTCTATTTTCAACCGGTTAATTACCTTCGAAGATGTTCACTTTGTAAGGTTATTTGTCATTGTGCACGCATCAATAATTGCTTCATTATGTAATTTATTTTGATGTTTTTACGTTTATTGAACTTAATTCATTTTGAGTATTCTTAATAAAAAAACTAAATTTAATTCAGCTCAACACAATATTTATTGATTCTGATGCGATGCGAAGTTTGCTGGGTCAGCTTTTTTATTTATATATTGTAATCTGTATAATAAAAAAATATATATTTATCAGATCGACCACTAAAATACCGATTACCAATACCAATAAAGTAATACAATAGAATATAGGTACAAATAACAAAATATACATACCAATTCGATTAACGGCTTCGTTGTCAAAATTCGAATACAAATTTTTCAAAAATATTCTCAGGGTTGGCAGTTAGACCCTGTAGTTGGCAGTAATGGCCACACGGGAACGTAAAATTACAGGATAACGTTAAAACAATTAATTACCTTATTTTAATTAGTATTTATATAAGGTAATTTAAAATGAATGGAATCTTATTAAATGATTTCTTTTGGACTCCTTCTCGTGTGGAATATCTTAACAGGCAGTGTTTAAGATCGCGATGCGCTCCGCCGTGTAATAAAGAAGCATAATTATTGCGGGTATCCACCCACTTGATCTTGTAAAAATATCGTGAGTTAAAAGGACGAAAAAGAGTGAGCAACACTCGAGCGCGTACGCCGGGCTGGACCGGGCTGGACCGGGCGAGCGGAAGAGAGTCGGAAGAAAAGGAATACAAAAACAGGCCCATAAAAACAGCATGTCAGCTTCTGATGGGTTCACACTGGAGCATACTTTTGTAAACGAATTCATAGATAGATGCGTTTTACATATTCAATATATGCGTATTTAAATTATTTTAAACGAACTAAGACTACATATCCGTAGACTTGTCGTTTATTCTTATGATAACATGAATTATAAAGTCAGAATAAAATAAATAATTCCACGAATAATGCATGAAAACCCCTATCGAATTTATAAGTGTGAACAAAATCGCAGTCGGATCTTTTATTTCCACTATTTATTAATTTAATTAAATTTATTTTTATATTTGACGATATACTTGGCCGGATTAAAGTATCTTCAAAGGTATAGGATTGCCGCCCGATGACAGTGGTGGATATTTTTTTAAGTGATGATTTAAGTAATTACAAAGACGTGATTTCAAAAAACATCTGAATTGTTGAATTTTATATTTCCTCGCATGTGTAATTAATATCAAGTTCATACAATTCTAGACAACTCAACTAATTATGAGTATTGGTGATTTATGTGAATCTAAAATAGTAAAAAAAAAAAAATCTTTAGCAACCTTAAAGTAAATCATAAATTGTCTATTTATAAATTCTACCTTTATGGAATAAACATTAACAGAGGTGCAGCATCGGAAAGTATTACTTTTGACACTAAACCCCCTTTAAAGATCCCCCTCGTTGAAAAAAAGGCTACTTCACAGTCTCTTTAGTGGAAAAATGGTTTTACAAAACATCTATTTTTGTTCTACCTTTTTTCAATGAAGAAACTTTTCCCTTTCTTCCCTTCCACTTTCACAATCCACCCAGGAATTTCGCTAATTGCGGCCGTATCTTCAATCTAGTGATGCCTTCTAGGTAGGTAATCTTGGACGTATTGAATGTCATCGAAGCTGTGCGGTGGAACAAACATGTTTCGGCAGATGAGAGAAAAAAAAAACGCGCCAGTCGTCGCAATCTAAACCTGCATTCGTGGGATTATCAATATTACGTAGACATGATATATAGCATTCATTAAATTAGACTTCTAAAAAAAAAATCCAGAAACATACTTATGTCTGTTATAAATTACTTCGAATAATCGCGTTTGACGTGCATAGCGACGACTATTTTAATACATACAAAAGATAAATAAATAAATATTATTCACTTTATAAATATTGAAATGAAACTCGCTTGGCCGAGACTCATCAAATGTAAGATCCTCCCTGGATCCATAGCACGGATCTATATAGCTGCAGGGGTTGAATCAGTGAAACACCAGTTTGGTCCCATTTTAATACTCAATATGAACATTATAGTAATAATTAAGATACAAAATTTAAAACGAAGTATAATGAAAATCCAAACGTTGGGCACTTTTTACAAAGATAATTTTTCTACACCTTTTATATTTTATTTTTTATTTTCTGACAATTTTCCAAGAATGATATTTTTATTCAATTATGAACAGCAATACAATTCTTATGATGCCAAATATAAAACATAAAAATTATTTCAGAAGCCATGTCGTCCCATGTCAACTTACTGTCGTGACATGTCCCATACTACGATATCCGCTGTTTTTATGTAGGTGAGATACAATTATGCGATATAATTTTTATATTTCTGTAGCAAACCGTGCCAGATTTATTAATTGTATATTTAATCCATCGCGTTCCTTCCTTTGAGGGCTTACATATACATATATATATACTGTGATCTGACCAATTACATTATGCGACTACGACATTCTGAAATCATTAAAAAAGTCTGAATTTAGTGCACAGATGAAATCGTGAGTTTGCGTTTCGTATTGCTATATTTGTATATTTCCCTTTTTTTTTAATTCCTCCGCTACAAAATTTTTTAAAAGCTTCAACTTTCAAGTGTGCGCGTGGCTTAATGCACGGAACCGGAGATGCCAGCGGCCGTATTCAAAGCGAAGCCATCGAAGATTAAAATTACAAAACCAGTTCTGGCCAGGCCCTGGGCGAGTTCAGCTCCTCGAAATGAAGGGGCAACGGGGAGGCCAACAGGATAAGAAATATACATGTGCAATTGGAGGTGGAACGAAGTCGTTATGGGAAGGGTTTTTGGTCAATTAAATTATTAAATATTGCCTCACAATATAAAATTATTGTGCAATAACCATCTTACTTAAGTGAGGAACGTAATGTTTATATGTATAATTTATATTATTTTTTAGGGTTTAACTTTAACGCGTTACCTATTGAAATATTAGCAGAACATATTAGCGAACATTATAACAGGAATGTAATTGCATAAGCTATTTTTAATAAATCATTTCTACAGTAATCACACCAATAATTGTCATTATAATAATAATAACTAATAATTACCTATATTATTATTAAACCACCTATTATTAATACATTATTATAATTAATTACAATTAAAATCGAGAGCCATGAAGCTGATAAAAGCTTTACATTCACTTTTTTTTTACGGAACTTTATAACGTTACACATATTTTTTAAATCGTGGCTAACTGAATAAATAAAAATGATAGTAATATCTAAAGGTAAGTTTTTTTTTATGAAACGTTATAAAAATAATTATAAATTAAGTGAGAGGCGCAGAAATTTAGTAGTATATTTTTTAATATACTTTTGTAGGTAGTATCATTATATTTGACCATATTTAAATGCAAAACATTTCCTTTTCTTTCCTATTTTAAAAAGGAAAACAAAAAAGAATATTGTAAGAAAAAAAAAATCGACACGGAGCCCTCAGTCTTTATACTGTGCCTCAGCGTGGAAAACTTTTTACTGTGGTGGAAACTCCGTTTACAATTGACCTGCTTTTTTTTCAACTTCACCGATGGATATTTCAGAAATCCTTCGTTAAGTCGGCGCCTACACTACAAAACTAAAGTACATTTCAAATTTCCTGTCCCCAGTTTAAATGCTATATTAATTTCCCGAAAGAAAAGTAAACAAAAAACATGTAACATGCCGCGGGTTCCGTAAATTTTACATTTAAATGAAATTAATATTCAAAATATTATCACCGATATGTCTTTGAAAAAACTGTTAAGGGATCTATAATGGAGGAGGGAGGGAGAGTTCTTTATGCTAAAAATTACAAAAAATATTTACATAGTTAATTTTCGAACGTTCGAATGTATTTCAAATTCGTACGACTAACCTCTGACAAGTTATGGACCGGTGACAGAAATTGTTTTTTATAACTTCAATAGTCCACATAATTTTTACGCATTTTATACACCGATTTGTTACTCAAATAATATTATTCACCTTGCAATCCCTTAAACCTCCCACTTGTACACTAAACCATTAAATTGTTACGCTTTCCTTGTAATAGGTAAATTTTAAAACATGCGTATACACGGTTAAATAATGTAATTAAAATATATATTTTTTTTAGTCATGATTTCGCTTGTTCGTTCATTTATATCGTGTAGTATTAGGACGATATTTATAAACCCCGAAACCGGGCCAGGGAGGGGCTACAACCTATTTCAGATCCTAATTTGAAGTTTCAGTTTCTTGATAAGCATACGTGTATACTGCTGACTGAAACGGTGGCAGCTGTCAGAGGCGATATTATTCCAGTTGAAGACTCGATTAAGTAGCTGCCACTGTTCGATTTTTTTTTAAACAGGGTCGCCCCAAACAATTCAACCCAGTTCAGTGATGAAGCTACCGAACATTCGGGCGAGATGATCCCGATGGTACCAAATCATCTGATAAAAAATATACGGAAACGGATGTTTAAGTTTATAAGGTTAGTGAACGGTAATCACAAATTTAACTGTTTTTTAAGGCTCCTACATACAGATGTCATTTCAAAAATGCTTAGTTAAAATAGATTCAGGTGACCTCAAAACCTAACATTCTTTCGAAACAATGGGGATCAACTTTCGTCCAATAACAATATTTTTCTTATCTTTGGGGTTCGGCATATAAAAAGATGAAAAAAGGTGTTTTAATAACATAGGGCAATAGTTTGACTGCAAGGAAAACCGCTACCCGATATCTCGAGCTGGCTGGTTATGAACTTTGGTTTATGATATTGTTTTTTACCTTTTTACCATAATGGTTTAGTATGTGTGATAATGATTACAAATAATTAAAATTTTAATTAAAATAACCCCGCTGCTTTACCCTAGGGGAAACTTATTATTAACAAAGACGGTTAACAATTAGTTGCAACCATTTTTTTCCAACCCCGATCTGGGTGAGGCATTAATCAGGGCCTTCAGGTGGATTAGCCCCAACAAGCCTAGGATGGCAAGCGAAGTGAGCATCCCGGGTGCCAAAGGCACGTTTGGTCAGCTCAAGGTGCTCAAGGTATCACCGCCCTTAGGGCATGGATGATAGCAGAGGCGAAGGCAAGGGTTAACCGGGTACCCGTAATGAGTTATTTATATTAAAAAATCAAGTTCATCAACCCGATAAAGTCGGTTAATGTCATTAGACGCCAATAGTCATGCAAATTGCATGTTAAAGAGAATGTTAATGATACTGCACATTTTACGTTTTGCAGTCTAGACGATTAGCATAATGTTATTGTAAATCTGGTTACGTAATAATAAATGTATCAGGCAACAAGATTTTTAAGTTCTGATTCATAAATACTAACAATCAATAATGAGGACCGGAACTTACGCAAATATTGCATTTAGAACATCACATTATAAACTATATTTTGGAATGCTTTAAACTCTAGTGATAATATAGGTACATGAACTAAATGAGGTAAACCCTTTGTTTTGTTAGCCAATTAGTTATGATCTTACCCTTTATAGCTTCAGCCCAACTTAACTTACCAACCAATTATATTTTAATATAATCACGTGAAACACGTAAAAAAACGAAAAAACGCAAGAATGCGAGTATTTGCTTTAAAAACTAGCCATATGTGAAATTGTCTAGTGAATAGTTAATAATATTTTATTTAAATTTGAATTTATTAATATAGAATTAAATCGAATTATTAAATAGATTCCTGCAGTAACTAAAGTTGATGAGTGAACTAAAGCTGATACAGGGTATGGGGTGGTTTTTTTAAATTGGAAGTGTGTGTCTTTTGAGGTAACGTGATATGTTATATGGCTTGAAATGAGTTTCGTCACGGGTTCACCCAGATCACCCGCGAACACTAAATAGTGGGAGGAAGACAACCATAGATCGTTTTTTTACCCAGCCTAGACGTCGTCACAACGTTGACAGCCAGCGGTTAACAGAAATTTTGTTTAAAAAAAAATGCACATGTGGTGGTATATTTAAGATATACTTTTCTTAAAAAAAATCTTATGTGTATACTAATAATTATTTAAAATATTCCCTAAATTGTTTGTATAAAAGGTCAAAAGTTCGATGATCAAGCTAGTGAACATTTGAGCGATAGGGTCAAAGTTAAATCTTGGTCAGTATCGAATCAGGTAAAGACGAAATTATTTAAAATCATCTCCCTCATTGCTCATGCACTCGATTTTATTAGCACACAAGAAAGCATACCACATTGAAAATCTAATTACACGAACTATTCTGCGACGAAGGGCACAAACCGCAAAATATAAAAAAATATGAGTTTCGCTTTCATATTTTTGTAACAAAAAAAATATTACATCAATATTAATATATTAAATATTGTTTTTACCTTTTTTTTTGCTATAAAAATATATATAAAATCACTAATAGCTTTCATTCATGTAAAAATATCATTTTAGATATTTTTCGGCTTGTGCCCTTCGTCCAAGTAGGTCATATTCCATAAAATTAGTTGCCCTACTTTTTCACGAGGAGCAAATCAAAACCAAAAATTCAAAAAAAAAAAACAAAAATTGAAAGTATAATTTGTTAGAATTAAACTTTCAATTTAATAATAGTAAAACTAGTTTCATCAATAAAACTTCTTCCTGTATACCTTTCACTTTCATAATCATTTTTACTTTTACTGTATAATAAAATCTAGTTTTATTATTAATATATACAATAATATTAGTTTTCCATCTGATCGATCAAAAATTTAACAATTTAAATTCAATCAATAAACGATTAGACAAAACAGCTGATAGCGTTAGCAATGTCACCACAAAACCGAAATTAAAAAACCGATTATCATTCACAATATATTCCAAACATCGTTCTTTCCTGTGGTTCTTTCGAATCTATAGGCATATCCTACCTGTGTATATACTATAGTATACTAATTTTTATCAACTTCATACATAAATCACTCATAAAATCATCTCATTTCACCATCATCCATCATCATAATCACATATCCATTATTTTTATATTTTTTGTTAAAATATCATTCTTTCCTTATTTCATCTAATTAGATGGTTACATAATATTTGACAATATTTTACACTAAAGAGGACAGGTGAAAGTTAAAAATACATTTTTATAAAACTCAGCGCTGGGTTTAAACCGACATCCTGCGCTCTCAAGTACAGGACCTCTTTAGAACCTTTATAAATATTATGCTATCCAGCACTTTATTAAATAATTAAAAACTTTTTCAAAAAATTTATCAATATTGTCAAAGATTGTGTCATATATGTTTTCAGACGATTTTCCGCTATTAAAAAACAATCATGAAATACTATACTATAGATATATGTTATTTTTAATTTCAAATGTGTACATTAACTGATTTTTAAATTTTTGAGTAACATTAAAAATGAAGCCTTGAGTGTTAAAAATGAGATAAAATTTACCCTAAGGGTCGGACTGTCCCTTAAGTACCAAAAGAAAAATAACATGTTTTTTTATGGGTAATAATATGAAAGAGATAAGATCTCTTAAGTCTGGTGATTCTACACCCTATTATGCTGAACTGTTTTTTTCCTAATTTGTGTATTTATTAAACACACTAATAAATTAAAATAGATATTTTATAAAACACTAGAATGTTAGCTTTTTTTTAGTCACGGAAAGTAATGTGGTGACAGGAAAGATGCAGATATTTGAATATATGTTTATTGAGCTGGTTTATTTATATTATTGTGTATATTTGGAAATACAAATTAAATATATTACTTTCCTCAAATTACACTTTGGCGTAACCGTTTGTACGACCTATCAAACCACGTGTGTGCCTCGTTGCTTGCAGCTCTTCAATTTATAAAGACGTTTTCATTGATTGCAAGCTATTTTACGCATCATCTGCGAGTACCACCACGCTCTCGATGGTTTTGTTATTTACTTAAAAAAACAAACTTGTGCGTCACTATATTTTAAAAAAAAGTCATAAAAACGTTAGTAGAGCTATAAACGTAGATTTACTAAAAAGCATACACGTGCCGATATTGTATATGTTTTCGGATGTCATTAGAACACAGCGTCAGACGTTTATAACAACGGCAAACAAAGTTGTATAATATTTCACTTGAACAATGTGCCTAGTCTGAGCTGCCAATCGACAATCGACTCGAACGTGTCATCACCTTTATCTGCTTCCGCGAAGGAAAAGAGATGACGTATACTGTTTGAGTCGATTTTCGAGCGCCGATTGGCAGCCAAACTAAGCCTGCAGGACATGTGTCCTCTTTTTAGGGTAAATCCGGTTTGTAGTTTATATTAAATGGATCGAGTTTTTTTAGAGTAAGCAAATATCGGAAATCACAACACAAGCTCTAAATTATTATAATTAGTGTCTATTTCTGATTCCACTGACGTCAATAGGTTGGATATTGATTTTTCCATGACCACTTATTTGTTGGACTTATAAGATTTCTATTGGTTAGCAGGGTTCACTATACCTTAGTGATCTTTTAAAAAATGTTGATTTTAGACATTTTGACTCAGCCTATTGTAACCATTGCCATCTATCGAAACGCTTTGGTGTTGCCTGTTTGAAAATAACAGAAAGGCCGATAAAGATTACAGAAAAATTATAGTCTATAAGTCTGATTTCCACTACATGTGCGTCCGTCCTTTCATCCTCATTTCAACCACTCAAATTGACCAAATTGGCTTGGTTGGGGCGAATTCCTATCACAGCCGAATGCTTGGGCTAAAAAAACGTAATTGTGTGCTTTTATTAAAACTAATTATTTATGTGGAATATTTCTATGAAGTTTATTTTAATTTGTTACTGAACCATGAAGCTTATAATTCCTATGTAATTAATGCTTATGTATAAAAATTATCTAGAAAATAAACAAACATTTTTTTGTTAAATATTCTATAAAGTTTTTATAAAGAAACATTAAAATTTGTTTTACAGTTTTATAGTAGACAATAAAAAAATAGCACTATAGTTTCATATGCGTTTATTTCCAGATGTCACGTTGCGATAAAACGCTTCGTTGACGTAGGCGTACCCATTAATATAAATATTTGTATACTCCTCATTAGGACTGTAGCAGTTCTGTAGTTAGACGATTTTGAATATGTTTTCCCATTCGATAGGAATATCTCAGTTGTGGTCTCGTATTCATTTCCCAAAGGTACGTCTAGCATATGTAGCAATAAATCAAAACGAAAGTTTTCCTTTTTAAAAATTTCGTGCAATTTCTCTATTAAAAAACTATTAGGGTAAATTTCAACAGAACACGATGGATTTTGTGGGAATAAATGGCAAACAATAAATCGATATATTGAGGATGGCTGACGGCATTCGGGCACCTAGAGCTCCATACGGCGAAAAGGTTGACAACAATTGAATGGTTTTTTTTTATGTGTGTAAGTTGAGACCCTCAAATTATCATATAAAAATATGCGGTATTTAAGGACAAAAACGCAATGATTGCAATTGATTTTTAATTATTTATATTTTGTATTTACTTATTTATAGTAATATTAATAATTAATAATTATTGTTTGTTGGAGAAAAAAATACCGGAATCCTCAATTTCAACTCAGTTTCAAGTAGGACTAACAACTTTTATCAGAATAAAAATCAGCATTCAAAATTATTTATTTATCAAAATACCATTATTTACCAAAATAAGCTCATTTCTTTTACTTTTAAAATAAAAGTTTTATCAATTTTTATTAATACACAATATACTCGTATACCAAATTCTACGTATGCAAGTGAAAATTATAATATAAATTATTTTCATTTTTAGATTTGCTTCCACGACAAAGATATAAACCAACCTAAAAATAACCTTTCCTGGTAGACATAGAAAATATTCGATCAAAAAAATATTATTCATTAGAAGAAACACGATTCGTTTATATTTTAGGATTCAAGAATTATGGCGCTTGGTCTACAATTCGTATTATATCAATATTATAAGCACTTAGATCATAATATTCATTTGATTGACTTATTTGTAAGCAGCTCTATGTACAACTGGTATAAGCTGGTATATTGCACTTGATGCATTATTCACCAACATTATTGGTGTAGAAATTACTATATAGGTATCTAACCTTTTATATTTAATATTCACTTTTTAAATGAAATGAAATTTTCTTGCAAAATTTCAGTCCATCCATACAGTTATTTCAAAAGTCATGTATTACAGACGTCGCAAAAGATAAATAATTTTCAAAATAATACAGACTGTCCAACATAACTTATGTAAAACTTTTGAGGGCAAGGGAAGGAAACGTTGCAAAAAGACATACATTTTCCTTCAACTGTACTAAAGTACGGAAAATATGTTTTGCATATAAGGAAGATCATAGTTAATGGCATTAAGTCTCTTCCGGGCGGTAAGAATTTGTCATTTTGTATTTTTATGAGTAAAAGGAAACTAAAATTTATATCAAGGACATGTCATAAAATATATATTTATTTCAATTTTATACCTTAGGTTGGATTAGGTTAGGTTAAGTTACGTCTTACGGCTTTACACAATATGAAGTATTGAAACGGTGCCATACGAAGCTATGATATACCCTAGGTCATATCATTTTTCATGTTAATTAGACCAGCAAATGTTTGTTTTAAGGTATATATAACACAAAATATTTTAAATAAAAATATTTTCTGTAATCTTTTAATAATAATTATAGCGCACTCTTAAAATCTTAGACATCTTTAAGTTTCTTAAAACTGTTTCGAGTTCTATCCCATGCACACCTACCAACAGTCAATTTAACGTAAATAAATATTACTTAATTGGTATTTGGTTATTTATTTATTAAATATATATTGTAATACAACGTTTAAGTCGTACAGTATACATATATAAATACACAAACATGATTATTTTCTAGACAAATAAACCGTGCTGTTTTTTCCCGCCTCCCTCGGTAACATCACGAATTTGTACCAAAGGAGGTAGTTTAGTTTAGTTTCTGTATTTAAAAACTACAAAATTAATATATTGTAAATACAAGTATTTTAATGGACAAATTATTGTGTCTATAATAATAATATGCAAAGATACAGTTTTTATTTATATTAATATGAAAAATTTAATTTATATTAAAAAAGTAATAAAATAAAGTAGAAAAATATATAAATTTATTTAAAAAAGCAATATATTTTAATATACCTAATTTTATATATTGCATATTTTTACTCAATTTATCCACAACATATACAAGGGAAGATAAGAACAGTCAATATTCGAAATAAAGTAAATATACGAAAAAATAATTTTATTTATTAATTCAATTTTTAACTTTATTTATTCAATAAACTATAGATAAGTAAAAACAACTAAGAAAACAAGCAAATTCGTCATAAAATATTTATCATTTTTATATAGTTGATTTTTTAATTTTTTTTTAACAAATTTAACAAAAAACAAACGGTACGTAATGAGTATAAAACACGCTTAACAATTATTTTAAGTCAAAATAATTTTACAATGGCGAAATTTAAAATGGTGTGGTCTAAATTTATGGCCTGAGAATAAGCAATTTAATGACTGAAAATGAATCAATAAAGTTCGTTTTACAACTAATAACGTTGGCTTTTTAACGCTCCTATTATTTATGAATTCTGTGTGACTTTTAATAATCCCGTCCAGTATTAATGAATTTATCATAGCAATAAATGCCACATATTCGTGGTTATTTTAACGCGTCCATAAATACTTTCAGAACGTAAAAGTTGGAAATACTAGTGATTCGCTTTGATGAGGACGGCTCCGTTAGTCGTAGTGTAAATATGTCACTTTGGACGCACTTTTATTGACCGTAAATCGTCACCCCTTTGTACCCAATAATTTCCCTTAACTAACCGGATGAGAACGTTGCTCAATCGCTCAACAGACCGTAATAGTTTCTGTTAAAGCTGCGCTAGCGGCACGTTTAAAAAAATGAAACCTTTACTACCTTCGGCTACACATCAAACGAATATTTTCTAAAATATCTAGATATATATATTTTTTTAATAAGGTACAATGGTAAAAATAGTAAGTATCAAAACAATTTTTTTCAACTCTTTTAGAGTGTTGACTGTAGACTCTTTTAGACTATTGACTGTAGACTCTTTTAGACCTTCAAGCTGTTGTAACTTGTATGTAGAAATGTCAGGTCAAGGTGTGCACGCGTTTTGCCGAAATTTGAGAAAAAATAACATTATGATATAAAAAATATACAAATAAAAACAAATTTAATAATAGGACGTAATATGAAAATTTAAAGTCAGGTTAATGGCTACATCAGTTTTTTTTTCATTTCCAATAAAAATATTACGCTTTTGGGCGCGGATTGTACGATTTTTCGAATAAATTGTTTATAAGTGCACCTAAATTCTAAACGAATTAAAAATTTTAGTTTTCTTTTTATTTAGTCAAATTTCTGCAGGAAATCATTACTTTACAACTCCTACCACGTGATTCGTATATCAGCAGACCTCAAAATTAACTTCAAATTGAATATATATTAGACAAGAATAATTAAGGCAATATTTAGGAGTAAGAACATGCATATCAAAAAATACATATAATTAGATGATTTCTATGTTAAAATAGGTAAACACCTTTAGTTTAACATATATAAAAGTTTGACAGTACTGACATTTGGAAAATACGAATGCTTTTTAATATTTTAAGGATTGAAATTTTTTGCAAATAAAATATATAGCCAGAATGTTCAAAGAAAAATTAATACCGAAAGCACAGATAGTTGCATCGCTTGAGGTAATGCACGCTGGTTTAAATACAGGCCTGTATTTTATGAAAGTCTTTCACTCTCACCTACCTATCTGTGCGATATGCAATACGGTCAAACTTTCATTAAAGTAGTGAATAAATGATTTAAAAATTAAACAATAATTATGAAAAAAAGTGTGAAAATGTAACGAATATGACGTATAATGAATGAGAAGTGAATGGTTTAATGGATATTTACAAGAATAACTTACGTTCAACGTAGTTTATCTGAAAATGAATCGTCATGGTTAAAAATAAAAAGAAAAGTGTAAAATATATGCACATTACGTGCAAATCGTTAAGATATAGTAAAATAGTAAAATGTATTGTTTAAATACCGTTAATTAGATGATTTCTATTATATGTTATAATTATATGTTAAACTAAAGGTGTTTACCTATTCTAACATAGAAATCATCTAATTAACGGTATTTAAACAATACATTTTACTATTTTACTATATCTTAACGATTTGCACGTAATGTGCATATATTTTACACTTTTCTTTTTATTTTTAACCATGACGATTCATTTTCAGATAAACTACGTTGAACGTAAGTTATTCTTGTAAATATCCATTAAACCATTCACTTCTCATTCATTATACGTCATATTCGTTACATTTTCACACTTTTTTTCATAATTATTGTTTAATTTTTAAATCATTTATTCACTACTTTAATGAAAGTTTGACCGTATTGCATATCGCACAGATAGGTAGGTGAGAGTGAAAGACTTTCATAAAATACAGGCCTGTATTTAAACCAGCGTGCATTACCTCAAGCGATGCAACTATCTGTGCTTTCGGTATTAATTTTTCTTTGAACATTCTGGCTATATATTTTATTTGCAAAAAATTTCAATCCTTAAAATATTAAAAAGCATTCGTATTTTCCAAATGTCAGTACTGTCAAACTTTTATATATGTTAAACTAAAGGTGTTTACCTATTTTAACATAGAAATCATCTAATTAACGGTATTTAAACAATACATTTTACTATTTTACTATAAAAAATACATATATATAGTTGAACATATATTAGACAAGAATAATTAAGGTGATATTTAGGAGTAAGAACATGCATATCAAAAAATACGTATATATACTTTAATAGTTAATATTTCAATAGTTAGTAGTTTCAATAGTTAACTTTTATTAGGTATTCTAGTTATATATAGTTTAATTTATAAACTGATTTACATCCCAATAAGATTGTGAAAATATTATTTTATTCAATTGCCTAAAAATAATTGATCATCTAAAAAATATTTTTAATTACTTATACATTTTTCTTATATTTTTAATTACTTATAATCAAAAACACGTATCGCTTTGGTACGTGTTTTTGATTTTACGAAATAGACATATTATATTTTTTTTAACGTTGTAAAGATTTCAGACTAGTTACTGAAAAACTATTACGAAATTATTATATATTATGGAGTATGTTGTATTGTGTGTTATGTAGAGTGTGGATGGTATGTGGAGTGCATTGTGTGTGTTATGGATGTTATTATAGAATTTTTATGAACTTCCATAAATTAAAAATACCGAAGTATTAATTTACTTCGAAAAAAACAACATATTAAACAGATCGACATACTCGTATAGTCTTGTTTGCGACACAGTACCTATTAAAATAATTACTGCGTTCTGCCTTTCCTTTGTATATCTTTAACGTCTTATTTCGGAAATTCCGTAAATATTATCCTCGTTGTCATCGCCATTTGATTTTCCAAAAGGAGAAATATTACGAAGAAGTGGCGAACGCGAGTCGCGTCTTTCGTCTCGCCACGAGACGAACGATTGACAGCAACAATCGCTCGATTTATCGTCGCCGCCGCGCCTCTCGGGCGAACTTGACAGACACGTCGGGAAGAAACATTTCCCGACAGCTAGACAGCCGCCCATAACATTAGCGCGACCAATACCCACACGTGCGACACTGTCTTTAAATAACTCGCACCAATAACAAATTACCTACCTCAAATATTTAGTTATTTAAGATTTCTTAAGCGGTGTTTAGACAATTTGGCATCAGTGTAATACTGATCATATAGTTATGTAATTTTAAATAAGATGCCGATGGAATGCGTTCGTAACCTCACAAAGTGGACATCTTCGAAAGCAACTTACCATTTGAAAACAGAATTCCACAGCATACAAAACCGTTTCATACAAAATGTATGAGTAAATGAATTTTCGTTATATTTTTTACTTGAATTTTTCCGATGTTTTAATAGTTATTCTGCTATTCGGGGCGGAGACAAATCCAACAAAACAGAGATAATAAAAATCGGTTTAGCCGTTCTTGGGTTATAAATGGTGTAACTAACCCGACTTTTTTTATCACATGTTTTAGATACATGTGATAACATCGTTCAAAAATATACTATAGCGGAATGTGGCATTACAAAGTTCAGTAAGTTAACAGTAACAAATAAGCTTGAGAAGTCTTGTTACTCAACGCAGTGTTGTACAAGTGTGTGTTTTTATCTCTTTTGGAGCAAATATAAAAGTTTTACTTGATAAATTAGTGGATAATCAACTAAAGTGTGTTTTTTTAGAGTGTGTTTAGTTTTAAAGCTACAATCATGAACATAATATAAAAAATAAAGGTAAAGCAACCAGCTAGCTTCAATTTGTGTACTAGTGCTTAGTCACCATATGAAAATAAGACAAATAGAAATTATATTCCTGACGTTCTTGGTTGAAAAATCGACCACATTAAGTATAACGATCGCCATTTCTCAACGCGCTCAAGAAATATTTTAATTAAATGAAATCCATAGGATTCAATCATTTCACTCATAAGAACGGGAGCAAGATAAAGGGGAATAGATTTGAGACACTGGCAAAGGACTAATGTCTGGGATTTTCGAAAGATAAGATTAGACCGCACCGGAACAAAGCTCGAGATGAAAAGCCCGCTGAATGGAACGGGAGGCTGCGTGCGTTCATCCGGAACAATCGAATTCATGTGTAGATATTTTGTATGTTCTAAAGAATCGCAAATTTGTTTTTTGTGATCTTTGTAGGTGCCCACAACTACGTTAAATTCACCAACGTTTGAGACGAAAATCATATTTTCTGTGCTGTTAAAAATGTTACATATACGCCCAATATCTCAAAGGCGATATAGAGGCAATAAAAAACCAAAATGGCTATGAAACCCTGTAGCTATCATATCAATGTGTATCAGTATGTAGCTAAACAAAGCATGTCCTGACGTCCTACAGCAAGGCTCTATATACAGGCGTTATAAACGATATCTTCGCCCCAGGCTACTCGCGATCTTTCTTCTTTTTCCTATTAGCTTCTATATACTCATGTATAGAAGCTACTATCCTCGTCCTTTGGCCGTCTCTCTGTCCGCCCATGCGTCTGTCCGTTGCATCTTTCAACTCGAAAAGTACAAATTCCGAAGAGTTGATTTTTGCGTGTACATTGATGCTCTTGAAAAACAAACATAATATAGCCGTTTAGATGACATCAGAGACTACGGGATAATATAGATAAAATATAGTTAGTATATACATAAAAAACATACATTAAAATGTTTATATATTTGGAATGTTAAAATATAATTAGTGAGCAAAACAGGCTTCGCAAAATCTAAAACCTAATTTAAACATTTAGAAATTTGACGCTTAAACTCTTCAAATTATAACTAAATATATCAATCTTATTATTATTACAAAGGGCTAAATTTATTATGTTTTAGTTTTAAAAATCGATTGTACACTTACTTCAAATCATCCCTTCCAAGCGAGCTGGGAATGCTTGGCCGTCCCCGGTTGTCATTCGTTCGCAGCTAATTATGTTCCGCTGTCATAATGTTGTTGAGTACAGTTGCCAGAAAGAGTTTATCGGCGCGCCAACACTCAAAACAGCTGTTTTATTGCAGAACCTCTTCTGTGCGGCTATCAAATAAGTGCATTTATTATTTAAATTCGGCCTAGGCCTGTGTTTTTATAAATTCTTGAAAAAATCAATTATGTGATATTTAACTCGTATAATATATACGAGTTCTTCTTTCGCATGGCTTGCTTTGTCGGAGAGACACCTTGCAAGTCTGTACCTGAATTAGTTTTGTGTTTGTCTTGTTACTTAGCGGTCGACTGTCTTGAGAAAAGCACCGTTGAATATTCTTAACGCCGAAAAATGACCTAGCCGGATTTGACCCACTGGGGCTTCGAACCCGGGATCTCTGGATTTAGAAGTAAGCGCTTATACCACTGCACCACCAGGCCGGTTAATTTTTATAATTTTAATTTTGACAGATAAAAACCAGATAGAAAATAAATAGATTTGTATTGACGTCATATCAAATTTCATTATGGTTTCCGAGAAATAAATGTAAACTTTACGTGATAATATTAAACCGATTGTTATCATATGCCCGTCATCTGATCGTCACGATAAGCGAGAACGAGCGTGCCAAAACGCAAAACTTGGCTCAATTCTATTTCTTTTTACAAGCTCCAAGTACCATAAGCGAAAAAATGGATGGTGTTGTTAGAAGGTCCGTAGAAATAATAAAGGTGATTTTATACTTCTGCAGTGGTGATTTCTCCTGGGCTAGAATGTCGTCGATCCTCCGAAAAGTCGTTACGATATTTTCATCTCCGTCCGATTCGTGTTGGCGATCGTAAATTATTTTAGTGGCGACTATTTCATGTCGGAAGTATTTTCCGCTCGAAGTGTCCCCAACGCGGCCGCGCCTTGCGTGGTTTCTATGTTAGTCTTGCTTCATAACCGTGAAAGTGTTGTCGAGTATGTCCATGGTCTTCCAATAGTACGTGGAGCATCCATGTACGAGTAATATCAGTGATGGTGGTGGTCCATGGTTAATCCGGGTTCGGTCTGTCGGGTGATATTAACGGTACTCTTTTCAACAACTTGACAGAGATTGCACGACTTAAAAATGACAACATAAGAAAATCATACACGTATTTATTTATTTAAGATAAGATAAGATAAGATAATTTATTTTTTCCATGAACAAAGTTATTGTACAGGAATGACAATTACATATTTGTACATACCGTTACATTTCAGTTATATATAAAAAAAAACAACAGAATAAGACAATAGAGAAATTAGAATAAAGAATACAATAATAACAAAAAAAAAGAAATTAAAAAAAAATATATGAACAGAAGTTACATGTGCATTGATGTATTCATAATTTATCACTTACTATCTAAATTCCTTAAAAAAAAAAAAAAAAATATCTATTTAAAATATCTATTTAAATGCTGCACGATTACAAACACTCATACAAAAGCCATAAAAATATACCATTCAATAGGGCATGGTGTACGAAAGGTTTCTTTCATAACTGAATATAATTAGATTTTTCCCCTTTTAGGTTGAAACAAGTAATCGAGAATTAGAGAATTGAATTGTGTTGTGCGCTTTCAGTTTTGTCTAATCTGCTTGCCTACTGCTTTCACCTACCCCTCAAACAACAGTGTTCACAAATTACCAATTTCGTATATATACATAAATGTATATTTTTTGATTTTATTCGCATAAAAGGTCCAAATAATGTTATGGGAGCAAAAGGAATAACAATTAAAACAAAAATGGCTATTATATCCTATATAATATCAGCTGGTTCGATACATTGTTTAATAGTAGTAAATTATCTTCCCAAAAACTAACGTCTTACATCTAGGCCCTATTGGCGTCATTAACGGTATCTTCCCCCCAAACTACACGCGCCTGTATTACCAACTTGCTATGGATTGCTTCATTTCCTATTTCCATTTGTGCCTGTGGCACTTTTAGCCCATTCGATGTGCGTTTGGATTGCCATTGAGGCGAGAGTGGGTTATTTTTTATGTCTCAGTAGATTAACATAACACAATATACAATGGTATCATAACATTCTTTCAATTCACAAACACCATTTTAGTTTTTTTTTTGTAAAAAACAAGACGCACGCCTAATTATGAAACAACATGGACACAGATTTCAATTTAACAATAATAATATTAATTATATTGTGTACTAAACATTATTTTATGTGTCTATTTGCGCATTAAACAACTTTCAGCTAGGTTTTAAGATCTTTGAAAACATGTTTCATTTTTTTACCCAAAATTCGAGGAGATAAACCAGAAAGTGTCGAGATGGTGTTGTGAGTTATGATGATTTTTATTATCATTTTTTATAGATATATTAAGCGTTTCTGCTCCATGCTAATAAATGACTTTTTAACAGAATAGGGTAACAAAATAAAAAATGTAAAGAGGTAGTTCTGTTAAGAAGAAGTTCTGGCTACTCTGAAATATTTTTCAAGACTTAAATATACCTCAAACATACAAAGTTTTACAATCTATGTAAGTGGTAAATTTGTCAAATTCAGGGTCCCGTTTCGCCTAAGGTTTCGTTTAAGGACAGACTTTCAAGATTATTTAGTTAAGGAGGTAGAACATAGGTTACAGTGGTACCAAACGCTCACTTATTATTTTTTTATGCATTTGATATCTGCAGGTATCTTATGTTTTTTAATGATAAAATATCAATGAAATAAATAAAAGCGAACTAGTTTTTGAGATTATTTATGTTGTAAATTTTCGAAAGACGCCGTGAATTGAAATTTGGGGTTGTAACCAGTGGTACTATATTTTATTTAAATTACTCTCCATATCGCACGCACGTGCTCACTACTGGGCGGTTCGGACGTAAATAAGCCCAGTAAACGTCGCAAAGGCAAAAGTAAACTTTACGATTCGAATGACGCGATGACGTTTATTCCAGCGCCATTCGAATGAGTCGGCCGTTTACATTATCGTAAATATGCCAGATAAGGATGATTTTATTAGGGGGGAAATTTAATGCCCAGAAGTTCGCCCGGCAGTTAAAATCCTAAAACGATGCTTAAAAAGCAACACTCAAAACTAAGTTAAGAATGTGCAAAATGGGTTTTCATAGATGCATATATAAAATTACATTTTTTTTTCTTAATGTGGTAAGAATGGTAGTTTTTAACTTAAACATTCTCTTTAATTTCTTTTAATTTCTCTTTAATTTTGTTTAATATCGCACAACGACCATTATTTCATTGAAACAATATATTTTATTACATGCCAACACAAATTCAGTTTCAGCTTTATTGGGCTGAAAAACAGCTTTTAAATACATAACAATACCTCTAATAATAAAATAATCTTGTATCGCTACTGTGTTATAATACAAAGCAAATAATTTGTAGGTAGAATAGAACAGAATTATACAAAATGGATGTATGATATAGTAGGTACTCTATTTCGACGGCATCTTAATTTTCGCACTGACGCGACTTATTCATTATCCGAACGAAATAATGATAATACATAAAATTTAATTTTGTAAAAATCACCATACAAGTGTTTAAATGTTGATAACTTATATAGTAATATTATTACACAAATTTTAAATCATGCTTAGTGTTTATTTTACACATGATTCTAATTACTATTTTTTATGTAATGTTATTTGTTATTATTTTTATTTACTAATAATATAATTTTGAACATCCCTTTTTATCTCGTTTGGTATTTACTTTCAGGTGTATGGAAGTGTTTTAAAATTTGGTTTTTAGGCGTATTTACGAGTAGTTTGAAAAAAATCTCTGTATTCCCTTTTCAGGTCCCATAAAAAATAAACCATTTTAAAGATGGGTATTTTTCTCTTACAACCTGTATATCCTTATTTGAAATACAGGGGATAATGTTTAAATACTGCTAAAATAGGGTGTGCCTAGAAAAACGAATTTTTAAATGTAACAGCTCATTGTTACAATTGATCATTTTGTATCATTGATACAATATTACGATTTTTAGCAGCGTGATGCGGATAAGCATAAATTGAATAAAAAAAACTATAAGCAGAAATAAACGTGCTTGTTTTTTTTTAAATCTGTTTTCTATAAATTTTTTTGATGTTTGGAACTAATTTTTGCATAATTATGTTTAAAATATTAAAAAAAACTATCTTTCATCAATGCATATTTTTCATACCAAAATCGCAATAGTTTTAATCAAATCATGCTAAAATACAATACGTTTTATAGAAATTCCATGGAATCACTTAAAGAACTCTGCTTTGTAAAAAGAGTACTGTTAAATATAAAAATGACCTGTTTTCTGATAGTGTTAATTGTCAAAGAAATAGAAGAAAGACGCAAATAAAGTGATGTTTGTTTAAGTGCGTTTATGTGGCGGAGAGAGGAAGGTACCAACTTGAAAAGTGAAGATAAATTCATTTTTATTTAGTTAAGGTATAGTAATGACTAATTATTTAAAAATGGAGAGAAGTCGTGAAGATTTCGAAACAAGATGGTGAATACAGGATAGCCTGCTTGAGTTCACTTACACTGAAAGAAAATAAAATAGGTACCTACTCTTTTAACTTAAAGGAGTTCCGATTTAAAAGAAGCAAAGTGTCCATGCTGTATCCAGCTCACCTAGTCAGAAAGCATAGAATTTACTGGAATTTTCTTTTGGTCCCAGTATTATTATAGCAATGTCGCAACACTTTTGACAAGAACTCCACTTTTTCCCCGAGTATTGAGGGCGCCACTTTGATGGAGGGGCTACACATCATTACGTTCGGTCGGTTATGCGAGAGGAGCGCACCTCGGCGACAAAGCGCGATCCATCTTCATTTTTCTCCGCGCCGAGGACTCCCGTTGGCGCAATGACGAAAAGGCGCTCCGAAATAGCGCGGTCTATTTCGAAGCGCGCTGAGAAAGTGAACCAAGTAAAAAGACGGACAGATACGAAGTGGGATCATCATAAAACTGTGAAGTTGCCCTTAAAGGAAATCGCGACCGAAAATAGGTTATTAGTCACCCGCCGAGCGACAGCCGCCCAACCTACCGGTCGCATTCGTCGCGCGAGGGCGGCGCGGCGGATCTCATCGCGGCATCGATTTGTACCGCTCGCGTCGCACGCCTGTTCTCTTCAGAGCATCCTTTGTCTCCATCTTGGAGTGGAACATGGCGTAATGTCTCAACTTAGAAACCGAATTCATTACCCAATATCGTAGAGCGAACGAGTTAATTTAGTCACATCACGGAATGAATCTCACACCCTCCCGCCTCTCGCGCAATAATGAGTGCTAATGTAGGGAAATAACATATTATTTTATACGGACGCATTGTTCTCGCTCAAAAAGTGGCATGCGCTAAAATAAACATAGTCTCATCTTCGAATTGCATTGGACGCAAATTTTGTAGTTCGTACCTATACGAAAAAAATCTTGTGCGAATACCTATGCAACCACAGATTTGTATAATAATCAAAAACATTTTCTGGCGTCTTTCTATGAATTTAACCATTCTAAAGCAAGAAACAAAAACAACTCTCAAATTATTATTAGTAGTAGTGATTGTTTATATTATTCTTAGAATTTATAAATTAATGAAGTGAAATAAGTGACTCGTGAAAGTCATATAGATTGCATTATATATTATATGTAAAAGAAGAATTTAGATAACTAATACATATGTTCGTATTATTAATATTACATACAAAATGTGCATAAATAAAATAAAATAAAAAAAATATACAATACACAAAAAATATACAATACTCAAAAGTTCAATCAAATTTATTATTTTTTTTTACATAAAATTGGCTAAAAAGTTTTTAAAACATCTTAAATAACTCAGATATCTTATATAAATAAATAAATAAAATAAATTCTAAATAAATAAATAATTCTATTAGGGAATTATTTAGTTTCGTACATTGAACGTAATATTTATTTTTCTGTAAAATAATTGCTATGAACTAGGTAATATACAGTTATTTTGGGCCCTGCTCAACTAGGCCAAATTTGCCTGTGCTAGAGTCAGGGGAGATGCAGGTGGATTGAATGTTTGTTATTGTTTATACTGTAGATACTACTGTTTTTGGGGTACTTTTACTACACATATATGAATCTTACGTTTGACTTTACATGCTGATAATAATTGATTTATGATATTTTTGAAACGTATAAAGTCACTGCTAAACCGCTGAACCAATTTTGATGAAATTTGGTATCGAGATAGCTTGAACCCTAGGAAAGGACAAAGGTTACTTAAAAAAAAACATGTAGTTAACATGCTAGTAAAGCGATTTTGGATCTCAGAATTTTTACGTCAACGCGACTATTTTCGTGACGTAGGCAATTCGTCGTGCGCCGAAGGCGCCGTTAAAGCGGTTTGCTGGGCCTAGCTGCCAACCCGTGGTGAAGCCCGAGATCAAATAGCCAGTAGACAAACAAAAGGTAAATATAAAACCTTGCACCAATGATAAGTACGTCTTTCTACGGAATTGAATTAATTGATAAAAAAAAAACAAATTAAAGGTGTTGTGAGATACGATAAATAATGAATGTTACTTTTAATACATTATAATGGCCCATTAAAAACTGGTCACAGCTCATAAGAATCTATGCGTAATTTCCCGCTCAAGTTAACAGGAAATATAAATTACACATTTTTGTCCTCCGGTCTTTCCGATACAAGGACGCTAATAATAGAAAATCTCTGTTTACATACCACTTTGTCGCTTACTTATTTCCTTTATAATACATAATATAATGAATGTTTATGTTTTGATTAAGAATAAATCATCAGTTTAATCATTCAGAGAATTTTGAGGATGAATTAGGCAAGTGTTGTTTGGATAGCACTACGGATACATTTCATTTAGCGTTTTACTAGTTTATTCCCTTATAGTTTTAATGAAATCTATGGATTTAGATTTGGTGCCTGAAGTATTCAAAATATATTTTTTTTTGTTATTCGTCTTATTTTATTTTTTCTAATTTAACTGTATTTTTTTTTTTTGTTGTTCTTCGTGATAGAAAAATGTATCTTGGTCTTTCCTAATGTATATATATAATTTTACTTTTGGATTTTTTTTAGTAAATTTTTGACTAATTTAATTAATGTTGTAATAATATATTAGGTAGTAAAGCACACAGGAGATTTATGTATTAGTTATAGTATATTATTATTACAATTATTATCACGATATAATGTCGAGACCAATGCAACTTTACCCTAAAAACATCGTATTTTTCTTTATATTGCTATAATTTTGCCGTTTTTGGAAGTAAGTGCGGGTGTCTCTGGTCGTATTTTAGGTTAGAATGTCGGAGGCGACCGCCCGCCCTAACCAAACCCTCTGAATCGAGAAATGGGTTGAGTTTTCTTACTTGCTGTGAAGTAAGTTTGTTTGATTTCATAGCTGAAATATCTTTGCCAAATGCTTTGCCTTGGGTATAAAGTATTAGAATGTTTAGAGCTGTACCCAGCTCTGTCGCAGATGCAGGACCATATTTCCTAACTGCAGAAGGTTTAGCATTATTAATGAAGCGCAAACAGAGTGCTGTAATGCGTTTGAGTTTAGTGAGAGAGGAGAAACGCTGTAACAAATCAAAGTCGTCATCGATTCGATGAACAAATGTTAGTATACGTTTTTCAGAGTCGATTGTGTCTGTTAAAGACTCCAAAGCTGTGTTTGGAAATGATTGTGGCCATTGATCTACATTCAATGACAACCAAGATGGGCCATGCCACCATATAGGATGAGAAACTAGATCGGACGGAAATAAATAATAATAATAATAATAATTTATTTTCCAAAAACAAACATAAATTGTATAGGAATGACATTTGCAATTTAAAACAGTAAATACATAAAACAGCGGTTAAAACATAAGAAAAAGCATTTACGCACCTTTATCCTATAAAGGTGCATATATAAACCAGTAACATACATATATATTTTTAAACAGACAAATATGATGACATCCATTGATGAAGTTCATAGTCTTTTGATAAAAAATAATACTGAATAAAATTAACAGATAGTAGAAAAAACTAAGTGATGGACGAATTGCTTACGGAACTAGAATCCATGTTCTAGTCTACGTGTGTGTTTTTACTTTTCCTACTATGTTTACCTGTTATATTAATTTGATTTACTTAATATCTATTTAATGATAACTATAATATAATGAATTTTTTTTTTTATGGTATAAAGATTACAAAAATATGTAATCACTTGTTTCTGCAAAATAAGGTCTATAGGTTATAAATAAGGTCTCTTAAATTTATTTTTACAATTTTTTAATCAATTTGTTTGTAAGATTTTCTAACCAAAAAAATATTTTATACTCTCGTATCTGTGTAATATATATTGTACAAAACTATTTTTTTTTCACAATACAGTTGCTAAATTTCAAATTTAAACAAACTTCTCAAATTATATAATGTACTTATAATAGACATTAAAAAATAAATCTGTTTAAATTTAACTAAAACATTGTCATAAATAATTTAAATTTCCTAAACTTCATATTGTGGCACAAAGGACATTCTAACATATAAATGTTTGTGGTAAATTAATAGTAATATTTTGACATGAGCATCACGAATGAGAACTATTTAAATTCATTAAAGCTATAAATGTTTTGCTCAATAATATATTTCTTCAATGCACCTTTAAATTGATTGAACTCAGTTATTTTTTTAATGTTTTCAGGCAGCATATTAAAATATTTTAGGCCTAAATACTGACTATTCTTTTGGAATAAAGTTGTACGGGCTAGTATGGTTGGTACATAATCTTCCTTGAAACGCGTATTGTGTTCGTGAATGTTGCTGTGTGTAGATGCATTTTGCTTATTTAAGAAGAAGTGGCATGTTGCTTCTAATATATACAGCCCATATATTGTCAATAAGCCTAATCTTTTAAAATATGGTCTGCATGATACTCTTTGATTTAATGCTAAAATAGCTCTTACAGCCTTTTTTTGTAATTTAAATATATCTGAAATATACGGAGCAGTACCCCAAACCAGTATGCCGTATCTTAGATGCGACTCTATGAGCGAATAATATGCCGATAAAGCTGTTTCATAGGTCATGATCTTTTTTATCTTTGACAGGACATATACCGCAGAAGACAACTTAGATTTAAGGTGTTCAAAGTGCTTATTCCAATTCAACTTTCTATCGATGTAGACTCCTAAGAATTTAGCATCATCTTTAACTTCTACCAAGTGTTGAATTCTGATGTCACTATTCTTATATTTGGAGAAGTTGAGAACGACTGTTTTAGACATATTCATTGACAATTTGTTTGCCTTAAACCAGTCTTCGATATCATCTAAGGTTTTGGTAATTTTATTTAGGAGTTGCTCAAATGTATCCGCCTTAATGACACAGCTCGTATCGTCGGCAAATAAGGTCAATTCAGCATCTGATGTTGCTAAGCACAGATCATTTATATAAATTATAAAAAGTAAAGGTCCGAGAATTGTACCTTGAGGAACTCCTATGATAATTTGCTCGAAAATCGATAATATGGAATGTTCGTATTTGTTGTCACGGATATGCGTTAACTCGACACTTTGTTTTCGACCCGTGAGATAACTACGAAATAATTCAAGTGCTACACCTCTTATACCATAATATTCAAGCTTTTTTAGTAGAATATCTATCTGAACACAGTCAAATGCTCGACTAAGGTCACATAAAATGGCAACTGACATCTTTTTGCTATTCAGGCATTCATGTATAGAGTTTACACACTTCACTATAGCCATTTGAGTGGATCTATTTTTTATAAATCCGAACTGGTTATCAGATAATATATTAAACCTATTTAAAAAGTTTGATAATCTTTTTCCTATAGCTTTTTCTAAAAGTTTGGAGAAAATGCTCAGAAGAGAAATGGGTCTGTAGTTTTCAATATTTTGAGGGTCACCTTTTTTAAAAACAGGGACGATTTTTGAAATCTTATACCTATCTGGAAAAATGCCGTTTGCTATACAGAGATTAAACAGATAAGTTAACGGTTTAATAAAGATTTCTTTATGTTTTTTCAAAACATGAACCGGGAAGTTATCAATACCTGTAGACCTTTTATTTTTTAATGCAGTAATAGTTTTATCTATTTCCGATTCTGAAATTGGTTGCAGGAATATTGAGTTGTCATTTTGTTTACAGTGTTTCAATTTCGAAAAAAATGATGTGTTTGGAGCCGGTATCGATGAGGCTAACTGTTTTGGTTTGTTAATAAAGAAATCATTAAACTCGTGACTCAATATTATTGGATCTTCTACAACAGTGCCGTTCAACGTGAGCGAAATAGGTTTCTTCAAACATTTTAACTTTCGTCCTGTTTCCTGATTTATGAAAGCCCAGGCTGTTTTTACTTTATTTGTTGAAGTATTCATTTTCCTTGAATAGAAATCGCACTTAGCTTGCCTAATACCTTTGTTTATTTGAGTGGTAATTGTTTTAAGAAAGCTTCTGATATGTGGCTTCGATTTCATATGCACATTTTTCAGTATATTCCTTTTTGTCTTACATTTCTTCAGAAGCGATTTAGTAATCCAATTATTTGTTTTATTATTAGAATATATTTTTCTTTCTGTAAGAGGAAACGATTTCTCTAGACAATTATTTATTTTGTCATGGAACCAGTTAAACGCCTCGTTGGTGTCCTTTATTTTGAATAAATAATTCCAGTTAAGTGTTTTTATCCACTTTCCGAATTTAAAATGGTTCTGTTCATTAAAATGTCTTATTTTTCTAATTATGTAATGATGCTGATTTATAAATATATTCTTTATTTCGATGCATTGGAATGAGTGATCAGATAATCCAGGATCGACAGTTTTTAAGATTACATTTTTTTTCGAAAAATTAACAAGAAAATTATCAATAAGTGATGAGTTACCAGTAAAAACATCCTTACGACTTGGTTGATTTGTGAATAAATTGTAAAAGTTGTATTCCCTACTTAAATTTAATAAATTAACCTTTTCTCTTGAATTTCCTAAAAAATTAATATTAAAATCACCGCATATACATACATTTTCATTTTTAAAAACCTTTTTTAACAATGACTCATATTTTAACATAAAAGAGTCCACAGAACCTCCAGAACGATAAATACACACTATAACAAGTTTCAGTGATTTTACTTTTATTGCAACACCTTCAAATGTGCGTTCGTCTATAAGATTAGAAATGTCAATCATACTAGTTTCGAGATTGTTTTTGGCGAATATCATTGTACCCCCGTGTTTGCGTAATAATCTTGTTTGATTGGCAGCGATATAGTAGCCTGGAAGTTGGGCTAAGTTTTTATTTTCACATTTCAGCCAGGTTTCTGTTAAGCACAAAAAATCAGGCCTGTCATCAATCGAAGCTAGGAATAATTCTAAGGAACTTGTTTTGTTGAGTATACTGCAAATGTTGCCATGCATTATACGCACACATGTAGACTTATTACGTTGTGAAGTTTTTAGTTTTTTGAATCTGATATATTATAGAACTTTGAATGAGGCCCAGAATCATTAGCTTCAAGATTGGCGGACGAAGGACTCAAATCACTACTAATTTGTTTAACCCCCGGAGTGCTTACTGTAGGAGTTTTTGTTGTCTTACCTATACCTGGTGTAGATTTACAGATCTTTTTTTTATTGACGACAACTCTTAATTTCCGCGAGCTTATTGGCAGAGCTGTAACACAATTATTTGGCTGTGGTACACCTAATTTTTTAATACGCGCTGAAGGTTTTCTCGGAACACTATCATGATTTTTATGTTTCGAAGTGGAGGCCTTCGTACTTCTATCGTCGAACATATCTTTTCCTTCATTCGAAGTTTGAATGGCATTTATAAGTCCAGCTGCGCTTAAGGAGCTTCCTGATGGAATTTCATTATCTCTAACTGAAATATCTCTAACTGAAATATTTGGTGAAAATTCTGGATGAGTCCTATTCAGCATCTCGTGGGTCCAGAGTCGATTGTCAATGTAGAGCCTGGTTCCTTTCAACTGTGCAGGTCTTCCCTCGTTTCGTGCTGCTATAAGATGCGGTACTAACACTTTCCGTTCAATGCGTTGGTTGTTGGTGTAATCTTCGCTGATTCTTAAATTAGTGCCTTTAAGCTTGCTGCAACTCTGTAAAACTTTAAGTTTTATCCCGAAATGAATAAATTGAACAAGTATCGGCCTATTCCTTCCTCTCGAACCCAGCCGGGATACAAAGGCAATATTATTCTCACTTATTTGCAGACAGAGTTTATTCTTGAATAAGTCACAGACTGATTTCAATAGGTCGTCATATTTTTCGTATTCAACCTTAGATTCGAAGCCAAAAATTATAACATTGAATCTACGATTAACTCTATCTAATTGTTCAAACTTGTTGTTAAAGTTGTTAAATGTTTGTTCCAGTTTATTATTTATAGCAATAAAGTTGTTTTGGTTACTCTCAAAATTTGTTTTCATTTGTGTAGCCATAGTATGTAATATGTTGCTGATATCATCCAGCCGCTTATTCCATAGGCTAGTATCCTGTGCTGCCATATTTCAAATAATTTAAAATATTACAGACGATCGAAAATTATAATAATTTGTTATATTTTATTATTATTATTTTTCTTTTTCTTAGTTGTATTTATAAGTAATTCAATTCAATCGGAGCCAGAAACCGTACAGCTCCGTCGGCCGCGCAGACCCATACATGTGGCAGCACTGAACGGATTGATGATGACGCAGTCGAAGGGCCTCAGTACTGGCGATTTAAACGGCGGGTAATTTATGCAAAAATTAGAGAAGTGCCAAATTTAGTAACACAACAATTCAACAATTTTATTTTATAAATGGGTACAAAAGCGGTGATCAGGAACACAACTTTAATTCTAAATATTCCTCTCGCTATTACATAAAATTTGTGATCAATAATGCAATAGTATGTTTTAGATAGATGTTACGGCATATGACACACTCAAAGTGTTCACTCCTGTATGTCGGCAGTTTTTCTTTTTCCCTTTTTTTCCCTTAATCTTCTCTCTCTTGAGTAATCCAAAGTTGTTTGTACAGTTTAACTTGCAGAAAAAAGAAAAAAAAAAGAAAAAAAAAAAAAAAAAAAAAAAAAAGAAAGATTTTTTTTTAGTCTTCGCTCGATATCGAACCCGGCAAAAGGAGAACGCATCAAGCACCCAACTAAATGCGCTACAATGACAATAGGATTTGTGAATCACTTTGCGGTAACGATACTACGATACGAATTTTATGGAAGACGCGGAAAACACGGGCGGTAGGAGAAAAAAAAATTGCTTGACAACTCTGAATGCAACTAATGCACTTTATCACTGCACCCACTTCACTGCACTCAAAACAAATACCACAGCGAGAAAGATCGCAAAAAAATGCATACTCTAGTGAATTTATTACGATAACAGTGAAGACTTTACATTGATTCTCATTTAATAAAAGAGAGAAACACTAACACGACTGTAACGTAGGTATCCACGTATTGTCACGTAAACCCCTGGAAGCGCAGTCCGCAGGGTTATCCTTAGAGGGAACGTATCGAAGACAACTGGGATCGATCAGTTCTTCTATCTGTGCAACACGGTTAGCAACAAATGTTTTCCATCGATGCGGAGAACTCAGGATCCATTTTATGGCTACCTGAGAATCAGACCAGGTGATGACCGGCACAGACGGCGGTACGCCAGGTAATCCTGAGCGTACGGTTTTTATAAGTCTTGCTAGAAGCAGAGAGGAGCAAAGCTCGAGACGGGGCAAAGTAACTTGCTTGACAGGAGCCACCTTTGACTTTGCCATGAGCAAGTGTATGCTTACTTCCATGTTTGGATTTTGTATTCGTAGGTATACTACCGCAGCATAGCCCTTCTCAGAACTGTCTGAGAATCCATGAAGTTGAATATCAAATGGATTTTCGCAAGGAATATGCATTGGAATTGATAAATTTGTCAAAAGTAAGAGTTCCCTTCTGAACTTAGACCATTTCTCACAAACATCCTCCGGAGGAGTCGCATCCCATTCGAGACCAAGAGCCCACAGATGTTGAATAAGGTGCTTTGCAAAAAACGTGAGAGGTGATAACCAACCCATTGGGTCGAAAACTCGAGCAATGTCAGACAGAATTGCTCTTTTTGTGAAATTAATGGGACTCAGATTAACTGAGTAAGAAAATGAATCAGAATGAGGGTTCCAGTGCATACCAAGAATCTTTACGGAATACGTACCATCGTCGTCGACATAAATGTCTGATAATACCACTCGAGATGCTAATAGAAAACGAGAGCCTTCATCTTGCACTAGCTGATGAATTGTGCGAATAGTGAGAAAGGGAGAAGATGTGACTCCGAATGTAACCGTATTAAGACGATATTCTTGTACGGCATCTTTGGGATTGAAACGCCATAGAATTCGCTGATAGTCACGTTGAGCTTCTACAATATTAACCTGTAAGAACATCTTACGCAAATCGGCCATAAAAACAACGGAATGCATTCGAAAGTGTAATAAGATTTCAGTTAAATTTCTTTGAAGCTTAGGATCTGGCAGAAGCATGTCATTTAAAGATACTCCAATGTCAGACTTAGAAGAAGCGTCAAAAACTACGCGAATGCTTGAGGGTCCTTCGTTCCGCACGACGCAATGGTGCGGGATATAGTAAGCGTTCGGTGAGCTCAAATGAGCTTCTGGAACAATTTCCATATAACCAAGATCGAGGAAATCTTGCAGGAATTTGTGATAATCCATTTTCAAATCGTTATCACGATCTAAACCGCGTTCTAAATAAATCAACCTGCGCTCAGCAATCTTACGAGTGTTCCCAATGACAGGCAAATTATTTTGTTCTTCCCGAAATGGAAGGGACACAATATACCTACCGTATGACTCGCGTGAGACAGTCGACTTATAAATCTGTTCACATTTATCATTATCAGGATTAGTCGATACTGGATTGGCTAACTCTTCGGTTTCCCAGAATTTCCTCAAACTAGAGTCTAACAAGCCATCGGTAGAAATACAAAAGGTATTGATCAACTGTGGTGTATCGGGAATCCGACCTGTGACAGCCCAACCGAAAACGGTTTCGATTGCTGATGGTGTACCTGGATCACCAAGAATACGACCACCAAGAACGATGTAAGGATAAAGGTCTGCACCTATAAGAATATCTATAGCACGAGGTTCACCAAACTGAGGATCTGCTAACCGTAAGTTGGTTATATGTGGCCATGTGTTCAAGGGAGTAAATTGAGTACTCATAATCTTAGGTACAACTAAAGCCTGGAGCTCGAGATCTGATGCATTTGAAGATTGAAGATAGCATTTCACAATGCCCTTTGATGTGTCGAGAGCGATATTCGAGAGGCCGTGTATCGGAACAGATGCCTTACGTCTTGACAAACCAAGACGACTGACACAATTGTCAGTGATCAGACTAGCCTGACTGGCAGAATCTAGAAGTCCTAGTGCGGACTGGTAATTTCTAATAGAGTCCCTAACTAGAACCTGAACAGTAGCCAATAGGACAATTGTGTTTATGCTAGCAGGATCAGGAAGAGAAGCAATCAGAGAAAGTTTTGGACTTGCTTCTTGTACATCTGAACTAGTAGATGGCGTAGGATTGTTGTTTACTCGAGAAACAACAAATGCAGAGTGAAGAGAAGTATGATGTCTCTCTTGGCATAAGCGACTGTATACTTCGAAGAACATTCCTTATCGAAATGAGTTTTAGCAAGACAATTGAAACAATGTTTATGTTTACGGATGAATGACAATCTATTTCTGGGTGAAAACTGAATATAGTTCGGGCATTTGCCTAAATTATGCTCAGACGACTGGCAGAGAGCACAAGAGTACGTTTGAGGGATAGTTTTTACCACAAGAGTATTCACCGGTCGAGAAGGCTTGAAATTTGTTTTGCCTGGTTTGTGCTGAACCATAGCACCAAAGGAAATACTAGCTTCACGAACGCGAACTTCGCATTCCAAGTGATTTGTGAAATCTTCAATAGTTGGAAACGAATCAGCCGAAAGAGATTGTTCCCATCTCTTGCACAACGATTTATCAATTTTCTTTGAGAATAGAAAAATCAATAATGTTGACCAATTAACACGGCACTCGGTAACTGTCAGTTGACAGAGAAATGGGAGACTACCTGCACCTCTGCAACCCGTGATCGCGCGTGCAAAATAACGCTTTTTCGCCGCGTACTGCAATCCGTGACATCTCGCTACATCATCATCATTTCGCCGAGCTCGTGAAACCCTCTCAAAACACCAAGGAAGCAGTGGGAAAAATAGGCTAAGGCAGGCCAATCACACGGCCATCAGCACAGCAAAGGTTGGTCATTTGTTTTTTCTTGTTAATTGCCATTTGCTCTCAGCTGTGAACCTTCCCGTCCGTCAAAAAATACAGTCTGCTCCCCCTAATCCATGTACAACCGTACATTTCTGGTCCTTCGAGCAGGATATATTCGCCGAAAATAACCTATAATAATATTATATTGTATGACAGTACATTCGTAATATAACCTCCTAGTTTCATTTAAAATATGTAATTACCATACGTATTTTATTTAAGAATATTTTATTGTATTTCATGTATTGTATTACATAGAATATGTTTTCGTGAATATAAATCTTCAATTTAATCGTCGACAAAAAATACCGTGAGGTATTTCGGCCATTCGATGCGAACGAAGAACGGCGTTGCGCGTGCTTCACTCTAGCCAAGTTATGCCTTATTAAATCGGTTGTCTGATAGACTGCCACACTAGCTTGCAATCTACCATACGATTTAAAGTGCTTCACTCCAGTATCGTTTCGATATATAATATTAATATAATTAATATTATTATTAAATCTATGTTATTAATATGAATTTAAATAAAGTTATTTATAGGGTGACGTCGGAACAAGTTAATTGCAAAAATAAATAAATCAAAATCGTGGTAAATACTAAAGTGCCAAGAATTCAATTTCAAATCTCATGTCTAGGTTTGTTATTACATTAAGCTTTTAATACAATCATAATATCTATACGCGTAATAAAATTAAGAAAAGATTTTATGGTAATTATAATAAAACCAACACACTTGTGGCTGGTGTGGAGATCATGTTGGTCGAGTAGTTAAGTCGATTGACTTCTGAGTAGTTCTGAGCAACCTTCGCGGTTTCGAATCTGCACTTAGTCACGCTGATTTTAACGCTTCAATACCAACATCTTGAGTGACCCTAGTACAGGATAATTTGGCATAGTTGAGCGTGGTATTTTTATAGTAATCTGTTAGATATCGGACAAAAAAATCGTTACTTTATATTGAACTTACACCAAAGGTATAGAGGTAGTAGATACCTATACTTTCTACATAGTATGTATTTTCACAAGAATGGACTTTTTCTATTAAAAAACTTTTTTGTTTTAATTGCAATTAATAGGACGACAATTCTGAGGCCAGATTATAAGGGCAATAGTGAGAATGGAGGAATCAATCAATATACGGAAGCAGACACGCTGTGCATGGTTGATTTGAATTCCGATTGTTATCTCCGCAACAAACTTGTTCGCAATAAACAAATTACAGAATACTCTTGTTTCCGGCACAGAAATTTATATGTTTCGGTAACATCATAACAAATACGGAGCTCTTTGTTTTTAAGAGTACAGTAAGCTGTGCAAGTTAACTTAACTATTCATACTGCTGAAAACTTTACTGCAATCTCCGAAGTTGTTTAAATGCAATCCGAGAAGGCTACAACAAAAATTGCTTAAAAATTGTTTAAGGTCTCTTATAAAATTCAAAGTTCCAAAACAAAATACTATACTCGCCTTTGTTTTCAGTATTACACATTGATTTTTCAGTTCTACATTTTAGTAAATAAAAAATGATTGACTTTGATTGATTGACCGAAGAGGGCTACATTAAAAACAGAATTTCTTAAGAGAGACTTCTATTAATCAAAATACACCATATTTATTTCAACAAACAATAAGAGCATGGGAAAATAAATTATTTTAAATGGACTTTACTCAACCTAAATGTAATTGCGAATTAATGTTTCGATTTCGCGAATTTTTATTTTTTCTTTGTGCAAATTAAACGAGGTGTGTATATTATAGTTGCCATGTCAAACCTGATACTAAGCGGACGTCACTATACGTCTTTAATATTCAATTATGTAAATTTATTTAATAAAACGTAACTCCTATTAATTACCAATAATATTTTATATGAGATTTATTATTTTGTTTCTTGCATTTAGGAGAACCGCAGATAAACTCGAGTTCCGAGTTCTCAAGACTTGCATGTTTATCTTTTAGGTTCCGATATCTCGTCAATCTTCTTTTGTTGCATAGGTACGTACTTGAGATGCACTTCTATTAACGTAAAAAAACAAACATACTACATATCGAATTTAGTTTTTTTTTATATTTAAACTTTGGTTTATATTTGTTTCATTTTTTTTCACGGTAACTTGCATATTGTTTTGGAGAAATACTCAGAAGTATAATTAATTTTATAATAGGTAGATTCTAGGTAGATTACACTACCGACAACCCAAGAATAGGTGTGAAAGCTTATCCACGGAAAACTTGAAGCAATGAGAAAACACAACCGAAATATGGTAAAATTGTCGTTTTTACAAGCGGTGACATAAATAATTTGACTGTGGCAACTTATTTAAGTAAGTGCCACGGAGAATATTTTGGCCTGTTGGGCCAAATTTTCTATTATATGTGTATGTAGAGAGACTATGCATTGATTATGCGGAACTTGTAACGAGGCGACTCGACGCCTAGCTTTATGCTTACGCATCGGTGGGAATTTTACGTTTCGACGATCGATGGGAATGGGAGCACCTCTCCCCTTCTATCGGTGCTGCGATCAAATAATCCACATTTTATGTTGATTTCTTTGGCACTACACCGATCGGACAGATTTTCGTTAAGAAACTTTCATAAATCATATTTCTGAGGATGTGGAACACCAATTCGATTTGCCTATTATTTAAGATTAATTAATTTATTTATTTAAACGTCTATATTTATATGACGTAAAATAGACTACTTCTAAATAAAATATATTTGCATTTAACGGTTCTTTATTATACTAGTACAGGTATGCATGGATTTTATCACTTCTCTAGGCTGGTGCCTGTCTTAAACATTAAACATAGAGTTTAGAGTGGAGACTATTGACACCTTGATATAAATATTTTTTGTTTTCCAAGATGCTAACTAAGGTCAAAATGTGATGGAGTGATCGATTTGCCCAATATTTAAGAATAATTGAACATAGAATTTTGAGGGAAAACATTTCAACAAAATGTACAGAACTGAGAATAATTATGCAGAGTTTCTTAGATGAGAACTACAATAATAAGTAGACTATAAATAAACGTATGTCAGCGGTGCGGTTTTACATTAAATGGAATTTAGTGAGAAAAAAATGTGTTAAAATATGTTTTTCATATGTAGATGATTAATAATCCATAACGAAGCAGATCACATCTCAATGTAAGGATCCCACTTGGTCTATTCTAACCGTCAACCGACGATTCCTTTTCTACAATCTACATTAAATTCTTATTAAACAGATCAATAACCAGATTTCTACTTGACAGTTCAAACATACGGAATGTTTAAGCTGATTAATTCTGCATTTACTTAATATAGTAAGGAGTATATATTTGTTTAATCCACACTGAATTTAATTCGAAACATTACAGTTATCAAAAGGATTATTTTAATTTATTCAACATACGGCAAAGGTAATTTATTATTACAAATATCGTGTTTTTAATACTGTCTTATTATAACACCGCTATTGTTGATGCAAATATTGCGGTATTGTTGATGCAATATGTTCAGATATTGTAACATATTTGTATGAATTATAAGATAGAGTGATTTAACATTTAAACTACAATAAATAACGTGAAGGATAATAAAAAACCTCTGTGCGAAAAATACGCATTTTATTTAGAAGAATGTAACGTGGAAGCATTTAATGAAATATATCGTACTTTTGTATTTTATTTGATTAATGACTTCAGGAGTATTTTCGTTGCAGTGATGCCAAAACATTTTAATATATTTTAGTTAATGCCTTTTTTGAAGAATTCGTTTGGATGATTAATGTAACTGGAGTTTGTTTCTGTCGTCCTTTCACAAACACATTCCTATTTGGCAGTCGCATCCGCGGTTAATGGTACTTGTAATCACATCTGCGTTCGGACGAGCGCTCCTTCAAGGATTCATCGAATTCGCACGGAAATAGAACGGTTTCTAAGGAATCGTCGTCTACGTGCGTTTAAATAACAATATATTTGAGGGCACTAAAATCAAAAGCAGCAATCTCCCACATTTCACTTTCTAAGAAAATGACAAAAACTGCTAATGAAAACATTCTGTAAAGTATTTGTTGTTTTATGATTAAACAATGATTATTATGTTAACTGGCGCAAAAAAAAGAAGGAATCAAACTTCTAAGGAGTTAGCTACTTATGCTAATAAACTCTTAATGATTATGTCACTTATTTGCGATTTGGAGTCATTAATGGTAATTTAGATTCTCCTAATTACAACTTAAATTAAAATATTTGCAAACAAAATTTCCACATTTTTTTTCTTAAATATTATTAATTAAAAATGCAACAAAAATGGAAAATTTTGAACAAAATTCTGAGTCGTTTTCTTGCTTCCGTCGGGATTAAAGAAAAAACGAAACCCTTATAAGAGCACTCTTTCGTCCGTCCGTCCGTTGTCCGTCTATATACGAGTATGCCAGCCGTTTTTCTCGAAAACGACGTGACGTTACGTGAATTTTAAATAATGACGCACACATATTTATTTATTTTATTTTATTTGTATGAGAATATTTCGACAATCAAAGTTTATGAAATATTTTCATTTCTTTATGGATTTCAACATTATTTGTTAAGAAGATATATATAATTTATAGAGCCAGATTAGCTAATAGATAGAGCAAATTAATAGCTAAACATGCCAAATTAGTTGCAAAGCTTAAGTGCTTTGCTAACTGGGTAAAATAAAGGCTATTATTTTAAGAAAAACAAAACTCTATAAATTTATTTTGACGGTTGGAACTTCCATCACTGTAAAATCATTAAAAAGTTTATTCAAAGTTTTAAATGTCAATAATTTTATGTTATCATAATATAGCTTACGGCGAATTCCTTTTAAAAAAATAATATATGGATTTAAAACTTTGCAAAATAGCTGAATATATCGCTAATATAAAGTCCTTAATGAGATACATTCTTGACCCTATTAATATGTCATTGTCCAACTATAATGCAACTAAGGATCATGATAAAAATAATTAAATAAATAAATCTAATCTATCAATAATGAAAGATAAAGGAGTACTGATTACTAAACTCTTATATAAGAATACATCTCACTATATTTACTAGCTAATTGGTTACGCTTACACATACACACACAAAAACACATACATAAAATAATCACTTTCATGCGTGTATTATTAAGCATTATTATGGTGTATTGTTTAGTAAAATATTTTTTGTGGACTCCTTTAATGTTTATTTTTTATTATCGTTTATCTGTAATTTATATGATGAAATAAAATAAAATAAGAATAATTTAGTGCGAGATTTTTCATTATGCCGCGTAGTGCTGATATTTTGTAACTGTTACTTTAGCCACGCGTATTTTTTTTACACTATAGTGAGTTATGTAAACAGTTGGTTTTAAATTAAATATTTTTTTTTAAATGTTTGTTATGCGTTTAGATTGCAGAAGGAATACTGGGACTGGAAACGGTCAATGACCCATCATCCATCTCATGCTACGCATCACGGACTCCCTCTATTTCAACAAGTAATGGTCGTCTTGTCACAGATATGTCCAGCTAATTATCGCTTATGAAACTGAGTTTTTTAAAGCAGGGGTGGAATATTGGAAAGATAACTTAACCGTTTACTATTTAAAAACAAATTGTTATTATTATTCTAAGTCATAAAATAAGCCCTAACTATTTAAACTATTGCATTCCATTAAACCATTTCTTATTTAAAAATAAGTTGTTTAAAAGACAGTATCAATTAAATAAAAAAATCGAGTTTGGAAAAATAAACTCTTTTTAAATTGATTTTATCTTATGATCATAGTGATCTATTTGTTAAGCATATTAACCAGTGGTCGCGGATTCAAAACCGAATAGTATAGCCATACAATTTTTAAAGTTTCATTACACCAACTTGCCTGCAAAAGCAACTTTAGATTAGTTGTGTAGGGCTAAAAATAATCGAAAAAGACCTAGACTATATAAATCATTTCTCTTTATTTTCAATGTTTTTACTCAATATTTATTTTTCAAAGTGAGATGTTCTGCTTTTTAAAAATACTGTGACGGAATGCGTAGCTGTATTTTTTTTTTTTCAAACCCGTGCTTATTGGTTAAGTATTAAAATTTGCTACACCCAGTGCAATCCTGTTATGGTCTGGTCTGCTGGTATTAAGCCTCGCGTATTTGCAGTCCTCCCGCTGATTGATTTTATCATATCGGTTGCGGGAGGAGAGGGGAGGAGAGGGGCACGCCGGGAACAAGAAGCGACAGTAATGAAAATGACCCGCGGCGACCCCTGCGCCTGCGCGCGGCGGCGCAGCGCCCGCCTCATCAATTTCTCTGACCAATTCACGAGATCATACGATGAGCGTAGGCTTGCAGCAATATTTCAAGTCTTTTCTTTTTAATAATAATAATAGCTTTAGTTTTATTAAAAAAATAGTTTCATTTTAGCAGTCTACTTAATTAGGCGTCCTAGAGAGAGAGAACAATATTTTGATTAAAATCTATTTTTTTTAATCAGATATATAAATGTAATGTCGATGATAATATCTACTGCATAATAACATCGACTCTGGCCATTAAGGTGCCTAATTACGCTCATTTTAATTTATTATGGTACTATATTATTTTTAAATTTTTATATAATTATTTTTTTACTTTGGACGCATATATGAAAACGGTTTTGATTTAACATTGGTTTTATTTATTTGCACGTATTTCCTGAAAAAAAAATATACAAATAGAATAAACAGGGAAATACCGTTCTCTAGCAACAAATGGAATTTTATAGTAGAGTTAAGAGACATTTGTATTTGTGAAATATTCACAATAAATAAACACATCTTTACCTTATTCACCTTGTTAGCTATAATAAGAGTTAATAATAATTCACATACAAACCCAGCCTATATTTTTATTACTAACTTCATTAAAAATATATAAATACTACCTAAACCCTTATAAACAGCGCTTACTCAATGGTTGGCGATTCAATATAAAATATTAGTACCTATATCATGTAAGCTCCTTCCTAAAACATTCAGTTAAAAATGTTCCATGAACTTCATACTCAGCCGCTGTCCAACAAAAGTGATCAGCTAATCGAAGAATAGTGGTAAAAAAATTACAGCTAAAATATTAACAATTTAAGTGAAATATAACAGCGTTCATACATATTATGTGTTCTATACTGATTCAGTCCGTTAAATCCTTTCATTCCGATGTTCATTTGAAACTTGACCGAAAGCTTGAGTTTTTCGAAGACTTGAGTAATGGCTTGGACAATGAGTAAAGGCTCTGCGCGTGAGTATAACATCGCCTTCGGTGCTCAAAGTACTTATGCCTGCGGCTCTTGATATTCAATCCAGACGCCGCCGATACCATTGCACTGTGCAAATATTATTGAAACCTGTCTGATTTCAAGTTAGCATTATAAATTTTTTGTAAAAATCTTAAATAAACGTTTTAGATTATTATATATTTCAACCGAATTTAAATAAAAATTTTTTTTTAAGAATTTATAATTGAGACAATAATTAGATAATATAATAATAAAATCTTGTTAATGATTGATTTATGTATATTTTAAATGAATTACTGAGCTTTCATGATTTTAAATATGTAAATGTTTTCATTGGCTGCAAATGCAAGTAATTGTGCAATAATATTGAATAATTAGGTATGTATGTGAGGAAGGCGCGAATCGCGTTGCATACCGGTAAAGTCTAGACACTTTGTATTAAGTAATGAATACGGTCTCAGATACGTAATAATATTGTGGACACATACGCAATGTTACGCACACCCTCGCAACACTGGCATATCATTACCGGACGGTACAGGTGGTTTCAAAAATATATTTTCTTTTATTTATTTACTGTGTTTGCTCAATAAAAATTACAAGCAAGGACCCAAAGACAATGTAAATTGAAGTTTACGAGATAGAGGTTTATGTAAAGAATAATATTAAAATACCTACATATAGTAAACTAATTTAAATAAGTGAAACAATTTGAAATATAGTAATTTAGACTTTGAATTTATATATAGAACGAAATTAGGAATGTTATGTGAGGATTTGTGCATATCGTCGCAATCTTTTGCTGAGTTATTAAAAAAAAAAATGTAAAAAAGAAGTTATTATTAAATAAATTACAAATTCTGTAAATAGGGGACGCTAATCTCTGATCTGTGCGCATCTCACAATATGGCCATCGGTCTATGGTAAAGAAATTCATTTACCTTAAACAATAAACGATCATAAGCCAAAATAAAAAAATATATTTTTTAATTGATATTACCTTTTAACAACGGATAGTAACCCAACTTCAGAAAAACGATATACTCAAGTGTCTATAATAATATTAGCATTAAAAAATCAAAACTTTAAAGTAAAATGTACTTAGATTACGTTTTGGGATAGTGATACAAAAAAAAATGTATACAAAAAGACTTTATGGTTTTAGTGCTGTATTCATTTATCGATTGGTCGAGTTTTTTTTACTTTTTTGATCCGAATATGTAAGTAATCAAATTACTGTTTGCATATACTTATACTCATATTAAGACGCTATAACCTCCAGAAACTTTGGGATGATCTTTGCCATCGGATGTACGATTTGGGCTATTAAATATCTAGGCTATACAAGTCGGTGAATCTAAGGATAATTTTGAAAATGTTGAGATTGAAACAGCCTTCGGTTACCAAATTACATACAGCCACGTACTATTTGTTTTTTTTTAAATTAGGTAATAATAATAATAATAGTGTAACACATTTTGGAACACCATATACGTGCAAGAGAGATAAAGCACGGAAGTGTAGCAACGACAGAACAGCTCGGAACCTGGGCACGTTTCTAGTCTTTGATTATCGTTGTCAACATAATATTATTTTCCTTGATATTATTCGATATAAATAGGTAATTGTGTTAATCTAGAATTTACAAGAGTGTGAAGTATAGTCAGCAAAATAAATGTGTATATATTTAAGTATTCGATGACAATTTTGTCTAGCATGGTCATGGTAATGCACGAAGCAAGGTAATGCGAGTTTAATAAGAACGTTACATGAATGGGTCTTATTTTACAGTCAACCACTCGTTGATGTTTTTTTGCAGGTCATTGTGTTTTATTATATGTGTAGGTTCCTATTCGATACATCTTTTTTTAGGTAGATTTCATTAGGAAAGCTACCTATTGCAAAGGGTACCATGTCATTACTTCCGAAAAATTTAGACATATCTTTGCGTATCACATCCCCTTGAACCCAAAACTACCCTTAGTTTAAAAGTTTAGATTATATCTATCTATCTATATCACTTTCTTGTGGGCACGATAACTGCCGTAATTTTACACCAATTACTTTCAAATTGATACATAAAATTTAAGGGCACAAAATCTCAGTCAAGTTCGTTAATGGGCAAAATTAGACCAGGGGGCGGGAATGAGGAGGTTTTTTCTATAATTTTGCTATAGCTTTCTTATTATATAAGATATTTAATTCATTTAAATTTTATATTATTCCTTAAATAAGGACCTACATTTTTTTTAATAAACTTTTTTGATAACACCAACCATTAGTCCTAAGGGTGGTAAAAAGTGTTTTTTCAAAATTCATAAAATCATATCTCTCTTAAAAGGTAAATCAAATCAAATCAGTTCAAAATAGTAATTAAAGGCCTATAATTTCCCTACAATTTGGTTTGAAACAATTTTTTATATTTATAATCAACTCTTACGGCACATTAAAAAGAGGGAATCAGTTTGCGCACTCTCCCTGCGCAAGGTTACGGCGGGTTAAGGTGCGCGAGCTGCCACGCGGGGAGTGAATCGCGCGGCAGCTTGTGCAATGTTTGATATAAGTTGGAGTTCGCCTATCCTCTACTTTAATCCTATGAAATCTACTTCCGCCTTCAGGTGTGGCGAAAGGGTTTTATAAATTGCTATGTCCTAGGCCGCATACAATTATTTTGGGGCTAAGCTAAAATGTGCTCGTGTTTTAGTCCCAGATATAGGGTAATGAAGCGTTAAAAATGGTATGATTATATTGTGCGGATTCGAACCCGAGTCCGCTGGCTCAAGAATCAAATGCCCTTAACCAATAGACTACCGCGATCCCTAATACGGTAGGTGGTATACACACCGTGTTTCAAAAATCCAGCTAATTGGCCCTAAAATTTCGAGTGGTATTGGTAAAGAATGTCCAAATTCGTCATGTTTTCTAGAAAAAAAAATGTAAACCTTAGGATTATATTAAACGAATCTCGAACAAGGTCTTTGATGTGCAAGCTCACTTCTGGTTAGGTCATCTAACCCTGCACGCGTAGGAATTCGCCCATTGATCGAATTTACACAATCTGTTAAAAAAAATAACAAATTTGGGGATGTTTTTTTTTTCGCATTTTATATAATTTTTTACTCATAATAGGTAACGCAAACCAATCTCTTTTTTCGGGAACGGCCATAGGATATCCCGTATATTAAATACGGTATGTATATTTTAGATAAATTATAATCATAATAGTACAAAAGGTCTGTAGACCTAATGAACCTATCTCGAATGCTGCAAGAACAAGCTGCTTAGGAATAACTGTCAATCGACTTATCAAAAGCTTTAAATACAATTTACATTTAATTTTAGTTTTTATTTAATATAATAAAATTCATACTTTCCGGTTTGAACACAACAAATTGATAATTTTATTGGGTATCCATGTTAATTTTCTGTAATATATCAAATCTCAAAATCCATTTCCTGATTTCGGCGCGTACCTATTACTGAACCGTTCTCTTTCGTACATTTATATTATTGCGTTGTTTAGTGTCCTAGTGTTTTTAGCATAGGTACTAAAATGACTATGCATTTAAGTAGGCCATATACATATTGAGCCAGCGAAGACAGCAAAACCAGGCTTTAGTTAGGAAACCGTCTAAATATTCAATTTTTATTATCCGGGGATGCCCTATTTTAATAGTAAACCGAAAAAATAAATAAAATAGTAATATATAAAATGAATCCATAACAGTCATGAAAGGGACAAATTCGTTAATTTAAATTATTAAAATTTCATTTTTTTTTTTTTTATCGTAACCCTTGTGTTGTCGGAAAGGGACTGTAACACAGTTTCGACTGTCTTTTTTGTTTTACAGGCAGACAACAAAATTTAATTAAATAAATGTCACTTAAAAAAAAAACGAGGCATTGGGACCAGTTCAGGGTATAGTAAATACATTATTAAAAAAATAAATAAAAATATTGTCTTTTCTAGAATTTTTTCGATATTTATGATTTTTTTCTTAAAAATGAAAATCATATAATATAAAAAATTTTAAATTTTCGATACCCCTTTATATGATGTTTTTTTTTGTGGTAGTCTATGTATTACTGCTTTATATTTCACTTTGAAATATATTTATGTTAGTCAAAAACACGACCGACTCTTAAAATATTGTAAGCATGGTAGTATTTCTCTGAATACCGATTCATTTTTATGCGTTAGTGTTTCCATTTAGACGTCGCGTCCTCCCCAAGGGCATATAATAGTGAGTTCGGTCCGTACCAATTACTGTATTTAGTATACAAATAAACCATTTTATACTCGTACATAAATTGCTCTATCCGCTATATTGCTATAACGGTCGAACTGATATATCACTTGCAAGTTTACTACAGAACCGACCTTTTAACAGAATATCGAGGCATAGAATAAAGTTTTGAATTGCACAGAATCATTTGCGATTGTGTAAAACGCGGTCGGACGGCGCATCTCTCGTTAAATGTGGCGCCGGGTCGTTTTTACTGGCAATTTAACCCTTTGCTGACCTTTCGTAAACTGACTCAAGTACTCGCCCAGTTAACGTCCAACATACTCGCGGTGACTCACGATAAATACAACACGATTCTTCGTTTCCTGGTATCATAAAGGGAAAAAAACAAACTTCACAATGTGCCTACGACTTACCTTCGATAATTGAATCCATATCATACGTAAAAAAAATATTACGAAACTATTATATTATAATGAAACATTGATAGTTTAACTAGCCGCTAATAAATAATACGTCCCAACTGCCGTGCTCTCATATTTTTGAAATTCGAATATGATTGCGCTCTGCTCATGAGCTTCCTATCGAAATATCAAATTTCATTCTTCTGTACTAAAAATTCATTAACTTTTATGTTATATATCTAACATTATATTATTATATATATATAACATTATGTTATATTATCCGATCAGCTTTCGATGTGATATAAACGATTATGATTGTTTTTCAAGAGATCAATCTACATAAAAAAATCAACTCTTTCGCATTTGTACTTTTCGAGTTGAAAGATGACGGCCAATAGACCAGGATAGTAGCTCTTTATACATAAATGTAAAGAAGCTTAAACCATCATCTGTTAAGCCTGCATTATCACCGAAGAGATGTAGCTTCAACAAAACCTTAAAAATATTCATATCAGACCTGATTTTCCAAATGCATTATTTTACCGTTGAAAGCTCTTCATAAAAAATAACCTAGCAATAAACATACAGAGTTCTCCATTTTATTATACCAAAGACATGACTATCCATTATGCCGATGTAAATGAGCCCCGCCAAACGTGTCGATCGGCTATAAATGGATCACGTGACAGCTTCCCGGTTCCATGGAGAATCGCCTCTTCACCAGATCAATTCGACAGCTTCCGGGAAGAAACATCAAAGAGGCGCTCATCTCTACTTATCTCCTACTTACCTGACCCTACGAATCTGGGAAAGTTAGATGTAAAAGACGACGTGCATCGTTTTAGATATGTTTGTAATTTGATGTTTGTGCCTTCAGCAGAGTTGGTCTATCGGAAAGTCGATGAACAAATCTTCCAATATCACCATCTTATACAGTTACCTCGGAGGCAAACAAGCTACTTAGATTGTGTTTTATTTATCAAACCGATGCTTTCGATGTCTACTACTCGTAGTATCATCAGCATATTATAAAAGCAGCGTCTGATGCTTTTATTTTTTATACAAGTGCATACTTTAGTGAATTTCGCCATACTATATACGTTAGGATTCTGTTTGTTTGAACCTGTAAATTCGCCCTTATGTGACACTTAGTGTCAGATTTAATGTTTCATTTAATTTAATGCTCGTATAAAGCATCCTAATATAGAAAAAGCGGTGCCAAAATAACCAATTAAAAGTCTATGACGGTTGAGTTTAATGAAGTTCAATTTCAATTTAGGAGTTCAATCATGTGTTAATGAGTATTCGAAGGATGAAAACCATAATTTTAATGTGAAAATATCAAGTCCATGTTAATATCTTCCATAATTATTATTTATGTGTAAACTAAAGACAATTTACAAAATTGAATTAATCTTTTTAGATGCATGATTGCTATTTACTGGTTGAGGCAATTTTGTTATGCATTCGTAAAAATCAATACGTCTCACATAAACATTGCAAATAATTGTTTTCAACAACACGGTTTACTGATATAGAAATGTCAGTATTTATAAAAAGTGTGCTTATTACATAAGCGTATAAAAATGATGTGAATATAATAGGGTAATATAATTTACCAGTAATAAGGAAATCACAGATAGTTAATTATAATATATTTGTTAGTTCATTTGTCGCTATTCGCGTTAATTTTTTTAACGACAATTATTTTTAACTAATTTTTTCTTAACTTTTAGATAGATCATTACTTCTTTTTAAGGAAGCAATGGTTAAATGGAACTCTCATATGTTTTTCATCATATTTATGTTTCCTTGGTTTTTAGGTATTTAGAATGATAATTATTAATAGTAAGTAAATGTCTTCCTCGTAAGAAAATAATCTTAAACGAAATGAATACACTCTAAAACTATTTTGACGACACATTCATCTCAGTTTTTACATTAAAGATATCAAAACAAAACATAATAAAACGTGATTAAATGTAATTTGTATGAGGGAAGTTATTTAAAAATATTCATAAAATCTAAAATTACAATATTTCCGTATTATTTATAACAAACGGAAAACATTTTAAGTATTTAAAGGTGTTTATTTAATCATTTGATATTTATACCTTTTACATCATTATCTATCAGTTTCATAATAATGTAAGTAAATGTCTTTTAAAAAAACGAATCTAAATAAAAGTAATTTATTTCCGCCAACCGTATAAAGAAAAGACTAATTGATAATCGTTCATTTTTCATTACATATTCTTTTCAACAAAGCTGTGATTGCTTTTATATAATTTAATATAAGTAAAGATATCTGTGTTAACTTTTTTACGTAATAAAAGTAATTCTGTACATGTAAATGTCTCGTTTATGGCGGATATGTCGTATGAAATATCTCGATTTTAGAAATGACTCTATTTTACGCTCTACCCTCATCCCCATGCTAATCTTTTTGCTCAAGAAAAACATATTATTATTATATATATTATAAGCTGCAAGATTCCCAAATAATAATAATTTAGTAAAAAAATGAAATACCATATTTAAAGTTCAATACCAAAATACTATAAAAAATGTGCAAAATATTTGTCGCGGGCCTCTACAATCGAAATTTATTTATACTGTTATTTATATAGTCTTATTTATTATTTATTGTTATTTTACTGCGTATAGTATAAATTACCTATACCTACAGTAGGGGTCGTAAACTATTGTTTGACCATGGGTCATGCCCACGGATTATCGTGGTCTGTGGATTATCTTGCTATGGATTATCTTGAAAAATTTCATATTGTTAAAATAAAATAAAATATTTTTACGACTAACTATTTCAAATTGATTTTAATTAGTAATTATTAAGTTGCATACATTATACGATTGTAAAACTTAAAAGAACACTTTTTAAATATTTCAATATATATATATATGTATATATATATATATATTATTATTATATAACCAATAAGGACAGGAAAAAATATTTAACAGGCACAATATAGATCTAACTTACTCGTACCTGCTTTGTCGGTTCTCACAGCTAGGTCTGAACCAGTGAGAAAATCATAAATTGGTGCACCCTTTCGTGTGCACCAATTTCTTAAATATCAAATTGTTTCCAGAAACATACACTATCAGAAGAAACTATAAAACAGTGAATTTTACAAATCACTCTACAGTTCATGCAGTTAGACTGTGGAATAAACTCCCTGCTGGCAAAAGAGCCATTTTCATAGGAAATTTAAGAAGACACCTTGCTACTTCATCCTTTTTCTTATACTTATCCTATTTTTTTATATATATATTTTTAATGGCTAAGGCAAACTATATTTATCCTTTGGCTTCGCCTTAATATCCCAATGTGGATATTTGGTGGCATTGCGAGAAGAATGTGGCATTGAGTTGAAAGATTCCCAGGATGCAGAGAGCGAAACGAGCAGATGTAGAGGCGCTGCATGGCTCGGCCAGGAAGTCGCAGAAAGTGTGTCGCTGACATAACGCACGTGTGACTTAATAAGCAAGTATTGCATCGAGCCGCCGGGCCGGTAGCCGCGTGGAAGCCAGCTCGGCGGTTGGGTAACTGGGTTATATTACGTGGCTGCCACGGCATGGTGTGGGAAGCTGCAGCAGCGGATGGAACCTTTTAGACTACACTTAAAAACGAGCGTATTTTCCTTATTTTCATGCTACGAACACGCGTAACGTACTCGTATCAAAAAACCACCTGGGTGTAAAGTGAGTTAATACGACGATTTTTTTCATTCGATTGAACGTGTAACGAAACGTTGCACCGTTGAGCTAAAGTGGGGGCTGGAAAGGCACCACAGAAGCAATCATTAAAGGGAGCTTGAGCATTTTTAAGTCGTGAATAATATTCTTTTTTTTTTATTAATTTTTTTTTTAATATTTATTTTGGGGTTACTCAACTAGGCCAAATATGCCTGTACTAGAGTTAGGGGAGATGGTGGTAATGAAGCGTTAAAAATGGTTTGACCACGTGCGGAATCGTACCCGCGACCTTTGGGCCAATAGTCGAACGCCTTAACCACTAGACTACCACGATCTCACATCTTATGTGTATTTAAATTTTGCGTTTTTGTATAGTATATAATGTAAATGTTTTTTGTTGAGTGATTGAGCGTAAAGGAAAGTAAATGTGTTGATAGTGTTCGAGATTTTTGGAGGTTTTAGTTCGAAGTGTTGTTAGTAGCAACTTATACCACTTCTCTTCTTACCTGTTCATTTTATATTATCTATTAGTTTCATTTCGTAAGGTAATGCTGGATTTACATTCGATGGACCAATTCGACACAGATACGGCTGCTGGCAATCACTTCCTGCACAGACAAGCATACCTTTATGTATATTAACTAATCAGCCAATAGCCTACGGCCTGAAATTGCAGATAAAATCAAAACAACTACGAATAACATTAAAATGTCATATTTATAGAGAAAAAAAAACACTTAATTATTCTATTTATTTAGGTCTAGTCATTTCTGACCGACTCCTAAAGTGTAAAATAAGACATAAAAAATAATAAGTAAGAAATATAAAATATAAAATAAGAAAAATAATGAAACTCTCATTTAGCACATTATATTAAAACATTGTAAAAAATTATATAGGTATGTTTTTAAAATATTTTGAGAGTACGAAAAATGTAATAGGTATAAAAAAAGCAAATAAAAATTTGTGAAGTTAGCATAAACCTAAAAGTAGAATGACCTTAAAATATTATTGGTTTTTGAGGAGTTTTAGAATAAATCTTTTACAACTGAACAAATAACTTTTCTAACTTATGTCTCAAGATATGTAAATTATTATGAAGACAAATCAACTGAACGCTTAGGCGTACTATCAGTAGTATCTAAATTAGTGTTAATATATAACAAGACAGCGATAAAAAAATAATTAAAGCCCTAAAACGTATTTAAGATGTTACCAAACTTATTTATTATAAATGCAATAAGAGGGTTGTTCCCTACAAAAAAAAAATTCATGGCAATTTGGTGATTTATTTAAGTGATTTGGTAATTTTCTGTCTATTCTAAAAAGTATATCAGATAAACTAAAAAGTAAATGTTAGCATTAATCTCGCATTGAGAATATTTTTAGACTGTAGATGAAGCAGATGAGAGCTGTGTGCATAACGAGCATCTTAATGAGAGATTAGATACCTATTGAAATGCGCCTGTTCATAATAACTATAATACCTCCATGCCGCGTCCGTCATTACAAATTGCTTAGATCATCTTCTCTAAGCCACGGTAATTAAGACAATTTAGAAGACACATTGTAATTGTCTTCCACATTGCCGAATCAACTAAATTGTTATTTACAGCGAGTTCTTTAATTGCTTCCGTCAACGTTTCGTACTCACTTGTTTTAGTCATCACAGAATATAAGGCACATAATTTACTTACCACCGGTTTCATTTAACACAAATACCCCTTGATGTTTCTTTTTACCCCAGGTGAAATGATTTAAAACAAACTATAAAATGTGTCTCTTTCCGATGTGTAACGGATATAAAGTATAACGCTCTATATTATACACTATATATTAATAATATATAAATTAATAATATAGTGAAGTTTGTAATAAAATTTTTAGTTTTCTTAATTCTAAGAAATATTCGGTCGATGTTTTACTAATATAGCAAATGTAGCTTTAAAATTGTAAAAAAATTTTTTTGCATCCGAATGAATTACAAAAGGAAATGAGGTACAATGATTATGGCGAACGGATATTACATTGAAGATATTGTTAAATAACCTTTAACTTTCCTTTAACTATGTTTTTTTCTGGGGGCTCCAAATTTATGATTTCGTATCAAATAGGAAAGCTTTTAATAACATTATTTTGAATATTTTATTTTAGCACAGAATTATATATATATATATATATATATATATATATATATATAGATTTGATGATTATTATTTAAGCTTTCGCCATTCGGCGTCGTCAGAAAAAATATGAAAGATGACGTTTAAAATGCAACCTTCATAAATTCGAAAATCGCATTTTCAACTAAAAGATAAATATATCCAGCCACTACAATTATTATTATATAATTGCAGTTTTGCTAGATAAATCAATCAGTATTATGAAATGAAACTAATTTCTTAAATGAATATATCAAGTAGCATGCGTTAAATGCTGTTAAGTTAGTTTAATTTCGTCTATTTAGACCTACAGACATGCAAGCGCTCAAGACCCAAATATGAGAGAGTTCCCATGTCTTTAAATCAATTTCGCGGGCATCCGCTGGCAAAGACTTCAAAACTTTTACATTAAAGCAATCATCGAAATCCCTGCCGTGAGTTCTCGCGTGAATTGGAACGGGTAAAGCGGAAAGTAATTTGCTACATGATAATCTATGATTGTTAATTCTAACGTTTAGTGGCGTCGTAGTTTCACCAACATAAAACGCATCACAAAACTTACATAGAAGCTGATATATTTACGTTTCTGGTGGTGCACGTTACGTTTGTGGTAATTTTATATATATTTTTATTGTTTGCGCTTGAAAATTTATCGTCTCTTACAATAATTTTGCATGTTTTACAACGAGGTCTTTTACATGGTTCGACCCCGTTTTTTGGAAATATGTTATGTGGTTGGTTACCAAACGTTTTATTTTTATTTAAAATATTACGTAAATTTGGAGGACGTCGGTAAGACAATATAGGGGGACAATCGAGTATATTTTTCCAATTTGGATTATTAGAGATTATTGAATATAAGTCTTTTAAAATTGGATTTAATTTTACAACACCAGGAAAATAGGCGGTGTTTAGAAAAAGTTTTTTGTTCATTGAGTTTGTTTTAATTTTAGGTGTAAATTTCGAAGAAAAGTCTAAAATTTGTTTTTTTAGGAGATCGGGTGGGTAATTACGTTCTAAAAGGGATTTTTTTAGGTTAGTGAGATATTTTTCTAAATCATTTTTATTATTAAAGATTCTATGACCGCGAATAGAAAGGGATTATGTTACTGATTTTTTGTGTGAAACGGATGGCAACTATCAAAATGTAAATATTGTTGTTTATTGGTTGGTTTTATGTGTACTGAAGTTTTGAACTGACCACCAGAAACCGTTATATCAACATCCAAGAACGTAACTGTCTGAGATATTATGTGTGAACTCTATCACTATTATTATGATTATTATTATGATTTTAAAGAGGTGCACATAAATAGATTATTCTGTATTGAAAATAAAACAATTTGGAGGTTATTCTTTGATTGAAGTGGTAAATCTACTTAATCCTACCCAATTTTCATTTTACTAGCGCTGATACATTATTTAAAAGCCGCTAAGTACTAGTAAGTATGCCTAAAAAATAAAATACCATATTGTCTATTTCGCTAGTAAAAATCAGGAAGAAAGAATTGCAGTTGAGGGCATGAATTGATTATTTACGAATCCGAATATGATAGAGAGATGCATATCTTCGAAGCGAGTATTCTCCCATAAAGTGAAGAGTTTGCCTTCTGGTGCGAGGAGATTCGTGCTCAGTCTCCCATAGACAAGGCAGGAAGTACGATTTATTTGTCTCCCTCGACCGGAACATTGCTTGAGGTGTTTTGGTTCAACGCCACCAGAACGCACAAGGAAAATACGCAAGAAATAAATGCTAGCTGTGATTTCCTTTCCGACGATGCAGTGGGAAAATGACTTATTAGGCTATAAAATACAAATCCTATATATATTTACAAAAATAAGTGTGTCTGTCTGAAACAATATTACCTCAGAGGCGATTTTTCTTTTTAATATGATCGTAATAGATTGAAGATGGTTTTTAGGCAAGAAAAGTTGCCCGAAAAATACGAGAAAAACTGAAAGTGTATTTTACATCGGTAGAAACAATTGTCAAAGCCGCCTGCATAGAATAGGACGGTTGGAGGTTAACCTAATGGCCCGATGGGCCTAGAGTTGGAGAGCGAAACGACCCATCTCGATTGCCACAGACAAGAGTTTTCGTGCGCCGAAGGCGACCTCAATATAATATAAAAAGAAAGCTTTTAATCATCACTTAAAACGTGTTTTGAAAAAAGTTTCATGTAATGATCGCGTTTATTTTGTATTTTTTTTTTTAATTTAATTTTTTGTTATTTTTTAGCAATATTAACTATGGAAAATAGACACAGTGCCAGTATAATAATATGTAATAATCTTCATTATATTTAGTTAACAATTTAGTTTGTTCCGTGTAATGGAGCCCTTTTCCCTCCATATTTTTTCTATATATTTATTACCGTATTCCATATTTCAAGATATACATAATCTAAGAGCAGCCTCATTCACAATGACTATATCTTTGACTGTACTCGAGCGATTGCTCTTGCTCGACGGAGTGTTTCCAAGTGGGTGTCGCGGTCCCATACGAGCGAACGAAGCATACTTCCGTCCGCGCGGTTGCGCAGTGGCCAGTGGCCAGTCTCGCGCCGCAGCACCGCACCCGAGAACTGCCACCGCTTGCCACACTGGGGGGATCTTCACAAACTTCGTTCCCATGGATGGGAACATGCGATTGCTTTGTGTTTAAATGATTGGAAAACGCAGTTAAATAAAAAAAAACATGTTTTAATCATTTTTAATGCATTATTTGCAGTCAAAAAATATGTGTAAAGCTTCTTCTCTTCGCTGATAGGTCTTCGATTCAAATCCACATAGGCACTAAGGTTTTGTAAAATCGGAAAATTCGATATTTCCATCTTAAAAATAATGTGTAGATTTAACAAAAAAAAGTTCAAAGCAAGATAATATATAATTGTTGAATAATTTAACCTCTATATTTAACTTCAGCAAGTGTTCCCGTAAGCAAGTTTAACTCGAAAAATTCATGAATCCCGGAAGTATATTTTTGTATGTGCCTAAAATACGCTCGAACCTTCTTCTGCCTTGTTGGCCATAACTGACGGTGGTCAGGATTCTATAATTTGTGGCGATGCTGCCAATACAAATTAAGGTTGGTAAAAGCATTGTCGAATTGTTTTTAAGTATATATTTCTAGGCAAATACACATTAATTATTTAAATTTCTATTTTTACAGACGCAGACATAGCTAGTATAAATGTTAAAAACTATCGTTTAAAAACTTGAGATACAGCAATATTATTGACAATATAAAGTCAGAGAGTTTCAGAAATATTACCCTCTTGCTGTACAAGGCCGAAGGATCAAGACATTAGGCGCCGAAAGCGTCGCTTACTAAATATTTTGATAAGATAGCATCGAAAACACAAAAGTGGCAAACGGCGATTACCTCAATAAGTATCTATGCGCTTGCCTCCCACGCTCCCTATAGCGAGACGGCCGTTATGCGCGGTGCTGTGGCGGGAAAAGTCCGCACTTCCGGCGATTGAATCGAGTTCACTTCCTCATCTGCGTGGGTTGAGCGCTTAAGTGCTAAGCCCTGCGGACCTCTTGCATAACCCTATTATGTCTGAACGTCTAATACCCATTGCTCCGCACTTCTACTACCAGTGCACGCTTGCTTGGCCAAAACGACTTGGCCATCTTGTGTAGCCTAGCTGTCCTATCGAAGTGGAACGAATAAACAAGGTGTAAAGTAAATGCAATTTATACTATTTATTCGCAAACTAAATCAATACAATTTCGTTATAAAATTAAAATGCATTTCGTAATCAAACATCGTAATCGCAGGATTAATAAATTATTATTTAAGCCACATTAGAAGATGCAGGAAACTGTCTTCTATATTTATGTAATATCTCTCATTCCCCTCTCCTCCCTTCATCAAAAAAAAATATATACAGGAAGGAATAGAAAAATAATGCATACCGAAAAATAAATTATACGTTAGGAATTTGTATTAATTAAAATAATTACAAAACTAAAATGTTGATTTGATCTAAATCATAAAATACACAAACCTCTAACATATTAAATCTACGGGTATCTTGATTTAACATTTACCTTACCTTACCTTACTGGACATTTACCTTAGTAAATGTCCAGTAGTTGAATATAAGCTTCTTTTTACAAATAACCAAAGTGACCTCTTTATTTATTACTAAAGTTTTTTTTAATTAAAACATTTTAATAAGCACATTATTACTACTTTGCTTGTGACAATTATAAAGGATTCCACATATTTATACATCCCAAGTCGTAGAACAATTGCTACCAAAAAGAATTTATTTATAAAATCTATCTTTGAACTCCAAATAATTGTCAATCGACGTTTTAATGTAAATTTAGTAGGGTTTAAATTAAAAAAATACATTCTTAAGTATCCCCTTTTCTCCTACATCATACATTCATACATACATCATACATACATTAAGTATTCCCTTGCCCTAAAAAAATAAAAAAAATATATAACATTTTTATTTGGCTTTTCTTCAAACATAAATTATTGATTTGTACTTATTGCATTTGTTGTTACTCTGTGTACCAAGTAAAAATACATTTTTATGTAATTATTCCTAAATATATAAATGTATACATACACTAATTTTCGATGCCTGCCAAAGACGCTATGTGAAATTAGCGTAGAACGTATTTCGCAAAAATAAAAAAGGATTGCTTGTAAGCGTAGGCCCAATTTCCTTTCATAAGTAGCACAGGTTAACCTTTGCCATTTGGTATATCAAAGGAGTGGCGAAGATGCGCAGAATTCTTCTTAATATCGCCTACAAGGCAGACCAGGCACTAAGAAAACTGGTCAGTGCAATACCATAAAATGGTACCTACCATACATAAATACGTAGGCAATTTAATATTTTTTCTCGTAGCTATGAGTGTGACAGAATCCTAATAATTCTCTCACTATATTCTATTTAAGATCTCAAAAGAATAATAATATTATGCATAGGTACTAAAAATGTTGGCATACGTTTGGGTCCACTTGATTCGAGCGAGGTGCTTGAGCTGAGCTGAGCTGAGCTGAGCTGAGCTGACGATGGACTATTCAAGTATTGAAATACAATTGAGTCTCACGCCTCTTGCCCCGATTGTGCGCAGTCATCCTTGTCATTCAAGCGGTTTCGTAGCAAAACTCTTCAGAATATGTTAATCGATATCAATAGTTCTAAGTACTAACGCGAGCCATTAATTTGAAACGTTTATAAATACAAGCCAAATTTGATTTGAATATCTAATTTAGGTTATAACCATATCAATAAAGCTTATTATTTATTCTAATAACAGCATTTTTAATTTATAATGTGGTATTTTTCTCTCGTTAACCGAGTCGGGTAACAAAAACAAATTTGCATATTTATTTATTTATTTATTTATATGTATAAGAAATTCTTACAGCTATACATAATTACATTTACATAGAAATAGATAATTAACAACTTAAGCCAACAGGCATCTCCAATTATTATTTAACATATACGTTTAACAGACGAACTAGGATCTAATTTATAAGTGATAATATTGTGAGTGTTGTAATTTGTGAGTATATTAGGGTGTGGACTGTAAGAGTGTGTTAGACAGGTAACCCTTGTGTATATACAAATTAGTCTTGGGTTTAATAAAATCGACTTGAAACTAGAGGTGGAGAATCAATCATATTGTTTGCGAATTCGACATCGGATGGCTTTCAGAAAAAACAATCACAAATTACAACACGATAAGCATGTTGTTATAACAAATAATATCATGTTAAAACAACCATTTACCGCCGATCACCCAGGTTTTCAGACCGCATTATTCTCACTCAGGGGTTTTTGCCTCACTTGGGCCAAATTTTGGTTGAGAAAAGTGGTTACTAAGGTAGGTACCTTAGTAACCACTTTTATCTTCCATCTTCTTACTTTTAGCACTTTTACCTGCTATCTTCTGAAACAGGCGTAGAAGCTAACTATGCTGTGTAAACCCTGCTTATTCGTATTTTCAGCAGCCAGTACATACCTAATGAAATTGAATATCTACAATACCTAAATGTATTATACAAGCGACCGGAAGTCAACTCCGGTATGACGTCAAAGACAGCAGGAAGCGGGAGCGGAGCGTGGAGTGGGAAGGGTTGGTTTGACGGGGGACCGGGGGGTAGCGGGGCCGACTTCCATTTCCGGCCGGAACGGCGGAAGTCCCGGCCTGGCGCCAGGAACATGAAACTCAAGCCTGTGTGAAAGCGAATGCTGCGCGGCGCGCGATGCTTTGTATCGCAACGCCAGGAACGTGATTTAAATTTTCCATAAGAAAAAACTCGTGGAAAATTATTAATTGTTAAAACATATTTTTCTTTTTACTAGTTGGTCACTGGTAACGTCTGCTAATTATTTATTTATTAATCTTTACATAGTGCGATACATAAGAATTATCATAACATATTTAACATAATTGTACTCGGTGCCCTCCTTCCTAAATAGTCTATACTAAGAAAGACAGTAAACGACAACTGTTAATATACATTTTATTTTATTTTTTATCGCGTTTACACACACACACACACGTATATTAAGTATATAATTTGCTCACAAAATGTAACTACTTACCTAAATTTTTTTTTAAATATTTGCTTCAATATACATACAATTATTTTGTTTTGACCACACCCAGCTAAGCTATAAGCTTAATGTGTTTGTGCTAGAGTCAGGGGAGATGGTGGTAATGTAGCGTTAAAATGGTATGACTGAGAATGGATTCGAACCCGCTTACTTGACTGCCACGATTACTTAAGATAGAATTTCTTCTTCCCCTCTTCCTCAGCCTGTCGCCATCCACTCCCGGATGTAGGCCTCTTCCATTTCCTTCCATGTATTCCTATCTATTGCTGTTTCCCCCTGTAGCCCTACGGTTGTCATCCATCCACCTCAATTTTGGTCTTTCGACTTTCCGCTTAGTTGTCCTTGGTCTCCACTGGACGATTTTCTTCGGCCACCTCGTGTCGGTCGCCCAGCGTCATATCTGGCTGGTGATTCGTCGCAAGATGTCCGCGACCTTAGTGCGACTAGTGAAATAGAAGTTACCTTATAGTTTTATTGGAGTGTCATTCTCTCTTTTTCTTCTGGTGGGTATGTATACCATATTCGCTCAGCGAACTTTGGCGATCATACTACCTAAAGCCTTCTGATTCATTACTCTAGCGGTTGTGCGTCGACCAATCTAAGGAAATGCCATTTTTCGCTTTTTTGGGTGATACGCAACCGAAACGCCACAATATTCTAACGGTTCGTAGGATGACTCTGAAAAAACATTTTAAAAGGTGATTCCATCTTTGGCAGATTTGTAAGCCGTGGTGTTTTTTGTCTGCCCAGGACTGCGCGCGCCGATGATTTTTCTTTGAATTATATCGAATGGAGGAGTGTCTGAATGTTTTATCACATATTTTACTTTAAAATTATGTATTTGTATAATATCAGATGTTTTGGCTGAACTACGCAAAGTTTGTCATCCATTAAAGGAAGATCAAGAACCTTATGTATCCTTCAAATGATGATAGAACATTAACGTTGCCATGTCTGGATAATATTGTTATATCGAAAAGTATTTATATGTTTCCTCTAAAATTATAATGAATTAAATTCAATGCTAATAAAACGCATTAATAACTTAAATCTGCCTTTTATTTTGTATTATCTTTTAACACCTAAACGACGGTCTTGTTGTTATCTTTATGATGCGAGGTTATTCATTATAGGTAGATACAATTTTCTCACAAGTCTACAAGTGAATACATTCGTTACTTAACCAGTCGAAAGTGTTGGGATAAACACCGTTAAATAATCTCAGCGGTAAATAAAAACATAACCGGTTTTGACCTACTGGATATCGAACCTGGGACCTCTGGATCATAAACAGGCGTTCATATCATTGTGCCACCAGGTCGTATTTTATCATAGTATGTATTTATCCGAAGCTTTTTAATATATTTATTAACGACCTGATAACTGAAACGTGTTCCTCAATGCAAATGTTCGCTGACGACTGTGTGCTTTATAGAAGTATTGAAAATCCAAGCAACTGCAGTATTCTTCAACAAGATCTTAACAACATTTCGAGTTGGATTTCAGATAACAAGATGTACCTCAATGTCTCCAAGTCTTCATTTTGCAATTTGGCAAGTCAAAGATAATCCAACCCGGTTATACTGTTTCTGGACAGGTAATCCCGAAAAGTCTCTCGTAAAGTATCTGGGAGTACACATATTCAATACTCTACATTGGGGGGCGCACATTAGCGAAATAATAAAAAAATCCGGTCGCTCGTAATGCGGAACTTGCGTTCTGCTGGGCCACGTGTTAGGGCACTTGCGTATAAATCACTGGTTCATCCAACCTTGGAGTGTTGTTCATCTGTCTGGGACCCTCATATTTCCTACATAAATTCTGACCTTGAAGCAATTCAGCGGTTAGCAAGCAGAGACGTGTTTAGGCGCTTTCGCAGATTTGACAGTCCGACGACATTTCTATCTGACCTTAAATGTGAGCCTTTAAGTTCAAGGCGAAAAATATGTCGTCTCATTAACTTATTTAAGGCCTACTTCAAGCTCCCAGCATGGTCCTCCATTAGTGAGCAACTTCAGAAACCGTTCTATATTGGACGAAAGGTCCATTCTCACAAAATAAAGGAAATTTTTAGGAGAAAGAATGTCGGATTTCATTCTTTTCTTCCGCGCACCATTGGAGAGTGGAATAGTCTCTACTGTAGCGTCTTCAAGCCATTCCCTAAGACCCCTTCCCAGCTAAGAAAAAAGATAAAAAACATGGCTTTAAAACAACTTATTTGCATCACCCGCCAATCAGCTATACCACCGGAGGAATGGTACCTCCAAAGTATTTATAATTTTTAAATAAATAAATCCTTTTATAAACAATGCTTTAGGTTGCTATCGGCATTAGGCCAAATGGATATTTTATATAATAGAATGTTGTAAAACGGTGTCAATAGAGCCCGCAACTCAACATGCGGCCGATGAACAATAATAAACACCGCTAATAGAAAGAGATCTTGCAAAAGTCGAACAAGCGAAACAGCTGTTGACTAATCCACGAATCGAACGCATCGTTGCACGAAAAACAAGTTCGCCGTTTATCGACTAGTCGGAAGACCCCGATTCAATTCCTGATGTTGCCAAATGGGTACATTCCAATTGTCTATATCATTTTGCAACCTAATAATATGTAACAACGATGTTGTTGTGAATTTGAAAAAATATTTTTGCGTCACGAGAAGCTTCTGAAGGAGGTCGGGTTATTAACAACAGCATGATCTGTATGCTATAAACGGTCCAGTGTGAAATGGGTTGTCAAAAGTTCCGTTACAAATGCGGTTTTACTTTTACAAATACGTATTATTTTTTTTTAATAATGCTTTAAATGTATTTTTACCAAGTGGGTTTAATTACAAAATAATGTTTTTTTTTATTTGGACAAATAATAAGCCGGTCTAATATTTGAGGTTATGGCTTTATTAGTATTAAAATAAACACAACAAACCAACATCTTAGCTTCTGGGGTTTTCTCAGTTATAACATAAAGACAGAAGGACAGATAAACGGGTATGTAGTAAAAATGTGAACCTTGTGACCTATCTAGGTTTTTTAAAAAAAATGAAATACTGGCTTAACGGTCGTGGGTTCCGATCGACAATTTGACACGCTCTTCTCTCTAGGTTTCAAAAAAAATTTGGAAAATTTAAAAAACCCCCGACACACAAACGGCTAAACAGATTTTCTTTATTCACGCTCAGATTTTCTTTTTTTAAGCACGCTCGATTAAGTCACTTTTCAAACAAAAAAAAAATCGGTTCATCCATTTGGGAGCCATTATGCCACAGACAGACACACACATGCACGCATTAAACTTATAACAATCCTCTTTTTGCACTGGGGTTTAACAACATAAGAACGCACACTATACAAATACTCTCTTCCTCTTTATCGCGCTTAAACTATCCTTTTAAAATATAAATTTTAATCGTCCCTATTGCCTTACATTTCACGGCGCGCCTCCAAGAAATACTTCAGCTGCTGCCTATATAGAAGTTTGGTTTTTTATTATTTTAAACGTGCGTAGTCAGCTGAAGACTTAATACTATTTCTAGATCAGTAAATTAAGCCAACAAAATTACCGTGTTTCAAAAAATAATAAATACCAACATAAAAGATCAGTGTGTGTGTGTTAAACCACGCGCGTTGGAAGTAAAACTTCTGTAAGAAGTTGATTAAATTTGTCATTGACTCTGGCATCTACATTCTACAGTCTTTCCGCACGTGCCGTGCGTGCGAATGAGCGTGTTTTTCGTCCACAGCCTTAAAAGAAATAATGCATTTTCATCGGTGTAAAACCGGTCCCAGACATGTGCGCATGTGCATTTGCAAAGATGCACAAATGCTTTGTATGTAACAAAAAAAAATTATAAATCGCCTCCCACAGATAGTATTTGTGCATCTTTGCAAATATTTGCGCACATGTCTGGGACCGGCTTAAGAAAGAAAGGGCACTCCGTGAAGCCTTAAACGTAAGTCTTGGCAACAAGCAGTTCCCTGCTCGCATGCGAGCGAGGAAATTGCGCGGTGTATTCGCAGCGCCGCCGGTCGTGACGCAACAGTTGACTTTAGAATGTAGGCTCTATGCCATAAGTTAATAAGGCGCACGGCGGCGCGCTTACTTCCTCGCCGCGACGGCGGATGGCGTTAGGCGGGCGGGTTGGGTGAAAAATTGAGGGCGATTATATAAGCAAGACGTAGGCAAAGTCTGCCTGATTCACACGGTACAAAATCAGCCATTGGTGATTGGCAGTCACGTCTTCGAGTGATTAACATCTTTTAACTATGTTCTATGCATAATTATTTATTTTTTTTGCGAAACCAGTATATCGATTTCTTGCATTACTTCTATGACGTAAATTGCTATTTTAAACGTAATACTAGCAGTCTAGAAATAATAAAAACAAGTTTACAACAATAATATTTTGCTTTCATAAAGAAAATAAAGATTTTTATGGAGGCACGCCGTGAAACGTAAATTCAAGATTACACAATAAAAATTTTGCTTGAAATTATTTTATTTTATAGTGTGATATTGAAAACAAGGAAATTAGTATATGTATATATTTATTAATTTCTTGCAAATGTTTTAAATATAATCTTATTATGTAAAATATTTTGTCTAGCTAGGTTGTCACCTGTTTTAGGGAAGACATTATGTCTATTAATTAAAAATGAATATGGAATAGGAATATATATTCAATTAAATAAAATATATTTATTTATTCTGGTTACCCAACAGAAATTGCACACAATACAGATAGAAGACAATATAAATAGAAGAATACAATCCTTAAACTTCGGTAGCGCCCAATTGACTAATAAAGATAGAGATAAAAAAATAACATCAAAATATATATTTATATAATATATAAATAATATATACTATGATAATAATTATATAATATATAATTTATAGTCTTTTAAACCTTTATGTTTTTTTATATTAAAATATTAAATATTATTGGCTGCATAATTTATTATTTATTTATTTAATCAAGGAAAAACAACGGATACAAGAGATGAGAAGAAAACTTAGAAAAACTTATGATTTAGATTAGTCTTGCATCCTTACAAGTTTTTCACGTATAAATTGAGTTATTTCATATCTAATGCTAAGTTATATAAATTTACTGACAATACGATCATGGTTAAGTGTATACAATTGCAAGCATAACTACACAGTACTACTTTATAAATAAATACACAAAGGTAAAATTAAAAATAAAAATAGTGGCAAAAATAAAAGTAGAAATTATTTTTATATGATATTTATATTTTAAAGCTTGCCGGTTTTACAGGTTCAGTGGTACTTTTAATAAAAATTTATTTAGGGTTGATATTAATCTTAAATTAAATTTTTCGGCAGGATTAAATTAGGACCGACAATTATATGTATATTACTTAAGTAGGAGTAAGTCAAATATTTTTTTCAATTTTTGATAACGTTATCCAATCAAAGGTATATCCCTATTATAAAATACAAACAAAAACTTCTGAGGATTTTTTTTTAATTTTAGTACTTTAGTCAGCGTGTGTGTGTGTTTGTTACGTGAATTTTATCTACTCAGGGTGTAGTGTAGAGTGACCATAGGTATGTTACAGAAAGGGGTTTGTCAATCCATAGCGAGTGTATTTTTGCTATATTGTATTGCGTATGAAATTTCATTCGTAACCGTGTAAAATTAGCAATAGATGCTGGTCTTAATAAGATGGTCAAATTTATTTTCAGGGTCCACTAGGCACCTCGCATACGATTCAAACTAACAACATTCATTTTACATGGACTGTTTGTTGACTATTTTTTGAAGATGAAATGACTGTATTATACGATATCATAATATCTTATGACTATAAGACGTATTAGACCGAAATATTTATTAACATTTAAAATATTATCGTACAAAAAATTATCATTAAATGCAGATGTATAGAAATGTTTCCGCCTATGTGAGAATGAAAAATTTAATATATTGCATTGTTTCGTTTTGAATATAAAAAAAGGTTTTGCGTCTTTACATGCCGTTTTATGGATTTATTAACAGTTGCACCGACTCGCGTGGGCGCAGTTCCGCCAGGCGCTGTCGCTATCCCCACTAACCGGTCCAAGAAAGTGGGTCATCTCTTTTTATTGTATCGCAGAGAGAAGAGGACGGCTATATAGTTACGCGGTGTTACGTTGGATTACACAATGATACTGGGCTTGCGATTCAAACCTAACCCATATTAGAAGACGCGACGCGACGTTATCGATAGCAATGAAAATATTTTCTCGACACGAATTTTACAATTTTAATTTCATTAGCGATAGGAAAAACCTACAAGATCGTTTCCCGACCGTTAAATCGGTAGTACTGATCAGCTCCCTCGGGATGAGACCTATGGATAGCTAGAAGAGTCTAATTAATTTAATTTAACTCCTGGATTATTAAGGCTTTTGATTATTTTATTCCCCTGTCTCCAGTAGCAAATTGAGGAGAGCGCAAATAAATAAATACCTAGGTCTAATTATTTTATTAACAAAATCAATTTAAATATTTCGTTTCTGATACATCATGTTTGTTGTTACATAGAATATCTTTTACATTTTGTTTCCTTTGATATTATAGCCTTAACCTTAACATATTGGATTTTCAATCAAATAAACCAGGAGCACATTACTATATTACGATGTAGTAACTAACATAACTTTCTTATATATATATAATACATTAATTATTTTTTAAAAATTAAATAACAAAATAAATAACTTTAATTAAATAAGCATTTTTTATATAATTTTCCATCATCACATCCCAATTTATTTTTCAATGCATATATATTTCTTACTTAATAAACTTCTTTCATTTGACTTTGGTCATATTTTATTCAAAAATAGGTTTTGTCAATTAGCGACCTTGTTGGTGAACACCATATACAAAATAATTATGCGTATATATGCCAAAAATTATATAATATTCTTAAAATTATAGTTATATATTTTGTTCATCACAATTAAAGGGAAAATGTTATAAAATAATATAGCTTACAGACGTTTACTAATTGATAAACTATGTTGCTAATTGATAACCAAAACGTTATTTTTTTGAATAGGAATTTCATTTTAAATTTGTAAACACATTGATCACAAAAACAATCTATTTTAACAAAATGTACACAAAAAAATGCACCCTTACTAGAATTTAAGGCTTAAAAATATGTTATATTTAATGATTTAGATCAATAGAGAGATCAACGCCCGAAACTATTATGCAACTCAACTAATCAGATATTCAGATGATCAAATCAGCAGAGTTCTACTGAGCTAGTTCAGTGACCTGATGACCAATGAGGTTCAGTGACCAACCAATTGCTTATATAAACGTTCAGATTACATATTAATAACTTGCAAGTCATTGGCCTAAAACAATTGGCCAATAGGCCAGCGACTTATTGCGACTACATGGACACATTAAGAAGACGTCTTGTTCTATTAATTTCTACTAGTCTTCAATTCAAACTACCATCTATAGGAAGATATATACCTATGAATTTTGTGAAACATTAAGTCACTCCCATTTAATAATAAATAAAAAATCAAATTTATAATTGTAATATCTTTTAGGTAGCCATTAGAATGATATATCTAACTATAATTAGTTAAAACTATAGTTAGTTATTATAATTAGTTATAATTAGTTAATTAGTAAAAATTAGTTAGTTTGATGTATAAACTAATGTTTATACATCAAAGTATTAAAACAGTGGGGTTGAAAATAAATAGAGATAATATAGGTACATCACATAAATAACTTTTACTTCAGCATTTGTCAGTTTAGAAATCAAAATTATTGTTAAAAGAATAATATTTTGCCACGTCTATAAGATTTTTAAAGGTTTTTATATATCTACTTTTGTATATCTGGTATTTTAGTGCGTGTATATTATATGTAATTCAAAAATGTAAAATTTAAAGCGCATGATTAGTGTGCGTATTATTTGAATAATTATATAATTCAGTTGTAAAAGTACCTGGCTTATTTATTATATTGGATGTTTTTTTATTAATATCAACAAATTGATCTAAAATATGAATGACACAATCTTTGATAACATTGAAAAATTTAGAAAAGTATGATTTATTGTTTGACAAATCGTGTTAAACTGAGATATTCCCGTTCTAATTCAAAATAGTATTCGTCATCGCCTAAACGGACTAATAAGTACATAAAAAACCCCCAACCCCCAACCCCTCCTACTTCTGGTCCCGGCCTCGCTCCCGAATGGGTTTTCTATTTTTTTAAGTTCGGAGGAAACTATTATTGGCTTTGTGTTTTAATTGTTTTTTTGTGTATTGTAATTACTATGTAAGCTGTTGTTTCCTGAAATAAATAAATAAATAAAAAAACATGCGTATCGTCTGAGAACCCCCTCTTTTTTGAAGTTGGTTAAAAAGAGTGACCCGTCGATAGTTACTGCTGTTCAAAACAGAATGTCAATAGCATATTCTTGTATCACGTTAAATCTTTTTTATTGTCAATGTCATTACGGAAGTATAAGTGGATAGAAAATGAAGCTACCCATCACACGTTGGTACCGGAGGCGCGAGGAGTCTGGGGAGGAATATGCCGTTAATGACGCCTGTAGGGGTTTAGCGGTAAGACGTCAGGATCTGGTTAAATAATTTACTGCTACTAAGCAATGCGATTTTATATGATAGCCACAGAGTGTCGTAGCCAATAGTAGCCGTTCTTGTTTAGTTTTAACAATCGTCGATGCTCGTGCGAAACCCATTGCTACACACAAAATAAAACCTAAATGCATCATTAAAGTCTGAAAGTGTTGTGCATATCGGGGTCTCCGAGAAGTTGGCGCAAACAGGAAGCGACGCCTGCGCTGGCAGACTCGAGAATGGTCAACTGCTATTGTATTGCAGCACTGCAGCGCGCGCCGGCGCGTCGTTCGGTTGCATCCCACTTCTGAAACTGGTCGGCGCGAAAGTGGGATATGAATTTGTGGGCTGCGATTGATCAATTTCCCGCCGAGCGGCGCGCGCGCAGATCGCGGTAGAAAGCGGATTAGGCGCGTTAGGTTTGGTTTCTGTGCCAATAGTGGTTGCCGTTTGCGGAGAAGTCTTGGCGCTGAAAGTGAAATAGCACAATTTACGAGCATGGATTTCGACTATCAACAAAATAAAAAAAAAAGGTTTTTTTCGGCAGGGTACCAAATAGTTAAATACTACGAAGGTCAGAAAAAGCTTAAAAAAAATATTATTTTTTCATCATATCCCAAATAGTAACCACCTTTTAAAAAAAATGTTTTCGTGTTTTGGACCATTATTCTCATTATTATTGAGTAGCAAATTTGTTCAGTTTGCTTAAATACTTTTCTTATAGAATATTTGTTCTGAACATTTTTAACGTTTAACCACGTGGGACACATTCTATTTTTAATGTTAAAGTTTGATAATTTAAAGTATCCAGATAAGGATCCAGAATTCATGCTTACACGACAAGGCAAACACAAACATTGAATGTTCCTAGTAGTAAGAATTATTGCGAATCACGTAATCCCTATGCTATTTAATGATTTATAAAGGGTACATCAAAAATATAAAAAACAATAAAAACATACTTTCACTAAAGTATAAATTATAATATCTTTATAATATATAATATATTAAATTTATTGTGTAAATCCTTCAAATACCCTATTTAATGCGTATTTCATCTAATTAGATGGTTACATAATATTTGACAATATTTTACACTAAAGAGGACAGATGAGAGTTAAAAATGCATTTTATAAAACTCAGCGCTGGGTTTAAACCGACATCCTGCGCTCTCAAGTACAGGACCTCTTTAGAACCTTTATAAATATGCTATCCAGCACTTTATCAAAAAATTTAAAAATTATTCAAAATTTTTCAATATTGTCAAAGATTGTGTCATTTATCTTTTCAGGCGATTTGCCGCTATTAAAAAACAATCATCAAATATAAGTCAAATTACTTTACAACTCAATTATACAATTATATATATATAGATTGGATGATTAAATATTTTTAAGCTTTCGCCATTTGGCGTCTTTAGAAAATATATGAAAGATATATATAAACACTTGTTATTGTTAGTAAACAGATGGAGAAAAAGTAGAAGAAGATAGAGATTAGGTGAGTACTTCTGATGGACATTTCAGAGCTCTGTGGCCCCTTCTTCAACAGCTACACGAAGACTGGTCTAGGTACATCATCCGTCACCTAAAGTACACTTTTTAGTGGTGTTAGCTTATATGGAAGGTTCCTTCCATTTTGAATTATCATCATCAGAAAAGGCACCAGCCTTCGGGGGGTTATGCACGTAGTGCATAACTCAAATAAATTTGTAGGAAGCAAGACAACTATAAAAAAAATGTCTCGATATTAGTTTTCCGCTTCTAAAAATATCTGTTCCTATCCGTATTTCCATCGAACCGCATCGAATAATGCCACGGAGAACCTTTGACTTCCCTTTCATTTTTTTATTAACACAAATAACGAAGTCGTGATGGCGCAGATCAGTCGAAAGGCCTGCCACTAAAATACTAGTCGAGCTCGGAACATGATTAACTTTTACGTAATTAAAATGATTAAAAATCTAAAAAACCCCCGACCCACAAACGGTGAAACAGATTTTCGCGATCAAGTCACCTTTCAAACAAACAAAAAAAATAATTAAAATGGGTTCATCCCTTCGGGAGCTACGATGCACCACACACACACACAGACACCTTAAATTTAAACACCCTATAAACCGGGTTTAAAACGACTTCCTGCGCTCTCAAGTACGGTACCTCTTAGTACCTTTATAAATATTTTGCTAACCTACGTAGGCTTTATCAAAAATTAATAATCTAAATTTTTCAATATTTTCAAAGATTGTATCATTTATATATATATACAGGTTGAATAGTCAGCAACCTAACAAAATACCAATCCGCGCGGCGTCACGACGTGCGACCCAGTAACCGTACCTACTGCGTTAACGACATTGAAGGACGGGTTGTTTCCCGCGTGCAAATATTGCAAGGTAGGTCAATTGCATAGACCAGAAGCACAACAATACGCGCACCCAATATATATAGTATTTATATTTTATATGGTTTTTTTTGTTTGTTTTGTTTTCTTATTTTGTTTGTTTTTTTAAAACTTGTTGAACAAAGATTATTCAGATTCTTGCTCAGATTTGTCCCTTTTTCTATATTGATCTCCGAACAGCATGAACAATAAGAACTTACCTAAGAAAAATATAACGTAGCTATTAAAACGGTGAACGATTGTTTTTTACGCGGACTTTTTTACTCAATTGTATTTTTTATTCAAATGCGCATATACGAGTATGAACACAAATATAATTCCTCTAATGCCACATATAGAACATTAAATTCATCCAAGTAGCCATGTCGTCACAATATATATATATATAGTCTTCGTTTAGCTGTTGAAGAAGGGGGGCCACGGAGCTCCGAAACGTCCAGCAGAGGTACTCACCCAATCTCTATCTTCTTCTACTTTTTCTCCATCTGTTGACTAACAATAATAAGTGTTTAAACAACCTAAAAAACTTTTAAAGTATTATATATATATATTACGAAATCAAACATAAAATAAGTTAATTTAATGAGAGGTTATGGTTCATACTCGACGTCCCCCCCCACCACTCTACCAATAAATTAGCATTTATTAAAATAAATCTGTAATAGCATTTTGTGTTCATTAGGCGTATTGGTAGTCGCAATATATTGGCTACGTTAAGGCAGATCCAACACGTTCGCATAAGTTCGTTTCACAACATAAGGCGAGGCGGACACTAGATTAGAGACTTCGCTTGCTCAACAGCGGTTCACCTCACTGACATCCACTACGATACAATCGAATTGGGCAATCGACTTTCTTGTACCTACCCGCCACTAAAAGAAGTTATTTATACATTTTCACATTTTATCGTATAGTCACAGTTAATATGTGTCACCTATAACTTATTTTAAAGAAATGTGTTTATTTATCCGTAACTCATTTTAAAAATAATTATATTCACTGAAACTAACTAGAATAACTGCGGTGTGTCATGTCGTTGCGATGGCGGTAATGAAAACCGCACCGTGTGTTCTGGGTCTGCATTTGCGGCACGGTGTACCACAAAAATATTCAACGAGTGCCACTCTATAAAAAAATACCAGTTCATAATTTTATATAGTCAGCTAAAATTATATGTATAGATATTGTTTTAATAAAAATAAATGTACTTTGTTATAAGCAAAATGTTTAATCTAAAAATAAATGATCGGAAACTAAACTGGACTGAACCGAGTATCCGTTTAATACAAGATTGACATACATTGGAGATAGTTTGTTAGGCATTGTATATGGATTAGGAAATGTTCATTGTGTTTCGGAAGTTACCAACTCGGTTTGTAGCCTTTTTAGGCTTTAGTAGGCATTAACGACTTAATGTAGTGTATCGTATCTGAACGTGGACAAATGAAATCTACGTATCGACCTTGGGGCCAGCGACTTGCGTTCAGTTCCTAGTTGCGAATTAGGTTACCAACTGCTGAAATTCCTGGCAATTTTATTTTTAAATAACTAATTGAAGGTGTAGTTTTAGTTTTATACTATTAATAAAAACTAAGTTTTAGTATATTTTTTTTTGTGAAATGACTGGTACTTTTCCGCTATCAATATTTTAATAAATAATTAAAATCGGATTAACGTTTTAAAAATTATGTTTTTATTAGACCAGTGAAAAATTGTCTAACAGTACATGGGTTTGTACAATGGAGCATAATTTAATGTACCTTGGGACAGGGTATGATTCCTCAGGACATGGTATGGAGTTTTAAGCAACGTCCCTTCAAATATTAAAATCAGTAATCTGGGGCTGTTGAAGAACGCCGGCGTTTTAATGATTTATTATATGATTACCGTTTACCCCGGATTTTGATCGTTTTGTAGTATTATGATATTTCATAAACATTATACTAATGACTTGGGGAGGAAGCTTTTTAGAATACATATAGGAAGATAGTTGTTGTTATGTTAGATTGTCATAAGTCAATTTTACACGCAATTGTATGTACCATTTCTTATATATTGTACTGTTGGTTTTCCAAATAAACAATAAATACAAAATAAAATATTTCTGATAAAAGAAAGTCAAATGAAATTATTCTAATATTTTATAATAAAGTTGGTAACTCTAAAATATCGTAGTTGCGTATTCTCACACCTTCGCAGCTTTGATCCATCTGTGCCTTAATAATGACTGTTAATTGCAACTACAATCATTTTCATAATCCACGTACTTTATCTAGTTATTCGCGTTATGTTTTTAAGGCTCAACTTCCGTAGTTTACAATTAAGTAAGTTTGAAAGTATTTCTGTTGAGCAAATATTTGGGAAATTAAAACAAAGATAGATTTCAAACAGCCAGGACATAAATGCGTACTAAAATGCGTAGTTTAATATTAATATTTTTTAAAGCAGCTGACTTCAAACTGTGGTAAGCATACCACTGGTGGTTACACTGAGCTTCTTAAAGTGGTATCAGAAACGACAATAATAACATTTTCTATTCATTCAAATTGATGAGCGTATTTGCTATCTAGTAATGTTTTAGGTATGTACACCTTCCTTCTCGATGAATTTTTAGACTTTACACTTCATTTAGATATTGTGACATTTTTTTACAATAATTATACTTTTGTTTACTTTTTACTGCTTTATTATTCTGAAAAATATATACTTAATGATTTGTGTTACAATTCATTTGTACATCTTTAAACAGCTAATGTAAAGTAATTACAATACAAATAAGTCATTGCAAAAAATAGTACCTAATATTTATTAGGTACTATTTTTTGCAATGACAGCATATTTATGCTGTCTGTCTGTTAATATAATAATAATAATAATAATAGTATCCAATAAAAAAACATTTTGAAAATTGATGTAACAAGTAATCTCCGTAGACATTAGTTTATTATGCTTTTCGTAACCTCGTAGATTTTTTTGAAAGGAAATGACAAGATGGCTGCCGTTTTAAGAGATTAAGAGGAATCTTTCAACGTTTGTTTTATAAATAGCGGTCGAGTCGTCATACTTACAAATACTGTACGTATATTTAAATGACTTCTGTTTGACTTTGTCGAGTAATATATCAAAAAAGTCAGTAAAGTCAGTTATTAAAGTTAGTTGTCAATTATTTTATACTTTATTCATGAAACTTTGCAGCTTAATGTGTCATATTATGTTAATAAAAAGTATTACTGTTAAAATTTGCATAATGCAAATATATGAGCGTGTTCTTAATTTTAGATATCGGTCAAAATAATTTGGTTACAATCTCATGCACAGATTATTACAAATAGTTTTGCAATAGTGTTGCAAGGACTTATGAAAGAAAATACAAGACTTGATAGCCTGACTATAAGACACGGCTTGACCAGAAATAATATATTACTAATTTATGAAATAATTAATAATTTAATTCACAACGAAAGAAATAAAATGTGCATAAAATTTAAATTAAAAAAATAAAAAACCAAACGAAAAGAAAAGGATTTAAAAAAATTCAAACCAAGTATCCAAGTATCACCCAGTATAAAACTTTGTTTAGTCGGGTGATAAAATTACACCAGCTGTATCCATCTTAGATAGCTTATAAATAAAAACGATAGTCACTTATAGGATACATTCATGATTGAGATATTCATTATTTTATACTTTTCTACATTTATTGTTTTGGAAATAATAAAATAAACAACAGAAAATGTGCAATATAATCATGGCTTGACAATTAAATTAAACGCAATTGCAAAACTTTTTTTACATATAGTTATTCCGTGTTTTTTCCATTAATGTATCAAGTATCTTTAGACTCTTAAGCATCTCATTATCATTGTTTTGCATTATCAGCATTTTTTTATCAGAAATTTGCGTGTATGGAAATGATCAGACATTTTGAAATGAGCATTACCTCCAACAAGAAATACTCATTACTGTAACTTAAATTGCTTCACAGTTATTAGATACAATTTTAATTTCCACGCGGATACTCATAATAAGAAACAGGAATGGCTATGACAACCTGTAGCTAGCATATAATATCAACTGCTTCTATACATTATTTAGTAGCAGTAAATTATTTATATAAACATTTTTTTTGAATACTGCGTAACTATTTATAAAAACTGATAAATATATGTCAAAGAATATAATAAACATTAAATATAGGTTTACGATACAGTTTAAAATTTTACTTTTCAAATTTTTGGTGATTGTATTTACCAATTTTTCTATTGAATTCAAGCATTATTTACAAAAAAAAATATTATGGGACCGAAAATTAGGCCAACGCTATGTCCTATTGCCTATAATAATTACCAATAATATGTTAGCAGTTTATAATAAAAAGTTATAATTTAGAAGCCTATAGATTTCTCCCAACTATCTATTTTGTTTTTGACCTTTACTCCTTAATTTCAGATACCATAATTATATATTTTCAAGTTTTTATTTGTACCAATAAGGAAATTTACTTTATTAATTATTATTTGTTATTATTCAAATATATAAAAAAATACTGCTTAATAACTTAACAAAAACATATAAATATCGCTGCGCGTTTTAAATATATCCATTATCCAACTCTTAAAAACATATGATTTACGATAAATATAAATGTATTTCACACGTGCATAAAAGACAATGCAAATATTATTATGAAATTTTTTAAAATATATTTCTAGTATTTCTCATTACTTTCGTATAAAGAAATCTGTGAACATCTATTAGAGACGTGTTACACTAACAGGACCTCTTTAATACCTTTATAATTATTTTGCAATTAAAAATTGAATAAATTTTCCAATTTTCCAAAGATTGTGTCATTTATTTTATCAGGTGATTTACAAAACCAACATCAAATACCTTTACAGCTCAATTATATTATTATTTGTATATGAATGAATTCCTAGTGATAATGTGTCGTCAGTTTCCGGGTTTGACGCGAGTGGCGTCGCGACTCCAGCGTCGATAAGCGACGATTGATAACAATAAAATTCTAAGCGCGGTCGAGTGCAACATAATAGTACAATGTGAGTCGCAACGGAATGATTATTACTTAAGTTATTATATAGGTAATATATAGTTAATATAAAATTTTATAGCAGAACAAGGCGGAATGTTGTGAGTAGAAGTCAAATATTCTGTAAAAAAGTTGGTTAAATTGGTCATCAACTGCATAATAATTTATTATCTAATCTATATTTCAAAATTACCACCCAATACTTACATCTACATTCAACAACACCATACCAAAATGTCTTTTGAAGAAATACCAGTGTGGGTGTAAATCTTAATGAAAAGTATAACTTTAAAGTTATACTTTTCATTAGGATTTACACACACACTGGTATTTTTTTAAATGTTAATTAGTATGCGTGTGTGCAGTAACTGGGATTAATATATTATTATTTAAATAGGCTGTATCGTGATAGATGGTGTCTGCGTCTGCGCAAATTCAGTATATAGGGGAAGGTTTGTTTCATTACTAGCCGCGCGTCAAAAAAAAATCAAATTGAATTAAATTTTTTAATGAATTGATAGAATTTTATATAACACAGGCGCTAGTAGTATGGAGAAGGGGGGACAGGTGCTTTCATGGACGCCTGTAGGGCCTAGCTGTAAGATATAAGGTTCTAGTTGAATAATTTATTACTATTAAACAATGTATAGAAGCATTCGATATTATACGATAGGCATTCTTGTATTTCTTAACACTGCGGAATTCACATGAAGAATTTAGTCTGACGTCGAGCATGGATTGTGAGCGTTGATCAATGCAATCATTCTGTGCGCATGTCCAGCTGAAGTACGAGTATTTTAATAAGAACCGTCGCGTCGGTAATAAGAGGAAGTATGTGGTTTGCGAGTAAACGGGTCGTGCGTCACTGCAAGCAGAAACTATCCCGTGGAGCTGGTGATTTGTAAACGACCAACATTTTCTTTGCACTGAATGATACATAGTATCAAGGCCTTTTGTGCATAGAGTTAATTGTAATGGTTATAGAGATTTTATGTCCTAATATTAACAAATCCACCAATAACTGCCCGTTATTACAGGCCACTTAACCAAAAAAATATTTTAAATTTGTGAAAGTTAGTACATATAATAATAAGGCTTTGTCATTTAACCTAGATACTTAGTTTGTGATTTAGAATCGTATCACTCATGAATGTAGTTTAAGCAAAATAATGCTTTTTTTTACATAGATACACACGTACGTTTACATGCATACACGTGTATTAAACGAGGTAGTACGCATGTACTCGTCTAAAACAGGTAATTAAATACAATTAATAATCTATTAATGATATTCCTTCTTACAATGTGGCATATGATAATTCTCAATACCATAAAATAAGCTATGATTTATATTTAAATACATATTTTTGTAGTTGATTGAAAAAACGACTGTAATATTGTTACAGTTGTGACAAATATCATTATTATTGTTCAGATATAATGAATAATACTATTTTTTTTAAAATTTGATATATATAGTTAAAATTAATGTATTGAGAGCATTACAGTACACCCGTTACAGCTTAACCCTAAACTGAATGAGGAAGCTCATCTTTATGTGGCCAACTTGATGATTTTAGCGTAAATATCTATCTGAGATTTCATCACGTTCAAGTGATACATATGTAAATAAGATGACATATTATTTTCAAAGTTGTTTTTACCAAAGATAGTATACTGGTATTATTTGCCGATTATGTAAATATTTAAACTGCAACCACATTTTCGAATGATAAATCCACCACAAAAAAAAAAAACTACAATTTAATGCAGCAAAATGTGGTTTTCCAGGTTGCTTAATCCTATGCTGTATAATTAATCATTGAATATTACATTGCTAGAACAAGATATTGCTATTAAAGATCTTGACTTTATTTGTGATACGAAATTCAAATTTTATCCTTATGTCTTGCATCAAAGTCAAGTTTTACAACATTCAGTTTTGCTATAGGGTTGTTTTGGATTTAATTCAATTCGCTACTGATTTTTTTTTTTTTTTTATATACTATGACCATATAAAATTATTTTGAGACATACTCAACTAAGCCTAGGATCTAGACGTGACGCACCACAAGTACCTACAGAGGCAGTTTACCATAAACTCCATGTAACCTCCTCCTCCGTTAACTCCTATTTATATAACTCCGTGTATCAGTGTTTTCTCAATCTTAATTTTTCGTTTATTTACTAATTTAAAAACTTTAAATTGACCATTAGAACAAAAAAAAACACTTCGTACAACATGTTATATTAAAAGTACGCTCCTTTTAAGACGCCATATCACCCCCTTAATTTATCTTTTTTTTTCTCTTATATATATATTCTTTACATACATTCAATCTTTCAGAAAATACGTTCAGACTATATTTTTCCCACTGATTACAGATCAAAATTTATGATAATTTATAAATGGTTGTCGCCAGCGTCCATTGAAAATCCAGGTCAAAGAATGAAGAAAGGCGTTACGAACTCAATTTGCAAACTGCATGCAGAACGAAACCACAGTATATGCTATGACGAAGCGTAGTTAATTCTGCATCCTTCCCGATCAAAGCACGCAAATAAAATCAGTCTTCTTTGTTCGCACATCAGAGCGACTTTTTCTGCATAATTTACAGATAAATATTTCCTATTTATTCATGGTTTTTATTCCATTTGATACTCGTATTATATGGAACTGCAGAGTGGCGATAAAAAAAATCTCATGGTATTCAATATTCTCGTCTTGTTTATTGTTGGTACATATATAATTAAACGTTATGATAATTATTCACATTTCTGTCACATATTCGTCGCACAGCAAACTGCCGCTTTTCATAAATCAAGCACACTAAAGCACAGCAAATCTATTCGTATAGGCGCACGTGATTGGTCATTACTCGCACAAAGGGGAGTAATCGATATTTATGTATTCACAAAAAATGCTGCGTCTGAACTGGTGTTCACGATCCGTTGTCCTCCCCCTTCCCACAATCACCACCATGGTGTGATCAATCAATGTATCAAAGCAAAATTCCGAAAATATTTCAGATGAAAGGGCATAAAAGTTCCTATAATTCTACTTAAAAACGAAATTTTGTCAAAATAGTAATACTTTTTTTTATTCAGAATGCAGCAAAGCAGGTTTCTTAGGAATTACTCCGTTGTCACTAATCGAATGGCGACATAAACTCATAGCCATACTAAAGCATGGCATAACTTACTCAAGCGCTATTAAATATAGCGGGTTAGAAGCCTAGGAGGAAAACTGATTGACCCAGCATAGCTAAACGAGGAGATCCGCTAGAGGTCCGTAGCTTGAGGCGCATAAAGCCGTTCCCGGGGTCTTTGACGTGCATATTTTAAATGAGGCGCTATTTTAACGCTCCAATAAGCTACTTTAATTTTCGGTGGTTTTCGGTGTAGTAACCGATCAATCTCCTACGATTCTATATATTTATAATGGTACATCGTCAACATTCAAAGCATTAAACTGGCATCTTTTATAGTGTAACTGCTTGCATAATAAATACAGGGTGAACTTTTCCCATGTACATCTACGGGGTCATTCTACACTTGAAACTGGACAACTTTTGCTTTACGAACTTTTCAATCCTACGAAAAAAATATGCAAAATAAGCAATAGGTTAAATCCTAGAAACATTTTACGAGTATGTTTCTAGGATTTAGCATAGTCACTTTACGAGATGTGCCTCCTACTCTCGCGAGGCGTGTGTGGGAAGAGGGTGGAGTGCGGTGAACGGATACCTCCCGAACGGCATGGCGCGGCAAACCAAACGTTAAACCCATTATTCTAGGATATTATTTTTTTGGGATATAGCGAAGTCTGGTATATTATTACTACTATTTTTCAGCTAAAATCAGATAAAATCCCCATTATTTATTTTTTTTAACTTGCTTTTTTATTATTATTTTTATTTTTATTTATATATTTATTATTATTTTATCATTATTTTTTTTAACTTTATTTTTTTTAACATGCTTGCTTGCTTGCTTTAACTTTTAATAACTTATTTTTTTTTTTTAACTTTTAACAGTTCATCGTTCTGTTTAGGTTTATTGGTTTATTCCTAATTACATTCCATTGTATTTTCTTCAAGCACTTAAGAAGAATGAACTTTTGCTTAATTATGTATCTAGTTTGTGATGTAATGGTGTATCTATTGACATGGTCCTAATAAATAGATATTATTCTTCAAACCGACGTGTTATGTTAGATTATGCAGGCTGACAAGTCGATCGATAAAACCCAGGAAGTATTTATATGCAAATTGAGTTCTTTTGATATGCAGAGGCATTGTAAATTCTTTAGGTGCCTTTGATTGTCCTCCACAGAGCTATCAAAGGAGACAAATTCAAAGCTTTCTGAATTAATTCAGCATCTGAATCTACAAACCAACAACACGCGGTTGCGATATCGTCAATTTTTTGAGATCGAATAATTATTGATGATATTATTTATTCATTAAGAGTTCCGAAAAATTGTAAAATAAAATAAATCGACGAATCGATTATTGCACTCGATTGTTTTAGCATGTATAGCTTGTATCCGTTCTTTGTCTGTTTGTTTGTTTGACCGTATTTCTGACTCCCGTGTGCAATTTCACCTCGAGAACCTACTTTTTTATGAAGAGTGAATGTTCATAGCCGTAAATGAGGTATGTCTGCTGCGTTAATAAACCACAAAGTTACCAATATTTCCTGGTATTCCATGACATCATCGCAAAGTTTATCAGAAAGTTATTATGAAAATAAGAATTATTCCGTTCTATTTACCCAGATTTTTTTTTTCTTGTTATTTATTTTCTAATAATATTATATTGGTCTAGTATTCCAATGTTAATCGTCTTACACACTTTATACACGGGAGCAAGAATCCATGTATGCACGAATGTCTGGATCCAAATATCCTACTTCCAATCCTAATCCAAATATACTACCTAAGCGTGTATTCACCAATGGGACTTAATAAAATATTTAATGATTGATTACGCTATCTAGACCTTTGGACCATCCGAGCGCCTCCCATACCAACACTTGAAACCAACTTTCTTAAATCCTAGACAATTTAAATTTGCCTTGCTTCTTCTACTGGTACCTACATGTTTATGAATCTTCCTTGGTCCACACTCAGGGGAGGATCATAAACAAAATGCGAAGGGATCAGAAAGACACTCCATCTTAATGATTTTATATTTTTTGGCTCCAGTTCTTCTGATGATCGATTCATTTTCATTCTAAAAGGTTATTTTTCTTTGATTTCCTGCATTCGTCAGTACTTTTCCAAGGATTTGACCGCTGATAATAATACCTTAAAGACCTATAAATATATGACTTCAGATCAAGCCTTAATGTGCTCGTTTGAATACGATTAATTTCAGATTTTGATTTTACTAAGATTTTCTCTAAAAGTATATATGTATATGCCACCAGCTATTTAACTGTACCGCTAAGCAAAAATAAACCAAGATGAACCAAGAGAGCTCGTCCAATTGAAACAAATTGTTTGTAATTGAACAAGAATTCTCGGCGCAGTAGTAGGTACTTGCATTTATTGTACAAAAGATCTCCGCTACTAACTGCTCTAAGTGTATGTGTATCACAGTCAGCTGCATAAATGACTGAACAGTTATCAGTCAACGTCGCGCTTTTCATAGCTTGAAGTATTTTTGTTTAAAGCATAATCTACACCAGAAACATTTACTAGCGTTTTTGCCCTAAATTTAGTAAAAACTCAACAGATTTTTTGTGATCTAAATTCTGTTGTGAATGGAAAAATACTGAAAGAATCCATCTGTATCCTTACTTTTAATTGCATTGTCTTTGTTGTACCAAATACCTAATCAAAATAAATATTTGGCAGATTAATAGGATAATTTTCCAACGTAAAAAACAAAAAAAGGAGACAAATAATAATTATTAAAAATAAAAAAAAAAAGTTTTATTGCACTTTTGATAAAAAAAAAAACATAGGCCACAAAACATAGATATAGGCATATTGAGGACTGCCAACAGAATTGGAAAATTAAAACTCTGAAATAACAGTGCTTTTTTTATATTCAAATTAATTGTAGTATCAAAATTTACAATTTCATAATTTGTAAATTAAAATAATTACATTAGTCTTCACATCTATCGAGATTCCGAGCGGGATTTACATGAATATATGTTTTTATAAGGTGTACTTATTACACATCAATATATCACATCAAAACATGTGATGGGCTGCGCAAGCCTTGTACAAAATATAAATGCAAATTAACTAACATAATGATTAATATAAATATACGAGTATATTATTTATACATAGTATTTTTATTTACATGAATTTCAATGAACTTAATATTCAACATTATTTTCATTGATGGATCATTATTATCATTAATTTCAACAATAATTAGGTTATTTTTACTATCAATCATTTCTTTATAGTCTAAAAAGGATACAATAGACTTATGTAACTGAAGCAAAAAACTAAAAAATTGGAATTTATGTAAATATCTTGTAAAAACCGCATCGATCGTATTATAATACGATCGATGCGGTTTTTGTAGTGCTGTGTTTTCGATCATTGAACATAGTCAAACCTATTGCTTTTTCAAAATTCAATTAATAGTAGATTTTTATCATCTGCAAAGTTAATATTGACATGTCACTTTAATATCATAGCTACACCGTCAAAATTTTCGCATATAAATTGCAATAAAATTGAAATAAAAACCTTGATGAAACGAACACGTGTGTCGGCCACTATAGCAAGTCAGCAGGCAACTAACAGATGGCAGATTGTTACCAGCCTAATAATACACAGTAAAAATATATAAAAAATTAAAAAATTTAAAACTATGAAATAACAGTGGTTTTTTTTTTTTTGATATCCAAAATAATTGTAGCATCAAACAAATATCATAAAAAAACCACTGGAAAATTTAAAAATAATATTTGAAACAATGTTATTGCAATTATAAGAGAAAAATAAATACACTAATAGTCTAAACATGGCAGTATCTTACCAGCCAGGCCCTGCGGGCGGCTTTACAGTCGCGGTCTTAGGCATCCAAACAGACCTGCGTACTGCACTGATTTTCATCTAGTATCGTTTCCGTCCAATGTAAATTTTGGATTAAGAATGTCGTTTCGAAATCCTTGACAGACTTTATTCTGGCACAAGGAAAACAATAGTATGACAAACGTTTATTTCCTTTTGCGACGTAATCAATTCGTTCCGAAAATTTCCCTGAAACAATACGATCCGATCACCTGTGTCATCATTGTACTTTTATTGAAAAACACTTTTATTGCCATCTCCAACCGATTCAATAACATTTATGTCATTAGAAACAAAATGGTAATGAAGTAATCATTTATGGATACGAGAAAGAAGATAATTAAAATATTATGTAATGTTGAGTATTCAGAAATCAAACAGTATAAAATAAATAATTACAAACATATATTATTATTACAGTATAAAACCAAATAAGATTCGTCATATTTTATAGTATTCTCTTGATTAATTATCATATTATATATAGCGAATATTATATTATATTTTTAATATCATATTATATGAGATTATGTATGATAGTTCTTTATTGTGATTCTCGCTAGCATACATTGTTTCTACACGTCATATTAATTATAAGTGATTAAGCATATTTTTCCTGGTTTCCATTTCACATGCGATATTTCGCAAAATGTGGAGACTGGTTATGATAATATAACATTAAAGTCCCTACAAATTTCTAGTACTAATTAATTAAACATTGGCAGTTGAAAAGAGCGCATATAATATTCGAATTTTTTGATTATGAAAAAACGGCTTTTGGAAGGTATCATATATTACTGCCCATATAAAATTAAAACAAACTCATATATCTGCACAAATAGAAACATTTAAAAGAATATTCAGTGCCACATTATAATTATAATTATTTTTATTATTAAATTGAAATATTATATTCGTGTTGGTTTATTACTAACCGCGAGTCAACATTTACAAAAACACTAAAATAATTTTAAAATTTATAATAAATTGAAAGAATGTCATAATTAATTTTTATGGTTTTTCTATTTTAATCTACTCAGACCTAAAAAAATAACCCACTGTTGTCTAATAACACCCATCGAATGAGCTAAAAGTGCCACAGGTATATACAAATAGAGATCGGAAATGAAGCAACCCAACACAAGTTGGTACTACTGGCGCGATTTGTCTGGGTGGGAGATGCCTTTAATGACGCTTGTAAAGCCTAGCTGTAAGACGTCAGGTTCTGTAAAATAATTTACTTACTAGTAAACTGTGTATAAAAACACTTGATACATGATAGCTACAGGGAGTCAACCATTCTTGTTTTACTTTAGTAGCGATTTTTTTTATTTAATCGATTGTACCTATGTCTAATTAGAATACTTTAATTATTATTATTATTAAAACGTGGTTTTTAACGTTTGAAAAATGTTTTTTTCGTCCTTTAATGATTTTTATCCGATGCGACAAATAATAATAAATCGAATATTTTTTGGACGAGCAACCCATAAGTGTTGTAATTAGGCATACTTTCGATTAAATAACAAAAAATGCTCGTATGAATGCACGCTCAAAGTTTATAGGTAAAAGTGGATGTAAAAGTTATCATATATCGGTTAGTTGGTTAATGCATCCTTGAATGTTGCTCGCGGCCATGATAAATTGTCAACATGGCAAATCAAGCCAAATGATGTTTAGCAACATTCTGAAGACCTTGAAACCTTATCAAGAGGGACTAAAATGAAAATTACAATCTCGAATGCACACCGAGTCGTTTTAATGACCGGCAGAAAATACAAAAATTGGGTTTAATTCTATGTAAGTCGAAAACGCGTTCGGCGTTGGTGTTTGATACAATTTTCACTTGTTTCAATTTTTTCGAGGTTTATTGACAACGTTACGGTTGTGATTACGTGGTTACAAAGGAGAATAAATTTGGGTAATATAGAATTATCTTTAAGATAATTTTTACTAAATGCCTTTTCCGATAATCCTGATATATTAACATTATTTAACTTTTACGTTCCTAATGTAAAACATACGTGACCGCCATCACAGTCTTGTAAGAGGACTCAACCCGGTGATTTCTCCATACAAACATTGTATAAGGTTTGTGACTCTCTTTACAGAAAAAATACACTTGATATCGTTTTATCTCATTATTAACTGGGCATAAATTTTTAAAAGTTAAGAGCCTTGGAAAGTGTATATTTTTCCATAAATATCTTTTTGATTGTATTGCGAAAATGAAACAACGGAGGCATTAGGCATTAGGCATATTTCATAAAAAATCTAAATTCAATTTAGTTTTGTAAAATAACATAGATTCTGTTTTTAATTTTATCCTGTAATGTAACGGAGTGTTTCTTTTTATATAAGCAGCTAGATGAGATTAAATGATCTAGACCACGAGCTAGACAAAGAAGAGCGCTTTCAGAAGCCTTCCTTTTTGCTGGACAAACGTGCTAAAATTTGCAACTATAACCAGTCTATATTTCTGCTTTATAATGCTTTTTCAATTATTTATTTATTCAATTTGAGAAGAGGTATGATCACAATAAGTTTTCACTACATAATTAATAATATCAACAATTACTTCAAATTTATTTTAGGTTCGTGTGTTTTTTATTTCTTTTTAAATTTTAAACTGTAAATAAATAAGTTGCTATTTTCGCCAATGAATCGCATAGCGACTAATGAAATCCTTTGCGTTGTGTATTCAAAGCTTGTTAATAAATTATTAGACTATTGCAGAACTGGTTTTGCTAGAACACTAGTAGTCTCGGCTGTGCAACTTGCGGTGTTGGAGAGCTATGAATAAACAATTATACACTTAGTTTGCTAATGAAGGTAGATAATTGGAATTAGATACCCAAACTGTAGAACTATCTAATTACTCATTTTCTCGCTGAAAAACGAAAAAGTTATGTAAAAATAAAAAATAATGATTACTATCAAAATTGACGCTTATATATATGTAAAGCTGATAAGATTTTGACGCGCAAAGGCCTGCAAGCCGACAGATTGGGGTGTAATCTTTCGAACAGAAATTGCATTCCGAGAAACATTTTAAATGTGAATGCGCTAGAAATAATGGCTATGGCTAAAACAAGAATTGCTATGAGACCTATAGCTATCATAACTCAGCAAAAGTTTTACAACGCTGCCTATTATACCAATATTATACAATAAATAATAATATATACCAATACACAAAATCACGGACGCAATTCCTAGTTTAATTCCGTATTAAATCAGTTTATATATATATTAATCAATATATAAATTAGTGTATTTTATGTTCTTTTTGATGTACTTTTTTTTAAATTAAAAATGTTTTTTTCTATTTATTTCGTCTTGTTTAAATTTGTTTAATATATTTTAATATTATTCTTTTTTGCGTCATTGTCTTTAAGTATTGTGTACAACTTCTGTTAAGTAAACACAATAAATATATGATACATAACTAGTACAATTTACATTAGTACCAATTTAATTGCTGCTCTTGGTCAGCTGACAGCTGGCCTCTTAGTCATTGTCATCACAAAAAATCATACAATGCACACACATATCAATTCCAAGACTATTCAAAAAGTGTAAGGATATTTTAACAAGACTATTCAAAAAGTGTAAGGAACAGTTCCTTATAATCGTAGTATTTACTCCTACATTCTACTGCCATAATACTCGAGGGAAGTTGTCATGGCGATGACCCTCGACGCAAGCTGCAACAGCCCATTTAATGCTCTGCTTACGTCAAACGATGCACTCGCAGTTTCACTAGATGTTCAACCCTAAACTACTAACAGGGGTACAGGACAATATTGCGATATTTATAAACACTATGTATTTTATTATAATATTTTAAAGTAGAGTATGTCTTTTGTAGATATTTTTTATTTGTTGTTTCGAATGCTGGTATGCTTGTAATTAAGCAATATCTTTAAAAAAAATGTTAGCGATTAGTTAATAAAGTTGAAAAAATAAATCCATGAGAAAACATCCATGTCAAGACGGATCCCCAAGGAGTGATTTCTATTTGGTACCTACGATTCTGCCAGTGAGGCACTTGACTTGGAGTAAGTCAATGACATTCTGACAGCAATGTGGAACTACTTGTATTTTTTATATGTAGATAGCGCTAGTGATCTCATTTCTAGATATCAATCGTTTGATACACTTACCTACCATGTAATTTGAACTTGAAACGCTATAGAGCGTTACTTATTTCTGGATTTATTATAATTAAGGACAGAGGCATTACATGTTTTAAGCACCCAGATTGCATAATAATACTTTCTTTAATGAAATTGATAAATCCAGTCAAAACCAATAAAAAAACAGGAATATGGAAATCAACTCACATTAACTCACGGACCTATGAATTTATCCATCTAATAGTGTGTGATAGATGTGTTTATAAATATACATATATTGTATATGTATGTAATCATTCAGTTAATGTATATATTTTTATAACAGATTTCAACCGTAGTAAAAAAAAATATTAGAGGCTTGAGCACCTTCAAATAAATTTAATTAGTGCATCAAACATCTATCACGTTTATACAGGCATTAGACCCAGTGAAGTGATTATAATCCAATATCTGTACCTCTTTTTTGAAGCAAATTATATTTAAGAGAAAAATAAAATAAAATTTTTTCGTAAAAATTTGTAAAATCTAAACATTTGATTGATACATTTAACATGAATTTTTTTAATAAACTAGTACATATAGATTTATTTTAGATGTAATAATCGATTGGTAGACCATTTAGTTTAGGAGTTAAACCACTAGAATGTATTGATTTGAGTCAAGTGACTGATATGACTACTTGTACGACAAAGCGATATCGTATTACAATTATCATAAACCCAAAAATGCGGGATTAAAGGATAAGGGATAAGGGATTAAACATTCCGGTGTAGAAACCTGTGAAGATCTACTGGTATTTGAGTTTAAGAAAATCTCATTCTGTATCATTCCCAAAAAATGTTTTTTTTTCTTAAAAAATGTTTGTCCAGCTTCAATAGAGAAAATTAATAATATTAATAAAAATATGACAATAATAAATTATATTTAAAAAGTAGGCAGTATATGGAGCAAAGAAAATAAGATGAAGAACAAATAAAAACTAAAAACTAAATGTCAATCAGAAATAAAACCATTTTATCCTAAAAAATATAAGAAGAAAAGAAAAATAATTATTACTATCGAAACAAAAAGGAAACAAAAATAGTTTAGAAAGATGTTAAGTTTCCACGTTTCGTCTGCAAAATAATTGAAATCGGGTGCCGTACTCGTACTACCATGGTCACCGTGAAAAGTGAAGAAGTGTAATTAAAAACATATCGCATCGCTCGATTGACTTTCTTTCGTTAGGAAAAACGTCAATGAACTGAAAACGCCGCTGGCGAATGAGCGCGTCTGGTCACGCGGCCGCGATGCCCGCTACCGCATCGAAGGGTTGCTTGCGCATTGCTCGTGAAATCTATATTTATCAAAATTATATATTTTTTGTACACAACAGTTGTAGTTGTAGTAGTACAGTTCGCGGGTTCGAGAAATGGTGGTATAGTACTTTTAGTTTTCCTAGAAAAGTTATAAGTGATTCACTATACAAATCAATAATTAACAATATTAGAATCGCTTTGTAATTACACCTTGAATCTTGAAAACTTAAAATGATCATACCGCGCCGCCGTAATTCATGCGTTAAATATAAAAATATATATTTGGTTGATAATTTGCGCTACGAACCTAGTACACCTGATTAGTAAGCTAAACTCTGTTTCCAAACTTAAGTACATACATAGTTACTTGAAAAATATTAGAGACCAGAGAGGGATCATGCTAGGTTTTTGTTTGCGTTGATTGCCGGTACGAGGGTACGACCACAAAAGTCCTTATAGGAAATATGTTTCAACTATTATTTATTTACTAGTTATCAGTTTATTACTATTTACTATTACTAGTAACTATTTACTAGTATTACTAGTATTACTATTTACTAGTACTAGTTTATTTACTAGTTAGTTAGGTTGGAAAGTAGGCCCTGCAGACGACTTTAACAGCGCCTTCGCCGCGCGACAATTCGTACCTGCGGCACTCTGTAGAACTAAAAATTCATCATAATATAGACTACTCTCCTTAAGCATGTTTCGAAAAACGTTTCAATACATGAACCTGCAGAATAAGAGTCCAGGCGATCTAAAATCTTAGAAAGTGTTTATGAAGAGGTCGACAGCCATAGTATACCGATGCAATCTCGATTGCGGTCAACAGCTCGTTTATAATCGTAAGTGTCTGTGGTGTGGTTGGTGTGGTGGATTGGCAGCCCGCGCCGCGCCGCCCGGCACGCGAGCAAACGCCCAGCGCCGGCCCGCCCGACCATTAACTAACTTTCTACCGAGGAATTAATTCAACGGAGAAAACGGAAAATACGCCGTGAAAATGAACGCCATAGCACTTTTCAAGGCTAATGTCAAGGCTGACAGATGTCGGCAACCATAAACCATGTACGTATAAACTAACTAAACAAGATACAACGCAATTTCAATTCCAACAGGAGTTGGACTGGTATTTTTTAAATATGCATTCAGCTTCTTTCGCGACGCTTTCTATGTCTGGCTTACAAAATAAAACTAAACATTTTTCTAATCAGTAAAAAATATAACTTTTAAAAAATAAGTAAGTACGCTCTGCCTTATAATCTTTGATCTTCTTGCAATATTTTCATTTATTTCTGTTAAGCCACCCCTGACCTGCTTATCAATCCTGATCCATCAATCCTGCTGCTGCTGTGCTGTCTACTCAGAGCATTTTTAGTTCCTTGATCTCCTTTCCTTCCCCCGTTCATAAGTTTCTTACTGTCTTTTTCGCTTTCGACCTGTTCCACCTGCTGCTCTTAGGCAATAAGTTATCTCGATCTTTTTACCCCGTTTCAGCGCTTCTGTGTTTTCAGCTTTTGTTCCTTCAATCGATTTCCTTCTTCCCCCCCCCCCTTTTTTATTCAATAATTTGCCACTATCCTGTTAAACCTATCAGTTCTTCTAAATAACTTCTATGATATCATTGGTCCTTACCGAACTTATCCCCAGTATCAATATTTTTTTTTACTATTTAGAATGCTTTAAATCTACTTAAATCCCTTCTTAATCATTATTAAGAAGGACCGGGTTATCCCTTTTATGTAAGCTTTGGTCCTTTACCATTTCAGAGCTCCTTTCTGTTTAAATGCAACTTCTGATCTGACGTCCCTCTCAATCTCTCTTTTACTTTCTTTCTTCTTTAGGTCACTGAGCATTTTCCTGGACATAAAATAAGGGATTTCGACAAAAAAAAATGATAATCAAAACCTAAATTTACAAATTTTATGACTACTCCTTTGTAATCAAACGAATAAAAGATATATTTTTAAAAACTTTAGATACAGATAATATATATTTTTTTTATAATTTAATAAATATTTCTGTTTTCTATTATAATAACGGGTTCGAATTAAATTAATTTATATTAGAATTTTTCTAAGGACTTCTTTTAAAAAATATATGTGACATGTGGTTTATTAAGAATTTCATATGAACGTAAAGGTCATTTTCATTTCATATTGATATTTTTATACCTTATATAAACACTTTATTATAAGTGGGTCATATAACTATGTAATTCTCTATAAAAATTTGAGAAATGTCGAGCAATAACAATTAGACTGACCATACAAAATCTTTTTTTTTTAGTTTCCATTTCTACTTACAACCATTTCTACTTAGGTACATAGTTGTCAAGTGCGATCTCAAATGTAAATATCAAAAGTGTTTTTTTTATTGGTCGGTTACAGTTTGAGAGTCAAAGAATATTTCTATAAAAAAAGACAACTACTGCTGACGTTAAAAACCTCACTCGCTCGTATATTATTGTGTAACGCAAGTAACGTGACTTACAGAAACCACAACGCAGCGCGAGCGGTCTCACAACCTGTTGGCAATACGAGTAGTATGTATGTTTATATATAGTGTTCCCAACACTCTCATTAAATAAACAGCTGCATCGTATGTATGTATTTTAATTAAATACATCTGCTTATATACATTAAGGCACCTCTTGCCTAATCAAGGTAGTATCAGCTTATGTCCCACTCATCACATCTAGTTATTTAAAGTTCTAGTTAATAAGATACATGTGTATCAAGATAATTAGGCCTTTATATTCCTATTTGATTTTCTTTTGAATTTAAATATTTATAAAATTAGGTATATGAAAAATTTTGTATAAAAAATAAAACTAAGAGGATCTTAATGATTTAATTTGCTACGATCCCATAAATTGGTAATATTAGGCAATATTTGGTGTCTGAAATAAATTAAGAAACTGATAAATTACTCGCCTAACTAATTAATAATAAGCAAATGTGCCGTATTGTTTTCTCGTAGGTTGAAATAATTATTGTATAAAGTCAAGTCTCCCAATTTACTTCCTATTTCCAATAAATCAAGATAAGGCTAGGCGGGGGCGGGCGGGGCGGGCGGGGCGCTATCTTGTGCAACGGACAAAGATTAAAGGGGCCATTATTTGAGACGGGGCTACTCCCAACGCCAGGCGCCCGTCCGTCATCATGTCTGCCAACTAAAGGGGTTCTTAAAATTTATCTTAATGACTTCGAACGCCATTTTCCTAACGATTTATTAGTTGAAAGTATATATTTACGAAGTTAAACCGCAACATTAATATTGTGATTTAGAAGATAATAATTTGACATGTTTGTATTTCAAAGCAATGATTTTATCGATGTACTTTCTGATTTTGAATGATGTTTTTTTTATTAATTTAGTTTATTAAATATTTTTTATTATTTAATACATATGCCATTAATTTGGTAATTAAATATTTTATTTATAACTAGGTAAATCTTTGAGCTCCTTTAAATTTTGCTGTATTTCATAAGTAATATAATATCCTCATGAGATCAGGTAATTCGTTGAGCCAAAATACTCTTAATTTGGTTAATGAAATATTTGATTGCCTCTTATCTTAGTTTCGTCAGAAGCTTTAACAATATTTTAACCATTGCGTTCTACCAAAGCGTGTGATGTTTTTGTTATATTGATGTGTTATCACGTGACGGCACTTTCTTAGGTAGAATGAATTGTAACGGATTAAACTGGTTTTTATGATTTAGTTCTAAAAAAAACTTAACCTACTTAAAAAATAAAACCTACCTCAAAATAAATCTGAAACCCAAAAAAAACTAATAAATAATACAATAATCATCTGATAGAAATATTAAAAAAAAAGTTTAAGCCGGCACCAAAACACACCGTATGCAACTTCAGTATAAACCATCTCTGACTACAGCGTTTTGGCGTATCGGTTTTTTTGTTGTTTATTAATAATAAGAACTTTATTGTATTGTTTCTTAGTGTTTTCCTTTTAAATTAATTTGAAGTTTGTTGTTTTTTTTTTTAATCTTCAATGATTAGGTAAAGCAAAAAAAAACATCGAATTGAGATCCTTCTCTTTTTTTGAAGTCTGTTAAAAATTGATATTAATCGTATAAATAAATGTGGCAGGATTGAAGGCGGCTGTTTGAGAAACGCTGGCGGAGATGACATCCGAGCTGAACAGGAAATGCGCCGCGGCGTGAACAAGTCAAGCGAGCTCTTTGTCTCCCACTTGACAAGACTCACGCACACAAACTCACCCTCGCACACGCACACGCACACGCGCGCACACGTACTGACACCCCAGCAATACTGACTTCAACCAAAGTATGTTGGCCTCTAGCTCTGATTAAAACCATTTTATTTAATATTATTCAATTTTAGCAAACGAAGAATTTATTTAAATTATAATTGGTCAATGTGTATTTTTATTATTTTTTTTCACTGTAATTCTGGTTTCCCTAATAAAATAAATTGAATAATAATGACATCCGATGAATTTAATTATAAAAGTAATTATAATAAAAATATGTATTTTTGATTGTTGATCACCTAAAGTTCGAAATGATGATATCATGAAGAAAATCAACGATGGCAAAGAAATCGTTAAAACAATAAAAAGAGAAAAATTGTCGTACTTTCGCCACGTCAGGAGACAGACGAAGGACTTCATGACTTAAAAATATGTGAAAGTGGTTCAGCCAGACGACGAAATATCTTTCTTACGTAGCGAAATAATAATAAGAAAAAGATTGAAATGAAATTTAAATAGCTGATAAACAGTCACATATCTTAAATGTAAGAAACTCCCACTAATATATACAAAATATATAGTTTTCCTTATATGTATTGACAAACTATTTTGTTTTATTTTATTAGGTAAAAATACAGCATATTAAAATGAACATAAATAAAAAAACAATAACGTAATAACGTTTTAACGCACGTAGTATATGCATTTTATAGTTCAAAGTCATAAGTATATTATTATGTAAACATTAAAAAGATAAATTGAGTTAAATTTTAGTGTAGAATGCTAGGTTGAAACCAAGAACTTTTGGGCGTTGTATGGCCACGTCAATACACTCACATGCCTCAAGTGGTCTGCCGGGCCACGAAGGTTGACCGTGAGCTCGCTCTGGTAGTCAAATGAACGAATGTTTTTTCACGAAGAACAAAAAACTTCTCTGCTTTGGGGATGAGACTTAAAAATCTTCGTGTGACACAAGAATCTAAAATACATTTACATATAGCCTATTTATAAATAGAGACAACATTTTTTATTAAAAAAAACATTAGCACACAAAGCCGAATAAAGTAAATAATTTTAACTCAATCAAGCAAATATTTTTTTTATTTCTAAAAATCCAGATTGAGGCTTGATAGGGTTAATAAGGATACTATTACAAGCTATTAATAATGACTATCACTGCTAACAAACAAAATCATCGTGAAACAATGTAATGTAGTCGTTATGAGGCACCAAATAATTTAAGATGAGGCTCGCAAAACCAACAAATAAAACCCCTTATTACACAGCCGGTAATTTAACCGTACCTATATTTCATTCAATCCCATGCATAAAAGTTAAGGAGAAAAATAAACTTGAAAAAACCAACATTAAAATAAACCTAACCTACTGAAATTGAATTTTTAGAGTTTTTATTATTTTTCCTTAAATTAATTCGAGATAAAAACATTTTAAACCATAAAATATTTTCCTTACCTTACACTAGACAAAACCTAACTAGAATGGGACTACATGAGATTTCCATCATACGCAAAAAAAAAATAGATAAAAAAACAGAAATCGATTTAGATCCAAATCCTCCTTGTTTTAAAGTAGATTAAAAAGCAATCGAAGGAAATAATTAAAGGGAGACCAGCAAAGGTAGACAATTCGAAAATGGCACTTGTGGCGTGGTTCAAAAAGTAGAGCGCGAAAACCACGCGATCTAAAAAGAAGTCTTCAGTTATTATCGAAACATACAACGCGGTGTCGGAAACGTCGATCCGAGGGTTGGAGTCGGTTGGCCCAGTTCGAGCGACGTCCAACGGTTATTAGCAACGGTGCAGCATGAGGCCCACAATCCGTGTGAACTATCTCTTCCATGTCAGAGCGGAGCCCACGGCGCGCGGCGGCTGCCTCTAGACTCTAGACTCTAGGCTCTAGACTCTAGACTGCCGCATTCTACAACTTGACGTACTTGGCATGTTCTATTGACTGTTCGGCGCGCTAGTCCAACTCCGCAATCGACTGCATTTCATTTTGTAGCATTTATCATTTATCAGTGGATCACATTAACATAGTTGATATCTGACTAGGCGAGGCGAATTGCCCATTTTTTCGTTGATATTATTGTAATCCGATAGTACCATGCATTTTTAGATGACTATATTAGTGTCATATTAGAAGACAATACGATGTCTTATACTAATACGCTTGTATGAGTAACAATCACGGTTGCGAGTGTATTGCGTTTTCTGGTCGAAAATTTTCACTCATCCTTTTTCACACTCACAAACTTTGAAACCTCATATATTAATGAATGAGTTCTGTTAAATATTACATATAATATTATGTACATATTTACGATAAACTCGAAAACAAAAAATATGTACTATATAAATGTAATGTAAAATGCACAATGTATTAAAAAAAAACAATGGCGGCGCATTAAAAAATTTAATCAAACATACTTGATCGCTATTTACTTTTTTTAATTTGTCTATATTATATTAATTTAATTTTTGTTCAGTGTTACGTTTATAGTCGTGTCTTCTTATTGTACCATAATGAATAAATTTAAAGTAATAAATTGAAACTATATAAGATGGTGTCTTTTCGTGGAGTTTCTATGATATTATTGTAAGTGTAATATGTACGAGTAAAATCGTATGACAACTGGCAACAGGTTAGTCTCCCAACCCTCCTTTCCCGTATTGCCATCCTTTTCTCGCCGCCCAGGGCGGTGGTTGTAAACTTCGCCTGCACCTGGGGCAGACTACCTAATGAAACCGCAATTCCTTTTTATCACATTTCACTCTTTTCAAGCACAGCTTCTCAAGCTTTTTTTATCATTACATGGGTAAACTTCATTTAAAAAAAAAACATAATTCTTCTAAATACTGAGTAATAATTTTACTTCATTGATATCAACAAAGGATTATTGTAAGTTAAGTCTTGGTTAGAGTTTTTTTCGTGGTTAGGGCGAGTTAGTATTTAGCCATTAATATTTAGGGCGACCATTTAAAAACTTTATAAAAATAGGGATATGAATAATGCTAAAAACTTTAAGTCTATTTCTAAACATAATATTATTGCTACGACTTTAGATTTAATTGTATATGAGCATCACACGGTGTTATAAGAGGGAAATTAATTAGGGTGGACCGGGTATGGAAGTCGTTCTTTTTACTTTAGTATTTTTAATCCCTGTAAGTGAATTATTGTATTAATAATATTTACATTTATTGCATATTTCATCAGATAAAAAATAAAAAATAATCAACCTGCTAACGTAATTAAAAATATTATATTTATGCATTTTGCCCCATGCACAATCTGCCCCTGTTCAGGGTTGGTTGACACAGCCCCTGTATTGGTTGTCACAAAAATATATTTATAAATTAACTAAACGGATATGTATGTATAATAATTTAATAAAATGGTTACTTAGTAATTAAAACAATATTAAAGGAAAACATTATTTATGGATAAACCAGTCAGTCAAGCCCTCCTTGTTTTTTTCATCCCACTGCCAGTTCGTAGGATAGCTTACGAACTTTTATTAGCTTAGTCTAACAAATATCAGAAGCTCGTAAAAGGTATTTCACGAACTCATCTGTAATATGTGAGTTAATACTGATCGATTTATGTACCCAACTGCTATCGATGGCGAGGAACAGTAAACTTCGTTGTCACTTATCTCTCGACAATATCTGGCTAGAGTTCTGTCATGATCTTTGATTACTTTTTATAGGTTACCGTCTACTTTCACAGCCCGTACTGCTTTTAATATTATACTTCTGGGAACTTCACCTTTTTTTTAAAAACTTCGTGGCATTTTTAAAAGTAGGTAGTTTTACCCAATAGATAAATATCTGAAACAACAAAATAACAAAACAAATATTTCTACCTACCTGTTTATAGATATAATAAAGTCTTATCAATATAATTGTAGCGCACGTTTAGTATAATACTTTGAACAGATCGGGGTTGCTTGTCACATGTGACTTCCATACCCGCTCGGTATTTGACAAACGAACCCATTCCTGCATTTCATACTAATAGATAGTTTTGGGCAATATACTCATTTAAAAGGTTAAAAAACACACATTACAATGATAGACTATAGTTTATAGTAATTACTTAGTAAGTACACAAGAAATTGACGATTTTGTTAGAATTTTTTGAGCCAAACAAAATTTAGCCAGCGCAGAGACAGTGAAAATGTCCTGATTCTTCCTTTACAGTTTCAGTAGTTTTCATTTTTATTAAAGCGTCTTTTAAATTTCCATTGTGTGATCCGAACCTACATTTATCCCCATTAGATTGTTTGTCTGTTACCTTGTCGACTTTTTATGTCTATCGTTTATATTATATTACTATTTTCTTCATCTGTACAATTTTATTGTCGTTATTTTGCTTTTTCCTTCTAAAGTTTGGGCACCATTAAATAAGTGTTTGTGCGGTCATCGATCGCCCGGTGGAACAAAAGAGTCTCGTCTCAGCCTCACCTCACCTCAACTCGTCCACGAATTTCTCCAGTTGAGACGGTGTCTAATATAAGGCTGAGAGGCGACGTGCCCCGTATCGTCCCTTTCTGTGAGCCTGCTCGTGCGTGAACACAGAACCCAATCCGTAAGCGGGATGTGCTGCAACCTAACTCCAATCGAAACTTCTTAAGGTTTATGATCTAATTTAGTCCCAATATCATATAAAAACTCACAAAACATAAAATACATACATAAAATGACGAAACCAAAGAATAATTTATTGGTTTTACGAGTTCGCCCAAATTATAGAAAAATACCATGATTTGATATTATGATTTTTATGATTTTATAAAATTCAATGACCGACCGAGTTCGCAGATGACATACATAATGGCGGAATAGGCAAGAGGTGCGTGCCGCGGTCGGCGAGTACTGATTGTTTGGTTGATGTAACAAAACAGCTTGTAACCTATACACAACTTTTCACATGATTCGCATCTACCGATCTGTTTAGTAGATTTAATAAAACAGTATTTTAATATGCACATATATGAATGCTGCATTTACTGAATGTTTGGTGCAAGTTACAAAAAAGTTTGTTAAGTGAACGATTTATCAATCTACAGGAATTGGTTTGTACAGTCTATAAACAGATTGTTTGATTCTTCGGTCGGGCCTACTAAAATTCAGTAGCCAAAACAGATTATGATTCTACTTAACTTTTCGGTTAAATCAGAGCTCGATATTTTTTTCAGCGAGGTGAAAAGCTTTAATATTATTATATAATTTCGAAATACTTTAAAAAATCATATTGTTACATTTGTTTAGGACATAATATTAGATGCTGCAATTAACCAAAATTATTGTACTATTGGAAGATACGAGATAGTAAAGAGTTTTTAGATTTATTTGGGGAATTAATTTATTACCAATCAATTATACGATTATGGTGTAAGGTAATATTCCACAGTTAGCGATAAATGCTTAATTAGTCAGATTTTGAATTTCGTTAAATATTTTTCCGTTATAGTAACCAAGTAGGTTTCTTAGAGAGTAACCCCGCTGGACACTCAACACTGTGCGATGCGGTGCGGTGTCGCATAACCGATCGTCTGAGCATCCGTGTACAAGTTCAACAAGTCGACATTTTCACCTCGAAACTTGATAACTTTATAACATAAAGTGACTAAATAGTTCGTTCGTGCTACTTCATCAACAATATGAACAGCACATTGTAAGGTTTCTTTACAGCCGTATTTATTTAATCTTCAGTTTTAGCATAGATCATACCACACCAGAGTACATCTAAATGGGTCTAAATCATTCTCTTATAATAAAGGGGTGTTGAGTAGATTATTTTGTTTACCCTAAGAAAGTTAAAAAATATTGTATGTCCGAAGAATATATGCTGTGAAAATTAATATCAAAATTGTACATACACATGGAAAAAGAGGTAAGCCCATAAAGGTGTACCTGTGTTAATTTATTTAATTATCGAATAGCACTACAATATGTTAATACATAGCATTGAACTAAAACAAAAACCAACACATCGTAAAAAAAACACCCAAAAATGCTGCCCAACTTGTTCTAGGGTAGACATTTTGTGGATATATTTATTTAAGTCTCGCGTACGGTTTTATTATATGCCTTAGATTATTTACCTAAATATTGTTATTGATAAAACAGGTAAGAATTCATGACCTAAAAATAATTAAATTTAAGAAATTCAAATGTAATATATTTTACCATAAATATGTATAATTATGTATATTTAATATAAATAATTGTTTGTAATAGTATATATAAAGGAAATTTATATAAAACTACCATCCCTTTCGCACATATTCACGACGTGCATTGACGTACTTTTTCTTAAATATGATGCTCTTCGTCCTAAAATTAGCCTGCATTTTATTAATTAAATTTATAATTTATTATTGCAGAAAATCTAGGCGGGAAACGCAAAACTAAACTTTCATAAAAAAAAACAAATAAAAAAAGGACTATACAAAATTAAAATCGGAGTGAAGCCGTTCAGTGCCTCATTAGTGCTAATTCGTCATCTATTTTTTTATCAGTATAATAATAAAATATGAATCGCTCATGATTTGTACCTTAATGGTCGCTACAGACTGCTTCAGCTACCCTCACAAGCAGTCCCATATTGTATCCACGGAAGCATGGTAAGTAACGAGCCTTGGTCAAGAAGGGATTTTCTTTTTCGAGGGAAACATTGCACCTTTTCATAATATCTTATCTGTCCATATATTACAAATCAAGTTTATCCAAAACCTATTACTACTAAATCACATTTTCAGCCCACTTAAGAAATGTTATTTTAAAATGTACAACCTGCTAAATTCGTGTTCAAATTAAAAAGTTCATTCTTATCACTTTTGAATTATTATCACAATTTTTTTGATATATTTTCGGGTCATTGAGAAATGAGAAATTCCTAAATTGTTACAAGGTCCATAATCAGGAGGACACCTAGCAAACGACCTTTTACACTGACGCTAGGTTTATAAAATGTGATGTTTTATATTATAGTATTTTAAAGTGATTACTGGTAAATTTATTTTATATTTTTACTGTCTACATAAAACACTGTACGTAATCCTTTTTTAATTTGATTTTTTTTTTGACATGATCCTCGCAATTACTTTAACGGTGATTTTCCAAGTAGGTGGATAAAGTTTCTTACATCGTACACATTATCGTATATTAATTATTATATATTATAGAAGAATAATTAAATTCTTAGCATACTTAAGCGGGCATCGCTCGTATAAATTAAAAAAAATATTTAAAAAATCTTTCAAGGATAACAACAACTGAAACCTATATAGCTATTTAGTTGAAACCAAGCTATTTATGAGGCGTCAAAGATTGCAGTCATGAGGCCATTTATTCCAGAAAAGATAGCGCCCCTAAAAAGGAGGGAACGAAATAGTACTCATAAATTACACTAAATCTCCCAGAAATTGCTGAGATCGAGGTCATGTTCATGATCATGTTGGTTGCGACTGGAATTTGATGTTTACGAACCTCATCAGAAACTTATAGCAAACGGTAATAATATTGATTAATGTTCGTATACTCCGTTAGGCCAGTGGTCTAGGATAGCTCGAATAATCGTTTCGTGTACCGGATACATAGCAGAGTTTTTCCTAGTCGCGTCGTCGAGGGCACGAGTGCCGTAACAAATGTCGCCGGCTCGTCAGCGACTAGGTCTGTCGGGTCCCGTAAGCGACATGTGGGCCAGTCAGCGCCGTGCGACTCTTCCGTGAAACTAACAGCGCGACCCGACCCAATTGCGTGCGACACGGCGCGGCCCAGTCGCGGATGCGTCTCTTCAGAACAGCAGCCCGGATGTCGGCGCAGAAGGACCGCTACAAAACCGCTATCAGCTGATCAACGCTTTAACAATATGTCAATTTCCTGGCGACTTTATCAAAATATCGGCAGTTTGGCCATAACGAAACTACCAGATCGAAAATCACTAAAGCTCTATTTTCGTATGCGCTAAAAAAGGAAATAGTTGTTAAAGTACTAAATATTCTAAATATCCGGATACATTGATTTATATATTCGCTCGCATGAGCCCAACCATAGCTTACTCGCAAATGTTACACTTTCATATATTATAAAGAAATTTAAATTGAAGTCTCTTTATTTTGGACATGAGACCAACAGAAACTGTAATAATCAATGTATAATAGTGGATAGTGGATATGTTCATAGTAGATTTGTATAATTTCGTGAACCTGAACTTATTAATATTTACCTTATTATTATATGTAATTACTTTTAATCGGTCTAAGTAATGGGTTTTTTTTGTGTATGTAACATATATTGTAACAGTGTTTGTAATTCAAATAAATAAATATAAATAAATAAAAATACCTAATGTATAATAAGAATTAATTTTTTACCAGCAGGCAGCCTAATTATGGCAAAGTCGGGTTAAATTATGTTACTGTAAGTCGCGGTTTAACGACCGTTGCAGTTAAACGCCGGCAAAGGTGAAGACGCGAAGAGGCGTCCTATATTCGTTTAGCGGGCGTTGAGACGAGATCCGTCGTTGCGTCGCAGTAGACGAGCGCCTCTTCCTGTTGCCGTACTATTAATGTAACCGTCCTTTAGCTATCGATTAACTATTCTGATTAGTTTAGTATAAGAAGTGCTCGTTCTTACGGACATGTAATTTTGGTATCACATATTTTGTATGGTATTTCATCTATACCTTTTAAAAAATTGCGATAACGTTGTATGTTAAAATATCGAGGGATAAATAACCAATATCTAGGAAACTTTCCTTTCTAGGTGTAACTTCTGTGACTAATTTTCTTTATACATTTCTTAATAATGTTACTTTAAGTTACGAGTACTTATTGTTTGTGGCACTTACCACCTAAATGCACTACGCATAATATTAGTAATAACTATAGAAACAAAAACGACTATGACACTCTGTAGCTATCATAAAATATCAACTGCTTATATACATTGTTCGGTAGTAGTAAATTATTAATAGATATTGTATTTGGTAGGTTACCTACAGATGGATAGCTGTTTATATTTCGGCGGGCAGTCGTGGTTTGACTGAAGCTCACGAATATAAAAATGATTTACCAAGAACCTGACCTTACAGTCAATGACTGACTTTACAGCTAGGCCCTATATATAAGCGTCAATACCGACCCCCCTCCCCCCAGACTACACGCGCCCAACCTAGCGTAGTACCAACCTGTAGTTGGTTGCTTCCTTTCACTAGTGCATTCGGCACTTTTAGCCCATTCGATGTGGGTTTTAGATGGGCAAAGAAGGCGACAGTGGATTATTTTTTTAGGTCTGAGTAGATTAAAATAAAAAAAACATATAATGGTATAATGGAATTCTTTCAATTCATCATAAATTTTAACATCATTTTAGTTTTTTTTTGTAAATTTTGACATGAAATTTTTGTAAATTCCTCCCTTACTTCCTATTTACTGTATTTGTGATTTATTTAACACTAACTTAACCCATTTTTTTTTTTAAAATGACTGCAAAAGTATAATGGAGAGAAATCATAATGTCTAAATACGTGGTTTGTGAGAAACACAATCGAACAATTTGATCAGATCGTAGAAATAAATCTACAATACCGCTGAATGCACTAAAACTATCGTAAATAGATTTTGTGAGAAAGATCGTTTCTAAATAACTTAAACTCTTGAACACACTTAGGTATTTCGTGAAATAAACTACCAATTTACGGCGGAGAGCATTTAACGACAAAGCAGTTTAAATTTTTTGGCCAGCCACCTGGCGGCAGAAAAAAACATCATGATCAGTACTTACTGAACAAAGTAGTAAAAACATATATCTAAAACATACACACAATCTACATTGCATAATAAATATCTATATTAACAATTCGGTAAATTATGACAAATTAAAACAAATAATTTCAATCTGAATGCATGATTTGGATCTGTATGATAGCGTTAAATAGATTTCACGGTGTTATGATGAATTTGATAGAAACAGAAAAGCACGAGAGGAAGCTATTGGACTGTTGTCTGGATTGGCTTCCTGCATTGGGATTTGGGTCTGACCGGGTGCGGGGCGGGGCGGGGCGGGGCGGGGGGCATGCAATCAAGCGACGCTTGTCCATAGGAAATTAACCAACCCAGGAAAGGGGAGCAGTCCGAGTGGTTGGATGAGGGGCTGAAAGTCGAAAATTAACAAAGTTAACTGTTAAACCTAGATTTAACGTCAATATAAAGTAACAAAACACGCTACTAACCATTTGTAATAAGTCACAAAAATATTCAATTTCGCAAAATGGCATATAACTGAATCCAATTATATTTTTTTATATTTTTATCGTGAAAAACAGTGTGAAAAAGATCATGAATGAACACAATTGTGAGAAGAAGCGTTCAATAATAGTTTGCATAGCGCTCTCTTCGCAGTCCCGAAATCTGCCGTGACGTGAACAAATAGAGTAGGACGTCACGATAAATTTATTTATTTATTAAACAGGTTTCCCCATGTACACATTACAATTAAAGTAAAAAAATAAACTACTAAAACAAAGAAACAATATTAAAAACAACAAACAATAACAATAAGAAACAAAAAATAATTAGAAGATCAGAAAAAATACGTTAAAAATTAAAATAATAAAACAATCACAAATAAATAATTCACGCTGATCTTACAAAGGTGTAATGGAAAGCAGATTTTTAATTCTATTGGGCGAACAGAAAAAAATATCAATCCCCTCGGAAATGGAGTTTAATAATTCGACTGCTCTCCCAATCGGACTACACTTGTATACGTCGGTACGACACGCTAATCGCCTAAATAGCGTGTGCTTCGGTGATCTAGTCAAACGGTCCGGAACAAAGAAACCAATATCTCTGAGTATTACGGGATTCTCGATGAAACCCCGAATAACTTTAAAAAAATAGAATAATATATGGAAATCGCTTAAACGTCTAACATCCCTAATACAAATGCTGATGGATACGTATTAGGAAACATTTCAGGATAATAGCCATATCTACGGAGATATGGCACGCGCAGCTATGCTTCGCTTGTGCAAATGAAATGTTAGACGCGAGTCAAACAAAACCCCCGTAGCATCTGCGAATAATCTCATTACCCGGAGAGTACTCAATATCTTTCTTGCGTCAACACGACTGTATTTGACGCATAAACAAGTAGTTTTAACGCTATCATCATTCCTGCCTACTGCAACAAAAAATATCATTTATACTTTTATAATTTTGTTTATACTACTGTTTATAGGCAAACGTAACTTTAAAATAATATGTGTATCAATCGTATATTATGAGATAATGAATGTTATTCTAAAATAAATTATAAGATGTTTTTCTGAAAGAAAAGAAGTCTGAAGTCTGAAAGAAAAGAAAATACTGCGATAAACAATATATTAATTCGTGTAGCAAATTGAGAATAGCAAAACGGACTATTATTGCCTATATTTAAGTGCATGGCAAACGCATTGTCGAAATCGTTCAACTATTTGCCTCGAGGAAATCAAGAAGTTCTGTGTAAAACCTTTGAGAGTTGATTGATCATCGTTTCTAGGTAGGAAGATGAGCTTTGAAAAATTGCTTGTCCCAATAACCATTATGGCTGATATCGTAGATTACAATAGAAAACATACGTCATAAGGCTTATAGACAGTTCGAAGTTATTGCAATTCGACAAAAGAAAGCGAAAAAGCACTCGCCTAAATCGACTGCTGACTAAAAAAAACAGTATAGTTTAGGAATGCCATTCATGGTATCGGTACTATAACTTGTACTATCGTTAATCTGATTATCAACATTTAAAAATTGCTGTATTTGAGGTACGATAAATATCTACTATATTAATTTAACTTATTATATCTACCTATACTTCATTTCTTTCCTTCTTTTGTTTCGAATTAACGAAACAAGCATTTTTAATCTTTACTTGGTATTTTATCTTAAATTTAATTTGTAATCTGAATGCGTGGAACGGGCTAAAAGAGAAAAAATTGGCATCTACTGCGTTAGACTGTGTATTATCTCAAACTAACAAAATGTAGTAATTATGAGTTTATTGATTAAATTGAATTCACATTAATTTACACCGAATCGTTAAAACAGGAAATGAATTCGCCGTGGTTCAGTGCGATGTTTTCAAAAGAGTTTTTCACAAGACGCGAAGACGACTATTGTGAAGATTTTTAATTCAAACCGTCTGGTAAACGATGCCGCTTAGCTCATTGCGTCATTACGTGGTTATGGTTAATATAACGCATATCGACAACAAGTAAAAGATTACAACTCAAAATGATCTCTTTTTAACTTTACTTGCATTCTAACTTCGGTCCAACGTATATATTTATATTAAAATGCCCTTTGCCGCAAAAGAATAACTAAATTTGTTTCAGGGCTCATCAGGCTCTGGCAGGATAAAATATTTTTTTATGTTTATATCAGATGTTAAATAAATGTCTCTTCTGGTAGCATTAAACTGAAGTGAACTCTTAACTTTAATTTACTACTTAGATTTTAGGAAATGTAATATTATTATGAAGAATATAAAGATAATATTATTATTATTTATTGTATAATAGTCAGTTGAAATAAGAAGCCCATTCATTGGACTGATTTGACAAGTCAGTGTCCATTCTGTCCGCGCTCATCTTATGTGGTTCTCTGGCATTCTGCGCAGGGGTCTTCCGACATTATAATAGACAGGAAATATAAATAATACGACAATACCAACTTCGAACCATGAAAGCTTTGTGAAATGGTTTTCAATGGGTGCTGGCTTCACGTTTTCAAGTTATCGCATTTTACTACTGTTTGCATATACTCTCGAGGTATAGTTACTTACAAGATTTTATTTATATAGTAAAGTATGTCATCTATATAGTAAAGTATACCTTTTATAAACTTATTTACGAAAAAACCTTTTTATTTGTTTTACGGAGATGAAAATTTTTCAAACAAATAATAGAGCCAGAATGTTTAATAGAAAATAATACCGATTTCGGTACCATTTGTGCATTTGCACAAATGGTTTAAGCTTGAGTTTAATAAAATTAAAATTAAAATTTGTCAAAAACACACAAAAAAAAGAACATCTAAAATATTAAATGGATTTTGATTAAATATATTTTGATATCATTGAAAGAATTTAATAACTAAGTAAATAATGTGATTCGCGTTACACTTCCCGCCATTTTTTTACAGCATTTACGAAGTCCGCGAAGTCCTGTAGCCACAGAACGGCTCGTTTCCTTTTTATCCGCTCAAATTGATTTCCCGATACTTACGCGCGGCTGCGAGAGGCGATTCAGCGCCTGAAAAAAAAACATCACAATGTAATAATGCGATGCACATTTCGTATGGCCATTGTGCAAAACTCGGACCGCCGACGTCTGCATTGTGGGCAGGGCCTAAAATAAACTAAACCGTAGTAAATAACCGGGAATGCAGGCATTCAATCTGAAGATGCCGTCCTCTTTCACACATTCTCGACGAGGAAAAAAAGTCAAGTCACGCGGCTTCTCAAAATCATACGCTCGCATCGGTATTACTTGGGATTTTTTAATTGTAAATTTATTTATATATATTTTTTGTTACAAACACAGTTCATGGATTTCCTCCTTTACCTTTATAGCGTAAATGCTTGTTCTAAGATAATCCAATCTGTTCTAGAAACAGTATATCTTCGGCTAACTATGCACGTATGCGACAGGAGAAACCGCGTGTTTATAGTAAAAGAAATTATATAATTTTCACGTTCCATTTCTATTTTAAAATAATAATGTAATAATTTTAAAAAACCGGCTTTGCTGACGAAATTTATCATTAATTTCGGTAGTAATAATTACCGGTAATACCGGTTTACCGGCTAGCGGTAATGCAAACCCTAGGCACAATAGCACTTTATTCTTCGAAAAGACGCACTAAAAAATTGGGTGAAGAGTATGGGACGTTGCGGGCGTGCAGCGGAGATAAATAATGCTGCAGTATATTTAAGTATATATGACAATTGCTCACTCGGACAATAATTTTTGGGGGCCCCCAAGAAAGTGGGGGCCCTAACCTGCCGCCTGTGTAGCTTATACGTAAATCCTGCAATGTGAACTATTTGGCAGAATGCTTCTGTAATAAATTTAATATTATTCATGTAAATTTAAAAAAAACGTCCACATTATATAATTGAATTAATGAATTGTGCTGATAATTCTGGTACAGTTTAGAAAGTAAAAAAAAACCTTCAATATGAAGTTAACTAAATACATGCAAGTACCTATTAATTATAACAGTTTAATTAGTTTATTTTTATTATTTAATTTTATTTAAGTTTAATTAGTTAATTTTCGTTAAGTTGATCTGACAGTTAGCAAACGGACGTTTATAAAACCGGGCCTAAGAGAATACGATATTGGATACATTTACTTACATAGGTACTAAAGATTGAGAACCTTTGCCAAAGGGGCGCTTCCTAACAATAGGAAGTCCATTTTGTCTGCTCGGGGCGGCGCGGCGCTGTCCTGCGCATCGCGAACACTTCCAGTATAAATAATAATATATTTAAGTAGAATGGTCACTCTGGATGTATGTTTTATTTGGAGATTTTGTCCAGCAAGCAAACAAATATAAGCATTCATTACTAATGCCTGAATTCTTCGGATTTTCTATTGTTGACACAGTATTTAATAGACACCCTCATATACCTGGCTTTTAGAGCGTCATTATAATGTGTGCGGATTCCAGAAAAGAACGCACGCGGAATCGCAAATGTAAATATTTGTTTATTGTCAGAAGTTCCAGTTGAAATAATATAATATTATGAAAACATTAAAAACTAGAAAAGAGGTCATCATTCTTATCGCTCGCTCTACCGAGCCGGGCCGACATCTAACGACTCGATTTTGTAGTCCTAATCGTGCTGTGATAGCCTAATCAGATATCACAGCTAGTCCATCGAGCAAACCACATCACCTCAACGGTGATGTTAAATATGCATACCTGACGAGAATGCAACTTAAAAAACTTTAAGACATCAAAATCGGTTCAGTAGTCACGAAGCCCAATGAGAACAAACACACACACAAATCCTGATTTTACTTTATGCAGGTCTAAATTGTGATAATAGTGTGAGTGTTGTAATCTGTGAGTATATTAGGGTATGGAATGTAAGAGTGTGTTAATGTGTATATTATGGTATATATGTGTGTGTGGTGATGAGATACTAATACTAATATTATATATGTTCAGAGAGAGTTTCTTTTATGTTGAGTATTCTTTTATATTAATTAATTCTATCATCTCATTTTATATTTATTTTTTATAAGTAACTTCCAAAGTATTTCAATGAAATTGAAATTATATCCAAGTCCAAGAAATCCATCAAAATGTATTTTAACAATAAAAGCTTTTATCAATTCAGCGAACTGAGTGACACTAAATTCTGGAAAAACAATAAAAACTAATTATTATATGTGTGTATTTCGAAACTATAAAAGGTGCATACGCATCCATGTGAACTAGTCGAATAGACTTGAGAAAAACCCCAATTTTTAAAAAAAAGTTTTGCACGACTTCAGTCAGTCAGTTCAATGCCACCACCATAAGTGACTTTTATTTTTCACCAGATAACAATACAAACAAAATATGATATGCTGTGATGTGCTGTGATATGTACTCGTATGTGTCGAACGGAGAAATGTCCTATTCTCTAATAAAAATATAAATATGAAAATTATTTTACATATATTAGAGTAGAGTATTGGCCCATTTTAAATTGAATTAAATACATTTGCATTTTATGTTTAGTTTCTTCTAGTGGCTCGCTTGGTATTTTCTGCTTTGATACTTCGTAGGTGTCTTCTTCTGTTATAATGAATATATATCATATTTTGAGCCTCTTGCTCTGTTAAAATATCAATAACCTTCAAATTGCATGATTTAGAATGTTCTTTAAAATATTAAATAATTTGTGAAATCCTTTTTTCATCTCAATAATAGATTTATTATGGTTAGGGTTTCCTTCTATTTGGCTATCTTGGCGGTGGTATGTATCGTATAGTTTCGAATTACGCATAATCGGTAGTTCTTAGAAGATATATAGCTGCGAATTGATTTTTTGTAAATGCTATTGTTAATTTTATTTATCTGTGTAATAAGTACATTTGTATGTATTTGTCACATATCTTTGTCGTTTTTAATTATGTAAAATACCTAAATGTAAAGACCACAGGTCTTTGTAGCCAGGCTGTGCGCAATTAGGTACTTTATTAGCGCACGGCGACGCGGCGCTTGGCGCCAATTCTCCAGGCGACTTCGTCCCAAAACAGAAAGAAGAAGCAACGCACTAGAAGCGCACAAAAGGTAACGCCGGTGGACTAATAATGAATGAGGATGGAATAGACTTAAAAGTATTGTAATAAACTCAGTCCATAACTCAGGCTTCCTACAATGGCGGAAAAGATCATGTGTTATTGTTGCAACGAAGATCTTCGCCCGAGCCTTGTCTATATCCGTTATTATTTCCTTTAAAAATAAAGCCAAAAAAAGCAGCCCCTATCAGCCTCCCACCATCTTTTGTGCCGTGCCCGTAGCGCTTCGCTGACAAAAGCGATCCAGTTTAGAGAATTCCTGGGAACGCATCTTAGCGGTTTCTGTGCTTTTCGAAAAAAAGGGTCTCTCGAAATGTTAAGAATCGCTTTTTTCCCTTCCCGAAACCCATCGATATGACCGAGCGAACCGTCAAAAGCCTCTGCAATACTCAGCACGTCGAACGGAACCCAACGCAGCCTCCGGCATCTCAAAGAGTTCCGTGTGGGACCCGGATTTATTCAGAAGTAGCCACCTACATACCTACCTACCTACCTATATATCTACCTATCCGCCTATCTACAAGGCATCGACATCCGAGGCGCTGCGCTTGAGTGCCGAATGCATTCCGAAATCTTTTGTGACGAGGTACTTAAAATTCGTCTCGTTCAGCGGGCTATCATATACACAAATTATATATATACATTTTGATTTCCATTGCAAAATATAGCCGATTAGTTTATTAGAACTTCTTATTATTTCCTGTAACCATAGTGAGTTGCATAAGTGTATGAACATAAGGTTATAAAAAAAGACAATAAAACCTACTTCAATATAAATCTACAACCAAAAAATTAATACAATAGAGTTTTTAGTTTTAGTAAACATTAAAAAACCTATTCACAAAGTGATGAAGTCGGCGTAAAAACACACCGTATGCAAATTCAATATAATATAAACCTTTGATCTGTGATATAAACCACTTTTCTGCGACAGTCTGCGTTGACTTCAACATTTGGTAATTTTGTTTTTGTTTTTTCTTTTTACTAATATCTTTTCTAAATATTAATGGTAATATTATTGAGCAAAAATTTTATTTATTTCGTTTTTAGCCATCTTACACTAAAAGTAACCTAACGAAACCTCGACGTCATTATCCTTAAGTAATCGCCTATACTATGCAAGAAATATTATCGCCAATCAAACATAAAAACAATATATTTAATTTGATATCACCTTTATAGCGTGTACAAGTGTGCGTAGCGTCTGTAGCGTTTCAAGATGAGTACATTGTTTTAATCTTCCTTTTCACATGTAATGCAAAAAGCGGTGCTAATTTCTACCTGTGCACCATTGTGAGGCAAATTCTCCATAAGTCTCTACCGCCTGCATTTCTAACGAATTCTTCAAGCGTCTCCTCACTCAACCGCAAATGCGCATCGTTCTTCTTTATCTCAGTATTAAAGATTACCATTTCCTTGTAAAGCATAGTTAAATATTTCTTTATGGGATGATATTGGTAAAAAATTCTGATGCATAAAATTAAAAGGTTTTGTTCTACTCCTCAGAAGTCAAGCACTAATTTAATAGCAATTTAAGATACGACTGTTTACACGTAGATACAAGTAAAGACTGTTAAAAAAATAGTTAATTTATTGGCAATTTCAGATTATGTATGCCCTAAATACTTAATCCGTTACAGAGTGCAATTTAACAACAACAAAACATATATTATATTTTTTTTTAACATTGAGGAATTGAGGACAACTTATTATTAGGGTTACAGATCAACATGGCTAAAAACCTTTACGGTGAGATTTTGTTGTATGTCCCAGATGCCATGTGATGATAGGCCTTTAAATTTTTATTTATCAGAGGTTAGTTTTTTTAATTAAGCTAATACTGTACGGTAGATTTTTGTATTCAGTCGATAAATATTAACGTCTGAAGTTTTGTGCTCTTACATTTACATAATGACACATAGTGAAAATTTAACGTTTTTATTTTACATAAACCTTGATAATTTTGAGATAAAACGATATCCAGTATTAATTTTCTTCTATATATCTACAAATAAGAGTCACAACATTACAGCGTTTATATAGAGAAATGACCGGTTTGAGTCCTCTTAAAAACTGGAATCCCCGAAGCAACTATAGGTAGCCTAAAAACAAAACAATTAGGCGTTAAATGGTTGTAATTACCGATATTTATAGTGTCGATTAGTGCTAGTTATTAACTTTTTCGACTTCGATCATTAACACAGTCAACTTTCATCTGCTTTGTTTAAATAACAACTTATATTTAGCAGATGTTTCTGAAAGTTAGCAGTTGTAGCATTCTAAGTTTTGTTTAACGTAATTTAAGTGATAAATGAAATTATTCTTTCGAAATTGATTTTCTAAAATTCAGTGTTTGAAAAAATAAAAAAAGGGGATTGTTATAGATAATCGATGACTACATTAAGTATATAAATATAAAATTAAAATCTATTACCAAGATATGGCTAATAGCTGTTATGGGCTATATATTTATATTTTTTCATTGTCATCTGCCCTCACTTATTGTTATATTACACTTTTAAGATTTAAGTCCGATATTATTGTGCATATCTTCATTTTGGTTTTTGTTCGTTATTGCTCATTGATAAATAAATAAATATTTTATGTGTTTCGAAATAATAATTGAGTTTGGCGGGCTCCGGCATAATAAATTCACATTTAATTTTGCGCATTAGCATGAACGTATAATTTAACTCGATTCAAAGAATGATTGAGTGAAAATTGTGCATTTAATAATGACGCGTTGAGCAGCTTCAAAATATTTTAAAACTACCGCCGAGACTATAATTATTATGGTTCGCGGGCCTGAACATCCTGTGCACCTATTCGCCGTGATCCCAACTTCCCAAGGCGGTCTGATGTCCCGACGATGGGTGACTTTCCAGAAAACAACTCGGAATGATGACAAAAAACACTATCAATCTCTATGACTTCTCCTCCCACTGGTCGCGTCCTTTCTTAAATTATACAATAAGAACAGAATTTGGGGCGTCGCCTGGTGATCTTTTTTTCCAGCCTTTGAATGTCTTCAGGGCCAAGGAATCTTGTGGCACAAAATAAAAATTAAATAACATAAATAAAATTCGCTAGTAAGAGGATATCAGGATTAAAATGTCTATTTTATATAAAATGTTAAATAGTTTTATACAGTGCAATTACTACATTCAAATAAATCGATAAAAACAATTATTGGACCGTTTTCTTTTAAAATAATCTGATTACCATCCACAATACTTTCTGAACGTAATCTAGTAGGTATTTATTTTTTAAATACATCTTTTTTTTTAATTAATTATTATTCTATATCTACGTTATGCTACGAATTATCAATATTCATCGCTATGTTTTAAAAACAAATCGTATCCAACATAGTGCTTGGCTCAGTCCGTTGATTTTAGAAATCAGTTATTTTCATCTGTCGAAAAAGTGGGTGGTCAACTTTGTCCGATAACAACACATTTCTTACATATGGGGTTTGGAAAGTGAAATTACCTCTGAAGATGAAATATGAGTAATTAAACACATTTTACGTTCATTAAGAACATTTAAAAAATATATGATAGTTCTCATGGTATATCGCTCTAAACCACTTTTGAACGATGTCTGTATGTGTATGTCATGTGGCTTTTTGTTCCACGATTACGGACAAACTCGTGCACTGATTGACTTGAAATATCACAAACTGATGACATTATAGTTAAAAATCATGAATTATTTTTCAATATTTTATTGATAGTATTTATTTACTTATTTTATTTCTACCTTTCTATTTTATTTTTTGACTCCCAATAATTGAATGTCGTTTAAAATTCCTTTCCTTCTGTGCCCTTCTCTCTCAATATATCCTGGTCCGGTAATGGATGGCAGTTTTTAATTGATTTCCTTGTATAGTTTACTCGAACGCGTTCGCGCGCGTTGCTCGTAATTTAATACATTAAAATATTACTGTGTGATCTAATTTTACTTGGCAGTAAAACTTGCTCTCATGGCAATAAGTTTCATATCTATATTTATATATAAAATCCGAATTAAATTAAATTTATTAAATGCGTAATTTTTATATCAGTTCCATTTGTTTCAGTTCCGTCAGTGTTTATTTAATTATATTAGTTAATAAGCCCTTATAAACACAAATATTTTTCATTTTCCTTTGCAATTAATAAAATAATATTGAGACCCTGTTACATACCCAGAAAAAAAATTTCAATTTGCAATTTATAGATCATTACGTAAATATTTAGATAGTTATTCCACCTTTGATATTCAAATATTATTAAGCTAATTAGGTCAAAGTACATCGTGCAAGTATACCTTTATACCTTCAAAGTTTTCGGCTATAAGGGACTATTAGTTTCATTGCTTTAATTGCTGTTCCTTTCGTACTATCGGTTGCAGTTAAGAACTCATTTAATTACATGATACAATTACGTGTGATCGTTTCAACTGTCTTACAAAATACGCACTTTCACAGAAAGGTTAAGTAATTTTAATTGCATGCTAAATAAATGGGAAAAGTTCACACGTTAATTAATTATTTATTTATGGTCTAATTTGCACAATTTGATTGAACGCGTTATCCGACCCAGCTGTTAATAAATACCAGTTTTGAACTGGTATCAAACGCTGTTACGGCTTTTATATAACAGTGCAACCGGCCATAACCACTCGTAATAGTAACTGTTGCTGTCACAGCACTGCTGTAATCGGCGAGACGATTAGCTTGCGCGTGTTATGTGATTTGAACTTGTTACCTCATGGCATTCTTTAGAATTTTTCTTCTATGATAATACTTCTACTAGTTTCGCCCGAGTTATCAGCGGGTAGCGTAAGTACCTCCCTGGGCCTCATGTATAGACAGTTTTTTTAGCACCACATTATTCGCACTTAAGGTATTGGCCGGTCCCTCGGCTCTCTGGTCCTTAACTTGATTTTCGGACAGGGAACACGTGTTACTTGATTTTTAAATAAAAATCTATAACAATTTTTACACCTGTTTTTTGTGGTAGGATTTTTTTATTGTGTATATACGAATACTTTGTCCCGAGACCATTCCCGGTAAAGAAAATCCAGGCAATTGGTCCTGCTATTTCAAATAAGATTTTTGAAGACTACATATCAAAATTTATAATGATTTCCAAAAAAAAAAATTTTTAAGTGATAATATTAAACGGTTGTTGTAATACTTGGTACGACAGCTAATGGACGGACGCGATTGGTAGGCAACTCAACCAAGGTTACGGAAAATCGATCGCGCGTCGCCGCGCCAAAGGTATTTTGCACTAGTGCTTTAATAAAAGTAATAAATTTGGGAATGCATTATTTTCGCATTTTTTAAATATATTTTTTTACCAAAATCGTGGGTTTAAACACCTCACTCATTTGAGGTCTTCATAGATGGTTTCTGGACATCCTGTATATTATTTTTTATGCACTTTTATTGTATAAATAATATATACATATAATAATAATATATGCCAGACGTTTAGGCGCTAACCTTTTTCAGTGTCCATTTAACACTGACTAAGGTCATTTTAGAGAAGGAGGATATCGAGATGTTCAAATAACGAATAAATGTAAGTATAATAAAAAATAAAAGTAAAAGTACAAATATATGATTTTAATAATAAAGTACCTACGGAAATTTACTCCAAACCATTGTTTTAGGAATTGTATTTAAGCTAGTTACGAGAAAAAGTAAAAATTGGAGTATTGCAAAAATATATATTCACGAGATACTAGTTACATGATTTGCTACAATTTAAAATTCAGAAAGCTAATACGTGCAAAATTCGATTAATGATTTTCAGTTTTTGAATTTTTGTATTAAAAGTTCGTCGTTTTAAATAAATTTTAAATTCTGCAACATATTTTTTACCTATGCCTACAAAAAAACAATCCATTTCGAGCGGGTTAAAAGGAAGATTGTATAAACCATTGTATAAACAGCTAAAGAAGATTATTGTAAAGGATAAATCGCTGTGATACGATACGATTACAGCCAGACTTTTTTTTTGTAAGGATGGGCGCAAAAGGTGCGCTGCATTCATGGAGCAAGATACGTTTTCTACTATTAAATTTTACACAAAGAAATTAACGGACTTTCCCATGAGGGGGAGTCCACCCGCAGCAGCGAGGGCTTTGGACGCGGATTCTTTTGCTTGTTTGTTGAACCTTCAACGGAACTAAGTTTATAAAAACATTGCGTCAAAGGAGTGTTTTTGTGTTTTTTTTTAATACGAGGGGGGAAAAAAAATTGTACGGATTCAATTTCATTTCGCGTTATCATACGTTTGCATATACATACGTTAATTTATTTATTTAAATCTGGTGCCAATTCCATTGGTATTCAAATAAAATTATGTAGGTAATAAATATACATTTTTAAGAGAATACGTAATTTCAATCAAAATTAACACTTCACATCCTAATATTACACAATACCATTTTTTACACATATTACATCTACATAAACACAATTAATACCTAATTAAGAATATCATAATTAATTGCAATTTAGTAATTAAAATCACAAACATTTGTTTTCTTTTTTATTTCTGTAAATTGCTTCATGTTAGGAGTTTGGTTTTAAATAAATCATAAAATGTATTAAACATAATATTACCGATATTATTATTGTTTATAGTTAAAAATCATAATATTATTTGGACATATTTACACTAATTATATGTTTAATGTAATTAATAATCCTGTTACGCCGTTGTAGGATCGGCGTGAATTATTTATTTGTTTATGTTTGGCTGGAGGCATTATTTTAATTTTTTAGCATAGTATGTTTCATGTTATTGTTTTTTATTTTTAATGTTGTTTGTTTTTCTTTTGGTAGTTTAATTTGTTTTTACTTTAATTATAATGTACATGGGGAAACCTGTTAAATAAATAAATAATACATGAAATTATAATATATTTGCAATCTAGATTTTAATAAAATCTATATACATAATATTTATAATGAAGAAGAACTACACATTATGTTTAACATTTATTTATGCAAACATATACAGAACTGATAATAATAAAAAAGTCTATCCTAACTAAGTCATGCCTGTACAAAGGTAGACTTTATTTGTGTTGGTGTAGTCATAATTAACTATGCTTATACTTTCCAGCGGCATCTATATTTCTGATACTATCTTTTTATAAATATCCACTCGCAAACAGAAATTTTAAGAGTGAGTACTCCCTTATACAGAATCCTGGTTTAACTACAATAGGGCATTAAAACAAAGATTAAAGAACTAAATTAGTTATATTAACCTTTGTGGTGATGGGTACTTATGTTATAATAGCGTCTGCATGGCACTTTTCAATACACTGTGTAATAAAAATAATGGCAGATATGGTGTACAGGATAGTCTCAAAAACTAAACGATATTCCATAAAAATAATGCAATACGTGTTTCTCAGGTAGTTACCACTGGCGTTATTAAATACTTATTAATTAAACCTACAAAAAATTGGTGTGAAACGGGGGTAAAAAAAATAATATTATCGATATTTGCATAACTGACAAAATAGATGATTTTCAAAACAGCTGTATCAAAAAACGATATAATGCAAAATAGTCTAATTTTAAGATAATAATAATTTGTCACAGAGAGACGCGTGCTTCTGCTCTGACAACCCAATGTGAAATGGCATTATTCGGCATTAAGGACTTCTACTGAAGGAGTAGGTTTTTAATTCGACCTGTATGTTTTAAGCTTCTTTACATCATTCGTGTATAAGAAGCTACTATCCCCGTTCTTTGGCCATCTGTATCTGCAACTCGAAAAGTAAAATACGCAAGAGTTGAATTTTGGTATGTAGATAGATTGATGCTATTGAAAAACACATCGAATAACATGGATAAATAACATTAAAGTCAACAATTTTTTAGTACGAATAAATGGAATAACTCAAAGTCCGATAGAAAGCGCAAATATCATATTCGATTTTCAAAAATATGACAGCATGGTTGTTGGAACCTTGAGAACGTATTTGCTATTACTGGTCAGTTAAAATTAATACATTACAAATACAAATACAATACATAATACAAATAGAAACATTATAGAATGTTTCAGTGCCAGATTATACTTATTTTAAATTCAAATGTCCGTGTTGTTTCATTAATAGCCACGCGTCAAAATTTACATAAAAAAAACATACTTTAAATTGAAATATTATATCAGTGTAGTTTCATTATGGCGGTGCTTTAAAATTTATAAAAAAAAACTGAATTGGTGTTAAAATTTATACGATTTAAAGAATGTCATGATACCATTATAAGGTTTTCTTTATTTATTTTTTTTCAGACCTAATTGTCGCCTCTATGGCCATCCAAAATGCACATCGAATGGAATTAAAAGTGCCGCATGCGCGGGTATTCTGGGTGGGAGATGCCTTCAATAACGCCTGCTGAGCCCAGCTGTAAGACGTTAGGTTCTGGTTTAATAATTTACTACCACTAAACAATGTATCAAAGCATTTCATATTATAAGATAGCTATAGGATGCCATAACCATTCTGGTTTTTTAAAATGTATGGTTATTACTTCGAAATGGCTCAAGCGATTCCGTTGATAGTGAATTTTTCAGGGATAGGGCTTTAGTTTATACGTCAAGTGTAAGGTAGGAAAAATACATAAATACAAAATACAAAAAGTAAGTTTTTTTTTAATTATAAGATACATTTTATAGAAAAAATATATTTTAATCTACTATTGTTTAATGGTTCATATTAAAAATAGCAATTGTGGTCTTAAAAAAAATATTGAATTGCTTGAATTGCTTGAATTTTGAAGCATTTAGTACCTAACCTAATAATTTAATTTTAGCTTTTTTTAATAAGAAATCGAGAAAATGCGTTGAGCGATTATGTGTAGTAATTCATTTTATTATTTATCTGTATGTGTAGCACTGGGATTTTAGCTGAAATAGAGCTCGGAAAAGTGTTATGAGTATGAGAAATGACGCTACTTTGGCAGACGCTCTATTTTTTTTTGTGTTCTATTTGTTCTATAATATACATTATTTATAATCTGATAGATTTATCAAAAAATAAAACAAAATTAAAACGGAATAGGCCGTCAAAATTGCCCGTTTTCGGTTTAGGTGACCGCGGCGTGCCACGCCCATATCTACCTAAGTTAAAAAGTGTTGGCTTTGTATAAAAATAACGGGGTGGGAAAGAAAATGGAAATCATTTCAATTATTTTTAAAAGTCCGATACATTTATACATAATAGTTTCAGCAATATTTCAAAGAATAGAACTACCTAATGGGTAACATTAAATAAATGGTTATGTAACGGCAAAATATTATCTACAATAGTAATAATTTGTGTAAAGTGAGGTGGTCCTAATAGACACTCGGATAGAGAATAATGACTACATTGAAGTATTTTGTGTTTTGGTATATTTTAAGTCATATCAACAGCATAATCAATAATATTTCGACAGATCATTGTGACATTTTCTAGTATCACATTCGAGCCACACAATTCTGTTTTAGACGTTATACAACGGAAGCACCTAGCAAGATACAACATAGGTAACAACTATGAAAATTGAAATAAGTGAAAGGGAACTTATGATGACATCGCTGTCCAAATTGAGATGTTTTGGAAACTAAGCCATTACTAGGAAACGCTCTGTTTGCTGTTGTTCCGTGAAATCGTTTTGAAGTAAATATTAACAATAATGAATCTTATAGTCAGTTGCTTTGTCTCTAAATAGACCGACTTAAGGCAAATTAAAACCATTAAATAACTAATAATTGATAAGGCTTTAATAAGGTTTTAAAATAAGTAAAAAATATTTTTTCCAACCAGACGCTGTTCTCACCCAAACATCAGAACATAACTCGTCGATTAAATATTCCTAATCATTGTTTTATAATAATAGATATTTTCTTGTAGGATTGCTGAGAAGGCTAAATATATACTGTTATTTTTGAATAATCGGGATGTGCCTTTTACATTTTTTTTAGTATAATAAATTTTACAAATATTAACAAATAATTTTGTACATTTAATTTTGTAGCATATTAACTAAATTTTAAACTAACTTATATTTGACCATACAGTTAAATCTTGATAGGACATTGATACGGTCATAAACATTAAAACGTTTTATGACTGCCACCGAGTTCAATTCCCATGTTTACGATTTTTTTTTCTAATACATAACTATGCATTTCAAAAAATCGGGATTTATTTAGACCTAGTTTAAGAGTTACTCTTTTTTATGATATTTTTTATTTTGTGGTGGTTTTTGCGTAAGTACTTTAAAATTCACTTTGAAATGTCCTTATTTTACCCAAAAACGGACGAACAACCCTTAAGGTATTATTATTAATTATCGGTATTATTTTTCTTTTAGTTATTTTGGCTATATAAATTTATTTTGAAGGATGAAATTTCCATCCCTGTCAAATTAATAAAACGTTTATTCGAAATTGCTAATGTCCATGTTATGCTAGCTTACTTTCTTCGCGGTGAACGCCTCTTATAATATTTCATCTAAAATACTGTATAATTTGAATATTTCATAGAATCAGCGTGTATTTCTGAACATACTCGTAACTTCCGTTACTGTATTGTAATTTTTTGGATGTAAAAATTATTTTAGCGCAGTTTCAACCGACACGCCAACTCGATTCGAATAAAGGGGGCCACGTCGAGGAAGGAAGTGTCACAGAAGACAGGTTCTTTTTTCATTAGAAGACACAGAGGAAGTGAGATAATGAGAAACGGTTCCTTACTTCCGGTCCCGATCGACTCCCGCTCGCCGATACAAGCTAGCTACTGTGACTGCACGATACTACCGGATGTCTTAATTCGCCGGAAGTGAACTGAACTCCTTTATATTATCCGCCGAGTACACGGTGTTGCAAGTACTATGCCGTTCTAGTCCGGTGCGTTTTGTCCCTAGTATCCGTATATATATATATATATATATATATATATATTGATTAAATACCTTATTTAGATGATTATTACGTTATTTTATAAGGTGAACACCGTAAGGTTACTCTATATAAAAGTTTGACAGTACTGACATTTAATGCTTTTTAATATTTTAAGGATTGAATTTTTTTTATAATAGATTATATAGCCAGTATTTGTATATACTATATATATATATACATATATATATAGTATATGTATATGCTATATATATATACATATATATATATATATAGTATATACATACTTTTAGTATAATGTAGTCTCACAGTTAGCATTACTTGCTTATCTTTGCTTGTAACGGTACCTAATAATATTATGTTCCAAATTCAAAATGACTCAAAATATCATTGTGCGGTTTTAGTTTTTTTACGACAATTACAAATAATTAGTTTATGACCATATGCTCAATATTAAAATAAGCGTTTTGAATATAACTTTGATTTGTGTAAAACAATAATAAATATATAAAACTACCACCTTCTTAATCCATAAAATGGAAATTTAAAATATCGAAATTATACTACTTAAAACAATGCCGCACCAATACAGCATTTTTATTTGGTTCTTTAATAGTAACTGAAAACTTCTCGTATCTATAGATGGCGATACATCTAGTATAAATAATTAACCGTATAAATTCGTTTTTTAGTTTTAAACAGCGTTAATATTACTTTTATAAAATTGTTTTGAAGCGAAATACATATGTTGCATGTATTATATCCTCTCTTCTAGTAGAAATGTTTTCACTAAGTGATAGTGGCATAACAGATCAAGTTAATTTTTCATGAACGGTTAAATGAAGTAAAAGTAGCATAGTGTACATAAATAATAAAAAAATTAAAAATCAGATTTAAAGTTATTCGATAGATAGATAATTAATAGATAGATAGTTAGATAAGATTGCATGCTGAATGATTAATTGCATAGCAACATCGGACACATGTACGGGCGAGGGCAAATGAAGCTTTACCTTGAAAGGCGATTCGACCGAATGTGTAGGTATGTATATGTAACGGAGATGTCAAAGCCGTGGTTCTCATAGATACTTTGACTGCACAACATAGACACGTCCATTTAATTGTGAGTAAAATTAGGAAATTATAGTGGTTCTGTACGTACTGTAAACCACAATGAACAGTAATAACGCTAACGGTAAAATTATAAGCATAATGTAGATTTAGAGTAGAAAATGTATTATTTGATAAACTATGTACGCAGTAATATTAAGTATTTAAAGATACATAATATAAAAAATGTGCATCCAGCACAAGAAAAAATATTTTTATAATTGTTTCTGTTCTTAGAACCATTTGTCAACGTGTCATTTCATTCATTCGTCGCACGCTTAGAAACCGAAAAATAAACATTTTCGAAATAAATCAGGGCGTAAAATTGATGAATGTTTACTTTTCTCGCCGAGGATCTGTCTACTTAGGGTTGAAACATACAAAAGAAGATCACTTCGGATAGATTCGAATAAAATTAAAGCTGATTAAACTAGCAAATTGACCATCACCTTTTTACGAAAAGTACTCCGATAACTGATTCCTGATTGACCCGAATCCTGATTGACCACTTCTCAGACGCCTCATGTAAGGATCCGGTAGTTCATGCTTACACCACAAGGCAAGCACAAAGACACACATTGAATGTTCCTCGTATTAATAATTACTACGGATCACGTACTTTACGTTACTTAATCCCTAAACTTTTTAATGAGCTAGAAAATGACATTAAAACATTTAAAAACGTGAAGTCAATAAAAAACCACATCAAAATTACACTCATGTCAAAATTATAAATTATAACTTTATTATTATTATTTTTTTTTTTTTGTGTTTTTTTGTTTAATTATTACTTATGCTGTAACGCTGTTGTTTATGTTGTTGTCTTATTATGTATGTTTATTATATTGAGTGACTACTCAACGTCTCTAGTATACACTTACATTATATTGTATAAAGGAAGGATTACTTGGGATTGGTGTCAGCGCGCAGTGTTTTAATTTTATTTTAAATTTAATTAAGGTGTCTTAAAAAGTGTCACCATAGTTATAAGAAAAATGTGTAATTATATTGTTGAATTGTAAGCTAAGATACCCACGGAAAAGGCACCAGCCTTCGTGGGGTTGTACATGGTGCATTACTGTAATAAAAAAAAAAAAAAAAAAAAACATAGAAATGGTTCAGAAAAAGTTTTTCAAAACATTACAGTATAGAATCCGTGAACAACCTTTAGGATACACTCATTTGTTGAAAAAACATGACTGTTTAAGTCTAAAGAATCGACGCATACTGTTAGATATGACTGTACTGTTCAAAATATGTAATAATTACTTCGACTGTCCTCAATTACTTGAACAAATCAACTTCCATGTACCGCCGAGACTCTCCCGTCGTCAATTAGTCTTTGAGCCAATAACGCCCAGGTCCAACGCAGGTTTTAGAGCACCGCTCGACAGATTATGTCAAACATTCAACAAATTGTTCCTAGAGGTGGATGTTTTCTCGAAGGCCATAGTTTTTAAGAATTCTGTATTCACTTTTCTAAAGTCTTTTCAAAATACAGCATCCTGAATTCGGCTCTCTTCATCATTAATTTTAATTCACCTCCTTAGCCACTTTGCTTGCCACTATTTCTATTTTTATTTTTGCCACTATTCTTAATTTTACTTTGTGTACTTATTTATAAAGTAGTACTGCGTTAGTTATGCTTGCAATTGTATACACTTAACCATGATTAATTAAGTAAATTTATATAACTTAGCATTAGATATGAAATAAATCACTTTATATGTGAAAAACTTGTAAGGATGCAGGACTAACCTAAACCATAAGTTTTACTAAGTTTCTTCTCATCTCTTGTATCCGTTGTTTTTCCTTGATTAAATAAATAAATCACAAACCGATTTATGAACGAAAAATAATTAAAAGTGATTATTTAACTCAAAATATTTCTTTCTTATTATTTTTGTAGACCTGAGATGAAGCGACAGCTTTGCAAACGTAATTTATTCAAAATACTCAAATGTGAAAAAAAAAACAAAATGAACGAACTCGTCAAGTAAGATTGGGCGTTATGTAAGAGGGGTCGTCATATGTGCGAGCGAGTGATTTCGATTTTGAATAATAACGCGTCAGTCAGCTGTGAACGATCAACTAAACCAATTTCTGCCTAACGACGCAACTGATGTGCATCATTTGAACGCTGGTGACTCTAGTGAAACATAATACGTCAATGTTTTTTTGAAACGGTAATTTTCGATATGAATGTTCAAATGAAAGATATATTTCAGTATATTTAACAATTTACTTTTACATAATTAGAATTATGCTAGTATATATATATACTAGCTCTTCACCCCCGGGCTTCGCCCCAGTATGGCATTGACGGTACCGTCAGTGCACGACATCTTGTGCCTGCGGCACTCGGGATGGTTCACTTCGCTCCTAAAAACTATGCTATCTCTCAAGTTGGACCAAACTGCATACAGTTTATAAAATTTCATTAAAATCGGTTCTGTAGCTTAGGAGATCATCGCGGACAAACACCGTGACATGAAATTTATATATATATATTAATTCCAATTCTATGTTTTTATCATGTAAAATAAGATGTCGGCAATATTCATGATTTTTATGGTTTTTTATTATTTGGTATGATTTTTATTTCATTCTAATAAGATTTTTTACCGTATATTATGAAAAAAAAATGCATTTAAAACAACTTCGTTGCTGATTATTTGTGGATTGTGTGTGTATATGCTCTACTGTATTTCTACCCTAAAAATCGACATCAAAAAGGATTTCACGTTGATACAAGTGCGACTGCCGCGTCTGTCAAACCCAAAGGCGAAGGGAATCTTTCTGAAGATTTTTTCGGTCGTCCCTCATGGAAAAGGTCATTTTTACTCGGTATCGTGTCCTTTGTAGAAGGATTTGCAACATAGGGCTGTTGTTAAAGCGTACAAAAACCCTGGAATTGACGGCGCCAAACACCTTACTGTTAAACAAATCAACATTAATTTTGCAGTTAATTAGATAAAAAGTAGTTTTTTCCAAAATTACATGCAGTCTTGTGATATAAATGTTATCGGTACAGTGGCAGATCCAAGATGGAGGTGGGGTCACGGGACTCATTACAATCCCCCTAGGGCCCTTAAAACGTCTTGATATATATATTTTAATTTGTGCACGAAGTCGGAGAAATATACAAGCAGCTCCCTGATGTTTCTGTTTTCTCTATAAAGGCGGAATTAATGCTTCAGGTTGTCGAATGGAAGAGCGAAGTCAGAGCACAGTTAATATACCAAATCCTCTGCCCAGATTATCAATTTGTGCGACAAAGACGTGGATCTTAGCAGTAATTCTAGTTAGAGAGCTAGAGAGTAGTTGGTAGCAAAGCGTACCCGTTCAACTCTCCGACCGTGACGCCTCAAAGCTCGGCTTAGGTCAACTTATTAATATTAAAGCACTTTTAAATATTAAAGCGATTTGCAAAAAGCGCTATACGAAGACTTGAATTTATTTTATGAATGTTTTTTTTTATTTTGTCAGTTTTATTTTATGATTTAGATTATAATTTCTACCACTCACCTATTTAGATTCAAAATTCACATCTCCCTCCGTGCCCTCTCACTGCTCAATAAATGTTTATGTGATTCAATCAATATGTGAGACTGGGGTCCTAGCCTAGCCCGAGCGGTCAGAATGAAGTAATGAAAGATGAAGATTATCAGTAAAAACTCTCTTGTTCAGTTTCAACTTGAAACCTCCACGTTTTAGCAGACCTTGTGTGTTATTGAACATACAAATATTATAAAAAGGATTTTAAATCATTTGATTGAAACATACCAGTATACTTTTCATCGACCACGATTGAATTATGCAACACATCCATTACATCAACGACTTGAGACTAGAATCAAGTTTTTGTTCTACACTTTATAAGGAACCTGGCTTGTTCACAATACTAATGTATTTTGTATTCTAGTAATAACTAGTCTCGCACCAGCGTAGCATGAATGAACAAAATGAACCAATCATTCGAAGGCATTGCGGAATTTCCTTTCTTGACAAGTTCCTTATTTTTTTCCCCACATCAGGGATAAATAACTACACAGTATTTAAAAAAAATATAAGAATATATATATTTTGCATACAAATATATTTTAAATGAAAATCTGATTCTTTAATGGATTTGGGTATTTATGAAGATAAATAAATAAATTGTTACCTAATCAAACAAATCAAATGCAAACATTTCTTATACAGAGAAAATACCTTAACTATCTTACGAACCAACGTAGTTAATCATGGTACTTTGTCTCTTGACAGCCTAGTACTAGTCTAAGTAGGCTGTTAAAACTATAAAAAAATATCAGATATGAATATGTTAAGTGGACCAAAAATGAATATATAATAATATATAAATATATAATAAAAAACATAAATAAAAAATAAATTATTCAAAACTCAAAACAAAAAGAATATTTAATTCGAATGTATGCCTCGCATTCTATAATTAAAAGACGTGGTTTACCCATTACCAACCTACAGTCAATCAAATTCGTCTAAGTAGGTTTTTAACAAGTGATAGTATGTAATTATGCACTTAAAAATGACCATGCATATGAATTTTGTAAATACTGTTACTGACTTGCTAAACTGACATTTGAGGTTATTGATAAATTCGTTAATTAAGTATTTTGAAAATATTGTTATTTCTAGGTTACAAAATGTAAAACATTCATAAAATTTATTATTTATTCTTTATTAAGAGAAATCAACAGTTTTACAAACAATTGGTATTAATGATAAGTTTACATTCTTAAAAAGTATTTGTAAAACTAATCAAGGATTTCTTCTGTTAATATAAACACTAAAAACTAAGCTAAAAACTAAACATGTATAGTTAAATTACGCTTTTAACTCTTAATCATATCAAAATGCTGACATGGATTGAATTCACATGATCTATGACATAATAAATCGGTTTAAATATATATGTATATATATATGTATATTGTATTGCCTTTAATGGCGGCTTCTTAGCGAAAAAGGATTGCTTCTTAGCGAACAGAGTGTCAGAGTGTGTTGTATTCTGCCATATAATTAAAATTATAATACTTTCAAATGTGTTTCTAAATTTGTATAATTTTCTAAACTTAGTATTTTAATGGAATTTAAGTGTTTAGGAACATTAAAAAATACCATAAAAAATATTTTCCAAAGAAAATGTGACTTTTAGTCAGTAGGAATTAGGAATCTTCTTATACTATGTGTATATATTTCATGATATATCTACCTAGAAAATCAGGGATATTCCGTTTGGCAATTTTCAAAACTAATATATAGCTACCATTATTTTATATAGCAACTATTAATTTAATATTCAATAAATACCATTAAATACTTTTTTTAGATGCCCTCTTTGAATAAAAAGGGATAATTAAATACACGTATTACTGTATTAGGTAAAATGAAAAATTGAGAGGATTTAAAAGTTGTAGAAAAGTCACTGTATGTAGAAAAACCAACCTCTTTGTAACAATGTAAGCCAAAAAGCTATTCAGCACATACGGAATTCGGCATTTACAACATAATAAATCGTTAATTATGGATCTTTATAGGTTCTTGGCGCCTATGAATACATGAATGCGTTTAAATATTTTACAAAAGGTACTAACGGCAAAAAGAGTTCGTTTTTAAAAGGCCGCAAAGCGCAAGCGAGTGAGAGGAAGAAAGAAAGAGGAGTCATCCGCGGAGTGCCGCAGTTGCAATGGGCAATGGCGTGACCGAGTCGCATTCGCATTCTATGAGTATGTTACCGTATGTATGCATGCATTTGTGAGGCTCAGCGCTTAGTTGAAACGGACCCGAAAGCATGCCGAAAGTGTCTTCGTGTTTCATATCATATCGAAAGCGTGGCGTCAAACAATAGGCACTGATACGTACGGCCAGTATGACGTCGTTAAGTTGATGCTCTACCCGTAATTATTGTTTCGGTATGCACTATAAAGTGCATACATTTTATAACATACTCATTAGTTAAATGTATGTTTTTCGATCAAATGCTCTTAGTGAAGATTATTTTTCATTCACACTGTATCATAATATTAATAATGTCGATCGACGGATAACATCATTGTCGATAAGCTCATTTCCACAAGCCGTTAAAGTGGTATTTAAAAAATGAAGGGAAAATCTTTAAAAAAAAAAAAAAAAATGGTGTTCACATGTCGGAGTGTGGTCCAAGCATAGCGAAGTGTGCTACTTACCATTTGTCACTAAATTAGAATCGACACAGAATATTAGTATTGTATTACATTTATGTAAAATTACTCGTATATTACATATATATTAAATAATTTTGAAACATAGAGAAAAAATAAATTAGTGAATGAGGATAATTATGGTCTCCGTAGACCTTTTTTCCATTATGATCTTCCGCTGTGTTGCATTTCTCCGCAGTTCGTTCCCCATCAGCTATGTAAGTTTTTCTTGCACATTCTGCATTTTTTTACCTCGGACGTCCATCACTTTCACACTCGATATAACGTGCACCGCACAAGTATAGCCGGAACGACATTCTTTGTGCGTTACCAATATTATGTTGGTAAAACCAAAATGGCATTGAATTTAAATAGTTGTTTATTATTTAATCTTAAAACAGAACAAAAAAAAATATATATTTGACATTGTATAATTACGTCGATTATAAAAAAAAAACCAGCGAAACTCAAATTAAGTTTTAACCATAAAACAACCAATAACATTAACTAATAAAAATAGTCCCTATGTATCTATTATATTTCTTCTACAGTTGAATTTAAATTATTTATCCTTGAAAATTCTCATGAAAATAGAAATCATTTACTTAACATTATAGAAGTTATAAAAGCCCATAGGGGGGGTTGGAGGAGTTTTAGTATTATCCAATTTAGTATTTCAAATAGTATTACCATTAAAAAACCGCAAATTAATATGACATTATTCAAACAGACTTTAATTAATTTTGTATAAAAACCTACGTATGTCAAAACTGCCCAAACAGCATTTTGTACAGGTTGACTACGACTTCATTTAATATCTAGCATCGATTCACGAAAAATCTACAACACAGTTTTCATAATATAGAACTGGCATACTTAGAAACCAGAAAACTTTACAATAATATTTTCCTAGAATCTCAAAGGAATACCTTCGATATAACTTTTTATTTTCATATTTAAAAAAAATAATTTGACTCGTGTCATTAAATAAGTATTACGTATTAATTTTCGTTGCCCTGGCCGCAAAAAATCGTTGGTTAGATCTCTTCGCCGTTACTAAATTTAAAACTAATGGGCACATGATTCGTTTTTTCGTAGAAATTGTAGCAGCTATAACTAATTATTATTACTATTTTAATATAATCGATTATTCAATATAAAATTGATAAAGCCTAATCATGATACGTATAACATCAAATTATAATTCATAATATATGAAATTGAATATATTTTATCAAAACTCAAATTAATATGTATATTTACTTCTCCAAATGGGAAAAAAAATACTAAAATGGCGTCCATATTCCTTTGTTGAGCATTATTTTTTAAGTAAATTATTTTAATTTATAATAAGGTTTAAACTGCCTTAGGCGTGTCGCACAACCTTCGGGACAGGGGCAGACAGGGGCGCTCGGAGAGAATTGGAGACGACACAGTGCACTGCAGGGGTTGCACATGGAAAAACGCGACATGAAAACACCGAGTCACACATTCAGCACTTTCCATTAGAGGCTTTTGCATTGAGGACAAAACGAGCGGAACAATCGCCTCCCAGTCATTAGGGAAATGGCGAGGCCATACAGGGTTGCCGGTGAGGCCACCGATACACAAAAGGTGGCCTGATGAAGTGTCTGCGCAAATAGGCTGCGTCCTTTTTCATTAGAGTAATGCGGCCATCGCAACTTTCCACCATTCACTTGGCTTTTAGTAAATTACTAAACGCGCGCGTACAAGATAAGATACAAAACCATTATATTCAAATATAAATATTTGAGTAAATTATAAGCAAATATCATATTTTTTAATTTATTATGCATATTAAAATAAACAAACAAATTTAGTAAAATTTAAAACCCCACTTCTTTAATCGAACCACGACTCATTATTTTTTTTTTATTTGTTTACGTTTATCACATAATCACACAAAAATATCTCAAATTATGCAAGTATGTAATCAATCATCCCTCAGTATCTTTTAATCACTAAGCACGTGCTACCTAACTCCAGAATTTATCACTGAGTATGCCACTACGCTCTTTCTATGTCATAACAGTAGGTCATGTCATGACGACTTTACTACTTTTTACATTAAAAATGTCGACTTGAGAGGATTCGTGTTTGAGTAGAAATATTACCCTACTAAAAGTCGCAAATTTCAGTATGTTCGTTCTGCAGTTTCTTCGAGGAAGTTTACAGCTACGACTTTAAAAGTTGTACATTTTGGGATTATGCATTTTGTTATAAAGTATTTAAATGAGTCAATAGTAGATTCAAAACAAATGTTGAAATCAAGGTGGCGGCACTTTGCACTACAAAATCTGTACATCTCTGTATTTTACCGTTTTCTAAATCGAAGATTTAGTACTCTATGGTTAAACTTTCATTCAACACTTCATGCTCGAGAAATCATCCTTAGTATCTATTTATAATAGAACTTAGTATTCAACATTCAGATCGATTCCCAATTTAATATTCTATACGTACAGATTGAATCTTTTTTGTAGGGTATCTTCCTTTATCCCCCCTAAACCGTTATAAAACCGTTTCCATCATGAGAGCGATTATTTTATGAGTAAGTTCAAGATTGTAATTAGCAATATTCTGATATTCCACGAGTGACGAGTCCGTTCTGATTAGCTGGTTGGGTACACACAAAAACAATATGGGTGGGTACATACAAATAATATTTAATTAAATAAACATTAGGATTTGTATTTGAAACGGATGAGTACAAAGAGATAAATTTTAAACAATCTCGTGTTTATTTACATCTCGCTTAATTCAGCTCGTGCTGTCAAATAATGGAGCAGCGAGGAAGCGCGCTCGCGTTTTTCAGATCCCGATTGGAGACCTTCGAAAGTCTATATTTGGTTAATTCGTTTTATATAGCCTGTGAAGATGAAAGATTTAGAAGATGAAGGATTTAACCTAATTTTATTTATATATTATAATGTGTAAGTGTAGTATGTATCGGCTATGCGTATAAAGGCATAGCCGAGACGACTAAGTCGCCATCTTATAGCTCACTGCCTTTAGTATCTAATCGTCTTTCTTACAAAATATAAAATTTAGATAACAAACATTTTACGCATTTGCCCTTAAAACCTTTCCTAAAATTAATGTTCATAGTTCGCATACACGGAATGTAAAAATATTGTGTTTAAAATTCAGCAAAGTAAAGTGTGGAAGTAAATTTATCGATTAACTATAAAAAAAGGGATATTAATTATTGTGTGTTATTTTTTCTTCAAAGGTTGTTGAATAGGTGTTAACATTCCAGAAAAATATAAAATAAAATATTTATTTTCCGAATTAAGATCTATAGAACCACATATTGGCCTATAATAACGTATTGAGTATATTTTATATTAGTTAAATTACTAATTAATAATGTAATAATTAATGAAACAAAAATAAAATAATGAACAAGTAACCAAATGTCAACGTTTTATTTTAAGAAGGGGCACAAGGTTTGGTTTTTCTTCCCAATGTAATTCGGACTCCTTCCTAACCCTATCTCGTCCAACAATTTTCACACGTGACAACTGGCAAATTATCCAATGTCTGGAATCTGGAATGTCTGTAACGAGAGAGCAGGTCAACTATGAGAGTAAATGAGATGATTACAATAAACAGGAAACGAAGAGCCAAAGAGCACAAAGAACAGAGGACAACTGATTAAAGGCCAAAGCTCTCTCGTTGTAGATCCCAGATATTGATGAAACAAAATACAAATTTTTGATAGGTAAAATACTTTCCAATATATTCATCATAACGATAAATTATTTTAATTATCTGCCGTTAATATTACAAAACTAGATTCGGCACTCACAGCTAGGCTCTGCGGAAGGTGTTCCGAGCCTTTGAAGTTATATAAATACTATCTACCCATTTTTTTCCCCAAAAATACAGCATTTGGACACAAGCTTAATCTAAAAACATTACCATACTAATCTCATAAAAACTACGTTTGTATTTTTAAAAAAAACATTGGAATGTACACTTGCAGGAATGTACCTACATATCTGAAAACAATATTTCTGCAAAGCAAATCTTTTTCTTCCTACCTTGTTATCCCTTTACAAAATGTTCCTTAGCACGTGAAATTCTTCGGACCTTAAGCATTTTGATGTACATAATATCATACATTTGCGAAACTCCAAAAATCTTTTCAAAGGCATACCCTCCCTCGGCTACGATTGTCATAAGGCGCGGTTTTTTTCCACTGCAAAATTGCAAATTCCATCACGATCGCCTCTGCGGCGGCTTTGACATTGAAACAGAAAGTTAAGTATATTTTTTATACGATGACGTCTCGGGCGGGCGCGGGCTGAAGAAACGCTCGTACGACACGCCTGACGCCAGTGCTGCCAACAAAACGCACGCACCAGCTAATGTGCGGAACGTGCGCCAATCGCCACTAGGAAGTCCAAAAATAGAGCTGCCAACCGAGACATATTGTGATTTGTTCAAAATTTACATGCATAATCCCCAACCTTCACGAGTTCAGTATAATTCTATGAGTGATACGAAGTAAAGCGGTCTTTAAATAATGGCGAATCCCACAGTCAAATCTAATAAACTGAAAGTACCGTAAGGGACCGTAAATTTTACCAACCCACCTTTTATATAAACAGAGTATTTCATAACGAGTGGGAATCCAAAAAAAAAATTCCACTCGAAATGTTGTCGAACATTTAAAATTAACATATGCGCTTTATTGCGTAATTCGTTTTTTTTTTGTATATATATTCACTAGTAATAGAATCACAGGCTTGCTTTCCTCTACTTCGCTCTAAATAAATTTGCAAGGCTGTAGGAGTGAGCAGATAATCACCATGATCGACGTCACAGTAACAATATAAATAAATACAGCATTACACGGCGTTTGTAATATTCGTTAAAATTAATATCTTTAACGGACTAGCATAAAGAGACTAGTAGACTAGCGTAACTAACACAGAATGAGAAAAAATATAAATATAATAAAACCAACATCGGGCAGCACTGTTAGGAAGTAGCAGTAGCGTGGACGCTTTGTTCTCAACGCGAAACAGCGACTGATGTAAAAAAAAAAAAAACTCAGGAAGTAATAATTTAAGCGTCGTCGGCTGGCCTTGAAGGAACTCGCAAAATGACGTAAACGCCGCGCCATAAGTAATGCCGTGTCAGCAAAACAAGCATTTGCAAACGAAGCCGATCGGCGGCGAAGGCGCCGTGACAAGATGTGACAATCGCGAACAGAAAAACCGGAAACGGAAGGTTCGATAACCTCCAGCGCTCCCCGTGTGGCGGAATGTTTGGGATCAAGGATATCAGAAAACAGAAGTACAGTCGGAGCTAAACCGTGAACATTTAATACAATTTATTTTCCACGTGGTTACATCTTTAAAATGAAAATGGCTGAGAAGAGATTTCGTACATGAATTTGTTTAAATGGATTTTTTTCACTTCGGCGGGGATGTCCTCAAAAGCTTGGTTGAAGACTTCTCTCAGATATGAAATCAATATTTTGGAGTATGCCCAAAACCTTTCATCCTACTCGCAGCCAATATTCTAAATCAATCAATCTGGAGAGCTTGTTTACGAGATTTTTAGATCAGCAAACTCTGTTGGCAAAAATTATATGGTTTTCCATCCAGTCTGACCAGGAACCCACCATCAATGGGAATCCCTGCTGCTGTCGTCAACAACTTTAAGTATTGACCTTACTCGTGACTCAATCGTTCGCCCAAAACAAAGTTTGCCTCTGTTGTGATGACTCATAGCAGGTGCTTAGACGGACGCGATAAAAATCCGTTGGCTGGCTCGCTTGCCATTAGTAATACGACACGCGAACTAAACAATCGTAGGGATTAATATCTGGCAGACGATCGAGTGGCGAACGCTAATTGTGCCCGCTTCTGTGCCGCTGAAAGTGACTTGTTTATGTCTGCGCCCGTTAGAACACGTGATCGAGCACCTATTTCTAAACCACGAAAAAAACTTTCGTTTTGCCCGAATTTCAAAGAGTTGCCTTGAATCACACTCACAGCCTACGAAAAATCAAGTATCGGCGGGCTTTTAATGTTTTATGACAAATTCGGGAAACAATATTTTAAGAAAATATACAAAAACAATATATTTATTAGAAGAAGATTAATATTTATTTATTTTCTTTGACACTTTGTCATTGGAAAGTAACAATTTTTAAAAAAGTAAAAAATATGAGTGTTCGTCTTTATGTATTTATATAATTGTAAATAAAATGCTTTATATACATATTCATTTTCTCAAGAAAGACACCAATTTTAGAGAATACTTGTTAATTGTTATAGGTCGAAAAAAAAAAATGTTTACTTGATTGGGATCTATTTTGTCTGTATGAATCTTAAAATCTATTATGTTATGACTCTTATGTTATGTATTCAAAGCCTTTATCAAATATAATATTTATTTTGTTAAACCGAAATTATCCCTTAAGGGACCGAAAAATTGCAATGACAGAAAAAGAAGAGGCGTCCGACATATTTAAACAACTTCAAAACAATGAGTTGGTCCTCAGGAATATCTCAGGGATAGTCCTCAGGAAATATCTCAGGGATAGTCCTGAGAAATTTAGTTATTTTTAATTTTTGGTAATTTCAGTGTCATTAAGTTACTTAAGAAGCAAAAATCCAAAAATTAAAATTAAAAAAATAATAAAATAAATAATCGCTTTCATGTATTATTTAAAAATAAATAATAATGTATAATTTCACCCCTATTTTTGCAAATTGTATCGGAATCATTCCTCGTCCTCTAGTGTAAGGTAGATAAGAGATTTTAAATGAAAATATCTTAAAACAATGAATAACAATGACTTTAAAGTATATCTACTATTAGGGAAACTATACAATTATACAATAAAGTATTTATTTTTAGAAGACATTAATAAAACCGATAAAACGTTGAAAGCGACGCAGAAACACATTGAATGCAACTTCAGTTTAAACCGTGTCTCTTATTTTTCTGTACGTATTTTTTTACTGTAAATGGAATTTTTCAATTATACCTGAAACAATATTATATTAATGATTAATTACAAAAATCACTATAATACGGTATCGGCCGATTTTTAAAGGGGGAAACTCGTACATGGAAAAAAACCCCCGAGAGCTGTCTGGTTTTTTAATTGCGTCTCAAGGCCAGAGATTATGTTAACAATTTTTGAAAACGTTAAAGAAAATCACTGACCTACGTAAACATTTCATTCCCCGTTCAAACAGCATAAGGAAAGTTCTAAAAGTAGCACCTTGATAAACATCAAAGCAATAATACCTTTTGGCTATGATTCAAGTAATTTCTGTAGATAACTAGGGGATCTATCTCTCTCATTTATGTAGGTAGCAAAATTTCTTTTTGGAAAACCAATATAAAAAAAAACATTACTCACTTAATTAAGGGTTCCGTAGATTTTCTTAAACAGAACTTCCCTATCAAACCCAAAAAGTAATAAGTATTAATACTTAATCAGTATTCTTAAATTTGGATTTAAATCTAATTTAATTACAATTTATTCAAACCGGCATCGGCATTTATCGGCATTTATAAAATATTGTCAGTTAATTGTGAGCTTAACAAAATATTGATGGTAAAATAAACAATATTTTTAATCATATTCTTCCTACAAAATAATATAATACGATTATAATAAAAAATAAACACTTCGTGAGATTTCGATGTCCATCTATCGCTGACCAGTACCATCTAATTGGTTATGAGTAGGAAATCTTAAAATATTTATACATATAAAAAATATTCACAAGTTTCACCTATAATATATAGCTATAAATTATTGTATGTGAAGTCGCAAATTACTTATGGACCTATTTAATATCAATAAAAGAACTATTTGTAATACATACGTAGCATATTATATTTAAAAAAACAATTATATGTTAAAACAATTTTTTTTATATAAAGCAGTCTATATTGTAAACTGCCATTATTCATTTTAATTATATAGTTGTGACATAATTGTTTTTTAACATTCTTGACAAAATTTTAATGGTTTTTTGCAAATAAATTTTAATATCATTGTTTCTTCGTTCTTTAAGTATTTATTTTGTACCTTATAAAAAAATATAAAAGATAAAATAAACTTAGGTATAAGGATTAGTCAGTGGAGATCGATATTTAACTGTAGATAACAATATTAGACAATACTAAAAAATATATCAGAATGCAGGTCATCTGTATAAACCAAAAAATCTGATCGAAACGGATTCGATGCCATCATTTATATATTATTATTAATACGCGAAGGAAAAACTTTGAATTCCTTTTTAAGCTTATTGCGCGCACGGAGGAGTGTGAAGAAGAAGAGCGAAAAGTTAAAATTATCTGTAATATGTATTATAAATACATTAAATATAATAAAATAAAACGTCCATACTGACGGATTGACTAAATGAGTTTCGAGTTGTAAATTTTGTGTTATTTCAAACGTTCCTTTTTCAATAATCTGTCGATGTCAATAAAGTAATGTCAAGGCAAAAAAGCAAAATTGTTAGGTTATACATTTGTGAGTATATATTATTATATAAATCAAACCCAGTCTAATCTTAGTTTCAGTAATTTCATTTTACATTTTTAATTTCAGTAGTTTCATATTATTTTACATCCAGATATTAGCACCTATCTTTCATTATACCTACACATAAAACTGACGTGAGACATAAAGAAGAAGGAAAAGTAAAAAAAAGTTCTCTTGAAAGTCAAAATGATAATAGGTCAATTGCAAATTTAAATAGTGTAAATAATATTTCAAAATGAAAAAATTCATTGAGGGATACATTTAAATATACACTGAATGCCATTCCAAGAATTTTGAATACTTTGTGGATTAATGCATTTACAATGCAGGTTTTGCAATGCAAAACATTTCGAATCTGAGTTCACTTTAGGTGTCAAAAAGAAAGTCAAAGAAATATTTTGAAATCATTCATATATACAATTTAGCGTTACGTAATTGTGTATTTTTTTCGACTATTGTTAGGATTAAATTTTATATTTCCTAAGTATTACAGGGAATTAAGGAAACAACATATGCTAATGATATATTTGTACACTCTCGCAGCTGACTTAATAAAACAAAATTAATATATATATATATATATATATATATATATACGAGGTGTGTTCAAAAAGTATCGCGAATTTTGAATTTTCGCGGGTTACGTATATTCGAATTTCGATTTTTTTGTGGCGTTATGTTGGTACTCATGTCTCTCACTTATGCCGACAAGCTCGGCTATTTTGAATGTTCACTTAATTGTTGACAGCTGCTTTGCTTGCACGTGTTTTGGATCGTCTTCGATTTTTATCTATTCAAAAAAATGGATCGAAGAACCTGTATCAAATTTTGTGTGAAAAACGAAATTAAGTGCGCGGATGCATTCCGAATGTTGACTGTGGCATACGGAGAAGCTACCTTGGACCAAAGCAACGTTTATCGGTGGTACAAAATGTTCTCAGAAGGCCGAGAAGATGTGAACGACGAAGAGCGTGCCGGACGCCCGAGCACTTCAACAACAGACGAAAAAATTAATGAAGTGGAGAAAATGGTATTGGCCAATCGTCGAATCACCGTTAGAGAAGTTGCTGAGGACCTAAACATATCGATTGGCTCGTGCCATTCGATTTTTATCAATGATTTGGGCATGAGACGGGTCGCCGCGAAATTCGTACCAAAATTGCTCAATTGCGACCAAAAACAGCGTCGCATGAACATTGCTAATGAGATGTTAAACTCTGTCCGCGACGACCCAAATTTGCTCCAGAGGGTCATAACTGGTGACGAATCGTGGGTTTATGGTTATGACGTGGAAACCAAAACTCAATCATCTCAATGGAAGCTGCTACGCTTGACGTTACGCTACGCTTGACGAGATAAAGACGGCATCGAAGGAGGAGCTGAACAAGATAAAAAAAAATGATTTTTTGAAGTACTTCGAAGATTGGAAAAACCGTTGGCACAAGTGTATAATATCTCATGGGGATTACTTTGAATGGGACAAAATAGATATTCATGAATAAATAAATAATTTTTGAAAAAACACAAAATTCGCGATACTTTTTGAACACACCTCGTATATGCAATGATTATAGAGGTAGACTCACTGTATAGACGTATAAGAACCTCAATAATACTCAAACTTAAAAGTTTAATGAATTACGGTCGAATGTCGACCACTGGACGACCTTTAGTTATTATTAAATCTGACAACACACCTTTACGAATGTTTATAGGTAAGATATTCAGTTAAACCTGGTAAAATGCAAGGGTACTGTTCTTCACTGATTGTAACTGCTTTCGATAGAATAAACGAGATGAAAACATACATTTCGAAGATTTTATAATATAAAGGCCTCTAAATGCCTTAAATTATACTCGGATCAAAACTGAACCACCACAACTGATGGTTTTGCAAAAAACAGTTCTCCTTAGCAGAATGCGATTATAGTATGTACATAAGTAACTTCACATTTTGTATTTACTGAAAAATGTCGGTCTCGAAAGCGTCAAACTTTTACTGCTATACCAACATTTTTTTCTTGAAGATTAATATCCTTTGGAATTGTTCCACGAATGCAGATAAGAGAATTAGAGGCAACCCTGGCTCATTTTTCTCGTCACTCGACCCCTTCAGACGACGCGACATGCACTTGTTCGAGGGAGTCCAATCGGGGTATCGAAAACATTTGGTGCCATTATTTCTTTGCTTACTTAAAATATCACCTATGTATAAGTATGTAAAATAAATTTATTATTCTAATTTAAAGCACACATAGATTGGTTTGGTACTACTGCCATTACGTACTTCCATTGCACGTATTATTTAGTTTCTCGTTTGGGATTAAAAAATTACAGGTAAAATATGGGGAGAGGCGTTTCCATTCCTGCGTAAACGAAATAACTATCTGTAATATAGCTAGACAAATTTCAATTTTACTTAACTAACGACCAAAGATGAAGAAAATACATGTTTTTTTATGCATTCATAAAATATCCAGGATGTATCAAAATCTAACCCGTTTGAACACCGATGTGTCCCAAACGTAAACAAACCATGACCTGCATTATATAAAGTTCACTTAAGCGGTACGTCGCGAATAGACCGAGAGGTCACTTCCGCGCGTACATATAACTTTTTTTAAAAGACTGGTTAAGTCGTCGATATAGGTCTATCCCCGAAAAGAACGGTAGAGATTTGAATACACCCTTTAAATATGTAATATGTATGTTGCTGTTGACGTATTAATTTAGGATCAGAATTTAAAATATACTAGTCGTCGCCCAGTGGTCGAAATTCGGCTTAATTCGCGAAACTCATTCTGTCAGTTGTATGAACATTATATTTATTAAATTCATTGTATTTATAACACATATTAGCTTTCTGCAATTTATTCTTCATATAAACTTTAACCGTGTCAAATCTCTATAGATAAAAAACATTTCAAACGAATTATTTAGTTCTGAGAATATATCGTTCATCATAATTTGTAAAGTAAGCCAACAGACTCAAATGGATACGATAATAACAATAAAATGTAACTATAACTATTGATATGTTAGTTTGCGACACCTGTCGGCTTTGGGCTACATATGGAATGGGAGGATGGGGGGCGTCAATAACACATCATGTACCAGTGTTGAGCATTAATGATCCACTTGTGCTTGGCACAAAGAAAAACAAACTGTCAATTTATTATTCGAGTTGTTTATGTTTGATATTTGTCTACGTATATTTATTTAAGTATTACTTTGAAGTACTTCTGGTCTTAACAATTCAACTCGGCATGCAAGAAAAAATAAATTTTCTATCCAAAATGTCTAAATCATTATGGTCATAGTACTAAACCAATAGCTAATACTTGAATTGTAACCCGAAGCGTGGCGGGGTATGAATGAAACGCATTAACTCGTCCACAGTTATAGGATTCGGTATTAGGATTATTTATTAATGCTGGAAATACCGGGGTTCATTTTTTCCATTACTATAGCATTCTTGACTAACTAAGAAATCTGTCTTTAAGAAGAAAAAATAGTCGACCCATACCTATTTTGGTATAATTTTAATTGTCAAAATCTTTTTGTTGTGAGTTTTTGCCATTTGTACGGCTGAGCAGGTTTGCGCGGTGCCGTATATGAGTTTCTAGTGTTTTTTAGGTTTTTTGTAGTACAAGCTATTATGTTTTTATAATATTACGCTTAAAATGTTTCTAAAGTGCCATTTGGTGTTTTTGTGAATTTAAAGTATCAGTGGTTCTCAAAAATATTTTACGTAACCCCGGCGTTCGCCGGCAATGTTAGATGTCAACAACACAATAACCAAAGGTGATCTTATTATAAAGGTATCTTATTATGCATTTGTATTTATATGCATTTGGATAAAATATTCCGTATGAAATCTTATGTGAATTACATAGATATTTTAAAATATATGTACTCCAAGATGGTGACTTTGGCATTTCGGAACGGTTCAAACATGGATCGCTGTACTACTCAAGAACGCAGAATCTCTGTATTTTTTTTATTACTTGTGAATTTTGGTGTCGATTTCGGCTAAGAATATTGCTATTGCCTCTGCAAATGTACCCTCAAACATTAACCAGACAACGAAACACGCAGTTGATACTCGTAGTTTTACAGAATTTTGGTGTAAGACTTGAAGATGTTCCCATAAAAAGTGCAAACATTGCGTCATCTATTGTATGAAAACCGTGAAACGCTTGTAAATTATAACCACAGCACGAGCGACAGTGGCATTCTGAAGTGTTTTCCCGGTCGCATAATCTCTCACACTGGCAAGATCGCCCTTTTTTTTCTTTCTTTGGAGTTTTTTGAAGTCATAAGAAAAGTCATGGAAAATGCTGTTGAATTTATGCAGGGCCAAAACCCTCTTCATTTCATTATTTGTCAAAAACATTGACACCATTATTCACGTGCTTGAATAGTACTGCGATCTATGGATTGGCTATTCTGTTTACTTCACAAATATCAAAGTCGCGATTATTTAAGCCGCCATTTGCAAAAATGACAGAATCCTTCAAATCCTTAAGGCGTATTTTTTTCTTAAAATTACTAAAATTTAGGAAGCAGAGGTTTATTGCCGTGTCGGGCCAGGGCTGCTCTTTCAGATAGAGGGAAGCTGCAGATGCCGCGGAGCACGGATGAGTAGCAACGCGACTGCACGTCGAATTGAACTGTGAAGCCCCACGCGCAGCTCAGGACGGCCCCAAATGTTTGACGTAATGTCCGCTTTTGGATTATATACATTTGTTGTGTAGCACTGACGCAATCAGGCGTCCTTTGATCTTACATCACTTTTTATTAAAAAACATGACAAGCTCGCGGTATCCTTTGCTGTTTTCAGGGTTCTAGACCTAAATGGTCAAAAAAAGGAACCTTTACGATGAGATTTCGCTGTCTGTCTGTTCGTCTGTTACAAGTCTGTGACTGTTAGTCATTGAGATTTAGTAACTATTAGAAAATTGAGTAACGCAGATGTGGTCATGTCATCAAAAATATTCGGTAACTTTGTCCGACAAAGTGGATACTTAATAAAAATATATATTATTTATTTAAATTCTGCTACATAATATATGGAAAGGGATTCCTTAGAAGATTCAAAATATATTTATAATGATGCTTTTATGGGTTTATTAAACAAAATTTACCAAAAGAAGTATGTCCCACCTCCTTATCTCCGAAAGTATCTAATATAAAATTAAGTAAAAAATCAGGCATGTGAAGATAGTAAATATTACAAAATTATCACTACAAAACAGTCTATGTCTGTCATTCCATCTTTATGATCCAACTCAAAATCTTTAAATATCAGAAGAATGATTTTTTGCTTGATTATTGAAACTCTTGAGAACTCAAAACGTAAAATCATGTCAAGGAAAAACCTGGGTCTCGAGATATGCTACCCCAAGGTACACATTTAGGGCAAAAAATATGTGGTATGAGAGTACAGTTTACCTACGTATATTACGTTTGTAGTGTGTTTATATTTCATTTTTAATAATAGCTTTTTTAAATTTTCTAATAGTAACAAATAAAATATTATAAAATTATATATAATAAAAATTAATAAAATTAAATAAATAAAAATTAAATTAACTTTAATTAAATTAAAATAATCATTATTTATATAAAAATTGATTAGGTAATTCAAATAATTTTTTTATCGTTTTTTTTTGTTTTTGTTGATTTTTTTTGTATTTACATATTGGTATTCTAATTATTCTATATTTTTTTTTATTTTCATTTAAAACTAACAGTAACAGTAACTAACAGTAGATAATTTATGTACATTCCTGTAACTATTTATTTTTAATACAAGTATGTAAAAAAAAGAAATTATTTTAACATTTACAATTTCAACGCGCAATTTAAGCTGTTAAGTGTGCGTAATATAAAATTAAACCATATTTAAATTTTCAATATAATATTTACTTATTAGTTAGAGTTATGAGGTAATCAAAGATTACCATTGTTTGTTGTGTATATAGGTTTAAAATGTTGTTTCTTTGCGCAATCATAAACGTAATAATAATTTATACATAAATAAATTCCCACTACAAATAATATTGAATTAGAGATTTTTTATAATTTTTCGAAGATATGTTGAAGATATGTTGTTTTTTAAGATATATAAGGCCTCTCGACTTTTGATTCGTGTATTCGTTTTCGACGACTTTTTTTATAAAATTAAAAAAAAACCTTAATTCTTTGAATTTATGGAAAATTGTCATTTGCTTTTGACACTTGATAAATATTACTTATTAAATTATTCTAGCAAAAGTTTTGTTGATACATCTAGTAAGAACAAATAATAGGGTTCTAACATTTAATAAGAAAATCTTTTTTCACATTTTACTCTAAACTACCTCTTACTACAGATGGCAGTCAATTGTAATATTTTTTTTATTGTAAGTAGTAATCATTTTGTGATAGATATAATAATAAATAATCTAAAAAGAATTATTACCAGCATTTTTAATAATCTCTGGTGATGTTTTTTTTTTTTTACTTTATAGAATCAAAAGAAATAAAGCAGTAAAGCCCACTTTATTCACACAATAGCTCACAAAAAACACAAAAATAAAAGGTAAATAGCGCTAATAGTATGTAGGTAGACGACGGTATATCTTCGTGTCACAAAACGACTTGTCAAATATCAACAATCTAAATGTCAACCGTGTATCTCGTACCTAGTAACATATTTATATAGATACATTATGTGACTCCTACAAAGATCCTAAGCCGCTCAGCCAACGAACGAGATAATATACAAACAAACATTGTCCATTGCAAACAGCTGCAACGCACTCAAGCCAGTGTTTTAACCCCGTTAAACCTTTGACCTTTCTCTCTAACGCATAGCAAGCCTCGTTATGTCGTCTCGCTTTCGCTGGCGTAATGACGCTAATGATGTAACAGGACGGAGGATGATATTAAAAGACGGGAGTCACTCACTGTGCCTTGGTTCCACGTTAAGATAGGGCTGTCACAAAATCTTAGGTAATGTGTGCTAAGTTAACTGAAACTGATTAGGTTAATATCCTGATATATATAATTAATTAGGTCCTAGTTTTCATATATAAATATTATGATAATCCTTATTGTTTTTTTATATAACATTTAAACATATATTTTTTTTATTTAAATTTAAACATATATAATATGTAATCTAAGAACAAAGTAACAAATAGTATCTAACAATAATATGGTAAATTACAGGTTACATGTAGCAAAACAGAGAAAGATCCTACTTTTTGTGTTTCTAGGAAATAAAATTGATCTAGTTTCAGCGAGAGAAACACAAATCCATCCAAAGTCAGTCACATTTTGTATCAAATATGCCTGTTTGTGTTACAAGATTAAACCATTATCACTAACCTATTCGAAGGATCCACATCGTTAATACAAATGTTTTGCTTATACTCAAACCCAACCCCAACGCAACCCAAACACAACTAGGATGAGTGAGTTGCACCTGCTCATAGCGTTAATAAAGTGTGTGTTTTGATAAAATAAATTCAAGTTATGCTTACATTCGTCATAATTGTTAATCAGTAAGGTTATTAGTAAACCATTAAAACCTACACAGTTGACGAATCAGTGAAACCTCCTCCTTAATTAATTTTTTGTTGAAAATAAATTTAAAGCAATATTTTCTCAAAATACATTATGTTTTTATATTTTGCAAAACACATTTTTTTCTATAAAAATATACTTTACCTACATTACAAATGTATTTGTTTTGCGTAAAAGCTTACCGTAAAATACACACGAGACAAATACAAATGTGCGTATTTCAACCCAACTATTTGGAAAGATTTAATTTTTCATTTTATAGTAGATATTTTATGGGTTTTAGCAAAAGTTGTTTACACTAAGTTAGTGTACGGTGCACGCGCACGCCTGACCAGGAGAGGCTAAGTAGGAGATATGAGAGCGGCCATTGTAGATGAGATCGGGGGAGGGAGTGGTTAGCTTTGCGTTCAAATATTTTTTACCACAAACATAAAAAACCTTCGTACCCCTTAGTGTTTTCAAAACACCATTACTATAATACCGCTGAAATTATTATTTTGTCGGTTTTTTATTCGTTTTTCCTTCATAAGACAAATAAATCACTAATGACCGTAACCCTACCGTAAATGTGCAGCGTCTATCTACTAACTTAAATTACAAGGTTCCAGTTCAAAGAGCGATTATAGGTGCGTTTTATAAATAACTAAAAATTCTTGTTTTCGAAACGACTGCGTGTGTAATATAATATAATATTACGTATAATGTTTACAGTAAATCGCGATGTTAGATGTGCCGACAACAAAAAAATAGCAACCCTTAGCCACCCTTTATCACTTTGATGACAAAACGTCACTGACTATGAACTGAACCATTACTCTATACTATGATTAGGGTTTACTACTTAGAATTTACACTCATTAGGTCGTTTAGGTTCTTAACGCGGATTTAATTTTTAATAATGTAAAACTTAACCACGTGGAACAGCTACTACTAGGCTACAAACAAAAACGTGGTAACCCTATTCAGGAATCCTCTGGTCGAGGCCTGTTTGTGCGTGTGTACCTACTCTAAATAGGTACAAGTACATACGAGGTATGTAGGTATGACGATAAACATCAGCGGAGACACAGGGCAGACAGAGGACATTATTTTATTTTGATAACGCTTTTACTACACTTGTATAGGTGCTGGCGCTTGAATCAGTAAAACGATATTTTATTGATTTAAACTGCATATTTCTTCGTTAATTGTTAAACGTTATCGTAACTATATGTTCAAGTGAATTTATAATTACTCAGATTACTCATCGAATTATCTGCCCATTGAATGATATATTTCTTGGATTTACTCATTACCAATAGTGTAAACTGTAAAACTGTAGGCAGATCGGTTCACACGGCATTTTTGCTCCTATACTATATACTATCGCTGTCCTTTGTTCGTCCGTCCGTTGCATCTTTTAACCTGAATAGTACAAATGCGATAGCTTTATGCTCTTGAAAACCAACCATAGCCGTTTAGATCAAATCGGAGGCTGGTCGAATAATATGGATATAAAACATTAAAGCCAACAACTGTTTAGGACTAATAAATGAAAGACTGACAGTTCGATAGATAGCCCAAATATCGCATATTCGCGGATTTCAAAATAACAGCACGTTGAGGACGTATTATTTATTACTGTCAGTTAAAATTGATACTATCTATGTGCGCTAATAGAAACCTATAAAAGAATATTTGGGGCCACATTTTTATCAATTTAAATATTATGCCTGTGTTGTTTTATTACTAGCCGTGCGTCAAAATTTACTTAAAAAACAAAACAAAAATGTTAAAGTTTATGATGAATTAAAAGAATAAAATAATAACAATATATGTTTTTTTTTATTTTAATCTTCTCAGACCTAAAATAACCACAATCTCCTCTATGGCCATCCAAAACGGACATAAAATGTGTTAAAAGTGCCCCAGGCACAAGTTGAGGTAATAAATGAAGCAACCCATCACAAGTAGTCATCGCGAGTAGTCTGAGGGGAAGATGCTGTTGGTCAAGTTCTGGTTAAATAATGTACTACTTCTAAACTATCTACAGAAGCCATTGATATTATGATAGCTACAGGACTCATACCCATTCTTGTTTTGTATCAATTCTCTTTAGCAGTTGCGACGGATACTCTTTCCTTCTAGTTTTTGAGCCTACATAGTTAGGTTTCTTAATTCTGTTTTAAGTCCGTTTTAGTGAACTGTTTTTATTATTTTCATTTTAATTTTAAAATTAAATTCAGTTAAACATGGACGACCATGTAACTGTGTATATGTGGTTTTCCGTAATTTTTTTTAAAGTATTTTTTTTTTTAATTTTTTGAATATTACACCTCACCTCAAAATTGTCGTTATGGTACCTAAAATAAAATGTTATTCCCATATGCATTTATCTTGTGATGTGGAAAAAAACAATTTGAATTTTGTATGCAAAACGATTTGAATTACAATCTATAATCTTGTGTGTTCAAATATGAATAATTAAATAATGTTTCTTCAATGGAAATATTGAATTTATATAGAATAATATAAATATTTAATTATCAATCAACCCAAATACATAATTAAGGTAGGAATTCCCTAATGCGATTTTTTTCCCCCTTACATTGCCTATTAAATTAAATCACGTTGTATGTCACATTAAACATAATTTCGTTTTTATCATTATATGCATTAATCGACGCATCTTAGGTGGTCTATTCTCATTGCCCATCACTTTGTTATCAAAGTACGGTCTTGAATTGTTTACTGGCAATCCACGTTCAAATCATCACGTTCAGACAGATAGCACATATTTTCTACGAATTAAAGTCATCATCGGCTTCTTTTTTGTGCACCGAATTCACATATTTCCACGCACAAGTAATAAGAATGACGCTTAGATTGGATTACAGTGAGGTCCATATAACCCCGCCGGGCGGGCAGTTTGTTATCTGTTATGAATATTCCTATCGGAATTTGCATAAGTCACGGGATGATTCGCAGGCCCATTATAGCTTCGGGCGCGACTTTTAATTGCAGATGGAAATTATTATATTAATACAGAGTTCAATCAAAACAATGGCTCTCTTTGTAGGGGGGCTGTTAATCTGGCGCCAGGACGCCATAGCGTGATCGAAATTCGATGACTAATCTTGAGTCTCTGGGTAGAAATAAACTTTTATACTTTTATATTTTATTATGCTTATTTAGAAAGACGAGAAACGTATTCCACCTTAATTCAAGGAAAAATCATTGGCATACGATCAATTAATTTTGGATATATACTGGCCTTAACGGTCGGTATTTTTTTTTTTTTTTGTAAAATTAGTTTTTTCAAATTTATCCACGAATTTCTTTACCTCTCTTAAAATATTTCATTTTCTCGGTGCTCACACGTTTACCATACAAGTTATCGTGTTGATAAACCTTTCAGAAGTATTGAGTGCAATAATAAACCACATTCGTGCATTTTTGGGTAGTCATATTGTTTATTAATTTATTGGTAGAGTAAAATTAACTATAGTTATTATGAATAATTCAATTTATCGAAGTAGGCAAAGCTACTTCGATATTTTTTTATACTTCATATAATGTAACGAGTTAGCTCAAACGTAAACTTTTCTGGATATTTTATCAGTATGCCAACGCTAGCAGCAGAATGTTGACAGTCCCTTTTCCTGGAAGTCAAAGCAAGGAGGACACCTGCGTCCTGCGTTCTAGCGACTCGTCGAACTCATCTGCCACCCATCACTCTGCTGATAAACAAAAGTGATAACGCTTCTCGTCAAAATCAATTTTAATACATGTGTGGCGGGGTCAAAAGCCCACCCATTCCCCTCCCTAAAAACCTATAGTCGGGTGTATTTTTTGTATATATCAATATACATCAATGACACATAGATTATCCCTATTACTCTTTAAAAATGGTGTAGTTTTGTAGTGGCCAGCTGTGTTACAGACAGGCCTTAGGTATTTAACTAGTATGTAATTATTATGTGTCTAATATATTTATTCGACGGTGCCATACAAATGCTAAAGCAAGCGCCAATATTATCAGTCATAATATTACCTGGTCTCATTGAAACTATTGACGATTAAAACCGGCAGTGGCGTAACTATAGGTTGGTAGGATTGGTAAAATCACCCCCACCCCACCCCACCCCCACCCCACCCCGTTCCGAGAGGGTTCCGCGAAACCTTATATTATTATAAAATACACAAATTATGAAAAAAAAATCCTAAGAGAAATAAAATTAAACTCACAACGCACGGAGAGACCACGCTTTCAAAACGCATATATCCGCATGGGGTAATATTTTTTTTGTAAAAACCCTTTTCCAAAAAAAGGGGTTTGTTTTTTTGTATATTTTTAATGAATGATAAGTGATGGACAAAATGCTTTTTGAATTTCACCTCCTCAACTATTAAAATCTTCTTTTTTTAGAATATTTGTTTTTTATATAAAAAATAAGCTAACATTTTATGTTATTGTTAATATTTTTATATTTTCAAAAAAATCTGATTACTATCCACAATACTTTCCGAACCTAAATCTAGTACTACTTCATATTTTTTTGCATATCAAACCAGAATCTGCATTTCTATTATATATAATGTTGATATAGTATATGTCACCAAAACAACAGATTAGCAAAGCGTACGCAATCTAAAGGTGGCGCTGTACCGTTTTTCCAACCATCTTCCCAACATAATATTAATGCTCAGTTCACACCACTCAGTTCGCCATGCTCAGTCGATCCTGCTGAGTTTCCTGGTCTAGAATTCATTTAGGGTTATTTCGTTGGGTTTATTATAATTAGCCGAGAACAATGAGCATATTGAGGTAGGTATTAACAACAACAGTCAGTTCGGCACATACTGGCATAGTATGGACAAACCGTTTTGCGTTATCGTTTCGCATTCAATGATTGAATAATAAATCCTTGAAGTGTACATAAACGCAAAGCGTGAAAATGCCAGCAGCCTTCATTCTTAACCAAACAAGAGAGACCCCTTACATATGACTAGCATGGCTAAATTGTTTTCAAATAATCTTGCATTTGTAGAGGATTGTAGCCATTGAATTTGTTCCTTTGGTTAATTCTACCGTTTTATCGGCTAAGAAACGAATCGGAGAAACGTAATGATGAAAAGCATGCGAGTAAACAATGTCAAGTCGCATTTGACCTGATGTAATATTATGACCAGCAACATTATTTAATATAACTCTTCATCCATATGAAGAGCATTCCTTGAATGCGAGTTCTTCTTTTAAATCCACACATCCAGTGCATGAAAATCATGCTTATTATTATGTAAGTCTATGATATTTAAAAAATACTACTTATATTACAATACCACTACTAATCTATAGATTCGCTTCAACATGTTAAGAATGTTTGAAAATCTTCCAATATTTTCTCACTGTGGACCGAACCACTCCACTAGGCATTGTGTAAAAAATAATTCCTAACGCAAAAGTAGATGAATGTATTGGTGCAAATATTAAAAAAAAAAGACGTGGTTTTGAAACCACTAGCTACTTAGTTACCAGACGTTCAATCAGGGCCTGGCTGCCAATCATCAATTGACTCGATTGTGAAATCTCTCATTGTGTGGCGGCGCGCGGTCTTAAAAAAGTTGCGCGTACCTACAGTTGATCCGATTTTCGACATTCTGTTGTTATTTAGACTAATCCCACAGGAGACCAGGGTTTGAGGTCAAAGCTATTCCTGTAGCCTATTCGTATTAAAATCGGTCGTTTGGTTATAAAACTCGATGTACGTCAAGCTATGTAAAAATGTAGGATATTATGCACATTAGTAATAAAATCCATTATTGATAGTTGCAAACGATGCTAAATGCTTAAAAATATCGTAGAAAACAGTTATTTTGAACTAGATGTGTTTTAAATAATAGGGGATCCCCAAGATCATTTCTGATATAAATACAGCTAGTTGGCCCTGCGATTTCAAATATGATTTGTAAGTACGACATATCAAAATTCATCAGTTTCCTAAAAAAATAGAATCTTTAAGCGATAATATTATACTGTTGTTATTATATCCGTCAGCTAGCAACTTCGGGGTCATTGACCGCGCTCCGATCAGGGCTACGAATATCTATCGGGTGTCGCACAATCAAAGGCAATTCACACCAGCGCTTTAATGAAAATAAAAGAATTCGGGTGTGAATCATTTTCGCATTATTTTATATAATTTCTTACGCGTAATAGGGATTATTATCAACCCCTTCACTCTTTGGTAATGATCTTGGAACGCACTGTATATATAAAATTGCAGTGCAAGTAGCGGTGCGTTTTACACGTTTTTTGTTTCTATTAAAAATGATCTATATTAATAATAAATTGTAAACTTTAGAGGGAGAAAGAGTAGGTATACTTACTGATCTTCTGATACGAATGAATCAGAAGCATTTCCCGCAAAACGCGGTTAGAAAACATCACATATGGGATAACGTTTTAGTTGCAAAAAAAATACTATTAACACGAGCATTCTAGTCGATATTGAAAAAAATACGGCCATCTGTATCAGTTGTCAAGTGCATAAGTGATTGCGTTTTTAAGCCGCTTAAGGATCGCTGCAGGGGATGGACATTTGCATCACAATGACTACCCTACATTGGGGGATACGAATAAAGGGCCATTGCCCGACGCGTGCGCACAGTCCTAACGAAATCACTCCGTATGGCGCGGCGGACAGGCGCTTGGACTGCTCTCAGATCCTCTTCGCTCGAGGGATCATCGCTCGATAAGCAGTAATGATAGACGATGGCTTCGTTTTTTCGCTCATCCATAAATTTGGTCGCATGCTGCTTTACCACTACACCCACCACGTGGTAAAATAATAAAGTCTGCACCCGAGCCACGTGTTCATCAGACTGTTATTTATTAAGGAAAGTTGATTTTTCTAAATATTTATTATGATAATACTTAAATTATCATCAGTTTAATGACAAAACACAGACAGAGCGTGAAAGATTGTTTGCTAACCTTTAGAGCACATACTAAGTAATAGCAATAAATTTAAATAACATAAATGATTGCAAATACAAATTAATATTTCTTGCTTGTACCTACATACCAAACTACAAAATTTTTGGTTAGAATGGTGGAAAAATAAACCAATAAATATCTCAATAAATATCGTATAAATGCGTATGTATCGTATCGTGTAACGTATTTCAAAATAAAAACGATCTGAATTTGAAAATATATAATTAATAAAATCTCTCGCTTGTCCGAACCACAGAAATATATTGTTTTGTTTATTAGAGTTGTGACCATTTTAAAAATATTTACAAAATAATTTAAACTTATTACCTAACTAAAATATATATATATATATATATATATATATATATATATATATATTCTTAGATATTTGTACTCAGAATGCTATAAAAACTCTAACTATAATTGATTAGATAATAATACATTATGAAACATATAATAAATGCAGTACATGCAATACCTATATTGTAATACTGCTCAAAATATATATTTTTTATTATAAATACCAATTATTTTTTTTTATTATTCTTTAAGTACTTTTATTATTCTTTACAACTCTTCGATATCTAATATTTATTTCTTTTACAAAAAAATATTTTTTTATTATAAATGAGATAAATTTAAAAATTAAAAAACCTAAGACCTAAAACCAATTTAATAACTTCTTCGAAAAAGAATTGATAAGCCAAATATAGCAAAATATGTTTAAGAATTTTTCAGTTTTAAATTGAATTCCTAAATTGTGTTAAAATTCGTTTTAAAATATTAATACCTAAATACTATTATTTAATAATTAGTAAAAATTTATGATTTCTTTGAATACTCTTAATTTGAAATACCTAATCTGAATCGAAAAAAATATATAGACCCTCAGCAGAGCAAAGCCGAGAAAAGACACTGCAAGCAATTTGTCAGGGAAGCATCCGGAAAAACAAGGATTAATTTATTGGCAGTCGACGGGATGGATAGTGGGGAGTTCGGGAGACGCACGCGCCGATCGGGTTACTAATGCGGAACTCGTGTTCGGGAACCGTGAGCCAAAATGAGATCGCATTCTTTTCGGGAGTATGTGCCTCTAATTTGATTCCTACCCCCCTCGAATGCGCTTTGATGCCGCGATTCGAACCGGGGTCCGTTCTTTTGTAAATCCCTCGCAAGGCGCGCTGCGCTGTGCCAGAGGGACCGGAGGGCGTTATTTTGTTTTGTTATGTCGCATTTAGACCTATGAAATTGACGATGATAAAAAATATGTAAGAGTTAATACCAATCGCAGGGCTGTCACATATTTTATTTTAAGGATTGTATTTTTTTTATATGTAAACATTTATACCGGGACTCGAGGATTTTTCGAGATTAGAGTGAATTGCGATTTAATTTCGGAGGTATTTCATTAAAAGAAAGTGTTGAATTAGAGCTTGGTATTTATTTACTTTATTAATTAGAATCAAAAAGAAATAATAGTACGGGAAAGGAAGGTTGGTATGCAATTGCTTAGTAATTGACCTTTATTGTTTGAAATAAAAATATGTAAAATATCATTATACATAATATTTATATTTAAATTCATTTAAATTTTCAACCCTCCAATTACTTGCATAGCCGAAACTGATATTTACATATCTTAACCATGAGTCCCGGCATTTAAGTTACCTAGTTGACTACAACTGAGTGCTAGTTGAGTACTAACTCATGGTACATTATAGATTATATCTGAAATATTGAAAGGCTAATAATAATAATAATGTCTCTTTCTATAAAAGTTTGTAGTTGGAGCTGCATTTTGTAATTAATGTATGAATTTTCGTACCTATCATATGTACGTTTTCTATATTCTTAGTTTTGAGTCACTAATTTTATAAATGTGCACACCAATTTCTTATAAAAGTGCTTATTTATTATCCGTAAAACCAAAAGGGACAACCCTGAATTTAAAAAAGCTCGTACGTAATAATGATTGCCTTGCTAACCCCAGTTCCGTGGACCGCGGGGGTCTTTCGTGCGTCGCGTAGGTGGTATAGGCCAGGGTTTGAGGAGGGGGCTGTGGGGCGGTGGGCTCGAGGGTGTCGCATTACCCGCACACATGCGGACCTCTGCGTGGAACCAGAGATCGCAAACTAGAATTGGCAGTTAATGATTATTTTTTCCAGTAACATGGCAGTATGATTTCTATATCAAAAAATTTAAATTTACCACGTCTAGATTTAGCATATTATTATTCTAATATTTGAATATAGCTCACCTCCTGAAATACCAATAAAATGTTCAGAGAAAACAAAATACTGTGATTTATATGTATAAAAAATTTATTTTATTTATTTTTAGTATATATTATATAAAGTACCAAATTAACATTTACGCCTGACCTTTCCTAAGCGAAAATAACATTCATGTTATTAGGTATCATGCAGGTTTTAATAAAATACAACCTCTTGTCCTTAGAATATACTTGACAATGCACTGTTACTATAAATATAAACAAACAGTTTATCTTGCTACAATATTGTGATCCGTCAATTAATGTATTTCTTTGAGACTATGCGAACACGCAAACATTTTTTTGTAAAGAGTAAAACCTATATTTGAATGAAAAATTAAAACTTTTAATTTTTTTATAAATAAATGCATAATTGGAGAAATATAATCCAAAAGACTATTTAAATATTGTTTCATGCAAGTCATATTAAACATTCATGACTTGAAAATAGTTTTTTTATAAGTACGTGTTGATATTATATAATACGAACAATAAGTGAAACGAAAAAATGGGATAACATTTAACGATGTAATTATTCATGATTATTTAGGCCGTATGCTTAATCAACGTTATCTATATTTATCGTTATTAAAGATTAAGTTAGTTATCTTTTATTTAAAAAAATGTTTATAATATATTTATGTGTATGCCGCAGTCACGAGTCGTCTGGGCGCCTTAATCGCTGATACCAGGACCCAGCTGCCAAACAACTGGTATGTTAAAAAAATATATAATTATATTTTCTACTTTGAAATAAACCAAAGTTTGTTGTCGCCGCAAAAGCAAACAATGAACAAAAATGCACACATGTCGAGATTTAACTCAAGCTGGGCGCCGCGCCGCGCCGGGCGATGCAACTCCTTACTCTACAGTTTACAGGCTTCCCTTTCCCAAGTCTTTTCTTCTTCAGCGCATTAATCCTCATCTGAAAACTTATGCATGCGTAGTGTCGAGACTGAAGGCCACAAAGAGAGCATGTTTAGTTCAGTTATAAGGATTTATATTGCATGTTTCTATATCTATGTCGACAACTAAAACAGTATTATAAAAAATAAAATCGAAAAAAAACTTCTTTATAAATCATTCGTCAATTCCGAAATAAGTTTGCAAATCGCACTAAAACAGCCGCTTTACTTCCTCCTGAACTTCCACGCCGCCTAACGTGTCCACTCACCTGTCCCCCTAATAGTATAAAATATTATGTATCTAATTAAATGATATTATAACATAAAAATGTTTATTAATGTATGTTATGTCATTAGGGTAAATCATTATGGATGAATGAGGTGATTTTCTCAGTGATTTATGTAAGAAGTTGATAAAAATAAATATAATGAAATATAAAAAATCTAAAAATTAAATCACAAGATTAGTAACCAGGATTTAATTGAGTATTAAAGTATTTGACTGATTCTATCTGATGATAATTTTTTAATAGTTGCAAATCGCTTTAAAAGAGGAATTAAATAATCATTGGCTTAGTGATTTAGTGATTTACCTAGTTTAGAAAGAGATGAATTGTTGAAAAATAAGTTATTATTTATAAGCGAAACCATTTGGGACCCAACTACTGCGTTACTATAAAAAAAATATGCAATGACATAAAATTTAACTTAATGCCATTGCAATATACCGTATCATTAAAGTATACTCGTATATATTTTTCATTCTCCCTTAACCTCGAGATGGGCGGAGTAACTCCTTCGGTTATCCCTTGGATTTTATCGCTATAATGATGATGGATGGGCCATGACGACTTTGCACGCACTCCATAGACATGGTCACCACCGAATTGTCGTGTGCCTGGATTATGGTAATGTCATGCTTCATAGCCGATCAATATCGCGTAATATCGCCTCCACACGAAACTATTAAAATTATATTGATTTTGTCTAGGTTTTTGCTTCTAGCGAAATTGTAACTTAAATATTGATTAAAACCCCTAAAGTATTGTTCCAGTAACAATGGTCGCAGGTTCACGAACTATCAAAGTCTTCTGACTAGTTCACGAAAATTAGCTCATTTTGAGCTAAGTTCGAAATTATTTTAAGAGATCATTTTTTGCTGATTTGTATATTATTGAGATTTATGATAAAAATAATATCTCTTTATTCATAAAAATACCGCTTAGAATAATTATTACACTTCATTTTTTTATATGATTTTATCAATAAAAATATGCCGGTTAATTTGTTTCCTACCGCACTGGATAATATCCGCGTCGCTGTAGATGCTAGTAAGATTTTTATTTTGGAAGTTTTATAAATATTTACAAAAACACATATAAGGGTATATTAAATTTGATTATAGATCTAAAAGAATTTATAATATTATTTGTATCAACAGTTTAACAAGCGATACTTTTATACATATAATTATTGAAATTATACCCACACAATACAATTATAATGTGTTTATTTATGCGTAAATTGCGTATTAGTTTTAATATATTTTTTTTTGTTTTGTAATATTATTTATTCCTATTATACTTATACTTTTTTAATATATAATACCCGCTGTTTTATACCCTTATTAATCATCCTAAAAATATGATGCAAGGAGTTTGTGCTTTTGGCGCATCTTTAATGCATATAATGATTTATTCCTTAAATAGTAAAAAAAATCTCCGCCCCGTTTTGTAATTTACAACTTTGTGAAAATTAGCGTAGTCGAGTTAGACACTTTCATTTAGGGTGTGGTGACGTCACGAACAACTGTGTGGATCTGGAAGAAGGGTAGAAATCATGTATTTATAACTTGTATATAACCCAGATTATAAACTCTATTGTTTCAAATTACTTCAAATCTTCTTTTGAGTGTACCTAATGTAATAATGAATGTAAATAATGAATAATGAATGCGAATATATTTAGTGACACATGCAATAGGCGACAACACGAAATTGTATTGACATCCGGAATTACTGCGGTGCGGTCTATGGCATACTCACACTCTCTTCTGCGAAAGCATTCTTTGAGAATTTTGATGAGTGACTCAATTGTGGAATTAAAATTACCAGTATACGTATATTAATTAGTCAGCACTTGTCGCGCTGTTATAGACGATGTATGCATTTTAAATCACTACTCTACTTTCAGGAGGTTCATCTATAACGACAATCAAATATTATTGAGCACACGATGTTGGAATAATGTTTCTCAATTACGAAAACAACGAATTTAAAGTTTGATCAAAATCTGACGATAGTTTGAAAATCACAATGCATCGACTTATCCCAAACGTAAACAGATCAAGCTCTGCGTTACGTCAAGTTCAGTTAAGCATACATCGCGATAGAGGGCGGTTCGGCAGAGGTCACTTTAGCGCGTATTAAGGATTGATTAAAAATGTGTAGAACAATTTTGCCGAATAATTTTTTTTATGAGACCGGTTTAGTTGTCGGTATAAATCAACCCTCTAAAACGGAAGTAGTGATTTTAAATACCCTTTCAATCTAATCCCGTTTAGTCCTTTTAAACCCCAATTATTATTAATATATTAAAGGGTCTAATATCATATTTTTTTAATTAAATATTATCTCAATGTTATACTTTATCCTCTCATTATATATGGACATAAATATGTACATAATTGTTGTGGTTATTGTAGTCATTTTTGTGAAAGTAAAGGAATTATTCCAAAGAGATTTCAATAATATTTTAGCAAAACGACTAATACAGTACTCGAAATATGCAGCGAAAATGGTATTAGGGCATGCATTACAAGTCAGATTAATTAACTCTCTTTTAAGGTTGGAGACAAGGTAGTAAAAAAATAAGATAATAAAACCTAGACACATCTCGTTTCTGTTATATAATTTATTTATAATTAATACTAAGTTTTACATGATTCACCTGTTACAATCGAAATTAAATATGAGTCTTCGAAATTCTTCATATTCATTATTCATGCCTTTGTCGTCGGGTAGTTTCTCACGAACGTTTTCAATGCATTTTTTGCGACATATTTTAAGATCAGTCCACTATTGAACGAGAAAAGGGACCCGCGACGATCCCCCGATGGTTGTAGAAATTCCCTTATTATTCCAGCTTTTTTCCTGAATCGTCAAAGGTCGCTCATGTGTGCCGCATTGTGTCACCAGATACAATCCATTGAGACTGTTATTTACGTCTTTTTTTTTCAATTTTGATAGGCAACTGTTTATCCCCGCCTGACAATCTTTTATTTGAAATTACTAAATAGAAGTTTCAAAAATTAAACGCGTTTTCAGGGCGAAGCTTTTTTATTAAGCCTTTGGCTGGAAGTTTAGATTGTCAATGTGATAATTGATATTGATCACATTGACCATATGGATTTCTTGTGAGATAAGTCTTTTTCGGCTAATTTAAAAGTTGTAATATTAAAAACCATACAGATTCAAATCATATAAAAAATATGATACTAATTTCAATAAAGGGAAATCACTTATTGCAATAAATCATGTTAACTTTTAAAAAATTTCTAAGATTATTATTTAACTAAAATAAGAAACATCTCAATGACATTTCATTATTTTTCTTCATTAGGTTTATAATTTTTTTCATTAGGTTTATAATTGCTACAACTAACTTCGGTAATATTGCAGGCATTCACAAGTGCTGGTGTTTTCTTTGTCACCAATCCATGTATAGGTTAGGTTAAAAAATTAACCCGACATTTTTCTTCCTATAAAGATCAACATATGTTATACATTTAATTTTAATTTAGAAAAAATTGTGATTATTTTTAATAAATAGTTTTTCAATATATTTTTTTAGTATATAAGAAATTTTACAAATATTCTGTTTCCTAAAAACCATATTATTTTGTTACTAAAATCGGAAATAATACATTAAAAGCATTGGCCAGACCCATTCGGCTTCCCCTTGGACTCCATCAGTAACAGATAGAACCCATCAGGCATCAAATTATCTCGGCAGAACTAATAAACGCATGAAGCGAATAAACTGACGAGCGTTTTCTATCGACTTAGGGTTCATTTGCACTATATACTAAATTGACATGCATTTCTTAATAGCTTGTAAAGGAATACATAATACCAATTCTATAAAATGACAAAATTATATTATTAACTATAAAAGCTCATATTCGAGCATTCGCACGCCTTTTAGTAACTTCCGGTACTAACAGATGCCGAAAGAATTTTTTTATCTCTTTTTGATTTGCTTATTTATACAGGCTGTATTTAAAATCGCTGATATCCTTTAAGGGTGTCGATTTATATCAACAATCAAATATTAAATTGGAAAAAATATAATGTTCCATTATTCGTTTTTTTTTTAAAAAATACATTTTTCCAAAAAAATATTGTAATAATGGGTTCTAACAAACAAGAAAAACGGATTTAAAATATCTATATGTATCATATCATATCCGTATTGCTAAAACACTTGCTAATTGGGCCTGCGATTTCAAACATAATTTATAAAAACAACATAATTATCAATATTCAGTTATATAGAAAAAAGAATTTGTAAATTTTACGTGATAATATTAATACAATGCCTTATAAATGTATCAATTATTTGGTTTTTTTACAATCCCCGGTGATTTTAATCTATATATAACCGGATTACATACATTGCGCGTAATGCATAATAACAATTGAATAATAGCCATTACAAGCATTACAGAATTGGCACTTGCTTGCTCAATCATCTTTCTCATAAATTCAATCGTTCAGCGAGACTCGAGAGCGACCTCTTTCGAAAACTTTGGTTCAGTGTGACTCAACCTTTATACAAACACCTAATACTATCTCCGGTGCATACGCACTGGGCCATGAAAACTAAGCCACCGCACCCGAGCAAAGCGGGCGAACGAAGGGAGGGGAAAAAGAAGGGGAAAAAGAAGGGAAGCATTTTTTTGCTGATGTGGCTTATTCGCATGTGCACATTCTTCCGTTTCGCGCTACACAAATAAATGTGGGACGCCACTAGAGGTCTTTCGAAGAAATATTGCCTCGCTTATGCCGACAATTAATGTAATTTATTCTTCTTACATTAGGACAAATTATAATATTAAGACAATAAATTTAAGAGTTTTTTACTATTTATTCAATTAAAAAAAAATAGAGTGAATCGAATAGATATCATTTTTAAAGAACTCATTTACAAAATATTACAAAACTCCTACTATTTTTTAATTATCCATTATTGAACGCCTTAGTTATTTCTTTGTGTAATAATGTGTATATAACAAATAGTTTTAAAATTAACACTTTAAGACTTGGGATGTACCCTATGTAAGAGATTATGGACGCATCAGTGCGTGAGGATGACTATGGCAATAACTATGCTGGAAAACAATACTTACAAAAAACGTATTTTTGGGATAACACAAAAAAACTAAATCGTAAGTTATAGAAAATAATACTGTAAAAAATCGTTTAATCTTTTATCGAAAATAGCTAATGGGTACCGATTCTAAAGAATGTCAATAACAAGTTATCTATATATATGTATATTTTTATGTATTCGTATTACATGTACGTGTATGTATATCAATGTTAATTTTCGTAGTTTTATTTTGTACTTACAAAAAAGCTCAGCGCAATTGCATGTAACCAATCTAATAAATAACTATTAAAATTAGCCTACCTTAGTACGGGCAATGTCCAGTTAGGTATGGTTATGTTATTCATTATCTAAGAAATATGTAAAAACAAAAATCAATAAATAAATAAATATATACGAGTATTAAACAAAGTCGGCTTAGTTACACCATTTATAACTCAAGAACGGCTGGACCGATTTTTATCATCTTTGATTTGTTGGATTTGTCTCCGCCCCAAATAGCAGGATAACTATTAAAACATCGAAAAATTCACGAAAAAAAATATAAAGATAAGTCATTTTCTCATACATTTTGTATGGAATGACTTTGTATTCTGTGGAATTCTATTTTCAAACGGTACGTTGCCTTCGAAGATGTTCAGTTTGTGAGGTTATCACATTTGTCATTGTGCGCGCATCGATAATTAAAATACGTATCATTTTGATTTTTGTATATTTATTACACAACCATTTTGAGTATTCTCAATTTAAAACTGAATTTCATTCAGTTAATAATTTACCACAACATTTATTAATTCTGAGGCGGTACAAAGTTCGTCGGGTCAGCTTGTTTTTAATAAAAGTTAGCAGTATGACGATAATATTCTCATACAATATGGTTAAAATTTCATTACAGATTCATAAGATTACAGGTAAAATTAAGATAGGTGAGCATTAATCATTCTTAAGACAAATTTCAAAGGCGCATAGAGGAATAATATGAATAGTCAAGTTGGTCATGGGGCCGGAACCCTCGTCTTATCTCGTGTCTTATAGTCGCGTCGGCAGTCAATAAATTTCCAAAATGTATGCACAGCCTAAAAACAGGTTACCACTTGCCCATCCTCGCCACTTGCCACCGGATGCTGGCGGGGATAGATCAAGTGCGTAATCGTCCCGCCGCCGCCGCGTTCCCAATTCCCATGATCCCCTGCGAGAAATTCTCGACCTCAGCCCAACAAGAATCCACCCCATATTTTTTGTACCTAAAGGGTCTGTCTTGCAGGCGTTGTTTGCGTTGAGAATGGGTGTACCACCATATTTATTTATACATTCGCTACTTTTAAAAGCAATTATATTTTTACATCAAGGTCCCTTATCATGTAGTATAGGTTTTCATGGATTTTATTACTTTACAAGGTTGGTGCCTGTGATAAAGTTTATAATAAGGTAGTCTTTTTGTATTTATTTTGTATGCCTGATGATTTTTACTATTTACAATAGTCGATAAACAACAACACTCTTTACTCGTTATATTCCAATAAATATACAGATTGATATATACATTTCATACACAGGATGTCCCGAGACCTACCTGATAAAATAATCCAGCTGATTAGCTCTGCGATTTCGAACATGATTTGTTAAGACAACATATCAAAATAGATCACGGTTTTTTTTTTTAAAAAAAATGTTAGCTTAATGGGATAATACTAAATCGCTATTTTTATGCAACCACCAGCTGGCGTTTGTTCACTAAACTGGGTGATTGACCGCTATCGATTAAGACCGAGCGTAGCAAAATAAAATATCGATCGCATTTTGCGATGCTTAGGAGAATTTACACCAGCGCTTTAATAATATAAAGGGGATATAAAGGGAATTAATTATTTTATTATTTCGCATTTTTTTTTTATAATTTCTTACTCGTAATAGGGAACATAAACACCCCTTTAAGCCTTTGTGAATGGTCTCAGGACAACCCCGAGGATATACTGAGGAAAGCCTTTTGTATTGTTTAACCACTAGCAAGACCTTTTAGACAGATTCAGAAAAAGATAGATAGATGTTAGGCGAGTACCTCTGCTGGACGTTTCGGAGCTGCGTGCCCCCCCCCCCCCCCTTATTTTCAAGAGATAAATGAAGACTGATCTAGGTATCTCATCCGTTACCTGAAGTACCTAGACGTTAATTACCTGTTAGTGGTGGGTGGTGAGTCTGAGGTGAGATTGTATTGTAATATATCTATATTATATTTTTATATAGTATATATTATATTATATGTATATTAAACATAGTACATTTAATTATTTAATTAAAAATAATATTTAATATCACTAATACTAGTAAAAATGTCAGTAAATTAAAAAATATCTAAGAACAAAATTTCGCATATAATTATTATCATAATAAGTAAAACACAATAAAAAATAAATAACAAAACTTTAAGGTAGCTTGCCGGCAATATGACGCAATAGCGAACATGTTTGGTTAGTATAATTAATGTAATCGTTAGCTAATTAAGGCATTATTAATACTCAGTGATGGACATAAAAATTTAATATCATAATTTAAGATTTCTTTTAACATTAATAAATTAATTACATTGCTCGCTTAACTACACTAAATAACAAAATATTTTACAATTGTACATCTTTCAGATTTTATTTAATTTTTACAACAAAAATTAAACTTTGAAGTTTATTATTAAATTATAGATATCATATTTTTCCAACACATCCTGTGATGCAGTGACTGCATTACAGCCGCCTTCGAATCATAACAAACGGGGGGTTAGATTTAGGGTGTGTAGAGGGAGAGATGCTGCTTGCACGTGGGCTCCCACTGATAAACCGGTTTATTTGACACTATGTGCAGATGCAGCGCTTTCGATATTTGGTATTGTTTAATAAAATTCAAATTAATTTCGTTGTTATCGCATCTTTAACTTGAAAAAACATTATTTGAAAAGAGTACTAAATATGAAAAAAAAAACATTTAAGAAGCGATGCGAATTTTTATCGATACCTAATACCTAACGCCTATATTTTTATCGGTACCTTATACTGATTAGGTATTCATTACCGAACCAGTATTAAATGCATGCATGTATCGCCCTCAAAAGGTGGGATTAGAGAATTAGAGTCAGAGATGTACTCAAGAGTCAATGAAGAGATCGATTATTTGGTCCGGAAACTTATATGATTGTGTTCCACGAAACCTTTTAATTCTACAATGACTGAATTACATCTGACTGATGGACATTATCTTCAGTCAAGTTCGATACAAAGTAGTCTATTTTTATTTAATTGAAAAGCTGTGTTTATATAAATGTTAAACCATTTTCCAGTTATGGTGGAAAAAATATTCAGACGGAGGAACAAAAATTTCAATAATAGAATATCACTAAAAAATATGTGGAGTTTTAATCAGTGATTCAATTTTTAAATTAATACTTCAGGTAAAAGAACATACAAACAAAAAAACCAAATCGGCTCGTAAACAATAAAAGAATATTAATAAGAAATACTTCATAGATACTTATAAGAATATCCGACACTCTAATTTTGTTTATATGAGGCATCGTTGTTTTTTGGTTGGGTACAGCATAAAATTACCTCTTTCTGATTATTCTGTGATATTTCCAAATGACGTTTGCTAGTACTAAAGTATTGTAGTAATATATTTTTGACCTATATTAGCAATTAATTGTTACGCTTGTAAAATATTGATTATTTATTAAGAATAAATACTTAATCTGTATTTGATTAAGTTAGCACTCTGATCAATGCCTCAATTCAATAAGGATTAGCGTTGGTAAAAATTGAAACCAAACATTTTTATAAAAACGCTCTGTCTTCACTGAAAACTAACCAATTAAATGGAATTAGCTTAAGGGAAAAAACAAATATTCCTAAAGTATGTTTAACTTAAATAGTGTCGTCATATTTCGACAGAGCAAGCAATAAAATAATAAAAACTGTTTGAAATCTACGCTTATATTAAAATGAAACTAAAAAGGAAAAAATAATTTAAATAAAATCTTTAAAAGCAAAGAGCGTCCTCGAAGATTACCTCAATATAGCTCACACTTTTATAGATTTTAACCAAAAGTATTTATTCCCTTTTAGTGCATTTTAATATAAGAGTAATTTTTAAAAAGTTTTTTTATAAATTTATTAATTAATATTATGATCTGTATGCTCTCTCTGACACAACTCTTATAAAATATCACCCACTCAGGGCGAAAAATGTAGGTACCTAATCAGTCTCCTGGGAACTGTATAATTTTGCATCTCAAAGGGAGTGATAAGGAAGCGGCGGTTTAGGAGAGCACGTAGGTGGAACAGAATTATAATGAAGCATAGCTACACGGCACGCGAAGTTCGCTCACAAAGAGCGCCTTTAGTCACTTCCTCGTTCGTTATCCCCCTGCCTTCTGCCTCCCCTTCCCTCAACCCTTCCGCTATCCACCCGCATCCGCCCTCGCCTGCTTCCGGCGCGACACGTAAACATGGCGGAACTTCCGGCGCGCCCACGCCCCCACACTTTATCTTCCCCTCAGACCCTGCTTACATCCGCTTACCTTGCCGCCAACTTGCCCGCCCAACTCATTTCATATTTTAAATTAAGATTTTCATTTGCATGTCGGTAGGGTTTTAAGTTGCCTTAATACCCTTAGTTCAAGCCATACCTATACCATCTATATCGAACTGAATATTTATTATTTTATCATTATTAAATACTTCAATAAAAACATTTTCTTTAGAGGAGTTTTTTTTAAATACACAATTACCCATATCGTATCTGCGAAGTATCTTTAAGTCTGAATATTTTTGATTCAAGCTATTTGTTCGCTTTGTGTATGAATTTAAATCATTTGTATGTTTTATACTTATAATATGAGCATATATGTAGTATACTCATTTATACTCATATTTAGAATTTCACGCATTTCAAATTTGAAATAATCGGTCAATTCGTCTAATAAAAACTCTTTATGTGGAAAAATATTAGGATAAAAAAAATATCCTAATTAGGTTCAGCTTGTTGATTAAAAATATGTTAAGGTTTTTATTATAGTTGTCCCCTACCCTCTTGCAAATTGTACTGTACATGTACCTAAACATGTAGATTCTTCGCATTCATGTGCATGTTATCACTTCGTAAATAAGAATACCTAAATTGAATAACACATAGGCTATAAAAAAATTAATTAAAGTATATAATATCAGTATATAAGTAAGTATATATAAGTAAGTAAGTAAGTAAGTAAGTATATAAGTATCTACTACCAGTATTTCTGCTACTATCTCGCTGCTATCTCTAAAATATGCTAGTATTTTGTATCGCATTATTCGGTCACTTTTTTATTAAGTTGAGTGAAATGATACGAAAAATAGTTACCAAAATGATAAATATTAGTATGACCGAATTGGTTGCTAATATCTAGTGAATCTAAGAATATCAGCAGATAATAGGAGCTTCTGTGTAGGTCAGCAGAAAAATATTAGGAATGAAAAGCATGTTAATCTTATTATAATAATAATAATCATGTTAATATTATTATAATAATGTAGATAATGTAAGTTATCAAATTACATAAAATTAGTTTAGTCACCATATCACCTGTCGAGATAAACAATAGTTTTCCAGAAGGCATCCCTCCCTCCTATCCCTCTTTCTGCCGTTTAATTAATAATCTCGAAAATTATTAATCAAATCTAAAAATATAGAACTATTTTTTTTTGTAGCAAAATTTGCTGGGGGAAAATGTCTTGGTTGTAATCAAATTTGAATCATCAGGTACTTTAATCAGAATTGCCAAAATATTCAAAATGTTTGTTACTATGTTTGCTGTTTTTGGATTTGGACAATGGGATTTTTTTCGTGTAATAGTCATTAAATATAATCTGTAAGCACTTTTAGAAATTAAAACATAAATCAATTGGGTTAAAAAAAAACACAATATTCGAACGGCAACAAAGAAATAAGGTATGCATACCGATATTGAAGATTATAATAAGTTGGAAGCAAAATATAAAATTAATAAGATACGCTAGTATATTCAATAAATTCCCCTTGCCGTTTCAATACAATATCCGTCGGAAGTATCCCTAGGGATGAGCTTTGCCTTTGGCAAGGGGAGGAGGGGGGATAATAGCTTCAGCCCCTGGCAACACGGCATACCAACCCCCGTATAGGGTGGAGCTGTAGAGACGAAGCAATTAGCGATGCCAGCATGCAACCCGATGCCAGTATGCCTTGGATATAAGCTAACAATGCATAAATCTTTTATAAAGCCGCTCGGTCAAAACCCTGACAATATGAAGAATTAATAGCTGACTCTTGCCTAACCAAGTCAGGAAAAATGTGAAGTAGGTCACCGTTTCATAAGTACTTTATAACCAATTTGACACACATAAACATCGTTTTTGTAATTGAACCTAATAATAATAATTACATACAGCGTAACTTAATTTATAAAACAGCAAATACGTAGTTATTAATTTGGCCAGTTACATGAATCCATTGTTTAACAATTGAATTGAAAAAGGTAGGTTCACCTAGAACTTATGTAAAAAGAAAATAATGAAAAACGTAAATAAAATAGTTTAGTTTTTGCATATTTGCACTTATAAAAATATCTATTAATTAGAATGTGGGTTTATTAGAGTTATCATGATAAACTATTTTACTTTGTACACGACTTTTACCTTCTAATTACCTGTATGAGACGAGTATATCTTACTTACTTGTTTTTGAACGAATTCAAAGTACAATCAAAAATGTCTAATTTTTAGCGGATTGTGTTTTATCAAACACTAACTGACCAGGTAAAAGGTAAAAAACTTGAATTTCTCGTCTATCGAAGCCACTACAAAAACAAAAGCATTTTATTTAGCTTGAATGTTTGTGTCGATTTAGGTCAAATCTTCCAAGCTGCATTAGAACCACCTCCTATTATCATACATAGCATTTTTATGGTAAGCATGACCTGATTCTACATCCAGGAATGGTTCCAGCCTAAGGAACTCCTCGACGGTCAACAGAACAGACACAAAATTTTGTATACGCATTCAAGCACATATACGCATTTACGAGTAAGTCTTACTTCCAACGAGCCTAAATGTTATGCGAAATATTTGGTAATCTTGTGTAAAATTTATTACCGTTTATACTATACGTATTAAATATTTTAAGATGTTTTTGACATTGTCAAACAGAGAACATTCAACTTCCAGGGCTAGATCCACTTTGTAACGTATTAATAATTTTAATCGATTAGTTTACATTTAAAATAAACCTTTCCGTGTCTCAAAAGCAAAAACGGAACCCTTATAAGACCACTCTAGAGTCTGTTACAGATGGTTATCTCAAAAACGACGCAGGTGACGTAGTAATTTGAAATTTGGCATTATGGTAGGTTTTTGTAACATGCACATATTTCGACAGTCAAGAATTATAAAATATTTCTTGTTTTTTTTGTTAATTGGGCCTTCTCTAAACAGTTTATTTTTTGTATCGTGCGGTTACATATCATTTTGTCCTCGAGGATTTTTAAAATATTTTTTTTTCAAAATTATTGGTGAATTAGCTATAAAGTGCAAAAAATACAGTAGGTATTCCCCCACCCTTAATTCTAGGTTTCTAAAGCTAAAATTTCGATAATATCAGAGTTAGTAGGTATTGAGTCATAGGTAATGAGAAAACTGCTCCTTTTTTAAATATAAATGCTGAAAGAAATAATGTCAAGTTGCTTGAAATATTAAGTCAGAAAAGCCACTTTTCGGTCGATTAATGGCTTACGCTATTAACTATGAGGGGTACACAGGATTAATTTATAAAAGACAAGATCTTAAAAAGGTCTACAAAAAATCAGCGACAGAATATTTTTTAAGGATGACCAACAGTAAGCATTTTTATCTTTTAAATTTTGATTAAATTAAAAGTTCACTTATAAATTGTTTATTAATAGCGCATTATTATCCTTATATGTTATTTAACGTCATCATTTGGTGCTATCACATATTAATTAGGTACGAGTTAATAAGTTAATAAATAATATATTTGTTTGTTTAATTCTTGCAAATGTTAAATAAATAAAATAAATAATTTAAAAAATATCAAAACATCAAATAATATAAATAAAATAATATGTTATTACGCATTAAATGGCTTTTAACGTACTAACTTAGTTTAGGTTTAGATATTCATTTAATTTTGGTCGATCGACTGTTTGTTGATAAAGGTTTGGTACGGAACCCTGATTGCGCAGACCCGATTCATTCTTGATTTATATTTTATGTTTAATTCCTTACTTTTGATAAACTTATTTAAAATTATTTACCTTAACCACGGGCTTCCTCCCCCCCCCCTTCACCAGGCTGCTTGCGATGTACGAGTACATCAGAGTTATGTGTACGAATTTCACCTTTGTGATAATTCGGTCACAATTACTAAGTGTACCCATTATATTATTTAAATTGTACTCTTCTATAGAGTTTATTTGATCGAAATCGGTTCGTTTTAAAGCCATTTGTCAGCTGATTTCAATTTTATATCAAATATGAAAGAAGATAATAATCAGAAATTTTCCATAATGATAAGGTATTTTGATAAGGTAGGGGTTTGAAAGTAATATAGTATATTGATTTTAGATACATGGTCAAAATCATGGTTAAAATTAAGGACAGAATGCCAAGCTGCTCTTTTTAACTCGGCTAATAGTAAACTGCGTTTTTACGAATACCTATATCATAAAAGTAATAGGTATGTGTGTGAAGAAGTCAAAATTTGAACCGCGCGGATAGGAAGAAACTTAAAATTATAATTTGTATTATTTTTAAGCATACTTACCTCTTTACCTGTTCTAAGATATTAATTAGTTCTTCGGATGTTCATAACTCGTGCAAAGTCAAGTTTATATGGTATCGTTTCTAATTTCATGGTATTGCATACTGCTTATAATAAACATTATGCATTTAAGGCGCCACCAGTCCCTAAAACGTGTTTTCTAACGTATTTTGGTGCATTTTGTTGAAGTTATTCCCAAGAAATGGTTAAAACTAAAAATACCACAATATTCTACATATATTAATTTAGTACTTTGCTTAAAAAAAACGAAATACAACGAAAACGAAAGTGTTGTTTTTTTCTTGCAACGATTTTCTTTTAAGTTGTGTAAGTGACGCGAACCTAATTTTTCTTTCTAAAGATAGACAATATAATAATCTAGGACATTACTTAAAAAAAACATTTTTTCAAATGATAATAGTTATTTAAATACAAAAAACATGTTTCATCGATTCCAAATGTAACGAATTCGCGGTCGGCGAGTATATCCGTCTCTTTTCTACACGTCAATGTTCGAATAAAGCCTACTCTTTCAAATCTCAAGGACAAATGCGTCCCGGGGCGCCTTAAGGAGCTATTTATTAGGAAACACTACCGCCTGATGTTGAAAACTAATTGGTCAGAGTAAAGTTAATAGATTGGTAATATCAATGGCCTAAAGATACAATATAGAACCCATAGTCTCTTTCTGTCTTCACTGTGTGAACATGTATTCATTTACCGATTATAATGTTATCAACCATATCGCAATGTATAGTTTCTGCTTCATTATTTTTTATAATCTGTTTTGTATTATTTTTTTTATAAGAAACATAGTTGCTAAATGTTCATTGATAAATAAATAATATACTGACATAAACCGTAAAAACTTTCATCTGCCCAAGGATCTCTAGCTTAACCCACACCGTAATCTTATTACTTATCTAATTACATTAGACTTCGCCTCGTTAAGGGGAGGGAACTGAAGGACATCAAACAGTTAATCGTCAATATTAATCAACAATTAATCGCCAATAATAGTTTTATATTTATCATTTAGTATATGTAAATATTATTAAATATAGTAAAATTGTAAATTGTATTTCTTAAATACCATTTTTTTTACATTATAATAGGCAAACGCCACGCCTAAACTTACATTATATAAAAGACTGACAGTATATTGACATTTGGAAAATTCGAATCCTTTTTAATATTTTTACAGTATTGTCAAACAAATTGCCAGAACGCCCAATGGACAATTAATACTGAAATGCACACAAAGCTGCATCGCTTGAATTATTGCACGCTGGTTTAAATACAAGCCAGTATATTATAAAAACCTTTCACTCTCACCTAACCATCTGTGCGCTTATTAAATATACTCAAACTTTCATTAAAGTAGTAAAAAAATGATTTAGAAAGGAAATAATAATGTTGAAAAGTTGTGAAAATGTAACGACTTGAGAAGTGAATAATTTAACGAATAGTTATTAGAATAACTTACGTTCAACGTAGGATATGCAAATGAATTCTCATGGCTAAAAATGAAAAAGAAAGTGTCAAATATATGCACATTACGTGCAAATCGTTAAAATATAGTAAAATTGTAAATACCTAAATCTTTAAAATATTTAAAATCATTTAAATGCGATATTTAAGAAATACAATTTACAATTTTACTAAATATTAAATATACATATAACCAGATGTAGCGATGTATACCAGATGTATACATATAACCAGGTGTATCATATTTATATATTTTTATAAATGAAAAAAAACATCAAATATATTTAATTGAATACATTGAGTAAGGAATGTGTTCAGTGGAATAGTTCAATTAAAAAAAAAAACGCGCTTTTTAAACCTCATAATTAATATCACTTTAGGACAGGCACCAACCTACTAAATCTGTATTTTATAACTTTTGAAGGTCCAGCGGGTGAAATCCGGCCAGGTGATTTTTCACAGTTACGAACATTCAAAGGTGCTTCCCTTAACATTGACAATTGGGTTAAATAACAAGGCACACATTATTTCATCTTTATTTCAAACTTTCATCCAGGTGCATAGCTTTATATGGCGTTAAATTAAAATAATCGAAAGGCGGTTTGCAAGTAGCATATAAATAACAAAAGTAATGTATATATATTGAACATATGTTTAGTAAATGATTTTCTTTTCTAATAATGTTATGAGTGGGTTCATGCAAACACCTTTGTTTGATCACCGTATTACTGTTGTGTTCATTGGTTCGCAAACGTAGGCATCCATTCTACACGGCGAATAAACAAAACATAAGCAGATCCCATTAGCATCCGCTGAACACCGGTGCCAGCGGATATCCGGTTCAGTGAAACGGCGGATGGGCGGAAAAATCCGGCGGGCGGGCGGGCGGAAGTGAGCAAAGTGCCCACTCATCCGGAAGTGATCGGCTCTAACTAAACGACAAACGTGGCGGCTACTACATTACTTCCTATGCTATTTATTGACTACAGCTTTGTGGCGAAAATGGTCCACTCTTGGACGAGGAATAATTCAATTTCCTCTTAAATTCCTTTAGCAGCTACGAGCGCACACATCTTAAAGTAACGGCTAATTCGAGTTATTAGTAAACTATTGCGAAACAATTGCTTTTATAATAGAAGCTATAAATCAAGAAAACTAAAACATATGTGTCACAGTAGTTTATTTTGTAAAAACGTTACTTTTGATATACAACGCTTATACTAAATTTCATCGGCAAAAACCTCCACAGTGGGTAATATAATGTCATATATTTATGCAGCAGGAATTTGACACAACTAAGGTCTTAACTCATAACTTCGAAACCAAATGTTTTATAATAATAAAATAAACTGATTTTGATAAACTTTGATAAAAATAAACTGAGCCAAAAAATATCGTAATATTGTAACTATTCATTAATCAATGCTTGAAAATTAAAATAAAAAACTTGTTTTTAATTAACGTTTGTTTATTAACGTTTATTACATATGTAAACTCAGTTCGAGCTTGATGCGTTTTTGTAAATTAAATTCCTTTATTTTATTTCTGTTGAAATTTATTTTATAGAAAACTTCGCCCCGGGTTGGCAGCTAGGTCCTGCGGATGTCTTTGAAGGCACCTTTGGCGCACGAAAACTTGTGCCCGCAGCACGCGGGATGGGTCGCTTCACTCCCTTTCTCTAGGACCTTCGGGCTATTACTTGCCTACCATTCTATTCTATGTAGGCCACTCTCATTAATGTTCCGCCGATCGAGAATAAATACAATTTTTCCCGAATTTCCCGGAAATTTTTTCTAATTTTTCTTGCCTATTAACCATCTTCAAACTATTACGAACATTTACAAAAAATAACTAAATCAGCCGAGTAGTGTCTGAGTTATAATGCTTCAGACAACAGACTTTCTTTTTTATATACATATATAGATAATCATTTATTACGTTGTGTTTAAATTATGCTATGCACGATATTTTCCTAGTTGTAACCATTAAAAATAACAGAATGTTTTCAATAAAATGCGATTATAACATACTCATAAAGCGAATACAATATGATGTCAAGAATGTTACTATTATATAAAAAAAATATAATAACAAACATGTAAAATAATCGTGTTCGTTGATAATATTTCTAATACATAGAGAAAGCATTTCGAGTAACACAATTAAATTATATCCTAAATGAAGGAGTAAGAAGTAAATTGTATAGATTCGAAGGTCACTCAGCCTATGTAACTTGTGTTTGGAGAAAAAACATGCACACTACGAGGTCTTACGTAACTGCAAAAAAAAAGTCTAAACATGCATGAAGACCAATGCAACGTTTTGTAGGTTAATAGCCACACAATTGCAAAATTCTCCACGCTTAATAAATTTGAAATTTTCAGTAAAATTAACACTTTCAGCTTATTTCAATAAATGCATGCTCATGGAAACTTGATGCATGCTCTTTCCAGTTAAGTAGCCCATTAAAGCAATTACAGTCAGATAAGTTAGCGTCATCACCCACCTTTCTATCTGTGTATACTCGTAGCTATCAACCTGATTTTATTTTGAAAGATTTTACATAAGTATTTTAGTGTATTTTGGGATTATGGCGCGTAGTGATTTGATTATTTTTTTTACGCTTTTAATTACGATAGATTCACTTTTAGAACACATTATGTGTTATCATAACTCAGTATCTCTCCATGTTATGCTAGTGTATTTAATTGTTGCAATTTTTCAAGCGAGCTAATGAGAGAGAGTAGGTAATGTTTATAAGAGAGCTGTTCTCTCCCAACAAATTTCATGGCAAATTATTAGTGGCTATTTTAACTGATGTTTATTCTAAAGGAAAATAAATATTTAAAAACAAAAAGAACTAATATTTTTTTCTTGGTCCAGCGCTAATAATGTTGCCCCGGGCATTTTATTTTCGTGCCTCCTATGTTATACAATGTAGATACCATATTGATAATTGGAGTTGAACCTCTGATCTCATGTATGTCGGGCTGTTATATTCTATTTTTTTAATAAATATATTAGGATTTATTAGAGACATACTACAGCTATATATTACGGGCGGACGTACAGGCAGATAACACAACGAAAGGCGTCAAAACAACGGCTAATATTATTGGTTTCATATCAGCTCCAAGCTGCAGCAATTTACAGGATGTTTTAACATGAAATGTTACGTTGTCTATAACAGTTTCCGAAAACAGACGACTGATCGTGTATACAAGCACCATTTGCATTGTTGGCATTGCAGAGCAGAACTTTGCGACAATACTTCTCTAAATACTCTTCACATACTACTATAACAATTATTATTATTACTAGTAAGTACTTACTTACTGTTTCGTTTTTAAACGAAAATAAAAAAGTTAAAAATGAAATGAATTAGCACATAATATATATCCATTCGTATATTTCGACCACAGTAGTATAGTCGTTAAGACGTTTGGTTATTGACCCAGGGGTCGCGGGTAACCTGCAAATTAAACTTTATCCATAGATATATTTTTACATAATGCTGTTAGACAAAGCCGGTCACAGACATGTGTGTAAATATTTACAAAGATGCACAAATGCTATAATATATGGGAGGCCAATTGCAAATATTTGCACACATATTTTGTCTTTTCTTTGTTATTTCGTATATAAATTAAAGGGGGGTAAACACGCAAATCTCAAATGTTTGAAATGGCTCCCAGATACCAGCAAAGTTTCAGTTGAGTGTGCGCTGCTATCGAGGTCAGACGGATTGTGGGTTATAGTTATAAACTATAACCCTTGAATATGGCCTTTAAAGTAGGAGTTAAATTTCAGGTGAAATGAATAATTAAATGAACATAAATAATACAATGCTATTGCGTCAAGCAAGTCGTCCATAGTGTACGAGGTCTTTCCAAAAACTGATCCATAAACATTGTTTAACGTGTGTAGGCAGCTGCTTTTTGCCAAATTATTTCAGTCTAAAATTTAACAAATATTTTAAAAAACTTTTGTAAAAACATTTCATTTACTTTCATAAATATGTTCGAACAACAAGCGTAACATCTCATCATCATCTCAACATCTCACCTAACGCAAGTACTAGCAAATTTAGCTTAGTTAAGAAGTGCTCAAAATAATTAAATTATTGTCCATGCCATTTTTCATGCAAGGCCATTTCTTAATTATTAAAAATCTACCTAATGCATGCTACCTATTCTATCTTAGCATTTTGAAAATACTGGTAAAATGAGTTTCGATGGAAAACCGCGTTCGAATGTGATAAATTTTCATATCACTGCCAGGAAAGTAGGCGAGCTGATGCAATCGTCATGCGGTTAATAACTGTTACTGACATCACCGGAAAAAACTGTTACATTTCTTCCCCTGCCGAGCACAGTGATTAATAACCGCATCCGATGATTCAAGATCCTCGAGAACAATGATCGACCGGCTGATGACGAATCGAGACTGCCCGCCACTATTAGCCTATGTCTGTCATGAATCTCTCGGAAACACCTGCCTTAGCTGTCACAATCACCGTTCACGCTTTGATAACAAAAACTCACAGCAGCTGATAAAGCACTTTCGTGACTGCATGCATGTTATAATAACTAACAAACTGCCGTGACGCGAATGCGACTGGATTTGGCGGATTAAATTCCAAAAAGTATTATTTAATAGGGAAGTGCTGCATAAAGTAATAGTGCATATTTTCCTAAGTCTGTAGGATAGTCCATCAATGGGAACAGCTAAAGGAGTTTTGAATTTATTAAATTTTATTCAAGTTTTCCTACAGTACGAACTACGGGGCTTTCTCCTGCTCCGACTTCCACCCCCCGCGTTTCTTCTGCTCTGTTCTTGTATTGCACCTGCTTCCATGAAAATACCCATTTTCCTTCCATATTACAAACATATAAAACTGTAGCAAAACACAATTGCTACTATCACTCCTCTTTTTTCTTTCACATCTCTATTTTGAAAAACAGAAATTTTATATTCCTTTTAGGCTATGGATTTCTTTAACAGAGTTTTATTTTTCATCTGCGTGTTATAATTCCAAGGTATTTTATTTTTATCCAAACATCATTTATGTCAAAACAGCTAAAGTTCATTATGTGAAAAATATTTTAGGTAAGGATACAGATACAGTTCTTAACGTTGACTAATTGTATAAAATGAAAACTGCCTTTGGACAGAAAAGTCTTACTTTCTATCTGATAAATTAGTCGAGGAATTTTATACTCATGTATCGGCAGTTAACTGTAGCTCAATTCATAAAGTAGGTATTGACAAAAAGATCTCTGCATGGTTAATAAATTTGTATATTATACACAGTGAAGAATTAATTGCAATAGTAAAATAATTTTAATGGCAATACTGAATAGAATTAGTTGTATGATTCTCTTTACATATAGACTATAACGCACTATTTCATACAATTTAGTGGAACAAAGCGATGATCACTCTACAACAGATTAAATTATAATTGAGTGACCATCAACCGCTATTGAGGATAATTATATTGTTCATATTGTATTGTAAAATATTTCCTCCGTATGTTATAATTAATAAAGAAAATTTTGATTGATACATGTTCATCAGTTCGATGCCTGTTTTTTGTGTAAAGTAATCAAATCCGTTCCACTAGCAAGCGAGACATCATATTTGAAAGGAGACAATAATTTGAAGGTTAACATTGAAGAATGCGTCTACAGAGATATGTATTTATAAATTGTTGAATGCATACTAATTATGAATTTATGTTTGTACCTAATATTTATTTATTTTATGGCCTTTTTCCGATTTTGTTGAAATTATTATGAAACAAACAAAAGTATTAAAACTGCATAGAAGACCGTGATTGTAGAATTTAAGTAAAACAAAATGTTAACGCCGTGCTCTATCTCGTAATTGACTGAAATGAATATTTTTTTATTATTATTTGGTAAATATAACTATTTACTTTATGGTGAAATTTTAACCATAACAATTACATTTAATTTAATAATTTCAATAATATTAACACTGAAAAAAAAATAACACGTGGAATTAGGTTCATAGTTACATATTTTGTTCTATTTTTGATTATGTAATCGCACAAATACCCTGCAAATATATATTAAACTATTTAAAATACGATTTTCCAAACGTGCATTCCACATAGGTATTTTGCCAATTACCTACGACCACATCGCATCGAATATCTAATTTAAATACAAGTAACGTGGAAGTCATCACGATGAGGCCACCAAGCAGTCGGGATCACCTCAGCCACAGGAGAAGACTTACAAGGAAACCAGCCGAGTGACGGACGTCGACGTTAACCGCTGATTGTCCTGTTGATGGATGCTGCCCTCTTAGGCTTGGCGTTGGGTCTGATCAATTGCAGAGACTAGATTCAAACTAAGATCATTCTGATAGCATATATGTAAATGCTGTATTTCTGAAAACAGCCATCCATGGAATATATTATTATCGTTCTTCGTCATCACTTATTATACATAAATAATAAAAAAAGATCGGTCTTACTTACTTTTATTCATTTTATAACTGCGTTTATATGGGGATATTTTGCGTATTTTTAACGTGGATCTCACATACTGATTTAAATGATGAATAGTGCCAAACCTTTAAATTGATTATCTACTATATTATAAAGTATACAAGTATGTGTTGTCATTTCGTCAGTTTGTAGCACTTTTGGACAGCGATTAGAAAATAAATTTGGTGTCATATTTAAATTCATCAACGTCACGTCAATTTTTTTGTCATCTACTACACTGCACATTGCTTTCTCATCTCGAGTGCCGAAGCCACGAGTCGTCGCGCGCCGAAGCCATCTGCAGGACCTAGCTGCCGACTCGGGGCCGCGGAGTTGAACAGCTAGTATGGTCATAATAATTGTTAACCAGGAGGTCTTTTAACCTTTAGCAATTATTGCGGTTTATCTATGCCGTAAAAATGGTATGTCTATAATATTCGAACCCACGACCGCTGGGTCCATAGTCAAATGTCTTAACCACTAGACTACCACGATTTCATTTACGCGGTCAACACTATTAAACGTCTGTTTAATGGTTGAGTTCTTATTACTAGAATATTTTTTTAGTAGTTTTGCCTCTTGCTATCTATTACCTGGTAGGTATACTCGTATTATGTAAGCACTTGATATAATTTAACATTAATAAATGCGCAGTCATCGAGATAAATAACCAGGAAATGTTTCGAGCAACAATCAGAATCAAATGCCTCTAGTGTGGAGTGTGTGCCGAAGTGGAGAAGTGGGGTGGTGGAGCCGTGGGGCCATGGAGCCCTCGCGGGACCAGAAGCTGCTTCGGGACCAAATCCTGTTCGCAAACGCCATCCCGACTCCTCGTGATTAATGAGCCATTTTAACGATTATGAGATAATTTTATTTTTGGCGATGCGACGCGGCGGTTCGGCGCGCCGCGGCGACCGTTTCTTTGTCGATGTTGTTTTTAGGACGGGAAGAAAATCAGAGCCACATGGTTCCTCAGGCGTCAGGAATTCCTCGGTGCATGCATCATTTTTTATGTCAACGGATACGAAGATGACGTTCGTGTAAATGTAACAGAGACAAAGAATTTATCGGTTTGTTTATTATTAAAAAACTATACCAGCTATTTCTAAACCAAACGATATGTTTAAAAAAAACACACAAATTACATCAACTGAAGGAAGGTTATATTATATAAATTATGGTACCTACTCACGTACTCGTCCATAGTTCTTAAACTAATTGGAAAGTTATTATATTTAAATAAAATATACCGTCAACACTTCGACGCGATGTTGTAAGTTTAATTCTAATGTTTAATGGCGTCGTAGTTTCACCAACATAAAACGCATCACAAACCTTGCATAGAAGCTGATATACAACGTTTCTGGTGGTGCACGTTATGTTTGTGGTAATTTTATATATATTTTTATTGTTCGCGCTTGAAAATTTATCGTCTCTTACAATAATTTTGCATGTTTTACAACAAGGTCTTTTACATGGTTCGACACCGTTTTTTGGAAATATATTATGTGGTTGGTTACCAAACGTTTTATTTTTATTTAAAATATTACGTAAATTTGGAGGACGTCGGTAAGACAATATAGGGGGACAATCGAGTATATTTTTCCAATTTGGATTATTAGAGATTATTGAATATAAGTCTTTTAAAATTGGATTAAATATTTTAACACCAGGAAAATAGGTGGTGAAAATTTTATATATATATATATATTTAAAATATATAATGTATTGCTTAAATATCGTATTTAGATGATTTCTTACGTTATAATAGGCGTTCGCGGTAAGTTTACATTACTCGTATAAAAGTCTGACAGTATATTGACATTTGGAAAATTTTCAAACGAATTGTATAGCCAGAATGTTTAAAAAATATTTATCTGAACGCACAGATAGTTGCATTGCTTATAGATAATAATGCAGTAAATATATTGGTATACTGTAACACTGTTATATATTACGATTTGTTTATTTTTTATTGTTTATAATACTGTAATATAATACAATTTTATTGTTTACTGTACTTCTGCACTTGATACATTAATAAAAATAATAAAAAACTAAAAAATAAAAACAACATCTAAAGAAAAGCGACGTCGATATTTGCATCATGAAAAAAATATTTTGCAGAATCTTCACCATATAGGCATTTACTTTGCCAATTTACGGAGCTAGTATTTATAGAACTTACACATACATCTAATTGAAGTAATCTATTTGAATGTTTTATGTAGTAATTTCTTTTTATGTCATTAAAAATAAATTTGTCTGTGGTTAAACCACACTTGTAAGTAGTTAAATTTATGTAAGGAAGTTCATTAAATTTGTCATCAACTGCATTATAATGTATTCATATATATTTAATAATATCACCCCATACTGGCATCTACATATTATGTTTTCGCACACCTATTTATATAAGAATAAAATCAATAAAAAACCACGTGATAGCTTTAACCCAATTAGGCCATCAGCTGCGAACGTTACGGATTGAGCGTGTCGCATCATATTCCTTCATTGCCTAGGAAAAAATGTGTAAGGTGCGCTAAAAGAAATTTTACTTTTTAACGATTTCATGATGGGAAATGATTGAATAATATCTGTCGTTGCGACAACGCTTCGTTCCCACAACAATAGTGAGTGTTTCAATCGCACTGCGGCACAATGGATGGACACTCGCATAAGTTGTCAACTTCCTCGGTGTCATCAAAAATAAATCTGCATAACGGAAATGTATCGCGATAACAACACGGCCAAGTCAAGCAATGCACATTGCTCCCTTTGAAAGTGACTTAGGAAGGATTAGACACAAAAGCGAATACTTAGGTTATAATATGAGGTACTCGTATGTGCCTAATCATCCTCTTCGATCAGTGGCCTTCATCTTCAAGTTCTACGACTATACGACACTATACACTATACACTACGACACTACGACATTATATTTGTTGTTGTTTTTCAAGAAGCGGGGGTTTTCTCGATCTTAATTACTAATAACTTTGAATCTAACTTTTCGATGTGATCCGAATACTACTAACACATATTATCTAGTTTTTGGGTGTATGTACTTTTTTATAACGCTCACTCATACGCGCACATACACACATACGCACATACACATATATCTAGAAAAAAAAATAATATATTTTAGAAATTGATCGTATCAGACTATCTATACGTTAATCTCAAACACTAAACCTTAACATGTTCAATGTGTCCAAAACCAATCAAGAAATTTGCCCGATATATTCGAATACAAAGGACTTTTACTTAGAAAATGGTCAGTTTTAATTTAAAATATTTTTATATATATTATATTTGGATGCAGAAAATTATCCCTTTTTACAAAATTAAATTTATATTTTTTAGATATACTAAAAAGTGTGCAACTTTAGGATCCAGCGCTAAAGGTTGTGCTGTTTAATGACTAAAATGAAAAAAAAATGTAATAAAAATATAGGGCACGGAACCCTCGGCGTGTGAAATTGGTTGATTTTACATCGAGACTTTTCATTATTAATATCTAAAAAAAAATACTCAGTTGAGTTTTAACCGCTAATAAAATCACCTTTGGTAGTTTCATGTTATTTTCAATTATGATTTTATAACGGCTAAATTGATAATGTCGCGGTTACTCGTTGTTTTTGAAAAAAAATTGGAAAGCAACAGAACAAAAAAATGATAGGGATTTATAGTAAATATGATGTAAATCGCAAATCATACTTAAATATGATGATGATTGTTTTAAATTTTCCTAATTGAGCGGTCGAAATAAATTTCGTATAAAAAAAACCATTAATTTTGTGGAAAAATGTAAATATTTATAAGACTTCTGTTTTAGCTTATTGAATGCAAATTCAGTGATTTATTAACTTGAATCTATTATTTCGCAGATCCTAGCGATCAAGTTGTTATATTATCATAAAATTACAAATTCAAATTATTATCTAACGGCAAAAGGACTTCCAATGCCCGCTATTATTTATAACAAATCAGATTCAATCCCTCTCTGGCTAGATTGGAAATTCTCATATATAGAGGAAAACATAATAAGAAAATACACGCTTCATAGGTTTAAAAGTATATTTCATACGTTTTGTCACACATTGAATATGTCGGGAATAGAGTGATTGTAGCGTTACTCAGTAATAACCTGTTCCATGTACTTACAATCACCGTGAACCGGCGTGGTTCAATGTACAAGGAATGGACCCTCATTTCATGCGGCTAGATTGTGGAATGAACTCCCTGATGGCAGTAGAGAGCCTTCAGACGTCGTCTCAACGAACATTTTGCTTCCTCCTAATTCTACATTCATATCCTCGTCCAATATATTAACTCCTAACTAAATATCCTTGCTCGGATATATTAACTGAATAATGGCTTTATGTTGAAACATATTAATTATTATTTAAGAATATTTTTTTCGCTCATACTAAATCAATGTAAGTATAATGCACGACATGAGCCAGTTGGTAAAGAATGTCTCGCTGCAATAAGCTCGCCCTTTTAAACCTGCTAATTAGTGCTTATTATTTATAATCTTATTTAAATTCGGTAGAATACTAAATCGCGGTCGTTGAATCTACATAACGAACGATCATTCTGTATTTAAAATACATTAATAGGGAAAAATTCTATTTGACTACAAAAAAAATACGAGGTTCTCCATTCGATTTGTGTAGTTTTTTCACCCGTTACTTTGTAGTGGTTGAGGCAATTTCGTGTAATAGAGATTTTCTCCGGGATTGTCCAATATTAGTTTTGTTAAGATACGTCTAGTGTAAGATAAAAAAAAGTAGGTCTATCAAAAAAATGTAAAATATGTTACTACCATAACGCCTGGCTTTGGTACGAGCAGTTTAATATCGATCGATTTGTGATAATATTTTTTTATTAACAAATAGGCATTTTTCATACAATTTTACAATCTTTTCTTTGACTCATAAATTACATATTATGTATTAAGCCAGCAAGAACTATCGATATAGTATTTAGGAAGGCATGCTCTGATTCCATGTGTCATATGAAACCAGGCCAGGTTATTCTGTGACATTAGAAATATTCACAGGTGTCTTATCGACTCTGGTGATTAAGTTAGGTTGATAAACAATAAACCAATCTAACAATAAAAGAATGCGGGATGTTGTCCGCCTGTAATGCCTAAACAAACTCCGGTTAAACTCAACAAGCATAACAGAGATAAAGGCAGCTGTGCTACGATAATCTCATACTTCATACGCATTGACACTGGTAGATGTATTAATTACAGGATGCTTGGATCTTTTTGCCGGCTTTATCTAATAATGTGATTTGTTCACGCGAGAGCACGAGGTTTGTGTATTTTCCATTCTAGGTTTTGATGCTACCTGATGCATTTGTGAATCTGTAGGCTTACTAGCTCCCAATGTATACGGATTAATTGAAATAGTTTCGCCAAATAATTTCGAAATTGCTTCAGACATAACCCATTTTATATAAGAAACCAAGTCTCTCCTCCGTTTGGCGGATTCGCGACATTCCTAACTTCCGGTCGCACGGCGCATTTCTGCCAGTAATGCGAGCACATCCGGCCAGCGGACCCACACAAGCGCGCCTTCCTCTCAGCCGGGCACGTAACAGCGACATGAGCAAACATGCCTTGCAGTGCACGTAACGTTTCATACAATATTGTAAAACAGGCATTATGCGAATTGCCTATGCATGCGTCCTCTGGACACAATTTTACTTAGCATAACGGCGCATTTTACTTAGCATAATCCATATGTTATGTCCGATGCCTTCCATACTAGCTTTAAAACATATATTATGTTTATTACTTTGTTTATCAATTCAATTTTAATTTATGCAATAAGTAACAAGCACGATATAAACAAATTTCAATAATAAGAGTACTTTTTTGTTAGTATTGCCACGCGATTGGAAATACTATACTGTCAACACTAGGCGGGACCTTTCTGTAACGGTATAAAAGTATATTTACTGCATAATATAATAACATACAGTCGGTGTCTACTATGCCACAATGCCACTATAAAATGTTTAATTTTACATAAAATTATGAATAAAAATTTGATAACACAAAATCTTAAATACTGTGTATACAATAGTAACTGCTTAAACTTTATATTTAAATATCTAACCTTTTTTAATCGATATAAAGCTAGATAATTTTGGGATAAAACGATAATTAGTAATATTTTTATTCTATGTCAACAAAAGTTACAACAATACAACGTTTATATAGAGAAATGACCAGGTCGTGTCCTATTATGACTAGTAGTTCATAATAAGGGTAAAGAAACAAAATGTCCATTGTCACATTTTTATAAATTTGTATGTTTTAAGGAAGTCTAATTGATAGATTCCATAATCTCGTTTTTATAAGACATTTTGTAAATCTGATACAAATCTTGCTCCCACGACCGAATTGAGTAAAAATGGTTCAAAAAGATATTTTTTTTGGGCTGTATTTTTTTATACTATATATGTAAAACATTATTTTTTCATGGGAATTGTTATGGCATTTTTAAAATCAGTGTCATAAATCATAAAACTCATTCTCGAAACTCATTAATGTATAACATAACACAAACACATGTAAACATATAACTTTTACAAAAGCATTAATTTTAATATGATAACACATACAGAATGTAATGCTGTTAATAAGTGATAAGAAATATCCGTTTAGATATATTACCATACCAAGTATATGTTATTGCAGTTATTAATGCATGATTTTACTTCCGTTATTATAACCAATAAAACGTGCAGCGCGCTACTAATCAATTATTAGTCAAGCATTGAGCGCTAGCAAGAGCCCCGGAAAAACCAATTGAATGCGATATTGCCTTAAATACAATAACAAACGTAGATTATAAAATAATTTAAGACATCATTAGAAGCGTACGGAAATAGCATCATCAAATGACGACCGGTCCTTAAGCTAATTAAGTAGGCGCTCTGCTCCATTTACGTGGGCAAACTGTGAGTAATGATCATGAAAATCATTTGACTATCGCAAGTAATAAAACCGAAAATCGCGGGCCACAGCGATGCTACATACGTTTCTTTCCTCAGTCCGTGTTTAGGATTTTCCATCAATAACTCAAAGGTGAGACGCAAAAAAACAATATTAGTAAATGCCAAAATTAACAATAACGCGGTAATTATATCTATTATTGTATTTAATATGTCCTTATTATGCATTATAGAAGCACTGAAGCCTGCACGATATCGAGTAACATTTGAATTATTATAATACTTGTTTTTAAAATAATTATGAAGTCATACCTTTTTTTTTATTTATATTTTATTTGGTTTATTCAATATGTTACAATAAGAAGTTACAACAATAAATGATATAATAACACTGAACAAGGAAATTAAACAAATTATCATAGAAAAAAATATATACGTATGTAGTTCAGTTTTATGGTGGCTTAAGGGCAGCGATGGCGCATATTCAACTCGTGCCTTCGGCACTCGGTGCCGACTATAGAGAAACGTGGACGCGAGGTGCAAAATTCATTTTGTCCGTGAGCGACAGTTTTGAGAAATGGTCAAAAACTGTAGCTTTAAATCGGGTAGAATAAAAGTTTTTTTTTATTTACTACCAGAAGTACATATTTATTTAATCATCAAATACAAAATAAAATGTCGGATGTTTTGTTTCGGTTTAAGAGTTATAGTACTTAATATGGACAAAAGACGATTTGAATATTGTTTTGTAAGTTTGTAATAGTGCAGTTTAAGAAATAAATACTAAAATTACAGGATGACAGAAATTGGTTTATTCGGCATTTCAAATATCCCAAGTAAATTTAGTAATAATACAAGTGCTTGTACTAGACATAGTGCTTGTATTAGTTTTAAGTATCCCAAGTAAAGGTCGTATGCACAATTGCTGCTCTGATGCCTATATCAATGTGGTGCGGTGCCTACGGAAAGATGGCTTCTTGCCTTCGAAGTAATAATGCGTTTCATTTGATTAACACAGTTACTCTTTTTACAGTTAGGACTTTTACGTCTAGTTGATGCCAATCTTCCAAAATCTTACGAATTTTACAAAAATTACATACAATTTATAATAATGCTCAAAAAATAATAAATATAATTATATATTAATACACAAAAAAAAGGTCTAAAACGACTTTTAAGACCACTAAAAGCTGTTTTGAATCGCCACATAATAATTTCGATTTAATAATAAGAAACAATATGCATTTTGGTAGTTCATATTTTTGTATAAAATAAAAAAAATATTTTGCAAACCGACCAATCCTCATCGATTTTTAAAGCATTTTGCAAAGCAGTTTCGTTATTTTGTGGCGAATGAGCTATACAAAAGTTGAACCAAGAGTTTTAATAAGGAGCTCATTATAAATGGACAAAATTCGTTTTGCATTTCGTCTCCACCACTCTTGAGTTTTAGCATGTGAACGAGCTTTGCATTTGATGTTGCTTTTTAATAGCGGCAAATCGCCTGAACAAATAAATGACACAACCTTTGACAATATTGAAAAAAAATAATAATAATTGATTGATAAAGCGCAGGGTAAAAAAATATTATATGAAGTTGATGAAAATAAAAATAATCGAAATGTAAAAATTAAATCACATTCGTATTATTTAGATATTTATATGACTGAGTTGTAAAGGTATTTGACTTCTTTATTATATTTGCCGCTATTAAAAAACAATCCTCAAATATAAAATAAATTACTTATTTGCCCAATGTAAATATTCAGTCAGCATTCGTGAGAATTATAAAAAAAAGTGCGAATTCTTGTTGAAATTATAAATTTATTGCGAAATGCAGTTACAATGTGCATGCAATTCATTATAGGACGTCCACCTAAGGTACTTACTAAAGATAGCAGCGGTAAGTGAACTGGGTAGCATTTCGAGTACTTCTCGGTAATCAGTCAACGAGAAGCTCAGATTATAGTAATTTTGTACTGTGAAAATGTTTAATCAGAAAAACATTACTAAGTATATACGAGCAACGTGCATACTTAGTGACATTCAGATAAATAATTTTATAAATACTTATAACACTAATATTTTAATAATTTAGTTTTTAATATTTTAATAACAAATATTTCCGTAACAAAAATAGACAACATTTTTTTTCACTCGTGCCGTGGCCGCCATTATGGCGTCAATTCTCATTTTTTCTTTACCGATTCTACAATGAGATTCTACAATTATATTTATTTTTTTAGACAAAAAAAACTGAAAACCTTACCGTTTTTTTTGTGTTTTTTTTTTGTTTATAAAAACTATATAAACTGTGAAATACTTTTTTTTTGGATTCTAAAATTGAAAGAAGTTATAATCTCAAAGTTGGGCGTTGTAATATTTCAACGCCAAGGGGTACGACGGGTTGAGGTGCGCGAGCTGCCGCACGGGGAGTGAATCGCGCTGCAGCTCGCGCATTGTTTGATAAAAGTTCGTAAAAGTTCCTATCCCCTGCTTTGAATTGGTGAAATCTACCTCCGCCCTCCGGCGTGCCGAAAAACATTTTTTTATTTCCTTAACGTAGATCCATCAATGGTGACGCTTTTCCAGGCGCTTTTCAAATAAATATTATTTACATAAAAAAATCGTTTAGATTATGAAATTTGAAAACGATGTTCAATAATGGAATGAATTTGGAAAAAATAGAAGACGAAGTTGAGCATAGTAACTGGTATAAGCCACAATTAAATATTACGCGGCTTGATAATCCCAAATGATTTGTATAGCAAAATGCACCCGGAACTAAATTGATAAGAACTCGTTTATTGTTTGAAGATTTGTCGGATCGAGATAACAGGTGCCATGATAACTGATAAGCACATTGACTTGGATACAGCTGTGGCCGCCATTTTGTGTCTCTGCGATGATGTCAGTGTTGATAAAATGCTGTCACTTTAAATTCGGCCACAACAACCATCCATCATTGGAAATTATATCGAATATAGATCGTAATTTATGATAGGGTAACTTTACGGAAATTGTCTTGAAGGTCAATATATTTATAATCCTTTTACAACTTTGCCTGTGATAAAAAAAAAACGATTTTAGATGTATGTAAAATGTCGAGAATGTAATAATATATGTAATGTAATTCTACCAAATACTGAGACCGCTACTAGAGACAATTAAACCTTTATTGAGGAAGTATGCAGCGGCCTCTTGTGCTGACCTGGTTAGTAAGTCTGCACTGGGAAGGGGAAGGTTAAATAAATCTAAGAAAAAAATGACGAGTATGGTACCTATTTGAGATTTCGCGATTGCCAAGCACATCTGGTGTATCTGTAATTTTGCGATGACATTTTTAATTAAATTTAAAATATTTAATTAATTTAAAAAAACTTACTGTTGCGTATTATTTCTTTATTGAATTTGGGAGTATATAAATAGTTCTGACTCCTATAATCAGGAGTCCATACATTTAAACACAATGACAATGACCAATGTAATGAAATTTTTGACCAAAGAATATTATTACAATTTAAAAACATTATTATTATATTTATTTATTTTGGTTTTTACATATTTCTTAGATCTTACATCTTCTTAAATGATATTTCTTAAAATAAGATAACTTACCTAACCGGACATTGCCCGTACTAAGGTAGGCTAATAATACAAAATATATACAAGCCGCGGTCAGTTAAGCATTGTGCTTGACCTCTGTCAAGCAGGTTGGTTGGTTGCATACACATATGTGAGGATTTGTAAAGAGACTGAGTATGAAAATATGCCCAGTTATGTGCCCTTTAATTAGCACTAAAAAATATGTGATATTGGATATGTCGAAATGCTATTTTGGTGTATTTATTCTTATTCTAATATTTCGTGTTAGTTTTTTCTTTTTTCCCGTTCTTATTTTACCCCGCTTCCCGTCTTCTTTACTTCCCCTAACTCCTGGTTCTAGTTTTCTATTGATTTCACTCTGTTTCACCCATTTCAAATGTTTTTTCTGATATCGATTTTAATATACATTTATTTTTTGCTATTTCCGCCTATATCTTCTGATGTTATCCTCTATTATTTCTTTTCATGTTAGTATTGGCTTGCCTAATTTGTTATTTTTGATTCCGTACTCTATGGCCGCCCTCAGTAAATGGTTTTATTCCTTTCTTTAAATATTTCCATAGTACGGTAGTAGGTAGTATATGGTAGGCTCATATCCTTTTTATTACCGTTTTCTCCTCTAGTATTCCTGGTAAAATTTTTTAGCAGAGTTTTAATGGTTGTTTATTCTTATATCGTCAGTTTTGATCTGTTCGTTTTTGTGAATGCTGTTGCTTTTAAATCAAACATCATAATAGATCTTACTATCATGGTGTAGTGATGTCTTATTAGTTTCCATTGTACCTGTGTTTTTTCAGGTAGCTTATAGCCTACTATCATCTTAGACATTTTCATTCCTTGGGTACATCTCTTTTTCACCGTTTCTTGCCTGTTCGGCTGATTTGATACATATGCCAAGATGTCTGATTTCTCTCACTGCCTTCAGTTTCATATAGTCTATCGTGTATGTGTTTTCGTCTGGTATATTCCCCGAGCTGGATCCCTTTTTTTTCATTAATTATCAGTCCTACTAATCCAAGCAAAGACTTATGTTTCTTGTAGATCTAATATACACTTCCTGTAGTTTTATTTCACTTTCTTGAAACATAACCTCGATTATTATACTGTTTGAAATGTTTTGAAGTTCGAACCTTAGGTTTCCACACGATAAAATCCGTATACTTTTTCGGATAAAAAGAGACGTGCTATCAGATGGCAAGCCATAGACAATCCCAAATTAGAACATCTACACAAGTACGCTTGCAATTCGTCTAGAGAGAAGAGAGTAGGTACACGTGAGCTGACCACAAATACGCGTAATGCCAATGTTGATGTGTTTTGCTCATTTTCATTAGGACATAATCATAACTAACATCTTTTATGTAGGAATGGTCGAACGTTTCCTGAGTAGAATATTTTAAGGGCAAGGTGCGTAATAACGCACCTTGCCCTAATGCCTTGTAATGTCTGGTGGAAGCTTGATTTTAACCTCAGCGTCATGACTTTTTTTGTCATCTTAGACGATTAGACGCATAAATAAACCATTTCATCAGGTATCTCAATAAACACAATAACAACTCCATTGGAATGTTGCGTTTTCTTGGTCAGTCTTTAAACTTCAAAAAATTAAACTTTCGGTTAAATTTCTATAAATAACAAAATAATACAAACTAAATGAAAATAAAATTAATATTTTTCTAATTGTATGACTTGTGTTGTGCTATCAGGATTATTGTTGTGTTGCGTAGCTTTATAAGAAAACTTTAATTTATTTTGATCATTAAAAAAAACCATAAGCCTTCAGATCCATATGCTAATCCGACCTTCACTTTTCCTTTAAGAAGGACCGGCCGTAATTTAAAAACTTCATTGGAGAGTTGTCAACGTCTAAACTAAATTAACTGATTAATTACAGAGTTATAATGCAGACTACTCAAATGTAAATAAAATGAAACTTATCGACATGAGTCTACTAAGAGTGCCCAATACAAATCTTCCCCCGGGTCTGTTTTGTGTATTCTATCTACACTAGTTACAGTAGGGCAAAAGCGATTTTAGCTACCGAGTTGCGGACAGGTCATTCGATTCATGCAAATATATCAATTTTGAGAAAGTGTGAATGCGTACCAACCTAATGACTTATTGATTATTATTTACACAGTGTTGCCCTTTGTGATTATTAGCGGTTTATTAGCAGTAAATTTTAGGTTTACGTAATCATTAATAATGCAATAATAATATGTGATAACGACACCAATTACTTAAACATAAATTGCAAATATTTTCAAATCGGCGGGACAAAGCATTCGTATATTAGTTTAATAATTTTACGAAAATGTGTGTGTAGGCGAAAATCATTTGTAGGTATTTTACCTTGTAAACAAGCATAATTTCGGAATTAACCATAAACCCAAAGCCTTTACAAATGAAAATTCATATCTACCTACGTATAACTAAAAACTAACTAAATATATAATATATTATATACAGGTTGTACGGAAAGGAAAGGAAATAAATAAATGAAGGGCGGGTTAAATTGGGTTAAATTGATAAAAAATACTAGCAAATGCGAAAGTCTGACGGGAAAAACTAACACCATCTTAATTATAAAAATCACGTCATTGAGAAGAAGAAAGTAATTCTTTTCATAACTCTTTTTACATATAATATTATGTCATAAATACTAACGTGAATATAAAGTCATAATTACAATTAATTACGGTACACGAGTTTCTTTACGGAATCAAAATAGGACTCTAAATTTAATATAAAGTGAAAAATCATGTGAAATGAAAGTTCATAAAGTGGCACTGTGTCAAAATCAAATATTCTAAATTGTTAGGATTGCAAAGATGTTCTTCAAATATGAATTGATTTTGTTTATTATTTACTTTGGTATATTCCCAAAGATAACTTATATTTTTTTCATTGCCAGATATACTCGTATATGAAATTCAACAATATCGCTTGTAAAAGTATACAATTTTCTCTCTCTAGCGCAATCAATTACCTTAAACCATAATATTTTGTTTAAAATTGCACAAATGGGTTTTAGGATTGGTACTTTTACATATTACGTAATTTAATTAAAATGTCTATGAAGGCCGCCCGCGTTAAATTTCCTAACAGGTAAGTATTAGTGACGGTTTTGTAAGAAATGGTTTAACGTCACCGCGACACCGGACATTCCACATTCGGCGCTCAATCTAAAGAATGGCGTCACTAAAATGGGTGAACAGTTGTCGATTATTTGCCTTAAAATCTATCGTTTTTATTTCATTTCTTTTTATGAAACACACGCATTGTGAATGGCACTTTAAACAGGAGATATATATATATAAAAAAAATATCTTACCGTGTAGAATACTTTGCACGCATAGCTAAATAGGTTATATATTTTAAAACGGAGAGTCATAACCTTAACTGAATTCCATAAAAAAATATTATAAGGTACGTTCGTTATTATATAGAACTGTCATTGCCATGTATATAGAAACTAGCTGCTTGTCGCACGGGGTTATTTTTTTTAATCTCAAAAAAAAAAATAATAAACAACATTTGTCGTTTTCCCCTCACTTGAGGTTTAGGTTTTATAGCCTTAAGATGTTTATGATAAAAACATTAGTTTAGTTCCTTTTCAGATACGTAGGGGTCTGAACTTGTGTTTTACTTATCGTCTTTAAAATTACAATTATTAAAATTTTATAATAATAAAATTTACTTAAATATACGATTTTGGACTTAAGTAATAATATATAGTTGGAATGTATCAACAGTCCTTAGTAAATGTCTTTAAAAAAAAAATGGTTGTAAACCAATACAAATATTATGGCCTTTCCTAATAGTTCCTCGTTACGCAATTTTCACGCTGCGTAAAAAAAACGATAAGAAAAAACCAATTGGTTGAAATGATTGGAAAATCTTTATCCACTTAAGCAAAACTTCCTGAAAAAGTAATTGCTTGTATTGCATAAGAATTTGTTTCTTTTTATTTATTCAAATCGATTGCTTTTTTTTCTTATCGTTATATCTCTTTGTCCAACTACAATAATATAATATTATAACGCATAGTAGCGTTAATATATTTTTTTTTAAAGTACGATGAGACAACATGTGAATTTCCCATTTACACACCTAAAATATTTTCTTTCACGTGATCAACTCGTGCTAAATACAGAGCTAATTCCCCCCCCCTCCCGATAAGTCTTGGGGGTTTCTAGCTAAATGTTTATCAGTTCTTTAGTCTGTTATCTTCGATAAAAAATCAAGATCTTCGCGTCATTAGTGTGATTAATCCTAATAAGATTATAATTACAGCTCACCGATTTGTGGCTTTCCGATTCAATCCGTCGTGTTTGTCGATAACTTAATCGCCCTCAAAATGTTTCCATTTATAGCTTGTGGTTTTTTTTTACATCCACTAGGGCCAAAAAAATACAGCATAATTATACTGTGTATCGTTGGAAAGTGAACATTTTTGACAGAACAAATAATATTTTTATTATATTTATCATTAATTTTATCTTCGTTAATTTAAGGAAACATTATTATCATTCCATAATATATTAATATGTATTCCTTATTTTCTAGGTAGAGAAGATAGGCCGATCAAAGTTAACTCGAAAGTGAATATGTTAATACCAGAATGTTGAATTTAACGTAACTTTGAGGGAATGATTTTATTTATTTATTTGATTCAAGGCTCAAAATTCATTCATATACTGATCAGTAGTAAGTGTTCACGTAACCAACATGCTGACCACTGCTTATGCACTGATGTCCCAGTGACCGTCGTGTTTAGGGTTTCGTTCCTCAAAAAGAACAAACGAAACCCTTATAAGATCACTCTTGCTTCCGTCCGTCTATCTGACACAGATATTCTAGACGTGTACATTCTAGCACTTATCAAGATTTACCTATGCGTTGTTTATTTCATAAATAATCCTTTTTCTTTGACATTACTTTAATAATGAAATTTGAAGAAATTAATTTACCAGCAGATCATATACTATTAAAAATTTAGGCTAACGCTAATTATGCTGCGATTTTACCTAGTCCACTGAGTTTTGAAAATCTCGATATGTATCGCTTCAAATACGCTGAGATAATGTATGAAATAAAATCGTTATACATGTTATTGGCCCACTCACGATGCTTTAACCTACCTACTGACTAAGAAATTCCCAAATTCAAAATTAAAAAAAAAAAACTTTCAAAAAACATATCTACAAAGGCCCACGATTAGTGAGCAAGTTGAGAAAATCTCTTATATTGAACGGAAAGGCCATTCCTAGATAATAAAGGAATTTTTTTTTATTAATGATTCCAAGGGTTTCCATCAGAAAATCAGACATAGTGTAAATTGTAACGTTTTCTTAACCTTTCCCTGGAAGCTGTTTTTTTTTTATTTAACGTAAGTGTCGCTAAACAAAATTAAACGTTTGGCCTAAAACTTACCTCGTTGCCAACCAGCTATACCACCGGAGGAATTAATTACCTCCGAAATGTAATAAAAAAAAAAGTATCAAAGCGTTTGGAACATTATATTCTTGTGAGCAAATCCAATCAGCTATCAAACTCTTCCCAAATATCCATCAGCCAATACGCTCACCCCCGCCCCCCCCCCGCCCCCCTTACCCTGCAACCCAATCCCCTCCGGATCAAGGCGGCTTTCATTTCCTCAGCGCCTCAACCCTTCCGCGCGCCCTGCTGCTCATTTCCGCTTCACACTGTTTTACGTCTTTTCATTTCCCCTATTTACCAACGCGACCAGCGGAGCAGATCACAATATGCGAGTAAATCATATTTGGTACAGCTTAAGGCGCCACCAGTCCCTAAAACGTGTTTTGTAACGTATTTTGGTGCATTTTGTTGAAGTTATTCCCAACAAATGGCTAAAACTAAAAATACCACAATATTCTACATATATTAATTTAGTACTTTGCTTAAAAAAAACGAAATACACCTTATTATAGTAATGAAAATAAATAAATAAGAAAGTGTTGTTTTTTTCTTGAAACGATTTTTTTTTAAGTTGTGTAAGTGACGCGAACCTAATTTTTCTTTCTAAAGATAGACAATATAATAATCTAGAACATTACTTTAAAAAAAACATTTTTTTCAAATGATAATAATTATTTAAATACAAAAAACATGTTTCATCGATTCCAAATGTAACGAATTCGCGGTCGGCGAGTATATCCGTCTCTTTTCTACACGTCAATGTTCGAATAAAGCCTACTCTTTCAAATCTCAAGGACAAATGCGTCCCGGGGCGCCTTAACGTTTTTTTATGTAATATATTTATTTATTTGTATAAAATTGCACATTTTACAATCCCCCGCAAAGACTGGTGCATTTTATGGTTTTAACGTTTTTTTTTTACTAGATTTCTTAAAACCAAACCAGTCCAACTATATGAAAATAATTTAACGCTCTGAATAACAAATTATTTAAAACAAATAACTTCGCCTAAATTATAGTATTTAATTATACTAATAAATATTAATGATACATTTCTTTATGAGGTCAATTAGCATGGTTTCTTGATATTTAATTTATTATCTATATATTTCAGCTGTTCCTCAAAATGATTAAATAATTATGGCACTACATTATATTCAAGCGTCTTATCTCCACAGTAATTGATTTATCGTAGTATTTTTATGTGCCCTCGATTCTTTTGGTGGGTCCAGGGACGGTAGTTTTTTTTGTCGTTATCAAAGTGAACGAACTGTAATTTATGTATAGTTAACTATTTCCACTATACAAAAATATACTATACACAAAGCATTTACTACGAAAAGAAGTAGAGTGGAGGTGGTGCAGTTTTCTATTCCAATGACTCGTGAGGATAACCTCGCCGTTCGCACAGACGCACAAACGCAGTCATGGACATGATGTCTGAAAGAGTTCGCACTAACCAACCAATGATAACGCGTTTCGCCGGCACCACCACACAGCATAAAATAGCAGAATGGAGCCACATTGCGTAAATTATTTGTATTTATTGTACGAACGACATTGAAGAAGAGAAAAAGCGCTTCAAAATAAGCTTATTATATTAAATATTTTTTTAGCTTTTTGTGCTATTTAAAAAAAATTATTTAGGTTCCCCTAGATAGCGAAACATTGTACACGTCATATCACCATTCCTTATCCGTTTCACATCAAAACGATATAATTTATTATTCCTCTAAAACTTATTAATATTATAAATATTATTTACTACCACACATGGTCATACCATTTTTAACGCTTCATTACCATCATCTTCCCTGACTCTATCACATGCACATTTGGCCTAGTTGAGTAGGGCCCGAAATAATTGTATATGACCTAGGTCATAGCAATTATTTAAAAAATAAATAAATAAATATGATATTTTTCTTCTGTAATAAAGTTGTATTTTGTTTATTAAATAATCAGAACATACATCAAATGAATGTATCATGATTATTTGTTTATTGCCGCGGAAGTTAATGTTATGAATATAGGGTTGTCAAATGCAATATCCTACAAGTTACCTTAAACTATAATTAATGTTTGATAGAACATGTCTACTATGCTTAGAGCCCTACTCGTCCAGTGGCATATTTATGAAATATTAAAAGAAGGACAATGAAGTTATTGGTCACCAACGTGTGTCCCCCCCCTCCCTCAACAACACTGGATAGCTGATTTTGTCTCACGGTCGACTAAGGTCTGTCTATGATTTTATAAACTTATCATTAAATCGTTTTATTCTTTTTCAGGGTTTTATGCTTTTAAAACGTTTTAGTTTATACTTTTATAAGAAAATACTTTCTTATAAAAGCAAAAACGAAAAAATAAGGTAATTAATAAAAAAAGAAACGATCAAAAAATTTACTGATTTTCTAGGGTTTACATCAATCGGTCATATTTTTTTTTTTTGCACAGGACTTTCATCTTGTGAACTTAGTCATACATGTCGGTCTTCATGCATTCTCTATCACAGGAAGAACTTTCACTCTCTATCACTTTCAGGGAAGGCATAAACTTCTAAAAACTTAACTAATTTTATTTATTTTATTTCGAAGAAATTTACACATTAGTATGTGCACACATGCGAATATTAATACGTAAATTTAAAAACAGATTCTTATTTTTAATACTTACATAATAATAAATATGGCGTAAATAGGTACTATATTTACAATAAAAACTAGATAAGTATCTATAACAAAACCTGATAATATTACAACAATAACTATAATTTTTAGATTACATTTTTTACCATTATTTGTTATCATTATTTTTGTTTCTAAAGTGAAAATAAAGTAAATGGTGTGGCATTATTAGAAAATAATAAAATAATGCTTGGTTCAGTTTTTCTTCTTAGCATATTGCTTACAAATTTATGAAATAAATTATTCTTAACTTATTTGTATATTCACCAAATAAAACTAACGTAACATAATAATAAATGTATCTCCTGTAGATATGGATAATCTTTATAATTAGGACCCTAATTAAAAAATATATATATAAAAATCTTTCTAACAATCTGAGTTCTAAATAAAAGAAACATTCAACACTTAAATTATAAATAAAAAATTCTACTGGTTTTAACAACTTTCTTATTTTTTGGTCAAGATAAAAACCGTTTTTCTTTTTTCAATTGTAGTTTACAGTTCCACAATGCTATAAAGTCACAAAAGTCAAATTGTTAGTATTGAAAAGTAAGGTAAAAATAATAACATAATCACCTTTATTAAGTACTTAGTGATACATAGAGGTGCACACGATGGTAATAAGAGAGAAATGGTGGTTAGGCCCGCGATTTCGAATCCGCAGACGCTGGTCAGTAGCCAAAAGCTGTAAAAACACGCCAAAAACCAGGCCAACGCAATCTCCCTAATTAAATATAATGTGTGGTTGAAACGAACAGCTCGTCTAGTCGAAGTGGTAGACGGTACCGATGGCGCCGTAAAACTATTGTCGCTATGAGATGCGTTCCTGAGCGCCGCTTCCGCTGCCCGGCCGAGACGTTTTCCTTTATCAGTCAACGGCCGGAACAGCTCGTAACCTTTGCGGTGGGTGAGGAGTGAGGTGTGAGGTGGCGACACAGCAAATAAACGTGGCTCTATGCCAACGCTTTCGGCCACAATCAACCATCGACCAACAACATTATATTATGTATTCAATAACAAAAATACTTTTAGAATATTTGATGTGATAGGTTTTAAAAATCTACACAATAAATGATGACAAGGAGCCACAACGGATGCAAGAACTTATCTTAACTAAAGAACTTTATTTTATTGGAAACGCTAGTTTTATAAGTGAATGACACAAGGTATAATTCATATTGGTTAAAAATTGTATTGGGTGTTTATATAAGTGATATTTCGCATGAAAGAATAGATACACATTTTCATTCGTCCTCATTCTATTTACCTACTTAGACATCTACGGAAAAGGCGTAACCCTTTGTGGGTTTTATACATGGTTCTTTACTCAATTTAAATAATTACTTACGCTTAATGGTTAAGTTCCTACATATGCATAAGTCGTCGAGATTATGAATATTTTATTCTATGCGGTTTTATTTAAAGTTTTATTTTAAGTCCAATGATCCATATAAAAGTAGAAGCAGTATCATAATGGCAAATATATAAAAAAAACAAACGTTTTAACTAACGATTTCACAAACCAACAGTTTGTACGCCAAGCTATGATTATAAATGAAGTTGCATTGTAAAGGAAAAGAAATATTAGTGTTGTAAAGGAAAAATTATAATTTTTTTAGTTAAATTTATCGTATTGATTGCAATATCGGAGATCCTTTAATTCCTTCTTATTATTAATATTGAATAACTTTTGATCAAATCATTGTGAAACCCACAGTTCGTCAGTCTAATATTGACGCTGTCAAAAATTAACAACTTACCAACTCAATACCCTAATATTGCCCACTCGACACGTTTACAGAATACTTCAATATACTCACCGCCACCGTTTATGCAAAGCACTACAAAGAGTCAGTCACACAAACTCACCCACGCACCCGCACTCAGTTCATCTATGTTTGAGTACAGATTATATAAAAATAAATATATTTTTTTCGCTTTTGGTAGTTATCCTCTCAATTATCGAACGAGTGCCACCGCGTTCTCCATTAGTATCTCTCTCTCTTTCAACCAAAATGACCAAAGTATGGTAATTTCGTTTTAACCTAAATTAATTCTAGATTTGAAATTGCAAAATGTGTGACGTCACAACAGGGAAGGGGTCAAACAAATGTGACAAGGTCGAGGAGGGGTCAAAAAACCATTCAATTTGAGAGTCGTCATTTATAAATGGAACATGTAAAAAAGATTTTTTTTTTCTCATTACATACAGCAATCTGGAAAACGGAATAAAACGTAAATTTAGGATTCTTTATAAGGTCACTTCAAACTCCAAAATAGTTTCGTAGCTCAATCGACTTTATATCCATAGTTCAACACATTTTGCCTTTTTTTCTAGACTATGACGCTATTTATTATCGAGAGATTTCATAATAAAGGTACGTACGTAACAATGTTATTAGCACATTTAAAACATAAAAAATACGAAAAATTCTTTAGTAAATAAGGAAATTAAAAACCCCGTGCTTCATTATCGATAGAGGTAGTAATTGGAAGATACATATTTACATTAAAGGACGTAAAACGCACATACTAGTAGTTATACTATATGATAGATAAGATTGTGTTTGTAATAAGCATCGCGCGATAGACTCCTCAAACAAAGATTTCTATATCTGTCAACTGTCGGGAATAACTTCTCTCGTTTTCGCTCCAGGTCTTCCTTCTCTCTCTCTCTGGCTGTGAGTGCGTATGTGTGCGTAAGTATATGGATACGACGCGACGTTAGTATATCGTCGGCGTCGTTCGTTCGAAACAAGGAAGTTATTTCGGGCACTTCCGCATTTGAAACAGAACTCTTTGCGCGCCGGACGGCCGGTCCAGCGCGCGCAGGCGCACGCCAGCACACTTTACGCTGGCGAACATAGCAAACATTTTTTCCTCTTAAACGTCATGTGGAATGATTTTTCCGTCACGGATATTTCAAAATTACCTTTTCGAATGGCTACACGGATGCCATGACAGCGATTGAGTTTAGATATCCGTGATTATTCTCATAATTTAGGAAAAACTATATATTAAACGAATACTCTTCCTCGGTTGTCTGTTAAGTATTATGCATTTTTTTTAAAATAGAATATTGTGCTCGTTAATATTTCCTAATAATATTATAACCTTCGATATAGTTGACATAGAACATGCTTAAAATTTCAGTAGTACTCTTATATTCATGGCGATCGGTCTCTACTTCCATCACAACACAAGGCAGAGCTGCTAGAAAGTTGTAATGGATCCCAATTGGTCCTTTGTTTGAAAGAAAACTCCATTCATAAAACTTCCTGACTGAAAATTTACTTCATAATTTTTAAATAAAATATTTACCCATAATTTATAGGATGTCTACGCAGATATTCTAGTGTTTAGAATGAATATAATTATGTTGTACATATTTAAAATTTATACAAATTTGAAATTTAAAAATTAAGGAAAAACTCACACTTTTTATTTCTTATTCTAGTAATAAAAGAAAAGAAATGGACCCCAAAAAAATCTTAAGATCATTTATATACACATCGGTGCATCACTATGCACCGATGTGTATCTTCTTACTTCCACGATTGCAAACAAACTTATTCACCGATAAACCTGAAATTCGGAATGGAAAATATATAATGGAAATAATATCTAACGTGAAGCAGATAAAACCATCGAAAGAGTTACAAGATGTGATGGTCTCAATCCTACCCTAATAAGAATATATAGGAAGATAATATAAGAATAGATAAGTTTAAAATAATGTAATACAGAAGCTGTTACATTAAGGAAATCGATTTGACTACTTTAATAACATAATATTGTATAAATAGATAAATACAATACGAAAATTCGGAAGCTACGATTTCTTTGGAAATTTGGAAACGATATCACAAAGGGGTCAGATGAAGACCTACATTAAAGAAAAATTATAAAAAGTTAAATGGAAAAAATATGTAAAATAATTATATTATTACAGAAATTCTATCGACACCAATTAAAACGAAATAACGGGAATGGATAGCTGAAGTAGCTGGATGGAAGCTTTAGTTGAAATTAAGACGAAAATGTCATAGTTGATTAAACTAAAAGCAAAATACCGTTCTTTTTACTCTAAAACTGTGTTTTTTTTATAGAAGGAGTTTAGATACGACTGTTAAATCTTTACAGTAGTAAGGTGGATGGATATCATATCAGATTCTGAAGAAAAATAGTTTAGAAATTATTGAACATTTTATGGGATATTCCAGAATAATCCAAATAAAATGATTTTAAATACGAAAGATGAGCGACAAACCAACTGTTGAGCACAGCTGAACGAGAGTAATTAGGCTTAATGATTTTATAAACAGAGGCGTATGGATGAGCGGTTGTTGGCGTCCCTGCAGTAATGGGTTACATTCAAATACCACGAGTAAACCGAAGGGAACCGACGCAACGTAACCGAAGAGAACGGATACGTTAGTCTCCATACGAATTATAACTATTGATACTTAGATAATTGATCAAAAATGTATTCGCTAGTGGAGCAGATACCGGTTATTTTCCATAGGAATCGAGCGTACACCTTTAGCTGAGTTATGGCGGTTTTAATGGTTATTTTATAGCTTTGCCGAATGATAGGGATAGCACATACAAAAATGACTGAACAGAGAGAGACAAGAAACGTAAGTCACGCCTTCAGGGAAGGGTTTTGACTCAATCATGGTGATGTAACCAATAGAGATCTGGAGCAAGGAGGCAGGACGCTGTAATGGTTTAAACGATAACTGTCAGAGAATAAAAGCGAGACGTTGGAGGTTGAATAAGGATGCAAGATGTGGGTGTCTAATAACAATGAATTTAGTGTGTAAAAAATGGTTTGCGATACCTGGTTACCATAAGCCCGCTTAATTGTATAAACAAGTGAATCTTAATTATGTCAAAACCCATAACAGATTTGATCTTTGGTCATTTAGCCCTATGAACTAACGGGTTTAAAAAACGATTAATTTTTAAGACTTCAAATTAAAATTAACGGCCTTAGCATAGTACATCCAAGTCTGCTTATACGATAAATCAGATGGTAATTGCTAATATTCTATTGGTTAGAGATGAGAAACGATTAAATGGACACGCCTAGAGTTAGTGGGAGAAACGAAATTATAAATGGAACGACAGAGGAAAAATCAGGGAGTTTTTGGTCGAATTCGCAAGTGAAAGAAGTTTTGTCCGGGACGCGTGACGTTAAAAGTATTTGAAGTCTGGGAATTAAATTTTGTTAAAGTTTTTACTTTACTAATATTTTGTGTAACATTACAAGTCGAAGTCACTCGATAGACTCCTTGTAAACTCGGTGTGTGTTAAATTATAGAAAATATATATATATATATTTAAATAATACTATTTAAAAAAAAATATATATTTAAAACTATATATAAATAATATATAATTCATTACAATTATATTCGTATAAAGTAATTCTAAAGAACTTACGCGATACGCAATTGTATCTTATCAGACGCGATAAATAAACTCATGCACTTAGATCGTGAAGTTTTGAGTTCAAATCCGGATGTAATCAATATAAAACTATATATTTTTGAAATCAGTTTCCGAAACTGAATCCAGGAATCTTAAAAATAATTAATTTTGACATATAAAAAATTAAGATATTTTAAGAAAATTGTAAATTAAAATTGATTACAAAGTTTTCCTGAAATTACAGGGTAGCGGGAGGAATACAAATTATATACCGTGAAAATAAAATCAAACATTCGATGAAAATTTTTTGCACTAGAAACGAAGGGATTCAGGTTCGATCCCGAACACAAAATTATTATAAAATATAATTTTAAAGTCAGTTTCAGATACGGAATCAGAAAGGTATATAAAAACCAGAATTGATACATAAAACTCAATTTATAAAAAAAAAAATTTAGAAAAATAAATATACTCAAAGTAGTATATTAAAAATTAGAATGACCCAAACAGAAATATTATATAGTTATATTAAATGTGAAATTTATTGGTTTAATTAAATTAGGACCTAGGGAATAAATCCTAATTGGGACCTTAAGTAAATTGAGACGTGTTAATCGAATTGTAAATTTCAACTGCGAAAAATCGATAAAAACAGATATTTTCGTGTAATATAAAGGTTTGAAATTCACATGAACCGAGGCAAGTAACAAATCGACGTTATAAATAAATCAAATTCAATTATTGAATAAATTTCGGATAGGAAAGAATCAAATGGAATCTATGGAATGGATGTTCGTTCAAGGGTTTAGTATATAACCTCTAAATTTATAAATACTTAGAGAATTGGTTTTAGCTAAATTATAATTTTAGATAGGAATTAAAGGTAGTTATGGAAATATTTAGAAATTATTAATTATAAGTAAGTTAGTTAATATAATAGTTAGTTAAGTTAAAATATATGTATAATAAAATTTGAGTGTTGAGGAATGTAAAATCATGTGAAGTGTCTAATAGTATTAATAGTGGAAATAGTGCAAAGTGAAGTTTGTTTGAATCGAAGTTATTGGATCCTTGTAAAAACTCGGTGAGTTTGTTCCATGTTGAATTTAAATGGTTTTTTTTGGTTTTATAAAAAGTTAATTCCTCTGTTGTGAGAAGAAAGGAATTTAAAAAATGTTACACTCTATTCGAATGTAAATATTATTCTGAGAATATTAGCATAATTTGTAACACACATAAATTGTAAAGAAACGACACCCTGTATGTTACTACGAAATGAAATTACATCAGACACTTGAAATTTGAGTTGAACTATTTGGATTTTGTGTGAACGAAGAATAAAACACAAATAAATTTGAAGTCAATTAAAATAAATGCTATACATATATATACGCATATTTATTTGTTATAATACTATATGTAAATATATGTTCCAATCTTTCATTCTGGTAACAGAATTTTGTTTTTCATACTGATCAGAGCAAGTCGCGTTAGAGATATATACATATTTAGATATGCTTATTGCATATGGTTAATCCTGAAAGGAACATTTGATTGATTTGTTGTTTAGTTTATAATTTTGAATTTGCATGAGGAGTACATATGAATTGTATTACCAAATGTGGATTATTGAATGAGATTTAATCTCAATATTTTTTACACAAATCAAATAAACTTATATTTAATTATTAATATGATTAAGGAAAGATACCTAAAACTCAATTGGATACCTAATTTTATGGTTACTAAAACCGTTGGGGATTGAGATAATATCTCAAATTAACACAAATTGTGTTTCATAATCATCACGTACTTTGTACTTTATCAAACATTATTTTGAAATTATACGCATATAATAATATGGAGAACGTTTAAATAATGTCTATTGGTTGGAATGGCATACCTTGATATTTTTTGTTTGAAGACACAAACCAAATATCTACTATTTAAAACCAGTTGAATTGTCAATTTGAAAGGATTCAAATTGTAAACAGTTGATCATGTGCCATCGTGATTGGAACATTATGAAAATTCTTCATAAATTCCCAACTGAGGGTCAATCATAGACCATAAGTGTACATAAAATGAAAAATTTAAAGAGTCATTTTATTTCATATTAATGGACAAATTTGATAGTTCGACATATAAATATTATATTTTATACTCAACCGTTTAAATTAATGCTCTAAGATCTTGGTTTGGTGGTCAATAAGGGAAGGCTGTGAGGGGTTGTTGGGAGGCCTTCAATTAAATTCCCCCCTAAAAATATATATAATTATATATACATACATACATACAAGCACGGGTTGTTTTGCTTCATTGAGAGATAAAAAACAAATACAAGATTGGGAAACACTGATATTGAATAAGGGAGGACTTTCCTTATAAGTGTATTTCTAGGTACAGGATTTTATTGTACAAACGAAATATACAAGATGACTTGAATGTTCTAATATGATAAATTAGACAATCCAGCCGGGTTGCAGAAGATGACGTCAAGATAAGTGTGACATGTTTTCCAATAACTATTATTCTTTTGTGTTTATTATGTGTTTAGACAATTGTTTGATATAATTTTAATTATGTCATATGTGAATTTTAAGTATTTTGTGGTTTCAGTGATTATTTATTAAGTTAGTATGTGTTAAAATTGAGTCATATAGGTAAATTTAAGGTGTATATAGTGTGTGAAATTAGTAGGGCAATTGTGAATTTTAATAGGTCAAGGTTAAATATGGAATATAGGTCGATATGCAAATTTTTTAGCAAATAGGTAATGATAATAATTTAGGTCAAGATATTTTACGTATTTACAAATTAGGTCATTCCTAAGAAACAATTTACCAGGTGTGCAAATATTATTAGGTCATCCGTACAAACATTTTAGCGAATACAAATAAGTAGGTAATAAAATTTCGAACATTATTAATTAAAGTAAACAACGTAGAACGAGGTAAATTTTGAATAAATTAAGGTAAATAAAGTAATTTAATTAGATAAATAAGTTAATTTTAAGTAAAAGAGGTTCCTTCCATCTGTTGGATTACTTTTGGTGATCTAATAGATCGCTGGATCACTTCATTTGGTGCCGAGTGACAAGGATTTGAAATTTTAGGGTTATCACGATAAACTGTAGAGTAGTCACGTCGTGTGACAACAGGATTTTATAAGAATTATTACGTCACAATAAATATTTCTACCCAAACGATCATGTGCAATTAGATAATTAAAATACGGTTGGGACACGCATAAGTTGACAAACTATAATGCGGTTTTGTTTTAGAATGGCTTTAAAGCGATCATTTGCCAATTAAAAAATAATAATAATAGCTGATTATATCAGTTTAAAAGTAACTCAAAAGTTATTAAACATAGTTGAACAAACATAAATATACATATATATATATATATATAATTTTATATATATACAAATATATAAATATTATATATTTAACTAATTGTAATAGTTAATACCCGATAATATGAATAAATTTCATTAAAATAAATGAATATACACACATTGTAAATTTGAACCATTGTTTTGTAAAATAAGACAATAGGATTTCAACTAAGTTAAATTTGGCTGAACTAGAATTTTAAAAAAGGGATCAATAGAGATCAATTTGTTTGATGATGACTTTAATTATGGATCATTTGATCGTATAGTAACAAATGATTTTCAACTAAGTCAATTTGCTTGTAGCAGATTCTTCAAGAATCAATTGTTTGATTGTGGTTTGGGGTTGAACCATTACAAGCCACTAAATTTAAGCATTGCATCATCTAACCATTTTTATTACCATTTTGATTTGGTCTTTGAAAAATGAGTTTGATATAGTTGTTTATCTGGATTATGAAAAAAAAAATGTTCTCGATTCAACTAAGTTAATGTTCTTGTGACAGAACTTAATATGGTAATGTGACCATATATGGATCGATTATGAGTTGAGAGTGGTTCAACTAAGTTAATGTGCCTTGTGACAGAACTTAATATGGTAATGTGACCATATATGGATCGATTATGAGTTGAGAGTGGTTCAACTAAGTTAATGTGCCTTGTGACAGAACTTAATATGGTAATGTGACCATATATGGATCGATTATGAGTTGAGAGTGGTTCAACTAAGTTAATGTTCCTTGTAACAGAGCTGAATATGGAAAGTAATCTTATATGATTCGATTTTGAGTTGAAGTTGGGTCAAATAAGCTATATGTTTCCTTGATGGGGTTAATATAGTAATTAACCACAAATGATTTCATTGTGAGTTGAGGTTGGCTCAACTAAGCCAAAATTTCTTAAACCAATCATTATTTGGTATTTTAGTACCGTGGTTTTGACAATATGTCAGTGATTGTTCAACTAAGTTAAAATTTCCTGAAACAGATCATAGGGTGGTATTTTGATTCCATGATGATCTTCGGTATTATGTCTATGACCATTCAACTAAGTTAATGTGTCAAAGCCGAGTTTGGTAGAATAAAGTATTTATCTTTATTTGGTAGTGACAAGATTGGAACTTGATTTTCACACTAATCCAATATCTTTCGACAAAGTGTTGAAGAATGTTCAACTGGAAGAATGCTCAGTTGAAGTAGTGTATCCTAAAAGATATAATCTTATATAGGAATCGTAACTGATCAATAACTTGTTGAAGTTTATCATTGTTTAATGATATAATTAAATACAGGAAAACTTGCAGTTATGTGTTTTGCATTCATTTGAAGTCTCGAAAAGGTAATTTTAAAACAAATAAGAATACACAACGTAGGTTACATTTAAGTAATATTTATAAGATTTTACAATTTAAAATGTTTAAGCAAAATAAATAGATGGTCAAAGAGAAAAGGATTCTACATAAGATATATATATACCCAAAATAGGATATAAAACCTCGACTGGTGGTTGTACAACAAATCGAAGCATACATACAAATATATTGTACATATAGAAATTAGGTATGCATGATTATATTTAAGTAAGCTATAGGTAGTGCATGTATAAAAGATAAGATAGGTAAATTAAGGTACAATATGTATGTATGTTTTAATTCGTTGAATTAAAATTTGAAGGGACAATATATCTGACATGGTCAATGTATATTACAAATAATTAAAAAAAGGGTTAATGAAAATAAATCAGTGTAGTCAAGGCTAAAGCAAAATGTTTGCAACCAATGATAATTTTAACGAATGTATTTCGTTGCGGCACACGCGTTCTATTCATATGAAGTGGTTTTAACACAGCTGAGTTGTGTTGGTGATTACGATGGCACAAAGATACACAGATACCATTCATTTTTGGGTCATATTTCTAAGAGCACCGAACGCATGAGCGTTGGTTATTTACGCGAGTTTAGACGACTTAAAGGAAATTTCAGTTAAGTTCTTGATTCGGAAAGAAAAATAATCATGAAGTTATTTGTTTAATTAGCGATAACGTAAATTTACATGAGAAATTTTTCTACTATTCAATTATAGTTAAATTGAATAATTTCACCCATGGAATGTTGTGTTTTGACAACGAGACATGGAAGTTTATGTACATTTGTTCCATTCGAATTTTAAACCAAATGGTTTTTCGCAAAAATATTTGTGAATATATCTCGTAATTTGAACGATTACAATTTTTTTTGGTTATGTGGAAAATAATTTCTTTTCCGGAAACATACAACAAAATATTGAGATATGTACTTTATGTCATGGCAGTGGTGTTGACCTTGCAAAAACAAAGGGGGGTAAATAATACATGAAAATTTTGTATTAAATTTATTTTAAAATAAATAAACACTAAAATGATCCAAATAAAATTTGGTTAAATAAATAAAAAAATGCTTGCCTGACTATAGATTTATAAATTATCTAAAAATGTCAAAAATATACAAAAATTTATTTAGTGCAAGAAATTTTTCAATAAAGGATAATAATTGACTTTATTACCCATAAATATTGTTTTAAATACCGTGCTTAATAGAGTAACTTGGAAGCAAAATCCAGTGAAATGTTATAATTTAAGACCCCACAAAATTGGCACGAAGCATGACATACTTGAATAAAAAAAAAAGGATGATTCATAAAATTATCAATTGTCCAAATAACTATTAAAAATATAGTTGACTTAATTGAATTTTAGTACATTAAAGGAAAAATTTCGATTTAGATGAGAATTTACATTGACGATATGTCATTGACCATCTATAAAAAAATACTTGATTAGGGTAAACTAAACAGTAAGTTTGACATACCTGTAGAATCAATGTGGAAATTTTTCAATTTAGATGAGAATATACATTGACGATATGTCTTTGACCATCTATCAAAAATTGATTAGGGAACTAAAACAAAAGTTTTGACATGCCCAAAAATAATCACAAAAACAAGGTATTTGGATTATACCTATGTACACGCGAACGTAAGTTCATAGAGAGAAAATTCATAATGTAAACATTATGTATATGTGTACTGAACGATGTATATTATAAATCGTTATTTGTCTAATTGGATGCCGTTAAAGTAACGTTGACAAAAATCCAAAGATGTTTCAAATAGGCTTGAGCTATTGTTTATTGACAGACAGTTTGTATGAAGTTTTTCATCAAACCCCACAATGAAAGAAAGCCTTATCCACATCAAGACACTCTGATAACCGGCCTAATACATAGGATGTGTAATAGGTTGTTACTATATAGCGTAAGAAGGTGAATCCCGATTTGTACAGTGCTAGATTTACCGGACGCCTGCAAGTTGCAATTTCCTGGACGGCAACTGGAAATAAGAGTAGGGATCTACGAATCTGTAGTAAACGGTGTCAGTTTTATCCGACTTACCATGCTATGCTGGAAAGTTATCCCGGTTGAAGTTTTTGGCCCTGCGCTGTTGTAATTAAGTGGAGATAGCAAGACGCCCGCTTAAGCGATGTATTCCTTGTATATTGTAATTACACAGCTGTCAAATACGATACCATAGATGCCAAATTACATTTATTTTATATATTTGGAATTTGCTCTACAGCAAACGGAATATAAGGTGTTTGTTAATGAACAATTGATGCAAGTTTATATGAAATTTGAATTATAAATTTAAGGGAATGTCAAAACACGAAACAATTATAAATCAATAATAAATGATATATATTAGGATGTAACTATGTAAAATATAAAACAAAATGATGAGACTTCAATGTGGTGCAGGCATATGATTGTAGGCTGTTTAGTTAAGATTTGTAGTTTTATATTGAAAAAAAATCCATATTCATTGTAAATGACATTTGTTGTATTTGAATAATTATTTGAATTAATTTTGAGGGAAGACATAATAGGTTATTTAAAGATAGGTTGAATTTACATGTGTGTATATTGGTTTAGTAATGATAGAAACCAATTTAATATTAGCATAAAGGTTAAAGGATAAAGGTGAGATAAACAGGATATAAAATTATAAGCTAAATTTCGGGTAAATTATAAGCATTAAAATGGATAAACTTATTATAGATATGGTCACTAGGTTTAAAAAAATAAAATAGTTTAAGAAATAAGAAAATTGTAATTAATAATTTAAGAGAAGAATCCGTAGGAAGAAGTTAACTGAGTTGAGTTTTTACACAAATCATAATTTTGCCGTTACACGAATGATGGTTTGAGAGTGTTAAAGTGAGAAAGAGATATCAGATGAATGCTCGGATGTTCTAGCTTATAGTTACGAGGACGTAACTGAGTTGCGTTTAGCGTGATTTTAGTTAATTGATTTTACCATTAGTTAACTAAAGTGGGTTTCACACATCCCATGGGTTACATAGCGGAATATTTCGTGATGCAAGTGGAAGCGTTGCAAGCTAAAATCATGTTGAGAGCTTAATAAAATTTTTATTTCTTATTGTCTGACCAGATATTGGTTTTAGCGACATGAGAAATTTGAAGTTAGTTAGAGGAGAATGAGAGCGGGTTTTAATTATGAATCAAAAAGTTATTTGATAACATTTAAAAAAAAAAATAATGAACTAATACATGACGTAGTTTAAGGTTATGTAACTGTCGCGATATTATCTAGCATAATTTAAGTTCAGAAAATAAGTACCCATATTTTGGAGTTAATTATAAAAAAATAAAATATTGATATTACTATTTTGCGGAACAATGTTTAGTAGGATGAAATTATTGATTTGGCAATTTTATTAGGTTAAAATTAGAATAAATATTTTAAAATAAATGACAAACTGTAAGAATAATATAATGAAAATAGGATGGGATGTTTGGGTTTTAACAAGAATAACTACATCTTGAGGTTAGGTATTAGAAAGATAGGAAGTTGTTATGAAAGAGAAGGTTTTGAATAGTTTAAAAAAATATTTTAAACATATATAAAATAAAATTTTTTAAAAGATCTTAATAAGAAAAAAAGGGTGCGTCAGTTAGAACTGAAGGAAGTTAGATTTAATTGAATTGTTTTAAAAAAAAAAAGGGGAAACAAAATTTAAATAATTACGACCTATTGTGAACATCACACTTTCGCATAGAATAAAACAGTTAAAAATAGAATCTAAAAATTCGTAAAGAATATTTCGATTAACAGAAACCAAGTAAATATTACGTCAAAGTGAAGCTTAAGTGTGATGCGACATTTTAAAAAAAAACCCGAAAATACTCGAAAATAAACCACTTGAAGTTGCGGAGCGACGGTCGCCAGCGTGTATTTTTTTTCGATCACTCACTGTACATTAGGAGATGGGAACGGCGTTGCGGTTTTATAGCAGTTCTAGCTATGGGGTGTTTCAAAGTTAAAATTAATATAATTTAATAAAAATTAATACTTACTTGCAGTAATTAAAAAAGTAATATTTAAACAATTAACATTTAATACAATTTAAACATAAACAAACTTTATATTAAATGTTTATACATGGAAATATGTATATATATATATATATGTATGTTTATATGTATGTATATAAGTATATACATTTATACTCATGTATTTACTTGTAAAAAAAAAAAATATATAATTAAAAATGCCGTTTTATATGTTTTATAGAAAATAAATAATAGGAAAAAGACAATAAATATTATTAAAACAATACAGTGACGTGTAGTGTAGTGTGGTGCTTGTGTTAATCGAAGGATTTTGAAAAGAAACATTTCAAAATGTCGACTGAAAGTTCGAGTAGCCTTAACGAAGCGATAAAAATAAGAAAACATTATAGGAAAAATACAAAGAACACTTTAACAAACGCAATTGCACTGGCGATAAAAGAAGCTATAAAGCCATTATTACAAAGACAGGTACATAAAGGAAATGGATCGGAAGACAAAATCATCCAATCTATGGGTAGTGAACAAGCAAATGGAGAAAGTTCTCTAGATAATTCGACAAAAAGGACAAATGAGACGATGAATGGGATAGTCGTTGAAAGAAGTCCTATCATGCAGTGTATGATGTTGGATAAGCCGAAAAGGCCTCACTTTGATGAGGAGAATAATGACAATCCAATTCAGTTTATAAAAAAATTAAAAAGGTATGTTAATAAAAAAGGAGATAATTTTCAAGAAGAAATTGAAATAGTGATGGAGTGTGTATCAACTAAGACAAGATCAGTAATGGAAAATTTCAGAAATAAATGGGAAAGTTTTTCTGACTTTGAGAAAGACTTTTTAGAAATTTATTGGAATTCAGTTAAACAAGATAAGGTGAGAGAAAGAATTCTGAATGGGTGCTGGAGGGAAAATGGCGTTAATTCAAAACTGGAATATTTCTCAGGGAAGTTGGAATTAGCAAGGAGTTTAACACACCCCATTCCTGAAACGCATTTGTTGAATTCATTAATGCGACAATTCCCGGAGTCCATTCAAATACATTGGGTAGGAATTAACTCACCGAATGCGGAGGACGCAGCAAAATTCTTAAAAGGATTGGATGGTTATGTAACCAGACATGATCATAACCCAATGAAACAAGGAAGGGAAATTTATAATGTTTCAGACTCAACAAGATATGTCGAGAGGAGCAACAAATTCAAAGATAAAAATGTAAAGGGATTACGTCTAAATAATAAAAAACCTCATATTAACAATATGGAAATAAAGGGAATGACAAAAGAAAGAAATTTGGGATTAAATACTAAAAGGCGAAAGGTATTTCCACAGAAGAATAATTTAGTACGAAATATTCAGAGGAGACAACAAAATTTGGTTAAAAGAAAAGAACAATTAAGGCAAGCATATCAGGATGGTTGGAGAAATGCCACAAATGAAAGGAATAAAATTGTGAATGAAGTAAGAGGACAGAGAGCAATAGAACCAGTCAAATCAACGGGAAACGGGATCCCTTCAGTGTTCAATCGTCGCTGAAGCAAGAGAAGATAATCGATTGTGATTTAGGTTCAAGGGAAGAGAGAGAAGATTTAGTTTTAAGAGACAAAATGGATAAATTAAATTTAAGAAACATTGTAATTCCTTTAAATATTATGTTAATAAATAAGTGGAGACCAGGTTTAGGTTTAGGCAAGTATCACCAGGGAGGATTATATCCAATTAGTGTAGGAATGAAATTGAATAAGTTTAGTGGTTTAGGCTATGTTGAAGAAGTCAGGAATTTACGTATGGATACGATTTTAGGACAGATTTCTGAAATGTTTGAAAGAAGGATGTTGCAAGGAATTACAGAAAAACAAATCAGAAAGAACATTAATACAAATAAAAATGAGATATGTACTATATTTGAAGAAGAGGAATATATAGAGTCCAATGAGGATGGTAATTTGCCAACTCTTCCTGAAATGGAAGTAAGCATTGGAAATAGATTGATACGATGTTTGATAGACACTGGTAGTCAAGTTACTTGTGTATCAACAGAATTGTGGAATGAATTGAAAAATTCAGGGTTCAAATTTTCTGAAATGCCCACAATGACATTACAGCTAAAGTGTGCTAATGGATCAAAAAGTCATAAAATTTCAAAATTAGGTTTATTACCTTTGAAATTTACAGAATCAATTATAGAAACACCGTGTTTGATAGTAGAAGGTTTGGTACGACCAGTTATATTGGGATATGATTGGTTGGATAACCATGGTGCAGTAATAGATTGTTCAAGTTATAATAATGGGAAAATGACTTTGAAAACGATTAAAGATGAGATAATGTTAAATCCTACGAAATATTCAAAAAGGGAAGTTCAAGTTAATAACATAATTCAAGATGGTTGTAAGAGTGGAATTAAGCCAATAGAAAAGGATATAACTATAGAAGAAATAATTGAACAATATATTCAATCATTGAATCTATCAGGTACTGAAGTTGAGAAAATGAGGTTATTATTAATAAGATACAAAAGGGTATTTTCAGATAAACCTGGCCGAACTAATGTTTATTACCACGAAATAAAATTAACAGATGAAAAACCGTTTGTGAAGAGAGCTTATCCAATTCCTTTGGCATATCGAGAAAAGGTCACTGAGAAAATAGAAGAAATGTTAGAACAAAGGTTAATTAAAAGACAATTTACTAGTTATTCTAGTCCACTTACGATAACCTTGAAGAAAGATGGATCTATAAGAATGTTATTAGTTGCACGTGAATTGAATACTCGCATGTGTGGAGAGATAGAGAAACCACCAATTATTTCGGAAATAATACAAAGATTTTATGGAGTAAAATACATAACGTTGTTGGATCTAAACAATGCTTATTTTCAAATTCCTTTACTGCCTGAGAGTGAAAAATATACGGGATTTACGTATAATGGAAAGTCATATACGTATGCAGTTTTGCCACAAGGACTAAAAACAAGTGTAGGAAGCTTTTCTAGAGCTATGGATTTAATTTTAGGACCCACTGTTAGAGAATTTTGTATTAATTACTTAGATGATTTAGCTGTATATACGGATGGTACTTTAGATGATCATATGAATCAATTAGGGCAAGTTTTAGCTCGGTTAGAAGAAGGAGGGATGACGTGTAATCTTAAAAAGTGTCAATTTCTGCAAACTAAAGTAAAAATGTTAGGTTTTGACATTTCTTTGGAAGGTATATCAATGTCAGATGATAAATTAAAGGCTATACAAGAGTACCCTGAACCAAAGAAACCCAAGCAAGTGAGGGCTTGGTTAGGATTTTGTAATTATTATCGGAGATTTGTGTCTAATTATGGAGAGGCCATTAGACCATTATGCGATTTATTAAAGAAGGGCAGACGTTGGGAATGGGGAGAACAACAGAAGTTAGTTTTTGAAAATATAAAAAGGTTATTTTTAAAGAGTGTGATTCTAGAACACCCAAATCCAAATAAAACATATTATTTACAGTGTGATAGTTCTGGATATGGATTAGGGGGGGAATTATACCAACTAGATGAGAATGGAGATCACCATGTGATTGGATTTTGTAGTAAAGGATTAAATACTGCTGAAATGAAATGGACCACGTCGGAGAAAGAATTATATGCTATAATTTATGGTCTACGAAAATTTGAAACATACATAAGGGGAACTAAATTAGTTATACGAACAGACCATCAATCTCTAACATTTATAAAAACCTGGAAACTTTATAGTGCTAAAGTCACAAGGTGGATTCTATATTTGGATCAATTTGACTATACAATAGAGTATGTAAAGGGTAAGGACAATGTAGGTCCAGATATTTTGTCAAGAAGCGTAAACGAAAGACCACAATTAACAGGAGATCGATTGTTACATCCAGAAATAGCATTGTTTTTAGCTAGTGACAAAAGAGGATTGATGAAGAGACTAAAGAATATAAGGTTAGAACAAGACACAGATCCTTATTTAAAGGAGATAAAGAAAACGAAAGCAGATCATATGTACGTACCAGATGATAGACTAGCTAGAAGATTGTCAAAAAGGTACGAATTGAAGGAAGGAGTGTTATATTTCAATAACATAAATAAAGAAAAATTATTAGCAATACCAAATAGTTTAATGGAAAAGATAGTGTGGTATTTTCATTTGGAATTAGGACACTTTGGAGTGTATAAAGTATTAGCTGCATTAAGGAAAAGAGTATACTGGCCTAGAATGAGAAAACAAATTACAAGAATAATAAGGACTTGTGAAGACTGTCAATTGTCTAAACAAAATAATAAACCGGAAGTAGGAGGATGTCATCCCGGTTACACTAATGAAGTGGGAGATGTCATCATGGCAGATTTTTATGGACCGTTACCCATGGGAAGAGGAGGGGTTAATTATATTCTTGTCATACAAGATACCTTCAGTAAATGGATTAAATTATATTCTATGAAGAAGGCAACAGGTTTTAATGCAGTTAGAAGAGTATTGGAATATGCAACAGTCATCAAACCGAAAGTAATAGTAACAGATAGAGGATCACAATTTGTATCAAAAATATGGGAAAGTAAATTAGAAGAAGAGGGTATAGAATTTAAACACACCTCAATCAGAAACCCAAGAGCAAATATTACCGAACGAGTTAATAAAGAATTGGGAAGGATCTTCCGAACATATTGTAATACAGGACATAGAAAATGGCCAAATTTATTAAACGATATTGAAAATTGTTATAACAATAGTACACATACTAGTACAGGATATACACCAAATGAAATAGTATTTGGTCGATCACCTAAACATAGTTTAGATAATCATTTGAGAATAAAGGAGAGCAATCCGTTGACGATAGAGGAGATTCGTAATCAAGTCCGGAAGAATTTAAAATTACATAACGAACAAAGAAGGTTAAGTTTTAATAAGACGCATAAGTTAAGAAATTACCAAATAGGAGAGTTGGTGAAATTGAGAACATTACCGAAATCAAATAAAGAAAAGGGAGAAATAAGTAAGTTTGCTAGGTTATTTGAAGGTCCGTATGTAGTAGCTGCAGTGCCATATGTGAATACGTATTGTTTAGTTCATCCGGAAAGTGGTAAGGTACGAGGGAATTTTAATGCTATCCATTTGGCAAAATATTATAAATAATAATTATAGTATAGTATAGAAAGAAGTGAAATTATATAATAATTCAATACTTAGAGTTAGTTACATTTTAAAATATAAAATGATAGGAAACGTAATTATTAAGATTTGAGGGAGATAGTAGGATTTAAAAAAAAAAAAAATAATACGTTTAGTTGATTGAGTGAGAAGAGTAGGGGGGAGGAAAGATTTAGGGGGGGTGACATAAGGAATTTAGAGGGGTAACAAAAGAGATAGGGGGGGTGAAGGGAGCAAACTAGAAGAAACTAAGTGTCAAAAGAATTATATACGTGTATTTGATTAAGTGAAATATTTAAGTAGATTTAAGTAGATTTAAGTGTAAATTTTAAGTAGATTTAAGTGAAATATTTAAGTAAATTAAGAGTAGTTTTAAAATAGAGATAAGTCAAATTATTAAATAGATTATTTAAGATAATTAAGGTAATTAAGTTGAAATTTTTAAGTTGAAGTATCTTAGCTTAGCTTTGCACAACACCATTGATTAAGGATAGAGGAAATCGACAGTAGATTTGGTTTGGTCGATACTAATATGGACGTGAGAAGGGGTTCATATTACTTATTAGTTAAGTTAGTTTTAAACTACAAGGAACAAGAAAGGTTTTACGACCATCGGGCAGCTAAAGCTGTGAAGAAAACCATAGATTACCTAATGGAAATCTCCGTTTTTCATCAGGGGGCATGTGATGGTCTCAATCCTACCCTAATAAGAATATATAGGAAGATAATATAAGAATAGATAAGTTTAAAATAATGTAATACAGAAGCTGTTACATTAAGGAAATCGATTTGACTACTTTAATAACATAATATTGTATAAATAGATAAATACAATACGAAAATTCGGAAGCTACGATTTCTTTGGAAATTTGGAAACGATATCACAAAGGGGTCAGATGAAGACCTACATTAAAGAAAAATTATAAAAAGTTAAATGGAAAAAATATGTAAAATAATTATATTATTACAGAAATTCTATCGACACCAATTAAAACGAAATAACGGGAATGGATAGCTGAAGTAGCTGGATGGAAGCTTTAGTTGAAATTAAGACGAAAATGTCATAGTTGATTAAACTAAAAGCAAAATACCGTTCTTTTTACTCTAAAACTGTGTTTTTTTTATAGAAGGAGTTTAGATACGACTGTTAAATCTTTACAGTAGTAAGGTGGATGGATATCATATCAGATTCTGAAGAAAAATAGTTTAGAAATTATTGAACATTTTATGGGATATTCCAGAATAATCCAAATAAAATGATTTTAAATACGAAAGATGAGCGACAAACCAACTGTTGAGCACAGCTGAACGAGAGTAATTAGGCTTAATGATTTTATAAACAGAGGCGTATGGATGAGCGGTTGTTGGCGTCCCTGCAGTAATGGGTTACATTCAAATACCACGAGTAAACCGAAGGGAACCGACGCAACGTAACCGAAGAGAACGGATACGTTAGTCTCCATACGAATTATAACTATTGATACTTAGATAATTGATCAAAAATGTATTCGCTAGTGGAGCAGATACCGGTTATTTTCCATAGGAATCGAGCGTACACCTTTAGCTGAGTTATGGCGGTTTTAATGGTTATTTTATAGCTTTGCCGAATGATAGGGATAGCACATACAAAAATGACTGAACAGAGAGAGACAAGAAACGTAAGTCACGCCTTCAGGGAAGGGTTTTGACTCAATCATGGTGATGTAACCAATAGAGATCTGGAGCAAGGAGGCAGGACGCTGTAATGGTTTAAACGATAACTGTCAGAGAATAAAAGCGAGACGTTGGAGGTTGAATAAGGATGCAAGATGTGGGTGTCTAATAACAATGAATTTAGTGTGTAAAAAATGGTTTGCGATACCTGGTTACCATAAGCCCGCTTAATTGTATAAACAAGTGAATCTTAATTATGTCAAAACCCATAACAGATTTGATCTTTGGTCATTTAGCCCTATGAACTAACGGGTTTAAAAAACGATTAATTTTTAAGACTTCAAATTAAAATTAACGGCCTTAGCATAGTACATCCAAGTCTGCTTATACGATAAATCAGATGGTAATTGCTAATATTCTATTGGTTAGAGATGAGAAACGATTAAATGGACACGCCTAGAGTTAGTGGGAGAAACGAAATTATAAATGGAACGACAGAGGAAAAATCAGGGAGTTTTTGGTCGAATTCGCAAGTGAAAGAAGTTTTGTCCGGGACGCGTGACGTTAAAAGTATTTGAAGTCTGGGAATTAAATTTTGTTAAAGTTTTTACTTTACTAATATTTTGTGTAACATTACAAGTCGAAGTCACTCGATAGACTCCTTGTAAACTCGGTGTGTGTTAAATTATAGAAAATATATATATATATATTTAAATAATACTATTTAAAAAAAAATATATATTTAAAACTATATATAAATAATATATAATTCATTACAATTATATTCGTATAAAGTAATTCTAAAGAACTTACGCGATACGCAATTGTATCTTATCAGACGCGATAAATAAACTCATGCACTTAGATCGTGAAGTTTTGAGTTCAAATCCGGATGTAATCAATATAAAACTATATATTTTTGAAATCAGTTTCCGAAACTGAATCCAGGAATCTTAAAAATAATTAATTTTGACATATAAAAAATTAAGATATTTTAAGAAAATTGTAAATTAAAATTGATTACAAAGTTTTCCTGAAATTACAGGGTAGCGGGAGGAATACAAATTATATACCGTGAAAATAAAATCAAACATTCGATGAAAATTTTTTGCACTAGAAACGAAGGGATTCAGGTTCGATCCCGAACACAAAATTATTATAAAATATAATTTTAAAGTCAGTTTCAGATACGGAATCAGAAAGGTATATAAAAACCAGAATTGATACATAAAACTCAATTTATAAAAAAAAAAATTTAGAAAAATAAATATACTCAAAGTAGTATATTAAAAATTAGAATGACCCAAACAGAAATATTATATAGTTATATTAAATGTGAAATTTATTGGTTTAATTAAATTAGGACCTAGGGAATAAATCCTAATTGGGACCTTAAGTAAATTGAGACGTGTTAATCGAATTGTAAATTTCAACTGCGAAAAATCGATAAAAACAGATATTTTCGTGTAATATAAAGGTTTGAAATTCACATGAACCGAGGCAAGTAACAAATCGACGTTATAAATAAATCAAATTCAATTATTGAATAAATTTCGGATAGGAAAGAATCAAATGGAATCTATGGAATGGATGTTCGTTCAAGGGTTTAGTATATAACCTCTAAATTTATAAATACTTAGAGAATTGGTTTTAGCTAAATTATAATTTTAGATAGGAATTAAAGGTAGTTATGGAAATATTTAGAAATTATTAATTATAAGTAAGTTAGTTAATATAATAGTTAGTTAAGTTAAAATATATGTATAATAAAATTTGAGTGTTGAGGAATGTAAAATCATGTGAAGTGTCTAATAGTATTAATAGTGGAAATAGTGCAAAGTGAAGTTTGTTTGAATCGAAGTTATTGGATCCTTGTAAAAACTCGGTGAGTTTGTTCCATGTTGAATTTAAATGGTTTTTTTTGGTTTTATAAAAAGTTAATTCCTCTGTTGTGAGAAGAAAGGAATTTAAAAAATGTTACACTCTATTCGAATGTAAATATTATTCTGAGAATATTAGCATAATTTGTAACACACATAAATTGTAAAGAAACGACACCCTGTATGTTACTACGAAATGAAATTACATCAGACACTTGAAATTTGAGTTGAACTATTTGGATTTTGTGTGAACGAAGAATAAAACACAAATAAATTTGAAGTCAATTAAAATAAATGCTATACATATATATACGCATATTTATTTGTTATAATACTATATGTAAATATATGTTCCAATCTTTCATTCTGGTAACAGAATTTTGTTTTTCATACTGATCAGAGCAAGTCGCGTTAGAGATATATACATATTTAGATATGCTTATTGCATATGGTTAATCCTGAAAGGAACATTTGATTGATTTGTTGTTTAGTTTATAATTTTGAATTTGCATGAGGAGTACATATGAATTGTATTACCAAATGTGGATTATTGAATGAGATTTAATCTCAATATTTTTTACACAAATCAAATAAACTTATATTTAATTATTAATATGATTAAGGAAAGATACCTAAAACTCAATTGGATACCTAATTTTATGGTTACTAAAACCGTTGGGGATTGAGATAATATCTCAAATTAACACAAATTGTGTTTCATAATCATCACGTACTTTGTACTTTATCAAACATTATTTTGAAATTATACGCATATAATAATATGGAGAACGTTTAAATAATGTCTATTGGTTGGAATGGCATACCTTGATATTTTTTGTTTGAAGACACAAACCAAATATCTACTATTTAAAACCAGTTGAATTGTCAATTTGAAAGGATTCAAATTGTAAACAGTTGATCATGTGCCATCGTGATTGGAACATTATGAAAATTCTTCATAAATTCCCAACTGAGGGTCAATCATAGACCATAAGTGTACATAAAATGAAAAATTTAAAGAGTCATTTTATTTCATATTAATGGACAAATTTGATAGTTCGACATATAAATATTATATTTTATACTCAACCGTTTAAATTAATGCTCTAAGATCTTGGTTTGGTGGTCAATAAGGGAAGGCTGTGAGGGGTTGTTGGGAGGCCTTCAATTAAATTCCCCCCTAAAAATATATATAATTATATATACATACATACATACAAGCACGGGTTGTTTTGCTTCATTGAGAGATAAAAAACAAATACAAGATTGGGAAACACTGATATTGAATAAGGGAGGACTTTCCTTATAAGTGTATTTCTAGGTACAGGATTTTATTGTACAAACGAAATATACAAGATGACTTGAATGTTCTAATATGATAAATTAGACAATCCAGCCGGGTTGCAGAAGATGACGTCAAGATAAGTGTGACATGTTTTCCAATAACTATTATTCTTTTGTGTTTATTATGTGTTTAGACAATTGTTTGATATAATTTTAATTATGTCATATGTGAATTTTAAGTATTTTGTGGTTTCAGTGATTATTTATTAAGTTAGTATGTGTTAAAATTGAGTCATATAGGTAAATTTAAGGTGTATATAGTGTGTGAAATTAGTAGGGCAATTGTGAATTTTAATAGGTCAAGGTTAAATATGGAATATAGGTCGATATGCAAATTTTTTAGCAAATAGGTAATGATAATAATTTAGGTCAAGATATTTTACGTATTTACAAATTAGGTCATTCCTAAGAAACAATTTACCAGGTGTGCAAATATTATTAGGTCATCCGTACAAACATTTTAGCGAATACAAATAAGTAGGTAATAAAATTTCGAACATTATTAATTAAAGTAAACAACGTAGAACGAGGTAAATTTTGAATAAATTAAGGTAAATAAAGTAATTTAATTAGATAAATAAGTTAATTTTAAGTAAAAGAGGTTCCTTCCATCTGTTGGATTACTTTTGGTGATCTAATAGATCGCTGGATCACTTCAAAGACAAGCAAGTAAATATAAATCAATATTATTTTTTTTTATTATTATTAATCCGAGAATGATACCTATCATTGTCACATAGTTGAGAAATCGCTGAAAAAACCATTAATTATTATTTCTTTCCATCTACGAGTGAATAGCGTGAAATTATTCATTTAATCGAGGAAAATCAAGAAGTGAAAAGAAATTTTAAAGAAACATATTATCTAGGTCTTGCATCCTTACAAATTTTTCACATACCTACAGAGTGATTTATTTCAATAGATATTTGCTAATAATTAAATTAAATAAATTTCCTACCTATGAAATCATGAGTAAGCGAGCGTTTTCATTGGTAAGCATAACAATAATATTTTACATACATAAAAATAAAATATGACAAATAAAGTGTCTGTTGAGTTAAATTAAAACTAAAGTTAAAGAGAGTCGACTTAAAAAAATATTTTAAATAAGTCTAGAATATTAAATGAAGATATCTTAGGAACCTTCTCTAACTAACGTATTGCGTGTAGGTTTTTTGTAGTTGAATTATATATATATGTATCACCTATTTTATCTGAGATATGTTTATAAATGCAAATAAAAAAATGTTACATTTAAATGGAAATTGGTGATTATTATTCATTTTACTTAGTTATGATTATCATTATCGAAAGCGACTTTAAATTTTAATGAATTAATAATGTATATGTCAGAAATAAATGTTAATTAATTCTAGCGTTAAATAATCTGTTCGGGATGGTTCATGGCTATTTTCGCATGGTGACCAAAACAAAGCAGACTGACTTGTTGACACGACCTCGCAAAAAAGTCGGGAACATGACTTTGTCCAGTCGGCCTTGCTATAAATAGATGCGGGCGGGCAGTTTAGTTTTACTGGACCCATGATTGCAGACACTTGATTCGCCGCGCCAAACAGTTCGGGCCATCGGCAATTCACGGAGAGCGTCTCGTAGTAAGCATAGTAAAGCATAAATTCACAAAGATCAAAAGCTTATAGATACAGTATATCTACTAAACAGTGTGTGTGTGTGTGTGTGTGGTTAAACTGATAATTCCAACAAAACGTTATGTACAAAGGCAACAATATCTTACAGTAAACCATATGATCAAATATTATGATATGGTTCATATTCCACATTTTAAGAAACTAGTAATAACAAGTATCGAACTACGCCGATATCCTAGTAAAATTATTTACTTCAACTATGTATTTAGTTAAAAAAAAATATCCTTACTGGATAAAGCTGGTTGATTTGTCTGTTATATACCTTACTGTTATTTTTAATGTCTGTATTTCTTCCAATATTTTACTGGATGAATGGAAAATGGGTACGGTGGTCCCTATATTTAAAAGTGGCCCAGAAGCCATCCTCTCAACTACCGGCCTATAAGTTTGACTTGTATAATCTGCAAAATCATGGAACGGTTAGTTCTTCAGTTAGTAATTCATCTGGTTTCTTTATACGGCTTTCGCAAAGGCTTTTCGTGTGAAGCGGCTCTTACTACTCTCTCTCAAACGTTAACTAACACCTTGGATGCTGGACTTGATGTTCATGCTATATTTTTAGACTTCCTAGAAAGGTTAAAAAGATCTAGCCTTCTTATATTGGTCGTAATAACCATTCTTCCATGATAAACCTTTATTGAAGAAACGGAACAGTGTGTTCAATTCTTTTCTTTCCAAAACAATTGGGCAGTGAAAAGCACTTCATAGGTCAGTATTTGACCCCTTTCAATGTTGACTGCTGTTTTAAGCGTAGGCTGCGAGTTGTTAATCATTAATTTTTCCTCACCTACTAAACTAAATAGTATCACCGAAACTAGCTCCTAAATTTTGTAATTAGTTAATAATAATAATAATAGATATATTGTAGAAATGATGTTTAGTACGAGAAAAATAATAAATTCTAAGAAGTCACTTTAAAATTATTTTTCGTCTAAAGTGGCGTGTTTATCAAAGCTCCTTTTTTGGGACAGAACTCTTCCAGAGCCTAAGTCTAACTAATCAACCATTACCCTTTGAATTGATTGACAGTTCGTATCTTTTCACCGAGCTTATAATATATGTCAAATATTATGTTAACTAATCCACAAATTAAACTTTCAAACCTTTTTTGACCAGGTGGCGGGGAGGAGGAATATAATAGCGTTTATATCCTGTTGCTGAAACAATCTGTAACTACCCACACTGTCTTAATTGATTGAATAATAAAATATCAATATCTAAAAGAATATTCTGAATTGTTATAAATGTCGGTAGATCTGATGCTAAAAGTGGTCTATGTCATTCATGGTCTTGTCTATCACATATATTTAATTTTAAATGAGATATATTACGAAAGATCTGATGCTCCTAATAGTAATAATAAATATTACGACAGATTTTATCTCAAACATGAAGGGATGTACCCGTTTTCATACTTTTCAGCAAAAGGAAACTAATAAATCGATTGAATTTATATCCCAATATTTCAAAATAAAAAGTCTAATTTAAAAAGTTATAGTTAAATATAGAATTAAAATTTTATAACCCTATTTAAATAAAATTAACATATTTTCTTCGATCTATTTTTTTTTGTAAATAATTATTAATAAAGTAGAAAGGGCTTTAATTAACTAACTGCACCTTATTTCGTCTTTTGAAAAAATTACAAAGTTTATTTTATTTCTCTATATATCATGCGGCTATGTCGTGGTCGCTTATTATTTTATTTTATATTCTGTCAATATTATTTGATAAAAAAAATCTTATCTTACCACGAAGATAATCTAACCACTCCAATTTATTTGCGGCTTCTCGTTTCCGATTAGGTATATTTTTGAAAATGCCGATGTATCTCAATACAAATAAATTACAATTGTCATTTTTTTATGCTATAAGTAATATTCATACATAGTCAAAATTTAGCCACACATAGTTTATTGTTCCTTTTTTAAAGTAAAATTAGAATAGAACATTTCCTAGAACCAATAATATCTATTCGTTTATGTTATTAACTTTATAATTAGTTAGATACACCTAGACAAAATAGCATGTTCATTCAACATAATATGAAAAATTTTAGATAAAGGATATGAACTCGCTAGTAGATAAAATTTTCGTGAAAATTACATAAAACCTAAAGTATTGGATAGTGCGGAACGGTTTCGAGAGAATTCTATACTTGTAACATTATGTCTGTGATGATGCAGCTAAAAGAGTAGTTTAAACCGGGGGAGGGGGAGGGAGGGAATCGCCCGGGGATAAAAATAAATTAAAACAAGGCCACACATCCGTATCCGGTCGGCGGACATCATCTTTTCGACGCCGCCGACGCAACGGTCTCATCCCAACTTCTAACGCGTACGACGGCATAAGATGGTGACTGCAATATTGATATAAAATCTTTATTATTTATATTACGAGGAACCCAAGACCCATGGCACGTGCTCCCGTAATGCTCATATGGACGCTCCCTGCAGGGTTTATCTGGGAGATCTATGTAGTTAAATAATTTATCCTGTAAATTTCCGCGATATCTATTTGTTCAAAGGCACACAGATTATACTTAGATGATACCTAGCAATCAGTATGAATATAACATACTGAGTTAATAAATGTGTACACATATTGATTAGCTATATGTATATATTGTATCCTTATTATTTTATTTGATAAGACTGATAAGAGGCGTCGAGTTGGCTTTCCATAACGTGTGGTGGCATAAATTCATAAATGTCATGCGGCGATAACGGCCGTTCCGGAAAGCAACGAGCGTTGCTGTGACGTCACGCGCGTGCGTTTTTATGTCGCTGCCCTGAGACGACGTCGCGACGCGCGTTGGTCGCCAGTACGGCCAACGTAATAGCAGTAATGGCGTGGCGTAATGAATGATCATTAGGTAAGGATTTGAGGCAATCCCAAATGCATTGATGTTGATGACGATGAAACACATAATATACAGAAATAGTCTGATAATATTATTGTAAAGTATAACTATTGTAAGCGCAGTTCCGACTGTCTTATTTGTGATTAAAAAAAACTATTGTATTCAACAGCGAAAGACAATCAGGAAAAAGTGTCAATACCACTGGAATTTTTGGAACTTTGATATCCATATTCGGGCAAAATTTAAAAATATTTATGACGCCCCACGCACCGTATATATTGCTTGAACGCCGTGAAATATTGGGAATTATTTTATATTTTTCTTTGATAGGTACATCAAATCATTTATTTCATAGCATAATTTTTGAAATAGAATGGGAATGCATTTTTTTTTAAATACGTTTAAGACGTAGCTTCTCTTATGATCTAATTCGAATGGGAATGAGGACGAAATTATTTTTATATTCCTTTGTTTTCCGTATTTATTGTTCATCGACATATATAGACTTTCCTTTTGGACTTGTAATGGAAAAATATATTTTTTTTAGCTTTCGTTTATTTTTTTATAAAAAATCTTTTTAAGTTATTAAAATCTCATTATTCATTATTCTTCATTATTTCTCGGAACCGTATTCTTAAGAGCAAATAGTTGTAACTATTTTTTATATAAAAAATTACAATAACAGTTATTGTTGCCAATTAATTTCATAAAACGAATAAATTTATATTTTTTTTAATTAATTAATTAGAATATATTAATATACTATATGAGTACATACGGGGAAAAGAAATTGCATAATTTGATAAACACCCTTAAACATAAAAAAAAACAGGTAACTAATTTAAATCCAAAATATTTACTCTTCACACATTCTTAAATTATTAAGATAAAATTAGTATTTGTAATGTGTATCTTGTGTTTAGATATCAGATTAAAGAATCCGTAGATAATTCAATTTTATTAGGATTTTTTTGGGAAATATCGATAGCATTCCAAAGTAAGATGTCAGCCATATCTATTCTGGATAGAAGGCAATTAATTTAATGCAAAACAATCCCTTCACCCCTAAATCTGCTGTAACGAACCACCAAATTGGTACCATACCAATCTCTTTTCGTCATGTTCACCATAAAATTACCTATACTTCATGTACCTATTATATATACCGTGTCCCAAGACTATTCCCGAAAAAAAAAACAGCTAATGTGCCCGGCGATTTCAAGTATGGTTTGTATTAACGTCATATCAAAATTCATCATTGTTTCCGAGAGAAAAATGTAAACTTTACGTGATAAACAAGCACTATGTTGACATAAGTTCGTCAGCTGTTCGTTTATTCGCGATACCTCGCGCAACGGGTCATGCAGAAGGGAATTGACACCTACGCTCTAAAAAATAAATAAATTTTTGGATGAATTATTTTAGTTTTTTTTTTTTAATATAAATACTTGCTCGTACTAGGGTATATAAATACCTCTTTAAGTCTTGGGAAATCCTAAATATAGCATATATTTTTTAAATCGCAAGAGCTGAAAAGAATAATATTTTAATCGCACCCTAAACTTTTAAACACGAAAATTGAGATTTAAAACAGTCCGTAAATTGACTCAATTGGGAGAAGATTATTGAATGACGAAACAAAGACTTCACAAAGTACTATCAACCGATAAATAATAGATGCCGATCGACTGCACGAAATTGGTACCGAAGACGTCTAATGGTCGCACGAACTATAGAAGGGAAATACGCGCATAACAATGTTATTTCGCTTACAAAATGCTAAATTCTTACTTATACACATTAAAAAAATAATTTAAACACGTAATACTCGTAGTATTATCACCCGTTTGGAATATGCGAAATCATGTTCATTTCGAATCCCTGCTATCTTGGTCGTATTATCACCAATTACTTTTGCTTTTGATTTATAAGAAACTTTAAATAGTTACGAGATAGCAAGCGATCACAAAATCGAAGCAATGATAGTTATTTACTATCGGATTGGCTTCGTGTGAGGTTCGATTAAGGTCAAGAGATGAACTGCTGAAAAGTTGCAACTATTTGAACAATTTCACCTGTCGAATAATTTTAACAAGCGACATAGGTAAAATGCTTACCCAGTTATCCTAGCAATAATCCCTATATATTTACCTAAAATTTAGAAGCTTTCAGTGCATTTAAATATTAAAAAAATGCATTAAAATAAAGTTAGTTATTTTCTTTAAAATCCCTCTGTCCTGTGAGATATCCGAAAGCTTAGAATGGATTATTTCAGTTACCGTTTATTCGTAACCGCTTTAAAAAAAACCACTACGCAACTTTATTTCAACGAATACCTAGTTTGAACAGTAAATGAAAGACAACGCAACCTCTCCTCAATCTGTAGTCTCAGTCGAACGCAGTTTGCGTAACACGGAAACAAGAACCGACTTCGATCCACGGCTGCGATGATGCTGCGGCACATTGACACGAATTATACCGAAACCGAAACCGGTGTCAGTCGCCAGAAGACGGCATCTAAAACATCGTTGCATATATGAGAATGTCATTACTTGGAAATAGAATGCTCCTATAAGGATGTTGTCATGGACGGGATCTGTAAGATTCATTTATAAATCCGTCATCTTTTACACGAATATTATCTTAGTTACTATTTGAACTATGGATTTTTCAGGTTAGCCGACAACAATAATTAGGGGCGGGTGAAAATTATTACCATCTAACGGTTTTTTAATATAAGATGCCGTGTCGAAATCCTTAGATTGTCACTAAGATTCCATATTAATTGACTATTATCATAGTACTTTTATCTCTGCTATTATGATTAAGTAAGCGAACTTAGCTGAATATTACTTTTTACTTCTTTTGCATGACTGCAGTCCTGTATAGGAACTTTTCCTGTGTGGGACTCCAGCCTCATTTGGACAGCCTAAAGTGCGCTTTGACCCCGTTCACCCGTCGCTTCCTTTCTTGCCAAATTATAAGGAATTATAATAGGATATTTTAAAACAATGTCAAACTAGCCAAAATAATAACTCTTTTTTGTTAACTTTATTCGCATTTCCATATCATCATGTGTTCGAGACATAACACGTTTAAATAGTTTCACCTCTGGTCTAAAGTAGTGGCCTTCCAGTCAGCCGTTTAGCATTTCTTGATGACGCCATCAATCGGATTTAATTCATTTTAAAGTTATGATGCCGTACATACACAATTAAAATCTTATGGGTTATCAAAAGGCGTTCGAGCGCCAACAAGCAATATTAAGATATCTAACATTTCCAAATACAATAAATCGGAACGCCAATAAGCATAAATAATATCATTTTGTTTACAATTCGAGCCGGAACAAGAACATTATTATTATATTTATTAAGACCGACATCTCCTCTGATAAGAGAAATATCGCTATGTCATACGTAATTCATTTATTTTTAGAAGCATTGTCAATAAGTAGGATACCAGTATTATTCATTAGTAGATCATCGAAATATTATTGCTGTATAACTTTTATGAATATAGCGACAGTGAGACTGGCCTCCCTAACTAGACAAATCTGTAGGTTATATATTCATTGCAGTAAATATATGTTTCCATGCCGTAAAAGTAAACCATATTGCAATTTCTATGCTATCATCCCTAACATGTTACAGAAAACTTTATATATCAATGGTAAAACTATGTTAGCGTTTTTTTAAAGTACGCGGCGAAATCTATCCAATAGTATACTTGTTTTTTTAGTACTTTTGTTTTTGTCTATAGATTGATTGACATTTTGCGGTATTTAAAAAAAAAATACAAATTCCAAACCGCAAAGAACACAAATTATTATAACATTACTTTGCCTACAAATACCATGAACTCAAGTTTGCTATGCCTTTCAGACCATTTAAAAGTAACAAATGAAGAAGAAAAAATAATAAAAACTAATCAAATACTTTTGACGTGTTTCAAATTTAACTAGACCAAGTAAAATGTAGTAAATATTTTGAGATTTTCACATTTCACCCGGTGAAGCTATGTAAAAATAAAAAATACATAAAGAATACATGAAAACATTTTAAAAAATGTTGAGAAGCCTCCAAATCAAAAAGTAATGTCGATACCGATACTTTCCTTTAATTTATTATTCTTTCTGAGAAAGTTGAAAGAAACATGCTAACTTTCATGTCACTCGTACATGGTTCTGCGTTGACGTCAACGTTTTGGTGAATCTTTTTTTTTATTTTTTAATAACATCAAGAAGTTTATTGTATTATTTCCTAGTTTTTTTTTAAAGATTTATTTTGAAGCTGGTTTTATTTTTTATATTTTTTATATATTTATATATATTATTTATGGCAATGTCTCAATATTTTTGATAGCAACCACAATGATTTAGTACCCTAGTGCATATGTCAGCAAGTATTCCAACACAGACACGACATGGACCTTACGTTTCGTCGAATTCGTTCTTAGTTACGTACGTAGAGCGATACAGAAAATATATCTTAAAAACGTCTTATCGCGTTCCCGTGATAAATAAAAATATTAATTGAAAATAATAGATAATCGCAGTTGCGTCAATCAGCGATTGCGCTTTCTTCACATCAGCACGAATTATTTCGAAATACCTTATAAAAAAATGTAGCTTAGATTTTGTTCATGCCAACGTAATTAAGAAATAGATATAATAATGATAATTGATAAATACTTCAATAATATCATATAGTTAGTATTACAAAATCACATTATTATTTTTTTACAATGAAGTTAAAAAACCATCACCATTATGTATCATTCCTTAGCGCCTAATTACAAAATGGTTGATGCATGCTGAAGAGACCCCTTCCCCCTCCCCTCAAATATTCACATACACACATATTTCACAAACACACATATAAACATGGTGCAAGTCATATTACTTAACGTCTCTGCTTATAGAAGTTAAGACTTCAAATTTCGAACAAATTGGTGCACATGAAGTTGGAATCGCGCGTCTAATTGGTATTTTTTAGTTTCAACACCTTTGGAATTATGGCAGTTTGAGCAAAATTTAAATCAATTTCGCCTACATTTCTTAGACTAGTTTCAAAATTATTGTTGTTTTTTCTTTGCTATGCAATAAAAAAAAATATATACGGCGAAACATGTTTAATAAATAAATAATCTTTATGGCCGTGACTTTGTTCGGATTTTTATAACAATCGGGCTATGCAATGCAGAATTAATTCTCGACGAAAACGGCGATCTTATTATAAGCCTAAAGATCATCCGATTCAACGAATAATAATTCTACTTTACAGATGCCCACATTGCACTTCGTCTGCACAGTTTCCGCTGCTGGTAGTGTATAATTGTCCCCAAGTGACTTTTCATAGCACAAGCTTATAATTTTAGATTGTATTGGCATGCTCTATTTTGAACGTCTACGAGTCTGCGATGTTGGTGCAACGGGAGTGGCGAGAGGTGGCAAGTTACTGAAAAGATACTTCCTCAAAGTAGTTGTTACTCTGCTAATTGCCGATTGAATCAGGTATTACTACAAAATCTTAGTTCATTAATTTATTCTCAATAGACACTAACTAGATATTATAATGGGTAGGATATTAAATTAATATTTATTTTTTGCTTATCACAACATGGCTCAGTTTTAGGGTAGAAATTTCAACTGTCATTTTTTTATTATATTATGATGGTATTTAATAATTTACAGGAAGCAAAATCTTGCAAGTCTGTAAAAACCCGCAAAAGTTTAGTGAACAATCAAATAGAAATTGTATGTTTTGTTTATAAATAAAGAATATTAAAAAAAAAAAAATAATGTGTATGTCCTATCACTAACCTTATTCAACCGTTGAATATTCTCAGCGGGGTCACGAACCTCTGGACCAAAAGCTAGTGTATTTAAACAAGCCAACAATTTCAAACTGTTCAAAACAGTACAAATAAAATATATCCAAACTTCTATCTCACCGGTATTGCAGAAGAAGTAAAGAAGAGTTTAAAGCGGTGTACCTAAATATTATAGAAAATCGTGAGTATGTGAATATTTGAACCAAAAAATACTAGTTCGGAGGTCGAAGGCCTTACAAAGAGGTTTAAAATATTAAACAAGAATAGCTATGACACCCTATAGCTATCGTATAATTTCAACTGGCTTCTACACATTGTTTAGTAGTAGTCAATTATTTAATCGGAACATGACGTCCTATAGTTAGGCCGTACAGATATCATTAAAGGGATCTCCCACCCAAACTACTCACGCCTGTGATACCGACTTGTGATAGGTTGCTTCATTTCCTACCTCCATTTGTGTCGAAAACCTATATTACTTAAAATTGGGTAGTATCAAAGAATTTTAGAAATATTTGTTGAAAATATCTAATCACAAGCAGAGACCTGAGTCTGACCCGGATGTGCACGATACTTTCTCATGATCGTAGCGGAAACTTCCGCTTCAGGTTTCCGGTCTCGAGCAAGTCAAAATGCCCGATCGATTATTATTCTTATTTTAAACGATCTTATATTATTCGAGACCTTTGTACCTTTAGGCAAAAATATAAAAATGAACCCCATAAAAGATCCAACTAATTGGTTCAGCCATTTCAAAAGTATTTGTTTCGTCTTGGTTTCTGTAATAATTCTGGTATCAACATCGATAGAAGAAGTATGCTATTAACGTTTTTATACATATATAGGTTTTTATATAGGTAGGTTTCGTTTTGAACTTAGATACGAGTAGTATTTGGACTTGAGTGCGAGCGACAATTCGATTTTAAATTGGTTGCAGTCGAAAAAAGTTACAATTAAATTATACCTAAAAAGTTGAAAAACCATCAAAATATTGCAATCTCTAAATAAAACTAGATCATATTCTTATATTTAATACGAATTGATAGAATTCTACCCTGTATATTTTGAATGTTATCGAGATAGGTTTGATATGTGTAACCATATTCCAAAAAACTTTAATTTATTATTGACCCAGTAATGATTTATAAACCCTAATTAACATGCTGTAACTACAAACAACCCATTAAGCCATCGGGAATTTTCTTGGGACACTGAAATAGATAACTTTTCTCAATATATTTGTCATTTTAACATTTAACTTTCAAACATATATTATATTGTTAATGTTACAAAACCTCCACTTTATCTGGACAAACAATAAAAATATGTTTATTGCAAATTGGTTTATTTGCGAAAAGAAAGAACTAACAGGGGTAGCCTTATAACTGAATTATTTAATAATATGATTATATATTTCAATAACTTCAAATCGCCTGACAAATAACTCACTATTTAAACCTATAGGTAAGGAGGTTTTGTTATCAAACGAAAGATGTCCCCCACTTTTTTTGACAGTTGATGTTTACATTTTGAGGTCCCTAAATCCATTTTGACCATTTCTGGAATGACGCCTGCATCGTGCAACCTAAAATTAACTGTTTGATTTTCGACTTTTTTTTAATGCAGAAGATTTCAAAACATGTCGCTCAATATTGCTAATAGATTAAATTCGGATAGTGCCGTAGATGGGCAATCATTTTTTTTTTAATTGAAAAAAAAACAAATATTTATATTTCAATTTTCAATTGCGTTGAATTGGATATGAAATCAATTTAAAAAAAAATAAAGAGGTCTTGTACCTACTTGGATTGCATAATGTCAGTTTAAACCAAGCGATGACTAATATAAAAATGCATTTTAGTGTGTAGGTACTAAGATAAAATAAGAAAATTATTTTAATGAATATTTAAATTTTATCGGAGTAACGCGCTTGCATCCATTGAAAAACAGGTCGAGACAGAAAAGGTTAGCAACAGAAAAAAAAATAGGTCAACATGCACTTACGGGTAAGCAAGCATTACTTTATTTAATTAAAAAGAATTTACAGCAATATTATGTATTTTCGAGTATTACATTTTTATTTAAAGTAATTGTTATGATCTAGATTCTAGGTTATACAGTGTCTGTCCCAAGACCATATCCGAAGACTTATGGAGGGGTTTTCGTTCCCCATTACGTTTGAAACGCTCATGTAAATTCCCTTTTCGTATTTCGCTCTTTCGTTTGCTCGCTTCGGCTCGGCCAAAGCCGGTCGATGACCCGGTGCGGCTCGGCCTCGCGAGCGGACGAACTTACGACAAGAATAATTTAATATTATCACGTAAAATTTACATTTTTTATTCTCGGAATCCCCGATGGAATTTAATATGACCTTAAAACAAATCATGTTTGAAATCGCAGGCCAATTAGCTGATTTTTTTGACACAGCGTAAAAGATAACTTTTACCCTAGTAAACTATTTAAGCTAACTCTTCTTATAGTTACTACTCAGGGGTGCGGATTCGAACCTCCGACCGATGAGTCATTAATGAAATGCCTTTAGTACAAACCACTACGACAATTAAAATACTATTTGTTAATATTTACAATCTTAAAAAAATCCCAGTACAGTAACAAATATATATATTATGTAGGTAAATGTAATTAAGGATATTGAAGATAAAAATATTTTCCATCAATGGATCAAAATTATTGCAAAAAGGGCAAAAAAAATATTAAAGTTCGATTGTATACATTTTATAATAAATCATTTATCATAATTGATAATATGATATCTATTACTTATCTATTATTTTTTTTTTTATCTTGATCATAAAACGATCGGGATCATTAATAAATACCTATCATTTTATGTATCTAAGATATGTTTGTTTTTAAAAAAAATAACTCATATAGGCATGTTGCATAATATATGTATGAATATATACTAAAACATATTGTCATATTCTGATAGTAGAGAGTCCATCGTATTGCTATGTTCAAATCAGCTGTGAATATCATACAAGAAATGAATCGATAATGTTCGAAATATGTTGAGGTCAACAAAGGACATATACTAAATAAAATGATACATACATTATTATTATTATTATTATTTATTATATTTACTGTTGCTTTTTAGGATCATCCGTTTTTGAAATATATCAAACTTTTTTACGCAATTTTATCAACTTTCGTTAACATACGAGTATGTAAGTGGGTCCATTTAAACCAACTCCATTAATTGGATGTTAGATTCGTTTAGCGACGATATAATTTAAATTACGGTGACAATGTCTATGGTTATTCGCGTGGGGTCGTTTAATTTGAATACTCGTATGTAAACTTAATAATTATATCTACTTTTAACATTTAAAAATAAAAAAAAATGCAGTCGGGTGCTTTCATAAAGTCATTATTTGTTATTACCTTTAATACATCGATAAAAGAGAGATTCAAGAGAGTGTCTACTCTAGCCCTTGAATAGTATATTTATATTCATATGTATATTTAGAATTTATTATATTTTATATTATATTGTGTTTCATATTATATTCTGGTGATTGTCCCCAACCCCCAAACCCCAATCCCTCCTACTTCCTGGTCCCGGCCTCGCGCCCGAATGGGTTTTCTATTTTTTTAAGTTTGGAGGAAACTATTATTGGCTTTGTGTTTTAAATGTTTTTTTTATTATTGTAATAACTATGTAAGCTGTTGTTTCCTGAAATAAAATAAAATAATCCCTTAGTAAGATTACTTTGTATGTTCCGGATCTCTACAAACATAAGTTTCGTTCATCTTACCACCGAACGGATCTGTTTCCTTCACGCCTTATCATCGCGAATCAATTGTTTCTTGTTGTTTTTACTCTAGGTTAAATAGGTTAACTAGATTAACAAATATTTTGACCTTTGTTACGCTAGCTAAGTGCCCAGGATGTAGTAATCTTCGGGTATAACTTATAAATTATTGTAATTTCTAATTATTTTAATGTGTTTTGTAGCATTTTGTCAATATTATTTCTATAAAACGTGCATGGAGAAACCTGCTATATAAATAAATAAAAAAACGATTAGTAACATGTTTGCTTTTGATGTGGGTAACCAAACTAATTAGGCGAGAGCCAGGCTCCGTCTGTGATGTATTCGTTTGCAGAAATCTCGTTTATGATATCGTGTTCACTGTTCTTCCTGCTCGTAAATTTGGGCCAGGGGAAAAACTAGTCTCGCCAACAGTTCGTTTCGATGTGTTTTTAATAATACGCGTAGGTATAAGTGTTCCAAGAAAATAGCCGTTCCCGGCCCAGGCGCAATATTATCAAAACAGGTTCGAAAATTATCAACATTGTCTACTAATATTTACAGACAACATCGAAGCGATTCTTTTTCATTCGTAAATACAAATATGGCCAACATTCGTTAGTTTCGCAAATATTCATAAGGCAAGTAGATGAGAATACTTTTCTCGCAATGAAATGATACGAATAAAATAAAATAACATCTGCTGACGTTTTACTGACAGTTGACACATACCGCAATGTCACCATTATCAATTGATAATGCAACCACCTTACGCATACTCATATACTTACTTCATTCCTCGTTTTTTTTATCTCTAATATCACTTCGAGAGCGCGGGTAGCTTCGTACCTGTAGAAATAAATATACTGCGGCGAAGTGCGAGATAAACGAATGACCCGCCACCGGCGCCGCGCCGCGCCGCGCCGATACCAATAGCAATAGCTTTTCATATTAGGCACGTTCGCCCGCGTAGATCCGAGTCTTAAATCTATTAACGGACTCACATTCGAAATTATGTGCGAAATAATTATGATATTAAGAAAGGGGTCATTAATTTGTAACTAAAGTCATATTTTTTATTCAATTTAATATTCAAGGAAATAAATTAGAAAGAGTTAACAATTCTGAATTGTTATTTATACAGATCTAAATGATGTAAGAGGCTTTCTCTATGAAATAGTTTAGTGTTTCTATTGTATTTAAATAATATAACAGGTGTATATATGTATATATATATTAACTTATATATATATTTATAGGTTGTTTTATTGGTAGGAAGAAGTCCCATAGCTTGCATCAAAATGCTAAACTACATATATAAATGATTGGCGTATCCGCTTGGAACAGCACATTGTGCTATTAAGGTGATGCACAAAAGTAATACGTTGCACGTGATTATAAATTACAACAATGCACTTTGTAAACAATGTATTATTTTCTTTTTTTTTAAGAGTTTAAATATTAGTTTTAAGTACAGAATAGTTATTATTTCAATACGGAGAACAATGTTCTTTTTTTTTTTGAATCCCAAACCCAACTGAAAAATTTGATTAGATACCACTGAACGAGAAAATATAGTAGTGTGACAATAATTTATATTAATCTTTTATATTTCCACTAAAATCTACCTGCTTTTAACTTCTTTACTTTCTTTTTCTTTTTTGCGATGCATTTCGTAGTTTAAAAATGTCGCTGTTGGTGGTAGGAGAAAAGGGGTAGTGTGCTTGAGTTCCGTCGAATTTCCAATTTCCGTTGGGGCGGCCCCAAAAGAGTGGAGGGCGGCGCGGGCGGCGCGGGCGGCTAGCGTTCTTACGTTCACTCTTACGCGGCGTTACGTCACTCGATCGCTGATATTAGATAATTCATTATGAAACCTGTTCAACGCGCTGTTTCAACACAGCGCGATGCTTTGATACACTTACATATAAATTCTTCGCATCGATTAATATATGTGCCAATCGAATGCGTAATTCTTGAACTTGAACTCAATACTCGCCTTTTCTGTCCCAAAATAAGAGATCAACGACTTCTATTAAAAATGTTAAAGCTACCATTTTTGGGTACAACGCGATAAAGAGTGAATGGAACGGCGTTGTGATACAGGATGTCCCACGACTATGACCGAAAACTTGATGGGGTGTTCATGTTTCCCATTACGTGTAACAAATTGTACCAAAAAATGTGAAAATAATTCATACCCAAATTCATTGAAAAATCATTATCTATTATAGCAAAGCGCTTGGTGTAAATTCCCTTGTTGCTCGCACACACTCGGCCAAGACCGATCAATGACCCGGCGCGGAGTGGCCTCGCTAGCGAACGTGCTTATTTATGACAAGAGTGTTTTCATATTATCACGTAAAATTTCCTTTTTTTTTTCTCGGAAACCATAATGAATTTAGATATGACGCCGAAACAAATCATGATTAGAATCGCCGGGCCAATTAGCTCTTTTTTTATTGTTTATGGTCTTAGGACACGGTATATATTACGGCGGTGAATATTTCTTTCCTTAAAAGTAACTCAATGGTGTGTATACAGTTAATAGAGTTTCAATTTAACGACATTTACATGTGATGAAATAACTACGTTATTTAGTGCATTTTGAACGATCAATTTACTTCATCGTTCATAAAATCAACCACTGTTCAATATTTTTGCAAAATTTTGGTTTTATAAATTTTCTAGGTTCAAATTTTATCCAAGAAAACTATTATACTCGTAGATTTGATTTGACCTAATATTTTATAATAATATGTCAATTATGCAGAACCATGCGAGATTTCTGAATATTATTTTATTTTATTACGCAGTCATAATAATATCAAAGCTATCGTCATTTTCCGGTTTGTTTAGTCAAAAGCGAAAATAGATTTCAATAAAACTAGGTAAACGCTTCCGACTAAAGTATAGCTCCTTTAGATGTGTAGACGTGCTTTGGGATCAGCGCCGAGTGCCACAGTCGTGGTTTAAAAATGAGCGAATATGAAGTCGTCGCGGCGCCGTAGGCGCGTTTTATATTGCCCGCATGGGTAGTTATCAACCCGCAAAAAAGTTTACACTTATATACCTACCTTCAAATTCATGAAATTATCAATAAATTACGATAATTATAAAAATTAAATTCAATGATTCAATAAATAAATCAAAATGCTTCGATGAAAATAGAGTTGAGTAGCAATTTTGAATAACATTAAAATCCATAGCCGACATTTGATGTGTGTTGATTTGTGTGTAGTGTCACATATCGTAAATAGGTACCTACGCTAGCCTACGGAGTTGGGAACTACACAATATGTCCTTCTACCGAAATTTTCTACTTCTGTAATCACATAAGTACATGAGCTAAAGTCCAGTTGCGAAATAATTTAGTAGAAGCCTATATATACAATGTTTTGCATTTCAAAATGACATTCACTAATAATAAGAATCATTACTTATTATTGTGCTATCAATACAAATATGTATTATTAAATAAATAAATGAACTAATTAGCCCATACTGTAAACATGCACATAATTCGGTTGATTGTACAATAGGAATCAATGTGAAAGCCAACATCATTGCTATTAAAGTGAAAATTTCCCGGCAATTAGAGGTAGTTAAGTGATTTCCAATTAAATATCTAAGTAACTGGTACCCTATGTAGGTATCAACAATCTAATGCAATCATTTAAATGAAGTCCGCAAGCAACTCAATATTGTTATTTAAGTAACTGTGTATTTAATTCGTTAAATATGTAATGTGTACTATCAGTGTCACAGATTCAGAATATAAATGTTGCGATTTTATTGAGCAAAAGTGCATTTCATTTAAACAAGTTTAAACCTATGGTGCCCTAGGTAATCGAGACAGGTTGCTTCGTTTCCCATGTCCGCCACACAGGCCATTTCGCTAGGAAGATCATAATTAGTAAAAAACCGAAGTAAGGTCCATACAGGTCAAAGAAAAAGGGGTCTAGCTGTGAGATCTCTCTTAAATTACCATGGCACTGTTATGTTACCTACGATTTATAGATAAGGCTTGTGTGTATTTTGTAAAATAAATAAATAATTATTCAAATACCAAATAAACGGACCTTTCGCCAATGCTGTTACGGTTGTTAAGATATTTACAAAATCTTAACAATCGTATAGGGCCCAGGGCGCTTGCGAGCAGGACCTTTCTCCCGAGTCCAAGCAGGCTAAAAAAACGCATCGCAGAGGCGGAAAGGACGGGAAGAAAAAAAAGGAAGAGTGCGGTCGGGCGGTCGTGCGTTCGTCGCTTAAGAGTCACGACCGCGACGGAGAGCAGTGAGCAGTGAGCAGGCAAGGCAGGAAGCTCCGAATGGAACCGGTTCTGTCGCCTCCGCGCTTGCCGATCGCTACGCGCCGCGCCTCGCCACGCCGACCGTCGCTAGGAGCGAGCCTTACGAACTGCGACTGCCTACTCTACACGGGTAGTGTTGTTCCGATTGCAGAGGGCGCTCGCGTAGTCAAAAAAGAACCTTTTTACCGACAGTCACTTCTGGTTTTCCAGTCTTATTGAGCCTTAAAGTAAATTGAAAAGAAAAAAATAGTAAAAAACAATGGATAACAAGTCTATACAGCATTTACACATAAATACATATACTTATACTAATTTAGTTCACCTGAAAAAAAACAAAACTGGCTCTGTAGTAACTATAAAACAGTACTATAGTAATAATAGGTAGAAATTTGTAGGGTAATTTAGGTAATTTTTATTTTTAAATAATATTATTATGTTATCAAATAATTAAGTGAATTTATATCATTTCGGATTAATTTGGTTTATTCTCCTCGTTTTCAGAACCCTTAATTTTGCGAAGTACACATTTGACATGTTTTGAATGTATTAAACTCCCCCGCCCGTTTCATACTCATAATCGATAACGAAACTGCCATACTAGACAATTTTTACCCAATTGACAGAAAGATGCAAAGATAGAAAGTAAAAAAACCTGTATCTGTATTGTTGAAAATAAAATATGCAAATGGTAAATTTTAAAATACATTTCTAAATGATAATTGATGGAATGGTATATTATTTATTCTAATATATATAAATAATGCCTTGGAAATATTTATTAGAGGACAATCATTTCAATAAAATATATTTCCCTAAAAAAATTGCAGCATAGTATAAATACTAGGTAGCCTTACTTAATCTACATTTTTCTCTATGGCTTGATTTCAAATTGAAATAAATGTTTTTCGCTTTTCTTGAGCGCAAAAGTCCCGAACAATTAATTTGTTATTACATTACGCAAAATTTGCGAATGGGGAAGTGGTTTGTACAGGGAATTAATTATGTATGTTCACAAATTTTTTGACTGAATTGAATGCATGGTTTTTATTAATGTAGGGTTTTTATTGGCGTCTAAACCTGTTTTTGAATAGCAGTCGTTACCGATCGGGTTTAGAACGGTTTTGGAACTTCTTATAGTCGATTTTAGACTATCATTACGTATGTCGTCTTTTATTATTTTATAAAATTAATATACTTTCTGAACCCTTGGTCAAATACATTTAGTTTGGGCCCTACTCAAACAAGCTAAATTTACTTGCTTGAGTTGTATTTTTCTGACAGTTGAATAGGTATTAATTCATTTCATACCTTATTAAAATTGTGTATCGATGTTGAAAATTCTTAAAAAGTATTTTTTACTTTTATATTAAAATTTATTTATTTAAGGACCTATAATACTGTTGAGCGCTTTTATTAAATATGTTTATAATATTATTTGTATACTTTCACTCTGTGTAAATTAATTGCACCCATTATACATTTTTAGTTTTTCGGTATTTATGACTTGTAGTCGATAAATAAAAAATATAATATATAAAAAACACACATACCGTGCTTTCATCACTGTTCATTTAGACAGGCAATTTGCCTTTATTAAGATATATACGAGTATGTCTGTCTGCAGTTTCACGATAAAAATCTAAATGTTTGATGAATTCACATACTGCGTTTTTGTTTTAAATTCATTTTAAGCTAAAATATCGAAAATCACCTATAATAAATTTATATGGTTCATTTAGACAGGCAATTTGCCTTTATTAAGATGTTTTTTATTAATATAAAAAGTGATCATTCACCAATGCCAGTATCTAAAATTATATAATATATATCCTATCAAAACAGTTTTAAACGATTGAATATCTTTACAAGGACAATTAGTTTTTTTTTTAATCCTAAAATTGTTGTACAAATTACATTGAGCCAAGCCCTTGCTTAGGGATTTTTTTTGTGGTATAAAAATTTATACCCTTTTGTGTAATTTTTGCTGCCCGAAAAACTACTTTCTGCCTACCAAAATGGTATGGTCAGTATATGCACTTTAAAGTACCTATATTTTTATGCAAATCAATTTCTTATAGCTCCTTCACACAATGGATGGACCTTGTGGTTCATACACTTAATTAGATACTATCACCAAATCAGAAGAGCGCTCTTCTTTATACTTATTTTTTATTGATCGTCTCCTTTGGCAACAAGAAAAATATATATTTTGCAACGAATTCATTATAATTGGGAAGCTGCGGTCTTAGTAGGACGCTTTCAAAACGAGGAAATCATTCATCGCGCTAAAAACTGGCGCGATGATGTAACCTTTGCGAGGCGTAACTTATCCGCCGAGATGTCAGGCCAACGCTTCTTCCTCGTTCTGGTTCTATGATTCCTGACCCGGAGCTTCCTCAAATATTGCCATTGTCGTGTGCGCACATACGCCATTCTATTTACCTAAACCAAAAATTAATATATAATATACGATTAAATAGAGAGTTACAAAGCTACGAAGTTTAATTTATTTTTTAAACGCAATGACATTTAATCTAGGTTTATTTGTTAATGATAGCAGGGGTGTACAGTAATTTTCAATAATCTCTTCTCCCTCCCTGAAGTTTTCCTAGCATTCTAATCAAAAGTTCTTCACCATAAAGTATCCTTCGCACCTCACTCTAGATTGTAGATTGAATAAGTTGAACGCGGCCTAATCGCGACTTTCGCAAAAGAGCACAATAATAAATTCAACAATATTTGAATGATTATAAGTGAACGAGATTTAATGAGATTGCGTCAAATTAATTATGGACGAAATATTAAATTACTGATCAATGATTGCCTTTTATAGTTTCTACTAAGCTGTTATGACACATATAGTATACCTAATTGAAAATATTACGCAGGTATACACATTATTGATGTATTTATAGCAACAAAGCGGCAATGTTTAATAAAATAAAATCACGGTTTAGTCTTATTTTAAAGTGCATCTATTTATTAGTGATTCTATATAATTACTGCTACATACCACACGATGGTCTAGAGTGATCGTGTGCGATGGGTCAGCTTCCTGACTGTGACTGACGACGACTGCCTGATAGTGCCCGAAATACCTGTATCGAACAACTCAGAGAGCAGACAAAACAATTAAAAAATAAAATTATTGAATAATTCATCTCAGATTATAACATTTTGATAAACAACGAGTCTCGATTATTTTAACTACATAATTATTTATTGGTGTTGTGTAAAAAAATATCGTAATCAATTTTATGCGAATAGTTTTTTTTGTATTACTAATTTTTAATTTAACAAAATTGAATATAAATATAAAGTAGGTAGGTAAATTGACACGCTATTAGGAGAAAACAAAAAATGGTTGTTTCTACATACACGAGTAACATTACTAGGTTATATTATGTAAAAAGAAGACATAATTACTGAAGCTCAATAAAGAGATAAAATTAGCGTGCAATGGCCCCCTTACTCCTTATGATGTTCCCCGATCCCGCGACAAGAGACGCCGGTGTTCCGTTCCGTACGGGTTCGGTTCTTCGTTCGCAGTGGTAGTGGTCTGAGCGAGCTCAACTCAACCGCCGCCGCCCGCGCCCCCCGCCCGCCCGCCGTCTAGCGCTAAGCGCCTCGCGCCGCGCCCGTCAGTCAGTCAACCGACCGACAGTTCACGACGGGGCGCCGACGAGTGCGCCAGGCGATTCAGCGGTGGGACCTCGGTGACGTTCGCGCTCTCAGATCCGAAACACTTGTTACGTTTGGAGAGCTACTGGACGCAGAGCCCAACCTGACCGTCAAATCCCAACGCGTTTGGGTCTGACGTCTTCTGTGTTTTATTCGGCTGGCGAAACGTGATAAAAGATAACCGTGTGATTGAACATTTTTCCTATGAAAATAAACGTTTTTTATATTGTGTGCACTTGTGCTGTGAAAGTGAAACTATTATGAACCGTGTTGTTTGAGTATCTCTTGGCTCTGGACCACGCCGTCAAGGTAGGTTTTTCTCATTATCATCGTAGTTCGAAAGTGTATTGCTCCCTTATTATGATAGTGATAATCCTATTTGTTCACCTGCTGCGCGAGGAGCTCCCTATGTCCCTTTTTTATCTTTTCTCATTTGGCGCGTTATCGCTCCCAAGCAGACGGGATATTATCTTTACTACATACTAAAATGGGCGTGCTGATTCAAAGATTGAATGTGTTTAAAATCATTGTTCAAACCAAAATCCCTATAATGGTTTATGTAAATTTACTCTTGAAATATGGGCTCTTTACGATTCATTAATTTCTTCATTGACTATATAATAATAATAGTACGTGCAACAATTCAAACTAGTAAAGCCTATCCCATATTCGAAAAATAATTGAATGTTTAAATTAATAAATCACAGTTCATTTATATTTATTTATTTTTTAATCGTAGAACTATTTACAACCTAAACACTATATTTAAAATAATCCAATTCGAGTCTCTGTATGTTAAAGTTATTCCTAAATCATCGTTATAAATAACATCCTAATAAATATTTTCATTAATTGATTCCGCAACATCACTTACTCATAAATACCCTAATTTTAGTCACAAATCCATAGTAAAAATAAAGTTACCAGATCCACCTATTTCCATTTGTTATTTTGTCGACGTTTTGTTTTTTTTACTTCGCAGCGCGCCATCTATTAAAAAGTAGTCGAACGAATATGAATATGTACAATTACATTGGTAAAGATGAGTCGCGTAGCAACAAGTAACTGCTGTAACTTATTGTATTGATAAATAATCGTAATCAGTATAAATTAATCTATTGTAAATAGCTTGTCAATGCAATTCTTGTTATTTGACAAAAGAAGTTTTTAAAATAAACGTGTTTTCTGTTTTTCGAAAAATATAATGGTCTTTTAGGATATATAGTAAATGTATATATTTATATAAGAAAAACGACCATAGAGCATAAAAAAAAAATGCCAACAGCATAAAAATATATGTTGCAGCTGTGTTGATTTCTTTCTATAAAATGCGCAGTAAACAAAATCACATTCAACAAGTATGAAAGCATGGATAAAAAGCAGTCAATATTATACTTATGTTATTTCTAAAAATACGCAGACAGTTAATAGTTTAAAAATTACAAACCTAAATAAAATAGATACCAATAATATCGTTAAACTCACATATTACTAGGTATATGCCGTGCACGCTATTAATACTGTATAAAATTCATATTTTCATCCCATCACCGTAATAAAATACCAATCTACGAACAATAATAATAATAAAGTAATCGTATCCGATATTCAATCGGATGGACTATTTATTGGGATGAAGATATCATTTAAACGTAACTTTGGCTAACGTCTAAAACCGAGGTTAAATTACTTGGCACACGAATAAACTTTTTTTTAGAAGTATGGTAACTGCGGTAATTCAGTTAACGGCACTTTAGTTAGGTAATTTAATGGGTAGGTAGCTCACTCAACATTTTGCGGTTAACTTAAATCGTGTTGCCCGTTCATCATAGCAGCGCCATCTTCTGAGAAGTAGTTGAAACTATATTCTGTTGCAATACTCGCAGTGTTCTTTAATACCTATGTAGAATGTAGATATTCAGTTTAAAATCATTTTTTAAAGATACATCAATATTAATAAATAAATATATTTAATTTTAATACCAAAAATAAATTATTTTGTGATCTTGTACAATAATTTTCCCTTTTATGTGTTCAATTGTGATTTGAAACGACCTAATATTGCACATTCAGGAAATGAGGAAATATAATTGATTTATTACTGTGACTAACGCTTCTGTTGTTATCGAAAATACTGCATCACAACTTACAATTAGTGCAATTAGTAGGTAAATAATATCTATTTTTATTGGTGTTTGGATTATAACGAATAAACATAAATTTCTCATAAAAAAAATAAGCAGCCATACATGTTTTAGATTTAGATGTTAGGCTGGTTGAATAACTGTTTATCTATTATCTACTTCGCTTTGAATAATAAAAAAACATGAAATGTTACTATTTTCTTTGCGTAGGAATACAAATAGTACACGGAAGTTACTCTAAACAGAATATGAGTACGTGTTATATTACTAAACGATTAGTATGATAAGAGTCCACTACATACAAGTAGTCAAATCGGACTCTACTTAAATATTTATACCTTGGTAAATGATTTTTTATAAATAAAATAGAGGACACCTACATGACATGTAATTGGTAGGCTATATTAGACATGAGATATTATTTAGTATTAAATACTAAATAATATCTACAGATTTTACGGAAATGTTCAAAATATATGTTTTTTTTGTTAATTCCATCAATATACTCGTTCTTAATGCAAGTATGAAATTGTAAAATTTTACAACTTATAATTATATATTATAGGTTACAAAGAAAATATAGTTATTGTGATTAGTATGGAAAATAAAATACAACACAAGAATTAGTACCCCTTCAAAAATACTGACGAGTTTGAATGCCTAGAAATGTATAGGGCAAAGATACTTGCTATTATTAAATTCACCGCTATTTGCCCGACTCGCACAGTAATCTAATATATTTAAATTTTTTGCCATCATTGTTCTGCAATATCGAGCAAGTTTTTTGGTGTTTAGATCTACAAAGAAGAAACCTTCTCAAAGTCCTTGCAGTTAGGTACCAAAAAACAATGTTTAATATATGTTTACTTATATACCTATATCAAAATATAACCACATAACCTAGCAGGGAACCCAACGCGTTATCAGCAACAAAAAAATAATGATTATTACAAAAAAATAATAAAAATTAACAATTGTACCTCTACTTACGTAAACTTGGAGCATAGTCTAACTATAGATATGTTGATAATTTTTAATTGTGCAGGTCAAACTTTTCGCGATCATACCTCAAGTCTAATTGAAAACCATTTAGTGAACTAATAAATATAATAAAATGTACACCCAGCAAATCATATCTACGACAACCTAATAAAGAAATGCAGGTCAGGGCAGGGATTTACAGGAATTATTTTTCACAGATTATTATCTTAGAAACCAAGTTTGATTTATTTAAGTTGAACAAGGCTTATTTCGTATGGAAAACAAATGAAAATGTCACTCAATGACATTACGAATTAAAGATACTTCGGAATGTCATAGATAGATAGATATATTCTATCACACAAAACAAAGATGTCGGGATCATCTCGGCGAGGCGGGTTCCGCACATGTCAGCAATCTAATAGTCAATCAAGTCGAGATATTTAAGTATTTTGGTACTCTCAGCTTATTATTATTACAATATTTAGTTACCGCGGATTCGTCTTTGTTGGTACGGTCATTATGGTACAGAGCGCGAGAGCAGTTCACTCGGTTTGACCGGTTATTTTTATCTTTCAGTCTTTTTATAAATAAATTATTACATTGACTTGATAAGAAACGGGCTGTCGAAATATTTTTGACTTAATGATACCCTTTGTGACTTGCTTTTATAGGTTCTAACGATAAGCGACTACATATTTTTTTTTTATTGCGGAAAAAAGCAGTGCCAGAACGAAAAATAAAAAATTAAAATATTCAGGGGTTTCAGAACGAAATGAAAATATTACGTTTTCCACAATACTAAATACCTATCTAATAAATATACTGGGTGATTCATTCGAAACATTACCAGATTCCTCGTTAAATTTTCTACAAAAAAATATATTTAGATAATTTTAGATTAGATTAAGTAATCATTTTCGAGATATTCGAGGGTCTCTATCCTTTTTAAAGACATTATTATTTATCTCGATATCTGATTTACTAATAAAATTGATCTAGTGTCATTTGATAATACCTAATGCCATTTACTAACTTTTTTGGCCAAAAACCATACTAAATTACTATAGCATGCGAAAATATGATTATAAATGTCGCCGAGGTTATTAAAAGTGGTCTTTTGGCACTCTTTCTATATATAGCTCAGATCATTGGCAAAAACTTAAAAGTCGTTTCATCCAGTCAGCAGCCCAGGCATCATTCTTCAAAATACAGAAACCAATGGAATTTGAAAATTTCTCAGCGGGGACAACTTGACAATCCTTCTCCTTATGCCAACTATTATTGGCACTCTCGTCGCCTTCAGACCCGCGACAGTAGATATGTCGCGATGGTCCCCATATTATAAACCTTCTAACCAGGTGGAGTCAACCAGACCAAACTATACCGACTATTACAAACGGAAACAAATATAAAACAGCCTACTTAGGTACTATCCAAATTGGAGAGATGCTAACACAAACTGTGCAGCTGTTTTCGGGTTATAGTGACAAAACATTTATTCTGATATATATTCAGTAAAATCATTAAACAAACCGGAAATATCGAAAAACTACGAAAATCATTCATGCGTAGATAGTGTTCACTGTGGCACTTGGGATGAGTCGCTGCAGTCCTCATCTAAATGTACCTCGGCCCAGAAATATCGTCAAACCAACAAACACTCGTACTTACTCTGAGTTATTTCTGTCTCTTTTTGTAAAACAAATTAATTTTCCGAACGATAACGAGAGATGATTATCCATAAGTTAAATCAATTTGGGTTTAATAGTTTATTGATAATTTCAGATGCAATAATATAGTTGTTAAAAAAAATAATTGAAAAAAATAAAGAAATTGACAGACTTCGAAACGTCACTTTATTCAATTAATAATGCCCTTATTTCGTAAACCTTCCCTTTCTAAATCGTCATCTTAAAAGGTCTATGGTGTAACTATGGCCCTTAAACCGATATTCAACCGATTTTATATAAAAAATAATCTTACCACACTTACTTCTTAAAGTATTATTTTTCGACAATGAAACACCTACAGTTACTTTTATTTACCTGTGACCTTTTGATTCGAAACTTGGCAATTATCTACTATAAAAAAATATTTTCGGCACCGCACCATTTCATAACTTTTGAGTTCAAACGTTCAAAGTAGCATTAGTTAAAGTTTTAAAATATGAAAAATTATGTTTATTATATGTGAAATAACATTAATGTTTAAAATTAACACCGCTATGTACTAACTAGGTAGCCTAATTTCCTCTCAATAGCTCTTTTCCTCGATTCTTTATGACTGAGTGATTCAACAAAAACAAATATTAGCTGTTTTGTTTTTATTTAGTTTCTCATAATTAACATTACTTGTTAGGAATTTACCACCACAAGATAAAAGATGAAGGTGTTTTCTCGTGTATATATTTTTATACACGTAATAATTATCAATTGACTCGTATATTTATTTTTTTTTACCAAGAAAATTTTTTTTTTTACTGAAAGCCTGGCCGTAATCCATGGAGAATGCTATGCATGTAAGACGCGACGTCAATTATTCAGAACACCTAATTGAAAAGGCTAAATCGAAGGCCGACGATTTTGCGGTGATCGTCATTTGAATTAGTCTCCGGATATGAATCCACAGTAGGTACTTATGAATCAGCATCTGCAGGTACTAAACGGCTCTATTCCGTCTAAACTGGTAGCGCTTAGTCTACTCTATGTTTGTTACCAAACATTAATGCTTCGCGAAAATAATTTCTTAACCAGCGCGCTATATATTTTTTTTTTCTTTCAGATTCGCTTCGAAGGACTGACCTGATCTAGTGTTATGAAACTGCTACCATCCCCACTCCTGCAGCTACCTTCCAACGCCACAATGGAGCGAATGCCGCTCCAGCTGCCGTTCAGCCCTAGCGACCTGCTATGGCGCTACCCTCTGAGCTTCCCTCCCCCGCAGCCGCCGCCCTCGCCGCTCATGGACTTCAAGACGCAGCTCCCCGCGTCGCTGGCGTCCGACCCGCGCGTGTGGTCGCGCGACGACGTGGCCACCTTCCTCAAGTGGTGCGAGCGGGAATTCGACCTGCCCAACTTCGACATGGAAATGTTTCAGATGAACGGTAAGGACATAAATGATGAGCACGCGGCACCATCTGGTGTCTCTCAATTACTTGAAAAAAAACGCACCGATCCACCAGAGGAACTTATTCTTCAAATGACCCTCTGAATTTTTCTTTGATTGACCAAGACTAAATTGAGTTCATGTATGTATTTAGATACCTATATTTGCATTTATTTACGACATTGCTCCCTAACATGCATTCTTGTGTATGTTTTTAATAAATAATATAAATACGAAAATATGCTTGGTTAGTGCCAGTAATATTTTTGCATACTATTGCTTAAATAATCATGATATGTGAACAAATACTAATTAAATAGTGAACACTTTAACAATAATAAAAAAAAACACTTTCAAAATAATTTTAACTCATGTTTTAAAAATGAGAAATGTAAAATTATTAACATATTAAATTGCTTTGAGATAAAGTTTGAATCGCCGTAATCTACCATAGTATGAAGAGAGAGATAATAATAATATTATCTTTCCCTTAATTACCTTTTATTTATTTTTCTGAACCTATTTGAAAATTGTTGGGCACGGGTGGTGCATTGATGGCTTTATTTTGTTTCCAGGTAAAGCCCTGTGTTTCTTGACCAAGACCGATCTCGGCGAGCGGTGTCCGGGCGCCGGCGACGTCCTGCACAACGTGCTTCAGATGCTGGTGCGGGACGCAAACCTGTTCGGCCGGTGCCTGCCATCGTCGCCGGTCACGCCGACGTCGCGTGTTGCCTACCCCCTGTCGCCGCACTCGCACCCGCCGACGCCCAACTGGAACCTGCTCAGCCAGCCGACGGCCGAGAGCGCCTTCGGGCAATCGCACGCTGCCAGCCTCGTCCACTTCATGAACCAGAATAACTCGGTCACCTTAAGCCCGGCGCCTTCGATCGACAGCCAGACGGGCAGCCCGCAGAGAGTGGATATCCCCAATGCCACCGGCTACGTCCAAGCCGCATACGGCTCCAATTCAGCCGGTGGTTCCGGCAGCAACCACTCCGATTCCGATGAGGACAGCTACCATGAGTACAAGTCTTCTTTGCAGAACCAGTCGAGCCGTGGTAGTCCACCGACGACACCCAGCTACCTTTCGGTTCCCACCTGCCCCCAGCCGACTACCCCTCGCTCGCCCACAGACCGCAAGGACTCTCAGGGACCACTAATTCCGACCACAGTGCCCGTGACCCACCCGTCCCAACACTCTGATGGAAAAGTATATCAACACTTTAAAAAGGAATTTTTCCCAAATGACATGCCGGAGCCCAACACAAGTAAGCTATATTTCTTTTTTTTTTAAATAAATAACTGCATTTTTTATCATGTTTTTAAAATATGAAATGTTTATTTTCAACTAATGGTTTATCTGCAGAAAATCTGGGTTTTAATGGATAGAGGTTGGTGTTCCGGTCCTAGCCCTGTACATTGTACAACCTTTATTCATATGAATAATACAGACTCTTTCAGGGCTGGCTGAAGAAGTAGGTTAGAAATATAAACGTGAGCAGATTCGAAATAACTATATATCCAAAAAATATATATATAATGCCTTTGAAGAACTTTGTAATAAAACAGGCAGCCAAATTTACCACAAGGAATCAATAGAAAATCTCAAAAAATGTATCAATTTATGTATAGCTTTTTTTTTGTATAGTAACTTAATTTTGGTAACTTTACTATAAGTATTAAATTGCAGTAAACTTACTAACTTCATACTAAATTAATCAGTATCAGCCGTATAAACACCTCAAAAAAATTCATAACCAACATAAGAATTATAATCAACTCATGAGAGTAATCGTTACCTATATTTAACATCCCCCTTCGTCACACTTCATCAGACTCTGTTACCCATCCTCCTAAAAAATATACCACACTTTCATGTTAAAACAAATAGGTATTATCCTGAAATGTTTCATAATACGTATTCATCAGCATTTGTACCAGGGTTGTTAGGCTATAGACACTTCCAGTCCATACATTTTTTTTAAATTATTCACGGCTTCATCGATAATCCCATACCCAGAGAGATTTATTTCTATTTTCCGAACCATTTTACCAGATAGCAGAAGTTGGAGAGAACCGTGCGTGTACCGACGTGTACAAGTATAGTCCGTTTGGGAGAGCAGTCGAATTATTAAATTCTATTTCTACGGAGATTTATATATTCGCTTCGTCCCCGATCGGATTAAAAATCTACTTTCTACTAGACCTTTCTATCAGTGAATTTTTGTTTTTTTTATTTTCTTCTCAGACTCATATTTTTAATTATAGTTAGTGGCCATTTTTATGTTAATGTTGTTGTTTCTTTTATAAATTATCAAATTATCTTCTTTTATTTGTTTCATATGAAATAAAATAATGTGTGCATGTGTTCGTACCTGTAAAATAAATAAATAAACACAAAAAAATATTCTTTTATATTTTATTCATTTCCGTTTAAAGCTTTTTGTTTTAATGCCTAACAAAGAAATACAGTTTTGTTAATCATCGCATATCCAAGGATATTATTCAGGTGATTATTTTGTAAATTTTGAGTTATCTTTACTTTCACACCTTCGCCCTTAACATTAAATAGTGTTATGTATTAAATAGATGACCCCTTAGCCCTTAGCCTTTTTCTTTCGCTTCCTTCCTGCATACATACTCTTAGGTTAGCTACTTAATCTTTGTATTGTGTATATTTTATACTGAGATTAAAAAAATAAATACATATCATAAACTATATAAAATAATATTTTTGCCACTAGTATTTATTTATCTTGTCTTCTCCATACTAAATAAACTAATTGCTATCTTTTGTCAACAGATGGTAGACTGCTGTGGGACTTCTTGCAACAATTACTGAATGATCCCACTCAACGTTACACAAATTATATCGCATGGAAAAATCATGACACGGGAGTGTTCAAAATTGTTGATCCAGCTGGCCTGGCCAAACTATGGGGCATTCAAAAGAACCATCTTTCAATGAACTACGACAAAATGTCGAGAGCTCTCCGCTACTACTACAGAGTCAACATCTTGAGGAAAGTTCAAGGAGAGAGGCACTGCTACCAGTAAGTTTCATTCTTTTCCAGGCTTTATAATTTTGATGATGAAACTTAGCGTTCATGCGACTAGAACTTAAGGCAAATGAACCTATGTACTTATAGTATAGGTTCTCTGAGAACAAAAACCTGTATGAATGTCATAAGTTTCTATTTATGAAACTCAGATTTTTTTTTAGAAAATCTAATTTAAAATTCAGTTATAGCTCTTAAAAAATAATTTTACATAGTAAAACCACCATGAATTAAAATTTTACACTTTTTTAAATCATTTTATTTTTATTACAGGTTTTTGCGAAATCCAACTGAATTGAAAAACATAAAAAATATATCACTGCTCAGGCAGCAGATGAGTCCAACGAGAATCCCGCAGCCAATGCAAACCTCGCAAGTGGGGCCCCTCTCGATGGCTATCAAGTCAGAGCCGGGGTTGGAGGATGAAAAGAACCAACAGATGGACGAAGACATGCCAACTGACCTCAGCATGCCGAGCAACGAAGTCCTCTCAAGGAAGAGACCTCTCCTTGACCCCCCAAAGCCTCTCTCTCTCTCCGACAAACACCGCATAAGCATGATCGTCGGAGAGAACCTTCAGAAACTGAGCCGCGAAAGGGAACAGCATTACACGGCATTAAATTTAAGTGAAAAAAGTGAACACTGAGTAAACATTGTGTGAAAGACGCTATTCTAAGTGACAGTTTGACAATTTGTGCAAATCATTGCTGTGGTAATCAGGGTACATTTCGATCGTACATTGCCTTCAAAACCTTATGTGCCAAGTGAAAATTATTAATGCTGATAGATCTTTATTGCGAATTCTAAGATTTTAAATGTTTATTAAGAGACGAATTAATTTTAGTTTATAAATGTTTTGTTCTAGTGTATAATGCTGGGAATTCTACATCTTGGTAAAATGTGAACAGGATACTCCGACTTTTCTTATGTACAAAATATTAGTATAATCATTGTAATTGCCTTGAATGTGTCCAGATTTAAAATGCTCTTTTCCTATAGCACATCACATTTTTTTCTTTGAAAGCTTGAAGACTCTGGATTTTGTGAAAGTAATCATTTTAAAAGCCATACATATACATATTACAACTTTGTGACCCTTTCATACCTACATTCCTTTGTACCTAATTTATTAAATTTCTTTTCATGAACATTTTTTTTAAGTTTGTTATATTTTATGATCCCTTAATGTCTTCCAATTGAAAATAATATACACCTATATCAAAAATATTTGAGCCAAATTAAAATACCTCCTTCTGTTCACAAATAATTTGAAAGTAATTTCATATATTTCCAGCTGTTTCTGTGATCTCTATTAAAATTATTTTGTAAACAGTGTGATTAAAAATATTAGTTCTAGTTGTTGTATATATATTATCTCCAATTTTATTAACTGTTAGTTTATAATAATTATAGATTTGTAAAGAGACATTACACTCAATGGAGGTAAACAAAGCTTTATCATTTTTTAAAGTATTTGAAGACTATTTTCTTTGTACTTTCCTTATGAAAATTCTTTATAAACAAAGAATAAATTTATTGTAACTTTCTCCTATCGAAAGGAAATTTGTAAATAATCTTGTCCGTTTTTATTTGTTCTTTATAACGGCTAGTTTAATTTTAAGATAATGGATATAATTAAAGATAATTATATAAATATATATATACATTACATATATATTTTAATCAAAATAAAAGTCATAAAATATCATAAACATTGTCTTTAATTATTAGGTAACAATTATCGATTATCTGAGAATATAAAAAGTTTAATGATTACAAATACATATTTGTAATTGGCAATGTGAAGTAATTTGAATCTGATGTTTAATACTTCAATGCTTTACACTAATACTCAATAGCGTTAGGTTGCCAAATATGAATACTTGAAAAAAACTTAAATGTACCTAATCCCAAAGGATCAATGCTTAGTCAAAACAATGATCAATGCTCTCAATGAAACTTAAATTACTTACAAATTATTTTTATATTCACGATCACATTTAAATAACATTACTGTTGTTAAAACTAATGAGTTGCATATCACTTTTGTCGGTGCTTTTTCTTGAAGAATGAAGAAAGTCTTTATAGGAATAAAAAATCTGCTTAATAGCAAGATCGGCCTGTAATCGGGTCAATCTGCTAACCTTATGAAATAACAATAATAAATGTCATAAAAAATATGTCCTTTGCACCTTAATTCACTAATACAAAAGCTAAGATATTTCCATGGTTCGAAGAACGCATTACGGAACTAAAATATAAAGAATACATTGACATCACAAAATGAAACTTACAATGATTAGATGCATATTAACGTTCTGATATAGGGTAAAATACATAAAGGTTAAATAAAAAAACTCAAAAAGTAAATGTAGAAAAAAGTAAAAAAATAATGCTCATTTAATGATTTTTCAAAGTTCACTAGGGTTAGAGTAATGAGAAATGAGACACTATTACAACAAACTTCTACACCTTTGTTTATTTTATAAAATGATGCACATAATCTAATACAGAGCTGATAAACAACCAGCTATAATGGAAATAACTAAACAAATGATTGATGACTCAGACCCTTAGCAGAATGCAACTTCCTTATAGGGACAAAAAATGCAGGCTGTAAAAAGGAAGAAGTCAATCAATGCTATTTAAGGTTACATGGACTCTGGAGTAGCAGTTTTTGATTGCAAAAATATAATTTCATCAGCTATTATAGTGGATGCCGTTCGAATTTGCCCATCGTCAGAGCGCACCTCCCCATAGGATAAACGACCTTGGACATACACTCTTTGTCCTTTCTTCACAAAATTAATTGTCAGCGTACGCAAGTTGGGTTTAAAAATACTGATTCGATGCCAGTCGGTTCGCTGCAGCTGATCTCCAGACTCATAACGGTAGTTGGAGTTGGTCGCGAGCGAGAAGGTCACAACTGGATGTTCTTCGTTGCCACGCTGCTGTGGGTCATTTCCAACTCTTCCCATCAATGTTACTTGATTAATTGCTAAAAAAATAGTTTCATAATTAATTATTATTCTTATGAGTGGATTCATAGCCACTTTTTTCATTCATTTGTATGACGTGTTGTTGGGGAGGCGCTATTGGGAGCAGTTCCGACTGCCTTATTGTTTTCATTATGCAAGGCCGTTCATTACAGGCAAACAATATCTCACAAGTCTGTAACTGAATGAGTAGTTTTTTTGTATGTCTTGTTATTCAACAACTCATTCAACAGTGTTAAGAAAAGCGACCTGGCCGGATTTGACCCACTGGGGATTTGAACCCGGGGGACCTCTGAATTTAGGAGCAGGCGCTTTATTGTGAGTTGATGGAAATGATCACTTAGAGTAATCCAATCACAAATTTGACGAGAAAGACATGAGGTTGCATACCTCAAAGAGTAAGTGTTACCACTTAAGGGTAAATTATTAATAAGTTAGCAAGAAGATAGAAGTCTATATACGTATATATCGTACTGTGAAAGAAAATAAGCTGTGAAACCAGGCCTGTCTGTACGACAAACGCTTAAAATTACTATTATTCTCACAGATCTGTAGTGAATTCAAATATGGCTTTCGTAGTTATTATTAACACAATATATTTAAAACCATGTTAAAATAAATTACACAATCAACTCAAGGATAAAGTACTTGAAAGCTCAGAGCAATGGACATTGCAATGTTGCCAAATTTTACATTAGGTATTACATTTTTTTGAGTTCTAAGTAAACAATACTTGAGGTAGAGAGATCATTGTTGAGAACATTGATCTCAAGGATGCTTATTTAGATTGAGAATTCAGAGTTAAAAATTAATCCAGTCTGGGAAACAGACAATATTTTATTAAATTATTATAGTCAAAATACAAGAGCGGAAATAACAAAAACTGAATGTAGCAAAAGAACACAAATGTGGAAGCTCAGACAATTGTTCGATTTTGTTTAAGTTTGTATTAAAAAATTGTTTTGGTACTAAGCCGGGTGACTGATGTTTTTTGGTAGAGGTTATTCAAAATTCAATGATCTTGGCCTAACCACAGGTTTAACAAGGGTCAATAAAGTTATACATCAATCGTTATACATAATAAGACAATTGACAGGCAGTATGAGATTTGTACCATTGAAACTCACATTTTTCAATTTTTTGACCATCGCTATTCAGCTGGGTAGTGGTGGCAACAAACCGCTTAAAAATATTTCTTCCTCTCACTGGTAAACACATTAACTGAAACAAAGCTCATACTTGAGATAAAAGAAAACGTAAGAAACGATACGATAGTTAAAAAACAAAACTCACCTTACTGTTTAACATGTTTGCAATCAAAAGTACAGTGTAATAAAAAAAAAACGAAACTCAAACTATTATAACCTCAAAACCTTGCGCCGGCGCCCACAGCCCGACGAACTTCTTTTTTAGTAGGTAAGTACGACCGAACGAACTGGCCGTTCGGATCTGCTTGCGGCCTAAAGCGTCATATTCACTAAGGAAAAATCGCGAGATATGTCGCGAGGTTAGGTTGTCCCTGAAACACCAATTTTACAAATTCTTTCATCAATATTGAGAATGGATGTTCAGGGTGAACATTGGCTGTATATTATCCCGATAAAATAAAATGGATTTCGTAGAAACCAATGAAAAACGGTCGAGGGAATGCGTTTCTTACCAACGCTGCTTTAACGGCAAAAGATATATGTAGGCACGTAAGTGACCCGAAGGCCTAGAGATGGGGAGCGAAGCGACTCATCCCGAGTACCGCAGGCACGAGTCGTCGCGCGCAAAAGGTGCCCACAGAGCCGCCTGCAAGGCTTAACTGAAACCCGGGGCGAAGCCTGAAGTTTTTTTTATGTTTTCACTTCTGTCGGCAGTCTTGAATGATTAGCTGTTTTTTATTTTTTAACAAGCTGATCCAGCGAACTTCGTACCGCCTCAGCATCAATAAATGCTGTGCTAACTAACTTATTAGCTGAATTAAATTCAGTTTTTTATTAGGAATACTCAAAATGAATTGAGTTCAATAAATGTTTTCACACAATTCAAAATCAAATAATAAAGCAATTATCGATATGCGCACAATGACAAATATGATAACCTCACAAAGTGAACATCTTCGAAGGTAACTTATCGTTTGAAAATAGAATTCCACAGAATACAAAGCCGTTCCATTCAAAATGTAGGAGAAAATGAATTATCTTTATATATATATATATATATATATATAGATTTGATGATATAATATTTAAGCTTTCGCCATTCGGCGTCGTCAGAAAATATATGAGAGATGACGTTTAAAATGCAACCTTCATAAATTCGAAAATCGCATTTTAAACTAAAAGATAAATATATCCAGCCACTACAATTATATTAAATAATTGTAGTTTTGCTAGATAAATTAATCAGTATTATGAAATGAAACTAATTTCTTAAAATAATATATCAAGCATCATGCGTTAAATGCTGTTAAGTTAGTTTAATTTTGTCTATTTAGACCTACAGATCTGCAAGCGCCCAAAACCCAAATGTGAGAGAGTTCCCATGTCTTTAAATCAATTTCGCGGGCATCCGCTGGCAAAGACTTCAAAACTTTTACATTAAAGCAATCATCGAAATCCCTGCCGTGAGTTCTCGCGTGAATTGGAACGGGTAAAGCGGAAAGTAATTTGGTACAGGATAATCTATGATTATTAATTCTAATGTTTAATGGCGTCGTAGTCTCACCAACATAGAACGCACCACAAAATTTACATAGAAGCTGATATACAACGTTTCTGGTGGTGCACGTTATGTTAGTGTTAATTTTATATGTATTTTTATTGTTCGCGCTTGAAAATTTATCGTCTTTTACAATAATTTTGCATGTTTTACAACGAGGTCTTTTACATGGTTCGACCCCGTTTTTTGGAAATGTGTTAAGTGGTTGGTTACCAAACGTTTTATTTTTATTTAATATATTACGTAAATTTGGCGGACGTCGATAAGACAATATAGGTGGACAATCGAGTATATTTTTACAATTTGGATTATTAGAGATTATTGAATATAAGTCTTTTAAGATTGGATTTAATTTTTCAACACCAGGAAAATAGGTGGTGTTCAGAAAAATTTTTTTGTTAATAGAGTTTGTTTTTATTTTAGGTGTAAATTTTGAAGAAGAGTCTAAAATTTGTTTTTTTAAGAGATCGGGTGGGTAATTACGTTCTAAAAGGGATTTTTTTAGGTTAGTGAGATATGTTTCTAAATCATTTTTGTTATTAGAGATTCTATGACCGCGAATAGAAAGAGAATATGGTATTGATTTTTTTGTGTGAAACGGATGGCAACTATCAAAATGTAAATATTGTTGTTTATTGGTTGGTTTTATGTGTACTGAAGTTTTGAACTGACCACCAGAAACAGTTATATCAACATCCAAGAACGTAATGCAACTATCTGAGACATTATGTGTGAACTCTAATGGCCCAAAAGAATTTAGATCGGATATGAAATCCGTTAAAGAATCTCTGCCATGTGGCCAAATAACAAAGATATCATCGATAAAACGTAGCCAAACTAAAGGCTGTAAAGATTGACTTTTAAGAAAATTTTGTTCTAATTGACCCATAAATAGATTTGCATAAGAAGGAGCCATTCTAGTGCCCATTGCTGTACCTTTTGTTTGAAGGTAAAAATCTCCTTCAAAAGAAAAAGCATTGCAAGTGAGTACAAAATTTGCTAACTCTGTAAGAAAATCAGTTGATGGTGTTTGTGGAGATTGTCTTTTATTGAGAAAATATCGTAATGCTTTTAATCCAGCATCGTGTGGAATATTAGTGTATAAAGAGACCGCATCAATTGTTACAAGCAGAATATCTCTGTTATTACATAATTTTATGTTATTTAACATTTCAAGAAAATGGTATGTATCTTTGACATGAGAATTTAAAGTTATGACAAAAGGTTGTAAAAAAGAATCTACATATGCTGATATTCTTTCAGTAACAGAATTATAGCTTGCAACAATTGGCCGGCCGGGATAATTAGGTTTATGAATTTTTATTAGTAAATAAAAATTCGGTGACCTAAAATTCTTTGGGACCATTAAATTCACATCCTCTTTGGATAGATTCTCTTTAATTTGGTTTTTACTAATGAAAGCATTAATTAATTTAGCGAAATTAGGATTAGGATCTACAGATAATTTTTGATATGCTGTAGCATCATTGAGTTGTCGCAAACCCTCAGCGACATAATCTTTTTTATTTAAAATTACCGTCGTTGAGCTTTTATCTGCTGGTAATATTACGATACTATCATCTTTTCGTAAATTATTTAATGCCTTCATTTCGTCATCCGAAAGGTTTGATTTTGGTTTTAGTGTGTTAAGAAAAGAAGGTTGCAGAGTTTTACCAAGCAAAAGGTTGATATACACTTCAACTGGATGATCTTTAGGCATAGAGGGAGGCTCTCTATTAGATTTTTCGCGAAATATTAAAAGCGAATTATGTGTTTTTGAATTTTTAGATTGTGGATGAAGTTGCCAAAAAACGCGCCATCTTAGATTGCGACAAAAATTTAAAATATCTTTTCCAAATTGAAAGTGATCAACCTTTGGGGTTGGTGTAAAATTTAGACCCTTGGAAAGTACTAAATATTCATTAGCATTTATTGTTTTTGATGACAAATTTAACACTGAAACCTTCTTTTTTATTGGAGGTGGTACAAGAGACGGTACAATATTATTAGTAACATGTTGTTGAGAATTCGACGCCACATTAACATTTTGCGTATGTGTATGTGTGTTTTGCGTATTATAGTTTAATGGTGTATTATTTGTAGTATGATATTTTGTTACTTTAGAATTAGCTTTATTTTTTGTGTATCTAAGATTTTGAAATTTTTTATTGTGTTTTTGGCGTAATGAGTGAAGGTTGCGTAAAGCATCTCCTAAAATACTATTAACCGTACAACATTGTCGGCTTGAAGACCGCTTTACACATTCCACAAATGACTTCAATAAAGACATGTGTTCTTCAATCAAAGTTTTGTATTTTTGATGTAATAAATTAGTAATTTCAAAGGCATGCTTAATCTGTAGGTTTTTAAAAGAGGAATGTAACCTCGGTGTTATAGCCGCGAAGGGATATTTGGGAAATAAACCTTTAGGTGTTAGTCCAACTCTGAGACAATCATCTAAATACTCAAAGTTGGATGTAAATTGAGCAACTTTTAAAGCATGATACTTAATCTCTTTCAAATAATCTACATTCATGATATGGGAAATACAAAAGATTAATTAAGACTACAGGAAAGGAAAAATAACACAAATAAAATATGAAAGGATGGAGAATTATACTTATCTCACTCAGCGTGAGGTGAGGAAAGGATAAATGTGCAAGGAGGTCGTCCGCGATAGGTCTTCTACTAGGATAGACGGGACGTTCGTGTTGGCTGTTATACTAGGATAGACGGGACGTTCGCGTAGGTTGTTAGTTTATATATATATATATATATATTTGTGATTATTTTCGATGTTTTAATAGTTATTCTGCTATTCGGGACGGAGAACAATCCAACAAATCAAAGATCATAAAAATCGGTTCAGTCGTTCTTGAGTTATAAATGGTCTAACTAACCCGACTTTGTTTTATAATCATTTTTATCGTTCTTTCGCCTACTATTAAATTTTAAAATTTGTTTTCCTGGAACTATTTCATAATTATCTCTTAATAATATGTATATTATTATTCTATCAAATAAGTTTATTAAATTAAATTAAAATGTAGTTTGTACATAATTCATTAAGTTGCTTCTCAAGTACAATATTGTAATTATATTATATTTTTAATTTTATTTTTTTATCCATTACCATTTTTTTTTTTATGTTTTACTTTGAATCTTCATACAATTACAGATGGTGTTTTTGTTTCTATTCTAAATGTTTTATTTTTTTCCGTCAATCTTTGTTTAACAATAAATAACTTGAAGATGGCATATTATTTTAATCCTACAAATATGGATTTTCGCCAAATGATGATAATCAACTAAGCCTCAGCCAGCCGGGCACTGTTAAATTGAAAATTTTGTGATTAATGAAGATTATATTTATTAAAAGGTGAAGTGAGGAAATATTTTATTCGGGAAACCTCTAGAGTTTGTTTCTGTTACGCGAAAAAAAACGTAATTTATTAGATCATAGTGGTGCCCGCATGAAGTCGAGTGATAACGAAACGTGGTCTTTTAGCGCACATGCTTCTACTGTAGAAACATGCTGCCGCACACGCGGTCTGAGGTTGGCATTTAATTTGACGTTTGAATTTTGACTCAAAAGCGGTCCGCATTTCAATATCAAAATAAACTTTTACACGCTACTAACTAAATTCTGAATGCCGTGAAATCGCACGTGTATTGCTGGTTTTCATTGCCGCTCGGCACAGAGACGACGATTGGCATTTGGCGATCGATTGGCCTTAATTGAATAATCATTTAATTCGGTGACTAGCTTTCGTGTTAGTTTGACGTTGATTTAGTTGCTTCATTATAACATCACATTATTCTCAGTGAAGAGAAATTATTTACGCATAAGACGTGTACGTCTCGAATAACATGGCAAGTATATCTAGTGTAAATGGCGATATAGCCGATCTGCGAGATGGTCTTTCCGCTAAGGAATTGTTTGCTTCGGGCAACGGGCTCACTTACGATGACTTCATATTATTACCTGGGTATATAGACTTCTCTTCCGACGATGTAGACCTGACATCACCACTAACAAAGAAAATTTCTTTGAAAGCTCCATTTGTTTCGACGCCGATGGACACTGTGACCGAATCTGACATGGCGATAGCGATGGCTCTCTGCGGCGGAATCGGAATTATACATCATAATTGCACTCCCGAATATCAAGCCAATGAAGTATTAAAAGTGAAGAAGTATAAACATGGCTTTATTAGAGACCCAGTTTGCATGGGTCCACAAAACACTGTCGCCGATGTGGAAGAAGCTAAAAAAAGGAACGGGTTTACAGGATATCCTGTCACCAAGAATGGAAAACTCGGTGGCAAACTAATTGGAATAGTGACATCTCGAGATATTGATTTTCGTCAAGGAAGTCCAACTTTGACATTGGAAGAAGTCATGACTCCGATTGACTCTATGATAACGGCCAAGTCAGGAATAACATTACTTGAAGCAAACTCTATATTAGAAAAAAGTAAAAAGGGTAAACTACCTATTATAAATGAACAAGGGGAACTGGTGGCACTTATAGCTCGTACAGATTTAAAAAAAGCTCGTAGCTATCCAAATGCTTCTAAAGATTCTAATAAACAGCTTCTAGTTGGAGCGGCGATCGGAACACATGAGTCTGACAAAGAAAGGTTGCAGCAATTGGTTCACAGTGGAGTCGATGTCATCATTGTTGATTCGTCTCAAGGCAACTCCGTTTATCAGATTGAAATGATCAAATATATAAAACAAAAGTATCCAGACATTCAAATCATCGGCGGAAATGTGGTCACGCGAAAGCAAGCTAAAAATCTTATAGAAGCTGGTGTAGATGCTCTACGTGTTGGCATGGGTAGCGGCTCCATCTGCATCACTCAAGAAGTAATGGCCTGTGGTTGTCCTCAAGCGACGGCTATCTATCAGGTGGCAACTTACGCTAATGAATTTGGCATTCCCGTTATTGCCGACGGAGGGATCAAGTCAGTCGGCCATATTGCAAAATCTTTGGCCTTAGGCGCATCATCCGTCATGATGGGATCGCTCTTGGCGGGAACTTCGGAGGCTCCTGGTGAGTATTTCTTTTCCGATGGAGTGAGACTCAAGAAATACAGGGGTATGGGCAGTTTAGAAGCGATGGAGCACAAGGATGGAAAAGGCAGTGCGGCCATGAGCCGCTATTTCCACAATGAGAAAGACAAGCATCGTGTGGCACAAGGAGTCAGCGGTAGCATAGTCGACAAAGGATCAGTGCTTCGCTTTTTGCCATACTTACAAACAGGCCTTCAGCACAGTTGCCAGGACATGGGAGCTCGGTCTGTTAGTGATCTGCAGGCCATGAAATATTCTGAGGAATTGAGATTCATGAGGAGAACTCATTCAGCGCAATTAGAAGGAAACGTTCATGGTTTGTTTTCATACGAAAAAAGGTTATTCTAATTAAACCATAGTTTAAGTTGGTACAGTACAAAAACTGATACATTATAATATCCTAATTCATCAAATTTTTGATTTTTGATAAGATTTTGATTCAAAATTTTGTAATAAATAATATTGTTGCAAAAGCCCATCAATGCACTTCCTGTAACTTTTAAAACGTGATCTTAATTATTTTGAAAAGACTTATGGTTTTACGCAGGCTTATGAGCGAATAAGCCTAAATTTACTCTTCCATTTGGTTTTTCTGTCTAGTCTGTTCTTAATTTGTTTACATTTTTGGCTCTTGGTAACTTATTTCACTCGTTCACTACTCTACAAAAACTTCATCAAGAGCAGAAGGTCTTTAAATGATATATTCTAAATACCATAGATTTAGAATTGGGAAAGTTGTAACAATAAGTCAATTAAAGGTTTCTATTGTCTCTTCGCTCAAGTGTTACAAGCCAGTCTCATATTTATTTATTTTTTTCATTCATTTTTAATAACCATTAAAATAATAATAATAATGCTTTTCATTCATTGTTTCTGAGATAATGTATTGTTATTTGTTTTAGTGCTGTACCAAATTTCTTACTTGGATCTGTGAAGGTATAAATGAGAGAAATTATAGAGACTCACTATAATGAGAAATTGCATTAATTATTATGTACATTGTTTTTGTATATTTTTGACAAACTTAATTTTTTTTTGTATATGTTTGATAGGTAATCTCATATTAGGACGCCAATTTACAAACCTGCTAGATGAATAGGTAATAAAAAAACTTGATTTTGTATTAATTTCTACAAGACTTACAGTATTTAAGAGGGCCACCATGTTCTTATTCGTTATCAGAGTATTACACATGGAGAATGGGGTTGGTGTCCAACAGTATAAATTGTCTCTTTGAAATATTGAACCAATCTAAATAAATAAGAAATTAATTTCTGTCAAGCAAGTAATTTTTAAGGTGATTCTAAGCAAGTAATTTTCTCTTTTAGCAATATATGATGTTTTTTATACAAATAGCGGAGTGCATTATTTTGCTCATCCTATTTTTGGTTATCATGTTTGGAGGGGTTTGATATGTGATTCAATTAGTTGGTTTAAGTAAATGCCTTTCAAATGAGATTTATTGTGGTTATATCATGAAGCTACGGACTACCTGCTTGCTTGGGAAAAAGATGTTTTAAAAAATACAAAATATACGGTCCTTCACATATTCTTTGAATAAGATATATAAAAATGCTGATAAGGTCCTTCATATACGAAAAATATATTGTATTTACTTGACTACACTTTCAAAAAATAAAAATATAATTAATAAACTATGTTTCCATTATATCGTCGGTTTGGAGCATAAAGTCATTAACTAACAAAAAGAAAATGTTACATATATCACTCAATTTTTGTGGGGCTTTGGAGTACAATAAATGTAATAATGAAATATGTACATATTATGTACAATAGTTTAAACAAGTTTTTCCAAAGCCCCACAAAAATTGAGTGATATCTGTAAGATTTTCTTTTTGTTAGTTAATGACTTTATGCTCCAAACCGACTATATATTTTATAAACTATGAAGTTTATAAAAAGAAACTGGCGCACGAAAGACTGTATTGGGGATGGATACCATGTACTTATTTTAGTCCGTAAACAAATAGACAAGACATCGTTTATTTTATAACTTTATGTTCTTCAAATTACAATAGCAATGGAGATTATTTATTATGTATATTTAGTCTTAAGTTATTATGTGTGTTTAGTATTTAATTTAATTAAATTTGATGTTTTTAATAACAGCTAATCGCTTGACAAAATAGTTTTTGACAATATTGATGTTTTATTTATTTTTTAAAAGTGTTTGTTTTAAAAACCAAATTAAAAAAAAACTTAATAAATTATAAATAAGTCATAAATTACCTCATTCATTTTGTCACGTGATTTGCCGTTCTGAGAAAAAATGTGAAACATGTTGTATATTTAAGCATTTAAAAAACTAACTATAAATAAATTTTGTAAAAATCTGTACCATCTTACAGATTACATGTAATATTTCCTTTTTATGTAATGGATATAAAACATGATTCTGTGACTGCTAACGGTCAATACGTATTAAAGGCCAAGTGGTTAAAATAGTCTACTTTTATAAAAAATTAAGTAAGAGTAGGTATGAAAGTTTAGAAATGTGTGTTATGTGTATCTTTTATTGTAATTAAATTAACTCAAAACAATCTATAGACGAATAGACTATATTTGGTAAAAAAAGGGTCCGTTTAGAGTTTCATGGATATTTATTTATTTATACAAACCATGTATTCCAAGAACTGATTTTTGACCATATCTCAGTTTAATTTTTAATGCAACAAGAAATGCAATGTAAATAAATGGTAAAAGGTCAACCAGTTTAATAAAATTTATTTCGCCTGGTTTTAAACCGATCTTAAATTATTATAGTAGGCATACATGGCTGCAATTATTTATACCAAAATTACGAGAAATTTAAAATTCAATTCCACCAGAGCCATGCAAGATGGTTGATGAGCTAAGACGGTCTAAAGATAATGGTAACAATGCCAGTTTTTACCTGCAGAACTCTCAAAACATGATGTAGCTGACAGTGTAGAGAAAATCCAGTTTACACATGTTTTACAAATAACAATTATTTAACCAGACAATTATAACCTTTGTCAAATTCCGTGAAGGTTGTCACTCCGTAGTTATGATCCATGAAAACTTTTTCCCAACTTTCTCTTAGACAAGATTTTTATCCATCAAAATGTCAACCTGATCATTGATGCAGGTTGTATGAAGCCTTATTAGCCATTGCATATGTTTAAATAACGCATATGCAATAGTCTGCATGGCATATTCTATGGCCATCTTACTGCCACCAACCCGCTCAGTGGGGTTTCATACAATCGCTTCAAAGTTTGTCTTAAATGTGGTTCCTACAAAAGTTTTTTAAATGTTACCTATATAAATTCTTTTTTATAACATTTTTCTTAATCTAGTAAATCGATGTACCTATCACACATATTTTTTATAAACTGGGCATTTAGCAATTGATACTGTCAGGGTTTTAATAAGGTTAGTATTTGTATGTATTTAGGTTTGTTACTATGAAATATGTGCCAATTCTTACAATGTAATTATTTTGATAACAAAAAACTTTTTTTTAACAATTTTTTTTTATCTATGAAATCTTTCTGGAGCGCTTTAAGAGCTATTAATTTTAAATTCTAATCTTGTGAATATTATATACATACATACAAAAACAAGGATTATGATATACTTTAATCGATTGGCAATCACTGGTAATTGGTTGGTAACCAATATAAAATAGATTATGTTTAATATAAAACAGTTAAATTATGTTAAAAATTAGAAAGTACCAGTTTGTTTTAAGTAATATGTAAGTTAATGACCGTCAATGGTCTAGAATTACCTGTGGTCCAAGAAAGTTGTGGGTTAACAATCCACTGAAAGATAATGCATAATTGCTTAAAGCAGAAATGTTTTAAACAGCTGCCATTAAGGCATGTGTACCATTGAACATCCAATTTTCAATCGTACTTGAGAGCCTAAAGCTCTATATGAGCCAACACAAAAATCCAGAATAAACATTCTGTAGAATATTAAATACTATATGAAAATAATTATTGCGATTAGCCTGTTTTCAATTTAAAATTCTCTACTGCTTCTAAAATAGAAGTGATATTTTTACGGCTCTTACAGGAAAATATTGCTAATTAAAGTATCTAAAATGTGGGTAAATTTTGTTTTAAAATAATAATTAGTCGGGTAAAAAGTATATAAATACTATTTACACAATAAATTCTCACTGGCGGGTGCGGGCGGGCACGGGACAGTCAAATGCTAATAATAATAACGATGTTGGCAGTTAGGCACTACGGGCGGCTTTGACGGCGCCTTCGGTACAGCATTCTGTTACTTCACCATATGCCTTTATGACCTCTATATTTTCGTAACTATTGAATTTTAGCCTTACACCCTTTTGGCACAACACATTATGATAAAAGAAATATTTGAGTAAAAAAAATGCTGAATGAATAAATGTATTTTGGTTTTTTAATAAATAAATAAAATATAATCAACTTTCAAACTGACTGTCCTGGTTTTACCGACTTGCAGCTGTTTTACTGTCATTAGCTCTTTAAGTGCTAATGCTAATGAGAATGTATGTCATTTTCTAAAAAAAAAAGTCTACTAACTGACTCATGTCTTTATTTTTTATAATGTAAGGGAATTGTATAACCAAAATATAAGCGCCTCATGCACCTGATGAAATTAGTAGTATTGTACACGTTGTGATGACCCCCTGCTTCTCACTAAGGGAGAGGAACGGAAATATGGAGGAAGGGTTGAGATAGGGGTGGAAAAAAGCCTGCTCTACGCGGATCAGAGGGTTGATTTCAGTTCAAAGCCTAGAATAAGGGGTGCAGGAGATAGTCGTACGGGGTAATTATCGAAAACATTATTTCGGAAGCTACATATAAAATAAATAACAATTAAATTTGACATTATGAACTAATTAGATACCGGTATGAGGTTGCTTCTAGTCACGAAATTAACCTAACTGCGGCAAAGAAAATTAGGAAATTTATGAATAGATTAAAACGCCTGTAACTGAGGAACGGAAGGCCCCACTTGGTTGGAAACGACCAATTTAACACTATCAAAATCAGACGGACAGAATAGGCGTACTTATAGAAGCCGGCCGTTAATATTAAATACATTTTTGGAGAAAAATCGACAATAATTATATTATTTTTCGCATTTCTCGGGCATGTTACCAAAAATTTCAAACCCCTGTCAGTCGATAGACTGCACAGCTTATCAGTGTTCCCACGTAGACCCGTCTAGCTCATCTCGAGTGGCTAAAACGTAGTGGTAGGCGAAGACGCGCGATTTCGGTGACATACGCTCCTTGGGAAAAAACTAAGGATTATTTTGGAGTGGATTAGATATTATTTTTGGAGTGATTTCGAACGGAACAGCGAAAAAGAACAGCTCTTTAGCCAAAAAGCGACGAACGACCCATCTTTATGGAAAAATCGTAAATTAGGCCGAGATCGGGGAATAAGATAAGGAATTTCTGAGGGAAGGAGACGCGGGATGCGAAATTACTGCAGGGAGACTGAGAGAGACAGTGAAAAGGTGTCAACGTTGTGGACTATGTATGCCACGGGTGACAGTTAGTTATTCGAACGGGCCAATCATATGAACATATAAGGAAGACTGAGGAATTGCATGGGCGGGTTTAGGGAGATGAGCATTTGTTGCGAGTTAGGTGAAATAGAGATATGATTAAAGGTAGAGAGCTGGCCGTTGGCGCCTGCCCGAGATATGATTCTATGGGAAAGCTTTGGAATTCGGGGTTTACGATCGCTGGTACTAGAAGTATAGCTGCAAAAGCATGTTTCTGTCAAAAGTAATCGATTTTTGGGGAAGTTATGAGGCAATTCCCCCATTTCTTAACGACCTCAGAAAACGATTAAATTTTACGACTTGGGCCTAATCTGAAGAGAAATACAAAAACTGGTGTGAGGTGATATGCCCATAAAAGTCATAGTAACTCAAATTTGACAGGTGGACAGCAATTGGTGGAGAGCAAGATTTGGTGGGGAAAATGGGATGTGGTCTGAAAGGTGATAAAAGCGATCGACGCAGGGAAAATGGGGATAGTTCACGCGTTTTTCGATTCAAGCCAACACCTTCTCCACGCTAGTTTGGCTCGCGATAAATAGTGATATTTTATTAAGTCTTTAGTTGGTATATGGTAACTTAGCAAATTTGTTATTAAAGTATAACCTTATAAAATAATATAACAAGTTAGGAGTTTTCGCCGCGCTCTTGGTTTAAGTCTATAGTACTATAATTTAAAAGTAATTAGCAAAGGTTATTATAGTTAGCTAAAAATTATAGTAATGGGGATAGTTCACGCGTTTTCCGATTCAAGCCAGCACCAAAGTCCACGACAGTTTAGCTCGCGATTATTAGTGATATTTTACTAAGTCTTTGTCGGTATATGGTAATTTAGTAAATTTGTTATTAAAATTATAGTAGCTCTAAAATAATATAACCATTTAGGAATTTCACCGCGTTCTTGTTTAAGTCTATAGTATTACAATTTAAAATATTTTAGCAAGGTGTCGTTATAGTAGTTTTAAAATAATATAACATTTGAGATTTGTCGCCGCGTTCTTGTTTTAAGTCAATAGTATCGTAATCTAAAATATTTTAGTAAGGTGTCGTTATAGTAGTATTAAAATAATATAACAATTTAGGTTTTCTCGCCGCGTTCTTGTTTTAAGTCTATAGTAACATTATTTAAAATATTTTAGTAAAGTGTCGTTATAGTAGCTTTTAAATAATATAACAATTTAGGATTTTTCGCCGCGTCCTTGCGTTAAGAAAATAAACCTAGTAAATATTATTATAGCTTGGCTTAGAATATAGTAGGTTAGGATCTTTACGCGTTATATTAGTGAAATTCTAATAAGTCTCCCGAAATATTTAAAACAAATTAGAATTGTTATTTTAGCTTAGCTCAAAAAGGAAAAGACGTAGAACTTAGGATCCACCGCGTTATATTAGTGAAACTTACTAATTCCCTAGAGATATATTTTTAAAATAAATTAGAATAAATAATATAGCTTAGAACATATAGTAAGTAGGATAGACGCGATATTAGTGAATTTTATTGGGTATATGGTGATATAATTAAGGTAAATTAGTAAATTATTATTACAGTTGTGAGAAAGAAAAAAAAAGGTGCAGCAGAATTAAGATCGTACGTCGCGCGACGCATCTACTTGGAACGCTACTCATAAATTAGAAAAAAAAAATAAATAAGAAAAAAATAATAATAATAAAAAAAAAAAGAAAAAAAATAATTAAATAAAATATAAATGTGTTAAATAAAGATTAAGAGTAGTGTCGAAGAAAAAATCGCAGAGAGGTAATTCATCCTAGGGACGGTTAAATAAAAAAAAAATTGCTGAAATATTTTAGTAAACGTGTAGGATATTGTCAATTTAAAATCACGGAGAATCACGTTAGAGGATGGACCAGGGAGTGAATACTAGGCCGACCCTTAATAAGCTTTAGTTAGAAATAAATTATTGAAGCCCTAGAATTTATACGCGTCAAATTACTAAGGAAATTGTGTTCGTAAATCGGTAAGGTGGTATTGTGAATTATTATTATGATTAATTGTGTACACAAATTAGTGATTAAGTGTTGTGTAGTGTAAGAGTTTCCTAAGCACGAGGAAAACCATAGCATGGAATACAGGGACTTGCATGGTAAGTGACTTAACTAGATATTACTGCGTCGAAGTGAATCAGAGAATTATTACCATACTTGTTTTGACTGAAATTATATATATAGTAATTTAAAATTTCAATAAATTGTTGTGGAAAAATATAAAAATATAACAAATAATAATAAATAATAACAATTCAATGTCTTGATTACCTGTTTTAAATAATTGACAGTGACCGGAACAACACGATAAAATTAGAATCTATCATCATTGTACACAAGAAGTTCAAATTTTAGAGAAAGAAAATGTAGCAAAATATAGTGTTATAAAATCATATTAACTAAGAAATTCCTGTGTGTGTGGGTAAAGGAATTAGAATCCTAACTTATAACTGAATAAATTGTAAGACGTTGCCCGAACAATAACTTCATTATTAAAGAAGTTAAACCAGTAATTAGAACACTTGTCTTAATTACCCGCTTCAAAGTTGATACTGGGAGTCACTGATCACCTCTTCGAATTAATATCACTGCATGAGGCTGTTGGATTAACATTGTATAATATATTTTATGTAATACCTACATTCACATGACGGACTACAGAAGTAATTACAGTTCACCATTACTGTACAGTTAATACCTAATTTAACAGAGGTCAGGATACCTAAAGCAGATTAAAAGAGACCTATATAATAACAAATCGTTGAAAGAAAATACAAATTAAGTAGTTTCCGACCTCTGCGATAACATTTTCCTCCGTACTTAAAATTAATCTTTTCCGAGACGAGATGACCGTCTCTAGGGTCCCGGGCAAATTATAACCAAACATGTTTAATACTACATATTACAACTAAAGAAAGGATTAGTAAAATTAGTGTACTCTACAATCATTATAAACAAATCACATGTTGACCAAAAACTAGGGACCGTAGAAATACCATAGTTAATGGACAGACGTTGGACGCTATATACTGACACCTGACGTTTCACAGATATAAACTCAAGAGCCTATTACGGGATGAGACATTGTATAAAAGACTAAGTTTTCCGACACTTTCACCCACCGTCCTGTTGAGTGTGGTTCGAATATCCACGTCGTTTTAGATTATGGTCTCTAGGTCTGCGAAAACCTGGCGCGGACGGGATAACAACCGCCCCATCATAAAACCCGTTCGTCCTATAGCAAAGGCCCGGAATGGCATTCAGTTGACCTTCTGCATCCCTGGCTTAGGCAACGGGACATCGTGGGATCTCAGCCAACATCAGAGCAGGAGACTATCCTTTGAACTGACTGAAGATTAGTAGAGCGTGCCTCAGAGATCCTATACCTACCCATTCGTTCCACTTGGGAGTGGCCGTCCACGACCAAACCTCAAGGAAATCTTGGGACGATCTTACTCTGTCACATGTCGGGTAATGCTAGAGAGTATATTAACTATAGACAGAATGAAGGTTAAATGACGAGGACGGAGAACACAGACATTTTGCTTCATGAGACAAAGAAGTTAAAAATAAAATAAATTAAACCAATTTTTAAACAAACATAAATCTTAATCTAAATGGTAATAGGCACACAGCTTGAGTTAGTCTAGAAACCGTCGGTTAAAAATATAGAGTTAACGTTACTTAGAGTAGGTAGATAGAACATTGCTCCAACTTCCCTCGCCTGGAGTCACTTCTGCCCGACAACAGGCTCCTAAAGTGATCACGACATGGTATGACATTATCACTTGATAGTGCCTCCCCCTCCATATATCAAACCTGTTAAATGTATGCATCCTGAATCATAAATTAAACCTCTATATATATACATTACGATGGGAGCCTAATGACGCTACCAGCGTGGTGAATAAGAAACACTCCGACTTGAAGCTGGACGCATGACCTGGAGGGTCACCTCGGGCTGGTCTAACACACCACGCCTACACAACACAAAAAAACCAATCTACAAATATAGTCATGAGTGAAAGTACAGTCCTGGTTTAGAGAAGTACCCCAGTTGTTCAGTTCATTCTGTTCGGCTGCATCAATATCATCGTGGGATTCAGGGAAAATCAAATCGGCTTCTGCTACTTCTCACAATACCGACTGTTCCTGATGTTGTCCCCATTCATTTGGTGGCAGCCAACGAAACCACAATTAACGATTCAAAACATTCAGTTGTTCGAATCTACACCAGGATTGGCCTCCGGGCCCCGAAAGGGAAATGTTTACAGCTAAAGACGGAGTAAAAACCTCTTTGGACCTTAAACACCAATTAATTTAACCATGGATCACACCTAAGGAAGGTGGTTTAGCTTGCTGGGGGTTTGGGGATGGTGGTGCCCCAGCAAAACCTAATAAAACTAAAAAAAAATCCTAAGTTCCTATCTACAAGCGAGCTCGTCAATAATTTTCCAATATATCGTATACCTGTCAAATATCTGAATAAAGAGTTAATGTCATTTAAAATTAGCAAAATAGAATCAAAATGGCAACAGTCATAGGAAGTAAAAGGCATAAAAAAAAATAGCGCAGGGAAATATAATTAAACTCAATTAACCAGTAGCAACGTGTAAACCATTGTAAACGCGACACAGACTATTGAACACATATTTACATAATACTAACATTGTGCATGAGATAAATGTATCCAATTAGCTGAAGAAGAATTCATCGCCACATCGTTAAGGGAACGGAAAAGCTGGACGCACTAGGACACCAACACCAAGACACCTACATAGCTGATTCCTCGTAAACATGTACCATTTTCAGACGGAAGCCAAACAGAACATTGTCCGGAGTAAGTTATTATTATAAATATCGTTTGTTTTATGTATTTCAGTAGCAAATTAATTCGAGATATCAATTGCAGTAATTAAAGAATAAATTCAGTTAAAAGGCCTTCAGCCGCTTAGGTAGAAAAATTTCAGGGGTCTCCTTCCCCCGGCGGAGTTTCAGCTTTTGTCGGGGCGGGGTGGTTCTCAACGTGTACGTTATTGCATTTGTTACGGTGTGAGCAAACCACGGTCAAGTTCCACAGTAATTAGTAGCTTAAAAAAAACCATGGTTTATGGATATATTGCTGTATTTATTTTTAAATAAATAGAACAAGAAAGTTTGTCAAAAAAAGGGCTGAAAGCTGCCGTTTTTGAACTTTGTTGGCCTTTTATGAACGTTAAGCTTTCTAATGATATAATCATCTTCAAAATTTATATGTAGAGCAATATTTTTTAATAGTTTGTTAGATTTTTTTTTAAATATAATAAAACAAGTTAATCAACACTTTTTTTCATTAGGCTTTTATTAAATATTTTTTTTCTGTTTTTTATTAAATATTTTCGAAGGCTACAAAAAATTCAGTAACATTTACAATAGGTATTATTGTAATATTGACAAATAATGCCTGTGGAGATCGCGAGTTCAATTTACAGCCCTTGTATATCAACATTTCATGCAAATGGTTTTTTTAATAAAAGAAATAAAAATAATTATTTCAACCCAAAACTTGTGTTATACGGCTGTAACTGTAATTACACACGCCCGTATTAGCCAAGTTTAATAAAATACCATTAGAATAAGCATTTTTTTAGTTATTCAGTTTAGGACATCTTCATAAATGTCAAATTAAAACATGTCTGTTTAAAATGTGCAATTAAACAAATTATTAAATAAAAAAATAACCAGGTATTTAGATGTGATATATTATTATTACATTAATGAATAAAAAACATGAAATGTATTTAGAAAAATACAATAAATGGTTAACTAGTATGAAATTTATCTAGAAAAGTTTAAAACAAATTGTATGTACTGTGCTTTCCTTTCTAGTAATTTTTATTGAGTCGTACCTAGAAAATTTGACTTGACTTGAATCATATTGATGGAAAATATATAATTTAATGCACTCTTATGTATTCAAAATATGTAATACTATTCAAGTTATTTAATACACATCATGCAGAGGTCCAATTCATACTGATTGAAAGAGAAATAAAATTTCTTGTTACTTAAAATATGTAATTCTAAAATATGAATAAAATATATATTTTAAATAGATTTTAAGAAAAAGTATCTGTTAGTAAATACTAGTAGACGTTTCAAATGGTGTGTTTTCTTTATTTATTTGGTTGGCTTCCTCGGTTACTTCTTCATTTGCAGTCGATTCTTCATCCTTCTGGAATTCTGGTCCTGTTTCATCATCACCGTCAAACAATATTTCTTCGGGATCTGGAGCCCTGGGTAAAAACTCTTCTCCGGGATATATTTTATTGAATATATCATAACCCTAAAATAAATAATAAAAAATATATATTTTTGACTGTAATTTGTACAACTCACGATTTCAGCAAAAATAATGGTAATCTCGCACGGTCTAAAACATTGCACGGGATATGCTGATATTGGTAGCAGCTCCGGCCGAAATGATTAAGAGGCCAATGCTGATATTTTTGCTAATGGGAAGAACATTGAAACCCAATACTTTACATCTGATTTTGTTTTCTATAGTTTGCAATAGCTGTCAAGTATCATTATTGTTGGCTGCATTTGTTGTACACACCATCGTCAAAACTCTTTAATACCTAGGTGGCCGATTCATGGCGATTCACTTGCCAGTAATGTAAAAGTGTCAATATGCAGAGTGAATTGAAATCGTTTACGAGATTTGGTGGTAAATAATTCGAGTTTTATTTACAAAAGGTATGTGAATATAATATTATTACTTAAGATTATTATATTTTTCATAATTAGTAATATAATAATGTGCTTTTTAAATTACTTAAAAGTGAGTTTCCCCTTTGACAAAATTCTGTTTTAGCCGCAATAGGGTATAAACAATATAATATATGTTAACAGTATGACCAAAACGAGTTATAAAAAAATAACAGCAATATATTGAATTATTGATTTACTATAAGTACTCATATGAGGGTAAATGTATTGCAACGAACAAAATTACTTTCGCAGTGCAGTAGAGTAATCTGCAATGATCTTATGAGTTGTGCCTTGAGGCGTCTCGGCCATAATAGGTTTAATTATAAATATCTTGACCCATCATTTCAATAGATTGTTTAGCTTAAAGCCGTAAATGATTAAATTTTCCACATAAGAAATGGAAAACTGACAAGATATTTTTTTTGCTTGTAAAAAGTGCTGATCTAAGTCTATGACTCAATATCACAACCTAGCTCTCAAAAGAGAGAAGAAAATAAAATATCAATTAAATATTTATAGGTCAACTAAATCTAAGATAATTAAAAAAGTTAAAATCATAAAAAAAGAAATTTATTAATATAAATAAGAGTGCCAAAAATATATTTTCTTTACTCTATTTTGCATACCAGTTGTATACATAATATTACATAACAAAATGAGACGAAAAAGATTATAATTCTAAATTATTTATAGTTTTCATGTGTGAATATTTATATGCGGACCTTCTAGGTAGAATGAATTTTGATTTGGTATTAGATAATACCAAATCAAAATTCAGATGTCAGAGTAAGTCGATAACTTCGCACAAAATGTGTCAAATCGAATTCACACCTCGCTGACATTTGGAATTAAAAATCAAGTTTGCTCTTTATGAACAAAATATGTAACAAACCAGCCAGTGATAATCACAGAAGTGCATAACATCAGAATAAAATTGTAATGCAATGCATTCACAGACGAATACTGATATTTACACATCTTAACTGTGAGTCCCGGCACTATATGGCCTGACCTCTCGCTATGCATTCAACCATATTTTCAAACTTTTAAACAATTTCCAATTAAATTTTGATTTCGTTTTTCTCGTAATAGGGAAGTATTTTACCAATATTTATTTTTATTATTAATGATTGATTGTTTACGTAGAACAACTTTCTGAAAGAAGAGCAGTGATTTTAAATAAATTCTGTGTAAATGAGAAAACCTGTTTCACTGCAAATTCAAAATCCAAATCCGCATCGGGTCCTGAACATATATGAATGTGCTCATCCTTTGATTTGAACATGTCTGCATGACTTGTATCTGGAATGTTGAAGTACAAAGACCACAGAACCTGTAAAATATAAAATAATACATAATATAAAAAACAGCTACATATTTGGATTGCGGCTGGCAGCATCGTTTTGGCCGGCGACGTACGATCTCCGCCAGGCGAATCTGATGGTCAGCATCTGTGCAGGCATTGGAACGGCGCATGGGCGATTCGCCAGCAACGCAGGCAGTCTGTCGATACATTGGGCTTCCAAGCCACCGCGAGCATTATGTGCCGACAACTTATATTGTACCTGATTGAAATTTTTTAACTGTTATCTTATTTACTTCCGTTGTCTACTTTTGTTATTTAGTCATTAAGTTTACAATTGTTGAAATCTCCCATTAGGGTTTTATGTAAATATTGAACATTGCCGCGTGAGAAATAAAAGGATCCAGAGCATCAGAGACGTATTCATTATTTCACTTCCATCAACCCTGGACCTTTCACTCCCGGGCATAGTACTATAAATGAAATCACTAATAGCTACTTTTGTCATATTATTTAATATTGCAACTAAAACGATTACAGAAAAATTTAAAAAAGAATTAAAATATTACTTTATCTTGCCGTAAATATTACTTTATAAAATGAGAACAATTACTTAATGAAACTTCATACCAGGACATTTAGTACCACTATTAAGTATTGAAATGTATTTCTTAAAGTCTATATATATAAAATTTAATTTTATTGTATTTCTTATTTTGTTTTGTTATTGTAACATTTCTCTTTTATATCAATCAGTCTTTGAAAAAGTGGTCTTTTCATAGGACAGTAAACTCAACGATTGAGATTATATTAGAATATCTAGACATAATTTAGCAGGGCAGAGGGTGTTAGAAAATTATGGTAGTCGTGACTGTCCATTTTAATGTGTACTTTAACACGGAAGACATTCGAACATATAAAACAATAAAAGATAACCATAAGTACACTCAATTTTGTTTGAATTTGATTAAATTTGACCTGTTAGCATATTATTAAAATACTTAAAACATTGTCAATGTAATCACAATATGGTAGGTAGAAAAAATATTTAAATTTAAAAATCACCTTTGGTTTTTTCCGATTTTCATTATGTGTTGCGGAAGGTTCTACAACAAACGTCATTAATTTTCGGGCATATAAAAGAATATCTTCTTTCGCAGATCTACTTTGGGCACAAATCATATGAACAATATCTGAAATAAGACAACATGGAAGTTCAGGAGGGGTAAGTCCATCATATAAAAACACGAATTATTATGATCATCCACTAAAAAAATAAGTATGTTCATAAGTTGATTAAGAAATTATTTATATAATTGTATGTAAATTTAAGTGCATTTAAAAATAAATATATTTAATTATTGAAATAAATATTTATTTTATAATCTGATTGATGATAATCACTTAGTTAATTTAAGATTGCTTTGACTTTACAAAGTAAATTGACATATTGAAAATAAATAACAGATATCAAATGGTAGCTATTAAGGAAATATCCAAGAAATAGAAAAAATATCAGCATTTGAAAGAAATGAACAAACAATAATAATAATAATAATAAATGTCAGGTATAATTCAAAAGGAGAAATACTATGGAGTGAAGTCACTATTTACTGGTTGAAAGTACGAGTTCAACAATTGAAAAATGAAATTGCAAACTAATGGTGAGGTTCATAATCGAAGAATAAAATTATTAGCAATTAAAAAGGGTTTTTTAAAATTCATGAACATTGAGGGGGTCACAAGTCCGCACGACGCCCGCGCCAGGCTTTCGCGGAAATCTACATCACGCCACTGTCAGCCCATCGAGGATGACGTCAAACGGCCGCGCCTGATGCATCACGGCTGAGGTAGAGGGCTTCCCCTCCGGCGCAGACTATAAGAGCGGGGGTCAACCTCAGTTCGTTTGATGCCTATCCCGTCAGAGTCTCGCACCGTAAATACCTACTCGCCTGCCAGTCAACACACGCGCCCGTGCATTATGTACATTATGTGTGTACATTATGGAATCAGACGCTATATATTAATCATCGCAATTATTGTAACGAGTATAGTATTGGAGTGAATTATAATAAATCGAATTAACCTCTTCATACCGTATCATTATTGGCCATTACAACATCAAACAATCAAAGCCAACCTTTGTATAATGTTAACATTGTTTTAGTTTGGCTAGCGTTTCTCCTGAAATAAGAAAAAAGCATTTGCTTTGCATTGTCATTGTCCTGGTTATAGTAGGTTAAAACTAAATAGCACCTGCTATCCTGCAATGAGTTTATTTGGAATCGGTCCCATGATTCTGGAGTTACTTGTATATAAACATATGTGCATACGATACAAACATCTAAACGAAGTAATTTATATAACATGAATAAATCATTTCTACATACACAAGCCTTCTGGACACGATCCTGTGGATGGCCCAACTTCTATGACAGTAACGGGGTCTTTACTTCCCTCCATAGGCGGGAATTGCAAAAGCGTTAGCGATTCTTTTTCAAATTCAAGTATTGAAGAGTCAGTAATAAATATTGCTCTAGACAGGCCTGCGACATTTGTGTCGCATTTCGTTATATATTCATCGGGAACTTTGTCAACAGCAATAACTAAATTATCACATGAAAGCGTTTTTCCCTTCGATTCGATTGAAATTAATCTTCCATCACCATTAGCTCCATTCCTAACATGGATGGCACCTATCGGTCTGTTCAGACAATATATTCCCCCAAAGACGGCACACAGTCTGCAATTATAATCCAAAACAACCTATTATTATACACATTACATACCTAGGATGTAAACAACAAACTAAAGATGAAGATCACTAGAGTGAAATTAAGTGTTATGCCCAGATCGAGGAAGTCTAAAAATAATTGCCTGTAAGAAAAAGCTTCATACATGTTAATACAAAAGTAAAGCAAAATATCCATCTGACACTGTTACAGCTTTTGTGTCTGTAATATTTGAAAATATCCGCTTTACGAATAAATAAGTTTTATTTAAATGTTATAGTGAGTAGAATGGAAAAGAAAAGGAAAATAATCAAGTCTCATTAAATATTTATCAAACAATCTGATCCCCGATGAATGTCCACCCATCTACGATATATTTACACACATTACATACATTATATTTAACTCGTCTCGTGCAGTTAAAACCAACATAGGAAAGAAAACTTAAGTAAATTCAAGTGTTAAAAGGGAGTTTCTAATGCAACTGCCAAAGATAAAGATAAATACAAAAAATGTTGGCATTGAAGTGCGTAGTAATTCAATTACTCTCTATTAAGGCCTATCTAAGAGTGGATCTATAAATGTGTACCTGCAAAAACACTGCGGTAGCTCTCCACTGCCATACATAGGCCATAGGAAAGGAGTATTACCATATCTTCCCAAGCTGATGAGGAATCTTCGACACCTTCTTATACCTTCCATACAATTTGTAGCTTCAGTGGCACCGGCAATAGCATACAAAACATAGTGCACGAGGTTATTTGTTAATTTCTTACTTTTCAAGTAGTTTATAAACGTTGTATCCGCATATTCTGTAATAATAAATTAGACCGAGATTAAGATCGAGGATACTTTAATTTCGTTAAACGATAATATCATTGTTGATATTCTAAGTAAGGAATGTAATTTATTTCTATATAAATATTAAAAATTACCAAGCGACGGTTACAACGGCTAACTTTTACATTTAAATTGATAAAACTTTCATTTTATTTTTAAATTATTCATCATAATTTTTTTACGTCACAACTGTAACCTTAATATTTAATTCTTTATGTGTAACTTTTAAAATCCTTTTCGACTTTATGATTTTTAATATTATAATCTTTACGTTTCATTGCACGGGGGTATATATTACTACATATATTAATATTATACATACCAATTTCATTATGCATGCACATCTTATAGTTTATATTATTGGAACAATTCCTTCAATAATTTTCATCTTATAACAACCATTGTTTCAAAATTGAGGAAATAAAGTTATATTTACCTCAACTTTTCATTAGATAATCAAAAATCAATAATAAAAAAATACTTCCTCAAATCCTTATTTAATTAAGTAAGTTGGTCCTCTAATAAGTAAATAACTCTGTACGTAGTGATGTACATATTTGTTTCACAGTATTGTCAAGGTACCGATGTAACGTTGTGGCCGTATTTGTTGGGAAGGCTGTCTCGATAGCCTTAAATTTTTGTTATTAAAGATAGAAAATAACTTGAGTGGCGGAAAAGAGGTTAGTTTTTATACAGTCTATTTCTAAAAACAAAAACAAAAACTCAAGACAGCCTTTCCAACAAATACGGCGACAACATTACAATATTCACCTCTCTGCCTGTTATTTATTTATTTCAACTTTATACTGTTGTACCCTATTACGAATATAGTTTGTTATATTTATACAATATTTCTTTATCACAGAATGTGTATAGTTTTACGATATAACTCGTATATTGAAAGTTAGTCTTGCTAAAATTAACTGTAATATTGTACTAGTTCACGATTTATTATGTAGTATTTTTTTTTCACTGCGTAGATTATTAATTTATCATCATACATTCAATATTAGACATCACCATGCGTCGGTTATTTATAACTCACATGATTATTTTTGACAAAATTTACAATTGAATTCTGTTGTCTTATTATACGTCGTTGTTCAAATTCTAAATTATTATTTTTGGATACATATCTGAAATTATAAAAAATATTTAATTTAATCGCGTTTAGAGTCCATGATGGCATATGCTTATATAGACCGCTCGTGTCCGACTGTCTAATCAAGATGGCGTTTTTTTGGCCTGCGGTCATTCGGTTTGTTCTTTTTTTTGAGAGACATCCTTCCGTTTTTCTTTCTTTCAACGAGTCCTCGTAGGTATGACTGTGTAAGGGATATGACGCCTGGTATATCCCTGTATCTAACCTGCTGTATCTCACTCTCTCCTGTTACGTAAGTGTGAATGAGACCGTGATATATTTTTGTTACCTAATGTTGAGTATTTCAAATTGAAATGCGGCGTTGCCATGTGTTTGCGTGTGTACGAAACGGAATGAAAGGAACATATTACAAGAGTTCTTAATTTACCTATAAACTCCTCACTAAGAGAATCTTCATCATAATTCACGAATGAAGTAAGCAGTTTCATTAGCATTCTCTTTTCAACTACTGACACTTCAGCTGCGGCAAATACATCTGCCCTGGAACAAGGTACCGGAACCGGCTCTTCGTTCATCCAAGTCATAACTCGGTTGATACAACGAAACTCAGCATAACGAGCTATATTTGATGTTTTCAACAATTCCACTAAAGCACCACGAGCATACAACAACTGAAATACAAAATACAGGAATGATGTATCAATAGTCGTAATGTTATTTGAATACTGATAAAAATAATAAAAATTGCTTTGAATTAACTATTTTTTTTTTTTAATTATTAAATACAGGGTTCTTTCTTTGTCCAGAACGGGCAATATAAACCTAACAAAAATACTGACCAATACTTCCAAATTATAGCCATAACTGTAATTTGCCGGAGTTGGTCTTCTAAGTTAAAAATAAAATAATAATTATAATAGGTATGTGTGGGTAGGCAGAAGGCAAAAATGTTTACAATTTCAAAAATTCCTGTTTATCTTTAACTATTTATTGTTGTGAGTTAGTTTAAAATATTGCTGCCATCAATCATGCATTTTTTGGTTTGGCTGTTTGATAATGTTTTTGGTACTCGAAGCCCTAAGGTAGGTTTATATAATATTCATTGCTAAATATTTAGCTATGTGGTAATGCATCATATGCATTATGGGAGATTGCGGTAGTGTAGTTGTTAAGGCGTTTGACTATTGACCTAGCTGTCGCAAGATCGAATCTGCACATTAGTCATACAATTTAACGATTGAATGTCACCATTACCCTGACTAGTACAGGCAAATGTCACTTATTTGAGTAAAGCTCAAAATAACCAAGTCAGTGACAACACCAGTGTACATACCTATGTAGATCCACGGATGTGGATGTCATATTAATGTATATATTTATTATATAAAATACCATTACAACCCTGTTGCATGCACTTTCGTGTAAAACTCTACCTGATGTAGACACGGCTATGCCTGGCTCAGTGCAGTTTGCAATGGATAAAAAAAAAAACAGCTTTAATCATTTCTAAATTTATTTAGAATAGTCGAATAAATCTATATATTTTAAAATTTCCGAAAAAATTTAATAGTTATTTATTACAAACCTTAGGGGCTAAATCAATGTTAAATTTTCGATACTCTTTGTTAACGCTCTCCACTGTCCACACTCTTTTGGTAACCTTTTTCGGTTTCTCTTCATTTTCACTACTTTTTTCATTGGGCAAATCTTTCAAAGATTCTTTTGATGTTTCATTACCTATTTCCGCCGATTCTTGTACTTCTGCTTCGTCACACCCGTCTGTTTCCTTATTATTCTGTAATCTTGGGTCACTAACTTCAGTTGTTTCTATATTATCAGATATCGATCTGTAAATTGAAAATGATAAAAGCTTAAAATTTGCAAAAACTATTGACAAAGTAATAATAAAATTAGTTAAAAATGTAGCCAGTCTTCTAGCAAGGGTGAGAATTATATCAATAGTTAAACATCAGTTAAATAAAAATCATAAAAATTAATGGAAATGATAGGGATTATTCTTGGTAAAGTGAAGAATTCTGCAAATTTTCCAGCTGAGTTGTTTTGTTTATCCCTGTGTTCCTGTGCAACTTCAATTTATAAATTTTACAACTATTAAGTGGCTTGGCCAGTTTATAATAAAAATATATTATTTTCATAAATATTATAAACTCATAGTGCCATCTATAGTCAAAAAGCACAAAATATCCTTTTACGAGGGCTGCTATTTATGAATCCGGAACTGGCCACTTACAGAACAACAATTAAAAAATAATTACTACATTTAAAAATGGATAACAACAATACAACACACAATACACAATACATGTACTTTGGCTGTATAATACATGTTGTTTCATGTAACTGTCAATTGTTTTTCCATTGTGGTGTCATTTTGAAAATTACATGTTTTCATCACCATGGGTATAACCCGTTGATGCATGACTTTCCCGCCAAAAGCACTTCAGACAGGATTCATTTCTAAGGAAAATTTAAAGAACTCATCAGTCTACTGTAAAATCCATAGTGCAGGCATGAGTCGTCCGATCTTCACAAATCAAGTGTCATCTAATTTGTCATGAAATTATCTATTAGAAAATATCACTTAGGTTTTTTTAACTTTTGCACTTTTTTTAAAAAAAAAAACAAAACTGCTTTTATCGATTTTTTTCTGTTGGACACACAATTTTTCACTATTTTGACAAATTATGCAAATATTTGTCACTTTTATACTTTCAAATATTTGCTAGATATATACACTATACATTACCATGTATAATTTTTCCAAAAAATGTACATTTGACAAAAAAAACGAATGTTAAAAAATCGATTACGCCACCGTGTCACCAAGTATTTTGTATAAAGTACATTTAAAAATAGTAATGGACACTGTATTGACTTGAATAAAATTTGAGGTACTGATTGGTTCATTGCGATTCCGATGGTGCAAACATCAAGTTAATCAATCATACTTCTAATTTGGCAAATATTCAAATCAAGTGGGGGATGCTCTTTCGCTCTAACGAATATATTCGTCATGATGTAAATGCGACATATGGGCTCCAGGCCGGGTTTGCGAATATATTCGGCCGTACGCGTATAAGGGTTAACTCATGAAAATTTTCATGCAATGATTTATTACGATTTTCTGCGTGGGCTAACTCAAAAACAGTGCATCGATCAACTCACTTTGACTTTGGGGAATGAAGCACGATTGGAAACCACTGTGTATCACTGGTTCAGTGAGTTTAATCGTGGGCGGTCTATGCTCACAGACGAATTTAAAGAAAGTCACCCTAAAACGGTTGTTGTACCACAAAATATTGATGCTGTGTGGAAACTAATAATGTTAGATTGCCATGTTACATATAGTGAGATAGAAGCGTCGCTGGGCATAAGTATGACGAACATACATAAGATATTTTAGCTGTAAAAAAAATTTGTTCGCGTTGGATTCAGCACAACTTGAGAATTGATCAAAAACAGGCTCGTATCGATTGATGCAAAGAAATGTTAAAAAAATACAATTGTGATGCGTCAAAAGCTGTTTATAATATCTACACAGGTGATGAATCTTGGATCTATGCGTATGACCCCGAAACTAAACGACAGTCAACGATGTGGGTGTTCTAAGATGAGCCGAGCCCAACAAGAGTTATTCGTGCAAATAGCACTTTCAAGCAAATGATCACCTGTTTCTTTGGTATAAATGGACATCTGGCTACAGTGCCACTAGAAAATCGTAAAACAGCTGATTCGGAATGGTACACAACCATTTGTTTGCCAGAAGTCTTTGAAGAAATAAGAAAGAAAAACCGACAATGCAGAATCATTCTGCATCGTGACATTGCTAGCTGTCATATGTCGGTCGATACAACTCAGTTTTTGGAAGGTTAAAAGATAAAATTGACGGGTCATCCATCGTACAGCCCCAATTTAGCACCCAACGATTTCTATTTATTTTCAAACGTGAAGAAAAAATTACATGGTCAACGTTTTTCGAGCCGCGAAGCGTCAAAATGCATGTTTTGGAGATACCTCAATCAGAATGGTAAAAGTACTAATAAAATTGGTTTCAACGTATGCAAAAGTGCTTCGATTATCATGGCGAATATTTTAAAAAGCATTAAAACCATATTAAATGATATATGTTTGTTTCTTTTTGTTATTCCGGATTCATAAATAGCAGCCCTCGTACCTTTATTTTGTAATAAGTTTTTCTACCGCAACTTTCTCTATGATCTCACATAATTTAAAATAATGGAGCTATTGCAATCTCACGGCATCTTAACGAGTTGCTGCAAACTCGATATTATAGAAAGTGGAAGAGAATAATATATTTGGTGCAGTGATATTTTAAAACCACAATATATCTACTTTTACACAATATAAATGAGTTAAGTGAAAAGTAAATATGTAATATAGACATTTTTGCCACCTAAGCATAAGAAATATTGTGACACATTAAAATACAGCTAAAACAGTTTTATCACATGGCCATTTCAATTGGTTTTCGCGTATATAGTGCCTGCGTGTTCATTCATTCACTCAACATGGCAAACTCTACGGTTTGCCTTGATTGGAACAAGGATGAGGATGTAGAATTAAAAAGATGGATGTTTGAAAAGACATATATCGTTTGATATTGATAAGGGAATGAATTAAAAAAATAATAAACTTAATTTAATACTCACTCTGGTATAAACCATTCTTCATCTATGTTTTTAAGTGTGAATTGTCTGCTTTCAGAATCGTGTCTGAACTTGATGAGAATTTTTTGCAGGCCATCAAAATTGAAGGATGCCCACATACCTCCATAATAATCCGTTGAATCAATATGTAAAGTCTTCTTTCCAATTCGGCTTGCAGCTGCTGCCACTATTGATTCTGTCATCCCTTCAAATCATTGTAAAAGTATGGAAATCAACAAATTGTAATTAACTCCTCTTCAAATGATACATTTTTAAACTCCTGTCTAGATAATTAGCCTAAATATGTGCAATTAAAATCAAAAACACTACTCATCCTTCCAGTTAATTCACTTATGTTCTAAGAGGAAGCAATAAAAATAAACATATAAAAACTATACATATATATTTGCAAGCTGTACTTGGTTTAATACATATTTAAATACCTGTTCCAATCACAACCAAATCATAATCTAATGGCAAATCGTCGTCCATGTCGCTATAAGTGCAAGCAAGATGAAGAGGTAAGATTTAGTTTAGTAATATATTTTTATTTCCTCGTATTCAATATTTTATCTTTCAAGAGCGGACACCAAACTTGTGATCTTGCCTATCTGTGACTGACTGATTAAAGGAAGAAAGGAATGAGTATGAGAATGACCAACACAACTTAACAGTTGCTTATCTACTGTGGATTAGAGGTGTGCGCTATGAGGCGACGCCATTGAAATCACACTATTAATCTAGCGTAACGAAAAGCCGCGTTACTGTAACTAGTTCATTCACAGCATTTCACAGCCATAGCTACAGAGTCGCGTTCAACGAAGTCGCTTCGCCTTTTAAGTGGCACGGAAATCTCGTTATAAGTGACGCCATGACAACGAAGCACGGTGACGAGTTCAGCTAAAAGTCTTACAGATTGTGCGTGATTTTGTAGCCGCTTAAGTATTAGGCTATTTGAAATCGCGTTTAACGTAACCTCAGTTATATGAAAATCGCGTTAACGCCCACTGCTACTACGTTGACAGTCATTTGACGTTTCGTTCTTCTACGTCTAAAATGTTAATAAAATATGTCAATTCCACAGTTTAGAGGTATACCGGAATTTAACCATTTTCAACTAGTTATATAGCTAACTTTTTGAATTATTTAAATAAAATACATAAAAACTACAAAACTGAATCATTTAACACGATCAACCTTCCAAAACCTATTTATTTTTTAAATTCGTCTGTTACGGCTCTTCTTCACGTTGGTCAATATAATATAGTATAGGATGATGATTTTAGAGGCGTGGTTTTCAAGAAGAGATAAAACGCATATAACTTGATGTTATGGCTAAGAATTTAGTTTTATTATAAAGATAAGGGTTTGCCATTATGTTTTAAAAATGATTTCGGGTAAGTGGCTGCCGCGGCTGACTCGAACAAATTCCAGCCAAGAGGCCCAATTTTCAACCACTTTTTGCAGCAAGTTGGGCCGTATGTCAGCAATAACGCACCGAATATTCTCTTCCAAGGCGTTAATCGTGTCCGGCTTATCGGCGTAGACAAGCGACTTCACATAACTCCACAAAAAATAGTCCAGCGGTGTTAAATCGCACGATCTTGGAGGCCACGCCACAGGCCCACGACGCGATTTTTGCTTTATTTTAGAGTGATTTTAAAAAAATTAGAGTGATTTTTTCTAAATTTGCACTATTTGCAAACGTTGTCCAGGAGTAAGTCTATTCATTATGAAATGGCAAACCAAACTGAGCATAAATCAAGTGACAGCTGTCAAAAACACCAACTACGAAAAAAGTAGTGCCAGATTGAAAACCACGCCTCTAAAAAAAACACCTATATATGCCAATGGGCACACATATTGGTCTCAGAAATATGAAGTTGTCTACAGGTTGGAAGGTTCAGTTTGAAACGGTTCAGGCCAATGTGCGGACTCGCAAAAATGGATATCGAAGTGCTAACGGTTGCTGCTGTTTATTGATTTACAGGTAGTAATACGTGTGTGCAGAAACGGGGTGATCAAAAAGATATGGAAAAAAAGAAGGTGGTGAAAATTAAAACAGAAAACTAAACGCACCGAAACCCGCCAAAACCCTTTGATCTGTATTGAAAAACCGACACTAATCAGATCTCCCGCCAGCAGTGGGCAAACCAACGATCTTTTAAAACATATATATAAATAAATAAATAAATATAAGGGTACAAATCGAACCAAATTATAATTCCATCTGGAGTACAGCAGATAAGCCACGTAGGCCCTTTGTTATTCTCTTTATTGTTACATTATAAAATATTTTCTCTATGCTAAATGTTTGCAGTGCGCCAATGACATAAAAATTTTCATGCAAATCAAATCTTTGGCAGATTGTTTGAATTTACAAGAATACCTTAACCGGTTTTCTTCATACTATACTATATTTTTATACAATACAATTAATCGATAAAATCCATTTTCTACAAAATGTTTCATTCAACGTCCTTTCACATAGAATGTGAGAATACCATCTTTTTTTACCTTTTCGCTCCCGCGATACAAAACAAACGCTAACGCGGCGGTCACTCGGTTGTGTCAGCAATATGATGTTTTATTCTCCTCGATAGATATATTTTTATTAAATAAATACTCTTTTCATCTTGAGTTGCGAAAAACCTTAAATACAAAAAACAGATTAATTTAGCAAATTAAAAAAAAAGGTAATCTTTGGACATCATTTTCATTTTCTTTCCTTTGGTTTGTGACTATTTTTAAACCCTACTATTTTTTCAAAATAATATATGTTCAAAAATATTGATATATATATATATGTTACTGTTGGTTTTCCAAATAAACGATAAATAAATAAATATAGATACGGCTACTGCGGGTGAAAAACGCACCATACCAAGTACGCCACTTAGCGTCGAGCACGCCACTTTGTGTATCATACATATCGCTCGCTCGCCATACGAGCAAGCGAGACATGCAAGGCGGAGTGTTGCGGCGCGCGGAACGACGGGGTAATCGTCGGTGTCGCGTTTTCACAAGGACGATTTGTATGACATGGCGTTTCTATATGTTTTAAAAGATCATTGGGGCAAACACTGGATGATGGCCCACCACCCCTACATGATGGCCATATGTATTAGCCACAACCGTTGGCACAAATCTGACCAACGTGAAAGGAGCCTTTAGTCTCTTCAATTGCATATTTAAAATGAATAGCAAGCAACTTAAAGCGCGGAATTCTCGCTTCAAGAACAACACACGAACAATGTTTTTTCAAAGTATTTTTTTTTTCAGTTTGAATCTTAAAAATAGAATAATATCAGTTACCTAACAGTAAATAATTTGAAAATTATAAACAATCCTGTTATAGGTAAGCTAATCGCCTAAATAAAAAACAACTTTGCTCTTTTTCAACTGTCAAATCTTGCGAATTTTGTACTAAAACCGTTCTTGACACATTTGCTTATTTTCGAGTTGTTTCTTACAAATTTATTAGTGGTTTGGGACCTATGTTTTAATATTTAATTTAAAATGTCCGATGCTTGGAAAAAATACGTGGATGATTCACGCCGTGTTTGCAAATACGGTGCCAAATGCTACCAGAAAAACACTGAACATCAAGATGAATTCAAGCATCCTCCTAAAGATTTTCGAAAGTTCAAAAATTCACATGCGGCCAAGAGAGTTAAGATCGATCCCCATATTTTTAATAAAACTTTAAATACTGATGATCAAAGTGAAGATTCTAGGTCAGACGTAACAGAGAGCTCACAGGTTCAACGAAAACTCTTGGAAATATCTGCAGTCACGAACCAAGACTCAATTTCAGAGAAAATAATTGGAAATAGTGGTGCCAAGGAAATCCACGAAATTCCAGAAAATCCGAGTTCTTTCATTGAACAGTATTTTCTTGTCAAAATGCCAAGCGATTTCTTCAATTTCTGGGAATTTTGTAAATCCCTAAATAAATCTTCTGCAAACGCTCTAATGGAAGTAGGGCTGCAGTTAGTAGGCCCATATGATGTTTTATCTGGAGTTTTACCAAAATTAAACGATAAATCTTTATATTTGCTAAATTGGAGATACTATTATGATCCACCTGAATTTCAGGTAGGTACTTAAAACATTTTTTTTTTCAGTAGGCATGTTTTAAAATACAGTGGGACCTTGATAATCCGAACGAACGGCTGTGGCGGGCAGCGCGACCATCCACTGCCTCTGCCTGCATTACCTAGCCCAATCTAGCGGGAAAACCTACCTAATCATCGTCGAGTCATCCTATGCGAATGTGTTTATGATAATATGTGAATTCCTCTCCACAATCTTTCTAACCCTAAATGTGCATGTAGTATGCATTTTGGTGAAATAAGGCAACTAATCAACACTCACTCTAAGCCCCACTCTGAGCAAACGTAATCTATTAGATGTGATTACTTCTCGTCTTTTTCCTCAGCCTGTCGCTATCCACTCCTGGATGTAGGCCTCTTCCATTTCTTTCCACGTCACGTAATTACTGTACCCTTAGAATAACTAAACAGTTCATGTTCAAGAGGTGAGAACAGTCTAATTGTATTACTAACCTGGACTGATCTGTCAATACTCAGAGACCAGACCATTAATTTCTACACGAGACAAACCTTAAATGGTCGCACTAGTTTGGGTTTCTTTTAAAATATGAACTTATAGACAACTAATGAAGTACATGTGCCTCGAAAACATTTTTTTGGACATTCGTACACGTAAAAAGGACATTAGGGTGATTGAATAAATGAAAATGGTGATACGAAAAGAATTCTTTGACTTGAAAAGTGGCACCAGTCGTTTCCTGTACCAATATTTATTTAAATGGAAATAAAGAAATATTTCCTGCTGTCTCACTTATCTTCCTAATTTTGCAGAAATCGTATTATCTGTACTAGTATTCTTCCTGCTGCCCATTTATAATGGACTGGATATTGCTTTTAACAGCAGCTTTGCTTTTACCACACATTTTTTTTAGACTGTTTTAGCTGGCAAAGACAAGAATGGCTACCATATTGGATATTTTCGAGATACACCCGATGATCTTCCCTGTTTTGTAGCTAATGGTTCAATTGACACATGCAAAATAACCCCAATGGCTGAAAATATATTTGGAGCAGTCAAGTAAGAAATATGTTGCCTCAAAAAGTCAAATGATTAAAATTAGTGCTTAGCCATAAAATTCACATATATAGATACTGAGTTACAATATTTGTATGAATTCTACTCAGTTATTAAAGCTAAAAAAAATAAAACATTTGAAAACTCTTACTATACAGTAAACTAAAAATTTATTTACAGCCAGTATAAAATCAATATTAACATTTCAAACAAGGTTTTTATGGTTTTTTGAACATAGCAATTTATTTCCATTTAATAATAATACGACTAAACAATCTATGTATAAACGCAGATTGTTGCCACTCTTGTTATTTAACAATTGTATTTTATTATTGTTGCATAGCAATTATTTAGATATAACAAAGAAGAAATCTCCATTCAAGTCCATCCTCTGCCAAAAGTTACAAATAAAACTGAAATCATGGGCATCCAAGAACGACTATGTGTTGGACACTTTGACGCCGAGCATGAAATCCAGAAAAATAAAAGTGGTTGCAAAAACTTTCCATGAAGCTGGAATAGTTGTTCCATTTGAAAAAAAGACGGAGCTTGGATACCGGTCCCTTGCTGAAGCTGAAGGTAATAATTTACAGTATGCTCACACGGTACAGTTTTATCATGTTTGCCCAGCCAAAAAGATCATTACGTGGCCCCAACATTATTGTGCCATCATTTATTAAAATTTCATAAATACATTGTCATGTCTTCATTTATACAACTTATGAACTAAATAACTAATAGTAATTCAATAGTCAAAATATTTGAACTATATTAGGTAACAAAATATAAAATAATGATCAAGATTTTTTTTATGGAAAGACAAAGTGGATCATCACTCAAATGTGGACCACACTGTAGTGGGTGGAGGAGTGGTCAACGTAAACCAAACTAGTAACTTTCTGGTGGGGAAAAAAAAGTCTGTCCAAAAAGCTAATCAAGTTCACTCGCAGAAGGTAATCAAGCCATTAGCCACCGCGGGGTTCATAGCCGAAATAAGGTAATCAAGTTTGAAAGGATTTAGCACATGGAAGGATCCACTTCAACACGTTGGAATTTGAATGTCGAAGTTAGTTTCCTTGAATAAACAATGTAACTCTGAAAAACCATGTGGTCAGTGGCAGATCTAGGGTGGGAGGAGGGGAGTCAAAAGGGTCATGACCATTAAAAGGCTAAGCACAGTCAAACAAGTATCAAAGTACCATTAGAGAATACCCAGCAAAGCAGGCAAATGTAGTCCTTGGAGCCAAACGTAACAGAGTAGGCAAAACAATATAGAACATGTAAAAACATATTGAAAGTAAGTTATTTGTTTTAATAATTTTTAGATAAACTCAAGCAAAAATTGGATGATGTAGCTAATGCCAGCACAGGCTCTGAGAAGGATAAAGCATTTTCATCCATACAAGAAGTTATCACCATGGCGAATATTGCAACCGATGAATGCGATTTCGGTACAGGATTGGAACTAGGGTTGGACTTTTTTTCATTCGGCCACCCAGCGCTGCATGTCGTCGCTGAACATTTTCTGACAACAGCATATTCTATGTTGAACAGACACACATTTTCTAAAATCACAACAGTAAGTATGCAATATATTATGTTTTTGCCTTCGTCAAATACCCATCTGAAAGAATACTACATATACTTTCTTCTATAATAAATAGAAACCTATTAATTTCCCTAATTTAGAAATTGCTTTCATTGCATTAATCCTATTCCTCAGTTGGCAAGATACCAATGCAGTAGAACCTAAATTATCCATCGTGGGTCTGAGCCGAATGATTGTCGGATATGCTAATAGACACATAAGAAAACAAATAAACCCCTACTTATAAAATAGTTGTTATATACTTATTTAACGTACTTATATGGCATTGCATGTAAAACAATACGTCACTCAGCCAGATCACTCCGGGTGAGCGGTGATGATGCTGATGGTCTAAGCGGACCATGATGCAGCGGAGGCTCCACTCCAGCGGGGGATAGCTGGTCGGTATTTCAACCTGGCCGAGGAGGCTGTAAAATATCCGTTTAGCTTTATAGCTTCAAATTGTTCGGTGAGAGTGGGAGGCAGAATTTACATAGTTATTAGGAGGATATGTAACATGTAACAGGTTGCAATTTTATAAAGAGAGAAATAATTATAACAGATCATGTTGGTCTTACCGCATTATCTCAGCGCCGAGATTCGGAGGTACAGAAATGACGTAGATGGGAGATGAAACAGATGAATGAATCTTTTTTTTTACGTAGGGTCGATTCTACTGAGAATTTAAGAATTTAGGTGGGTGATCGATTGTGAAAATTATTTAATAAATGTAAACTACATTAAACATTATTTTATTTCTGTTTAATAATTAGTAGGTTACAAACCTGGTAAATTTCAACATAACTTACATCAAATAGTATTATTTTGATTGTGTTTACTATCTTTTTTTATTGGGATACACTTATCGAAAGGTCACAAAATGGAGAAATTCTGTTGACACGATCTGTTAAAATAATTATATGTTTTTAACACATTTCGAAAATTTAACATTACATAAAAACTTTAAACGCATGTTTAGATTATTATTATTATATTATATTAACAGACAGACAGCATAGCTGATGGATCTGTTTCCGTTTCTGTTACTGAGATAGTTGAATATCAAGATAGTTCTTAAATTGGTTGATGCTGTCAATAATATCTTCCGTTGAACAAATATACATTACGGTTGATAAAAAAAAATGTCGGCAGGGATGGTACCTTTAAGTTTCTTATAGTTATCATTTTCCAATGTATTTTAAGGAAAATTACAAAAAAGGACAAAAATGCTAATATCTCGAAAACCGTAAGACATTGAAAAGGGGTATACGTAGTCAAATAGGTTCCAAATAAACTCTTCTCTCACCCCTTAAAAACTTTCTACCGCACTGCCAAATATCCTGTATCTATATATATTTTAAGCATTTTTATGTATTTATTTTATTTTTACAGGTTCATTTGGCTAATCGGCGCAAAGGAGTCAATATGAGTTTGAACAACTTATGAAATTTATTTTAAATTTTGATTATGTGTACTTATAAGCCTTTATTATTAGTTTTATCATTTTAAGCAATGTATTTGTAAAATATTCTTTAAATTACCACCTGTGTTAATTTGGTTTATGAATAATATGTAATAATATGTTATTGATTATAAGTATATTTTTTTAAAATGTATTGTTTTTTTGTATATTTTTTTGTGTGTATAAATTCAAATACACATGATTACATTTGTACGTAATCATGGTAGAGAATAACTCACACATTTACATAATATATATATTTACACTCTGGATGTAATTCCAAAAAGGTTATCTAAAGAGTATTATGGCCTTTAACTTCGATAAAAAACTTTGTTTTTGTAAGTATTGCCATTGAGCAAGATCATAGTCAAAAAAAAAATACCAATAACAAGAGTGGTTTTTTTTTCATTATATAGCTTGTGTGAAGGTAAGCAGCTCCGACCGCCTTGTTATTGTTTTCGTGATGCAAGGCCGACAACTTCTTGTAAAGTCTGTAACTATATGAGTATTTTTATAGGTCTTGTTACTTAGTCCACTGGACAGTATTGAGAAAAGTGCTGTTGAACATTTCAGCTTAACGGTGTTTATATCTTATTATTTGTATTTAGTTAAAAAAAATAAGAGATTCGTAACTACATTTCCTTCAAACAGTGATATACACCATGTTTTTTTTTTTTAACTTTGCATAACTATACCAAACATTTCCCATATATAGACTAAATCTGTTGACATTGTGCATCTGTTGCAACTTTCAACTCGAAATATACAAATGCGAAAAGTTGAATTTTTGTGTGTATGATTGATGCTCTTAAAAAACAACCATAGCCGTTCAGATCACATCGGAGGCTGGTCTAATAATATAAATATATAAATTAAAGTCAACAAATTTCTATTACTAATTAATGAAACATTGACAGTTCAATATGGCGCTCAAATATAATACATATTTGAATTTTAAATATGAATATGACAGCACAGCTGCCGAACGTATTATTTATCACCGGCGAGCTAAAATTTACACAAACTTATATATGCATGTATGAAAAAAATGTTCAGTGCCACATTATAATTTTTATAAAATTGAAATATTATGTCCATGATGTTTCATTACTAGCCTGAAAGTGCTGCAGGCACAGGTAGGGAAGGAAATGAAGCAACCTATCACAAGTTGGTACCTCAGACGCGAGTAGTCTGGGTGGATATGCTTTTAATGACACCTGTAGAGCCTAATTGTAAGAAGTCAGGTTGTGGTTAAATAATTTACTACTTCTAAACAATCTATGGAAGCAGTTGATATTATATGATAACTACACGGTGTCATAAGCTCCGTCAAGTTGGCCGCTTCACATTGTATTCTTTAGGCATAATGTATCGGGAAACGTTTCGTGGTCTTTGGTAGTCTAGTGTCGACGTTTGGTGTTATAAAGTTTTTTAATTTAAAAACTATAACACCAAACGTCGACACTGGACTTTCAAACGACCATGAAACGTTTCCGTTACATTTTACCTAAAGAATACAATTTGAAGCGGTTAACTTAACGGAAAAATATTTAAAGCAAAAATATTTCTTGCGTCACCAGAAAAACATGCTTATAAAATTAGCAGCCAACTAACGTGTAAGATCGTGCATTATCTTTTTTTTTATATTTAGAAATATTTATTTAAAAAAACACAAGCTTATTTTGAAGAATGGTGTTGGTAGTGGAGTTATGTGATAACCAACGATCTTTTAAAACATAGGCAACTGAGGGTGAAAAACGCACCACACTAAGATAATGTCTCGCTCGCTTGCTCGGCGAGCAAGCGAGTCGTTATCTTAACATTATGCTACGAACCACACATTATGCTAAACGTAGGCAAAATAACCACAATATTTTTGATACAAACAATTTATTTATTTTATAAAATTACGCGACACATTGTAGTACCTACTGAAAAATAAAAGAGTAACCTAATGATAGTATGTAAGTACCACGCATATATAATATATATGTATACATATACACACATATATAATATAAACCACACATTATGTAAGTTTTCAAATAAAAAATGTCTCAACAATAACGAAAAAAAATCTAGAAAAAAGAACATTTTTATTTTATTAGTGGCAGTTTGAATGCCAGTTTTGTCATGAGATTATATCACCGGTAACTACTTATCCTAATTTTATAGGTATAAAACGTACACGTAGGTTAGCACAATATGTAGGTACTCGTAGTGGTAAACAGAAATGAGAGAAATAGTGAAAAGAAATCCTAGGAAGAATTTTATCTCCAATAGAGTTGTGGATAATTGGAATCGGCTACCACAGGAAGTGGTGGAAGCTATAAGTGTAAACCAGTTCAAGAACCGCCTAGATGAATTTCTTGAATCTAGGCAAATCGCTAGTAACTGTGAATGAGATGTGAGCATATCAGCTAAATAGCTGCTTGCTCAACAAACAATAATAATAATAATAAATTTCCTTTATGCTAGGCCATTGCTCTGTTTGCTCAAGGCTTATTTTCTTTCTAGAAAGCTGTCGATCGTCATTCCTTTCAGACAACTTATTTTACATATATATTACACGTGTAGGTACATTTACCTACATAGGTTTTTCCTTTTCCTTTTCTCTCCCTCACTTTCCGCCAGCTGAACTCTTCTTATGACTAGTAGAGTTCATCAGGTCTGAAAGTATGAACGTTGAGTGGGTAAGATAAATAAATGATGTGTGGGAAAATACTGTAGGTGTGCTTAGTGGCTAGTACTAAATTATTGAAAATAAAGTTTTTTTACGGAGTAAAACCGGAACTCATAGTCGACGGATTTCAAAATTAAAGTGGATTGGGAAAGTTGATAATACTATATACTTATGTAGGTTTTATTATCTTTCCTGTATTTTAAAAGTTTTTATTTTAAAATGCTTCATACTATTAAAATAATCTCCAACCTATCATCAGTCAATGTTTCAGATAGTGCATTAATTTTTGACGCTAAATCTTTAAAAAATTTTTTTTTTTAAATGGCTTTTCAAATTAGATTTCATCAATATACATAACATTTTCATACCTGAATCAAAATAAAAGATACGATTTAGTCATATTTAAATAAATCATCTGAATATTTACCTGTATGAATTAATATCTATTTGATTAATTTACTTGATATAATTGGTTAGTCTATTTTTAAAAATTGAAACTTATTTGAAAATTACTAAACTTTGACTTGCCGGTTGTACTCATATGTAGTTACCCCGGTAATGCTAGAAGTCTTATGATACCTAATGTAAACTTATATAAAAAAAAACTATTATAACAAACCACAGCATAACAGCACACAGCCACCCAATTAACAGGCTCATACAATTATTTTTTTCTTTGAATAGTGAGATTGTTGTACCCAGACTCCCAACCCTGTTGTTGGTTGAGGTTTCAACAGTTGATCGATACATCACCATAGATATAGTTAACTACATTTGCTAAAAGCGCCTCCATAGAAAATAGTCTTACCATCCCAGTCTACCAGGACGACGGGCATTGCCCAGTTAGGTCGAACAATTGAGATTATATTATAAAGAAAGAAAGAAAATGTTTCTTTATTGAAAAATGTAAAACAAAAATAAATGGTAGGTAGGTACATAAGTTTCAACAGTATTTTTCAATAAAAGGAGTGCTCAACAGCCCTTCTTTCTGAGAGAGGAGGGTGCTGATTTTCAGCACGTCCCGTTTTATTACATTATAATATATAATTTATACTTAACGTAAAACATACTTGTATTTACAGTGAATTGTAATCCTCACATGCTCTTATGTGACATATACAAAATTATAGTGGTCGTAGAACATTATATTATATGTTAACGATGTTTTAATACTATCTCAAATGAATTAATACTTTGATAATGTAGGCCAGAGACTCCGTTACACTCAACCCTCGTTTTTTGTAAAAAAAAATCTACTTCGAAACGTTCAACACCGAATTACCCATTGAGGTAAATAATTTACGCCTCCTAAATTAAAGAAGTGTCCCTTCGCCACTTCTTCTTCTCTCATTTCGGCGCACCATATTGCTATTATTAGGAGTTTTTTCATTAAAAATCTCAGTTCCCGAAAAATCCGGCATATCTTTTAAAGCACTATATTTTAACGAGTAAAATTCCATGCCGTCTGTGGAGAGGCTGAGAATCGAGAGTTCGTATCTCGTTGCCTATGTTGCTGGTAAATCCGCCATCTGTTTAGTTTCAAATGATCTCGTTAGGAAGTGCGATAATAGTAGCCTATAATTTTCGTAGGCAGGCAGTCGATAAACGTCTGAAACCACTACGTCAGCCTTTTTCTTTATTCCGTCCGTCGTTTCGTCGTCTACTGCGCGCTCTTCGTTTCGCTTCCTCCCTCCCTTCAGTTCGTGGAGATGAATTGACAGCGGAGGGCGTGCAACGAATGCTGCGCCGAGACTGAAATGTCAAAATTTTCGATGTGTACGATTCGTAAAGCAAATAAAATAATATTAAATTACTTTTATTTTAAGATTTTGATTGTAATTTGACAGTGTAATTGTGTTTAAAACGACTGTGAAGTGTCAAAGATGTAATCGTTCCCGGCGCTAGACGCCCATTTAATTCAGAGAGAACCTTTGTTGTCAGGAGAATATTCGAAATTATCCACACGCAGGAATAACATGATGCGTCAAATTTGACGATGATATTCCTTGTGAACTAGAAATGGTTCAAATTTTCCAGATGAAACAAAAGGCTGATAAACAACGACGTCTAAGTGTAACACAATATGGATGCAATCAAACTACGAGTATGCAGCCAGCAATTGCAGCAATCTGCACCTAAAAATAATGTAAGTTTTATTTTTTGCGGTATGTGTTTGTACTTGATTCGGGAGCCTAGGTTGGGGAATTTCGAGGTTGGGACCTTTAAACATTCAAAATATCAATGTAAAATAAACTCATCCAAAAACATTGGAATTTGCCTGTATTTTTAGGATGTTTTCCCGTGACAACGGTTATTTCTAACTTGCAATTTTTAATGCCAAGCCATTTAAAAATACTGTTCAAATGATATTTAATTCCAGTGAGACATGTGGTCTACTCACCCATAATCAATTGTATTTCTAAAAGCTGTTGTAAAACAAATACATAAATAGACGCATCCCCTTCTATAAACAAAATTAGGTACCTACTATCTTGTTTGACACTGGGAGCATTATGCCAGAACTAAATCATAAATTATGTGTAAATGGCTTTGCATTTAAAATGTCCCAGCAATGACAAGACGCAACAGTAAATTTTAGTAAAATAAAATAAATCAATAAAAATGTAAAATCATTCCCACTGCGTATTTTTGAGATATTCTCACTCAGCAGATAGAATTCCGTTTCACATGAATTTTACGGGTAGAAGTATAAATTAGGGATAATCAAATAGAAAACACAATTTTTTTTGTGAATTTCAGAATTACTTACATAATTTTAACTCCATCTTTGGAGTAATATTGCTCATCTGTTTGGACCCTCATATTTCCCATCTAAATTCTGACCTTGAAGCAATCCAGCTGTTAGAAAGCACACGTGTGTTTCGGCACTTTCGCAGATTCAACGATCCTTCGACATTTTATGACCTTAAGAGCCATAACGCACTCGAATTGCAATTTAGGCATATTTTTGAGGTCTTCTGCCAAGATAGCTTTTCATACCAGCCATATATAAAAAATATAATAAGATTAACTGAATATTTTTCTAGAAAACCTTTAAGCTGGTAGTTTAAATAAATAATCCTATGTTTACATAAAAAAATATTAAAATTATTAAGTTTTATTTTTTAAAATTCTCAAACTACATAGGTGACGTAAGCCTAATTTATACATAAAAATGTCCGCAATAAAATTCTACAGAAAACCTTAAACTTAGATTTTTTTTAAATTGCCTTATATTTTTAATATAAATAAAAAACTGTCAAATGTTTATTCTTTGATGTTGTCGATGAATGCTCGAAGTGCACGTGGCCGACTCCATTTGCAAAGGCCGAACTTCAAGGTCACCTCACGATATAATATATAAACTTATTTAAGGCCAATTTAAAGCTCCCAGCATGGTCCTCGATTAGTGACCTTTCTATATTAGGCCATTTCCACAAGATAAAGAATTTTTTTTAAGAGGTAGAATGTCGGATTCCATTCCTTTCTTCTGCGTACTATCAGAGTGGAATAGTCTCAACTGCAGCATCTTCGAACCTTTATCTTTTCCAACTAAGTATTAAAAATTTGGCAAAAAAATAACTTCGTTGAGCCTTCCACTTGTCAACCAGCCACACGGAGGAATAGATACCTCCAAAGTATATGTAATATTAAGTAAATAAATATTACAAATCCTGGTCAGGCTTCGACACTAAACGACCAAATATTTATTTTTTTCAAAATTCCTGGATGCTGTTTTTAATACCTACAGAAATACGCAGTTAGAATATTTATTCATGTCCTATTAAAATAGCCCTGTTTGTAACTTGGAACGAACCTAATCTAGTCCTCCAAGTCTAGTGAGCCCTTATTACCCTCACGGGATCCTTAAAATAATATTTTTAAGCAAAGCAAAACCGTTTTAAAGTAATCGGGGCCACCATATATGGGGTGATGATTTTAGAGGCGTGGTTTTCAAGAAGAGATAAAACGCATATAATTTGATGTTATGGCTAAGAATTTAGTTTTATTATAAAGATAAGGGTTTGCCATTATGTTTTAAAAATGATTTCGGGTAAGTGGCCGCCGCGGCTGACTCGAACAAATTCCAGCCGAGAGGCCCAATTTTCAACCACTTTTTGCAGCAAGTTGTTCAGGAGTAAGTCTATTCATTATGAAATGGCAAACCAAACTGAGCATAAATCAAGTGACAGCTGTCAAAAACACCAACTACGAAAAAAGTAGTGCCAGATTGAAAACCACGCCTCTAAAAAAAACACCCTATATAAGATATTATTATACCCGTCCGTTGCAACTTTGAACTCGAGAAGTACAAATGTGAAAGAGTTGAATTTGTGTATCTAAATTAATGCTCTTGAAAAAATGAAATCGAAGGTTGTCCGGATAATATTATAATAATTTAACATTAAAATAAACATTTTTTTTTGTACTTATATATAAAACTTATCAGAGCGCGATCATATAGGAATTTCAAAAAAATATTACAATGCGGCTGTTAAAACGTACTATTTATTACTGGCTAGTTAAAATTTATACAAACTCATCTGTGTGCGCAAATAGAAACATGTAAGTAAATGAATGTTCAGTTTTTTTTTATCCAAACTACGTAGAGTACAAAAAGTCGTTCCGCATCTTCTCGCATCGCGTACACTCGCGTGTTATCGACTTACTCTGACGACACGAGAGTCGCCGACAGATCGTACCAAATCGAAATTCCTTACCCCGGAGCTGCGCGTATAAATATTACACAACTATAGTAAATATATGTATATCTATTGAGTTTTCTCGATTGGTACAAAATATGAAATTCTCACTGTGAAAGTGAAAACCTATCGTCTGTGATCTTAGCCGCCATTTGGCAGCGACGCGCCAATGATTCTACTTTTCGCTGATTTATTATTGCGTAACTGGTTAATCAAAATGAAGTCTGTATTTTTGGACCGCGTTCGTGTTTCTCGCAACGCCAATGCTCTTAGCAAACATTAAAAAAAAATGCAAGATTCGACAGCAATGCGTTTGCGTTTTTGAATGGCTGCAGAGTAGCGCAGATGAAAATTAGCTAAAAAACCAGAATCTTTAAGACGATTCTCTTCTAAAATCCCACGCTATTGGCAGATTACATTCAGTTCAGTTCAGTTCAGTTCAATGCCGTCAACAACGGCGTTTATTTCAACATAGTTTTTTTATTACAAACAAAATGAGCAAGGACCCATTAGTCAGAGACTGTCGACAGGTCCTTTTAATAAGTTTCTTAACTAATAATACATAATTAAAAGGTATAAATAAGTATATAAATTTTTGGACAAGGTAGATTTGGCATAACAAGAATGGTACATTAATAACAAAAACAGAACAGTAGAAATAATATAAAACCTAACATGACACATAGCACAGATGTTATTTTCAACTTTTTATTTTAGTAGTACATATTCTATCCTAATAATTATTTTACATGTGTTTCTAAGAGGTATTTTTTAAATTTATTTTTAAATAGTGCTAACGTATCACTCTCTTTAATATCGCCAGGCAATTTATTGTATAAAGTGGGGACCGCCACGCATGATTGCCGCTTGCCATATAAGTTCTTAAATTTAGGGACAGAAAGCATTCAATGACAGGATATTAGGAAAGGTCTCTGTCATGCAGTCGGGAAAAAAAGGTTTTTTTAATAATAACTACATTTTTCATAGGGCATATAAATTACAATTATAATTAACTTAAATCAAAGTGCAAATTACTTCCGCTCCTTGCATTTTTTTTACAGATTTTTGAAAAAGGTTTTTAAAAAAAAATACTCCACACAGTGTGGCCAATATCTCAAAAAGTGCATTTATGACAACCAAAATAATTTCAAAGCAACTTCATAAAATATTTATTTTTAATATAATATCAAGTCATTATTATCTATTTTACAGTATGTTTATTTTAAGAGTATGGTTTTTTATGTACTTAATTTCAATAAAAAAATAGCACGGTTCAACATTTATTCGCCAAAAATTATCAGGATTTTTTAAATATTACGAAATTATTCAAATGTTTTATATAACAAATTTAGTTAAAGTTAAATAATTTTAAAATAATGTCGGTAAAATTACCGCAAAATTAAATAATAAAAGTAGTAGGTAAGCGTTTTCGACACGAGAAGACCAACTTTAGATTTCAGTATTAGGTATATAATTTCACAGTTATAAATAAGTATGGGTTATAACTAAAATTAATGATAGGTTCAGCGTTCACATTATCATTGTATAAAATTTCGTTAAAAGACTTACTATCAGTTATCATACTTTCTATCAGATACTTAGATACTTAATTATCAGGTAGCGTATCGACATTTATACATTCAAACGAACACGTCTAAAGTTTTGTGTCTACAAAATACAAACTTACAATGTCATTTGCGTTCTAATTGGAAAGTTTGTAAAAGCGCTTCTAGCTCCATTCTGGAGAGAATTCCGCTCGAGTGAACTTCACAAACTTGTTAACTCTTACAATAACCTCAGTCCGCGAACTCTTCGCGAAGACCTTTATACATAATAAGAGAAGAGGAACGATGAGTCGACGATATATAAATATCCCGTTTTCAGTTGAGTGGTTCACAAAGGTGAGATGTAATCTGGAAGCTCATAATAGCTACTATATCACTTAAACGCCTGGAGTCACTGGCGCCACGGCCGCGCCGCACTATGGAAATCTTCAGAAGGTGCGCTTTCAGAAATATGTAATACTTTATATTTTATCTTACAAAGTTTATCGAGAAATTAACTTATAACTTTATGAAGTGGACAGACATGAAACTTTGTACCGTTGAAAAAACTTTTATTTTATATAACTTATGTAAAATTTCCACATTATAGTATAGTTTGAATCTTAAACAAAAAAAAGTAGGTTAGTAACGAAATTGGTAAACAATGTTCTACAATTTTCCCAATAAGTTTGACGACCGTCATAGGTAACCCGTAACTTAGGTGTTTAGGTACGATGTAACCTATTTTAGATGTTATTTTACTAAAAGCAATAATATTTGAGACATAAACAAACGATGATAACGAACTCTAACTTGATAGTTAATCGCTTTGGTCAATTTTAATTGAAATGGGTGGGGATATTGCTTATTTAGATACTGCAAAATATGTTTGAGGTTGACGTCCTGAAGAAGAATAATCTGCAGTGGGCAGAGAGAAAGGCATACCAAAGAGATTTATACATACGATAATATCGACGAAAGCGCACTTATTTTTGAGACAGGCGCCAATGACGCCGCCTAAGGACATTGATCCGCGCAAAATTAATTCTCCGGCGTCGCGACGCGGCGTCTGCTCAATTAAAATAAGAGTCCTTTGCATGTATGAGTTATTTTAATCCATTATTTTATAGTGCTCTGAGGGCCGTACCATCTGTTGCTTTGCAACTTTTTGCGACAACAATCTCGCAGGCGCATTACTTGTTATATTGTCACACGCTGGTTAATTTTTGATGAACACATCATCTACATTCAACAATATTTCCGCACAGCTTAAGTCGAATTAGCACATCACCTCCGAGCGTCCTCCGTCCGCATTTGATTCCTCCACTACCGCAACTTACATAATAAACCCCCGCCAGGCTTCCTTCACGCCTGAACCCAACGTCTGAACGTCAAAAACCCGATACTATACAGTGGCACTTTATTACCTTCTCGCGACGTCTTTCCAGCATAGATCGCTGTAATATTTTCTTTATTTTTGATGTTCAAAATTTTGTTTTATATGTATTTAAAGACAATACTTGCAAATTAGTTTGTTCGGTACATTAAGTACCCAAGTTTTAAAAATCTGTTTGCCAAGCAAACGCAAATATTTAGCGCTCGACCGCTAGATTCTCATTTCACAGCACAGACGGAGCTGTTCACGTTGGCTGGGGCTGAAAAAGCTGGAAATTGGCCTTTGAAGCCAGATCCGGCAATTCCACTTATCAGTAGCTGGAGGCTGTCGTTGGATGCCTGCTTTTACGACCTGTTGTTTAAAATATGTGTATTTTATCACGCTTAACACTACACATTCAAACTTCTTATGATACAGCAAAAAAAGATTGTCACTTAAACAAGAGTAGTTCAGAGTTACCCCTTAAAAATATACTGCTAACTTTAAGTTCATCCTGTATAACGTCTAAACGCGTATTAAAATTACTCCAAATTCTAGATTTAGGTCTGTATTTGCCTTGCTTTGCCAAGAAAAAGATACCTTATTTCTAAGACTACGGGAGTTAAACAGTACACTGATACGCCACCGCGCTAGCTTGTGTGTGGAGTGAGTACTTATCACCTTTGGCAGAATTCTTTGTTAACCGCCATAGGTTACATATTTAAGGGAAAAATTAGACCTGAGACAGGGCCAGAAGATTGAAGAAATAAACAGGCGATATTTACCTCTTAGTAGACGAGACGGACTCGCCTGCCGAATGGCGTCTGCTTGTCACTTTCAGAATTCATGTTATATAAAAATACCATACATTTGTGGTCTTAACCTAGCCCTACACCATAGAGCACTGCGCAATAGGGACACGCGCAGATTTATTATTTACAATGCAATTACTGCGATGAATTCTACATTGACGAGGCGACAATAAACGTAGTGTCCGAATTAACAACCATCGCGTGAATTTTGTTACACCATAAGGGGGATTAGGGGATTAGATTTGGGTTTCAGGCGCTTGCCAGGGAAAAGTTTTTTTCCCTGTACATTTAATTTTTTTTTTTATTAGAATCATCCCATCAAAAAAGATATAAAATTATCTAACCATACATTCTTGATTCTTGATTTTCTTTTAAGTAGTTTTTATTAATTTTGTTTTTTTAGCAGATTCGAATATTGTGTTTAATTATTTTCTAATTATTCTATCTATTAATTATTAATAACAATCGATTTTAATTTTATTATAATCGCGTAAATTTTAATGATAATTCTGAATCTGATATAGAAAAATATGCTGGTTTTTTTATTACTTTGGTCTTCATATGAGAAGCTGTGCATTTTCACTTTTTGTTATTGATATATTTAAATGTTATATCTATCATTAAGTAGTAATAATTCATTCAGTACCTAACGCTTACGTTAATCACTTTAACCTAACATGTTCACAAATATACTGGCAAGCTACATTAAATTTTAATTATATTATTATTTTTATAATCGTGACTATAGTTTTATACGAAAGTTTGGTTTTATGTATTTATTAACATTTACTGATTTTTTTACTAATATGAGATCTGTGATATTTGCAAGTTATTTTTAATTAAACAGATAAATCGACGTGTAGGTACTTCAGGTGAGATATGAGATACCTGACCAGTTTTCTTTTATCTGTTGAGCTCCGAAACGTCGCAGAGGCACTCGCCTAATCAAATTCAAAATTTATATTAAACCAAATAAAGTATCTCAATCTATTTTTATTTTGATCAAACAATGAAGAAGTTTAAATAATAATATTCACTGATGCGAGCTGAAAAATCTGTGTCTGTCATGTTCTGTTCGGAAAACAACTCTTACAGAACCATTAAAAAACATATTACGTTTATGAAGGAGTTACTAAAAGTAACATTTCAATGAAAATTAAATTTCCCTCATTCTAATGGATTATTTTATCTAAGCTGAAAAGCTGGCGTCCCTGCCTGATATCGCCTTACAACTAGGCTGTAGTTAACGTGAACGTTTGCGGGCGGAGTGGGAGGAAACCAACAATGGTCGTCCCAATCACTCTTGATACACGTCCCCACAGGAAGCAGATAGTATGTAGATACGCGGCGACTGCTCTCTCCTCTCTCCTCCTCCTCTCCCTCTGCGAGAATGTCCCGATCTTTTCCCGGGAGGGCCCGACCTGCCCAGTTACGTAAATGTTTCTGGTGAGTCTTTATTTTTTTATTTAGTATCCCTACGGGGTTAGAAACAGAGGGCTATCAAATAAAGGTATCAAAAAAAGGATTGTAAATGAAGGGATTTAAAAAAAATCCTCGATGATTTGGTTTATTTTCCCCGTAATTTCGATTTATCCTTCGGAACACCTGCTCTCGTAAACAAAGTAGGCACGTAGTGTTTATTTAAATTATATTATGTATGTTTCTGATGGGATTGGTGTTTTATACACGAAAAAAAAACTAACAAACAAGTTGTCCGCTACGAGCGCGTTTCGACAAGAGCTTGTATGCATTTCGGACCCTCGCGTCGCGTCTCGTAAATAGTCTGGCCCGTAATCGACCTCGGCCGTGTTTCGTATTGTGTCCTATATTTCCCCCACAACCATAATGCTAGTAACTGTGTTGACAGTGCCATGACAGCTACTAGCTTCATGCTCATCGTGCATACATTTTGAAATCAGTTGTTTGTAGCAAAATATATGGTGGTAAAATACATCTAAAGTAGATCTTTAAATTTATTTTGTCTTCGTGTCATTTCCGATAATAGTTAAATATCTTGAAATAGTTTATTATAGGGTTTTTTTTTACGTAAAAGTCTTACAAAGTTTTCATTACCAGTTTTTTGGAACGACGCACATGTTTGATACAAAATAAAAATTATAAAAAATAAATAAAACTGCATTCAAAATAAATAAACTATAAATTCAACCAAACACATAAGCACAAGACATGAAAATATTTTATACGAAAAAGTTAATTTTTAGTTTATTGCTACCTTATGCTAACACTAATTTAAGACCACCTTGGGAATTTCCCTATTATAATATGCAAAAACATATGGCAATACACGCACAAGCGACCTTACGTACCGTACAAGGTCGTAACAAGTGAGCATACATAAAAAAAAGAAACAAATATACTTATCGAGTTTTTTTTTTTTTTTTCGAAGTCGGTTAAAAAGCCAAGATCTACTTTCAAATATTCAAATTCTTTATCGTTATTTTATAAAACGTATATTATCGTAAGGATTGGATTTAATTAACGTTTACGTAATTTATTTTTGATTCATATCGATTGACAGCTGTCTATTCCCAAATTCTCGTACATTAAACTGTAGCCCGGAAATGAACATCATAAAGATCAAGTCTTATTCTGCATAAGCGCCATTTTATAACCATTTTCTAGAGTTACATGCAAATTTCACCAATAATTTCAATTTCCGCTCCACGCAGAAATACTATTATTAAATAAATATATTATTGTTTTTTTTTTTTTTATAATTATTGGAAAAATCCACAGCATAAAGATTGTCGGCACTATGCATAGTCGCGTTTGGATGCCACTAAGCTTTTATCATATGTAAATGGTTAAACCCGGCGGATGATTTTGCCTAGGCAAAAGCCTTTTACCTACACCATAGGCAGGCAAATGATTTGAAATCAATTACTTCATAAAAAATATATATTTATTAGAGACATAAATTATTATAATCATTCAAATTATTGGGATGCTGGGCTAAACGAAAAATAGTATGTGATACATAAGCACTCATAATTAGAGCATTAATTTAACATTAATGTAAAGTTTGTTTTTTTTCCCTAAAAAAATGGTTTCCTGTAATGTTATGTGATAAATACTCATTACTTTGATAATCTTTTAATATTTAGTTGTTTTTCCTACTCAACCATATATAGATATAGATATATGACAGGTCCAGGCGTTTCTAGCACTAAATGCCGCATCCGCATACTAAACGTATTAAACTTGTAACTTCATAACATTAATTGAATGTAGTTAGTTGGTCATTTTCATCGCCGGTAACATTTTGGACTGTGATATTTTAGTTTGTGCGGAAAATCAACTAAAATGTTTGCTTGCGGCATGAAGAAGTACAGAAATAATACTGGGATAACATTTCACACAGAAAACAAACCATAGAAGTATTGTTATTAGAGTAATCAAATACATTTGTCAATAGTTTCATATGCGAAGGGAAAACAGACCACTAACATTCAGATTTAAAAAAAACGATACTAACTTCAATTGTAATAATCAATGCTTTATTAAAAATCATACAAAGAAAATATTATTTAAATTACTTGTTAAAATATTTGTTTCCCCGATAAAAGGTCTCACGATAGTGGACACTTTGTGATCTAAACGAAGTATTTCTATTAATATGCATAAGTGCTTGCACGTTTAAATTAAAACATTAATAAAATCAAATCAGTTTAATAAAATCAGTTTATTCTAATAGTAAATACATGCATATACTTATCTTATCAGGTACTTTATTATTATAAAATTACAATACATCTCCGAACAAGATTCAATATCAAATCTTTCACTGTCGTGGAGTTTGATTCCCATGATTAAAATAATAACAAAAAATTATGCTTTTTATTAGTAAAATTTGTATTTGATGTGATATGTGCAAATGACAATTCCAGGTATAAAAAATATTCACAGATACCGGAAAAATCGTCCTCGACTTATCAGAAACCATAACGACAAAAAGTTGAATGCCAAACTATAGTTGTATTACCGGTATACTAACCCATATTTAAAAGAAAACTTATTGATTATTCTATTGTTTTCACTTTTATACAGCTTGTTCCATAAAAGTTCTTCTAAATGACCGTTCTAGAATAATGCAAAATAGCAAAACCCCTTTACCCCAGTAAGTATCTGTTCAAACATCTCTTTATCCCATACATACCCATATTTCATTCTATTCATTCCACAAAATTTAATACAAATGTTCTTAAAAAGCAATACCATCGAATTAAACTCTGCTTGTATTTCCAGACAGATAAATCATTTCTCAAAGTAGCTGCTACCTTCCTAAAAAACGTGACTTTCAACACATAAAATTTCTAAAATATTTAGAATATGTTTTTTTCTATATAAACTACTTTCGTCACAATATTTTATTGTGGTATCCACAGTGCTTGTGCAGACTTCGTTATATTATCTTTTTTAGCAAATCCAATTTTTCCCGCATAAGAGCGGAGGGGACACTCAGCGCGGTTCCCGCCCACGCCTTCACGACGGGGTCGTTATGTGGTTTATGTTTCCAATCGATGGAGACGGCTCTCTTGATTAGCAACCGAAATACGCGGTCGGTTTCATGCTGAAAAATTTACTTTCGGTCGGACACAATATTCTGCCCTTAAATTCCCGTCCCTTTCATTTTGGGCCCGTTTAATATACGGGATAGCTAACCTTTTCAATGTTTGCAACGCCGCATTGTCGCCATTTTGACATGAAATGGCACATTGAGTCCGCACGCCCGCGGCGCTGACTCTGAACTGTGCGTCGCGGTGGTCGGACCACCTTTCGCCCGACCTCGCACCAGCTCGGCTCATATTTTATTAACAGCTCTAATGCAAGGCTTTTTATGTTCCACATCCCTCCGGGGATATCTCCCTCTGTAAGGTCATAAAGAACAGAGACTTGTGTTTTTCTGTGGCCTTCAGAGAATGAAGGCATTAAACTGTTATTGGCCTATGTTTAAATTATTGCATATAAATAAAAAAAAAATGCCCGAATGAATGATCGTTAATATATTATTATTGTCTATATCTTGGATTACAGGGTATTTTACAATAGCAAATCAACATTGACTACAGAACATGAAAACATGTCTTTCGTATTAATGGATACTAGATTAATTTAAAACCACACAAGTACATGTGATTTTTGTATAAATTATTTTTAAATATAATATTATTTTTATATATAAATATTTTTATTTTTAAAAATAAATATTTTAAATAAATTTTATTTTTAATATATATAAATATCTGTCTTAAAAAAACAACTTTAACCCACTATTAACAGTCATTCATTTTTAACGATCTTCTTTGGTTTATTAAAATTCGCGTAGATTTCATTAAACTTATATGCATAGATAGTTGATTATTTCACTTATTTATATTTGATAATTGGTTTCCAAATAGCGACAAATCGCCTGAAAATTTGAATGACATAATTTTTGACAATATTATTGCAAAATTTAGGTAAGTTTTTTCATTTTTTGGTAGTGTTTGATATAATATAATCATAAGTACATTGAATTGTTAATTATTGTTCTTCTAAGCAAATATATGTGTTTTTTTTAAACACAACGCACGGGTTACATATTGTTAATACTATCGATTCGCTTTTTCAACTCAAAAATAATGACGTAATGCAATAAGGTCGGGAAAGTTAAACGGTGCCCAACGCCGTCCGCGCCTTGGGGTCTAAATTATTATTTATGTATTTATTTATAAACTGTTTTGGGCTGACATGCGATAATATTTGTTATTTAGCGTCTTATCTTATAATTATAAGATAAGACGCTAAATAACAAATATTATAATTAAGATCAATTATAATTGATCTTAATTATGTATATTTCAATACGTTTTGTTATAGATATTAGCTAAATTAAACTTTTTTTATTCGTTTACCCTATTGTTCATATAGCTCATATTCCTGTCTAATGTGTAGATAAACAGATCTTGAGGCATGAATTACTTCCTTACTGTAATAAAAGAGTATTAATATCTACGTTATTATGTAGTATCAAACCGTCCATTATGCTGTCAGTGCTTAGAAAATGAATGTTGATCTTTGCGGTAGATATTGAATGTCTATAATAAACATGACTATTCGTTAATATTTCTTTCGATACTTCACTTAATTGCATTCTTAATATTACCTGTTTTTGATTTGAGTCCTTTACTTGTCATGTCACAGATTTTAACATTCTTTTTTTTATTTAATTTCCTGTATTCCTAATGTTTAAAATAATATTGTATCTTTTTTTATTATATTTTTTATAGCTTGGCTAGGCTATTTTTATTTTGAGTGGATTAGAACAAAGATTTTGATTTCATTAATCCACCAATAAAATAAAATACTTAGTTTAAAGAAAAGTCGCTGTCCGCATTCGTCTCTTTGCATTCGCATTCGCTTAGTTCTTCTAAACTACACAATAGTTTTTGATGCGGTTTTTACCATTATCTAGAGAATTTCTCCCAAAAGGTTTATGTATATAATATATTTATAATAAATTAAAAATATTGGAGAAATCTTGATGTTTTGTAATAAAATCGAAAAAGACAAGTGTTCTTCTCGGATTTCCTTTTCTTTACATATTGTCATTCCTATACATGTAAATTATCAATGAAAATAAATAAATAAATTTCCAAAATATAACTTCAAAATGATGCCTTCTGAAAGCATTATTACGTCCAAACGTTTTGTTGCAACGCCACCGTATGGCTACAACAAATATAACTATATTGTTTTACTTCCTGAAGGATTCATTAGAACCTAAATAAACATTTTAATTTTGATATTTAGTTTACGATCATGGTTATCTTTTAGATGAAATAATGACTCCTCGGTTTTCATTATCTTTTGATCGTATTGTAAATACCATTTTAAAAGTGGCTAAATTACCTCGCGCCTTCTTTAAATATACTCCGGCAATAACAGTCGAAAGACAAGATATGCATGGAATTTGGTTTGCGAGACCGCATTCATCACGCATAAAAAAAACGCGATTAAATGTCTGATAGACGCCATAAATCAGCTGAGTGAGTCTATTATAAAATCACATAAGTTCGCACCACTCCCCCGAACACTCTCTCATAATTTTACTGTTAATTTTCGAGAAAATACATGCTCTATGTATTTGAATTTATGACATTTAAGAAAACACCGAGTTGTTGAGAATTTAAATCGTCATATTGAGTGTCCTTATCTATAAATACCAGGTTTCCCAATGACTGAACTCAGCAATGTGTTCAGCAATGGCTGATTTATTTATACCCGCATCTTTCATGGCTTTTCTGTTTGTTCGCCGCGTACCTGCCTACTCGCAACACGACTGACTATACGCTTTCATTTGTTTATTTGACCGAAGCAGGAGAGATTTCATCTGCAGAATGCATATTTAAAGTAAAATATTATAATGCAATCAACAGTGTTAATATATGCTGTTAAAATACTGTCACTGTTAATGCATAATTACAAAATCAAAATAAAAAATATACATTGAAGAATATAAAATATTGTTTATTAAATAATGCGAATCGAAACTAAGCGCAAGGACCGCATCAGTGGGGGGGGGGGGGGGCATAACACTACTCTACTGCTATGTGTAAGTTGTTTGACATTAAATATAATTTTCTAAATGTTCTTATTTCACTTTGTGTAGATTGGATATTTTTAATTTGTTTGTTTTATACTATTATTATTTTTTAGATATTATTTTTGAATAATTTAATATTTTTTTAAGGGAGTCATGGGTTATTTAGTACATGTTTTCTATACTTTTAGCTCTAATTAGTTCATAAAAGAGCGAGATGAACACGCAAAAAAAATGCTAGTGTTACGGTTTTTTTCTGCTTTCAATAAAGCTATGTTTTGTATCCACGGATGACACTATTATCACATATTAATATTGCTTTAAAAAAGAATATTGTCCCCGTACACGCAACACATGTTGATAATCAATCTAATAAAATAAGTGGTCTATGAAGAATCCATATTATATCTGTTATATTAATGGAATTACTTAACTTAATTAATTTATTTTACTTCATCGCTGTTCGCTATTTTGTGTCGAGTGAACAGTCGCATAGAGCGCATCTGAATCGCCAAGCTCTTTGAAACGGAGCGTGGAAAATGTGTTTCCTTCGAGCCAGTGTACACACATTTTACGAGGTGCTCGCCAGTAGCGTATCTCCATATTGTACACCTTTCAAAATCAATTCGCCGTACGAAGCGACGCGACGCGACGCGCTCTGCCCAACGCCCGCTCGGTTCAAATAGGGACTCAAATTTGCTCACTGAAAATGTGATATTGATGACGTTAGATATCACTTTATGAATCAATAATATATTGTAGATTTTCCTTTCCACAGTTCATTTTACATTCACCAAACACACCAATATGCACAACACATTTTATTTATTTAAATTTAATTCCTAGAGATGCTATGCTTATTTTTGTATGTCTGTTTGGTTATGTTACACGCACGTCGTGCAATAAGGTCATATCATTGATTGCCCTTCGGTTCTATAGGCTCAGTAAATTATGTTGGGATAATGAGTCCTAGTAGAACACTACGTACGTAAGCAACATATAGGGTCTTGAGTGCTTCCGCACTCGTAAACACTCACACAAGCGATTTATACAACCGCTAATTCTGCAGGCTCTAAGAGTCATTGTTTATTTTTTTATATTATTTTCTCATTATCATTTGTCATATTCAACTAAGTACTTAATGAATTACCATAGTTTTTGTTTGACAAATTCCGCAGCCAAAATACCCCGGTCAAGTTTTCGAAAGTTATGTGTATGTATTATTTTTTTTCACTATTTACTAATTTAAACCTCATTTTTTTATTACAGTATAATTTTTAAATTAAAATCTTCCAACAGCCAGCCTAATTTAATTCTGATTATTTCGGCGATTTCGCACATAGAAACGCATATTGTTTTCCATAATACGTAACCTTGCATTTGAAAACATCTGAGATCAAGGATCGTAGAAATATAATTTTGACAAAATATTCCAACATGTGGATGTTGGGGGATGGGATGATCGCAGCGCTGTCGTTTTATGTTTATGTTCAAGTTTTTATTTCTAAAAACATTTTACAAATGTACAAAAATGACAATGATGTGTGGATTAAAAACTAAGTAATAATACAAATCTAAAGTAGTTTAAGCTGTGAGTACAAAATAGTATGTTTACGAGGTGTGCTCATCTAATATTGTGTTAGATATGCATATTCTGGTTACATTTTATTTACTGTATCTATTAAGTTTACGTAAAGGAAAAAAAATGTTTCAAAAGTTACTAATATAAATGAAGTATGGAAAGATAGGTAAATAGAAATAAAATCATGAAACAATATGCAAGAATTACATAGGAAATCAACAATCTATAGTACAATATTAGTTTTCAATAATTATTAAATTATGTATAAATGTATAAAATTATAAAGAGAATAAAATTACCTACAAAAAAATAATGGATAATTCACTGAAAAAATAAATATACTGAAATGATTATAGCTAAATATAAAATTTATGATAACTTTTATATTTATGAATTTTATGAATATTCTACTCGATAAAACATTAAACATTTAATAAAAAAAAAAGTTAAAATACCTAATATTGATTTGTGTAATTTACTGTGCGAAATATAAAAAAAAACCAACATGAAAAGAATAGGCTTTTATGAAATGAACAATATAATATATTTATTTTAATATATTTATTTAGAGGTAGGTTTTTCAGCCTTTAAGTCGCACAATTTTCGGTAAATGAAACTTTTTTTGAAACTTCGTTTGTTTTTGTAGCTAAAGAAAAGACCTTTAAAACAATATGTAAAATTGTAATGTCAATATAAGCATTGAGTACAGTTTTTAAGCAGACCAAAATACCTTTTTCACGGCTAATACGCTCACTGAAAAATACATGGGTACGTATGAACCCATGTATTTTTCAGTATACACACTCTCATTGCCGGAATGTTTCACATCTTGCTGTTTTTCGGGATAATCTATTGCCGACTTACTCTATGAAAACACCGTCAAAAATGTGTAATATTGTAACGTATCGCCGCTACAAGAAAGAAAAATAGCCGAGGGTGGGCTTCCATCAATCATTTTCTTGCTTGTGGTCGTGTTGTCAATAATAAAACGACCATAAATTCATAGCTATCCTTTCATCGTCAAAATATCAACGGCGACTGTTAGCACAACATTAATACACACTGCATTACACAAAAAAAAACATATACTTAATGACGCACAATTTTTTTATGCTTTTAAAAAAAAACCCGAGGCTTTTTCTGGGTTACAGTGATTTGCCATTTAGTAACGGTCGTAAGACCCTATCTAACAATAATTAAATGTAATAAGAAGAGGAGGTATGTATTTTATTACATAGTGACTAACATTTATTAATTGACATTAAAATAAATGAAATATCAATATATTTTATCTTATATTTAAATTCTCAACCCTCTTATTACATTCACAGACAAACGATGATGTTTACAAATCTTAACTGTGAGTCCTGGCACTCACACATTAGATTTATTACAGCGAAGTTATTTACAGCGAGTTTATTTTAAACTCTTCGTAATAACGAAGAGTTTGGTATGTTTGACATATCTCCTTCCTTCCCTCCCCACAATCCAGACCCCATGGCGCCACTCGCTGTCGGATTAGCATTTCGTATTACTAAAACTGTGCCCGCAGTTGGCAAAAGCGACGTCGTTTGTAAGACAAATCGATATCTACACACGGAGCCGCCATACTTATAATACGATCTACGAACTCGCGTCTTTTCACACAATTGCAAAGTTTTCTCTGCGACTCGGTTACTTGTCACTTTAACATTTTTAAATATAACGAACTTTGATATAATTTTTCGGGCTTTTCCATTATCATGTTACTAGAATACCCAACCCACCGATGCCGGATCTCTCAGCCAGGCCCTATCGGTGCTCATTTTCAGGGATACTCGCATGCTTTCGATGCCGTTGTACGGATAAAACCCGTTGGCTAACAAAGCATGTTTTAGTATTAATTATTTAACCAGGATATTATTTATTTGAAACATTATTCTTTATAATTTTAACATAATAAAGTAATAAACAATAAAATGTGCCTAGTTACCTTTATATGGCGAGAGATCAGATGATGAACCAATCACTTAATTCAGTTGAAATTGTGAAATAAATTTGCGTACCTAGATTAATTATGCGGATTTTTTTTAGATTTAAATAGGCTAACAAAAATCCACCCCGAGTTCCACGCCTAATAGGAAAAACAGATAAAAAAAGAGGGGAATAGAAAACTCGTTTAATTGTTCGATTTTCCATAATGTGGCCACAGAATAAATAATTCGTAGAGATGCGTGCCATTTACAAACCTCTCTGAGAAAAACGTAGGTAAATATACAATTAAATTAAATTGTAAATTATACAATTGAAACAAACTCCTTAGAAAAAAATAATGTAATTTAAATTTGCTTTGCTCAGATGCTATCGTGTTCACAGACAAGTATGTTCCTATTTACATAGACATTTCCCAGAGATATTCAAAACTAACATCAGGTAGCCTCAGAATATGTCAAAAAATTAAGAGGTAAAATTTTACCTGGCAACACTTTTCAAGCGAAATTGTATTTTTCATAAAATATAAATTGTGTTTGCAGGTAAAAATAACCTGTGCCAGTTTCTCAACGGTAGCAGCAATGATAAACGATTGAAATTTTCCATTAATTTCCAGCTTTCGTTTGAGCTCATCTCGCCATCGAAAATTAAATATCCTCGTGATGCATTCGAAGAATGGTCAATGTTTACTTGTTTGGGTTTGTTTTGATTCATTGTTTGTATGGAGGAGCCATTTTGGAGGGACGCATTCCAGTTCCCGAGTTTGCGTAGGATTTTACTGAGATCACGAGTTAGTATGACGTTAAAAAATACTTGCCTATTTAAAAACTGATAAGTAACCACATTGTATTACGGATATGACTCGTATTTATTTTGACGAATAAATGGCCATTGCAATATTTCTAATAACGAAACGTCGTTTTTTTGTGTGTGTAGGACGGTGCCGGTTTTATAAATTAAATTAAAAATAATAAATTTAAAAAAATACATTTTTTTTTACCAAATGACCGTTTTTTATAATGGTATTCACAAAAATAAAAGGAAATAACGTTATCTGTTAAAAGCATAAAAACCTAATTTTTATTTTACTTTTAAGACACATTAATTTATAAAGTAAAACTTAAACTAACTGGCACAAGAACACATATTAAACACCCCTCATAAAATTCTTACAAAGGTTTTTCGTTAGTAATATTAAAAATATACTTTAAACTAAAATAATATTTTTGCTACCATCTATAATAAAGATGATATATAATAAAGATCAAAATATTAAATAATAATAATGATTAAAAATTAAACATTTTTTTTTTATATTTTACTACTTTTATCCGTTTATTAGGTGTTCTATAAAAGAGAAGTCAAATTCATCTGATTTTTATTTTACATAATAATGAAAGATAACGTTGGTACTCACTCGTAAAGCGTTTTTTTATATCCCTCTACATGCCTCTATATCCCTCTATATGGGATCTAAACGTCTTTAGATGTTTTTCGAGAACATTAATTGCACACAAAAATTTGACTCGCATTTGCATTTTTCGATTTAAAAGATGCACAGAACGGGGATAGTAACTTCATATACGAGTACATTAATGTAATCAATAGGCAATTGAATCCGAAACGCGCGCACATACCACTGCACCACTATGAAGAATTAAAGAATAATAATTGATTTTAAATTAGAATACATTTACATTTTAATTTCAAAATATCTTCCATACTCTTTTCATAAACTTACTAGGTACCCAGTTGGTGTACTTTTTTATTTTTTTAAAAAGTGTAGAGTTGCTGGGTTAACGCCATACCTTCCTATTCCCGAATAAATGAAGATCAAAATTAATTCCGTCGTCAAAATATTCCGCTTGATGTGTTTGTCGAAAATTCGCGTCAGCCTTTCATTTGCGGCGAGCTTTTGAGCCGGCATCAGACCGGAAGGTTCGTCGCTCTGATAAAGTCGACTCATCGCCGGCTGTCAGCTATATAGCCCTCTCTCGCTCTCTCCCTTCATTCGTCGCAGCCATCGATATAAAAATGTGTAACATACACCGTGTCCCGCTACCTGTTTAAGACCAGTTTAATGGGCTTGCTGTTTCCACTAATATTTGTGAAGAAGGTATATCAAAATTAATCATGATTTCAGAGAAATAAAATGATCGTGTCACATGCATATGCACAGACGCGGCGGCCGGCGCCTGCCTCGCGCTGCGGCGCGTATGATCCCCTCGCACTGAAATATACCGGTAATTGACACTATCTAAAAAAAAAATTAATCAAATGTGGCTATAAATTATATTAGTATTTTTTATTTAAAATCTACTAGAAAAGTGAATAAAAAAAGTAAGTCCTTTAAGTTTTCGTAAAAGGTCGTGGGGCACGGTGTTTAAACATCTAAAAAGAAATTTAATCATTTAGGCACTAACCAAATGGCATCCCGCTAGCTAGCATCTAATTTATAGGCTAAATAACTAGACCCTACAGGCGTCATTAACGGCATTTTTCCCCAGACTAATCGCGCCTGCGGTACCAACTTACTATGGGTTACTTCATTTCCTATCACCACTTGCGTCTGCGGCACCTTTTACCCATCCGATGTGCGTTTTGGATGGCCAATACGCGAAAGTGTTTATTTTTTAAGACGGAGTAAGTTAAAACAATAAACACGATGGTATGATGACATTCTTTCAATTCATCATAAATTTTAACACACTTTCAGTTTTTTTTTGGAAATTTTGAGGCGCGGCTAGTAATGAAACAACCCCCCCCCCTTTCTATTTACTGAATTTGTGATTTATTTAATACTAACTTCTTCCAAATTGACCTTTTTTTCAATAACTCCACCTTTAAAATACTACACCAATCCACAACATCAACGAGTTAAGTTCTGTATTAAATCAGTTTTTTTTTGTTTCTATACATATAAATAATTAAAGTTTAAATTGGTGTTTTTCATGGTCCTTTTTTTTGTATTTTTGTGTAAATTTAAATTCCTTTTTTTTCTTGCAGTTTTTATCTTATTTAAATTCGTTTAATATATTTTAATATTATTCTTTTTTACCTCTAACTATCTCTATCAACGGACGGGCAGACGGAGTAACCTCTTGTAACTATCTGGGTTCAAAAGTTGACGGGTAAAGCATAAAGGATACTCTTATAACTGCTAAATAAAATAAAAGATCCTGTTATATGTTTGATTGGTAATAAATATTTTTTCAAACAACTGATAAGAACAGTTTCTTTTTCACTGATGAATATTATTACGTCGGATAGAGTTATTTTTTGAGGAGGTGCTTTTTAAATCTTTCTTAAATCTCCATAGTAAACTTTTTCGCTATCCATCAGACTTATATCAACTTATTCAGGAATTCAATTTATAAAGCAAACTTTTACAAAAAGCGGTCCGTTAACATCAAGGGCTACAGTTTATATCAAACAACTTCACTAATATAAAGTCTGTACTCATAAAATAATTTGAGGGCAATCTAGTACTCGACAATATCTTAAATCAAAAACTTAGACAAGATTAATTCAATGGTAACTAAGTCTACATGCCGAGGGTTACGCACCGAATATATATATTTTTTTTATATTTATTTTTTCCTGTTACTATGAAATTATAGTAATAACATTTAAAATATTTCCCACGATACTCCTATGAAAAATATAAATAAAACTTGAGTATTTGAAAATGGAGTTGTAACTTTGCATTGCAAATTAAAAATAAAACTTACATGGTCATAATTTCAATTATTGCGTATGTTACCTACTTATCGTGTTTGCAGTGTTAATTTAGGAATATTTGAATATACCTAGCGTTTTAATTTAGTTTAGGTATATAAAAAAAAGTGATTAATAGTGAAAAGTAAATAGCCAAAAAATGATGAAACGGTGTACGGTTAAAGTAAAACTTATTCTTTTAGTAAAAAAGTTTTTATAAGAGCTAAAGATAGAATAAATATTTTTTATCCTAACTTTTTTGGTTCAAAAATACGCAAAAACAAAAACGCACCAAAATAACCTATAGAATATCAGCAGGTTATATTACAACTTTGTACGGCCAACCGTTTGGAAGCTACGGTTCTATGATAGACAACGAAGTCTCACGATGAGCGTTCCTGCTTTTGACCGTTTCGGACCGAAACCCAAAAAAAAAATATTTTAGATCGCATCAAAAGTACGGTTAAAAAGCCATTAGAGGCAATCACTGGGTCTCAACAGCCACACGAACCAATCGTAAATTTCCGCCTTGCGAGTCGCAATAAGCAGCTGTGAGCTGAAGCGATTCCGCCCCCCGCCGGCAGTTATTGCCGCCTAACCAAACACCCCGCCCTAGTCCATTATAAAAAGTCGAAGGCGGCAGTCAATACTAACGAAATCAATATTTCGAGCTTTTATACGATGACTGTTTTAATATATATCCGATTCGAACCACCGATCGTGCCTATAGCTAAGTTGCCCCGCTCTGAGTCGCGTCCTACCTGAAATAATTACACGACTTATCTTACTTATCACGATATATTTTCGTTTAATGGGATGGCTTTGGGGAGACATTCACTAATTACTAAACCGCAGCTAGATGATCGTTTTTTTAACTAAAATTGAAAAAAAATGTAAGTCTCTTCTAATCGAAAAAAAAATGGCGGTTAGAGGTTTTAAACATGCATTCACTACGCTGCCACCATCATAAGACTATTTATTACACCAGATAAAATGCGAGTATACAAGTGAAATATTTAATAAACCCACTTTAGCGAGTTTATATATTAACTCGAGTTTAAATAAACCTAATTTCGAGTCGTGGCTTACACCTGCGGCGTAATTTATATACATTTTCTTTTACGGCAATAACCCTCCTATTTAGCCATCTGTTGGAGATCGTCATATGTTAATGTCGCAGACGATGTGCTCGTGTTAAAAAATAGCTCCACATAAAATGCATAAAATGCTTTCTTCACTAACTTCAAAAAATAATAAATGATATTGATTACGTCAGCTTTAAATAATTATTTCCCTAGCAATACGAGTATATTAAATATTAATAACACGAAACATGAAATAAGGGGGAAATTTGAACTGCGTGTGATCGAGTGTTCTCTTGGCTTTTCTGGCACATTGGGCTGTAAAAAACAGTCTCAATATAAACGATTCTAAGAAAAAATGTTTGGTAAGTAATTTACTTCAAGGAATCTCTACTCTAACACATCCTAACATTTATTTATTTTATTTAATTAAAAAAAAATATTCAAAAAAGACATAAAAGGGTTCAATAAAAGGGTTCTGGCAAAAACATGGTATTGGCTGCCAGAAACTCAACTTTATGGTAAGTCTTACAAAAATTTCGTACTAAATTTACAAAGTATACAATTAGAATATTTTTGAAATAGACAAATATGTCGTATACCTTGATCCGTTTATTACCACTAACGAAGTCAAGCAGCCAATTAGGTACTATTTTGGTTTGCAGATTTTCCTTAATTTCAAAAATTCAGCTTTTTCGCATTTGTACTTTTTGAGTTAAAAGATGCAACGGACAGATAGAAGGTCGTTAGGACGGGGTTAGTAGCTTCTTATATGTGTTGTATGTACAGAAGCTAAATCAATACGACGGTGTTAGAACACGTTAATCGAATGGAACCTAACCTAACCTAAAAGTATACTAAATGATAATTTAAACCCATTAGTATAAATTAAGTCAATAAATAGTGGACGTAACTCTTTTGTGCTATCGATTAGTGCTTTGTAAACGAACATATGCACGCAGACAGCACTAATACCACTAACAGCCCACGATAAGAAGCCTTCCGCTCCAGATACAGATGGAAACAGGCCTCACTCACGGCCACTTCCCAGCTCCACTCCACCTATAGAGTATAGGCATTAGACACGTTTCTATACTGGCGTGCAGGGCACTTTCGAGTCATTCGTACGTATCATCGGCTTTCATAATCCTCTGCAAACTTGTAAGGTGACCAACCGGGCAGTCTCATCAACGTAATAATATGCTTTTCTTTGTAGAACGAGTCGTCCATGCGGCACCCGAGATCGGCACTCTTCAAACTAGACTCTTGAAACGATCAAAGTCCGATGTTTATAAAACATGTGTACCGAAAATGGAATTAATTTAAACTTAAAAGTTTTTTTATTTAATTTTTTTAGTATTAACATGTATATTTTTTAAATGACAATCGTATTAACGTATTAATATAAAAATATGCTCATTTATTTTTCCTTCCTTATACCGGACGTAACTTCGGACCACCCCTTAGATTTCTAAGGGGTGGTCCGAAGTCCATATACAAAAATAATAATATACTAAATCGCTCATGTTTTATCTATATCTTCTCCAGCAAATTTCATCATCGTACTCACCGGCCGAACATTCAATTATTATTCCTCAATTAGCTACTTCTGTTTGTAATTCTATGTAGATTTCCATCCCAACATCGAGACAAATCTGAAACAGCAATTTGACCTACGTGCCAACAGGATCCGAGCAGAACCTTATGTCCTATTCAAAAAAAAATATTGTAGATCGTGTTTACAGTAAGCTCGTTCAAATATTTTGCAGCCTCTTGGCCGATAAGCGTACGTTTTCAACAATTGTTTTCAGCGATTTTCGCTGCCATCTGGATATCAATCATCCGGTTGCAAGCGCGACCCCAACCCTCATTTGACTTGAAACTTGGATGTTTGCAAATGTACCTTAAACTGGTTTTTTGGCGTAACGCCCTTTAAAAAAGGCTGACTAAAGATCTGAGCCTGCCTGATAACTTTTAATTGGTCAGCGTCATCACTTAAACACATAAAAAGTACTCGCCTTTATATGAGAATATATTTTATGTGTAAACGAATGAATACCTACAATAAGCGATGTAACAAACATAATAATATTTAGCAGCTGGCAATGCCATTCGAGCACCCTTTTCGTTGGCAGCTCCTCCCTGGCGGGTAGAGGGCTCCTCGTTAAATCCACTTGTCTTCGCGCCCCTACTGCGGCCCGCCCTACCCACAAATTTCCGCCCTCAAACGGCCTTGGTAAGCTGACTTACGTAGATTGATGACTTCCAATTAATGTAGTTCTAATTCCAACACAGCTGCGGCTAAGAGAGGTGTCATCTTCGGAAACTTCATCAAACACTGTAGGTACCTAATTATCATCGTTTTTGCAGGTCGTTAAATATTTGATAAAAAAATATTTACCATTATTAAATAAGTTATCCAATACTATATTTGCGAGGCTTTAGTTTTTATGAAAACGCCTTTTGAGTAAATAATAGTAAATAATCATTTTCAAACGACCGGAAAAAAGGAGGTCTCAATAAGATTTGCATGTCTTTTTTAATGTATGTTTTTTATTTTCTTTTCCCCAAATTGGCCTGAACGATATAGAAAATATTTTGGTTACCATAGGGAACAACAGCTCATGGGAGATTTTGTTAAGGTCTAATGTAAGGTAAGAAAAATAAATAAACGCTTTTATTTATTCTTATTAAAAACTAGTTTATAGTTCAAAGTGTGTTTATATCCAATTGATTATTTTTACTTAATAGAATTAATGTTAAAATAAACGTACAAGTAAATGCTAAAAATTTTAATATTAAAAAAAACTTCGATTTAAAAATATTTATTATAATTTTAATTGGACATCTTGGAAACATCGATATATGTAGATGCTTGGAAAGTCTTAAATGGGCTAAAATCAACTACGCTAATTGCCAAATATGATGTTTTCATAAAAATATAAATTGTATTCAATATATTTTATTTTGTCATACTGATGAACCTTCCTATAAAATGTTCTATAAGAACATTTTATAGGAAGGTTTCTCAAAAAAGGGTTTTACTACACCAAAAAGATTTTTTTCTGATTGTTCTGCTCAAATCATCTTTCCTCGGGCGTTCGTATTTTTTATATAGTAGGTGCAGCGGTTTCAGGTTGTTTAAAAAACAACTGAGCTCCGTTAAAATAGATTTTGAATGACTTCAAATTAAGAAATATTATTTTGCTAAGTTAACAACGATAAAAATTAGGTAAGACCTTTGTATACAATCATTAGGTGGTTTACAAAAAACTCTTAGCTATAGGTATCGTATACATTCTTCAAATCATTGTATCTCCATCTTCTTCATCTGTGCCGTTAAAAATAACTAGACGCTTACTCACTTATGATTAAACAATAAATATTGCGTAAGTCTAGGTAGGTATGTAAAATGCCGTAAGCGCCAACCTTACGATACAGAGCTACATATCTACCGGGCTATTTATGTGTCTTTTAAAATTCGTTTGCTAAGCATACTACGTCACTAAGGATTGCTCGCTTCATTTCCATCAGTTTTTTGTACCTGCTGTCTTAAAATGACTAAGGCACTTGTGACGGGTCCCTTCCCAATTATTTGATAGAACGTTCACCTACTTTGCCTACGCTATATGTGCTTGCAGATGTCGACTTTGCCGGTATCAGCGATGATTCGATGTCATTTTAAAAATTGTCCTAAAAAAATAAAAATATTTTTGTAGTCTAGGTTTTTTATGCTAATATTACACATATATTGTGTGAACTATTTACAGACGGAATTCAACAGGGCGAAGACGGTTTTTGAAAACAACGTTGCAATATATCTAAGTTTCATGTGGTGAACCTTCATCGTTTCCGTCTTATAAAAGCAAGTTTCTCCGCAATAAATTAACATGGTGATGAATAATTTGCGGTCCCCTTCGTGTTTTCAGGCGCTCTTATCCACGTTTCTGTGGCTTCAGAACAGCATAATCTCCGAATCAGTGGTCGACAACCTTTTTTTTATTCGAGGGGCCACTTAAACGAAATCTACTACATCTTGGTACTGTCCACGTCCAATCCAACTTTCTTTAGCCGAAAATAAGTAGCTTTACTTATTTACCTATTATAGTAAAATACGGAACGAAAGAGAAGGACGACCCAATTAAAATATGAGAAAGAGGACCTTATGTTTGTGATTTTTGTTGAATGGGAGATAAATTAATATTCAATGCTTAACATTTTTTTTATAAATGACAATATTTTTTAAGAAAATCTATAAAATATATATCTCCATCAACCTAGTCGATCATGACCGTTCACAGCTGAGTGTGATGCGTTTTTTTTAAATAACTGCTATGACCACGGCCATATACAATTATTTTGGGCCCTACTCAACTAGGCCAAATATGCCTGTACTAGAGTTAGGGGAGATGGTGTTATGACCATGAAATGGTATGGTTTCTTATTATCGAAATCGTTTACTCGCACATATGACGACCGAATTCGTCTACGTAGCGACACGTTTTGACTGGTGAATGTCTATGAAGTAGTTTCTTTACTGGGATGGTTTTATAAACCTAACTCAATGGTTTTATAATAGGTTTCGTAAAAAGTATATTTTGAGTTTTGTCCGTCGTACATATTCGTATAGGTTGACGTTGAAGGGAGTAGAGCGTGTTTTATGCACTAGTAACGGCCAGCTGTCGGAAAACAAAACACTGCATTCTCCGAGCGCTGCCGAACTCCAAGTTTAACCGTCCTTGCTCCGTCGCGGCAGACCTGGTTCTGTTTCGTACACATCAATCGGCCGACCGCCTTTATAAATCAATCTATCCTCGGAAACGCCCGTCCCGGATTCAATAGCCAATCATACGCCAATCGAAAACTATTCTCGCATAGCTAGTATTCCTAAACATTAAGGAGTAGTTTGACCAGTTCCGCACGATGGCACACATTGGCTAAACCATTACGGTCTATATTGATTGATATTGATCATAATCGGAGAACTTAGTGAGCGTGTACCGGCCTGTCAACTTTTTAAATAATTGTTATGACGTAGGTCTTCTCAACTGTGTTTTTTTTTTATATAGGGTGATGTTTTTAGAGGCGTGGTTTCAAGAAGAGATAAAACGCATATAATTTGATGTTATGGCTAAGAATTTAGTTTTATTATAAAGATAAGGGTTTGCCATTATGTTTTAAAAATGATTTCGGGTAAGTGGCCGCCGCGGCTGACTCGAACAAATTCCAGCCGAGAGGCCCAATTTTCAACCACTTTTTGCAGCAAGTTGGGCGTATGTCAGCAATAACGCGCCGAATATTCTCTTCCAAGGCGTTAATCGTGTCCGGCTTATCTGCGTAGACAAGCGACCTCACATAACCCCACAAAAAATAGTCCAGCGGTGTTAAATCGCACGATCTTGGAGGCCACGCCACAGGCCCACGACGCGATTTTTACTTTATTTTAGAGTGATTTTAAAAAAAATTGTGTGAAGAGTGTTTTTTTCTAAATTTGCACTATTTGCAAACGTTGTTCAGGAGTAAGTCTATTCATTATGAAATGGCAAACCAAACTGAGCATAAATCAAGTGACAGCTGTCAAAAACACCAACTACGAAAAAAGTAGTGCCAGATTGAAAACCACGCCTCTAAAAAAACCATCCCTAATTATTGCTCTGACCTACTGGTTGTATACCATTATTTTGGGCCTTGCACAAATATCTTATAATTTGCTTGTAGGTACTACAGAATCTCCTCTGGTGGTGATTGGGCGTTAAAATTTGTCACGTGCTCATATGATTGTAATGTGCAGGTTCCAACCCGCGCCTGTCATCTCGTTTGATCGTTTCGAAACCAACAGAAAAGAATAATCATCGCGGTATGACCAGGATTAGCAAACACGTTTTTTACGACAATATTTCTAAAGTTTGAATGTTTTTTTTTTTGTTATTTTTATATTGTAATCTTCATTTCAGCTTAGTTTATTATTATAGTCAATAACTTACTTTATTTTATTTTTTAAGCTACAGAAAAACTTACAGCTAAACATACAATTATTACAATAACAATTTTTTTTTAAACATTGGCCAATTATAAATATTTGTCTGTTGCGTGTTTGAAACAAAATAAAAAACATTCTAACGGCATTTTAACCCACATATTGAGAAAGTAGACATCACACTGCCTCCTACAAAATCAAGGAGTGATATTTTTATTAGCTAAGGTCGCTAAACATTTGAATATATATATATAGCTTTGTGACTACGATAAAATTTAGGGGTGCGTGACACATTTGCGCCTCGGCCTGTCAACTAAATTATTCAGTTGAAGCTATTATTATAGCCTAAATTACTGATATCAAATTAAAATGATATTAACCTATATATACGGTATACCTAAACAGGCATTAGGCACATGTATAAAAATAAATACGTAAGTAAATACTAATTTTATAATTACAGGTAAAGTTAGTTAGTTTTGTTAAGTTTTTGACTTATTGGTTATATTTGTTTGTTTTTTGCCGATGGCCGAAATCAACTGGTGATTGTAATCACAAGCGCAAGCTCTGTAAGCTAGCGCAATGCTTGATAAAGTTCGTACAATTGGAGTTCGCCTATCCCCTACTTTGATCCGGGGAAATCTACCTCCGCCTTCCGGCGTGCCGAAAGGGATTTTTTTTATTTTGAAAATGTTTTATTTTAAGTTATATATCGTTCTATTGAATAATAAGTTATATATCGTTCTATTGAATAATAGGTTTATGATACCTTAAAATAATTTATGATACCTACTGAGACTGAGATTTGATACCTGTTGACATATCTCAATATTGTATATTTAACAATATTTGTAAGATTACTTTTGCTTAATTGTTTACACTAATTTAAGTATTATATGACGAACATCCTTGAAACAAAAGAACATTATTTTTTTACAAATAACTTTAATTTTGTAACGTAATAACTCTTAAATATAATTTAATTACAGACTTATATTGTGTTATAATCACTTTACTGGGCATATATCATTTCTATAATGCCTGTATAGAAATGATATATTCTTGATGTTGTTTTCAAGCTTATTTTACATTACGATTATTGTTTCAGGTACCTATGAATAGGAAGCAATCATGGAACCTGATCGTACTTCAAAAAGTCGAGTCAGCGCTGATAATGTGACCACCGGCCCGGAAAGACCTGGCCGACCCTTCATCAGTCCCCAAGACAAAGTAAGGATCGAATTCTACGCGACTTACGATGTGATGACAGGAGTCCGAATAGCGGCTACGCTCGGTGGATTCTTCGGACTCATGGCTTTTCTGCTCGTCTGCAAGAGTCGGAGCAAATCTGTGAAGGCGCTCAACGACCCGAAGATTGTTGAGATGGCAGAAGCGGCCGTGGCCGAAGAAGAAGCGGAGGAGGAAGAGAGAAGACTCATAGCTGCTCTAGAGGCGGTGGCCGGCGAAGCAGGGCTCTGCGGTGCCCGCGCCCGGCTGTCGCTCGGGGACGCGTCGGCATGCTCGCCACGGCGTCTCAGCGGTCACCGGGGCGCCAGTCTGCCTGCGTCCGCGCTCTACTTCGACGGCAGGCCGTACGCTTGCGATGATCCTCCTTCGGTTGCCTCCCGATACCTATCCATCCCTGCGTCCGCCCGCAGGTATAGCAGCGTCACGTGCTCCAGCTCCGGCAGCTCTTATCTGGACCGCCGCGGATCGTCGCTCGTGTGCGCTTTGCCGGCGGCACCCCCTCGCGGGCGCCGGGCGTACGCATCGCCCTGCGGTTCCGGCGGACGGGATCGCTGCCCTGTCGACATCCACGTCATTCAAGCTACGCCAGAACTGTCGCCGTGCGCCAGCGAAAGGATGGTCTTCTCAAACGCGACAGACGGCATCAATAGGCGAGGGTCCGGCAAGCGGGTGGCTCCATTAGCCTCGATTGGAAGCTGTGCCGCTTCCCTCAGTGTCGATTGTCGAGATCGTGATTGTTCATTCGGATCGGATTCTGTGTTTTTCAACGACGAGGAGTGCATGGACTTGGACACGGACAACGAAATCGAACAGTTTTCGACGGACAGCGACGATAGCTCAAGTTGCCATGATCGATCAGCTAAATTTCGGGGTCTTAAAGAGGATTCTCTGGGTCGTAAAACTAAATCCATAGTCGGCTGGTCTCTCCTCACCACCAGCTTGTTGCCTGGATCTAAGGCGAGTCGTGCACCGCGACGACATCGATCTTTTGTGAATAAACCTGTGAACAGGCAATCTTTGAGAAGACTTTCTCATCCAGTGATAATAGCAACACCTAGCTGTGCTACGATTAGTGCGTCTGTTGCAGCCGCTCTTCCGGTAGAATCTCTGTGCGTTTCTAAATCTAGAATTGAAGTGACTCCTCCGAATTATGAAGTTGAATTACCCATAAGAATAACGGACACTGCCAAAGTGATTGAGGAACGACGGTTGCAATATTGTCGTGATATTGAAAATGGAACTGAAACCAATGAAACAATTTGCACTGAGCTTATAAGCAATATGCCACTACCTTTGCCGCTAAGTAACTATTCTTGTTCCCAAGAAACGTTGTTTTAAATATAAGTATGTTTACTAAATGTTCTGTAAATTTCAAATATAGAGTTACGATAATCTTTGTGCATATAATAATAAATGGTAGGAATAGAATTTGTTGTTTTAAAAGACTACAGATGAAATAAGAATAATTTAATAGAATACCTCTTTCATATTATTCATCATTGACAATTATGATTTCAGCTGATAGCTTCAGGGTAAACAATATTTAATTTATCGTTTTGTTAGCTTAGTTAGTGTTATGATACTTACAGATTTATTTCTAAAAGAAACAACCTCCTAACTGAGTCTTCAGATTTCGTATAATGTAACATATATATTTTGTAACTAGAATTATATTTTAGCCATTTATCTGAAGAATTGAATGTAAATGATTAAAAATAATATTTACTTGTCTATTTATACCAATATAGATCGAAATAAACGAACCGTTAAAATATAAACACTCACGTTTCCATTAAATTTTTTTACAAAAGAATTTCACATGCCGAAAATGATATAAAGAGCTCTCCCTATATTCATCATTTTAAAAAATAACAATATATAAAATAGTACTTACAGGTTAACAACGGTAAATATGATTATTGCCCAATTATATGTTAGAAATTATGAATATATTATGAGTACCTAGTACTTACAACGGTTTTTGTTGTATTATTTTTGTAATAATCTGAACCATCATTTTAATAATGTCAATATAAAATACTATTATCATCAGTAATTTTAACATTTTGGGTACTGCGATTAAAATAGACTGAGAATTAAAAATAAAAGTTTAAAAAATATATTAATGCAGTTAAGTGCATAAGTATTGATTTAAAACATTATGAGAGTTAATTGGTGAAGTGAAAACTTTAAATTTATAGAATAGTTATAAAATTCTTATACCAATACACATTTAATGTACGCTAGTTAAATCTTGTACAGTGTTGTTAACCACTTTTTATCCTATTTATGTTCGGTTATATAAATTGTTGAATCGAGATTTAATATAATCAAATCAAATGTTTATTAAGAATAAATCCATTAAGACCCTTCGTACAATTATTTGAATACAATCATAGAAGGTGCAATCCTGCATAGAAGTAGAGAAAACATTGTTTTAGGACTGTTTTGGAATAATTTTGTTCGCTACTTACTGTAATTTTATTTAACATTTGGAACTGAAAAGCATATATAAATCTATTATGTATTATTCCATAAAAAGCGTAGTTTTTTCAACCTTAAAGAAAATCCTTGTTTTATTCGATTTGTTTTTTTTTTTGTATTAGGATTATTTTCCAAACAATATTACTGGCCTTCTATACAACAACATTTCTCTTTGCCAGCTATTTCCAATCGTCCATACCTATGTCCATTGAGGTATTATGGACATGTTTTGACTGGCGAAGTAGCTTCTCTAGTGAAACATGTCATCTCAATGGGCTGCGTCAAGCAACTTGTTATCTTAACCTAGCCACAGATAAAATTTGCAGAACTCTTTCCAATCAGATCCCCGAGTGCCACCACTCAGTTACTGTTAACCATTGTAGAAAGCTGGACTCCTTGATAAGTCGTATGATTAGTTTGAAAAGTAAACTGTTATTATTAAATTCATAAATTTTAGGATTTCACCAAACATAGAACCTCTAAGTGTAAATAACTGCAAAAACGTAATGGCAAATCAATGGGAAATGAAAAGATAGTTATTAGAGAATTCAAAAAGATAAAGGGAAAACCTATACCAATCCTTAAAACATAATTAAGGGGAGGCCCCGATAGAGCTCTTCTTGAGAAACAATATTACAGGATAATCTTAAAAAAAACATTTTTTTTGAGTCTTTTTGTTTTCAACACTATTATTTATTTGAAAAATCAACATTTTTAAGTAGTTAACAATCATACATAAAAAAATATAACACATCTATGCAAAACTAAAATGGATTTTTTTACTAAAAATCAACTACTTGGGTACTTCTTAATATTGTGTTGTGTATGTCATACCTATTATTTATTTCAATAATTTATTTTACATATTTCTTGAAATTACTTACATAGCCATTCCTAATTGGGTTTACTAACTTGTCTACTTTACTATTAATGTCTACTTTATTATTTATTAAAATATAAGTTACAATGTTTGCCTCAAAATAAATGATATAATAAGCAAAAATAACCAATACACCACCAAAAAATTACGAATAAATAAACCCTTACATTCCCTGGCCCAAAACCAATTAAATAGATTTTATCTTGAACTCACTGCTTCTCTTTATGACAATTAATAAATTTATTGAAACGGTTCAATATGCGCTCTGTGAAAACAACGTAGTAGTTGTCGAGCATTGTTTAATATAGAAGACCTTCCGGTTTAATTTTCGCCTATTCCTAAGACGTAAATTATTAGTTTTCCAATTTCCGAAATACTGACAAAAACGTACCTTATAATAACTCCTCACTGTGGCTAGGGAATAAACACAATTAGAAAGTTGCTCTCTACCCATTATGTCGGTATTATATTTCGCTTATTTAATAGAATTATCCTCGAGTAACAATGTGTTTTTTTTGTTAATCTTCTAATTCTTTTGCCACAAATAATGTTTTATAAATTTAAAAAAAATATTATGTTTATTCTCTCTTGCAACCATGGATAAAATGTCATAAAAAATAATTAATTAATGGCCATGTTAATTATAACATAAATGTAATAAATAGTTTCGATTAATAAAAATGTATCTATTTACTATATGATTTTTCAATAGACCCTAGCCACTGGAAAAATATATCTTAACTATATGATCTCTGACTGGAATGAAATTGAACGGAAGAATTTACTTTTCAGCATTAATTATTGATCCAATTCAAATAAATTTAATAGTAGGTAATTTAACTACATACAATGTTTAAATTTGAATAATAATAATAATACTAAATACGTATTGATTAAAATATTTGTTGTCCAGAGGTAGTGTTCTTGGACCTATACTTTTCTTGTTACAGCCGAATATGTAACCTTGATAGCTTTGGTGACATAATAAGCTTTACGAAGATGCTCTCTGCTGATGACGCTGTCACAATATGCTCCTATAATATTTGATCAGGGTTACAAAAATTTATGTAAAATTTTTTAGTTAAAGTTTCACCCCCACTACCACCTTCTGATGTTGAATAAGGAACCGCCTCGACAAAGTAACATTTAAAATGGTTCATTCTCTCACAAATTCAACTTCATCATATGCAATTTTGGTTTAGGAAGTTTGTTCTCGTACTGTACTTACCACTCTAATCAAGTGCCAAAAAGCTATTCTTCATAATATAAATCAAAAGCCTTTCCGTTGCATATAGTTCCGATCTATTATTTTCTGACTACAAAGACAAATCTGACACGGACCTTAGACAATTCAATGGTAATTTGGTCAAGGATACGAGGAAACATGTGATACTGGCAAAAATAATAACCATTTTTGGATAATGCATCTCAATTCTCTTGAACCTGAACTTCTCAACAGCGCTGATGGAACCATGTAAAGAAGCATAATCTAAATTGAATCTTGCTAAAAATATAGGGCACACAGTCATAAGTTGATGTTTTTTGGATTTTTGAGGAAGGATTTCACAGAAGTGATATTACAATGATAAAAAAAGAAAATTAAATATACAACCTTTGTCTAGGCTATTTTTTGTAAATTTATTCTGTATGAGTAAAAAAAAAGTAATCTTGCGGTGTCTATATTTATATTTATAAAGGTTTTTTGATACATTTTTGGTCATAGATTATGGAAAAAAATAGTTCAAAATAAATTATTTTCTGATTATCCTTATTGGGACTTGCTACAGACCAAGAAAAAGCGTGCAAAGACATGCACTCTTCGCACCAGTTGGGACATACCGTGACAATAGAGTAGGACCAACGATCTTTTAAAACATAAGATCGTTGAGTAGGACTCCACGAGAAATGTCTCTAGGGTCATTTCCAATTTTTAACTACGACTGAATGCCCCTTAATAAAAGATTGTGAGCAGCATATTATAAAAAAAAACCTAACATAGCATCGGCTACACTTAACATATTTAGTTAAATATATAACTATTCTGTATATATAACATATTTAACGGTAAATACATAAATCGCAGTTAATAAAATATCGGACAAATTCTGCTAATAAAGTAATTGTCCTACCTCAATTTATATCGTATGTTCATAATTTAAATTAACAAAAAAAAAAAAATTTGGCTTTATGTTATTTTCGTAAAACGCGGGACACGATGTATACAAAATGTTAATTTAAATTTACTTAAAATCAAAAATTACTCCTAGATACATCATTCACCTAAAAAACAGAACACCTGTAAGTATTAATAAATAATATGACCGTAGCCCAGTCATGGCCATTGCCAATTATCTCTAGTTATTGTCAGAAATACTAAAAATTGGATGCTATGTATTGAAATCGGTCATAGCACAGAAATAAAAAAGTAATGTCATATTTAACAATTTAAAAAAAAACATGTTAAATTAACCCCAAACCCACAATCTGCACATTGGCAGGGGTGCCAATGTGCAGATTTTAATAACTTTTTATCCAGTTATTGGCACCTAAAAACTTTTACCAGACTAAAACAAATTAATAGATTTATAAGATAATACACTATTTTGGTTTGTAAATTGATTCTCATCCAAAACAAAAAGATCACGTTTTATGAAAAAAAAAACAGTCGCCGCACCCTTTTTTCTCATCAAAATCATTAGAAACTGTCATTAAAAAACGCGTCTTGCAAGCAACATATTTTGTACCTATTCCGTGGCCTATTTGGAAATAAGTAAATTATATTTTCAAAATTACTAATATCAAATATTGGAAGTAACATGCCAACATCTAGGTAAAGTAAATGATATTATTTAGTGTTTAAAATTATATAGTTATTTTTTCGACATTATTGCATTCTATGTATATTAGTGATTATAATAAAAAGTACTAGATAATTAATTATTAAATTGAACATTAGTATTTACTTTACCCGAATCGTTCATCGAAATTATTAATAAATTGAATAAAAAATATGATTTTGCCGTTTTTGAAACTCATTTTGATATGGAATGTGCTCAAACTTTTAACAAAACCTTAATTCAAATATTATTAATCGTATCGTTTATATAATTATTAAAACTCTAATTTTCATAAATATCCTTTTTTTCCTACGCATGCCATAGAGAAGTAATAAAGCCATTCATTTCGCGCGGCAAATGACGGACGGACATCCGCTGATCCATAGACATTTGCAGTTTGCTTGCTTGCTTGTTTCAGTTTATTGCTAGCTTGACAGATCGTTTTTTGCAGCGCGCGCAACGGCTTGTGAACAGAAAAAATACGTTTTCGCCGGTGCCGCCGGTCTTCGTTTACATTATTACGTACTATTTTATTGCTATCTCAAATATAATTGAAAGTATTGTCATCATATTACGCACTAAAAAAAAAAAAATGGCACCCAAAAGAATCAAAGCTAAGGTGATGTGCTTCTTCTAGGTTTTGTTCTTTTTCTATAATGTTTTCATTACTCCGTTTCTAAGCGTTATTTTTTTTGTATTGTAGGTTCCGACCAGTGTCGCCGAAGATGTTGAAAACAAGCCGAGGAAACGCGGCGGGAAGGTTTTAGTCGACGTAAAAGAAATTTCTAATGTACCGGAGCTGTCGGATGCAGTAACTACTGAAAACGGTGGCAGCGGTGATACGGAGGTGGTTTCTAAAGCTGTTGCAAAGAGAGGACGCAAAGGCGCGAAAGAACCCGTTAAAGAGATCAGCAATGGCGTAGAAGTGGAGGTGGAAGAGGTTGCAGCTGAACCGGCGAAAGAAGATGCTAAGGTTTCGAAAGGCGCAAAACGCGGTGGTAAGAAAGAAAAACCTGTGCCAAAACCTGCACCGTTAAAAGACAAGGAAAAGGAAGGCTCGGATCCTGAAAATGAGGAAACTGTCGAGGCACTTGCTGAAAAAGCGCCTTCAAAAGCGGTCGGCCGTAAGAGAGGAAAACCGGCGGATGTTGATTCTAGTGAGAAACCAGAGATTTCCGAAACTGAAACTAAAATCACAGCTAAAAACAAAAAAACTACAAATAAAGTGGCCGAGGCTGCTCCGCCAACCAAAGGAAAAAAGGAAAATAAACGCGGAAGGAAAGAAGATTTAGGAGGTGAAGTAGAAAAAAAACAGTCCAGCAGAAAACGTGAAGCGAAAAGTAGCGATGGTGAGTGAGGTGTTAGAAGAGACGATATTTTGTCCATTTGGTTAATTAATTTATTATAATAATTATATTATAGCCTGTTTTTTTAATAAATACAAGTGTGAGATTTAACGTTTGTTTTACTGCTAAAACTAAACACTTTAGTGGATAAGTTATTAAAGATATACATTAAATTTGCAGATGCAAAGGACGCTAAAAAACCAAAGGTTACAAAAACTCTGCAAAATAAAACTGCTACAGATTTTGAGGAAATAGATTTTTCATCTAGAAAAGATAGTCCATCTGGTAAACTGTCAAATTTTAAAATAACCTCATGGAATGTGGACGGGATAAGATCTTGGGTAAATAAGGGAGGAAATGAATTTATAAATTATGAGAAACCTGATATAATGTGTTTGCAAGAAACTAGGTGTCCACTAGATAAGTTACCCGATGATGTAGCGACAATACCTGGGTATCATCTATACTGGCTGAACAGTGACAAGGATGGCTACGCTGGGGTTGGAATATATACCAAACAAATGGCTATTAATGTTCAATATGGAATTGGAGATGAGGATCTTGACTCTGAAAGTAGAATAATTACTGCTGAATATGAAAGGTTTTTCTTAATTTGCACCTATGTCCCCAATTCGGGCAGAGGCTTAGTTACATTACCCAAGAGGTTGAAATGGAATGAGCTGTTCAAAAGTTTTGTAAAAAAGCTTGATGAGAAAAAGCCAGTGATTATCTGTGGTGATATGAATGTGTCACATCTAGATATAGGTTGGTTGTATTTGTATTTCCTTTTCTCCGTGGTGCATTAAGGTAGTAGATAATTGCATGTAAATTACACTAACTTTAATTTGATAAATTTGATGGAAACGCATGCGGTTTTAATATCAATAACCATTTCCATGGTGATTCAAAATTATATTTTCGAAGTTAGTGTGTTTATTTATTTATACGTGCAAAACAGCGATACAATAAAATAACACTACTACTACATTTATATGGCCAGAAAAATGTATTAAATAAATATAGAAAATATTAAATTAATAAATCAAATGATTAAACAAAGTGTAATATGTGTGTAGTGTGTAATGTGAAGTATGTCTACAGTGTGTGGTGCCTCAATTTGTGGCACGGAGATGTTTGTGTGTGTGTTTGAGAATATTTAAATTATAGATTTGCTAGATGTTGCTGCTTGTTATGAACCTTGCATCATGAATTCAACAAGGCAGTTGGAACTGTGCCTCTCCAAAAACACGAGCCATACTTATAATAAAAATGAAAAAAATCCTATTATTCACGTCCATTCAAAAACCTTGTTCAAATGTTTTCTAGCATATGTGTATGTTAGAAACAAAATAGTTACATATGGTGCTCTCCATAAAATTACAAATAAAAATAATGTCGGGTTTCAGCTTTATACATCTCTTTATAAATATTTTAAGATACATAGTACGGTTTTGCTTGTGTTGTGTGATGATGACCAAATATTGCATGGCAGTATGAAGACAACTGCATTTTTGATGCATACCTTCACATCTGCTGCACCTCTTTGAATTGTCACTTCATTACCAAGGCAGCAAAATTGATCAATTGCTGCCGTCATTAAGCAGAAGAATTGTGATGGTTTTTACTTCTATATCATCTCATCGCACCTCCATAATTCTGCTGTAGATCAGTCCTGCTGCTGCTTAAAGCCCCCATATTTTCATCCATATCCTTAAAAGTATGTGATGTGACTTTAAGACAATCGTTAAGTTGGACACCCCTCGTTCTATCTCCTGCTTTTTTTTGTCATGATTGTGCCAAGTATCGGATATACTGATATTGATCTGATATAGCTACCCATGCATTCATTACTCTGAAATTACTCACGCTCCGGAAAGGTACGCCTGAGCAAAATAAAGACCCACTCAAATCTATTGCTATCTCGGATCTTAGCAAAGTATAAATTAAGGTATACATAAACTTTAGTAACCTCAATATTCTCTCATATTCTTTTATTGCTTTGTGTAGAGTTACAAATGCATTTTTATAAAACTCACCGTTGGGTTTAAACCAACATCCTGCACACACAGGGACCTCTTTAGTACCTTTATACTTAATTATTTTGCTACCTTAGGATTTATCGAAAAATTAATAAACTTTTCAATATTGTCAAAGATTGTGTCATTTATGTTTTCAGGCGATTTTCCGCTATTAAAAACATTCATCAAATATATTTATATGTATAATATATTTTAAGACAAATTGTAATAAATATTTACCTTTATATTGTATCTTTATGAAACTAAAAAAAAATTATTCGGTCTTTGCATAGAAGGCCGTGATATATCATGAGGCTTTTAATGTATAGCCGTTATTTATTATGAATCGGAAGATGGTTTCAGGGTTTCATTAACTACAAGAAACCCTATTATTGCTCTCATTCATATTTATTCGTCTGTATCCAGCTTATAACCTGCCTATACATAATTACTTAACATAATATTATGTATGGCTTAAATAAAATAATACCACATTAATGGTCATACTATTCATCTATAATGCGAAGAAAGCCAACAGCCACAATTTATTTAGGTGTTAGAATGACCTCCATCGTGATCCATAGCGTTTCCTGCATTTTTGAAAAATCTTGATATTCACTGGACAAACCTCCAATCACAGTGCTATTTTTCATTTTTACGATCCAGGAACTTCTTAGTAATATATGTACCCCAGGGCTCAGTCATGGGGCCGGTCCTTTTCACAATATTTCTGATAAATTTTCTGAGTTCATTAGGTTGAGAAAAAGTCTCTCCTAAGTTCTTCTTTAATTCTTTGATAACCAATTCTCAATTGCAAAATTACATAATCACTCATGAACCTCATAATCACCACACCAACCTTAAATGCTAAAAAGTTTGTATATACATCAAGCGCAAAAACAATCCTCAAATTTTCAAAGAGCATCCAATTGCCTCAGTCGCCATAAAGGCAAACCCTTGCTTAAGAATAACGCTACCTTAAGTGGCTCAATTGCACACTGGGTTCAAGTACTTGTATATGTGATTCAAATACTACTTTATTTTTTAGGCAATGGTTAGTAAGTTCCTTCCCTGTAGTTCCCAGGGATATAGACTGCACCCAGAAATATAGAACCCCACCTATGGAGTTGAAGTTGATTAAAATTTAGATTTATAAGATTTATTTAGATTTTTACCTCCAACTCCACCATAATCGCTTTCAATTCACACACGCACTTTCACACATACAATCTTAATGGCTCTCAATACCGAACTGAGATAAAAAAAAACGATGATTAGTCCGTTCCGATGATAATGCATTTTTATGGTAAGCATGATCTGATTGTACACCCAGGAATGGCCCCAGACGAAGGAACTCCTCAACGGTAAACAGCACAGATACGAAAATTTGTATACGCATTCAAGCATTTAAATTAAAGCTTGTTTTAAAAATATATTTTTATTATTAATTTATTTATTTGTTCATATGTTACGGGCTCAATCGAATTAGGTTACATCGCGATCAGTCCGGGCATATCTAAATTTGCCTAATTACGACGGGCATATGCCTAAATAAAATTGCATTTCATGATTTGCTTATGCATAAATAATAAAAAAAACTCCAAACTCATGGTAGTCAAATCTGTAAACAAAGTTCATCTAACCAATATAATTCATTATATCAAACCAAAGTTATCAAGTTTATCAGAGACAATACAAGCGCAGATTTAGGCTTATCAGGATTTAGGCTATTTGCCTAAAACTAATAATAATAAAGTATTCATTACAAAACCATATCTATTTAGAATATCATGTAAAGTTGCCGTCTTTATGTGTCTCCATAGCTCAGTTCATTGAAAATCATTGGCTTCACAACTAGCCTTTGCGTGGATGTCTGCTTTATTAAAAAGTTTCACACAAACTCATAAATCAATAATAATAGAATATATCAATAATTCATTTATTTTGATTCCAATTAATAAATATCAGTAACTAAGTAATAGTTACTAACCTCTCCTTCCCCAATTACAATGCAGCTGACAACACTCCATTTAGATAAAAAGAAAATATGCACCGTGAACACTCCTTTGAGTGCCACAGCCACTTTACGTTAACAAATTGCAATTTACTCCTCCTAGGGGTCCACTTATAAATGTTTACACATTAATATTAAGCTCCTTGCCTTGCAATTATTACTTTATACTTACACACTGAAAAACAGGAACTTATGACTCTTTACTATTTTCATTCTACTTTTGTAAAAATATCATTCATAATATTTTTTCTATTTTAGATCTAGCAAATCCAAAAACCAATAAAAAAAATGCAGGATTCACCCAAGAAGAGAGAGACGGGATGACAGCTTTGTTAAGTGAAGGTTTTGTTGACACCTTCAGACATCTTTATCCTGAAAAAACCGGTGCTTACACTTTTTGGACTTACATGATGAATTGTAGAGCTAAGAATGTAGGATGGTAAATATTGTTCATTATTTTTTGAATAATTGATATGGTGGTTGAGGCTACTACTTAATCATTAATAATTTTCAGGAGGTTGGACTACTTCATCGTCTCTGAACGTCTTTTATCGTCGGTGTGTGACAACGTTATTCGAAACCAAGTTTATGGCAGTGATCATTGTCCTCTTACATTATTCCTTCATCTTAATGGAGTAACTAAACCTGAATATGATATAGAAGGTAATTGCAAATATTTTTGATTGAATCCTATTCCAAATTTAATGCATATTGGATATAAAACACAATTCAGCAACATTGAAGGGGTGAAATAATAGCCTACTGTAAACTTAATCTTCTTTTTCACATAATGATTTTTTTTAATACATTCCGCTCCAAACGTAAAACGCATGGACCGCACAATGCCGCCGTTCATCAAAGGTCATTCGCTGAACGGAATATTATAACGGCACAGGAGCTGCTAGAAGTTTCACACAAACTCAAATATATGATATCTCTTGACAGATTTTTGTACATGTTTAATGGTTTGTATTCCATTTTGTTCCGCCTGTCGTGGCTACAGTTGAAATGTGCTTCGTGAATAATATCAAACGTTTAGTTTACTCGCACATACCTAGTATTTTATTTAGGAATTTGAATTAGTAACTGGCGCAATTGAATTGCTGATTATTAAAAGGGGTATATGTTACATTATATTAAAAGGGAGCTATGTTACGGAATTTGTTTTATTTTTATTAGAAAAGTTATTAGAAATAAAAAAAAATATAAAACAAAAACAAATCAGCAAACACACTAAGTTTTTCATAAATGCATAAATTTGTAATATATGTCATTATATTAGAAATGAATCAGTTTTTTTTTAATATCTCGCAAAGTTGAAAATGTAACATAGCTCCTTTTTAATAATCAGCAATTCAATTAGTCGTGTACAATCTCCGTTTGTAATTTATGTCAAGGCGCTCAAACCGCCTGTTCTCAACAAACTGTTTCAATTTTTATTTTTGAAAATTATATTGGAATAATTGAGTTGATTTTTGGGGTCTGACCAGACCCACTCAGGCAAATCTCGATACCTCTGGGCGAATCCAGAAATCAAATGATCTCAATACTGAATTTGAATTTACTTCAAAATCATCGAGCAAATTACGGTTTGCCCGGGCACATCTAGATGAGCCCTCATTTCAACTTTCGCCCGTAGCATATACATACAACAACACAACGAATATATCTGTAATGTTTTACTAAATTCAAATAAATTATATCAAATGAAATATAAAAAAATTGCTATAACGTAGGTCATTTACAATTATTTTGGGTCCTATTTGTCCTAGAACCACGGGTTATGGTGGTTTTTAGGATGATGGTGAGCCAATGACACTTATAGTGATAGTTTAAAATAGTATAGTTAAAAGTAAAAAAAAACCTTTAATGAATAATATAATATGCTTATTTTAGGCTGTCATGAACCCCTTCAATATTTCTAAATCTTTCTGTCTCATTCTGTATGAACTAGACTCAAGGCATGTAATATTTGAAATAGTCAAATGGGGGGAAATATTGAGATAAGTCTTATTTTCCCATACCCTAGTCGCAGTTTTTATTGCATAGGAGTGTGGTTGCTTTGCTTTAAGTATTTTTATACCTAGAGAAAAATAAGGTATATGATGGAAAAATTAAATAAATAATCATAATTTATTGCAAAAACATAGCCATATGATTACAGTTATTTAAATTTGTAAAAGTAAATTTAAACAATAAATTCAACTGTAATAGATACAACTTCAAATATGTAAAACCAACCTTTCTTAACAACAACATGGACCGTTTTATTAACTGATCTGATCTTAGCAATAAGCATTTGTGAAAGAGATTTACGGCCTCACGCATAGACGCTTTAGTTCGCTGCTAAAGTGCCGGACCGAGCATTTTCTACTGGTTAGTGGCCACTTTTATGTTTAGCAACGTACTAAATCGACTGCATAAGGCTGTTAATCGCTTATTGCAACCTAATGGACCACATGCTTATAGCTACCGAGAAGATAATTACGCATATTTGTAGAAATAAGATAAATGAAATTAAAATAATTGCTCTAAGTGCGATTATGGCCATGCCATACTCACTATAGATATATAAAATATACCGATTTAGAAAAAGTAACCAACGCTAACAAAACCGGCCGGCCGGCCGGTAACCTGCTTAATTGGAATAAAAAAATAGGTTTTAACTCATTCCATTCTTTACTTCCAAAGGTGTAGCATTTTGTTGTAGAACATTAATATGTAAGGTTTTACACGCTAGAAAAAAAATCTCCCTCTAGTTTTAAAAATGTATAAAAGAACATCCCAGATTTGCAAAAGGAGTTTTATCTCCTAATCGCCAATAAGATTAATGTTATTTGATCATTATTATTGTTGATTAGTGATCTGCTGGAAGTTTCTGCTTAAAAAGCGCTATATGGTTAAGGTTATGTTCAGCAAATGCAGTTTATATACCCATTTAATCCATTTGTATCAACGATCTTTTAAAAGATACGGCATATCATACAAATCTTCCTTGTGAAAACGCGACACTGACAAATCCCCCCGCTGTTCTGTGCGCAGCAACACTCCGCCATGCAAACGAGACATGATACGCAAAGTGGCTTACTTGATGCAAAGTGGCGTGCTTGGAGTGGTACGTTTTTCACCCTCAGTTGCCGTATCTATATGTTTTAAAAGATCATTGATTTGTATATATTATTTTTTTATGTATGAACCATTGTTATGCTAAAAATCAAAAACTATTTAATCATTTTTGTAAATCGGCCCTCAGTGGTCTAAAATATGATTAAAACACACTTCAAATATTATTTAGGTGAGTGTATTACTAGACCAACGGATATATTTCCTTGCTGTTTGAAAGGAGATTAAAAGGTAACTGTACTGGAATATACAACTCTGAAAAATAAAATATGTAAATTAAACGATTTCCATTATCAGAAAATGAATTAAAACAAAGTTAAGTTCTTCCTCTGTTTTGTTAGCATTTTTATGTATTAGTCAGTATTTCACATATTCTACTTTTTTGATGTTATTTTATAAGTTAATTGTATATTTACATTGATATCAGTTCGGCCTTGTTGATGGCGAGGTATTATTTTTAGTGTTAGCATAGCTCATCAGTCAATAGAGAAATATATTTTAAGAAGTTGGTCTATTTGTAATGTGATAAAGTTGCATAATTTAATTTGTTTGCCAAGTATTTTTAGCTTAGCAGCATACTAAGGAGTTTATGCATCTGAATCATCATAGCAAGCTACTGATTGCATACATTATTAAATAGTGAATTAATTTTATCCATTTTTTTTGTCCATTTTAAAAATATAGTGTCAGAGTGAATATATATCTATATATTGCATACTACACTATGTTAACATGAATGAACTATGCTACCTGTATATTACACAGCTTTATATCTGAAACCATGGTGGAAATCTTATATAAAAGGAGTTAATTATTCCCTCTCTCCCTTTTTATTATCAGCATCAAAGAACATTGTGGTCCTGACTTCGTATCATGCATGATCATTCCTTCCATATAGATCCAAATGCTGGAATGTTCTATCTGAATCTGCATTCCCAAAGTCCTCTCATGTATTTTTATTTTTAATATTCTTTACTTATAAACAAAACATACAGTTTCTATTTTTTCTGCGGGTTTTTTTATGTGAACTAGTTCGTTCCCACTTTTTACTTATTTAATAAAATTGATATAATATATTTTATTACATATTCATTATCATACATAATATGACAACATTTTTCACAATGCTGAGCTACATACATACATACCCGTCTGACGGTATCTATTCAGCCTGTCTTTATTATGTTTATTTATTGTCTTTATTATAAAGTCGGTACGAGTTCATCTCACACCGATCGCTTCGAGTACATTCATCTACAAAAATACTATTTAGAATATATTTTTTTAATTCTTTGTTTAAAACGTATTTTGATAAGTTATTTGTTTCCTTGAGATTACTCGGCAGGTTATTGATTAAAATTGAAACATTCTCTCGAGCCTTCTTTTGCCATATTCATTGTTGAATTTGGCCACTTTCCTTTGTTTGTTTGCCTCGTTGTTTTACTGTCCGGTATTTTCTGTTTATATTCCATAGAGTAAAATTGTTCCAATGTTACCTGATAATCAATTTTTGTTCTATTGGTAATGTGTTACAATATCTAAATAACTTATTTCCCTCACTTTTTAATTTTTTTGGGTACTATGGTTTTTAGTATTTGAAGCTGTAGTTTTTTAATTTTGTGAATCTATGTTTTAAATATTAGACCATATGTACTAATTCCATATGTTATTCATGATTCAGCAAGTGAGATATATAATAATCTTAGTATTTTATAAAGTACTTTATATCTTAAAACCCATAGTGCTTAGTATTGCACATAGATTTTTAAATAGCAATATGGCTTCCTGGTCCAGCAATAATTGGAAAATTGCTAAGTTTGCAAAAATTGTTTTTAGTCAGCGTATCAAATTTTATAAATACCACCATCCTTTGTTTCCACACTCAACCACCAGCCCTTAAGTATTGTTTATCTGTTAGAAGAATCTCCAAATAATAAAGGCAATTTTAGAGATTCTTGTATCAAATTAGAATATGCTAAAAGCATCCCCAAACTCACTTTTTTCACATAGTTATTATGTACCTACTTTAACAATGATTTTATTACTGTTAGGTAAGAAAATTGTATATTTATTAAAAATTAACATGGTGGTTATTGGTTACAATTATACAAATAAATATAATAATACTTAATAACATTATTTATTTGTAAAGCTTTGTTGCACCACCTTTGTTGGCTGACATGTTTTTTCCAGACTCGTTACAGGCAGAGATGTATTGGCATCTCTGTCATCATGGTCCAATGTCTCATTTGTGAAAAGGCTGTGACCTACAGGATACTTTATTTCAATTAAACATAATTAGTATTAGTAAATCTTAATATATATATATTTTGTGATATCCTATAGCAATAAGTTATACTACATTGGTATTAATAAATAATTCAAACAATGATTTAACCGATCTAATTCCATGTGCCATAAAAAAAATCTTTTAAGAAAATATTTTAACTAAATTGAAAACAATGAGATATAACGCCATGGCAATGGAGAGAAAATTATACTGCCCTTACCAGCGCTGGGGGATGTCGTCGGTCACTTCCGGATGTCTCCCAAGGTACTTGGCACCCTATAGCAGCTGATCAGACTACTCCGAGGTTTCAGATTCTAGCCTAAATATTTGGAAGTCTCCTCTTCAGTACTTATCAATAAAGACATACATACACTGATGGTTTTCTCTCTTCAGGATACATTTCCTCATTATTAGTTTGTTCCTTTTGCGGTCTTAATTTTGTCCTACCTTGTGATGAACGCCATACAGCTTTATCTTTGAATACTATCCACGTAACCAAATCTAGTTTTAGCCCTTTTACTCGTTTTTTAAAAATAATTGCTGTATTTGCTACTAACGGGCTGTTAAGTGCCTTAAAGCACGTACATTTTATTTGTATTTAATATAATTAGTGTTAAACCTGACGATAATAAGTTGGTGTACTCGATAAACATATGTGATTGATTATTTTGTGGTTGACTCAACCAAGGTACTATAACTCTTTTTTGAACGATTAATATAACTCTTTTTTGTTTTATCGATTATGGCAGTGGATTACAATTGCCCACAAGTTTGCAAAAGTTTTGTTTTTTTGGGGGATATTATTTTTTTTTTGTTGTACAAATAGTAATAACAGCACAGCCAATGACCGAGAAGACTAATTATTTGCATTAGCTCGTTATTGAATGGTGCGGGATTTATCAATTTGAACAATTCCAGTAAACTCTTCGCGGAAAGTAATGAAACATAATGTGTCTCTGAGTTGGTTGTTGGAGAGGAAAACTTTTTTATAATAATCAGATAGATTGTCAATGTCTAAAGCAGCCCAGATAGACAAAAACAAAATAACGTTTAGGTTTTGGATGCGTGCGGATAAATTATATGAACTTGGAAGAAAGGATTTATATCAAAATCACAGACAGACACTTCAATTTTATTTATATGTAGGTATGTATAAAAAAACTAAATTATTATATAATTGATTTATTTATTTGGGAAACAAAATATTTAAGTAACAAAAAATCATATAACGGCGGTACACAATATAAAACCAAAGTTTTTTTGGTTCACTTGGTTTATTTATTTGTCTATCTGTATTTTGAAAATAAAACAGTTACGTAAAAAATCATACAAAGGCAGTTAATAAAACAATAAAAACAATGGTACCAACCTAAAAGTATAAAATAAAACCAATTAAATATGTCCACCGAGTGAGTAAAAAACTAGTGTTTAACCTGAGAAGTTCAAGAGAGATGAAGAGGAGAGGTAGAGAAAACGGTAATTGCATGTTAAAGTTTGGTTTTTGATTTTTTGAACACCACTAGGTTAACATTAAATATATCAATTCTGGATATTTAAGGTTGGACACATTCTTTAAATGGGTTCATTTTGCCCATAATTGGTTACGACATGGGATGCCTAGCAAATCGTTTGTAGATAGCTGTACAACCTCGGGCTTTGCCCCAGTTTACATGACTACCGTCCTATTCTACGTATATTACGTGGCACTGAACATTTTTTACATATTTCTAATAGATTAGTATATATTAATTCTAACTGGCCAGTAATAAATAAAAACATTCCAACGGCAGTTCTGTCATATTATTTTGAAATTCGGATATCGCTCTCTGATGATGGAAACTGTCAAGTTTCATTCTTCAGCATTAAAAATTTGTTGAATTTAAGGTAAATATATATTACCCAACCAGCTTTCAATATGATCTATGGTTGTTTTTATGTGATTTATGTATTATTAATTTTATTGGTAAACACTATATGGAAAATTGTGCAAAATGTATGGAGAAAAACAAATCCCATGTACTTGCATAAATGCAATACAATTTTGCAAACCCCAGTGCAGATAATTGGCCTGTGTAGTAAGCTAGGAAAAGTTATATGCTTTTAAAATAAGCGAATACTGAAAGAAATACACATAAAAAATACATAAAAAATCAACATCAACATGAATATTTTTAACAGTCGTAAAAAAAGACCCTAATTATCATATATGTATAATATTTGAGATCCTATTTCAATACTAGTCCCATTTTCTTGAAGTGAAATTTTTCCACATTGTATATCAACATTGAATATGGCAGCACTGGGAATCTCAGTTTTGTCTTTCTCAAAATCTCCAAAAGATGGAATTTTTCTCGGACCAAGCACAGGATCGTTATACCTCCAGAGGTGCATGTGACTTATATCTGTAAAAAAAAAACAAAGGTTCTTCATTATTATAAATGATCTTACTTTTCGCCTATTGAAATATTCCATGTAATTGATCTATTTTAATATTAGTATTATATTTATAAAACAGGCTAAATTTAAGGATTCCGCCAATAAAACATTGTTTTTTTTCCGTTAAGGAGAGCTACAATTAAAATTTTTCTACTTTAGTTTAACTATGCCATCTAGCGGCGGTTTAGTAATTAGTGATTGTTTCATTTAACTTTAATTAAACGTTCTGGCATGGGGGAGAGGGGGGTGGCATACATTTTTTTGGCGCTTTTTGATAACTGAAAATATGACTGGGTAATTACTGGTTTTCCAGCAATCTTTAAAAGTTTTCCTATGTTTTGTTTCCTATGTTTTGTAGATAGGCATACAAGAGAGACTAGCACCGCAGATATTCAGTCATATTTATAAAATGATAAAAAAAAATGTTCCTAAAAAAGGAAAATTAAAACTAAAGATATATAGGACTTTTTGCCTCAGAGCAGACTAACGTTCCACTTATAAGTATTCTTTATTCTTTGGTACAAACAGAGCACTATTATTTATAGAGGCGGAGAAATAATCTCACATGGGAAACTTTTTCACCTATCAATGGTGGTCACACCTTGTCTAACGCAGGGCCACGCGCCCGGTTCATTAACCTCCTCCCCTTTAGCTAATTTTAGCCGCCAAATCTGGTGATATTCTATTCGTTGTACCGGTCGTAGATCACCGTTAAACATTGCAAACCCTCTTCTGGTTATGCTGCGGGCAGGTTTCTTGGCAGAATTCATGTCAAATAGATGTGTCAAAAATGACAACTCCATGAACCAAATTAATTTACAAATAATATACACAGTATTAATTGTAGTATACACAGAATGTAAAATTGCCAATGTAGTATTTTATTGCAATTTTGCCTATATATGATGACATAACACGTTCATCAATAAATTGAACTTACAAGTATTGTCTAAAGTAGAAATTCAGCCAGTTGGAAATTAGTCAAAGATATCCAGGTCATAACTGTGACTAGCCACAATAATGTTTTACTATGTTTTTTAAATAACCAATGAATTGAATGAACCTTTGATTGCCTTTACATCCTTAGCAAGTTTATTTTTCAACTTGTCAATTGTATCACCGTCAGATACGCTGACATGCCTTGAAAAGAGTCCACTAAGAGGAATGGAATTCACCAATTCCAGTTTCAAGCCGGGAGTAGTCATGAATACAATGTGAGGTTGGCCAGGGCAGCATTCCTCGAGGGTTTTTTCAGGAACATCTGCAGAATCAGTGTAGAAAATTTCTACTCCATCCAGCTAAAAATAAATTTGTAGTTGTAGTGTAATGTTAGAATATAATATATTTAGGCAATGCAAGAAAGCTAAAAGGGCACCTTAAGCCCTATTTATTTTATTATCTTTTATTTATTATTACTTCTATTTTTTTAATGTTTATTTAACTTTTGGTATTGAGACAATACCAAAACACAGGTATCTGAGAACTAAACAAGAATGGCTATGACACCGTATAGCTATCATATAATATCAACTGCTTTTCTACATTGTTTAGTAGTAGTAAATTAATTAACCAGAACCTGACGTCTTACAGCTAGGCCCTACAGACGTCTTTCTTAACGACATATTCCTCTCTGAATACTCGCGCCTGTGGTACCTGACATTACATGACATTCTTTCAATACAATTAACACAATTTTATTTACAACGCTATCAATACTTACATCAAGAGTGTTGGCCAAATATGCCGAATTGCTCCTTAATATTTCAGCTTCGTCAAATTCCATAGTTAGTGAAAGGGCCTGAATACCGATTTCCACCAGTTTTTCCCTCGTGGCTTGGACAAAGGGCATAGCGCGTTTTAAGTACTTCTTTAACTCTTGTATTTTTGCCAATTCAACTGATATGACTTTGTTGTCGGGCAGTCCATCATTCGTCTGTGAATTAAAGAATTATTAGTACGTATTTAACAAATGATTCTTGTAATGTAATGTACAGGCTGAACTTAAAGTCAGCAGTGTCCTTTGAAGAGGTTGTTCTGGACATGAAACTGGGTAACTTTTGTTGAGCAATTTTGGAAATGAAGTAAAAAAAATAGGTAAAGCAGGTAAGAGAAAAAATACGATAAACATTTAAAAGTATACCTTGTTAGCGTAACATGTGATTAATGATTCTTGATTCGGAGCGGCCTGCAAAGCAGGAGCGGCAGACACTGTGTCTATAAAGCTGTGCATCCGCTTGACCTGACGTTTACTGAACACACATATTTGTGTTGGCTGGTTTTTAATCAGTATTATTTAGTTGTCATATCGGGTTTTGAGATGAAAACATAGACAAAAGTATAGATTAAATTATGCATCATTCGAATCCATCAATCACTATGTTATTTATATAGAAAATCGAATTTGAAAAGTAGACTCGCCCATTTCTTCGATTTTGCGCCTTGAGGGGTAAACGTCAGTTTGGATTACTCGTCATTTTTTGTCTATTTTAGAGTAAATAAAGTGATTCCAAACCAATATTTTTTTTATAATATTACATAAATAAAGTGTCGAAGTTTTACACAAAAGTTTTTGCGCTCATGGAATTGAAAAAAATAAATGTTTTTGCAAAAATGCAAATCAACAAGATTTGAGTAGATGCGAGCATGAAAAGTAAATAATATGAAATAGTATTCTCACATGGAGATTCTTGAGAGTGGTAAGAATAATTTCCTGCCACTTTGGGAAGCTTTTTGCGACCCACACGACTGCTTTGTCCGGTTTGCTGATGATAATAATATCTCCCTTAGCTTTGTTTGGTTTCTTAACGGTGAGATAATTCTTCAAGAACACCCTGAAGGAGTGTGCCGCCTCCATCAAATAACAACTAGCCTTGATGCTAACTTCATCGATAGGCCCTGTTTCCGGCCATAAAGATCGAACTATACTTGTCTTCTGAAAAAAAAATATTAACATTTACATTATTATTGGTGAAATTTACTAGCAGGAGTTTGTGAATAGCTAATAGAATTTTTCTGTTAGTGTGAATCAAAACTGTAACTTCCTACTTGTTTTTTCATAATATCAAAACAATGAATAGTAATTGCCCAATTGTTTCTTCATATCATCATTTTATCATAGGTTAAGTATTGATGCATGAGTTCTAAAGTGAGGCTGTGAGCTTATAGAATTCTTAACCCCTAGACTTCCGTACAACGTCATTAGACGTTTGTTTATCCGCGCGGACATTTCTGTGTCCGTTAACTCCGTACGACGTGATTAGACGTCGAGAATACCTGCTTGATTTTGATTATTTTTAGTATTATTTCAGTATTATTCATTAACTTGATGGTTTTTTCATTGAAAATTACAACGAAACATTTTTGTTTTTTTTTTTTTTTTCATTTTAATGTAGTTTCTACTACTATTTATAAATGTGTATTGAAAATACACTAATGTACTACCCTTCCAATATCTATAACTTTTTTTTAACTTTTTTCTTTTTTCCCAAAAATGTACATATTTTGGAAGACTTTTAAATTGTAATATATAGTTATAAATATATGAAAATGTAAAAAAAAGTGTTGATTTTGTTTATTTCGTATATTAAAAAAAAAAAAAAAAAAAAAAATATGGCACCATTTTTATTTTTTTCTTCTTTAATTTACGAGACAAACATAATCAATGTGATATGGTGTAATAGAAAATTTTAAGGTGAATCCGATGATACCAGATTTGTAAAAATTGAACGACTCATGCCTGCACTATGGATTTTATAGTAGTGAGTGATTTTTCAAGGTCAATAACTACGGAGTCATCGGGTTTTGGCGCCAAAATAAACTACGTAGTTTAAGGGTTAAACCCTTCTTAAATCCTTTAGAAGGTTGTTAATTCATCAACTGTTCTTTAGTGTCAATCATTTCCTTAGCAAACTCAATTTGATAATTTCACATCTTCTACTTAACCCAAGCATTGCAAAATATTCTGTACTATATATACCCAATCTTTGGTGAGGTTTAGTGTTATAGAAGCAGTTATAGAAGTTTTATGTAAATTGGGGTCAAAGTTGCCTTGTATTGTCAATGTACCTTTATGTTTCAGGCTGCAAGTAATTATTAATCTATAATTATTTAGTTTAATTAAAAACATGTAGCTTATATAGGGTGATGATTTTAGAGGCGTGGTTTTCAAGAAGAGATAAAACGCATATAATTTGATGTTATGGCTAAGAATTTAGTTTTATTATAAAGATAAGGGTTTGCCATTATGTTTTAAAAATGATTTCGGGTAAGTGGCCGCCGCGGCTGACTCGAACAAATTCCAGCCGAGAGGCCCAATTTTCAACCACTTTTTGCAGCAAGTTGGGCCGTATGTCAGCAATAACGCGCCGAATATTCTCTTCCAAGGTGTTAATCGTGTCCGGCTTATCTGCATAGACAAGTGACTTCACATAACCCCACAAAAAATAGCCCAGCGGTGTTAAATCGCACGATCTTGGAGGCCACGCCACAGGCCCACGACGCGATTTTTACTTTATTTTAGAGTGATTATAAAAAAATTTTGAGTGTTTTTTTTCTAAATTTGCACTATTTGCAAACGTTGTTCAGGAGTAAGTCTATTCATTATGAAATGGCAAACCAAACTGAGCATAAATCAAGTGACAGCTGTCAAAAACACCAACTACGAAAAAAGTAGTGCCAGATTGAAAACCACTCCTCTAAAAAAAACACCTTTATATACATACAAAAATGAAGTCACGTGAAATATTGTCCAAAAGTAAAAATGTAACATAGGAATTGGAAAAAAAAACAATAAAAATACTTACATTTCCTAGTAATCCCCAAACATGCTCACTAACATGTGGACATATTGGTGACATAATCTGTGCTTGGACACTAATAAACCGCAAGACCAGCTCTGAGTGCATCAGGGCTGAACCACACAGTTCTCTGTATTTATCTCTTGCTGCTTGTAATTCAAAGAAGCCTGCTCGCAGTGCTTCTTTGAACAGCATACTATTGAAATATTTGTCAGATTCTTTAATTTTGAGGTTTATTTCACTCGTGAAAACTTTATCGTGAAACGTGTACTGTCCTGAAATTTATATTTGTATTTAAATATATCATATTATGAAACATGTTGATACAATATAATTAGTTGAGATGTAATAAATAGCATATACTAATCAGCCACTCATGTCATGTATAAAATACTGGTGAAGAGGCCATTTTTGACAGACACGTCGGTTTCGCGAACGAATAAAAAAATGTGGTACGGTCTGAGTAATAACTTGTATCAGAAGGGGTACGAAGTTCAAATAAAGAGCGCCGCCCTAGAAATATCATTGGAGACAGGATAGTGAATCCACATCGCTGAAACCGCAAGGGATTTCACCAGCAGGAACAAGGTTCAGGAGCTTCACCAGTTGACTCAGGAAAGCCAGAAACGAATAAGAAGAAGAGTGACCCAGTAACCCAGCACAAGAGTATGAGAAAGGATAGCAGTTTTTATTTTACAAAGTACCCTCCATATTTTTATTTATTGAACTAATAATAGTCATCCATAGAGTCAATTCTTTTTTAACTTTGTTTACTGCCATTGCATTCATTTGAAATTCGTTTGATATTTTTGTAATATTTAACGCATCGTAACTTTCGAAATGTCAGCTCTGTTTGGTCAACTTTGTGAGTTCGATCACAGATGCATGGACTGTGGGAATCTCAGAAAAGCAGAATGTTACAATTTTTTGTGGCTAATGATGTTAAAAATGCACTAAAGAAGAGAGAAATTTTTCTGAGCGTTTTGGAGCAAGATACTTTCAGAAAACTCTAAGATTGGGCTCACCCGCGGTAAGTAAACAAAGCTTCATTTGATGATTTATTAAAATGAATGTTTACCAGGTATAACTGTTTACAAAGGTCGAGCTCTATCTACACCAATGAGTCCTCCTGGCCTGACAATGTTGGGCATTAACAGAAGTTGTTAATGCCTAACGGATATAATATTTAAATTTATAATAATAATTATAATGTGGCACTGAACATTATTTTACATTTGTTTCTGTTTCATAGATAAGTTTGTATTAATTTTAACTGGCCAGTAATAAATAATACGTTCCAACAGCCGTGCTGTCATATTTTTGAAATTTGAATATGATATTTGTGTGTTTTATTGAACTGTCAATGTTTTGTATTAGTACTCAACATGTGTTGACTTTAAATGTGATGTATACGAGGTGTGTTCAAAAAGTAAAGTGACTTTTCAAATTTCGCGGGCAAAGTATTTTCGATTATTGTTTTTTTTTTTTTTTATGTTGGTACACTCTTCCCGAACATCTGTACCAAATTTCAAGTGAATGGCATTTTTTGTTTGGTTGTGAGAGGCGTAAAGGTTATAAGTGTTTTGCGTGCTCGGCGATTTAAAATAAAATTAAGTGCTCCGTAACACTTGAAATGTTGACAGTGGCATACGGTGAAACTGTTCTTTGTAAAAAAAAGGTTTACAAGTGGTACAAACAGACGAGCCTCGCTCTGGACGCCCAAGCACGTCAACAACTGATGAAAACTCACTGTTTTCTTCGATTACCATGGCGTGGTGCATCAGGAGTTCTTACCATATGGTCGTACGGTCAATAAACAGTATTATCTGGAAGTTATGCGCCGTTTGCGAGAAGCAATACGAAGAAAACGTCCAGAATTGTGGAAAAACAATTCATGGCTTTTGCATGACGATAATGCCCCCTGCTCACTCATCATTGCTTGTGAGAGATTTTTTGGCCAAAACAACACCACAATCATGCCTCAGCCACCATATTCACCGGATTTGGCCCCATGTGACTTTTTCTTGTTCCCAAAACTAAAGAGACCTATGAAAGGACGGAGATTTGCAACGATTGAAGAGATAAAGACTGCATCGCTGGAAGAGCTCAAGGCTATACCGAAAAGTGCTTTGAGGATTGGAAAAACCGTTGGCATAAGTGTATTGTATCTGAGGGGGATTACTTTGAAGGGGACAACATAAATATTGATGCATAAATAAATATTTTTTCTTAACAATACAAAGTCACCTTACTTTTTGAACACACCTCGTATATATTATCTGGACAGCCCCCAATGTGATCTAAATAACTATGGTTGTTTTTCAAGAGCATCAATCTATACACAAAAATTCAACTCTTTCGCATTTCGCATAATAGTTTAATTGAATTCCGAATAAGAATGTATTTTTTTTTTACAAATTTTTGTAAATAAAGTTGGCACTTACCGGTCCTAAGGGTATCCTTTGATGCCAGGACTTCTTTTACCCATTCGATGAAAGTGTACAAGCGTAAGATGCCTGCATCAGCCATGGTTTCTACGAAATTGGCATCTTCAACAGAGTCGCCGGCGTCCGCCAAGCATAATCGCATGCCATCCGCACTGAATTTCTGCACGGCCTCCTTGAGTGTCAAGAAGTTGCCTTCAGATTTTGACATCTTGGCTGAGTTGAGAAGCAAGTGGCCGTTTGCCCTTATGCCTTGTGGCCACTTGTCTTCTTCATTCGGCCACATTGCACAGTGATTATAGATATAAAATGTCAGATGATTTTGAATGAGGTCTTTTCCTGATACTCTCAAGTCGACAGGGTACCTATAAAATTAAACTTTGTTATATTTGATGTTGTTTGTAAATACAATATTGGTTATTATCAGTTGGTTGACCAGTCCTACGCAAACTCAATTTGTAAATTTTACATGTCTAAGTTTATTCTTAGGATTATAAATATTTAGCCTTCCCCCCCTCTTCCTTCTTTTCATATTGGACTTGATCTCGATTACTGATTTTCATGGCAGCTATACTGTTACCACATTACAGTAAAATACAAGTCTATAAGATTGATTTCTACAAAATACCGGGTGTACCTCTCGGAAAATCATGATGAATTACTAATATTAAGTTACTGTCAATAAATAAATAAAAAAATAATAAATTAAAAAATTTAATGTCATCTTTACAAATCATGTTTGAAATCGCAGGACCATTTAGTTGGATTCTTTATCGGGAATGATCCGAAATTCGAAATTTCCAAACAAAAATTTACAAAATAACTATTTTGGTAAGTTGAGGCATTTTTAAAGATTCAAAAAAAATTATGATAATACATTTTCTTTTTGTCTATGAGAATAAACTTAAAATAACATACCAATACTGAAATTCTCTTCTCATGATGTTCAGTGACTCCTTTTTTATTTTTGTTTTTGGTGGGAATGGACTGTCCTTGAAAAAAATGTAGTCCCAAACTTCCGGAGTCATTTGTTCAGATTTAATATTGAGCGCATTAGGCCCGTCCCCTCTAAAGGTGTTACCTTGAATTAAGTGTGCCACTGTGTAATATGCCATGTAAATTGTGGAATCTGAGAGAGATTCTATCAGCCATTGCTCATCCCAAGGAAGTTTAGTTCCTGCAATACACAAATAATTGTAAATAATCTATTTTATATCATATCCTAAACTTGTTTTATAGAGTATTGTGCAAAGCTAAGTATAAATTGATAATGTTGTCAAAAAAGAAAAAAATACATTTGAAATACTTTTAATTTAATCAATATAATTTTAAATCTTACCCAATCCATAAGTACGAGAACAAGCATACTCATGAAGCCAATTCAAAGACGATGTAAAATTTCTTCGGACTTCATCATGGTATGTATTTATATTTCCTAAAGCTTTCACAGCCTGTTTCTTCCAAGAATCTTCACCATAATCTAAATACCATTGATTACAGAGGGCTACCACACACTCATCCCCGGATCTCGAAATAATCGTCTTCTCAGGTTCGTAGTAAATGACAGCTTCTTGCGATTCAAGTAGCTTCTTTTGTAAATCTTTTTTAATGTCTTGAATTTTTTTCCCTTTGAATTCACCTACAAGTATAATTCCATCGTAGAAACCTTTCATGTAAACTATCTCTTTGGCTTCGAGAAGCTTCTCTTTATCGTTTTGGCTTTGAATCTTCAGTTTATCATATATAGTAACAGCTGACAAATTTCCAATACCCGGTACCTCAATTATGGGCATCGGATTGAAAGGTAACACCATTTCTTCCGAAACTCCATACTTTTCTCGAAGAGCCGGCTTTTTCTTCAAGTCCACTAATGCTGCGTAGTCATCGGGAGAATCAGAAGGAACGCTCGTAACAACGCCGGTGCCTTTGTCTTCCTTTATAGTCAACATTGGTAAAGTGTAAATGACCGGATAGGATGTGAGAGGTGCCTTCAATGACACTCCTATTATATCTTCTCCTGTTAGTGTGGCCACAGTATCTATGACGCCTTCGACTTTACAAAATCCTTGGTATGACATGTTCCTCGCAGACCTCTGTGTGCAGATAAAAATTTCATCACTGGCAGTGTGGAACGCAATGTAGCTCATGTCTGGTCGGATCCAACAATTTGTCTGACCGTACATAGTTTCAGGTCGGAGGGTGGCGGCAACTAAGAAAACCTTTTTGCTGGTCACGCATCTGTGAGAAATGAACAGTTTTAACATGTTTAATGATAGAATAAATAATATCTGTGCAATAGTATCTGTGTGTATTTTGTGGTAGTCTAGTGGTTAAGGCGTTCGATTATTGGGTCAAAGGTCGTAGGTTCGATTCCGCACATGGTCATACCATTTTTATCGCTTCATTACCACCATCTCCCCTGACTCAAGTACAGGCATATTTCGCCTAGTTGAGTAGGGTCCAAAATAATTGTATATGACCTAGGTCATATCAATTATTTTAATAAAAAAAAAAACAACTAAAATTCAACTACTTCCCTAACAATATTGTGTTATGTATGGCTTTTTTTTCTTTAAATTTATTAATTTTAAACACCTAAACGCACGGACCACATGACACCGCTGTTCCGCAAAGGTCGTTCGCCGAATATAATATCAAACGCGGGGCCGCTGCCCGGCTTTTTAGTTTCCTATTATTGGCAAATAAGTACAAAAACTTGAACATGTTTGTTTTTTATATTGAATATTATATTGGTATGGCTTTTGTAAATAAAATTCGAATTATTTACCCACAAATTCATCAAAAATACTTTCAATTCACTAGCACACTTTTCACACAAACAATCCTAATTGCTGTCAAAATCGAACTGAGATGAACAAAAACAGTCGAACCGCAAACGTCAAAACCGAACTAAAATGAAAAAAAAAGCGACGGTTAGTCTATACCTTTTATGAATTCAGGTATATAGGTACTACATTCCATCCTTTTAAATGTTAATAGAAAAAAAGTAAACCGATGACAGTTAAGCGTAAGTGGATCTGGCGATATACAGCACGATGAGATATCTCTTCATCAGCGCTGTGTTAATGTAAATAAAACAATATGATGAACAAAAATGAAATATGACCAATAATAAACCGATGCAACCATGTAAATAGTTAACGGCATAGAAGCGTCTGTGTTAGACAATGTTTGCGTCGGTATATTATCACCAATAATATTCACATGTCTGAAAATGGAAAAACTCGGCCGTACGAATATTTGACTTAGGCCGAGTCTACTCAATTCAAGCGGTCTGTGGATACAACTAATCAAACTTGCGTGCTTACAAATATAATCAATTGTGATTTTTTTGTATTATCCATAATTGCTTAATGAATTAAAATGAAGAAGTGTAAGAATACTAACTGTAGCTTTGGAGGATAGGGTTTCTGTAGCGCCATTTTGACGAGAGTATACTCTTGGGGTCCGACTCCTTCACCAGAACTTCTGTCGTGGTCCATACATGGCTGGCCGTCTTTTGGCGAGTAAACTGTATAGCGTTTGCCATACATTATTTTATTGCGAGCTTTCAAATGATTAAATTGCCATCGGACAAACGAATCATAAAAAGGATTGACATCAGTTGTGATAAATTTTCTTCTCCAATCAACCTAAATAAAGAGCGAGAGGTATCAGTAGTTATGAAATGTCAATTTTACATAAATGGAATTTTAGTATCTCATAAAAAATTATCATTTATTTATATTATAAATCGTTTATTTAAGGATACAATACAACTAGGGTTATAATTAATATAGGAAAACATTAGGATTATAACTTGGTAATTTAAAAAAGACAGAGACTTTCAGAGATATCGCACTTTAGTAATTGTGACTTTCAGAATTGACATCACAATACACTATTAAATTCAAATTTTCAAACACAGAAATATTTTCAAGTATTATTTTGTTACTTCCAAAAAAAGGATTTTTGCTAATGAGATCATAATATAATCTTTAAACTTAACACTTTTAAAACTTTATAATATTACAACTTTCATCCAATATCAATAATCCAATATCACATTATATAAAAAACTTGACAGAGAGAATGTTTTCATTTTATATTATATTAAATCCTACAGCTTTGGTCAAAGTACCAAAGACGGATTGTCACTGGTGCCGAAATATTTTTTTTAAATAATTTTTATTATAAAATATATTCATCACCAAAATTATTTATAGTTTTCAAAATATAACAAATAAACTAAGGCAGGGTAGGAAAAAAAATTATTGTTATTATATTAACAGACAGGCAGCATAGCTAATGGGTCTGTTTCGGTTTCTGTTACTGAGATAATTGAATATCAAGACAGTTCTTGAATTGATTGATGTTGTTTGCGCTAACGACCGAATCCTGCAGCTGATTCCACGCGTCCACAACTCTATTGCCAATCATATGTTTTCTAGGATTCGTTTGAAGTTTGTTTTTCTGAGTTCTAAATAATGGCCTCGTAGATGTGTGTTCTCGTTAGCTGTGAATATATTCTTAAGCTCTTGACAATCATAGTGCCCCGACAACATTTTATATGTCTCAATGAGACCACCACGCTCTCGCCTTCCTTTGAGAGTAGGCAATTTGAGTCGCTTAAGCCTTTCTTCATATTCCAAACCTATCAAAGGTCCTGAAATATTAGTTGTTCGCCTTTGCACTTTTACCAATAAATCACAGTCCTTAATGAAGTATGGATTCCATAATTGAAAGCCGTACTCCAAAATCGGTCTTATGTAAGTTTTATAACTTTTTAAAAATAAATTTTCAGTTATATTAGTGAATGCTTTCCGTACTACATACACCATAGAATTAGCCTTATTTTCTTTTATTAGTCTTAACATATTTTTAAAATGTATTTTTTTTATAAAGTGATTAAAAATATATATTTGAAAACCTGCATCTGTATTTAAGAGAAAGCTAATAACTCTAAAAATGGAAATTTCCTGTTAATTTATTTATTTAATATATTTTAGGAATGAAAACATACAGCGTAACTTAGATCGTGGTAGTCTAGTGGTTAAGGCGTTGGACTATCGACCCATAGGTCTCGGGTTCAAATCCACACATGGTCATACCATTTTTAACCCTTCATTACCACCATCTCACCTAACTCTAGCACAGGCACATTTGGCCTATTTGAGTAGGGCCCAAAATAATTGTATATGACCTAGGTTAAAGCAATTATCTTTTAAAAAAAAACTTAATTTAGAAACAAAAAAATATATGTTACTAATTTAGCCAATTACATAAATCCACTGATTAAACAATTAAATTGGCTCACCTAGAACTGATTACACGCAAAAAAAAAGGGAAATTATAAATAAAATACTTTAGTTTTGCATATTTACACTGATAGAAATATGTATGTATAGTTTGGTAAAATTATTATGAAAAACATAGACATGATAGTTTGAAATATAATTTGAAATGAAATATAATATCACAATAACACTTTTAATTGGGACTTTTACCTACTAGCTACCTGCAGGAGATGAGTATATTCAACTTATCTTATTTTTGAATGAATTCAAAGTGAAGTCAGTTTTTCTTCAATTTTATTTTTGCTGATCCCGTATTTAAAATTTTACTTTTTGTCAAATAAACAAATTGCATAATAAACTTACATGAATTCCAATACTCTTCAAATCTTCCACGGCTAACGGTGGAAAATATTCCAGCCAATGAGAAGCTTCAGCAAAAGGTTTGATTTCCTCATCGGTCAAACCTAAACTTTTCATGATTTGCCACTGGTACTTTGACGTTCCAGCTTTTGCGACTACCTTACTTTTCTTCGCCTTGCTTTTATCTTTCATTATAATATCATCTATCTTTTCAACCAAGTTTACTTCTGAATTGGGGAAAATTGGTGGATAGCCATATATATCCATTTCTTTCCTGAGTTTGTCTGCACACGCCTTTATGGGCATTCCTGTGCAGTGAAAACCGAACGGGAAAAGACATTTCTTTCCTTTCAACCGTTGATATCTTACAGCAAACTGAAAAGAAATATGTTTTTTTCATTAATTTTCACATAAAAAACACAATTAAAAAAGGCAGTGAAATATTACACTGCATGAACATTTCTGTTGCAGATAACACTATTTTATTTCATACTGATAAAATACCAAAATACCCAACCCGGTAAAGCATACTTCTCACGGCATCAGCGTCTCATCTCATATTACATTTTAAAATCATAGTTCATAAGTTCAAACATGGAGATGGACAAAATGATGCAATAAACTTATATCTTTCAAAATAAATATATAAGCATCTTCCTAACTTTTAATGTTCATAAGTATGTCAAATATGCCCGATGCACTTCCTTAATTTTTTATACAATATAAGTAATACGTCCTTGCATTTTACCCTGAGATTGTCAAAAGCCGAAGATCTCATGCTTTCAAACTTTATTTATCCCGACAGTCGAATGTAAATACAAAAAATTTTAAACTCGTAAAATATAAATAAATGTTAACAGTCCCGCAGCCGTTTCCTGACTAATTTTATTTTTTGATCATTTTAAAATACCAATTATATGCAACAATATCTATTATGTACCAAGGGGGTAAGCCCTTCCTAAGATGTAATTGTAAAGTAATAAATTGCAAATATTAAAATAAATATAATTTAAAATTCTAGGCAACTAAGACTGACAAATCATGCACTTCTCAATAAATTAGAATGATGAAATGATAGAAGTGCTATCAAATATAGGAAGTTTGTTTTTTAGCATTTCCCATTGTTAAGAGAAGATACTAGGTATTGCGAAGAAAATTAGGGAAATATATCCCTGTAACACAAATTTAAATATAAATCAAAACAAATATAGTATGAAATAAGTGTTAATGTGAAATAAAATTTAATATTATTTATCGCTCATCTTCGCTAATATGATGGAAGTGTTCTTCTATAAATTGAGTGAATCTTTTAATTCAACAATTACCTCACATTTTGATAGTGAAAACGTATGTCCCAGATGAAGTCTTCCATTCATGTAGGGGAAAGGAAAGGTACACAGAAATTTTTCATCGCTTGTTTTTCGAGGTTTGTTTGGAGCGTTTTCCTCATATATTTTTTCATTTTCCCAGCGACTTTGAACGTTGAGCTCTATTTGTTGAAGGTATTCCACCTTAAACGTACCTTTCCTATCTAAAGTCGTCTAAAATAGAGAAACGAAACCGACTTAATACCAAAGAGATATTGCAAATCAATTTTATTACAACAAAATAAACGAATGGGTACCATTGCAGGATCACTTAAATATTATTCAATTTTATACTGATAAAATGACAATCCGACGAAACACAATACTAAGAATAATGAGTGCAACCAGCAACCACGATGACCACGTTGCATCTGCACAAAAGCCAAAAAAACGCGACAACCGCATGCAAGTGTACACGTCGTTTGACGGATCAAAAAGTGACGTACGTTTATGTTTTTTTTTTGCAAAATTATGGGCTTTTTAATTTCCTAATTTTAATTATTAGTTTACCCTATAAATTAAAATTATAAATAACGTCAATTGTCACATTGTATTTTTTATGACTTGAGATCGTTGCTTGAACTGATAAAGTGATAAATTGACATTATTATTCATTATTATTTTTATTTAGGTATGAAAAGAAGTTAGACTCACCTGTACAAACGTTGTAGTGTTATGACTTATTTGTAGATTATTGGGAAAAATATTACTGAAAATCGTTTCATCTCATAATTATCTAGGTCTTTATGAAATTAAAAGGTTAGATTTTTACTTTGTCTGAAAGATGAACCTCGGAAAAAATTGTTTGTATATATTTTATCAAAAGTTTAAACGCAAATTTCTTTCACGGCCAGTAGCGTGTATGTACATACAATTTACAAATTACCAATATAGTGAATGAATTCATTCGTTTAATTTATAATAAACATGTCTCAATTCTGTTCATCCTTCTTATAATGCAATAGTACTTAGGTAGGTACTCTACTTTTACGTCTAATATTATTTTGTTTCAACGTCCATAACCTCGGACTTAACTTCTATTCTCTAAAGTTTTTTTATAAGTAAACAAAACTAATAGGTACACGGTATACTTCATAATCCACTTAAATAATATCGACGTTACATAGATCAATTTCTAAATTTTAGCAAAGAATTGGCGAAGAGATCGCGACTTCTGCATTTATAACATTTAATTATACTTATGTGCCTGTACGCAACGATCTTATGTAAGATCGTTGCCCGTACGTAATTGAATCGCATATCGTAAATACCAAAATATGTACTAAGAGCTATGGGAAATTCCTTTAAATGATTACATTTCTCTTCTTTACGTCACTCCCTTTGATGAATTATTTACAATCCTTTAATTATTCTTTCTATTAATATTGAAAAAAAATCTCTGTCCACCGTTATAGAGCGATTTCTGTTTGTGTTTTTCTTATGGGTCTAAATGTTCCTATGAAAGTTTTGTAGTTGCTATTTTCAAGTTCTTCTGCTGAATCATATGCAATTAAAAGCTATTTATTGAAAATAATAATATTTTATAGGCTATTATAAAGTATTATAAATATATTAAAATATTATAAAGTTATATTTTCTGATTCAATTTCTAGTCTTCAAAAAATTAAATCATCCATTTTACTCTCCCAACCAACGATCAACATATAGATACGGCAACTGAGGGTGAAAAACCCGACACGCCAAGTCCACCATTTCGTATCATACGTCTCGCATACGTCATCGCGATAAGCCGCACTTCGCGCGGCGTTGTTTGGTCCAAGTGCGTGTTAAAATGCCTTCTTGTGCTGTGAAATCGTGCAAAAACTGTACCAGTTTGCACGGGAAGAAAGATGAAATTACATTTACGGTATTAATTACAGTAAATCAGTTTTAATTCAAATTTCTAACTATATTCATGCTCGAAAATATACTCAGTAATATCCGTTCAATGATTCGGTCACCTCGCTTCAGCTCCGTGGCTCTGTTTCTTGCGTCCCGTTCGTTATAAGCAATGGGCCGCATTTGGAACAATGTTATTATTTTTTTATTATTTACATTTCATATATGGCATACAAACTGTATGTCATATTACTAATTAAGGCTATAATAAAAAAGTATTTAAATGCAAAATTGCACCATAAAGCTCAGTTACAAAATCTGCGCATGAAGTCCGAAACAAAGAGACAGTTATATAATAAACTTTCACTTTCTAAAGGATTGTAAGTTTTAATGAAAATATATTTAATGTGTTTATCTCCGTAATCTACTTTTTTTTTACATATACAGGGCGTATGACTATTCACTGATGTCCTAATAGGGGATTGATCTATATCAACAACTAAACTGGTCTCACGAAAAAAAAACATACTAAAATAATGTTATTATTAAAAAACTTTGTTTTTCTTCGAAGTGAGAAAAGTATATGTGTACATATAATTATATATTATGTATATATTTATAACCTAGCTATTATGATATTGGTTTGAATTGATATTAGTTCTAATCTTTATCTATTTATTAGTTCTAATCTTTTTTTATGAATTGATATTAGTTATTCTAATCTTTGTTTTATTTTATATTATGTTCACTCATTATAAAATATGCACGTGGTGTACTTTTTATTTAAAAATTGATAATGTTTTTATTTTAGTATGTAAGATTAATTGTAAACTTGTTATGTATATTTTTTGTCATCTCTGTATTTTCTTTCACATTTACGTAGTTTTTAAAAAGTATTGCGATCATTTAAAAAAAAAAAACTTGACTTTTTTCAATCTGTCTATATATGTACAGTTCAATATATTGTTATTTTTTGAGTTACTAATCTTGATTTAGATGTTCATTTTGTGGAAATATAGCGATTTTATTTTTTTCTATAATAAAATGAGGCAATGCTGACTTTGTAAAGTTTTGTCAGTCAATTCTGTTATTACACTATAGTACATATTCTTCAAGGAGATGATCTTGAATCGACAGCAACAATGAAAATTGTTTAAACATTTTCTTGGTAACTTGTTTTTATATGTAGAATAATATTAATGTATATTTAGTAGTCATTATATTTTTTTTAATTTGATATGATTAGAATTGTTTTTAAGCTTACGCAATTTACCATTCTAAACTGTATCGACAATCTAACTTTCAATATTATATTAATAGGTGCGTATGTTTTCATAGTATAGAACATGTATTATAAAAGCTGTGTTTTCGGTTAATAACATTGTTCGCGCGAAACTAAACAAAGCTTATCTAGTACGATTGTTGCCTAGTTAGATAAAGCTAAGTAACAGTCTAAATAACTTTGTAAAATAAAAAAATATTATTATTAATCTGACCACATATGTAACGACGACTAAGATTTATCTTAAACTACTACAAATTTGAATAACCACTAACACAAAACTAATGTATTTCAATACTAAAATGCTAATAAAAATATTTGAGAGTTGTTTTGTTTATTTATTAATTTCCAATTTACCCAATTCCACCCTGGCCGTTTGAGTCATCCAGCATGGTGGAGTGTCCCGGCCCGCGGAAAGGGGAAGGGGGAATCAGCCGGAGGCGTGTTTTTTCGCGGCCGATTTGTAAGAGATGGCGTATCTATATGTTTTAAAAGATCGTTGCTCCCAACAGTTCACTTTTATTTGATATACGAACTCTTTTGCAACGTCTTTAAGTCAACAATGTGATTATATCACTTAGTTTGGATTCCTGGGCACTCAAATATTCTTGGCAACGAACATGCAGATGCCATAGCCAAAGACGCTGCCTCTAACCGCAATACTTCTTTTAATAAGTTGAAGACCTGTAGCCGTCCCTTAAAATTAATTTGTTAAATCGCGGCACGGAATCGCGGGTCTCGATATTGGCAAAAAGTGAGCCAGACCATAAAGTCAAATATTTATTCCTTCCCAACCGTGGTTCAAAAAGTTTTAAATTGTTAAAAACGCTTCTTCTATAATTTGTAGGATGAGATTTGGTTATTTCTCTTACTACAATTCATTTGACCAAAATTCATATTTTTAATTCATTTAATTGTAAATGCCATGTGGTTGAAGGAACTTTAAACGTGTTTAAATTTATATCCTTTGTTGTATAATGATCTTGCTTTAAACAAAATTCTACTGCTAGTTTCTATTCAAAGTTTGTTATTAGTTCATAATAAATCTATTATTTCCATTTTGATAAAATATATTAGATTAAATGACCTGAAAATTAAATAAATATCTGTCTTTTTTCTTTTGTTTTTCTTTCATTCTTTAATGTGATTACTGAAGTCAGTATACATATCGTTTTCCTTTTTCTTCATTTCTTGTCTAGTCTACTTCTTAAATAATTTGTTTATTGTCTAAATTATTCTCTGTAATTGTCTTTCCTTTTTTATAATTGTTACTTGACACTGGCCATAATCATGTATTATAAAGTATAAAGGCCATTAATTTGGAAGAAGTAAAAAAGTTGTTTGAGGTTATGAAATCCAATTTTTGAAATATGAAGTGTGTAGGATTTAATTTTTAATATTAGCTAATAGTGTATTAGCAATACTAGACATTTGATACGGCCTCGTTATAAAATATGAAATTGTAGCAAATATGTTTCGCACAGCTTTCTTACGCGTTTGCTGCAACTCCCGAAACATTGTTGGTATTATCTCTAGACGAAACTTACTCCAAGATTCATTTAAATGTTCTGAAGCATGGGCTGAAAGGTTAGATTCAGATCTGCTAAAGAAAATTAAGCTTGACGAATTATATTCCAATCTCGAACAAAAATTCGACCGATCGGGAATTATAAGTGCTATTGATGTGGACATATTTGCCAATGCCATCAAGGATGATACATTTTTGGATGAATTGAGGGCTATTTTGTACAAACTTAGAATGACGAGCGAAACGTCAAGCACTCTCGATTCTACTCATCATGCAACTGTTCGCCTCTTTATGGACCACAACAGAACAGAAGATTTGTTAAACCTTCTTGACGATAGGCTTAATTATGGCATATTTCTCGATGAATTCTCTGCAACCATTCTTTTGGATAAATTTATTAAAAGTAATGATTTCAAGTCAGCTGCCAGAACAGCGAGTCTTTTAATGTTGCAAGAGGACTTCTTAACGCCTGTCATTGCAAATTTGTGCCTTGTATCTTGTTTGTCTTACTTGGAAGATCCACAGCCTTTCTATCTGAAGGAAGAAGCCTCTGAAGTTAAAGTGGAACAAGCGAAAGATAAAAGGGGGAGAAAAAAGGTTGAAGAAGTTAAAGTGAGGGTGAGATACCTTAGAAACCCTTATTTTGATGATCATTTTGATTTACGGAATGAAAGTGATTTGGTGGGTAAAACTATTGCAATGGCGTCAAAGTATCATACCGACAGTGAAAGGTTTAATGAGGATGTAATAGGGTGGCTTTTGTACAAAAAGTTTGATAAAATGCAGAAGAGCGTAGATAAATTGTTGAATTGTAAAGATAGAATAGTATTCAAGGAAACAATTTATCAACTAGAAGGCAAGCTAAAGGATGAAAACTATAAGGAAGGGTATGACAACATAAGTAAAGTATTGGAACAGTTGAAGACGTGCAATTTAAGTGAGTCTACATTATTAGAGCAAGCGAAAAAAAAAACAATTGAGGAAATTAAGAAAGAAGGAAACGATTTTGTTCAAAGACAAATTCAGGTAAGAAAACAGTGATTGTGGTGGACACATATTTTATACCTAATTACCTAAATCATATAGGATATATTTATTTTTGACTTCTTCATTTAATCTCTTTTTTGATTAATTCTAATAATACAATGAATTCTATACAATATATCCGTCAGAATGTGTATGTTTTTGGAAGAGGAAGTATTTATATATAGTATTTATGTAATGCAGAGTTTATTTATAATATTTACTCAGTTACAATGGATATATTTCTTGTTCTGGCCTTGTCTATCAGAAACCCTTTTATTAAATAAAAGCAATATTTGTAAACAGCTTTTACAATACTCAATTACAGGAATTAACAAAATCATTATCGTATTTGGGAAGTAAATCTGTATTAGTGAAGATCATCTAAGTTCTCAGCAATTATATTCTCTCTAAGGAGTATTTTAAGTATAAAGAGTTTGAAATGGTACGTCGTCAACATCCAATGGTACATTTTGTTCGGTTTCGAAGTCGCACTCGGAAAAGATAATGTGCTGCCCTCAATTCGCAAAGCTATCAATATCTCAATTGACAGAGCCCGAAAGAACCTGCCTACATTACAACTCTATATCATCACTCCATGTCTCTAGAAACAGTTTTAGTAATTAAGTTAACCGACCTGCAGGAAGACAGCATCCCCATAAACTACCTTTTTAAATCAAATAAATCTCACTTAAGCTAATATGAGAAACAAGACTGGATACCCATTAATAACGGGAACGTGCCAGATTAGAATATATACAAAACGTATCACCCATTACAAAGTAACAATGTCCATAGTAGATATTGTAGAAAAAGTAACACCTAATACGTTACAAATGGCCACACATAAGTAACGGGTTTTATTAAGACTAAATCCTTGTAAATATCAGATTAGTTTAAATTTTAAAAAACTTAGATATGCCATGACAATATTTAATTTTATAAAATTATATGAAAAGGCACCATCACTAAAGGCAAAAGCAATAAATTTAAATTAGAATACTCAAAATTACATTAGGGTACAAAGATTACCAAAAAAACCTGTCTATAAAAAATCATCTGGGGACCTAATTATTGTACATACTAATGGTCACAATATATGCTTAAATATTTCAATTGCAGGAACAATATAAACAGTTGTGTTATTTTCAACTACAGAAGCATTATAAATAATGCCCTTTAATTGAAAATTTTGTTGTATGTTTCGAACACGACATGTGAAGACTGCATGACGTGAAGACAATAAATAATGTTTTCCTGCATTAAATGAACATCATAAATGAAAGAAACAGTCACCACAATCAGTTTTGCTTACTGCTGGCTGTAAGACAATACATAATTATTTGACTACATCAGCAATGAAACCTGAAAGATCGGGTGCCGAATTGTTTACAAAATATTCAGTTTAGTCCCTCTTGTCCACTAATTGCGCTCGCGTTTTGAGACTGGCCCCGCCAGTCCCTAACACAAGATATACACAAGGTATGGCAGACATCAGTAAGTAAGTATGATGATGGTGGAGGGAAGCAATGGCCGTTAGTGTTGCAAGGTCAACTTAAGAATGTCTACCTTCAAAATAAAAAATCTCAATCATACGTTTTTAAATATATTTTTAATGGTAACTGCATATCAGATCAGCTTCCGTGCGTCTCAGATTATAGAAAAAATGTAGCTCCTCGATAATTAAATAAATAAAGTAAAGGTACAAAATTCCTGACTGTGCCTATCAAAAAATTGGGTAACTGTCAGTAAGATGTAATCTTTGTGCGGTGGGCGTATAATTGGCGGTGGATGGGCGCGAAACATCTAATAAGAAAACTGACTGACCAATGTATTAAGAATTTTAGTATCTCTTTCAAGCTTTGAATGAAAGAAATACATACCCATAAATTTTCATTAATGCTATTTCAGAGTTAAAGCGAATGCACATATTTACACTGCTTACTTTATTTCAGAGTTATTGTGTGTATATATACAATATTATGTATGTTGGTACTCACCCATGTAGCAAATGACAAGTTAAATCCTTTATCCATAATTTTAAATTTCGATAGGTACTGAATGATAACAATCTATGTACATATATATTTAGTGTAGGACCTTTAGTTGAAGTTATACATTAATAATTATGTCGTCAGACGGGGATCTTGGCAATTAAGTGATGCACAGCTGAGGTGAGCAGGTCTTAGTACGTAAATTCACTGGTATATTTTCTGTATTCAGACATTTTCTTCTTGGGAGCAAATAAGAAAAAGTAAACTTGAAGAACAAATAGAAAGACTCGACAAAGCAAAGAGAATAGAAATAGTTCAGGAGACGCAAAAGACACTGATAAAGGAAGAAGAAAAGCTGTGGTTCTTCGATAATGAGGAGAAAATTGATCTAGCAATTGATAACAAGAAGGTATTCTATCCCAAGCGATTTACCGGAAAGAAGAAGGTATCAAAGACCGCCACTGAAGATTATATTCCACCAGAAATAGTAAAAAAAAGAAGGTAAATTACTGTCAATATTGTTTCTTTGACAGTGTTTATCTAGTTTACAGTTAATTTATGGTAAGATGCATGTAAGATGTAACTCATCAAGATTAAAAATATAAAATTTCTTTGTTTTTTTTTCATCAAGGTGTGTTTATTGTCATTGATCATTCAAACGGGCACTTTATTCCTTAACATATCGAGACGATACAAGTACAGATTTAGGCTTATCAGCATAAGCTGCCTGCCTAAAACTAATAATAATAATAATAATAATAAATATTTGAAGACAAATTATAGTCAACTTTCAGCAATTTTATGTCAGGGACTCTTTGTACAATGATATTATTCAGTTTGCCTTCATATTCCTTCAATATGAGCATTTAGAATCTACAGTAGAACCTTGATAATCCAAATGATATGAAACAAGGCACGGCTGGATAGTATTCAAATTGAAATTACTGAATTAAAGAAATGTTTTAAATCACTCAAGTTAATTTTATACATTTTAACACATTCCGCTCTGAATTTAAAACGTGCGAACGGCACGATGTTTCTGTTCGGCGAAAGTCGTTCGTCGAACAGAATATTCCACGTGAGAGCTGCCACCTGTCTTTTAGTTTTTTATATTTAATATTATATTGACATACCTTTTGTAAATAAAACTAATTATTTACCTCCAAAACCACCAAAAATACTTTCAATTCACTCATGCATTTTTCACACAAACAATCTAATTGCTGTCAAAATCGAACTGAGATGAACATAAAACGATGATTAGTCTACGACTTTCATGAATTTAGGTTTACACGCCATGCCACCATTTTAAATATTAATAGAAATGCGGTAGAAGACAATATTGCCCCACACAGCATCTGGCGATATACAGTAATGACTCAATTACGACTGAGTGTGTTGAAAGCATATTTATTATTTTAAAAGATAAGACTGGGTGTCATTGTTTATTAATATTTAAAAAAAAACGGTTTTTAAGAGTATTTCCTAAAATTGTATTATTTAAATCAAAATTGTGTAGTAACTAATAAAAAGAACAGTGGAATAACCAAACGTATTTTATTCAGTTCATCCTGATGCCCACAATTGGATTCTTGAGTGATTTGCAACTCTTAACTGTTGCATTCCGTGCAAGTAACAAACATCATAGTTTTATCTTTATTCTTTATGTCACCTACGGTCCAATACCTCCGATTCCTGATTTTACAAATTTTCTGATTCCATACCTTTTAATTTTTACCACTGTTGCTTGATATGCTGAAGAATTTGCACTTTGTCCTTCAATTCTAATTGAATGCGTATGAGGAACCATTTCTTTGATTAACAAATCACAACATCTGTTAAGTACGTATTAACCGTTTTATTAGTCCACTACATGCACATTTAGGGTTAGAAAGCTTATGACCGGAAAATTCACAGGTATATCAGCATAAATAAATTTACGCAGGATGTCTCGATCAGTTGGTATTACAGACAGACTAGGCCAGTTAATGCTGGCAGCGGCCGTCGATGGATGCACCCCTGATCAGATTATCAAGGTCCTGCTGTATTTAGCACTACTAGTCAATGGTCATGATGATGTATGATGACAATGATTTTGAAGGGAGGCCAGGGAGCCGTTTATACTTGGCTGTAATTTATTATGGTCCATTGTGTATACCTCCGGAGTGCAGTTCTTATCTGATATTTGGTCTCCGAAACAAGCTAAAGAATGATAAAGAGTTTTTGCTGCTGTTTAATCTGTAGTAGCCCATTAGAAATCCAAAAGAATTATCCAGGACAAGCTTAAACAGTATTTTGCGAGAAAGGAGGCGAACCTTGCCATCACTGGCCTGGCCGCATTCTGCACTGTCCCACCTTTCTTTGTGCTTTACTCGAATTATGTGTTTTAGAGTACCTCAAGGAAACCTTTGGAAAAGGTAAATAGTACCTGAGCATAAGGGATCCTTTTAATATAAGCTGTGATTTATCAGTTTTCTATATACAAAATATATTCCCTCGTAGAAGGATGGATTTTTAAGGAAATATCTCGAGTGATAAAGGAAAAACTTTTGAGGCAAATATTTCCTTTCCTAAAAAAAGGTATATTTACTGCGAAGGATTGCAATTAACATAATCTAATAGTCAATAAACTCATACATTTTTAACAGTAAAAGAACAAACAGCCAATTATTGTAAAGATTTATTTTGTATTATTTCCCACATTGTACAGTATTGAAAAAGGGAGTTTCTACTCTAATTGAAAATTATGTTATTTAATTTCCATTTGCTCTTTTATTTTTAGTCTCAGAGTCTGAGCTTCAAATTGCATTTGTTTCAAATCGTAGGTAATCTTGTCCAATGTCTCCTGAACATTCTTTGTTCTTTCAACCTCCACTTGCTCTTCAAGATCCCGAATATCCCTCAAACATATACCTGTATCATTTACCATTGTCGTGATTTCACCACAAATAGTATGAAGTGTCGCCAGGAGTTTGTAGGCTTTTCTTGATTGCTCATCTTTTTTAACATCCTGAAAATTGTTCAACCTATATTGAAGGCAATATCATCTCATGGGATTCACATGCAAAACTTATTGAAGACGAGTGGTGTAAGGCGGTAAAGCCAGACCTGGCGATACGGACAGGATTCTTTCAATACTCTGCACTACCAGAGAGTGGCTCGAAACAAAATACAATTAATTTTTTTGATGACAATAAATGTGAGGAAAAAAGCGACACCGCCAGAAATATAGATCATATAAAGATACAAAGATTAGTACATATTAAAGAAACATTTAAATAGTACCAAAGTTGTCCTTTCTATAATAATGAAGTGCTTATGTTAGCTGAACTATACTGGGCTTCAAATGTTTCCTGTCTTACAACATTTATTTTCTGAACTAGAAAGAATTTAGGTTATTTTTAGCATTATTCACATGATATAGTCAAATTGAATTTAATGATTCTGCATTACTGCAAACATGGTTAACATGTCCATATTGGCCTTCCTATCTTTCATGAGAACTCTTGGTTTGTCTTCTCCTAAAAATATAATACTTATAATGACTAATTACCTTAAAAATCATTTCATCAGCGAGAGTAAAACATCTACCCAATTGACCATTGAGGTTATTAATCTCTTTTTGCATTGCCCTGGTATCTGAAAGAATTTTCTCGATTTCCAATTTTTGCTTAGATATATTTCCTATGATTTCCATGATTTTTCTTGTGTAACCTGACCTGGAAATGTAATACAAAAGAAATGAATGGTAAACATATTTTTTGGTTTTGATGTTTTTAGAGGCATGGTTTTCAAGAAGAGATAAAACACATATAATTCGATGTTATAGCTAAGAATTTAGTTTTATTATAAAGATAAGGGTTTACCATTATGTTTTAAAAATGATTTCGGGTAAGTGGCCGCCGCGGCTGACTCGAACAAATTCCAGCCGAGAGGCCCAATTTTCAACCACTTTTTGCAGCAAGTTGGGCCGTATGTCAGCAATAACGCGCCGAATATTCTCTTCCAAGGCGTTAATCGTGTCCGGCTTATCTGCGTAGACAAGCGACTTCACATAACCCCACAAAAAATAGTCCAGCGGTGTTAAATCGCACGATCTTGGAGGCCACGCCACAGGCCCACGACGCGATTTTTACTTTATTTTAGAGTGATTTAAAAAAAATTTAGAGTGATTTTTTCTAAATTTGCACTATTTGCAAACGTTGTTCAGGAGTAAGTCCATTCATTATGAAATGGCAAACCAAACTGAGCATAAATCAAGCGACAGCTGTCAAAAACACCAACTACGAAAAAAGTAGTGCCAGATTGAAAACCACGCCTCTAAAAACAACACCCATTATAATGTTGTTAAGTTAAAATTTAATACAGAATAGAATTTATGTTTTCAGTTCAAGAATCATAAACTATTTGCATACCGACTTCTCACATTCTTGCTTAAGTTTGTATGTTCACTAATTAATTCTTCCTGTAATTTTTCTTTGCTCAATAATTCATGTTGAACTTCTTCGTATTTCATTATTATCTTCTCAATTTCTTTAGCTTTTTTTATCTTAAGAGGCTGAAACAGTAAATACAAAAGGAATAATAATGAATTTAGGTTTCGTTGTCAAACATTTGAAATATTTAACAGTAGAAAACCTACCTGCTGCTGTACATTTGCCAGAACCGGCAAGAACTGTATTATCTTAAAAGAAGTGGTTAGCCTTATATATTTTGTTAAAAGACCTTGTGACATAAATTATTTTTGCTTTATTGGGGGGCAAATTGGCTATCGACTTTTGTTGGTGCTGGAAGCTAACTGATTGATTCGAAACTTCAACAGGTATCAGATCTTAATCGCTGCAATTTATTCTTTCATTGGATTTGACGAATGAAAAATGTTAATTATGTCTTAATCTTTTATTTACATTATTCTTAGTGGTAGGTATTAATATAGTTCGGCAACAAAATGAACCGGCTACCAACGGCATTTTAAGCTACTATCTCGTATGCCTGTCCTTTGTGAGGAAGTTCGATTTCTTTGTTTAGATTCTCCCAATAAAAAAATCATAAATAAAAATCACATTGCAAGACGGCTGCAAAGTTATAAGATCCTTGTATTTACAATAATCTTTTTTTTAAATATTATTACCTTTCAAATACACATAAAATATAATTACAATACTCCCAGGTGGCAGGGGAAACCCATAATTAACACAATTTAATAAAAATAATATTCTTCTGCTGTTCTGCCTCTTTTATGATCACATTTTTTTTATTTATTGGTCCAAAAGTGTGCCTATCAAATCATATCAAATTAATTCCAGAGTATTTTTTTTATCGATGATAGTGTAAGAGATTATGTAAAAAAGAGATTGTCTGATTTTAGGTTAAAAATATCTGTAGGCACGTGGGCCTGGGTTCTGGATCTGACGGCGAGTCAGATCGGTTTTCTCGAAGGACCGTGAGTTGGCGAAAGGCCAACGTTTTAAATACTTTTAATTATTGGCGGCAAGTCGGGTTACAGAAATCTGACAGTGAAGGCATCGGATGGAATTCAACAAAGGATAGCAAATAGTACAAGAGCACTGACCTTGACGCCGCTGATGCCTTGCGCTTCTGCTGTGTCCGAAGCTCTGCTGCCACACTTTCACACCTTTTACCACACACAATAATGTTCGTATATTTTGCAACCGGGCAATTGCTGTACCAGGGCGCGGCTGGTTACTCAGTTGCAGAGTGACCTCAAACGACACGATTTACAAAGATCAACGCCTGTTTTTCCAACGGGGTGGAATGGGGACCGTGCGCTGCGTACAATCTCGTACAATCGTATCGGATCGACTGGCGGCGGGCGGTTTGTCTTGGCTCCGTTTGGCGGTCGATTTTAGTTTCGTTCGAAACTACCCCCAAATAAAATACATATTTGCTATTAGGGTCAGGATAGAGTGGACATTTTTTGATTGTAAAGGTGCAGACATAGGAGCAGGAAATTATAGGATTTAGAAATGTCAGAACTGTCCCGAACATGCCGCCCACCAAGATCTCTATAATTTACTGCTGTCCACTAACCGGTATGAGGCTTAGGCTCCCGAGACTGTAGACCGGCCTACAGAATGGGAGTGTGTGCTAAAAATTAGTTGAAATTTGGTAACGGGCAAAGTTTAACCACGGAACGTGTGATCAAACCCTGTGCCGTACGTACTGTAGCTACTCTAACTACAGCGTCGCGACCTGGGTGGACTTGGTGGATGCGTCCAAGTCGCCACCGTAAGGGAGGTGCGTTGTCATCTTTGATTAGTACCATTGTACCAACTGAAACGTTTTTACAAGAAGAGTACCAACGCTCGCGTGTTTGAAGTGAATTTAGGTACTCCTTATGCCAACGCGTCCAAAAAGACTCTACTACTTTTTGGAGAAATTGCCAGCGTCCAAGGTGATTAGTCCCTGCTTTTCTATTGTTAGGATTCTTGCTATTGTGTACAAAACGAAAACAATAGGCGGTGACCCGTCTTAGCGTAGTCAACGAAGAAAATCGTTCAATTAAGTCAAAGTCGACTTCAACGTTTTGAGCAAAATTGAGGATTCGACCTTCTGATTGAACAACATCAGAAATTCCTTCTAGAGCATCATCCGGTGGTGCGTTTGGCCAATGTGATTGGTCCTGGGAGAGCCACTCGGGGCCGTTCCACCATAATGGATGCTGGATTAATTCCGAAGGAGTAATACCCCTTGTTGCAGAATCAGCAGGATTCTGTTTTGTAGATACGTAGGAGAATGTATTTGGATCCAGAATCTCTTGAATCTGTGATACTCGATTCGCTACAAAGGTTTTCCAGCGATGTGGCGATGAGCGAATCCACTGCAGAGCCACCTTTGAGTCACACCAAGCGAACACCGGTGGATCGCGTGATGAAAATGGCGTGCTGCTCCGAATGTACCGAAGTAATTTGGATAATAGGAGTGCTCCACAAAGCTCTAGCCTAGCTACAGTGACCCTTTTTACAGGTGCAACCTTAGATTTCGCCATGAGAAGCATCACCCTTGCGCTTTCATCACTTTGGGCGATCCTCAAATACACTACGGCTGCATATGCCTTTTCTGAGGCATCCGAGAATCCATGAAGTTGAAGTGTAGCACCATCTGCAGAAGTAGATAGGTCGAAGTATCGTGGAATGGATAGGCTTCGGATGTTATGAACATCATTTCGAAATGCTGTCCATTTTTCTAACACGTCATCTGGAGGTTGTTCATCCCAATCAAGGCCGATGTTCCATAAATGTTGAATAAGCTGTTTAGCGAAAATTACAATGGGCGATAACCATCCCATGGGATCGAATATCTTCGCAATATCCGATAGGATACCTCTTTTGGTATTAGAACTAGCGGATCCTAAGTTGACTGAGTAGGTAAACATATCCGAAACTGGATCCCATTGCATTCCAAGAATCTTGATACTGTCAATGCTCCCATCTTGAAAGGGAATTGCTTCGGGTTTTGCTACTCTGTGCTCCTTAGGTATGAGAGCTAAAACATCTTGATTGTTGCTGACCCATTTTCTTAGCTCGAATCCTCCAAGCTGAAGTAGCTGAATCAATTCGGCCTGTGTTTTGATTGCGGTGTTGACGTCATGAGCCCCTGTCACAACATCATCCACGTATATATCGGAGAGTAAAACTCTTGACGCTAAAGGAAATTTAATCCCTTCATCTTCAACTAGCTGGTGCAATGTACGCATTGCCAGAAAAGGCGAACTTGAAACCCCGAATGTGACGGTTGTAAGCCTGTAATCTGTAACTGGTTCCTGATCATTGAAGCGCCATAGAATGCGTTGGAAATCACGATGGGATTCCTTCACCTTCACTCTCAAATACATCTGACGTATATCTGAGGTAAATACGATGGGATGCAATCGAAAATTAATGAGTACCTTTGTCAAGTCCTGCTGCAACTTGCTGCCTGGTAAAACTAGGTCATTTAATGAGAGGCCATTGGTGGATTTGGCAGAAGCATCGAAGACAACGCGAAGACGCAATGGCCCTGGATCTGTCCTCATGACACAATGATGAGGGATGTAGTAAGAGTCATGGTTTGTTAACTCTTCTGCTGGTATTTTTTCCAAGAAACTTTGATTTACAAAGTCTTGCATAAATTCATGATATTTTTCCTTTAAAGTATTATCACGAGCAAGGCGCCTTTCTAGTGACACTAGTCTGCGATGAGCAATCTGTCGAGAATCCCCAATTGAGACTGCAGTGTCGTCGCGAAATGGAAGAGCGACGACATACCTTCCCGAAGGTTCACGGATAGTTGAACATTTGAAGATAGCTTCGCATCGTTCATCATCAGGACTGAGCGCTTGTGGTGTAGATATTTCTTCAATTTCCCAGAATTTTCGAAGGTTAAAATCCAGTTGATTTTCGGTGGTAATGCAAAAGGATCTAACTTCTTGACAGGAATCATTTACTCTGCCAATCAGGGTCCAACCAAACATAGTTTCAAGAGCAGTTGGTGTACCTAAGGGTCCGACTATGCGCCCTTGTCGCACTATAATTGGATATAGATCGGCTCCTATTAAGATATCAACAGGACGAGATGTCTGAAACTGAGGATCAGCCAATTTGACGTGGTTCAGATGGGACCAGTCAGGTTGGACAAAAACTGTTTGAGTTGATGTGATTTTGGGGACGACTAAGGCTGTAAGTGCGATATCGTCGCATCCTTGATTGATGGGTTTTAGTAGACACTCAACCATACCTTTTGACACTTCGAGGGAAGTGTCGGAGAGTCCATGAACTGGAACGTTTACTCTACGCCGCTTGAGTCCAAGTTTGTGTACAAATGAATTCGATATGAAACTGGCCTGACTGGCGCTGTCCAACAAAGCGAGTGCATTTTGATAACCACCGTTGGAATCCTTCACTGGCACTTGAATTGTAGCAAGTAAGACGTTTGTCTTCATCGGACTGTAGCTTGTTAGTGAGGCGATAGAAGCGCGTTGAGAGACATCCTCGTGGGGACTGCTGCTGTCGCCTCTTTGCACAGGAGGTTGTGCGACCACGTTCAAATTGTTTGAAGCCGGTTTGAATGCACCACAAAGTGAACTATGATGCCTAAGCTGACAGGTCCGACAAGAATACTTCGAAGGACATTTTCTGTTATCATGCCCTTTTCCTAAGCAGTTGAAACAACATTTGTCTCTTTTGACAAATGCTATTTTTTGTTGAGACGAAATATTCATATATTTCGGACACCTACCTATCCGGTGCTCTGATGACTTGCAGAATGTGCAAGGAACCGTTTTGGTAGGCGTTTCAGTTTCGCTAGTCGTATTGACGAGTGATTTCAATTGTCCTTGTTGCTTGTTCTTGGGTGAGGCCTTAAATGTATTTTGGACACACCCTGTAGATAGCGCTTCGCGAATGCTCACCTGTTTCTCCATAAATTTTAGAAATTGGTCTATGTCAGGCATGGCGTTTGACGGTAATATCTTTTCCCATTCCATTCGCAGTACGTTATCTAACTTCTTAAGCAGTAGGTGTATAAGAAGCGTTGACCAAGCATCTATAGGATGTCCTAAATTGCGAAGTGCGCCTATTTGCTCTAAGACATTGTTAAGAAAATCACGTAGAGAAATGCCTGATTTGTTATCTACTGCTGCAACGTTCAACAATGAATCGAGATGTGCTGAGGTTATTATGCGCTTGTTGTCATAACGATTTTTCAATAATTCCCAAGCAGTCTGATAATTATCGCTAGTTGTTGGCAACGCTGAAATTACGGCGAGAGCTTCACCGCGTACTGACGTTTTCAAATAAATTAATTTTTCAATATTTGAAAGTGACGTATTTTTTTCTATTATAGTGTCAAAGAGGTCTGCGAAGGGGACCCATTTTTTTAGATCACCTGTGAAGGCTGGCAACTCCACCTTTGGTAGTCTAAAATTATTTTGTTTTATAGTACTAGATGAATTAATATTTAAATTCGACGCATCCGAAATATTTAATTGCGAATGTATTGACATCACCTTGTAGTAAAAATCTTTAAAAGTGATTTGAAGTTGTTCTTGAGATACTTCCAGATTATTTTTAAAGCAATATGATACTAGGCGTTTGAAAGTCGAGTCGAAGGCCCTCTTAATTGCTTGGACGTCTTCAAACATAGCTTTAAAGTAATGCAAACATTCAATATTGTCCGGATTTTCCATGGCTTCGTGGGCCTTATCGGAAACTGCTTGCATTTGTAAAATGTTAGAATTTAATTCATACTCCATTTCTTTTACAAAGGCCATCGTGCAATAAATTTAATCAAATAAACTACTGTAACGATATTTTTTTTTTTTTTAAATGGGTTTTTGTGGTGCTAGCGTGGGCACCGAATGAAACTGTATGTTGGCTGTACCAATATTTTAACTTTGGCAACAACAAAATGTTTACCAAAATAAAACATCCGGCTCGAAGGACCAAAAACATGTAGGCACGTGGGCCTGGGTTCTGGATCTGACGGCGAGTCAGATCGGTTTTCTCGAAGGACCGTGAGTTGGCGAAAGGCCAACGTTTTAAATACTTTTAATTATTGGCGGCAAGTCGGGTTACAGAAATCTGACAGTGAAGGCATCGGATGGAATTCAACAAAGGATAGCAAATAGTACAAGAGCACTGACCTTGACGCCGCTGATGCCTTGCGCTTCTGCTGTGTCCGAAGCTCTGCTGCCACACTTTCACACCTTTTACCACACACAATAATGTTCGTATATTTTGCAACCGGGCAATTGCTGTACCAGGGCGCGGCTGGTTACTCAGTTGCAGAGTGACCTCAAACGACACGATTTACAAAGATCAACGCCTGTTTTTCCAACGGGGTGGAATGGGGACCGTGCGCTGCGTACAATCTCGTACAATCGTATCGGATCGACTGGCGGCGGGCGGTTTGTCTTGGCTCCGTTTGGCGGTCGATTTTAGTTTCGTTCGAAACTACCCCCAAATAAAATACATATTTGCTATTAGGGTCAGGATAGAGTGGACATTTTTTGATTGTAAAGGTGCAGACATAGGAGCAGGAAATTATAGGATTTAGAAATGTCAGAACTGTCCCGAACAATATCAAAAAACACATACATATGTTTTTTTTTTCAATTCAAACATAAAAAAATGATATTCTCGGGGAAAATGACATTCTTTTGTCATTGCTGTACGTCTGAGATTTATCATTTAATCCATTACTGAAAATCTATAATTTTGAGTATGCCTGCACTAGATCAGAGCTTTGTTAAAGAGGGCATATGAAAAAAAGTTCAAACCTGATTTTCACTTTTCTGCTCTTCTATGACTTGTATTTCAATTTCTAAGGGAACTCGATGCTCATCCCATTCTTTTATTAAATTGGACATCCTCTGTTCACTTTCTTCTATAGACTTATTTGCAAGTTTTATGTAGTCTTCTGTTATAGGAATTTCACTAAAGGAATCTTTATATAAATTTATATTATTCACCATTACTTCCATGTCCGATTGTCTTTGCAACTTGAGTGTATTCAACTAGAATATAACAAACACAATTAAAAATATCATAACAGTAAAAATAAAATAAAAATATGGTAGTGCAATATATTGCAAGTCTTTCTACACTGTACGCTGTACACTGTAAACCTAAAATCACTGATGTACTCTATACAATGACCACTTTACCACTTTAGAATATTTTTTACCTCTAATAAACTTCAAGGAAAAATATTCTAAATTTGTGTAAAACCACATAAACCTAAAATCACGTTTGTCTACTTCGACTTTTGTGTTTATCTTTCTTTCATTTGCAGTATATACTAAAAATCTCTATGCTTATGAGGGAATTAATATTTAATTTAAATTTTTTTTCAAGAATAACTTTAGATGTATTTTTTTAACATTTTTATTCCCTATCACTAGCGATGTATTCCTTTAAATTATTATGGTTACGGAACGTTTTGGGACATGCATATTTTGTATATTTGCATATTGTAAAGTCGCACTTATATAAGGTGTAAATTCATATCATCATAAAAGTGTTTTGCTCATTATTATTTTAACTATAAATCTCTCACTCATCAAAGTTATTATGCTATTATAATATAATAAACCGATACCCACCTTCACAATATTTTTTTTCAACTGACCAATATCAATTTCCGTAGCATAAACATCTTCCTTTAACATAATGAGATCCTGTTGTAACTGCAACAGTATTAGTTTTTTTCCATCTCCATGATTTTTATCAACATAATTATCAGAACTTTCTCTTGAATTTTTTGACTCTTCTGCTGGCATGACATTACTATTATAAGAATTTTTTGGATACGCTTTATTTTGCATTGTTTCTCGTGTATTTATTTCGAGAATATTATTATCAATGCTGTTTGAAGTATCCTCTTGATTTGATTGCTTCCATAGTGTGATTTTTTCAATTATGGTATTAATTCGTTCATTATTTAAATTATTTACAATTTTCACAGTAGTCATATCATTCTTTGTAAAATTTTTGTGTTGTCCATTAAGGTCCCAGTATTTGATCATTTCTAAAATATATATACATTTTTAAATAATTTAAAATTATATTATAAAATACTTTGAAGTGTGGAAAAATAGACTTGCTAGTCATGACAATATTTTTTGACTCAATTACACCTTTTGACGAGATCTTGAGGTTACACAGTAAAACAGGCTCTTGAATGGAGGAAAAATAGAATGCATAAGTATCACTGACTGAATCAAATGATTGGAGACAGTTAAATGTTTTGTTATCCATGGGATATATAGAGACAGTTGAAGAACAGCTTAAGGATTTATTACCTTCCAAACAGGCTTTGAAAATTGTTATAGTAATTTTGAGGCATTAAACCATCCCGGCCTGCAGATGGCAAATTGACACTCTGTATGCACTATACCAAATAACTAATCAATTTAACGGGTTGGCGTTGGACCTCCAAAAAGTGGTTATTTATAAATCAAGATTGTAAAAGTGCTGCACTGCTCGCGCAGAAAATCTAATTATAAAGCATTATTTGTATAAAAAGTCTGTAGATTGGGATACACCCGCACCCGTCTTCAGAGACACAGAGAGATTTTTTTTTTTAAATCAAAATGGACACACCCATAATTGGCAAAACCAATTCTATGCAGCCCCTCTACATTTCTAATGTGCCCCATTATCCCTGTGCTAATTGTTTCATTGAATGACATCCCCAAAAAACATTTTCAAGTCAAAGGAATATAATTACCCTACCAACTTGCAAGAAAAATGGTTTCAAAATATTCAAGTAACGAATAGTTAAAGTTCAGTTCTTGTAGAGAAATATAGAAGAAACAAACCCTCAAGAACATCGGTTGAACCCCTTGATGGTTTGAAATTCGGTTGACCATGTGAAGTAACAAAAGAGCAGCCATTGTTTTGCCACATGCCCTTTTCATTCAGAGTGAGGGATTTCTTTTTGCAATAAGGAGGTATCCAAGCTTGATTCAGATCAGAATCTATTTTTTTACAAATCTTGTCTATTAAGAGCGATATGTCGTCTGTAGGTTGGCTTTCTTCATTTTTTTCAAACTCTTTTGGTAAACGTTCTATGAGAAACATGAAGACTCTTCGTAAATCATTTTCATCAGGATACAAGAATGTTTGATAGCCCATGTCACCCTTATAACCAAGCTCCTAGAGATGAATTGAAATACAATCATTTATTAAATAATATTATGTTAAAATTGCATTGATTTTGTTAGAAGCTTATAAAATAAACAATATCAGATTGTGTCTAATTAAAAAAAAGCAGTTAAAGGAGGGAGGAGAAGAGGGGGAAGATTATTCCAGAGGATATCTACATCTCACAAATAAAAGATTTTATAGGTGTAAACATTAGTATTTAGATTCTCCTTCATAAATTAGGAATCATTTATTTAATCATTTTCCGAAAATCCAGTAAGGGAAGTGAAAAGCGGGGGGCAAAATATGTTATAGGAGTAAAATTTGGTATTTAGAGTCTTCTTCAAAAATAAATAAACACATATTTCATTATTTCAAGAGAATACTTTCATCTCACAAATAAAATATGTTATTTCACATAAACAAAAGATGTTAAAGGTGTGAAAAATTGTATTTAGATTCTTTTTCAATAATAAAGAAATACATTTTTACCATTTTCGGTTTTCTATCAAGGTGTGCTTTGTAATGAATAATAATAAATCTCAAAGACAGTTCACTGAAAATTTTACCTTACAAGGGTTACATTTCAAAATTGAGCCGCCGGCAGAGCCTAGCAATATGTTCTATATTAATGGATCTCCAGTCTTGTATTATAATATAAGTATACTCACTTTACAAAAAAATGCCAAACGACTTGCAATTTGAAATTTCTGGGACATTCCAGAGGATAGAACTTTTGGAATATCTGATCCAGGTAGAATTGTCTGCAAACATTTTGACACAGCTAATACAACCAAATGCGGTGGGAATTCAAAAAGATTGTCTACTTCTGATGGAAGATCACTGAAAAATAAAATATGAAATGATTACTTGTAAAATTGGCACTACAGCCTGAATGTTTCTCGATGATTTATTAATAATTCAATACATATTTTTAAATAATTACATACTCATACAAGTGATTTTAGGAAAGGAATTATAACTATGTGTGCTTTTATAATTGAGATTATGGATAATAGAGATAGGGGTCATAGGAATACTGTTGTGGTGGCTGGGGAATGGCCAATGGGTGGACGGATGCTCCGTATACAAAAAGAAAGAGATTCTCATTTTATTTGCCTTATTGGGGTGCACATTTTACACCTATGAAACAAAGGGCTGTTTTTTCTCATTTTTGACAATTCCACTTCAAAACTTCAGACTTGAAACTATAATATCTATTGAGAAAGATAGTGCACCGGTCTATAGTCTTCCCCGTGATCAATCCGCCTCGGGAAGAAGTTAGGAAATTATACGGGCTCAAAGTGATTGGATGGCAGAATTAATGTGACCATCCCACCATGTTACAGCTGGTTTAGTTTTCACCGACAGACGATGGTAATTCCCAGATGAAACATCCGTGGAAGTCCTACTGCCTTGGAACATGAACAAAGCTTGGTTATTGCAATTTTCCTACTCATTTACACCCTTTTTTTATGTTACATACCTTACACATCGAGACATTTGTGACCTTTGCATAGACCAAGAATGATAAACTGTCAACGCCACCTCACTGTGATTTACAAAGTAGACATTGAAGGAACGAAACGTCTCGAAGGATCACGTGATTCTTCGAGATGTAAATTAATAAAAAATTCATCGTATAATTCAAATAATAAAATTAAATATACTTACACTCCCAGCTGGTGAAGAGAATGTAATATTATACTATCGACCTCTTCCATTCTAAATGGTTATAAGTTTGATACCGCTGATTTGTGCTACTTTAGTGTCTTGCAGTTTTATACTTCTTTTATATCCCGTTGTTGCTTGGCAATTTGTTTGTTAGGTTAATGATTTTCCTGCGTTAAGAGTAGTACACACTCAAAATAAGGAAAAAACAAATTTACATTTACCTAAGAAATAATTATTTATCTTTAGATAGTATACAGGGTTACTGGTAGGTCGACTAGTTCCTCTAAGCCAATTAGCAATATATTTAACACCAATATGCACTATGCAAAACTCAATACTTACTGGAATATTTTCATTTTGTGTCTTGAATAACACTTCCCATTTTTGGGAATTATGTCTACATGTTTTCTTTTAAAATCTGTTTTTTTTTTATATTTTTTACTGCAAAATATTTCAGGTAATTAAATGTAAATTATTTTGATAGAGTAAGACAATTTGATTAATTCTGATATAGTTTTGTACCTATGAATGTTATTATTTCAAAAATATTATACGACATGTAATATGCTAACCTATTTTGTAGGTTTTTATTTGATGTATACATATTTTAGAAACATCAAGTAGTTCTTAAAAGAATTCGAATAATCCAGGCATGGGTAGCACGCTCCGTGGTTAATGTGTGAGTGATCCGCGAGATAAAGGCAGTAGAGTGTAAGCATATTGTAATGAAGACTTAAAAAACTAAATATGTATTTAAACGCTAAGTACGTGTATGCTTACATTTTACCCGGAGAAGCCGAGACAGGCAGCTGGTATAATATAATACCGAAGTATTAAACTAGATTGAAATAAAATGACAAAAATTAGTATGAATTGCAAAATATTACTAATTGCAGCTGATGCTTGGTATATTTTTTTCGAAGATACTAGCCTTTCTATAAAATAAGGCTCGAAAAGGTCAATATGAGGCCCTAAATATATCGAACACCGCACTGCAGGGCCTAGCTCCCAACCTGGACACCTAGCTAACACTAAAATGTTAGCCTATTTTCTGTTTTTGGATTGGATTTTACTTATATCTAAAATTTCTTAATAAATGCTAAATAAATGCGTTTTTTTTTTATTTTGTGGGCTATTTATCTAGGTGGGAAGTTAGTTTTCCATCAAACTGAACACCGTAGATAAGGTTAAACGCTTGTTTTTCCGACTAAATGGTGCAAACCAATTATTTCTGTCTCTGTAATTAGTGAAATCAAAAGTGCAGTGATATATTTTATTTTTATTTATATTAAACTTTGGAACAACGTATATCTTTATGGTCACTTTGTATGTTGGAAATAGATGAAATAACATTTTTTAATTAACCACTCCTAAAAAACCAACGTAAGAATCAACATAATTTTAAATTTATAATACAAAGTGATTTACTTGAGACAGATCAGCGGAGACCACAGAACAATGATTTGTACAATTAAAACGTATCACGATATCAAACGAAACAAATGACTTCGTCTACTTCTGTGAGTTCTGTCATTGTGTCACTCACTTGTCAGCTGTTGTCGCTACAGAACACAGAACAGAAAATCTCTGTGCTACAAAAGATGGTTATTCTTCTTCTATTATGGCAATTAGCCTTTTAATGTAGGCTATGGAATAAGATTTCTCTTTGTCAAATTAATGTTATATGGGTTATAGAAGATAATTTAAACCATGAAACCACGGTTTAAAACCGCATTTTTTAAATTAATATAAAATATTTTTTTTTCCTAAAATAAAGTTTTAAGTTACAAATAATATCAAGATTTGTTGTCATAAATAAAAATTAAATTAAAACATTATTTTTTTTAACTACATTCGAAATAAAATTATGATTTTCTCTGATTCTTATTCATTATCTCTTCATAATAATATTTAAAATATATTAGGTTTTATAATGTAGTAGGTAATTCATTCGGTTACTTAATTAACATGCTCATAACAGAAATCCACGGACTAAAATGTATTCTGTTACTTATACTATTTTATTACCTACCTACATATTAATTTTAAAGTGACAGGTGACAATCGCGCATACTGTTCATAACTTCATAACGGTAAATAACAATATTATGATTGTGTTGTAATTATTAAGGATGGCGTGTAAGAATGTAGTGTTTGACGTTTGTTTGCAATCGATATACTAGTAGGTATATCTATTTTGCGGTTCACCTTACAATTTCTCAAAATATTAGAATAAAAATTAAACAATGCAAAATTCTACTTGTGAAACTTTAGACTATTTGGACAACAATTTAACGATAAGCTCAAAATATTTTAGCTTATCGGGTACTTCTGAGTGTTCGAAAGGTCAAAATATAAATTTTGATTTACTTACCGAAACTCAATTGTTAAATAGCAAGCTTAACGATCTTGTTTTCTCGAAACCAGTTGATTTCATCTACAACCCTACTGAATACGCGTACGATATGTACAAGAAATACGTTCAGAAGTTTTGCCGAAATTCAAAAGAAATATTGTATTTGGGAATGAATCCAGGGCCTTGGGGAATGTCACAAACAGGAGTAAGAAATGTTTTTGTATTTGAGATCATAAGGTCAAGTTTAGATGGATTTGTTAACTACGTCGTGGGTACTACCTCATTTTATCGTACAACCATGCAGAACTTTAAAATCAAAACAAAACAGTCACTCTGTAGAATTACAAAAGAAATCTCAGCCTATGCCGCTGATGATGCTTCTTTGTCTAAATTGTGTTCAAATGAACTTATATCTCACATTGTTTCACATAAAAAAGATTTTAAAGTTTGTTCATGTTGAACAAAATCTAAAATCTATCTTCAGAGTAAAATTATAAGTTGCAGGTGGTATAAATCCTTTAATTTTTATACTTTACGTTTGTTTGTTGTGAACCAATCTAAATATAATTTTAGTGAAATATTTATAGGTATGTATGTTAGTTGTTTGGTGGCTACTATAAAATCTATTCTCTTAGTCTTAAATTGCGATACAATTATAACCAACGTTTGTAATTAAAATATAGTTTCAAATTCAAGTAGGTGTATTTATAAATATTTTGTTAACATGAGCTTTGAGTACTGTTGGCAGTAGTACCTATAAGAGGAGTTTACATTATTACAAATTTATATAGAAGTAACTACTTAATGTCTAGGAAATTGTATTTGTATAAATATAAATGCTAATATAAAAACTTGTTGATTTGCAGGTACCATTTGGTGAAGTATCGGCTGTAAAGGAATGGTTGAAAATTGATGGTATTATAAATAAACCCCTGAGGGAAGCTGCTGCACGACCTGTTCTCGGACTTGATTGTCACAGATCCGAGGTAAGTAAAAGTAACAACATAGATAATAAGATAAATTATGAAATAATTCACATTGTGTGTTGTATTAATTTCATGCTTTTTTAAATTGAAATTTTAATGCATTACAAAAGTCAGTACTAAGTATCTCACGTAGTTTAAAATCCATTACTAAAATCCACATTTAATAACGATATGGTATTTTCAGCAATCGTTGTAATTTTCATGGCCTATTGTATGTTTTAATCCATTATTGGCATTTTTTTTTATTTTATTACCCAAGAGTTGATAATGTTGCATTATTTATTTAATTATTTATTAAACAGGTTTTCCCAGTTACATTTTCTTTTGCATAATAAAAAAATAATAAAATAAGCAATAAATATTAAATGGCAATAAAAACAAAGAATAACAACAAATAAAAAGGCAAAATATCTAAATAAAGGAACTAACTATAATTGAAACTAACGCTCAAGCGTATAATAACAAACATCTAATTCACGCTGATCTCAAGAGACAAATACTCTTCTTCATCTCCATTCCCTGCAAAAATGGAATATACGAATTCAACTCCCTCGCAGTGTTTGCTTGTACAATCTGGTAAAATGATCCAGAACATAAAAAAAATCTCTACATAAAAACAGATGAATCTGAATCAGCTTAACAAAGTAAAAGTATATAGCCCAAAATCCCTAATAAAAATTCCGATGGATTCGTATTGGAAAACACTTCAGGTTAATATCCATACTTTATGAGATAAAGGAATCTAAAAATCTTCTCTGAATAACCTCCAGAATATTACAATTAGTAATTTCATGACGACTTAAATAATGGAACTATGTTCTGAAAGACTTTTGCGTGCACTATAGAAGAGAAACTGTTTGTTGTTGGCTTATTCAGGGATTGGCTATTTCGAAGCCCGAATCCTAACATTTAATTATCCATCACTTATGAGTCCAATCCAAACCTAAAAGTTTTAAATACGTTTTTTTATATCACTCCCTCGATAGAGAGAATTTTGACTAAAATTTATTATACATAGCGCTGATTATAAACCACTGTCGACAAATATTTTCTAATTTATCAGTTTGCATATAAAAGTTCTATAAGGAGAATGAACGTAAGAAAACACATATAGGGAACACTTCTGAATCCTGGTTTGTGTGGCGGTTGAAGAGCCACTGCGGTCCGCAAACGTGACTGCAGTGGCTGTAGTAGACCTACTAATGGCTACAGTAGCATGGAAGATAGATTGGAGACTGTCGTTCAAATGGGCTGGTCCGGTGTTGCATTCCGAAATCAGCAGTATCCAGATGAACTTCCTCACAGATTTATGACGTGGAGTTTTGCTTTTAGTATATTGCATGCGAAAGTCCGTGAGGGGAATGAAGCAACCTCTGAACATAAGAGAGCGTAACTCCATAGATTCTTGGTTCCATCTTAGTAGATACCTAAATGTAGTTGTGAAAACCTAGCCTAACAGAAACAGGAATCTGTTTATAAGAGGATTAAAAGATCTGGAAGTTCGAATACCACATCGGCTTTCTATACATATATGGATTAGAGTGATTCAAAATGTATGTAGATTATTTTATACATTAGTATTATATCGTAATAGAATCGACGAACCTAAACTTATATAACAGAAATATGAAATATTGAAATATTTGACAAATAAAGCTTTTTTTATTTTCTTTCTTAAAATAGCTCATTTTTTATTACAGATCAGCGGAAAAAGGTTTTGGAGTTTATTTCAAGAACTTTGTGGTGAACCAGAAACCTTTTTCAAATCGTCATTCGTTCACAATTACTGTCCCATTCAATTGATGACTACAACGGGGAAAAATTTGACTCCAGCAGAGCTTAAAGTAAATATTGGAGATCAAATAAAAAACTTTATATTAAAAATGTTTGATTTAACATTTAACCCATTGACACACGAAGCCGGCGAATCACCTTTCAACTATATTATGGTTAAGCCGGTTAAAGCGGTGCTATTTGAGGGTAAATTGGAGGAGATTGTGAAGGAGTATACTAAACACATCTTCCAAATCTAGTCAGTATATAATTCAGTCAAAACTTTACTTTGGTTTTTTCTCCCTCGTTCATTTATGTTCGTTTATATTCCTTAACCTATAAATGGGGTTTTACATATAATTTTTTAATGTTTTTTGTTGCAGTCCGCAGAGGTTACAGAACTTTATAAAATATGTGATGAATCTTTTCGTAATGTTATTAATATACTCAAAGTGAAAATAGTGGTAGCTGTTGGAAAATTTGCTGAAACACGTGCCAAAAAAGCCTTAAAGGGATTTTATCCAGAAGACGCAATCAGGGTATGATTTTTGGTTTAAACTTCTTCCTAATCTTTTTTTGGTTTAAACTTCTTCTTAAGAAAATAGTCAGGGTTATGTCTTATTAATTACTTGACGAATGTTTGCTACCCACGTTGTTTATCCATACATTTATATATGTATTTATTGAATATATCGTATTCCAGCATTTAAATACTACATTATAACTATGCAAATACACAAAATATATCAACTAAAGCGACAAGCACCTGTTACACCGTATTGTAATACATGCATTTTTTTTTTGTTATAATCTTTAATTCTTATGCCAACCCCACTGTCAACTCTGTCATCATTTAGGGGCGGTATGCTATGGTAGAAATGGCTAAATATGCAAACATAATTCATACAGAATAATTGCTTCAACTCTAATTGGTTTATGGCTAGTTTCTGCAAAACTATTACTTTAGAAGTTCAAAACTACTTGCAAAAAAGAAATACCTTCAAATTTGAGAATAACAAGAGAAAATGGGTAGATAAAACTCTGGCGAGCAACTTTTGGTAAACTGAGAATGTCCTCAAATAAAATCTTCAAGTATACAGGAATTCATAACTAGTCCAATATTTCCATTATGACTTACAGAGATCAAATATGGACAGAGCAAATCATCATCACTTATGTAATCTCAGATAAAATAATGCATGATGATCACTACCCGGCATTCCAAGAACCTGTCATGTGTTTCTGACATCTCTGGTATAAAGTCATTAGACAATTTGTTACTCGTAATAACTCTTAGTTGTACTCGTGTAAATTCTATTAATTGTGCCATTCATTGAAATAACAAATTAAAATAAAACATTATTACGAGTAATGAATTTGAATTCCTATGTATGTAATTTTATTTTCCAGGTTGTATCAATTCCACATCCAAGTCCTAGAACTTTAGGCAATACAAACTGGAATCCAAAAGCAATTAAGTCATTGTCTGACCTCGGCCTCATACAATATTATCGTTAGTTATATTCTAGATACCAATGGAAGATTACATGGAAAAGGCTCTAGCACTGGCAAAAGAAGCTCTCGATGCCCAAGAAGTTCCCGTTGGATGTGTTTTTGTAAAGGATAATAAAATTATAGCGGAGGGCAGAAATAGAGTTAACGAAACAAAAAATCCCACAAAACATGCCGAGATCAATTGTATAGATCAAGTTGTAAACTTTTGTAATAATAATAATATTGATATTGTTGATTATGTCAGGGACATAAATGTTGTGGTGACCGTGGAACCATGCATTATGTGTGCAGCTATCCTGCATAAACTAAATGTGGGAACGGTCATCTATGGTTGTGCGAACGACAGATTTGGTGGAACAACTGTTTTGAATGTTTCTAATCTATTTGAAAGGCCTTATAAAATTGTAGGCAATGTTAAAAGTGAGGAAGCTATGAAACTTTTAAAAGACTTTTATAAAGGTTCAAACCCTTTGACTCAGTCTTTGAAGAATAAGAAAGAATAAAATATTTATCTAATATATGGATAGGATATAAATATATAGGTTTATCAGTATTAATGATCTATCATTTTAATTCTGAAAAATATTGTCAATTAATAATTAATAAAATAAGACATGTGTGCACCTGTTTTTACTTCTGTGTGATGGAACTGACCGACGATGAAGTGGGCGGACGAAGAAACCGCATGATAGATGCCTAAATAGACCTGATACAAGCTTTTCTGATTGACAGTGGTACAATGTGGAATCTCACGCCCTTTGATGTTATAATGAATTCAATGCAACAATTGTTTGGAAAATACATTATAGTATTATTACGTATTTATAGTGTGCCATAAAAGTACACTAATAGTTAGTACCACACCTGAACGTGGATCATCAAAACATTCAAACAGACACGCCTTATTTTTCTACCAATCAATTTGCATTGCATAATAATGGCCTATCAGAGATGACCTTTCGTCTGTCAAAGGGTGTGTTAACCGACTCAGTGAAGAGTAGGTTTGGGAATTAGCTTCCATTCTGTCTAGAAGTCACCCTCGAAGCATTTGCATTTCTAATTGTCATGAGACGGCCGCTTGCTCAGTGAAGTTTAGAAGCATTCACACGCAATATAAAAATCACGGTGCGTCAGTAAATCGCAGCCGACGGCAGCAGATTTAAAATTTTGAAAACGATCTAAATTAATAATGTGCAGTATAGTAAGTAGATGACAGAGAAAATTGACATTGACGTTTATGAATTTAACGATGACACAAAATTTATTTTAGAATCGCTGTCAATAGGTGTTCCAGACTGACTGACAATACATATGGATGTATAGTAGATTATAGCAAATATTTATATTTCACAAGGACCTCCTTCTTCTTTTGTTCATAACATCACAATGCTTGGAACTACCGGTTGAATATTTTATGAAAAAATGAAAAATATTTTACCTATGTAGTTTAGTTTAGTTTAGGTAAAATAAATATTTTCCATTTACCTATTTATTTATTTTTTATGCTTCGCTAGCTATTTATTACGCGAACCTTGTAAGTGCAGTTATGCTCTCTACTGTGATCTGACGTTACACCGTTTAGGTATCAGCGAAAATGGAATCTGCTGTAATTTATGTTTATGAATTTTGAAAACGAAAAAACCTTGTTCTTGTAACAGCATGTAGGATTGAGATTGATGACTGAAAGTAAAATGGGTAAGAAGTCTATTACCACATGCATATTGTCCTGGTGCGTTTTTAAATAAACCTTATTGTACTAAAGGAGGCAGTGTAACAAACGTACTATCAATGTTCTTAGGCCTACCATCGATTATGGGACTAAATCTGATAAAAAAACAGTTTTATAAAATAAATTAAATACATTTGATTGGATAAATATTAAAATATAATTTGTACTTATATAAATGTATTTATTTAATTTCATAGAATACCTAATGATGAATTATTTAGCCTTTACTTAACCATACCTAACTAGACATTGCCCGTACTAAATTATTAAACTATTAAATTATTAATTGTACTATCTTATTAAAAAATATATTTACAATATATTCAATTGCGCTGAGCTTTTATTTTAAATTTAGTTAAATAAAAACAATGCTTACTCATCAAAATGTTCATAAATACATATTAATACATTTAAAAGTGAGTGATCATCTTCGCGACCAAAAACGCTTAACTTTGACGGCCTATTCCGATATTATTTTGTTATATTTTAAATAAATATACCACTTACCAAAAGAAGCAACTGTAGAAAAATTTAACAAACGGTTTTTCATTTTTTGTTTTATTAAATCCTACAGTGTCGAAGTAGCCAACATTTCTCAAAATTAACACTTTTCTTAGCTCTATTTCGCCTAAAATTCCAGTATTAGCATACAGATAAATAAAAAAAATCATAGCTTTATTCACTAAAAATAATATATAAGGCAATTTTATCATTTTCCTGTTTTTCATTTTTCCACAAAGCCAAAAATAAATGATTAAGTTGGGTATTAAATACTTGAAAATTCATCATCCTAATATTTTTTTAAGACTAGAATGACTATTTCTATGAATATGTAACAATGCCATCATAAAGCCACATGACCTTTTAGGAGCTGATAGAATACATCATTTAGAACATATTTAGCCATACCTACCTACCTTAGTACAAAATTTTACGGGTTAGGAAATATTTACCATTTTGAACTTATTAAAATAATTCCGAAAACAATCAGTTATACACCAATTAAACAATAATGAAAGGTAGTATATTTGAAAATATATTTTTTCTATTGAAAAATGAACATTTGAAATCACACAAAATTCACATATGTCAGTAGTATTTATTTATTTATTTTATTCTTATACACCAAAATACATACATTACAGAACAGTAGTAACAGTGCAATAGAAATTAGTATGGGCGTAAACGATGTTTTATTTTAAGTTTAATGTATTTGTAACACATAGATACATTTTAGCTTTCTGCACTCCTCCGCGTAAATCTTAACTATGCCAAATCTCATACTCCTCCGTTCTTCAATTCAGTTTAGTTCAATGCCTTCAACAACGGCGTTTACTATATCCTACGATCTTTTTTATTACAATAAAAATAAGCAAGGACCCATTAGTCAGAGGCTGTCGACAGGTACTTTTGTTAAGTTTCTTAACTAATATTATTGCATACATAATAAAAAGGTATAAGTACATGCATTTTTGGACAAGGTAGATTTTGGCATAACAAAGATAGAACATGAATAACAAAAACAAAACAGTAGAAATAATATAAAACCTAACATGATGCATAGCACTGATATTATTTTCAATTTTTAATATTTTAGTGGTAAATATTGTATCATAATAATTATTTTTAAGAGGTATTTTTAAATTATATTTTTAAATAGTGATAATGTAGCACTCACTTAATATCGCCAGGTAATTTATTGCATAAAATGGGGACCGCCACGCACGTTTGCCGCTTGCCACATAAGTTCTTAAATTTGGGGATAGAATGCATGTTTTTGCCTGTTTGTCTTGTTTTATGCTGGTGTTTTACCGGGATTTAAAAAGGGGTATGTTTAGGAAAAGCTGCTATGATCTAAAAATGTTTTTCAGTAGGTACAGTTGATTTAAAGTTCAATGTCGATTTATATTTATTTGTGCATTTATTATCATGTACTTAAAGAGTAATATTTCAATTTTCAAAGTATCCAGTTTTTTTTAAAATAATGGGACATAAAAATTAAAACTCGTAATTACTATAAAGAGAAGATGGTGTCACAAACATGGTATGTGCGACAAGAAATAGATCAAAGTTGAATAGGATCTCATTTGTTTTCTTGTTTGGTATTATGTACATGATAAAATATATTAGCTTTGTACCGAATGAAAATAATAGCAATTGCGACTTATCATTTTTTTACCAAATTATAACGCTAACTTCTGATAATACTGTACTTTCTTATACTGATCAAATAAAAATATAACACAAATTGTTCACTAAAACAGAAAAATAATTTTTATTCACAAAATTATGATGAATAAAGGTAGTTACAATAAATAAAAAGCAATAATTTTATGATAAGTCCATTTTTTCTTTCTAATATATTTTTACATTTATATTATTCTGTATAAATTTACTCATATTATGATTTATTAATTGGTTTTGAACGTACCTAATTCAGCTGTACCGAAAAACATTTTTTTTGGGTATATCAGCTTTCTCTCAAACACCGTGGTTGATGAGTCGACTTTGCACCGAGAAGCAGGCAGACGCAATGTAATATCTGTATCGTTTACACAGATGCGAATATGGCTTGTTTAGTTCTTCGATTTCGTTTAATTCTCTTGCCTCATGTCTCGGAAATTCAGTTTTAACCGCAATGGGGCATATTGTAGTTATAACTATTCTGGCCAAATATACCCACCGTTGGTCACATATGAATTCAAATATCAATTTTGAACTATGGGACTCTGTTTCATTTTACCCGATCCAATAATAGCATAACATTATATAGACGCACAAAATGAAAAATATAGTATACTTTTAATAGTAATGGTGGTACAAAGTCCGTCGACCGAGAGTGACGTCACCGAACGCACCAGGTTTCCGCTGACGACAGCATCTGACGCCAGGTACGAAGTCCGTCGACCGAGAGTGACGCGACGAATGTACCAGGACTGAGGATGAGGGTTTCCCCTCCGACGCAAGACGACAGTCTATAAGAACGGAGGTCGTCCGCTAGTGCAGCACCTTTTTCCATCAGAGTTCGCGCGTCGCCAGTACCTACTCGTCGGCACCTAACTCGTTCGCAGTCGTCACGCCGGTTCGTGTACATACATCATGAAGTCAAGTATTATATTGTATATCGGAGTATTTATGTAGTAAGAGGATCAAGTATTAAATGTTCTAACAGACTCTCAAGTTATTACTATTATCCCACGAAGTGGAGGAAGTGAGCTTTGTACATTTATTCAAGACACAGATTGTTTTTAATTACGACAAGCTGACCCAGCGAACTTCGTACCGCCTCTTAAATCTTGTGTTAACTTATTAGCCGAATTAAATTTGTTTTTTTTTATTAGAAATATTCAAAATGAATTAAGTTCAATTACTTTACAAAAATCAAAATAAAATACACTATGAAGCAACTATCGATGCAAGCACAATGACAAATGAACAAAGTGAACATCTTCGAAAGCAACTTTCTGTTTGAAAATATAATCCACAGAATACAAAGCCGTTCCATACAAAATGTATGAGCAAACAAATTTCCTTTAGATTTTTTTTCGTGATCTTTTTCCGACGTTTTAATAATTATTCTGCTATTCGGGGCGGGGAATCTAACAAATCAAAGATCATAAAAATTGGTCCAGCTGTTCTTGAGTTATAAATGGTGTAACTAAACCGACTTTGTTACTCGTGACTCTGTTTTATATATTTAGATTCATCGGGCATACTAACGCGATAATATTAATCGATTATTTCAACGTCGCTTTTTAAATCGCCCATCCCTAACGCGTGGGTTGTCAAAAGTTAAAACTGGTAAACATGTAATCTCGACACAAAATGTTCATTTTCATTGAATTATATATTCGATTCTTTTGTAGTTATTTGTTTAATATCCTGGGTAGAAAAATATTGTTTTAAGTTTGCGCGTGTTTCTTCATTCAAAAAGAAAATGAATGAGCTGTATACGTTATTTTACATATTGTTCTCGGCCTGTGTAGTTTATCCACCAGTAGAATTTATTTCAGCCGGATTTACAATTTCACACTTCTTTGGAAACTTTCTTGGCTCAGAAAATGAATCATTCATACAACATCATATTAAACGAATTGTTGTAACAGTTTTTATTCACTCTTGCTTACCTCTCGGTTATATTGTCGGATTATACCTAAATGACCCGAATTCTACGCCTAGTTTGTCATGGTCGGATTCGAAGGATCCTTTTATATATCTTTGGCATTTGATAGCAACCACTGCCATCATATGCCCACTTCTTGCTCTGTATAAAATTGTTGAGTGGTCCCGAGATGGTTGGATCGGTCATCCCGTTTGTCAAAATCTCAGCAAATTTTGTGACCCCACAACAAATTGGACAACAGTCGCTTCTAATATCAATTTAGAATTTAAGAGGTATGTATTAATTAAATTGAATTTGCCATATATAGGGTATTAAAAGCAACGCTAGAATAGCCGAATTTATAGACTTCGTCTTTTAGATATTATTTTCTTATATTTCAGCGATGATACAATAAATCATATGGTATATCTATTGAAAATAGTCAGAGAGCAGCTAAAACACTTATGGAAAGATCATTATCACTCACTCAGATCGCTTATGGTTTGGAAAGATATTCAGAAGTTTTACTTAAGCTTAACCAAATTTTCCTAAATTTATATGCGAGTTACCTACTAGAGAAGAGAATAACATTGGTAATGAATGCCCCCAAAGTCTGGTGATTTAGATTGTTTATACTTGACGAGAATTATTCCTACTTCCTTTATTTTTTTTTTTAAGTGGAAGTGAGGGAATGTGAGCTGTATTTATGTGAGAGAGAAAGAAGAGAAAGACAATATTTAGGGTTTCACTGAGGATGGATAAAAGTTTTGTGTTTTTTGTTAGTATGTATATAGGTAGTAAAATCTGAAAAAGAAGGAGTAATCTTGTTTGTGTTTTAAGCTACTGAATCAATATTAAACTTAATTTATTGGTTAATAATTCAAATACCTTTCCGAACTAGCTTTCGAATGAGATTCGGATATTATCCGTTTCAGAATAAAATTTTATTTCATATTTTGTCTATTTCAATTTTTAAATTTAATATTTATTTCTCATTTATTGCAGCATTGATAAAATTAGTTTGCAGACAAATGCTTGGTCGAAGGTTGTGGTCCTTGAAAATTGGATTATAAAAGTGTCTCTGTTTAAAGTGCACTTTTCTCATCAGAGTGATTCGTCTCTCGTTTTACACAAGGTAAATAAATACACACTGAAACTTTATATTCTACATACACACTCCGTGAAAATAACGTTTGAATATATTCTTAGTGGGATTCTCCACTTAAAAATGTTTTCTTAAAAACAAAAATGATTACTTACCATCGATTTCAAAATAAAATGTTGATATAGCTCAGGTCTCAAGCTGGCAAAACATCTTACAGTATCCTAAACTATGAAATATAGTTTTCAATTGACAACATTTTTTACATACTTTTATTAAACTACCACCAAATTAATAATTGTTGACTGAAGTGGTACAAGGTAGCGCATGATTATGATGAATGCTCATGATAAGGTTTAGGCGGTGGAATATAGGATAATGATTATAGATAAGTAATTTTTATAATTAAGTTTTAATTAAAAATGTATGTACAATAGAGCGTTGATAATCCAGATTAATTGTGACTGGACCCTGTCCGGATTATCAAAATGTCCAGATTTTCGAAAAGAACCAAAAAAGGTCGTTTGAGCTCAAAGCAAAAAGAAAACTTGCTAAAATCGTTAATAATTCACTTTAGTGTTTGTTTCTTTGCCCATGACATCAGAGTCTCTGCTGCCATAAAAGTTTCTGAATGTGTTGACCCTGCCTCTTCAATTTTGTCTTCGTGTGAGCTGTATGTATTTACTCAAAAATTTTTTACACCGGAATTTAATCCGAACTATCGACGGTGCGGATTTTTGACATTCGGATTATCGACACTACTACATTAAATTTACAGGGACTAGAGATTTTTAGGTAGATTTCATTAGGAAAACTACCTATTGCAATAGGTATCATGTCATGACTTCCGGAAAGTTTCGACATATCTTTGCGTTTCACATCCTCTAGAGCAGAGGCGTCCAAACTTTTTGCTGCAAGGGCCAGTTTGGTATATAAATTCATTAGCGGGGGCCAAGCATTGTAAATATGTGAATTAAAAAACCTTATTACAAGTAAAGCAGCATTGAATTTTTTTATTGTTGCCACATATATATACTATATTTTTTTTTTAAAGTAAATTACAGATATAACAATACTAAACAAACATGTCTAAATTATATTATTATAAAATTATTTCATGCAATTTTTAATGGAACTTGTGGAACTGGGTTTTTTCCTGGAGAGTTTCTTCAAAGTTGGGATTCAAATCGGAAACACCAATTATTAGCAATGATTGCAAATGATCATCCGATAAATTTGCCCTATATTTAGATTTCAGATACTTCATCCTGGAAAAAGTTTGTTCGCACATATAGGTAGTGCCATACATAGAAATAAATTTAAATTTAAATTGCTTTAACGAAATTTGCAATGAAATTTTTCAAAATCCTTGGCGGGCCGGATAAAATCGCCTGCCGGGCCGGGTTTGGCCCGCGGGCCGTAGTTTGGACACCTTTGCTCTAGAGCCCAAAACTACCCTCAGTTTAAATTTTATACATCTATCTATCTGTATCACTTTCTTGTGGACACGATAACTGCCACAATTTTACATCAATCACTTTCAAATTGATACATAAAATTTATGGGCACAAAATCTCGGTTAAGTTCGTTAATAGGCAAAATCAGACCAGAGGGGCGGAAATAGGAGGGTTTTTTCGAAAAAGTGAAATTTTACTATAACTTTCTTAGTATATAAGATATCAAATTCATTTTTAGATAAGGGCCTAAAACTTATCAAAATAAACTTTTTTCATAGAACCAACCATTGGCCCTAGGGTTGGGAAAAATTGATTTTTCAAAATTCAAAAAATCATACCTCCCTTTATTAAGGAGGAATAATATTTTATTATTATTAATTTTAGGCAGGCAGCTTATGCTGATAAGCCTAAATCTGCACTTGTCTCGTCTCTGATAAACGTCCAGTCTGTTCTTAAATTCGTTCACATTTTTGGCACTTATCACTGCGCTTCGTAATTTATACCATGCATTCACCACTCTATTTGTCATGAAATTCTTCCTCGGATTAGAACTAAAGGTTGAGAGTTTTAAATGATGTCCTCGCAAGTGCGAATTTGTATTAATTGTATATATGGTTTCAAAATTTGGACCATCTAATAGTGAGTAATCTTGTTGGTCTCTATTAGATCGCCTCTCGCCCGCTTATACTTCAACTTTGTCAATCCAAGTATATTTAGCCTTTCTTCATATTCCAGATTTTTGAGTTGACTTAGTATTTTCATTGCGCGTCTTTGCACCTTTTCTATAAGATCTATGTCTTTGGTGAAATAGGGATTCCATACTTGATAAGCATATTCCAGTATTGGTCTTATGTATGATTTATAGATCTTTAAGAAAACGTCTACTGTCAAATTACGGAAATCCTTTCTTATTAAGAATAGTAAGGAGTTTGTCTTTTTAGCGATTGAGGTGATATGCTGCTCCCACTTAAGGTCTGACGAGATTGTTACACCGAGATCTTTTTGTGACTGAACTATTTTGAGTTGAGTGAAGTATGGATGTTTTGGGTTTTTCTTCCTGATATGCAGAATAACACACTTTTCAATGTTCAGGCTTAGTAACCATTCAGATATCCATAGCGTGATTCTGTTCAAGTAATTTTGTAATTGCGAAGGATTGAAGGATTTAATTTTAAAGAGGTACTTGATGACTGTATACTTTTAAATGTTTACCCTGTGTCCTGAACACTGACACTGTATATTTTTGAACTAATAACATAATTTTTTAGACAGACGCTCATTCAATATCACTTGTAAACGGCGACTCTACACAATTTGTAAACATTGAAGTGAAGTCATCACGCAGTTACGTTGAGCCCTTCGATATAAGATTGAATGCGTTTGATTTCAAAGATCTACAAGAAAAGGTGACAAGGCCGATAAACATCTTACCAAACATCAAATTCCACAAATCAGTTCTTGACAGATTCATCGACGTTTTCAAAGAGCAAATTGAAATTAATCCCAAATATACTGCAAACGAGGTAAGCACATTCAAACAATACATATTAAATGTTATTGGTTAGATTTGAATGATTTGTTCATTTTTTATAGTTTTATGGGTAAAGACCATTTATTTTTTATGTGGAAAGCACAGCAAAAAATTAAGTTCTCGTTGCATACTAGAAAAATATGAGCACAATTATTTGTAAAGTCGAAAAAAAAGAAAATAAAGCCAGACAAAAAAAAATCTATTCATCATAAAAAATGTATTCCAATAAAACATTTTTTTTTCATAGCCCAAAATAAATATTTATTTTCATTTTTTTTTCATTTCTCACTGTATCTACTACAGCTTTCAGCTGAGGACAAGGGCATATCTGTGAAGAAAAAATAAAAAGATTAAATTACTTTGAAGCCCTCCCTAAAAATAGTATCTAGATTATATTTTTTCATTATATTTATATATTTTCTAAGTGTATAAATTGAAAACGTGTGTGATGAAAACAATACTAATACCAGTTTGCATAGTAAATTGTATCACTTGCTCGACAATTAACAATGCACCAAACACAAGGTCATAAAAATGTGGTCTCAATCCTAAGATGGTGGTACAATCCCCTGTTATCTTCGGTCTCGCTTATGATACTTATTATCTCTGTCTTAATGACGCATAAATGGGAGTGGATTATAGACAAATTATCTTTGAAAAGGATATAAAATCATATATTGGAAGTTTTACTATGCTGTTTTCAAGCCTTATTGCAGTTTAGAGTAAATCAGTGCTATTTGACAACTACAACCATTTGATGCCCATCTCTGTAATATTTTATTAATTGTGTGATGGCTATGGCATTAAAAATATATTATTAAAGATAAAATTATTAAATTTGAAATTATACTAGAATTATTTATTACTAACTATACAAAATGTATAAAAGAAAAACTATGTCCAAGTTGAAAAATATTTTGTTTTATGCAAAATTTAATTTTGATGCTCTAAAAAAAAATTTTATATTTACTTTTGATGACACCTGTTTTTTATTTTTTTGGTATATTTCTAGATATGTAAAACTATTTATAAGTAATATATTTTTTACGATAAACAGAAAAAAAATACCCATAGATACTTAATGGGGATCGTCACTTGGGTTGTAATATTTTTTTTTATATAATAATTATTATAAAATATATATTTTATTATTGTCGCTTTATAAGTTACTCTTCAATTATTTTTTTTTTACTAAAATTATTTATATTTGTAAGAAAAAAACTTGGATGAAAAAATGAAAGTATATTAGAAAAAAAATACATATTTTTTTCATAAACTAATAAAAAAATTGATATCCTTTCTATTTATTTTGATAAACAATTACATTTCTATATTTCTAATTATAATTATAATTTCCATAAAGATGTTATAAAATATATCTATACATTTATATTTTAAAAGAAATTGTCGATCCAATTACCTAAACACACATAGAACAACAAAGATACCTGAAGGCCGCAGTTTGAACTGCGAAGTTTAATACATCAGAATATTGGAGTATATGCATATTAGAATACCTAAACGATTTCCCGTAAAACTTTATTAGAAATACTTCCGCCAAATGTTTTTACATTTAAATATATAAAAAGGTACAAATTAACTAATTTTTTTATGATGGTGGCATCTTAAGTCAATGGCCGACACTGTCATGATTATGTAAAATAAAAACATTTATTTTTGCAATGATAAAAATGATGCACAAAAATACTTTCAATTTTGTTTCATGTAATATGAAACAAAATTATAGCTTGTAATTGCTGTATTTAGTCTAAATTCCACATAAAACAACAAGAGATGCGAAAAACTATAGAAATGTGCAATATTAAAATCTTACAGTAAGATCAATGACTAAAACTCAATTATCAAGACCATGGAAGCTTCTAATGATCATTCCTCACATCTACAGAAAATCTTGAATCTGCACCATCATAAATTTCATGAATAATCTTTCATTCATTTCGTAGGTTAATTGTTGAGAATTTGGGTTAAGTATTTTACTTTTGGTTTTAAACAGAGAAATGCAGTATTTTCAAACAAACTGCATAAAGCTAGCAACTGAGGTGAGTTAGTTGGTGATTCGGTTTTCTTAAATTTATTGTTTTTTATTTCAGGAATTAGAACTATGTATTGGTTGTATGCAGACAAGATCTAATGTGAAATTAGTGAAGCAATGTGATTTAAACAATGGTCAAGAACTTGGTCCGTCATTGGAGACCCGCACATGCAACAGTTGCTTTTGCAGGTAAACTATTACACTTAATCAACACTTTACATAATATAATTGCACTTTGAGATAAAAAGATGCATTTTTTCAATATTTATGAAAATTAAATAATAATGCTTCCAAATAAATATGATTTTCAATATAATGATTCCATTGAACTTTAAAATAGCTTTTTGTGGTTACAGGTAACACACTAAGAACAGATTGGCATGATAATAATATATTTCCTTAATGTATTCCACTAAGAGTGAACAGAGTGGTAGAGATTTGTGGTATATTATTTTGCACTTCTCAAGGTAATGTGTATCGAGATATGTCACTGACAAAATCACTAATATCACTCATACAAGGTGTATGATTGGTCTTACATTGAATCCTTTAAATATTACATTGTTAAATGTATTGGCATTTGTTATTAAAAAAGTGACAAAAAAATTAGACGTCTAAATAAAAAATATACTAAAAATACATATAACCTAAAAAGTAAACACCGACATGAAATTTAAAACGGATATTGAAAACTTAGTTTTTGAATTTTTGCTTCCTTACTCTAGACAACCTAATGAAACTAATAGTGGTCCCTAATGCAAAAAATAACATAAATAGTTCGAGCCACTCACTCCACAGTAATGAGTGAACCATAGAGCAGTTTAACTGTATAGAATCGTCCTTACTTCAATTCTACGTGTTAAACCGTGTATCCAAAACATCACCATCGCAATGGTGTTGGTGAGAATATGTGTGATCATAGAATATGAAATTTTACATCTAAATAAAAAGTTTTACATCTACATTTATGTATTTTTTTATTATTCAAACTTTCGAGATGATTAAAAAAATAGAGAAATTTATCCACAGATCCCGAACAATATGTATTGTTAATCCGAAAACATACAAGTAAAAATAACTTTCCACTTTATTTTCATTTTATAGGCATAGATTCATTAGATTTTATCAAAAATCCAATAATCCATAAAATTGATTTGTTTCCAAAATCGTTTTATCAAAATGGTTGGTGATGGGTGGGGAATCATCAGTAAAAAAAACACATACTTCCTCTAATAAAGATATGAATTATCATAGCGAATCATGCCACAAAATATAGTGTTTTGTATTGACGAGATGTAATGGTTGGGGCAATTGATGGATTCCAAATAATAGAGATTTACTTTTTATTTTATGACAATATTTTATAATATATGACAGTGATCAGGTATATGCTAATATGTGCTTATTTTATCGTAGGCCGCTATGGTGCGTTGACTGCATGGCAAGATGGTTTGCTTCCAGGCAGGATCAAGACAATACCAATAATTGGCTTACGAGCAAATGCACCTGTCCAGTATGCCGTTCTGTTTTTTGCATACTCGATGTTGCTCCAGTCGAAGTTGTGCGATGATGATAATGCTATTTTTATATAGGTAGTCAATTGGGAGTATTCTCTATATTCTACATGGACATTTTAATTATTATAAACACAAATACTATAACTGCATTTATATTATTTTTCACTTACGGTGCAAAATAATAAATAGCATAAAGCAAGCTTACTATCACCATGGAATGTAGGTTTTAATTGGTGATAAAAAATAATAATCAACAATAACACAAATAATAAATAAAAAAGAAAGTATCTAATCTAACCAAATGGTTTATTTAACCTTTTAACCACAGTGCATTTTAAAGCAAACATGCACTGGTGGCTACAAAAGTCACTTTCGAGAGGTATCATACTAGAGTACCTAATTATTATTGTAATCTATTGTATTTTTGTTTCCTATTATATTTTTAATTATACGAAATATAGTTTTGACTATTTTGTTGTTTTATTTTATGTTTGATACAAACTCGATCCATCTGATAAGCCGAGGTTGATGATTGCAAGCCGGCTAAACTCCCGTTTTTTTTATAATTGTTCGAAATTTAAAAACCTTGGTAACTTTTAACTATTGAAGTAATTTGATAAGTATTGTCGTGAGGTTACCTCACGTGAGATTGCGATGGTGTTGTTCTATCACAAACACAACAAATAAAATCACCTTCGTTTTACGAGCACTGCCAAACTGTCATCGCTAACATATCTGCCTATTTATTTGGAGATAAATTGATTTGATTGAATAATACAAAATTTATCAATAAAAAAATAAATTTACAGAACACAAGTTATGGACAGAATGGCCGCACAAACGATAAGTTATTCATTGTTTTTAATCCATTTCCATTTTTATTAATAAAGTATTGCCAGTTAATTTAGTCAAAAACAAATCTCTTTTTTTTTGCTAATGTGTAATTATTTTATTATGCTTTTGAATTTATATTTTACGAAACATAATTATTACGATTTGTGAAGGTGGATCATAAATTAATTAAAAAAAAATTGCAATAAAAAAAATAATATCAAGTTCCGTGTTGAGTTAATGAACGAACACGCACGGCACTAGTGGTGCATAAATACTGGAAATCAATTGGAATGGTCGCGTGATAAAAATAAGTCCCTATTATAATAAAGAAAGGATTATATAAAGTTTATATAACTCGAAAACACAACAATTAAAAATGCATTTAAAACTGAGAAGATTTTGAAGGTAATAATTAAATTTATTTTTTAATATCTTTCAGGAGTGGATGAAGTCTATAATATCGGTTAATTAATTTGCGCTTATATCAACATTGTGACAAATCAGTAGACAATTTATTTGATGAAATGTAGCCTCTTACCTAAATCCAAAGTAACAGGAGTACAGAATAAATAAGGAAATATTCAGGGTTCCCGTGGAGAAATTTGAAAAATTTCGCCGTCATCTTGTTGAGATTCATGGGGTTGTACAGCTAGTTAAATATAAATATTATATAATGAGAAAAAACAACAATTTTGAAAATAGCTACCAGGAGCACATGAAGCGATAGAAACGCGTTTAAAAATGCGACCGAAAATTTTTAGGTTAATAATTAAATTTATTTTTTTAATATGAACTTTAATATCCATCAAGAGTACATAAAGTCTATAAGATCGGCTAATTATTATGCGCTTATTTATATCAATGTTGTGACAAATCAGTAAACAATTTATTTGATTAAATGTAGCCTCTTACCTGAACTCAAAGTAACAGGAGCACAGAATAAATAAGGAAATATTCAGGGTTCCTGTGGAGAAATTTGAAAAATTTCGCCGCCATCTTGTGGCGATTCATGGGGTTGTACAGCTAGTTAAATATAAATATTATATAATGAGAAAAAACAACAATTTTGAAAATAGCTACCAGGAGCACATGAAGCGATAGAAACGCGTTTAAAAATGCGACCGAAAATTTTTAGGTTAATAATTAAATTTATTTTTTTAATATGAACTTTAATATCCATCAAGAGTACATAAAGTCTATAAGATCGGCTAATTATTATGCGCTTATTTATATCAATGTTGTGACAAATCAGTAAACAATTTATTTGATTAAATGTAGCCTCTTACCTGAACTCAAAGTAACAGGAGTACAGAATGAATAAGGAAATATTCAGGGGTCCTATCTAGAAATTGAAAAAATGTAGCCGCTAGCTTGTGGCGAAGCCACGTGTTGTACAACTAGTTAAATATAAAATTTATATAACGTGAAAAACCAACAATTTTGAAGCTAGCTAGCTTCAAAATTGCAAAATTGCAATTCAAAATTGCAGGAGCACATAAAGTGATAAAAAATAAAATAAAATTATATAAAGCCTGTAAGATCGGCTAGTTCTTTTTTACCTATATCAGTGTTGTGATAATTAGAAGACAATTTGTTTGATGAAATGTAGCCTCTTACCTGAATCTATAGTAATATAGCACAATATGAATGAGCAACGATGTTTTAAAAGATCGTTGTGAATGAGGAAGTATTCAGAATAGGAATTCTGAATACTACATAGGAATGTTGAAATTTTAAAAAAATATATAAATGTATCAGGAGCACTGAATGAATGCGGTTTTTAAATACATATTTTTATCTCCATAACGGCATTTTTATCAAATTTGGACTTTACAGAGATTAATTTAGGTTATCTTTTTTATCGCTTTTTATGATAACTGTTGTAATCTTTGAGCACTTATTGCCACTTCAGCGATGCTGCCACAACTCGGAGAGTGGTGCTAATACTCTCTCTGGCAATTTAGCATCTATGGACAATCAAATTTTTCCAAGAAAATCGTAATACTGTAACACTAGTTAACATAAGAAGCAGCGCTGTTAAGTGTCTTGAAGCACATACATTTTATTTGTATTTAACATGACTAGCGTTAAATTTGACAATAATAATTTGGTGCACTCGATAAACGTATATGATTGATTACTTTGTGTTTGACTAAACCGAGGTTCTAAACCGATTGATTTCACTCTTTTTTGTTTTATTAATTATTGCAGTGGATTATGTTTGCCCACGTTTGTTTAAACACCAAAGTTTTACATATTTGATGTTTTTATGGCGGATTTGAATTTACTGCCGAAAATTGTTATTTACAATACAATGGTGTTGAGTTCACTCCACGTAGGCAATCGGGTTGAGGCTGCTTTTCTCCTACTTGCTGACATTCTATCGTAGAAATTTTGCGGCCCAATAACTATTATCCCGTAAAAAAAACTTAGGTATTATACCAACAAGAAATATTCAGCATAGATATGCGGATTGCAAAAAATTGGTCATCAAAGCACTGTAAAGTATTTACTTATACTCGAAAGTAGTATGCACTTTTGATGTCTAAAGTTATCTTTTCAGTGGTGGTCCAAATGTAAAAAAAATAATGATTATTTTTAATTGTGCCTATTGTTTAAAAACTTTCTTGATAATTGTTATATATTAAATTGATATCTACAATTATAATGGTGGCTTGAAGTAGTTAAGGGTTTGCTTGACTTGTAATTGACCTGGATTTCAAAACCACAGTCACCATACAACCGCCAGACTGGTAATGATGACTTAATATAATATTAAGTGTACACCCACCCACCCAATGCAATACTAATTAATATACCGGTTGGCTTATTTAATCGCCACTAACCTTCCTGGTACTAAAAAGTACAAAAAAATTGCTTAGTTATGAGCGAGTATTTTAAAAAATATAAAGGTTTGAATAAAAATAAAACTCTTGCTAATTTTGATTTGTTATAATTTTTTAGGAAAAAAATATTTTAAAATACAATTTAAATAATATTGTACAGTCAAAAATGTTAAAATAAATCATAATAAAAGAAATTATAAATAAAATGGAATAACAACATTTTCACAGTCTATTTCTCGTTTATTCTTAAGATCCCTACGAGGAGCGTTGATTTGGAGGCTTACAATTAAACGCTGTTAGCTTTCTTTCTTAAACATACAATATAGGAAACATCCCAATAAATTATTAATTCAGTCGGTTATTAGCTACCGCAGTGTAGTGATATTAACAATAATTAATGTTTTTTTTTATAATTATGTACAATTGAAAGAAATACCAGAATGGTTTAAGTAGTTTATTTAAAGTAAAAATAATTGTACTTGAATGCTGTGTGAAAAAGGAATGAGTCAAATTTATTAGTTTATATCCTTAGCCAGTGTGTTTTTTAGTAACTGTCCCAGAAATATTACAGAAACACGGGACAATAGAAATATTTTGCTCAAAGCGTTATTCTAAAAGGATTTTCTTTTAAAATAAGTTTGTTGAGGATAATACCGAAAATTTAAATTTAAATAAACATTTATTTAAACAATGACACATTTCTCAAAAACTTTCTAGCTATATATTTTCGTAAATGTTGCATGCTTTCATCATTGATTGCACCCCAGAGTAGAGCAATAACTTTGATAAAATGTTGCAACACACTTTTGCTCCCTGCTTTTGACTGAGATGTTATCGACTAACAGCTAGGTCGTACGTCGGGAATAAAATTGTTGAACCAAGACACTTGCTAAAAATTAATGAACCAAATTTCTCCGTCTACTCATTTTTCAGTTATTTAATATTAATTATATAATTTATATAACTTTTAAATGAAAAATAAAATGTAGTTCTGTTAATATTATAGATCCACCTTAATAGAATAGAATATTAACCTTCAATGATATGACACTATGATTTAGAGCACCATTATTATAGTTATGACATTTTTGTATTTGACAATAATTTCTTTTATCTAATGCAATATCTACAAGTGTTGACCGTAAGCAAGTGTTTTGTTTATTTTATAATATAATACATACAGCTTATCGTCAATTACTAAAATGTCTTTAGCATCACAATATTTCGACTTGAAAACTAAATTGTTCACTATACATTTTGAATACTTACCTAATATTAAAATAGATTATATAGCCAAGTAGTTAAATAAAGTATGTATAGCCTTTCAGATTTCAACAAATCTAAGAGTACAAAATGAACAGATTAGTTAATAAAATTGGTCCATAAGGCCCACGTAGCTGCCTAAATAAAATCAAAAGTAGAGTAGCTACCTACATATTTTTTGACTAATATGAAATGAACCTAATTATAATATTCGTGTTACATTTCAATAGATTGTGGTAAAAAATAAATGCTATTTAAAATTTTCTTATTTGCGATAGATAACTTTCACAACTAATTCATTATTATTACATCGTATTATTATAAAATGTACAATTTCATTCAACATTTCACTAACAAGCTCACCAATCAACCTACCTTGTACAGATAATATAATCTTAAATGTTTTTTAGCTTAAGGCATCTGGCACTTTTTGCACTTTTTGCACATTATTTAATATGCAATTTAATTTAAATATAAAATGGCATTTTTGTTCATTACATACACCCTGGTAAACTTTAAGAGAACAGTGTCTGTCGCCCACATTGTTAAAAGGCAGTTTTATTTGTTCTTTGTCTTTTTATAATGTTTTTCTTGCCTTAAACCAATAGTTTACAGCAAAAACATAATTAGTATAGTTACCTATACAATATTTTATGAAATTACAACTTTTTTAACTACATTTTTAAAAGTAATGTTTTAGTAACTATTGCACTTAATACACAATAAGGAAAGTTTTAGTATCTGTTATTTCCTTAAATCCTTTTTTTTCGAATAGCACAAATTGAACTTTTATCGTCACATAATAGGATATACATTATCACATCACTATAAACCCTAAAGAATTGTAAAGCCCGAGTCTTGATCAGACGGTAGGCGAGTTGCAAGGGTCACACGTCAGTGTGCTGGACGCCATTCGTAGTCCACTGCTTACCCACATTAGCTAATTCTTGCTCACAGTCCGACTCTTCAATCTCGCAGTGGTTTGTTGAGAGGTCACTAGTCGATCCAGGACCCAAGAGCGAATTTCTTTCCTCTGGAAGAAAAATTATAGTTGCAATCAAGAATGTGGTTTTTAAACACATAGTGAGTTACAATATGTCACCGTGTGTGATACTAAGAGAAAGAATAGGGAGAGTAAACTAATATAATAAATTGCGGGCTGGTAAAGATGACAATTTAAGTATGATAAGATAGCATGGAGGAAAATTGGAATGAAAGTGTTATATAGAATATTATAATTTATTTTTTTATAATAATGTGTCGCCATAGCAAATTTACATTTAAGTGTAATTTGCTAAGGCGACACATACCTGAGTGGTGGTAGATCTGGTGAATAACGTGGATGATCAACCAATTCAAACTCCAATTTGCGAATTTTGGCCATCGGGACCGCCAAAGTGTGAGAAAGTATGTGTCTTGATGGAACACCACTTTCTTTTTCAAAGTTGACTGTTTTTTTTTGCAATTTCTGCTTTCACCTAGTCAAATAACGATGTACAGTATACGGTTACTGTTTTACTTTTTTCAAGATTCTATGGCTATGAGATGAACACAATTCTATGACTATCCTAAAACTCGGTTAACATCACCTTCCCGGCCGATAAAACTATCTCAGCCTTCTTTGGAACAGGTTCACCCTTCGCATCCCACTGTTTTGACTGTCCTTTACCTCAGAAGTATAATGATGGACCAAGTTTCATCATTAGTTATGAATCACATCAACATTAAATCGCTCCAAATTCTGGAAATGATAATTCTAAGGCACTTTTGATCTAAAATGAGCAAACCCAACACGTGAATATTTTAGCCATGCACAAATTTTTAGACAATATGTGACAAACGCGTTCTTTCGACATGCTTACAGTCTCTGAGAGAGATCCTGGAAATGATAATTCTAAGGCATTTTTGGTTCAAAGTGAGCAAATGCGTGAATAGTTTACACATGCCAAAATATTTATACTTATACTGTCTAGAATATTTAGACAGTATATGACAAATGTATTCATTCAATATACTTTCAGTCCGAGAGAAATTTGACGTTTTTTTCACTAGTATTGCTAAAAATGTAACTTCTATGTTTAACTAAAAACTAAAACTATATAAAATAATCATTCAAATAGTCATTAGAAGAGATGGCTGCACAATATTAGTAACACATTTAAAATTCACAAGTTTTATTACCTAACATAGTTATAACAGATCTAATGTCATCATCTCTATAATTCTGTCTCCTTCGTGCCGAGGGGAAGCCATATGGTTCGAGTCCCTCTGAGTCGTCCTCGCCAGGAGGTGTTGTCAATATCCCCCTCCTCACCCTGTCTATCCTCCCTTCCTCTGGACCGCCTTCCCCTTCTGTCGAACTGTTCACCGTATAATGTGGAAGATATGTATTCGGGTGGAGTAGGTATGTATCCGCTGCTAACAAAACAGTGTGTGGATATATTGAAATACACAACATTATAATGTCGATTTAAATTGGTTAGATAATTAAACACCATGCAATGGTTATTAGCAGAAACGGAGAAACTCAAATATCGCTCATTAGCGATTTTATTTATCTTGTCAAACTGTGCATTGTATTAAATTACTGTGATCAGGAGACCGCACCTATTGTCTGTCAGGTTTTTTTTCATCGTGTTTTTGTATGTTTTTAATGAATATCCTGAAAAATTACAATTAAATCTGCAAAAAAAAAACCATCACAGTATTGCAATTGCTGTTTAGTTTAAATGATATGACTTTAAACTAATCCCGGGTTTAAAGTCATGTAATGTCCTAAAAAAATGTATAAAAAATATTAGATGAGAGTACTCAAAATTAGAGAGCAAGGCAAGAAATATAAACAGAAAAACTGCTAATTGTGATTACAAAACTGTAACTAAATAAAATATTGTTAAAATAAATGGTATAAAATAATTTCTAAAATGGTATTAATTTTAAATACAGCAAAAATGAATTACTTACTATAAATATGTATAATGTAAAAGAATGCCTTTTTAACACATTAGATCTCTTATATAATTGCCTTTATTTGGAAACCTAGCATACACATAAATAGTTAATTGTGGACACATAAAAAAACAACAGGTAATCCGCCAATTAAGCGGAAAATTCCTTAAAATTTCCAGTCCACAATTAATTCGGATTTTATCGTGACACGAACAGACAGGCAGAAAAGATTTAATTAGGGTAGTGAAAACTTTTCACTCCCTTGTAATATATATAAAAAAAAATCAAGTGTTTATTTACATTTAAAAAAAGCACAAAAATAGAAGTTTTGCAACAAATAGATCAATGCTGTTAAACATGCTTGACAGGATTCGGAAACTCGTGTGGTGCAGTTAGTTGAAATAACACATTTGGTTATTTCATAATGCAAAATATGCTCCATTTACTTACAAGCCCATATAATCTCCATTTGGCGAGAATGCCTCATCTGTCAAATGATAATCTAAACAAAAGAAAATACAAAATAGTGCACAAAGAAGTTAACTTGGATTTAAAACTTGTATTTGATAATAGAGTCTATTATTCAATTTATATTTGACTTAAAGAATATTTATTTGGCCATTCATAATCAAACCTTTAAACGGGCATTAAATTTATTACTTGAATGTTATAACAATCTACAGAAATAGGACGCTGAAACATACTGAAACTACAAATACCGTAGTAAAGATATTATCTTTTGCATCGAAGCTTGCGTTACCACAGGAAAAATCCTAAGTAACACATACAGACAGAAATTATAATAATAATTTCTGTCGCAGATCTAAAATTTTCCGAGAAAGAACCATGTGATTGCTTCAAAACGTATATGTGAAGTTTATTGTTTGATTGTGTATAAACCATTAAATTGCTTTTGCTTTTTTTTTAATTTACTATAACCACAATGAAAAAAAGCAAAATTTAGGTCAACGAAGATATAATCCTAACCTATAAAAATTAAGAAATAATCAAGGAAAATGTCATTTTTTAAAGCTATGTAAATGTCTATGATTGCATTATCAATCGTGAAGCTTTGTGAAAAATCCCTTTTTCATAAGTTCTTAGGACTGCTAAAGCTTTTAAAGGTCATGTTTAAAGTAACGGTAATATTTTGGTTTATAGAAAAGTTGCCTGCACATCTAAAGATTCTTAGAATTGGAATAACCTATGTTTACTTCTGATATTATAATGGGAAGTTAATTTTATCAGTGGAAACACGGATGATGTAATGAAAATACTACGAGAAATTCAGTACACTACACGCTTATCAGCTAGTCAA